>JANSLO010000009.1:10000-1210000 GCA_029298705.1 Ophiostoma triangulosporum | reverse complement strand
CCAGAGTTACTCTGGCCGTATAAAAAGTCTTGGCCGTTATCAAAGACTCAAGATAACGCCGTGAAAACGGGCGTTGTTCGACATTGCCCAACGGCAATTCGGCCATTTATCAAGTTTGCCGACCCTTGTCGAGGCTTGTTATTCGGCGGCTGCTTTGCTTGTCTTTGTATCTAAGATACCAAGACAACGCCATAGATCTCTTCTAATCCAGTTCATCGCTCAGATTATAGGCGAAAAGGAGGCAAAACAAGTATTCTTGGGCACTGACTGAAAGGGCAGCTGGATGGCGCGGCGAATGAGGAAAACAAAATCAAAAAATAAATCAAAAGGAAGAGCATTGCTGTTGTCTGATATGATTTCCAAACATGTGAAAGTGTCTTGCGACGAGATACGATGCGTACGTATACGCGTACGCGGGCTAGCCGATCCCTCCCAAACGCACGCAACATCTGCATCTCCTCGTCCTCTCTAATCTCACTTGCTGTTGTTTCATATCGCCAAGTATCGTGATAGACCGATAGCCCCCAACAGCCAAGAACGGCCAGTGAGGCCAAGGAGCGGGACAGACACCTTATATCGTCCAAAGAGGAAGGCGATTCTTATTGCTCGCTTGTCTCGGTACACCACATCATAAGCGGCCAGATGCGGGCGTTCTGCTTTCATATTCCTCTTTCTTTTCCTTTACCTCTATCTTCACTGCGTCACAAGGATCGACATCATCCGTCTGATAAGTAATATCGGAAGATGGCCAAGCCGAGAGGCGGAAGGCAGATGCTACCGCCCAGACTGTTATCAGGGTGCAGCGTGCAGGTGTAGCATCCATGTGCAGGGTAGAACAAAGCAGTTGGTACCCGCCACCACTATCCGGTGTCTGGAATCACGACATTATCATTTGCTGCTTTCTGTTGTCAAAGGTGCAGACAGCTGCATATAAATAGAGGCTGTGTGCCGCGCCGATCATATACAGCTTCGGTTTTCTCTTCATTTTCCGATCGATAACTTTGCCTGCCTGCTGTTCTCTTCTCTATAAGAACACATACAACATGGTCAAGCAAGTCGGATCCCCGTCTTCGGACACCGGCAGCAACAATGCAGAGACCACCAACACCGTTGCCATCACGTCTGGAATCGACAGCACGTCGCCCCCTGCGCTGCACGAGACCGTGACCGAAAAGGGCGGCCTCGGTGTCGACGCCGAGCCCGTCTCGACATCGTCCAGCAGCGAGCTGGCCAACTATGCCAACCCGGACGGCACCTTTGACGACGACGTTGTCGTGCGCACGGGCGCCGATGCTGCCGCTCATTTGCTGCCACTGCGTGACGACTTTGACCAGTCCATCACGATGCGTAGTCTGCTGCTCGCCACCGTGTTGTGCGCCTTCCAGGCCGTCATGACCCAGATTTACAGCTTCAAGCCCACCGTCGCCACCATCTCTGGCACCTTTGTCGTGCTCATTGCCCACTTTCTTGGCCGCGCCTGGGCTGCCTTTTTGCCACGCGGTGACGTCGCACGGACCAAGTGGCGCGAGGATAACCCCGATGCGGCTGCAGATGCGACGCCGCCCATGCGCGTGCGCCTACTCACCATCCTCAACCCTGGCCCGTGGTCGCTCAAGGAGCACGCCGTGTGCGCCATCACAGCGACATCCGCGTCCAACGCGTCGGCCGTGAGCACGGTCTTTGCCGCGCAGGACCTGTTTTATGACCTGCCGCTGTCGGGCACCACCATCGTCCTCAGTACCATCTCCATCGGCCTCTTCGGCTATGGCCTGTGCGGTATTATGCGCCCCATTGCCGTGTGGCATGTCGAGTCGGTCTACTGGGGCACTCTGCCGACAGTCAAGACGCTGCAGGGCCTGCACTGGCAGGAAGTCAAGAGCTCGAAGCCGCTGCGCACATTCTGGTACAGCTACATTGGCATGTTCTTCTACGAGTTCCTTCCCGCGTACATGTGGCCGTGGCTCAACAGCGTGTCCATCCCGTGTTTGGCGGCAATGAAGACGACCGGCAGCAAGGCGGACGTTCTGCGGAACCTATTTGGCGGCTCCATCAACAACGAGGGCCTTGGTCTGTTTAACTTCTCGTTTGACTGGCAATATGTACGTCCCAGCTCACAACAAATTTTCAACATAGCACATATGCTGACCCTCTAGATCCAATCGTTCAGCACGTCACTGCCGCTGACGCTGCAAGCGCACTCCACGGCGGGCTACGTGATCTGCTACATTGCCATGTTGGCCATCTACTACGGCAACGCCTGGGACGCCAAGAGTCTGCCATTCATGTCGACGTCGTTGCGCCAGGCCAACGGCACGGTTTATCCTGTGTCCACGGTGTTTGTCAAGGGCGTGCTGGACGAGGACGCACTGCTCACGTACGGCATTCCACGCCTCACAGGCACGTTTGCTTATGCGCTGTTCATGGCCAACGCCGCTATCGGTGCGCTCGTTATGCACTGCTTCTTGTTCTGGGGCAAGGACGTCGTCAAGGCGTTCCGCGATTCCAAGAACAACCGCTACAGTGACCCGCACCACGCGCACATGGCCAAGCACTACCGCGAGGTGCCGTGGTACTGGTACGTTGCCGTGCTCGTCATTAGCTTTGTGCTCGGCATCGTCGTCGTCGTCAAGGAGGACGTCACGTTGTCCGTCTGGGCGTACGTCGTGGCGCTCATCCTCGGCTGCTTCTTTGCGCCGCTCAGCACGTTGCTGTACGCACGCTTCGGCAACGGCATTGCCACCAACAATCTGTCCAAGATGATTGGCGGCCTCGCCGTGCCCGGTCGCCCCATCGGCAACATGTACTTTGCCACCTGGTCGCACTCGGTCATCTCCAACACTGTCAGTCTTTGCAACGACCTCAAGATGGGCGAGTACCTCAAGATCCCACCGCGCACCATGTTCTTGACCCAGATCTGGGGCACAATCCTCGGCGGCTTCGTCAGCTACGGCGTCATGGTGTCCATCGTGACCGGCAACCGCGAGCTGCTCACGTCGGGCAACGGCAACAACGCCTGGAGCGGCGCCACCATCCAGGCATACAACTCCAACGCCGCGTCGTGGGCGCTCGCGCGCTACCTCTACAGGTCCGGCCAGGCCTATGACCTGATCCCGCTCGGTATGGTCGTCGGCGCCGGCCTCGTCTCCCTGCACTGGCTGTTTGTCAAGCTACGGCCGACCGTGCGCGGCTTCGACATGACCAACCTTAACCTGCCGCAACTCATCCAGTATGCCGGCTTTATCCCCTACAACATGTCGCAGACCTGCGTCATCTGGAGCTCCGTCGTCGCCGGCTTCTTCTGCCAGTACTACCTGCGCAACTACAGGCCGCGCGTATTCAAGAACTATCTCTACCTTGTCACCGGCGCCTTTGACGGCGCGTCGCTGACGGTGCTCTTTATCCTGTCGTTTGCCGTCTTTGGCGCCGGTGGCCGCACCGTGCCCTTCCCTACCTGGTGGGGAAACAACGCCGATGGCTACTACGACATGTGCCCGAGTGGTTAAAGGGCCGGCAGAGAATCATTGTATGAACTTTCTGTGGTAGCTGCCAATGATGATGATTACATAATACTACACGTTTTCTGTGCTCTTGAACTTGTTGCCTACTGTGCTCCGATAAATCATTTCTTTCCTAATGCAGTGCAAAAGGTACAGACGGGTAATGTTACCGCAACTTCCAACTGAGACCTGCTAAAAATAGGTACCGTATGTGTAGCAATCCCCCTAACACATCGCTGTTTCCACTTTGGCTGGATGCGATCACGAAATGGTAGCCTGGAAGATGCTGTTGCCTAGTTATGTCACACGTGACGCTGTGTCGCTTTTATTCGGCGTTCATTCATTCACTTTCCCGCAAATGATTTCACCCACAAGCGAGTCAACAATCAATTTCACGATGGCGACCACCTTTCATACATCTATCAGCATGTCGAACGTGGAAAAAGCCGTTTCCAGGGAAACAATGAGGGTCATGGAGCAGCGCCGCCGTGCAGCAAAAGCGGAGGCTGATCGGCTGGAGGCGGAGGCCGATGATCAGAAGGCGCGAGCTGATCGGCTGAAGGCGGAGGCTGATCGGCTGGAGGCGGAGGCTGATCGGCTGGAGGCGGAGGCCGATGATCAGATGACGGAGGCCGATAAGCAGAAGGCGCGAGCTGATCGGCTGAAGGCGGAGGCTGATCGGCTGGAGCAGCTCCTGGCGCCGACACGGTTGCTAGACTACATCAGCAGCATCGACCAAAATGTGTCTTCTGCGTTTACAATGCTGCAGATCCCGGGCATGTCGGAGTTTTGTGCGACCGCGGCCGATGGCAAATTCTATCCCCGGCACTTCCGGCCCTGGGCCGACTTTCCAAGCACCCACGCGGACATGTTTGACACTTTGATACGGTCATTTGACGCTGACGGTGGCGCCTACTTCCCATCCGTTTCCGCGACCGCCGCCCACGGCGGTGTGCTTAGTCCTGTTGGTGCTAGCAGCCTAGACCTGCGCCCGTTCATCCATCTATCCATTGAATTACCGGCCGCGAAGATCGTGAACAAGTACCTGGAGATCACCAACCACCCGAGGGTCACGGAGATTTGGTTCCAGAATCATGCCTACGGCTACGGTCTGTACAACGAAGAACCGAGCGAATGCAGCCCGGCCCAAAGCCAAGGTGATGGCCAAGGCGAGGAGGACCAGTCTGAAGCCTTCCCCGATCGGTGGGCGTTTGCCTCTGTCCGCGACGAACTGTCAGATGTGCATATTCTCGTCGCCGAGTATAATGCCATGCTGTCTGGCGACAAGATCCGCGATGTCATGTCGGCCCCGCCAAGTGATGACTTCTTCCTGCAGGTGGCCGAACAAGACGGAGCGTTGACATCGGAAGACGTGAATGCGGCCGGCAATGTGCTTATGGCCGAGGTACTCTGTCATGCATACCATTGCATGATCACGTCGGGACTAGAGTTTGGTTACGTGGCCTCGGCTGACGGGCTGATCTTGCTGCGTGTGTTGGAGGACGCCCCCGATACGCTGTACTACTTTTGGACCACCTTTCCGTCAAATAAGACGGCGACCACTGACACTGTTGTCGTGCGGACACCGACGCCCCCAGAAGAAACCGGCATGGCATACCTGGCCAGCCTGTGCATCATGGCCATTGACTCGAAACTGCGCCCAGCGAATTGGATCAGTGCAATAATGGACGAATTGCAACGCTGGCGATCCCGTATAGCCAAGCCAAGCGACGGCAACCAAGCGACGAGTACTCGATCCTTCGTGGTGGAGCCTCCAACCCTGCCGTACTGCACTCAGGCATGTCTCTTGGGTCTTTGTACTGGGCTGCCGTTGGATGATAAATGCCCAAATGTAAAGTTGCACGCAGGCGCTGGCGGTGGTACACCCGGCAGCCACGTGCTGACGGCAAGTGAGTTGCGAGCTCGCGTGTTGGCGCAGCTGACCGACAATATGGACAAGGACTGCGAGTGCCTAGACAAGTACAGCTGCTATGGCCGCTTTGGCGTTCTCTTCAAGATCACGGTAACGGGTTATGGCTACACGCTGGTGGCCAAGGCCGTGCGCGGCAAGCATCGCTTTGTGCTTGAGCGCGAGACGGCCGTGTATGATGGCTTGCGGGCCTTCCAAGGCCGGCTGATCCCGGTCTGGGTTGGGCTGATTGATTTGAAACGGTGTATTCCGCTGCGCACATGCGCAAATGTCGCGCACCTGATGCTGATGTCCTATGCCGGGCCCGATCTTAGCAAGGACTCGTTCCAGGTGAACAAGGCCGTCTTCTCGGCCTGGACTGAAGTGGACTGGACGGCCGAGGCTAAGAGAACGTGCCGCGAGCTCGCAGCTGCGGGCCTATACGACGATGACCCTCGCGAAAGAAATGTGGCCTGGAACGAAGAGACCGGCCGCGTGATGCAATTTGATTTCGACCAGGCGACCTTGAAGCGCGTCGCGACCAAGCCGTTGCCGCAGCCGTCACCCCTGTCGCAACCGCAGCCCTGTTCGCCACTCCTTGGTAAACGCGATAATAGCTATGAAAGTGGCGAGAGCCCTCTCACGAACACAAAACGTCCGCGAGCGGCCACATGATGAAGAATCAGCTGTCTGCATATGTTCTGTATCATGGTTCTGCATCTTTCTTTAGCAATGGCAGTATGCAAGGAAGGGAGCGGGAGACGGGTGGTGAAACTCTACTCCCTGTTAGTTAAATAGGTAAGTGTAGTGCACCACCAGTGGTTCTAAGTATCTCATCAGTGAATTTATATTGTTTTCAAACCTGCAAGGTGCACGAGCTTAGCAACATGCAGGCATGACAAACTCGAGACTCGAGCATCAGCTCGCACAGCAACGAACCTCTAGAGGTAGAAGTCTTCTCATTCATTTCACAACGTTAAACTCTCTTAACTATTTTTCTAAATATAAAACTCTTCATTTTCAAATCTTTTAGCTCTCTATTTTCAAAGCACAGCTTTATTACCAATTACAATTTTATGTTGCTTCCACCATCAACAACACCACCTGAGACCAAAACTGGCCGTGACCCGTCGCTGCTCGAACACCTCACTCAGACTGGCGCCGCGGCACCGGTGCGCACAAGGACTCGGGCCGGAAAACCAGTTGACACTTTGCTGCCACTGTAGCAGCCTGTTCCTGCTTCAGGTTTACATGATTTCAGCAACCCGAGCGATCCCGGCCCGCAACGACCTGTATTGTCCTCTCGATCCTGCAGCTCCGACCCCAAGTCGAGTCACACACTTGGCGTCGTAGCAGCGTGATCAAGAGGACGATACAGGTCGTTGCATACCGAGAACGTACGGGTCGGTGGAGTAATATTTGCCTTCGCTGAATTTGAGCTCATAGTAAGATCATTTCGAAGTTGGAAGTGGTATGTCAAATTGTACTTTGAAAATAGAGACTTGAAGGGCGTGAAAGGAAAAGATTGCTACCTCTGTTCGATGTTGTGACAATGAGCTTATGCTCGTAATTTTCTTGTTTTGTTATTACGATATTCTCAGTACACCGATTTACTCTGTATTCAATCTATCATGTCTCTCCCTCTACATCAACATGTAAATGACAGCCTCAATTGCTTAATCGTATGACATTAACTCGGTGTGCTCACTAACCAGCCATCCCGTACCAAGACATGGGGAGCGTGTCAGCTGCTGCTACTTACACCGCCACCGCCATCCCGCCCCTACCCCCAAAAGCCCCCAAGCCATACCACTGATCTCACATCATATTAGATCTCCCGATGCTGCAACGCCACCGTCTCATTCAACATCAGGCCTTGCCGGTGTATTGTACGCACTCACAGTATTGCCCCGCGGGGGTTATATTGACAGAACTGGCGGTCTTCGATCTCACCGTCGAACACACCATCGCATCCCGGCCTGTGTAAGCATTCGTCTACACTACTCCTACTAAGCATAGTCGCAGGCCACCATTGACATTTGATACTGACAGTCGGTGAGGTAAGAGCTTTATTTAGTCACATAGTCTCATATTGGCAGTTGATGATACCACTCTTATTCAGTTTGCCTCGAAACATAGAACATAGAATAATAAGAATGTACAAAGTTCTAATAATAGATAAATCAAACGAAACATAAGCAGTACCTATCATTTTGCTTATTTGTACTAAATATGTGTGTCTATGCCATTGGCGAAAACTAGTCAAGTACTGGCGTAAACGGCCCGTGGCGAGGCCGTTCGTTTTCTTTGTTCATGAGGGGCTCCACGAGTTCATCACAAGACGCATATGACAACGTGCAAACAACCACTGTTGTACATCATATGCCCCCACGCTGTCCTCTCACCACTCGGGTGTCCTTACGCAACAGGCTCGCGGCACACCACGTAGCACAAGCGCTCCCGCGGTTTGGCGTCAGCACGACCGTTGCATAAATAGACAGCCTCCCTCCCCTCCGCTCAGCACTCAACATCATGCTTAACACCGACATCTACACAGACAACAGATCAAAAGCATGTCTACTCACAGGAGAGGATTCTCGGGCACCTCGGTGCACCGCAAGCGGCAGATGAGCCTGCCTGTCGGCAACGTCGGCTTTGGCCCATCGCTTACTGTGCGTTTTCTCATCATCCCAGCTGCCCATGGCACATAGGAGATACTAACAGACAGACCGTTTACCTCGGCATCTCAGCCGTTGTCGTGGCCGACACGAAAGCCACTGTGGCCTTTGCCATCCGCGATACCGTGTACCTCATCGATTACGCTGTCAAGGACCTCGCGCTCCAGCCAGGCCAAGACGTCGATGCCCTACTGGCCGACTACATCATGGCCACCGTCAAGGCCTACGAGCGTGACAACCTCTACAAGTTTATTGGCGCCGGCCTTCCTGCGACGTTGCAGGCAGCGAGCCCCTCGCTCTGCGCGCGTCTCTGGCTCGAGCTCGATATCATCCCCATTGTTAAAGGGCCGCACGACAGCACCAGCGCCACCGGATTCTGGGATGTCAAGCACGTCGACGAGCAGGCCGACTCCATGGCGCGCAAGTGCCTGCTCAACTTTGACCCGTCGCTCGTTCCCGTTCTGCATGTCGGCTGGCGCGGCATTGTCCAGACCGACGCCGCCTTCCGCGCCGTCCTTACGAGCGTACAGAATTACAAAGACACGTGCGGTGCCGACACGTGGGCGGCCCTCACCCACTACGCCGACGCGCTCAAGCAGCGCAAGACGCGCATTGCCTTCTTCAGCAGCACGCCCCAGGGCGGCGGCGTGGCGCTGATGCGCCATGCGCTCGTGCGTTTCTCGCGCCTCATGGGCGTCGACCTGACATGGTACGTGCCGAAGCCGCGTCCCGGCGTCTTCCGCATAACCAAGAACATGCACAACATCTTGCAGGGCGTGAGCCAGCCGGACGAGCGCATCTCTGCGGACGAGAAGGCGGCCATTATTGAGTGGATCACCGACAACGCTACTCGCTACTGGTTTTCTGAAGGCGGGCCGCTGCGGCCGGCTGCCGAGGGCGGTGCCGACGTCGTCGTCATTGACGATCCACAGATGCCGGGCCTCATTCCCATGATCAAGCGCGCCACGCCCGACCGCCCTGTGCTCTACCGCTCGCACATCCAGATCCGCAGCGACCTCGTCGCCACGCCCGGTTCGCCGCAGGCCGACGTCTGGGCCTTTTTGTGGGACAACATCAAGGGCGCCGACATGTTCATCAGCCATCCGATCCCCGCATTCGTGCCGCACAATGTACCGCGCCAGAAGGTCGTCTACCTGCCTGCCACCACCGATTGGCTTGATGGCCTCAACAAGCCGCTCAACGGTTTTGACACAGGCTACTACGGCCACCTTTACAACACTGCGTGCCGCGAGCAGCACATGACCACGCTCGACTGGCCCGCGCGCCGGTACATTGCGCAGATCGCGCGTTTCGATCCGGCCAAAGGCATCCCCACCGTCATCGACGCCTATGCCGCGTTCCGCCGCCGTCTGGACCAGACCGTCACCGCTGACACGCCACAGCTCGTCATCTGCGGCAACGGCTCCGTCGACGACCCCGACAGCGCAATGGTCTACGACGAGGCCATGGCGCACATCGAGACAAACTACGCCCATCTCGCCGCCGACATCAGTGTCATGCGCCTCGCGCCCAACGACCAGCTGCTCAACACCATCCTCGCCAACGCGCACATCGTGCTGCAGCTGTCGACGCGTGAGGGCTTCGAGGTCAAGGTGTCCGAGGCCCTGCACGCTGGCCGCCCCGTCATTGCGACGCGCGCCGGCGGCATCCCGCTGCAGGTGCAGCACGGACACAACGGCTTCCTCGTCGAGCCCGGCGACCACAAGGCCGTCGCTGACCACCTGCTGGAGCTCTTCACTGACGACACGCTGCACGCCACAATGAGCGCCGCCGCGCGCACGAGCGTGTCTGACGAGGTCGGCACTGTCGGCAATGCGCTGGGCTGGTACTACCTGGCGGCCCAGTGGCACGCGCGCGGCGTCATGAGAGACGGCCAGCCCGGCCTCGTCGGCAACGGCAAGTGGGTCAATGATATGGCGCGCGACGAAGCTGGCGTGCCGTATGCGCCGGGCGAGAACCGACTGCCGCGGTCCTACACGGAAGCTTCAGTTGTTGGATGTTCGGATACAGATTTGTGATTATAGACTAGATAGCGATACATGATACAATACAAGGCGAGGACACAGCGCCACATCACAGCTTTGCCGGCAACACAGGCTTCGTTTCGCGTAGGAACGTGCGCTACGGGTCTGTCAGTTGTCTAAGACGGCGACAGTCTGCCGGGACGACATCACTACTTCGCCCTGTAAGACGGCTCCAGCCAATCCCAGTGTATCGATAGCAGTGCATAATACTTCGTACAGAGTTGTAGGCAATTTCTTGTTACTTTCAATAAAAAGCGCTGTGTTTTTTTCATGATTACTCGGTATATCTGCCATCAATCTAATGTTCGCTGTCGTCTGTCCATGCATCACTTTCAGTGTCGTCGCGGCCGTCCCACATATAGACCCTCAAATTCTCGTCCTTCCTTGGCTGGCCTTTACTATCGTTGGGCCACGTGCCGTCGGGACACGTCAAACTGCGTAAGCGGTAGTAGTCCTCCATGCCTTCCTCCCCATCGAAGTAGAGCATGCGCGAGAAGCGCACACCCTTGTTGCGCAGCCTGGAAAAGTGGTTGATTATGCATTCGTCTTTGAAGTCGCCGTCGTCCGCTTCGGCCTCGTCTTTTACCGGGCTCGCTCCGTCGACCTCTTTCGTGACATGGCCACCAGGCGCGGCCTCGCTGTCCACCGGCAAGGCCCGCCGCCCTCTGAACCCCTTGGGCGGCCCGTGCCAGCAGTAGAGGTGCTCGCAGGGCTTCTTGGTACCCGAGTGCTCCTTGATTTCAATCGTGCGGATATGGTGTCGCTCGTAGCTCCGATCATGGCCTATCCACCGGTCAGTCTTGTGCGGACCACCGTTCTCCAGGACGTAAAAGTTTTCGATGTTGGGGAACAAGAAGTCCCATTCGTCGCTCCAGCCGCTCCCGCGCAGCTCTTCGGCCACGCGATGCGACACTTCGTCAGGCCGTATCCGCTCGGGGGGGCCGTGGCTTCCGTAGTAATTGCGGTCGTGGTAGATGCCTGCTTCGCGCGTGCGAGTCTCATAGTCGCATATGGCAATGTTGCGCACACTGGTGTATGGCAAGTGAGCCCGAGTGATTTTCCTGGTCTGCTTGTCCTTGCCGTACTTGCTCGATGTGTTCCCGTCGCTACCATCCGATGACTTATGCGAGCCCAAAAAGGACTTGACATCATCCAGGTTCCGTTTTACCTCCTGCGTAAGATAAATAATGTCCTTTTCAGCATTGTACCGCAGGAATAGGTCGTCGTGATTGATCTCCCAAAGCTTGAGAGTGTCGGGCAGATACCGCTCGCCCAGCGCGCGCGTTTCCTGGCAGATGCTCATAAATTCGCGCGTGCTTTTCGTCTGCTGCTCCATGGTTTTACCCGGTTTCATGCTTCCGTCCTCGAACAGCGCTAGCTGCAGCACGCGCTGCGACCGCAGCATACTCGGGCAGTGCATCTCCCAGATGCGCAGCCGCAGTTCGGGTGGCAGCTGGCAAAAGTTGGGAAAGGCGAGCACCTTGCCCGCGGCCTTGAGCTCGGCCACATAGGCAGAGTGTTCCCGACGGTAGCATTTCTGGCGGTGTATCGACACAATCTTCTTGTGGGTGAGCATGATGTCGTTCTCGCCCGTTTGGTAATTGGAGATTACGCGCTCGTCCCACGAGTCCTCGGTGTCGTCTGAGAGCACAGACCTGCTGTAGTCACGGCCGCCATTGTGCCGGCGCTCGTGCCGTTCCTCGGCGGTCTCCAACCAGCGATTATCGTATCTGTCGTGGGTTTCCAAGTGTTGCCTGTTTGAGCTCTCCGCGTTGTCTGAGTTGTCCGAGTCGAAGTCAAGATCATCAATGTCGCTCTCCAAGCTAGAGACCGACGCGTCCTCGTCGTTGCTGCCTCTCACGTCGTCGTCCGATTCTCCAGACAACATGTCGTCCACCCCGTCTTGCGCCGGAGCAGCATTGAAGTCAAAATTGGCTGCCATCGATATTGTCCTTGTGAATGTCAAGACAAGTATAGATAGCGTGTGGCCGACATGGCTGTAGGGCGCAATATCAGAGGACGTTAGGATACGTTAGGCTGTCCTACGCGTCTTCACTTTACATGTGCTCCACTTTTCTTATTACAGGGCTTCGAGGGCCCTGCTCGCCGCCGTCATTGCCACGCGCGCCGGTGGCATCCCGCTCCAGGTCCAACACAGTAACAACGGCTTCCTCGTCGAGTCCGGTGACCACAAGGCCGTTGCTGATCACCTGCTGGACCTCTTCACCGACGACGCGCTGCACGCCACAATAATGGCGCCCGTGTTGACGTAGTCGGGATTAGCATCGTGCATGAGGTGCGTGAGACCGCACAGCTGCATCGTCGTTTCGAGCTCGTTGTAGAGAATGCGCGCCGCGTGCTCGACTCCCGCATCCCCATAGCCCACCGCGTATAGAAACGGCCGACCCGCGCCGGAACCCGCCGTCAATGAGAATCTCCATGCGGCCAAACACCTCGGGACAGCACCGGTGCATCTTCAGCAGCGTCAGGATCGCCGTCGAAATCGTCGTGTCCGCGTTGATGCCATCGACCAGGATCGGTAGCGGCGCCGCCGGCCGTCGACGGGGTGGTGGTGCCGTCGTCCGGTACGGTGCCGCGCGCGCATCGGACTCAGTACAGACTTAAGGGTATATCTTATATTTCAATCAAAAAGCGTTGTATATTGTCAAAGATAACTAGGTATGTTAAAAATCATCCTCGAACTGGTAGGTTTCGTCTTCAAAGCTATCCGAGTCGTCGTCGCGGTCCATAGTGACCCTCAGTTTCTCATCCTTGAATGGCGCGCCCTTATCATCGTTGGGCCACCTGCCGCCGGGGCAGGTCAGATAGCGCAAGCGGTAATAGTCCTCCATGCCAGTGTACCACTCGAAATAGAGCATGCGCGAGAAGCGCACGCCCTTGTTGCGCAGCTTGGAAAAGTGGTTTATAATGCAATCGTCTTTAAAATCGCCGTCGTCCGCCTCGGCTTCGTCTTCTGCCGGGCTCGCCTCGTCCGCCTCTTTCGTGTCATCGCCACCAGGCGCGGCCTCGCTGTCCACCGGCAAGGCCGGCCGCCCTCTGAACCCCTTCGGCGGCCCGTGCCAGCAGTAGAGGTACTCGCGGCGCTTCTTGGTACCTGAGTACTCCATAGTTTCAATCGTGCGAATATGGTGTCGCTCGTAGCTCCGATCGAGGCCGATCCACCGGTCAATCTTGCGCGGCCCACCATACTCCAGGACGTAAACGTTCTCGACGTTGGGGAACAGGTAGTCCATTTGGTTGCTCCAGCCGCCCTTGAGTAGCTCCTTGGGCGCGCGATGCGACTCTTTGCCAGGCCGTATCCGCTCAGTGTATCGGCGGCCACTGTAGTAATCGCGATCGTAGTAGGTGCCTGCTTCGCGCTTGCGTCTCTCCTTGTCGCGTATAGCAATATTGCGCACACTGGTGTGTGGCAAGGCAATCCAGTTCGGGGTCTTGTCCTTCTTTGTCGTCTTCATCTTGCTCTTCGTGCTCTTGTCGCCAGCCTTTTGCTTGTTCAAAGCAGACTTGACATCGTCCAGGGACCACTTGGACTCATCCGTGAAGTGTATGATGTCCCTTTGAGCATTGTACCGCAGGATACTGTCGTCGTGCATGAACTCGCCAAGGCTGAGCGTGTCCGGCATGTACTGCTCGCCCAGGGCGCGCGTTTCGTGGCAGATGCGCATAAACTCGCGCGTGCTCTGCGTCTGCTCCTCCATGCTGTTATCCGGCTGTATGCTTCCGTCCGCGAGCAGCGTTAGCTGCAGCACGCGCTGCGACCGAAGCATACTCGGGCAGTGCATCTCCCAGATGCGCAGCCGCAGCTCGGGCGGCAGCTGGCAGAAATTGGGAAAGGCAAGCACCTTGCCCGCCGCCTTGAGCTCAGTCACATAGGCCAGCTGTGTCCGGCGGTACAACTTCTGGCGGTCTATCGACGAAAGGTTCTCCCTCTTGAGCTGGATGCCGTTTCCGTCC
This sequence comes from Ophiostoma triangulosporum, assembly GCA_029298705.1. Taxonomy (NCBI): domain Eukaryota; kingdom Fungi; phylum Ascomycota; class Sordariomycetes; order Ophiostomatales; family Ophiostomataceae; genus Ophiostoma; species Ophiostoma triangulosporum. The sequence continues at coordinate 1,195,896 of JANSLO010000009.1, read as the reverse complement.
TTTCGACGGGCAGAGCCGATCACGCGCTCGTCCCACGAGTCCTCGGTGTCGTCTGAGAGCACAGACATGTAGTGGTCACGTTCGTCATAGGGCCAGGGCTGCCACCGATCTTTAGGGTTCCTCGACCAGCGATTGTCGTAACTGTAGTGGGTTTCCCTGTACGGACCTCTTGCGTCGTCCAAGAAGTCATTGAAGTCGTCCGCCATCGCTATTGTCGTTGTGAATGTCGAGATAAGTTTTAGTATCGCGTGGCCGTCATGGTTGTAGGGCGCAATTTCAGGGGACGTCAAGATACGGTCAGGCTGTTCTACGCGTCTTCACTTTAATATACAGTGGCCCCACTTGTCTTAATACAGGGATTCGAGGACAAGGTCGGTCGCCAGTGAGGCCCTGCACGCCGGCCGCACCGTTATTGCAATGCGCGCCGGTGGCATCCCGATGCAGGTCCAACACGGGCACAACGGCTTCCTCGTCTATCTCGGCGACCACAAGGCCGTCGCTGATCACCTGCTGGATATGACCATGTGGTCAATGGCGCCCGTGTTGACGTAGTCGGGACTGGCATCGCGCATCAGGTGCGTGAGACCGCACAGCTGCATCGTCGTCTGGAGCTCATCGTAGAGAATGCGCGCCGCGTGCTCGACGCCCGAATCTCCGTAGCCCACCGCGTATACAAACGGCCGGCCCACGCCAACCGCCGATGCGCCCAGGCAGATCGCCTTGAGCACGTCCGACCCGCGCCGGAACCCGCCATCAACAAAAATCTCCATACGACCAAACACCTCGGGACAGCACCGGTGCATCTTCAGCAGCGTCAGGATCGCCGGCGAAATCGTCGTGTCCGCGTTGATGCCATTGACCAGGATCGGCAGCGGCGCAGCCGGCCGTCGACGGGGTGGTGGTGCCGTCGTCCGGCACGGTGCCACGCGCGAATCGGACTTAGTGCAGACTTTTACAGGTTATGTGGGTTTGTTGCAAGGGGTTTATTGAGATGGCAATAGAATGTAGATTGGTGAACGTTGTCGACACTGTTACCGTGATCGATACAAAGTCAAAAGGGGTGTCCTAAAGCTGTATATCAATCTGGGTGGTAAGTCTGGTCTGCCCTTCTTCTAATCTGAGATTCAGGGCGCCTGCGCCCTGTTTACTTATACCCCATGGGCGGCCATGCTCGAAGCTTCCATTCTGAGGCCAATGCTACTTCGTTTGTTCCTCCTCTTGCGTTTGGTCTTCCCTCATGAGTCATATCGCCTGTTCTATCCTGTTTGCTGGTGGTTCCATATTGTCTCTGTATCAAACAGATGGCTGCATGGCCAACATTCCGACAGGGTATATCTTATTTTTCAACCAAAAAGCGTTGTATATTGTCAAAGATAACTAGATATTAAGGAAATCATCCTCAAAATGGTAGGTTTCGTCTCCATAGCTATCCGGGTCGTCGTCGCGGTTCATAGTGACCCTCAGTTTCTCATCCTTCCTTGGCGCGCCCTGATCATCGTTGGGCCACCTGCCGCCGGGGCAGCTTAAGCAGCGCAAGCGGTAATAGTCCTCCATGCCAGTGTGCCATTTGAAATAGAGCATGCGCGAGAAGCGCACGCCCTTGTTGCGCAGGCTGGAAAAGTGGTTGATAATGCATTCGTCTTTGAAGTCGCCGTCGACCTCTTTCGTGCCATCGCCACCAGGCGTCGCCTTGCTGTCTACCGGCAAAGCCGGCCGCCCTCTGAACCCCTTGGGCGGCCCGTGCCAGCAGTAGATGTACTCGCGTCGCTTCTTGGTACCCGAGTACTCCATAGTTTCAATCGTGCGGATATGGTGTCGCTCGTAGCTCCGGTCGTTGCCGACCCACCGGTCAATCTTGCGCGGCCCACCATACTCCAGGACGTAAACATTCTCGACGTTGGGGAACAAGTAGTCCATTTCGTTGCTCCAGCCGCCCTCGAGTAGTTCCTTGGGCGCGCGGTGCGACTCTTTGCCAGGCCGTATCCGCTCGGTGTATCGGCGGCCACTGTAGTAATCGCGGTCTTGGTAGGTGCCTGCTTCGCGCTTGCGTCTCTCCTTGTCGCGTATGGCAATGTTGCGCACATTGGTGTGTGGCAAGGCGATCCTGTTCGCGGACTTGTCCTTCTTTTTTGTCTTCACCTTGCTCTTCGTGCTCTCGTTGCTACCACCCGATGCCTTATTTTTGTTCAAAGCAAACTTGACATCGTCCAGGGACCACTTGGACTCATCCGCGAAGTGAATTATGTCCCTTTCAGCATTGTACCGCAGGATACTGTCGTCGTACATGAACTCGCCAAGGCTGAGCGTGTCGGGCAGATACTTCTCGCCCAGCGCGCGCGTTTCCTGGCAGATGCGCATATACTCGCGCGTGCTTTTTGTCTGCTGCTCCATGCTGCTATCCGGCTGTATGTTTCCGTCTGCGAGCAGCGTTAGCTGCAGCACGCGCTGCGACCGCAGCATATATGTACTCGGGAAGTGCATCTCCCAGATGCGCAGCCCAGCTCGGCCGGCAGCTTGCCAAATTTGGGAAAGGCAAGCACTTTGCCCGCCGCCTCGAGCTCGGACACATAGGCAAACTGATTCCGGCGGTACCTCTTCTGGCGTTTTATCGACGAAATGTGCTCGTGTGTCAGCTGGATGCCGTTCCCGTCCTTTCGATGGAGAGAGCCGATCACGCGCTCGTCCCACGAGTCCTCGGTGTCGTCTGAGAGCACAGACATGTAGTTGTCACGGTCGTCATGGTCCAGGGCCTTCCACTGATCTTTAGGGTTCCTCGACCAGCGATTGTCGTAACTGTAGTGGGTTCCCCTGTACGGGCTTCTTAGGTTGTCCGCGAAGTCATTGTAGCCGTCCATCATCGATATTGTCGTTGTGAATGTCGAGATGAGTTTTAGTATCTCGTGGCCGTCATGGTTGTCGGGCGCAAATTCAGGGGACGTCAAGATAAGGTCAGACTGTCCTAAGCATACGCGTTGTCACTTTATTGTAGCCCCACTTATATTAATATGCTTACAGGACTTCGAGATCAAGGTTTCCGGGGAGGCCCTGCTCGCTGACAGCACCGTCATTGTCACGCGCCCCGGCGGAATCCCACTGCAGGTGCAGCACGGGCACAACGGCTTCCATGTCGAGCCTAGCGACCACAAGGTCGTCGCTGACCACCTGCTAGATCTCTTCACCGACGACACGCTGCACGCCACAATGAGCGCCGCCGCGCGCACCAGCGTGACCGACGAGGTCGACATCGTGGGAAATGCACTGGGCTGGTACTAGCTGGCGGCCAAGTGGCACGCGCTCGGCGTCACGAGAGACGGCCAGCCCGGCCTCGTCGGCAACGGACAGGGGGTCAACGATGTGGCGCGCGACGAAGATGCCGTGCCGTACGCGCCGGGCGAGAACCGTCTGCCGCGTTCCTACACAAAAACTTCGGATGTTGGATGTTCGGATGCAGATTGATAAATATGAATTAGATAGTGCTACATGATACAACGCCAACGCGCACAGCACGGCATACTACAGCTTGGCCGGTCGGACAGGCTTCTTCGCGTAGGGATGTGCGCCGCGTGTCCTGACCATGTGGTCAATGGCGCCCGTGTTGACGTAGTCGGGACTGGTATCGCGCATCAGGTGCGTGAGGCCGCACAGCTGCATCGTCGTTAGGATCTCGTCATAGAGAATGCACGCCGCGTGCTCGACGCCCGCATCCCCATAGCCCACCGCGTATACAAACGGCCGGCCCACGCCAACTGCCGACGCACCCAGGCAGATCGCCTTGAGCACGTCTGACCCGCGCCGAAATCCGCCATCAATGAGAATCTCCATGCGCCCAAACACCTCGGGACAGCACCGGTGCATCTCCAGCAGCGTCAAGATTGCCGGCGGCGCCGTGTCCGCTGCACGGCCGCCGTGGTTGCTGACCACAATGCCCTGGCACCCGTGCTGCAGCGCGCGGCGTGCGTCCTCGGCGCGCTGGATGCCCTTGACCAGGATCGGCAGCGGTGCCGCCAGCGGGCCCTCTGCATGCTGTGCGGCCGCCGCGTCGACGGTCGCACGCAGCCACGCCAGGCTGTCCCACGTAAAAGCCGAGTCGATAAACGAGCCATTCTGGCGCGCAATGCCGGCCGTCGACGGGGCGGTAGTTCCGTCGTCCGGCACGGTGCCGCGCGCGGCGTCGCGCTCCTTGGCCACACGCACCCGCGCGCGCTCGTCGTCCTCGCGCTTCGATGATACCGGCAGGTCGACCGTGACGAGCACGCCCTTGATCTTGCGGCCGTGCGCGCCCGCCAGCAGCTTGTGCAGCAGCGCCTCGGCACGCCGCCGATCCTTGTCCACGTATAGCTGGAATAGCGCCTGGCCGCCGTCCGCGGCGTCGGGAAGCTGCGCCAGGATCTCGTTGTACGGGTACGACGCGACGGTCGAGATGACGGGCACGATGCCAGCGGCGGCGGCGCCGCGCGCAATCGCAAGCTCGCCGTCCCTGCCACCCGTGCGCGTTGCGCCCGTTGGAGCCACGTAGACGGGCATCCGCAGCGGCACGGTGCCAAAGAGTGTAGTGCGCAAGTCCATGCGGGGCAGCGACACATCGCGCAGAACGGCCGGCCGCAGCCAGATGCGTCGCAGCAGCGCCGTGTTGGCACCGCGCGTAATGTTGTCTTCCGTGCCCGTCGACACGTACGACCATGCCTGCGGCGGCAAGACGGGCTCAGCAGCGGCGGCAAAGTCGTCAAGACTCATAATTTCGCTCAGCGGCACGCGCGCCTTCTGCAGCTCCGCGGTGCCGCCGTCCGCATCGGCGTCTGCGGCCCTGGCCGTCGATGCCCATTGCGGCGTAATCGTGCTCTCATCCAGGCGGCCCTTGTGCTTGGACGGGTCGAGCTCCGACGCAATGAGCGTCGGGCTATGGACGGTGTTGTAGACGCGCGTGGCGTCGCGGCCGGCGAACCGGAGCAGAACGTCCTCGCCACCTGGGTGGTGCTGGGCAAACGCGGTCACATCGTAGACAATGTTGTCGACGACGAGCCAGAGGTCGTCACGGGTGTTGTGGGCGCCGACATCATCGACCGACAGCAGCGGAAGAGGCATGGCGGTCTTGCGATGCGCAGGATGAAAGATTGCCCAGATAACGAGATGAAGTCCAACAAAGGAAAATCGACAAAGAGAGGCCGGCTGAGGGCGTGCGCATCGGCAGTTGCCAATTATCTCCGTCAGCTGTCTGCGTGTCAGTGTATTCTTATCATGCTTGATTGGTTGCTTGTGCTGTCGACCAGCGAGGAGCTTGCTATTCCCGCGCTCGGCTTGTGTTGACCCGGACTGCCTCCGGGCCTGTAAATTGACAGATACAGCGACTGTCTACTGGGACTACACCACTAAATCACCGCACATGACCCCCGGAAGTTAGCTCTGCAGCCAATCCCAGTGCATCGATAGCAGCGCGTAGTACTTAGTACAGAGTTTTGTATCCTGTTATTTCCAATAAAAGCGTTGTATATTCTCTATGACAGCTCAGCATTTCAAACATCATCCTCGAACTGGTTGGTGTCGTCCTTGGAAGCTTTCCGAGTCGTCCTAGAGGCTAAACATCGTCGGTTTCCCGTCTATCCTGGGCCGGCCTTGGTTATCATTGGGCCACGTGCCGTCGGGGCACGTCAAGCTGCGTAAGCGGTAGTAGTCCTCCATGCCGTCCCTCATGCCGTCAAAGCCCTCGAAATAGAGCATGCGCGAGAAGCGCACACCCTTGTTGCGCAGCCTGGAGAAGTGGTTGATTACGCATTCGTCTTTGAAGTCACCGTCGTCCGCCTCGGCCTCGTCTTTTACCGGGCTCGCTTCGTCGACCTCTTTCGTGTCATGGCCACCAGGCGCGGCGTTGCTGTCCACCAGCAAGGCCTGCCGCCCTCTGAACCCCTTGGGCGGCCCGTGCCAGCAGTAGAGGAACTCAATGGGCATCCCGGGAACCGAGTAATTTTCTAATATCGTGCGGATATGGTGTCGCTCGTAGCTCCGGTCGTTGCCGACCCAGCGGTCAATCTTGCGTGGCCCACCGTGCTCAAGGACGTAAAAGTTCTCGACGTTGGGGAAGATGTAGTCCAGAATGTCGTTGTAGTCGGGCGGGGCCAGTTCTCTGGGCGCACGGTGCGACGCGTCTTCAGGCCGTATCTCGTCTGGGAAGACTCTGTCGTAATAGATGCCTGGTTCGCGCAAACGTTCCTCATTGTCGCGCATGGCAATGTTGCGCACACTGGTCTGTGGCACGGCCACCCACATCGAAAGAATGTTCTTCTTTGTCATCTTCCACATTGGCTCCGCGCATCTACGGTCCCATGAACTTTGCCTTCTCAATTCAGCTTTCAGGCGCCAACCCATCTGCTGCGTGAAGTGAACTATGTCCTTTTGAGCATTGTACCGCAGGATAGCACAGTCGTATGCAGTCACGCAAAGTCTGAGCGAGTCGGGCAGATACCGCTCGCCCAGCGCACGCGTTTCCTGGCATATGCGCATGAACTCGCGCGTGCTTTTCGTCTGCTGCTCCATGTTTTCATCCGGTTTCAAAACACCGTCCTCGACCAGCGAAAGCTGCAGCACGCGCTGCGACCGCAGCATCCTCGGGCAGTGCATCTCCCAGATGCGCAGCCGCAGCTCGGGCGGCAGCTTGCCAAATTTGGGAAAGGCAAGCACCTTGCCCGCCGCCTTGAGCTCGGCCACATACGCAGAGTGTTCCCGGCGGTAGCACTGCTGGCGGTGCAGCGACACAATCTTTTTGTGTGTGAGCATGATGTCGTTCTTGCCCGTTCGGTCGTTGTAGGTTACGCGCTCGTCCCACGAGTCCTCGGTGTCGTCTGAGAGCACAGACATGTCGTCACGAACGTCTTTGTGCTGGCGCTGGTGCCAATCTTCAGCATTCTTTAACCAGCGATAGTCGTACTTGTCGTGGGTTTTCCAGAGCTTCCTGTTTGGGCTCTCCGTGCCGGACACCGACCCGTCCTCGTTGTTGCCGCCGCTCTCGTCGTCGTCGGAGACTCTAGGCACCGTGTCGTTCACTCCGTCTTGCGCCGGAGCAGCATGGAAGTCAAAAATATCTGCCATCGATATTGTAGTTATGAATGTCGAGATAAGTATAATAAGTAGCGCGTGGCCGTCGTGGTTGTAAGCATAGGGCGCAATATCAGCAGACGTCAAGCTCGGATCAGGCTGTCATTTCACTTTACACATACAGTGGCCCCACTTGTCTTACTGAGGGTTGCGGGGATCTGCGACGCGGAAGTAAGCATATATGACCCCTCAGACTATGTAGACGAGAAAGATGTAAAACAAGAGGAGGAGAACGGCCAGTCATACTCCGTAGAAGGAGGCAAACGAGGCACAAGGCAATGAAACGGAGCACAAATAGTGAGTTTTTGCTGTCTAAAAAGAAGAGAAAAGAAGATCGAGAAGTCTGGGAGATCTGCTGGTCAAAAGTAGGGAAACTTCACCCAGACAGACCCCCCGGACCTCCTTCGTTTCTAGGTAATTTTTTGTGAACAACAAGAGAACCTCAGCGAAACAGAACCCCAGAATTTCTTAGTAAAATTTGCATCCCCAATAGCAAGAGCTTACGCGGCCGTTCTTCCATCCTGATTTCTCAATGAACCTGCCGCACCGCAAAGGGTATATCTTGTTCATTTCAATAAAAAGCATTGTATCTATTCGATGATAGCTCGGTATGTTACGGATCAAAATCAAAATCCAAGGTCGCTGTCGTCTGAGAATCCCGCATAATGTCCTTCGTAATCAGCGTAATCATCGTAATCATCGTAAGGGTCGAAATCGTCCCAATGGACCCTCAGTATCTCATCCTGCCTGGGCCGGCCGTGCTTATCGGTAGGCCACGTGCCGTCGGGACAGGTCAAGTTGCGCAAGCTGTAGTAGTCCTCCATGCTGTCTATGCTGTCGGCGACGTCGTCGAATAAGAGCATGCGCGAGAAGCGCACGCCCTTCTTGCGGAGGCTGGCAAAATGGTTGATTACGCATTCGTCTTTGAAATCGCCGTCGCCCGCCTTGGCCTCGTCTTCTGCCGGGCTCGCCTTGTCTGCCTCAATAGCGCCATCGCTACCAGGCGCGGCCTCGCTGTTCACCGGCAAGGCCTGCCGCCCTTTGAACCCCTTGGGCGGCCCGTGCCAGCAGTAGAGGGACTCGAAGGGCATCGGGGGATACGAGCCGTCTTCTTCGTCTTTGTACCTTGTGCGAATATGGTGTCGCTCGTAGCTCCGGTCGTTGCCAATCCACCGGTCGATTTTGCGCGGCCCGCCGATCTCCAGGACATAAATGTTCTCGACATTGGGGAACATGTAGTCCAGAACGTCGGCGTAGCCGGGTTGGAAGCGCAATTCTTGGGGCGTACGGTGCGACGCGTCTTCAGGCAGTACTATGTCGGTGAAGTTGTCGCGGTCGTGATAGGTGCCTGGTTCGCGCGTGCGTTCGTAGAAGTCGCGAATAGCAATGTTGCGCACACTGGTGTGTGGCAAAACAATCTTGGCCGCGTTCTTGTTCTTGTTGTTTTTGTTGTTTTTGTTCTTGTTCTTCTTGTTGTTCTTGTTCTTCTTGTTCCTCTTGTTGCTCTGGCCGCTACCAGCCGATTTCTTCTGCTTGGCCAAGAATTTCTTGAGACCGTGCCGGCCAAAGTCGTCGTCCTCCACAAAGTGGACAATGTCCTTTTGCGCATTGTACCGCAGGATACCATCGTTGTACACAGTCATGCCAATGCTGAGTGAATCGGGCATGTACCGCTCGCCCATCGCGCGCGTCTCCTGGCAGATGCGCATAAAGTCGCGCAAACTCTTCGTCTGCTGCGCCATAGATCTTTCCGGCTGAAGGAGTCCGTCTTCGAGCAGCATTAGCTGCAGCACGCGCTGCGACCGCAGCATCTTCGGGCAGTGTAGCCCCCAGATGCGCAGCCGCAGCTCGGCTGGTAGCTGGCCAAACTTGGTAAAGGCAAGCGCCTTGCCCTCAGTCTTGAGCTTGGCCACATAGGCCCAGTGTTTCAGGCGGTAGCACTGCTGGACGTGCATCGTGACAATGTTATTGTGGGTGAGCAAAATGTCGTTCTCGCCCGTTCGCTGGTTGAACATAACGCGCTCGTCCCATGAGTCCTCTGTGTCGACCGAGAGCTCAGACGTGTTGTCGTCATAGTCGCGTGGTATTTTGTTGTCACGGACGCCTCTGCGCTGGTGCGCGATCCGGTCCAATACCATCTTCATCCAGCGATTGTTGAAAAAGTCGTGGGTTTTGTAGTACCGCCTGGACGACCACTGCACGTAACCATCTCTCTCATAGTCCACGTCATGCTCAGAGACACTTGGGCCATCAAAGTCATCATCATAGCTATCGCCCATTATGTCGGAACCCTCCTCTTCGTCGTTGGCATCGCCGTTGCCGTCGCCATCTTCGACGACATGGCTACGGTCTTTCAAGACCCTCGGCAACTTGTCCTGCTTGGGCCGGTCGTAATCATCGTCGGGCCAGGTGCCGAGAGGCCAGGTCAACTCGCGCAATGTGTAGTAGTCCTCCATGCCGGTGTGGTACTCGAAAAAGAGCATGCGTGAGAAGCGCACGCCCTTGTTGCGCAGGCTGCCAAAGTGGTTGATGAAGCATTCTTCTTCGAAGTCGCCTACGTCCGCCTCTGCCTCTGCCGCAGCCTTTGCCGGATCTGCCTCGTTGGCCTCTTTCGCGCCACCGCCTCCAGGCGCGGCCTCGTTGTCCACTGGTGAGGCCTGCCGCCCTCTGAACCCCTTAGGCGGTCCATGCCAGCAGTAGAGGTAAACGAGAGGATCCTTGGTACCCAATTCACCGACGTCCATAGTGCGGATATGGTGTCGCTCGTAGCTCCGATCGTGGCCGATCCACCGGTCAATCTTGCGCGGCCCACCATACTCCAGGACGTAAATGTTTTCGACGTTGGGGAACATGTACTCCAGAGCGTCGCTAAAGCCGGGCGGCCGCAGCTCTTTGGGCACGCGGTGCGACACGTCCTCAGACCGTACCATCTCGGTGACGCGGCGGCCATTGTTGGAGTGGTGGTAGGTGCCAGGTTCGCGCGTGCGGGTCTCCACGTCGCGTATGGCAATGTTGCGCACACTGGTGTGTGGCGGAGGAATCGGGATCGACATCGCGTTCTTGTCCTTCTTCGTCTTTTTACCATCCGATGCCTTTTGCTTGTCCAAAAACTCCTTGACCCACTCGAGGCCGAAGCTGGTCTCAGCTGAAAAATGGACAATGTCCTTTTGCGCATTGTACCGCAGGATGCCGTCCGTATTCATCCCAATGGCAACGTTGAGCGTGTCGGGCATGTACCGCTCACCCAGCGCGTGCGTCTCCTTGCAGATGCGCATAAACTCGCGCGTGTTTTTCGTCTCATACACCATGTCATGATTTGGTGGTATGTGTCCGTCGGGGAGTAGCGCCACCCGCACCACACGCTGCGACCGCTGTAGCTCCGGGCAGTGCAGCTCCCAGATGCGCTCCCGCAGTTTTTGCGGCAGCTGGCCAAAGTTTGTAAAGGCAAGCACCTTGCCCGCGGCCTCGAGCTCGGCCACGTATTCCAAGTGTCTTTGGCGGTAGCGCTGCTGGCGTAGCTGCGAGTCAATCTTCTTCTTGCTGGGCCGAATCTCTAAACCTCCCCCTTGGTCCTGGTACTCTGGGGTGACGTCCCACGAGTCCTCGGTGTCGACCGACATCACAGACTTGTCGTCATCCTCGAGGACACTCCACTTGCGATCAATTTGGCAAAGTCCGGCCGGCTTCTCGCGGTTGTTGTACTCGTCGTGATCTTCCCAGAGGTCCGGCCAATCCGAGGGGTCGTGGCCGTACAGGAATTCGGCCTTCTCTCGCTGGGCCCTGGTGTACCTCCCCGTTTGCGCCTGAGCGTCGTTGAGGTTATTGTTGCCTGACATTGAGATTGTCGTTGTGAATGTTGAGATAAGTATAAATAGCGAGTGGCTGTCGTTGTTGTAGGGGGGAATATCAGGACAGACGCCGGAATAAGAAAAGGGTCCTACAGGTCAATCGATCAATAATCAATCAACGTGCTTACAGGCTATGTGCATCAATTACATAAGCGTGGTTGGTGTGGCCACGGATCAAAACAACAGCTCTTGGGGCGGGGAAGAACCTCTTGTCTGTCTTGGTGAAGATGCCCTGGCTAGGGCCTCTGTTGGGTTAGTGTAATGCTTGGCGTGGTGGTATGGGCGTGATTGGTCCTACTTGTGCTACGCCCCCACCTTCCAGGTGGTGCTCACTTACATAATGTGGTGCTCACTTATGCTTACATAATGTTTCATTCACTTCAATGGTCTTGATCGAAAAATATCGCCAGTTATAATTGTAAATAGCAGGTAAAATACAGCTCGAAAACAGATCGTTAAAATTTCAAGATATGGATTTTATTTGCTATATATGATTTTGTTTCTATATTTTTCGACCAGACATGTCACTTCCCGCGGCCATGGCACAGACGACCTGACGATTAACACTGCCGCCCCTTGTCGTAGCGAGCAATATCGACCGTGCCGACAACGAGGACGACGCCACGGGCAGCGGCAGCAAGTCTTCGCGGCGCGGTGGCGCATCTAGCAGAGGCACGCTGTCGGCCGGAAGCTCGAGCACGAATGTGCGGGAGCCTGGCCCTTCGTCCACGGCTGTGGGCAAGACCATCAATGAGGACAGGTACGCTGGGCCGCATACCAAGACGCAGGCACTGCTGCAGGAGCTGCTGGAGCTCAAGGAAAAGAGCCTTGCGAACCCGCACGAGCCGCCGTACAAGTCGGTTGTGTTCTCGGGTTGGACGGCACATCTCGACCTGATCCAGCTCGCCCTCAACAACGCGGGCATCACATCTTGCCGGCTGGACGGCAAAATGTCGCGCATCGCGCGGTCGCAGGCGATGGAGACGTTCCGCGAGGACCCGTCGGTGCATGTCATTCTGGTCTCCATCATGGCCGGCGGCATGGGCCTGAACCTGACGTCTGGCAGCAATGTGTACGTCATGGAGCCTCAGTACAACCCGGCCGCCGAGGCCCAGGCCATTGACCGTGTCCATCGGCTGGGTCAGAAGCGTCCAGTTCGCACGGTGCGCTACATCTTGCAGAACAGCTTCGAGGAGCGCATGCTGGACATTTAGAATCGCAAGATCAAGGTGGCCAACCTCTCCATGAACCGTGGCGACCGCAGTGCCAATCCCAACGATGCAGCAAAACAGCGTCTCGAGGACCTCCGTAGTCTGTTTACATGATTAGTCGGACATTTACTATTCAATACCGTTTGTGTGCATTCAGTAATACTAATGTTTATACTGTCATTTCAAACTATCTTCACCTTTCATGGTCACATGACTGACATACAATTGCGATGCCATAATACCATCCTGCCCCAGAAGCCAGAACCTGATCGGTCATGGATTCGTGAACACACCGTCTATGCTTATTTGATCATACCATTGCACACAGCCATTGTAAGCACGTAAACAGATAACTGATTGATTGACTTCAAAGGTAATTGTGATGAAAGATGCTCTCCCTTCTGCGGTTATACTGGACTTGCTGATATGATCTATAGCCATCTAGTGTCTGGTTGGTGTTACGACGACAAGCTTAATATACCACTCGCCCATTGACTTAATACCATTCCAATATGCAGTGCCTGTCAATTATACTTCTATGCTGGAATGGTATGGTATATAATATTAACATCGGTGTACATAGTGATCGACTGTGTCTCGCAATGGTCCGAACGGCAAAGGGCCACAGCTCCCTTCTCGTTCTGCCATTACTAACCGCACCACATATTCGTCATCTACCCATCGCTCCTTCCTCGTCAAGAGCTTCATCTACACAACGCTCCTTCCTCATTTGAAAAAAACTGACGCAATGCTGACTGTCACCGCACAAAACATTTGCCGTCGAGAACGCACAAAACATTTCGTCTCCTTAATATTTTACCACCTTGCTCTTTCCCTCCGAGTACAACTATCCGTCTTCCATCGCTCCTGACACTTTTCAAACTCTTCTTCCTTCCAACTTTTTCCTCATCACAACCACTTTCCTTTTTGAGCTCTACTCATGGCCAACAACTGGGAGCACCTTCTCACACTCTCAGAGCCTTCCACCCTTTCACTCCTTACTATCAAGCACATCCAGCAACTCGATCCAAGTATGTCTTCCTTTCCCTCTCGTCTTTTCTCTTCTTAACATTCAAGGGCGTGCATCATCTGCATCAGCTCATCTTCCAACGTCTCCAATGCCATATCTTCTTTAAGCACCTCGCTATACGACACTTGCTGTTGATATTCGAGCACATGGCTTGCCATGTTGTCTCGTGCTTTGCCTAGTATGCGCTTCACGGCGCAGAACGGCCGGGTGCTGCGTGGGTTGATTCGGTTCATACACACGCACACCTGCGCACTCTACCTTTCCGCTCGGTCATTACTCGTTCTGGCCAGTGCTGTCTCTACTTACAAGAGGGAGGCATCGCTGGTTCGAGCGTGTCAATGATCGGGTGATGATTTGGCTTGAGCCCCTCAAAAGACGACGGATTCTGGGACCAAGGAACGGTGCTGTGTGTTGTTGTACATGCCGGCTGAGATGCCGGCGTCAGACACGCACAAACAAAGCATACACTGGTCATCAGCCCGTCGTTTCTTTTCGATGCTTCAATAGAGTATTTCTCCAGCATCAACTTCTTCAACATCAACATCGACATCGACATCATCGACATCAACTGATGATTCGGCTTGAGCCCCTCAAAAGACGACGGATTCTGGGACCAAGGAACGGTGCTGTGTGTTGTTGTACATGCCGGCTGAGATGCCGGCGTCAGACACACACAAACAAAGCATACACTGGTCATCAGCCCGTCGATTCTTTTCGATGCTTCAATAGAGTATTTCTTCAGCATCAACATCAACATCAACATCAATCAACCACATCAACAGAGTCCTCTTATTTTGCACTCCATCATTTGGCTTTCTCTCTTCGTGTCTTTAGTTTGGTTATTTGTCTCGTCTTGTCTCCTGTTTGTATTTTCACTTCTATCTTATTATGCCGACTTCCTCTTATTGGTAAGTAACTCTCCCTCTATTTTCTAGTTTCCTGAGGCTAACAAACAGGCCTTCGTCTGCATGCTTTGTCTATCAGCCTTGACAACAAATATGAACAAGCAAGCTGCTTATAGTACAACCACGCAACTACAAAACAAAAAACAACATAACACATCAAACTACTCTCTCGATTACCAAACACAAACAAAACCAGCCAAATAACAACAAAAATAAACACCCCTCACTTTGCTGCCTCCAATTCCACATCGTCGCAGGCCAGCACATCTACAAGAATCTGCCAAAGATTGGCATCACACGAGACACAAGCGGACATCTACGGATAGGGGAGAGAGACATACCTAGAGGATCACATAGCTATCTGGTGGGAGAATGGAATATGATCTGGTGCAAGCTCAGCTTCGTAAAATACGTGAAATTCATAGCGCAACCACGCTCCATACTTCAGTAATGCTTAAATCTTTGAACCAGTTGCTGCTGTCGAGCAAGATCTGCGTTCGTTCATCCATTCATATATTGCTAGACTCGACGACAACATACTATTCATCAGAATCGTCCTCGTCGCCGCTGTCGTCCTCGTCGCCGCTGTCGTCCTCGTCGCCGCTGTCGTCCTCGTCGCCGCTGTCCTCGTCGCCGCTGTCGTCCTCGTCTCTACCAAAATAGCTGTCGTCTGACCATTGCTCGTCGCTTCCATCGCTATCATGATTGTCGGGTTCGACCCTCAGTATCTCGTCCGGCTTGGGACGGCCGTCATCATCGTTGGGCCACGTGCCGTCGGGGCAGGTCAAGCTGCGCAAGCGGTAGTAGTCCTCCATGCCGGCCTTCCACACAAAACTGAGCATGCGTGAGAAGCGCACGCCCTTGTTGCGCAGCCTGGCAAAGTGGTTGATGATGCAGTCGTCTTTGAAGTCGCCGTCATCCACCTCTGCCTTGTCTTCTACCAGGCTCGCCTCCGCGCCATCGCCTCCAGGCGCGGCTTCACTGTTCACCGGCAAGGCCTGCCGCCCTCTGAACCCCTTGGGCGGTGCATGCCAGCAGTAAAGGTACTCGCGGGGTATCCTGAATGTCTCGTACGAGGATAAAGAAGTCTCGGTTTCAATCGTGCGCATATGGTGTCGCTCGTAGCTCCGATCGTGGCCGATCCATCGGTCAATCTTGCGCGGCCCACCATACTCCAGGACGTAAACGTTCTCGATGTTGGGGAACATGTAGTCCATTTCGTCGCTCCAGCCGTAAGGGAGCAGCTCTCCGGGCGCCCGGTGTGATAATTGGTCAGGCCCTATCGTCTCGGTGACGCGGCGACCATTGTCGCGATCGGAATAGGTGCCTGGATCGCGCGTGCGGCTCTCATAGTCGCGTATGGCAAGGTTGCGAATACTGGTGTGTGGCGTGGCAATCTTGATCTTGGTCTTGCCATTTTTTGTCGTCTCCATCATGCTCTTCGTTTTCTCGTCGCTACCATCCAATGACTTTTGCTTGTCCAAAAAATCCTTGACATCGTGCAGGGTCCAGGTGTTCAACGTCGTGAAATAGATAATGTCCCTTTGAGCATTGTACCGCAGGCTTCCGAACCTGCCCACGTGCCTGAGCGTGTCAGGCATATACCGCTCGCCCAGCGCGCGCGTCTCCTTGCAGATGCACATGAACTCGCGTGTGCTTTTCGTCTGATGCGACAGGGACTTTTCCGGCTCCATGAATCCGTCCAAGTGCAGCGCTAGATGCAACACACGCTGCGACCGCTGCAGCGTCGGGCAGTGCAGCTCCCAGATGCGCAGCCGCAGCTCGGGCGGCAGCTGGCAAAAATTGGGAAAGGCAAGCACCTTGCCCGCGGCCTTGAGCTTGGCCACGTAGGCCGAGTTTTCCTGGCGGTAGCACTGCTGGCGGTGTATCGAATCAATCTTCTCGTGGGTGAGCAGGATGTCGTTCTCGCCCGTCCGGCGGTTGGAGTTTACGCGCTCGTCCCACGAGTCCTCGGTGTCGACCGAGAGCACAGACTCGCTGTAGCGACGGCCGCGTTTGTGCCGGCGCCGGTGCCGCTCTTCAGCGTTCTCCGACCAGCGATTGTCGTATTTGTCGTGGGTCTCCAAGTGCCGCCGGTTTGGGCTCTCTGAGCTGTCCGAGTCGTCCGAGTCGGAGCCAAAATCACCACTGTCGCTCTCCCAGACGCCCGACTCGTCCGAGTAGCTCTCCCAGCCGAAGCCCGACTCGTCCGAGTCAAAATATCCGTCGACATCTTCGACGATACGCCTACTGTTTTTCAAAGCACTCGGCATCTCGTCCTGCGTGGGCCGGTCGTTATCATCGTCGGGCCACGTACCTTCGCACCAGGTCAATTCGCGCAGTCTGTAGTAGTCCGCCATGCCGGTGTGGTGCTCGAAAAAGAGCATGCGCGAGAAGCGCACGCCTTTGTCGCGCAGGCTGGCAAAGTGGTTGATGATGCAGTCATCTTCGAAGTCGCCGTCGTCCGCCTCTGCCTCGTCATTTGCCGGGATCGCCTCGGCGCCATTGCCTCCATGCGCGACCTCGCTGTCCACCGGCAAGGTCCGCCGCCCTCTGAATCCTTCGGGTGGCCCGTGCCAGCAGTAGAGGTACACGATAGGCTCCTTGGCACCCGACTCCTGAAATTTCATTGTGCGGATGTGGTGTCGCTGGTAGCTCCGATCATGGCCGATCCATCGGTCAATCCTGCGCGGCCCACCATACTCCAGAACGTAAACGTTTTCAACGTTGGGGAACAAGTACTCCAGAGCGTCGATGTAGCCGGGCGGGCGCAGCTCTTTGGGCGCGCGGTGCGACGCGTCCTCAGGCCGTATGATCTCGGTGAGGCGCCGGTTATAGTACCGGTCGTGGTAGGTGCCTGGTTCACGCGTGCGGGTCTCCACGTCACGTATGGCTATGTTGCGCACGCTGGTATGTGGCGAGGCAAGCCACCTCGTCTCCATCTTGCTCTTTATGTTCTTACCATCCGATGCCTTTCGCTCGTCCAGAACTCTCTTAGCATCCTCCAGGCCATAGTTGGTCTCGCCGAAAAAATGGATGATATCGTTTTGCGCATTGTACCGCATGATGCCGTCCAATCCCATCCTCGAACCAACGTTGAGCGTGTCGGGCATGTACCGCTCGCCCAGCGCGCGCGTTTCCTGACAGATGCGCATAAACTCGCGCGTGCTTTTCGTTGCATACACCATGTCATGATTTGGTGGTATGTATCCATTTGAGAGCAAGGCCACCTGCAGCACGCGCTGCGACCGCCGTATCTCCGGGCAGTGCAGCTCCCAGATGCGCTCCCGCAGCTCGGGCGGCAGCTGGCCAAACTTGGTAAAGAAAAGTCCCTTGTCTGCGGCCTCGAGCTTGGCCACGTAGTCCGAGTGTCTCTCGCGGTAGCGCTTCTGGCGTAGCTGCGAGGCCTGTTTCTCCCGACTGGGCCACATTTCAGTTACTCTCCTGAATTCCTTGTAGTCTGGGGCCACGTCCCACGAGTCCTCGGTGTCGACCGACATCACAGACTTATCGTCACTATTGGCGACGTTCATCCAGCGATCGATCGAGCAAAGTCCGGTCTCCATCTTGCGGGCGTTGTACTCATTGTGATCTTCCCAGTGCTGCCTGTCCGAGTGCCTGTCCGAGTCGGACTGAAGGTCCAGCAGGGCGTCCACCCGTTGTAGGAGAGAGGCCTGAAAGCTGTTGGCATTCTCTGCGTTGCCGTACGCGATGTCCTCGTTTCGCGCCGGAACGCCGTTATAATCATTGCCGTCTGCCATTGACATGGTTGTTGTGAATATCGAGATGAGTATGTAGCGAGTAGGACGCCGAGCTAAGAAAGGCTGACAGCACAAGCTGTCCTACATCTTCACTTTACAGCGGTCCCATTTGTCTTATCAGCACGTGTTTTATCTACTTATTGAGCGACATCTCGCCATCGACGACATACAGTATTTGGTATATGATTGTCCAATGGTTTCAAGACGTTTAGTTTTCTTCTAGGAGGGTGAAGGCATATCAATACTGAACCTTTTGAGATATACCATACAACTCTTGAGCATTCACAAGATAGTAGTAGTGCATAAGGAGGCTCTTTGGTGAATGGAGACCCCCCATGTTAACAAGCGGAGACCTCTCCCGTCTGCTGACTACACATACATATAGGCATCGAGGTTATTGGTGACGCACGACAATGCTGCCATGCTATTGACAGCTTCGCACGAGCGCATTGTATTTCTGTCTCGTCTTTTGGCGAGCCGAGAATGGCTCAGCTGACATAATATGACACAACGCTGCAAGCTACTGCGAGGTTAAACGGCCATTCCTGCATGATCGACGAGACGTGCTAGTCCATGAACAAATACAGCTCGTAGTGGCGTTGTGCACCGACTTCAAAGCCATATCCACGCAGGCCGCAAAAAATCCAAAAAGCGATGCAAAGTAGAAGCACAAAGTAGCAAAAAGCAAGTTCAATGAGACAACAGCAGGAATCGAACACACGACCTTGCCAGGACTGCCCGTTTCTTCGCACGTTGCTGGCACTGTTTGGATGCTATCCAAACGGAAGGAGCAGGCAGGCACCCACCTGTCCCGCCGGCATCGCGCTGCCTGCATCGCCAACTCACCATCACGATGGTGACTCGAGGACAGTAGATTCTGTCGCCCTTGTATGAAGCGCTTCTTGCAAAGTAGCTCAGAGAACGCATATACCTGAAGGAGGCTGGCAACAATGGCCGCGGCTGCAATGGCTGGTACAAAAGAACTTCCTTACTAATCATCCCATTGTATCGCTCCTTCTGCTATAAGCTTCTCTGCTCGCAGAGGACTGCCTGCTTAAAATGGCAAAAAATGAAGCTTCTAGGTCTAGGGGCAGTGGCAACTCCAAGAGTGTTCGCCGCGATACTCAGGAGAACACCGTACCCGTTACGGCATCAACGGCTCAAAGAATCACCTGTCTCCGTCATTGCTGGAATTAGACAGTGCGCGAAAGTGTCCGCAGGAAAGCGAACCTCAGCTCAAGCTGAGCTTGGGGAACACTCGAACGACACCACCCTCATCCAACTAGGCTACCTGCCCCTAGACTTTCGAAAGAGGCAGGCATGAAAACAGTTATAAGGGCAGGTGCGCCCCTTCACTGTGTGCCATCGATGGGTGAAGCCCTTGGTAGGGAAGGAGCGACCGGTCGTCGTCGTCCTGAGAAGGAAGGAGCGATGGGAGCGCGGCGCGGGCGTGTCGCGTCGCGCTCAGCTTAGTAAACACTCATTGTCGTCAAAGTGGGCCTGGTGTCTGTACAGACTGAAGCGCAGCGGAATTCATCTGTCCTCCAGCTCAGTTGTCTGTTGTTGTCGGTGCCGTCGTCGTTCAGATGCAACACTTTTATATCACAACAGCATGGGGGACTTCTTTATTTATACTTTTTATGGCTGCGCAGTCGCACTTGCACCCGCAGCCGCAGACCCACTAATAAGCTACTTGTCCCGCATTTGTCCCGACCACTCATTGGCCCAGTTTTAGCCTTGGTCCCCTAAAGCATCACCCCTAACCCACGAAAAGACATCACTCACGGCACCAGTCCTTCTACTTTGCAGCATCGCCATGGCTCTTCAACACCACTATCTACAGAGCACAGAACGATTTCTGTGTATGCACTCGTCCGCATCTATCCCCGGAGCTTTCATTTGCATATTGTACCTGTAGTCTGTATACCAGATTGTGCCGCCTGTACAAGTACGCTGGGTGCCTGCACTCTCTCCCTTACATACCAGCTGAGCCTGCTCGACTTAGTACCGATCATTATGTCGCCAGCACTCAAAACTTGAAGGCAGTAGCGGCGGCGGCAGCAGTGGTGGCTGTGGCGGTCCGAGCATATCGCGGCCAGCGGGCACCCGCGGCGCCCTCAAACGAACCCGTATATCCGAACCAAGCGACGGCAACCAAGCGACGAGTACTCGATCCTTCGTGATGGAACCTCCAACCATGTCGTAGCATGTCTCCTGGGTCTTTTCACCAGGCTGCCGTTGGATGATAAGTGCCCAAATGTAAAGCTGCACGCAGACGCTGGCGGGGGAACACCCGGCAGCCACGCGCTGGTGGCCATTGACGTGCGAACTCGTCTGCTGGCGCAGCTAGCCGACAATTTGGACAAGGACTTCGAGTGCCTAGACAGGTATGGCTGTTTTGGACGCTTTGGCGTCCTATTCAAGATCACGGTAACAGGTTATGGCTACACGCCGGTGACCAAGGCCGCGCAGAGCAAGCGTCGCTTCGTGCCTGAGCACGAGACGGCTGTGTACGATGGCCTGCGGGCCTTTCAAGGCTGGCTGATCCCGGCCTGGGTTGGGCTTATCGATCTGAAACGGCTTATTCCCTTGTTGCACATGCACAAGCGTCGCACAGCGGTGCTGCTGTCCTATGCCGGGCCTGGCCTTGGCAACAAATCTCTCCGGGTGGACAAGGCGCTCTTCTCGGCCTGGGCAGAGGCTGACTGGATGGCCAAAGCTAATCGAACGTGCCGCAAGCTCGCAGCTGCGGGCATGGAGGACAACGGCATTTGCAAAGAGAATGAACGTGGCCTGGAACGAAGATGTAGGCCGCTGCAGTTTGATTTTGACCAGGCGGCCTTGGTAGACGTTGCGACAACGACAAGGGCGCAGTCGTCTCCTGGGCCGCAAACGCAGACTTGTTCGCCGCTACTTGGCAAACGCAGTCGCCATGAAAGCCAATATGACAGGAGCTCTCTCATGAACTCATGAACTCAGAAAATCCGCGGGTGGTCACTTGATGAGAAACCTTTCAGCTGTCTGTGTCTTTCTCTTTATTCTATTCTTTTATTTTTAGAGAAATACAAAAGGAAGACAGCGGATTATGGGTGAAGACTCTGCTCTTTGTCAGATAGTTATATCTATGCGCTGCTTTTGCCATATTACGGTGACCGTTGCACTTCGTTTTGGCTATATCTACTGAGAGATTGACAAGACAACAATGTTGGCAATGTCAATATATGGCTCTGTTCACAGATCAAGGCAACACGTCCTGTCCACTTGCATCTGACAGAATGGGCACAACAGCAGCCCGGCTTTGCCACTGTCAGCTTTGATATTTCCATACATCCAGTAGCTAGTTTCATGCATGTACTATTTGTACGGCGTCTTCAACTATTATCAATATTACTATTCGCCTTCCGCAGTCAATCCTGACTATTGGCGACTACTTTGACAGGACCCTCTGGGGTATAAACTGTTGCTGGACCGAGGGACTATGTGGTGATCCAGCTAGCAACTGGCTTGGTCCCCGACAAAGAAGAAATGGAAGGTCCTGTCATGCCATGCCGTCAGACTGCTGGCATTCCAGCATCTCACTCACCCGGCACACTCTCTGCGGTCTTGGTCATGGTCCATTCCCACTTGACAGTGACACCTACAAACCCGGCCTTCAACGACCGCAGCCGCAAGCCGAGTAGGCAGCTCGACATCACGTCCTGTCTATGTTTACTCCAATTTCCTCATGTACTACGAGCAAGACATGCCGGCTAATAAGTCTACTTTTGGGAGAAGAACTAGGGCCACTGCTGCCTCTGGCAGTCGCTGTGATCTAAAGATGGAAAAAAGCGGTTGACCAAAGGCCACTACGAAATAAAGCAGCAAGAGGGCAAAAAGGGCCGACGTCGGCTCTTTGTCCATCTCTTTGTGCGGTTTACGGGACAGCGCGCCAACCGACATGTGGCGGACAGCGCTATTGTCATCGACGAGACAGACAGTCAGTCGATTATTCTTTGCACCCCGCCGGAAAAGCGTCGGAGCCGGCCAGCTGAACTCAGACTCAAACTAAGCATACCAACCTGGGTCAGCTGAAAGAGTGGCAGTGGGGAGTGACGTAGGGTAGAAAAAGTGGAAGAGAAAAGAGAGAAATTAGAAAGAGAGAAAACAGAAAACAGAAAGCAGAACAGAGCACGACGAAGTGGATAGAACGGAGCATTCCCGCTTTCTCCTCTTCCATCGTTTATTTTCACGAGCATTTGCCCTCTTGTCCCGCTCGAGATACGGGACAAAGACTCGTCCGATGTTAAAAGAAAAATAAAAAAGTAGTGCACCCACCTGTTGGAGCCTGCTAAGGGTGTTAACCGTTTACTATTCAAGTTTTCAATCACCGATAACAAAGACGTGACAGCGCTAAGGAAGGGCTGTAGAGATTAGAAGAAAGAGAAAGCCGGCCATCATGTCTCGCCTGGCAGCCCATTCCGCTGCTGGACTGGCATGCAAAGCCTTATCTCACGCATCGCCCGAGTATGCTGTAGCGTATTGGCCAAGAGACAATATTTTGGGCCGTCTAGGCAGGGAGACTGTTCATTTGTCACGGATGCACAACAAGGGCGAGATAAAATGGTATCTTATGAGAATATAGTTAAATAGTTAAGCTATCTAGAGCGGTTAATTTAAGAGTGGCGGGGCCGTTTGCTCTTTAACCTGCGAGTGTCCGCGTTCCGAGTAGCAAATTGGTTTCCTAGCACCGTTCGCATGCAGTCTCTCCTTTTATGCGGTTATGCGGACAAAAATAAAGAAAATCGTGACGTCGTGAAGCTCGAGTAATACTCTAGAGCTGGTATCGCAAAAAGGGATCAAAATAGAACACACGATAGTAAAGCAGAACGATGAGTGGCGCGATTATAAAAACCGTCGGCGCGGTACAGATAAGAGACGAAAGGCGCGAAATGAGATGAACAAAGACGAAAGTAAACGACTGTGTCGGTGATTCAGACACTGGACAGACTGGTTGCGTTGAGGGTATGCGAATCGAGTGGTGAGGCGCATGGCGATTAATGAATATGACGAGATGGCGGCGGCACGAGTAATGTGCGTGAGCAGTGTCGTCGTAAATGCGCTGGATATAGATGGTATGGACTGCGGTTGTGTCCGGTGGCGCTCTGAAGCTGTGGCAGTGCGTGATCGGCCAGGTCCATGGCGTCGGGTGTGATATCAATGTGGCGGAGGCTGAAGCTGAAGCTGAAACGAGAGGAAAGCCGAAGCTAGGGCAAAGCTGAAGATGGGACGCCTCAGTGCATACGGTACTTGCTGAGGATGTCGCCCTTGCAGATACCGCCACCGCAGCAAGCATCGGGAGCCAGCTTGCCGTTGAGAATGAGATCAATCTTGGCCTGGATTGTTAGTAAGAGAAGAGCACATCGTGAGCAGCGGGAGAGAACATACGGCAGGGCATGGCAGCGGCGTGGCCTGGGCAATGCTGGCCAACGAGACGACAACGGCAGCAACGGCCGACAGGATAAATGATGGCTGCATCTTGATGTAGTTGGTGTTAAGTGACAGTCAAGTGTGAGTGTGGCTGTGATGTAGAGATCAGAGAGACTCGAGCGTAACGAATGTGATGGACGGCAAGGACAACAGAGAAGCGAGCGTGTGGTGTGCAAAGGTAGAAGGTGGGAGGAAGATGAATATATATTCCAATGTCGGGTAAGCAGTGAACGAAGGGAGGACGCTATATATTGAGAAGACCAGACGACGACAAGGCTCAAGAGGGAGGGAGGGACTAAATAGACTAGAAGGGTATGTAAAGAGAAAAATGGAAAAACAAAAGGAGATGGTCAGGAAAAAGAAGATACAAGACTCCGTACAAACAGAAAGAAAAAAAAATACGGGGTGAGACAGGTGTTGGGCGCTGGTACTTTCTGTACATTGTACATACGGAAGTGTAAGATACTTGCGCGAGACCCCCAGGACCACACTTGTCGTAAACACCGACGCCCAAAGCCATGCCATGCGGGATATGCTTATTTGTTTCTTTTCTTTTGCAGTGGCGGGTATGGTATGGGTCGCGAGTGGAGTGTGTCTGATATGCCGAAAACGGGGTGGAATGCAGTAAGATCGTGCAAAGCAATGGCGCTTGACTGTGCTGTGCGATGCCTGAACCTTCTCTGCCATAGCCTCGAGCCAGCTCAGCCACGTATGGCACCGTGCCGCCTCCAGACAAGAAACAATTATGCACAATGCAGCACGACGATGAGCTTATTTACACCGACAGGATGAATGACAAGGAATCGCAACATGAATAATGGATAAAGCCAAGGACGGAAGAAAAAAAAACAGACAAAGGATGACTTAATCCGTACTCCATAGGCTGAGGTATTACGGGGCTCTCACACAATGGCGACTGTCACAAAAGTGTAATGTGACGATCGCCTGGTGTAGCCAAGAAATAGAGAATCTGAGTGGGGGAGAGAAGAGGAAGAGAGACAGAAAACGAGAAAAACAATCTCGTGTTTGTCCGCCGATGGAGCTGTGGCTAAGCTTGGGCCCGGGTGGAAGTACTGGCACTTCGGCAGCGGTTGACCGGCTCATGCGATGCTATATTTAAAGATTTATTCAGATAGATCTCGAGTAGAGAGCACGATACGAATGATTCACGATCCCTGATAACTTCATACTGACGAAACCAAGGCGCGAAAGGGCTGAAGCCACCGGCATGGGTCAATCGGTATCGACATACGTACTGTGTACTCCGTAAGCATACATACATACTCCCTACGGAGTACATACGTACTATCTGTACACTCCGTAACGATGTGTACTCCGTAGAGAATAGAGAGCAGAGCACAGAGAGATAAAGGGGCCTTGGACGCTACGCGAGTCCACTTTGTTTCGGAAAGAGTACGGAGTAAAAGAGAGCTGCGGTACTTTGCCAGGGTCAGCACAGCAGACACAGCTATTACAAGTACTGATAGATAAGAAAATGATATATGCTTATGTGACGGCTCGCATAGGATGCCGAGAGGATGGGACAGCGGGTGTGACCATCAATCACTGCGATGTCTCGGTTGTTATCTGACAGAGGATGGTGACGGATGGATGTCAGTGGGCCAGTGTCAGTGAGTGGTAGCTTGCGTAAACCCTACGAGACATCCTGGTAGGAAAAACAGCACAATCAAGGCAGGCTGGAACAGAAAAGGAAGATCTGAATCGTAGTGGGATGTGAGAGAGCGCGGATGAGGGATGAGGGGATGGAAACGTGCCAAGAGGCGAGGATGCAAAACGACGTCAGCAGACCTTTCTTTGCCGTAGTTTGTCGTATGGGCACAGACAGAGAAAAACATGCACACGCTTCGAGGTTGGTGGGTGGTAATCGTGCATATGCTTACTAGTCTGAACATTAGGGCATATTGCCGGCTAGACGACGATCGCTGTCCGTGTCCGAGTTTCCGCAATGGAAATAGAAGCGTAGTCAAAGGTGAACTCGTATCCAGCATCCCACCAGACGACAAGCAATGACGGCCGATCATTGCATCGGGTTGGTGTCACGATAATGGCGGTCAACCGAGGTGTCAGGCACAGACATCGGACGCACCAGTCAGACAAGATGGGGATACAGTCCTACCAAGACACCACCCGACTCGGAGAAGTACTACGTAATGGTCCTCTCGTATCATTGTGAGATGGAGGTGCATTAGCGGGCACAAGTCCGCATCATGCATGCTTTTAAGCAAAGAATGCAGCACAAAAATACGAGAAGGAGCACTGAAGGATGGAAAGGTGTACCGAGCAGACTAAGCATAGGCCCGTTACCTGTCTCGGTTGCTGACTGTTGACTGGTGCACTATCGTGACAAACTATTGGAGTACATCGTATGTGGCATACGGAGTACTCCGTACGGAGTCTTACGGGGTAATGCGACGTGATAGTCATCCGTGCCATCGTTATGAGTTCTGCTACCCTTTAGCTTACATGTAGGGAGTATGTACATAATATGTAGTCGCCCTTCCGGAATTATTCCCTAATAGTCCCTTGATGCGCTGTGGTGACTGCTAATACTTGCTGACCGCCCTTGACAGTGATAGTTTGACTTTGATGCGGCTCCCTTTTGACTGCTTACTTCACCGGCCAGCGTCTGTGATGACAACAACACATGACTACTATGCTTACTCCCCGAGGCTCGTACTTGCTCCGCAGCTTATACGGTAACACGATCCAAATACGTGTTTCTTACTAATACGAGCACCTGGGATGGCCAGGCGATGACCAAAGCACAGCCATTGCCCTCGTAATACTCCGTAGAGATCATAAGGGGGCGGGAAGCTTGGCACTACCGAATCGTGTTGCTTACGTATTTGTTTTAGAGCAGTTGAGCACGGAGCATGAATCGTGATCGTTATGTTTGTAAATACACATAGCTTATATTCGCTTCGCTTGGCCTGTGCAAGAGAACCGTGTGCTCGTTTGTTTTGAAACATTCCCTTGAACCATGGCGCAGCGCAAGCGTTATTTGAGCGCTTTTTATGAACCAGGGCGTGAGACAAGACAGCTCATCACTACGTAATATATGTGTGCGCATTGTCTCACTTAAACAATTATCGGCTTGACATAATGTGTATATCATATCAGACGTTGATCATAAATAAGGTTTTTGCAGCTGCAATGCCACTCTTCTAAACCGCTAGCCTCCCGCTAGCTCTTCGCGAGAAATGTAGGCTCTCCTGTCATTTCCTGTCATTCTTATGTCTTATTTCCGTTCTTCATTCCTGTCATCAGAGTGACAGATATCCCCCAAGCGACAATGATATCAGGGTCCTTAATATTCTTCTTCCGGATAGGTCCTCATCATTCATTCATTTTCAGTGTGCCCTCTCCAACACGCGCTGGCATGCTCGAGTCTTCACATACCAGGAACAAACCGAACGCGCTCAAAGCGCATGTAGTGCCGGCTCAGGTTGCGCCGCGCAAAAGGAGTCAACGCCTTCGGCAAACGTGCTGCTATTGATCACAAAGCCATAGCAGTTCTGTCCGTTAGTAAAGAAAATCACACAGAAGATACGGTAACCCACAGCAATGTTGCGCATCGTCGTCGCCTGCGCGCTCGGCGTCGTTGTCGCGCAGCAGTCCTCTACCGCCACACAGTCCCAGCCTTGATTATATGCGTCCGCCAGCGTGCCCAGCACGCACTGGTCTGTGTTGACGCCCGCAAACAGCAGCGTGCGGATCGTGCGGCCTGCGTCTGTCGTCGACAGGTACGCGCGCAGTGGCTCCTGCGGCGACCACAGCCCCGACATGCGCGTCTTGTCGCACAGCACATCCCCCAAGTCGGGACGCACCGCTGCAGCCAGCGACGGACCACCGTTATCTCGTGCGCCGTCGGAATCGCCTGCATACACTTGCGCGTTCCATGCGCCCTTCATCAGCATGCGCCCGCTGCCACCGCCGAGGTCGGTGCCGAGCCCCGACACCGTGCGCGCGTCCGCCACCATACCGCGCGCAAACCCGGCCACAACCGCCGCCGGCATTGCGGCGAGGTCTGCGTCGGTCAGACCCCAGTTGAGCCATACCACCTGGATCTCCGCGCGCCGGCAGCTCTCAATTACGCGGCACGTTGGCGCCACGGCTGCGACGCCAGTCGGGTGCTCGCGGCACCGCGCGTGCAGGAAAAAGTTCTGCATATCGACAACGACCAGGGCCGTGCGCCGCGGGTCGATGGCGATTTTTGTGTCGGGCGCGCCGGCCGTCGTACGCAGGACTAACGGCGCCGGCACGTCTTGACTGCGTTGTCCTTGGCTGCACCGTGTCAAGTCGTACGTCTTGTCCCCGCGCCGGTATTGCCAGCCGTCATCTGTCGGGCCCATGTACAGGGTGTTTTCGTCGTGTGCTGTTGCCATATTGATGTTGTCGTTTTCGATTCCGTATTGTTTCCGTTCACAGTCTTCAAGTTTTGAAGACCGTTTTCTCGATAGTCTCCTCTGCTACGACACACAACTGATAAGGCGAGACGAGTTGCCTAGATGGTAGATCGATGATAAGATCCGGTGGAAGCTAGTAGCCTCGCCCAGCAGGTTGCATCGGCTAAGCCCCGCGCCATCGTTGCAACGTGCAAGATGCAAACCGGCACAGACATCCAACACAGCGCCGTGCATTGCAAGACGTCATTGCTTGAATCACGTGCTGCTGTTTAGCGATGAAGGAACGTCCGTTGCACCTGCTTTCCGGGGTCATATATTCTCAGCTCGGCACGGCCCGTTGTTAGTGCAGCGCTCTTTCCATCTTGAGCAGCGGCATCTCCCAAGATTGGTTCGTTTATGAGTCAAAAACGAGTTAGTATCGTGATGACATCACTACCGGTTCGCATGAATGCAGAGCATGATGACAGCCCGTTTGACTCCTGCTACAATGAATTCTATTACGCAAACGAAGCGGATCTGCGCCAACGAGCCAGTCTCCTTTATCGAGGCCATGCTTGTGAGTTGTTGCGATAGAGTTACTTTCCAACTCTCCCCCTCTCAGCTTCACCCTCTTACTATTGTCATCCTCTTTGACTTTGTCTGTCGAACTGCTGTCCAAGGACCGTCTTCGTCGAAAAGCATGCTCTTCGTGGGCGTCGGGGTGTTGTCTTTATCGTGAGGCATCGCATCCAGACCAACATTTTTGTCTTTCTGCACTTCTGTCTGCACTTCTGTCTTTCTAAGCCCAACTGACTGCTTCTGACTGACTGTCATACATGCTGTTTGTGGCTGTTTATGCTTCCAGAACAGTCATAGACGCATCGTATCAACCTGTTGCTCATTCGTATATAACATCCCCATCTCCCACAAGGTGTGAAACCAAGTCGAATCTTCATGCTTCTTACGTCACAAGCTTACTTCCACCCAAGCCGATGGCCAGGTCGTCTTCTGTTCAGACGTACTGCACAGCTGATCTTATGGTGGGCTGTCATTGTTTATCATATTAACTGCGCAGAACCAGTGCGGGCTTCTGTCTCTGTTCTGTCCACGCCGCAGCTATTATCTGCAGTGGACCTGGCCAAAGACAACCCCAAATAATGAAGACGGCATAGCATGGGCGTTTAGACCGTGGTGGATATGCAACCTGTCAGCACAAGCCAGCTTCTGCACGAGCCGTTGGCGGTTCTTGTACTAACACATCGCCGCGATGACAGATCCTGGACTGCTAGATCAGTCCTGCTGTCTCTGATGAGTGCCATAGAACAGACTATGCTCCTTTGTCGGTCCTGGCCCGTAGCCATATCATCACTTGTCGAACAAATTGGCAACGGAAAACAAGGTTCACGTCGGCATCGCACTCTGGCCAACGTGTGGGAGGTCCGGCATCCTGGCTCAGCCGACTGCATAACACGCTGTTCACCACCGGTAAATGCTTTGCTAGAGGCTCTATCGCCATGGCCTGTCACTATCAGCACCCGATCATAATCAGTTTGCGTTTCAAATTAAACGGCCAAGTATAGCTATTGTGGGTTGACTCGCAAGGGAATGACAGCGATGAATGTAGTGGCAAAGATATCCGTATTGTATGACTCGGTTCATAGTATCACCGGTTGACCGGTGCACGTCTGTAGGTGATATCCTAAAGAGTATGCTCTGGTCGGTCGGTGGTGTCTTGTCTTGTGATGTAGGGCGCCAGCGCTCTGCCTACTTATATCTTCCTGATTCATCCTTCCCTTCCGGTATCGCCCTTCTCGCATCGCTGTAGGGGATTCTCCGTTTGCTTCTGACGTGTCCTAGGTCGTTATGTTCACCCTGTTCCTTGGTTGCATGACTCAAGTTGTAACAGAACAGCATTTTGAGTGGGATACTTGCATTGCTAGCCGTGTACATAATACAGTATATATAAAAGACGACTGGTCGAACGGCGTCCATGATTCATTGTGTAAATTAATTCACCTTCAATTTCTCACTTGACCGGTGTGTTTATTTTATAATTTCTAATGTTTTGATACGAGTTGTTTTTAGTGGTTGTTTTTCTTGTTATTTCTAAAAAACGAGAACGAGCGTCTCAATGCATGTAAATATATGTGTATACTTTTTGAAGCTCATTATCCGATATGGTGCAATGGTCATCATCCGACGCTCTCACCATATGTGTATGCTTAGACTTAAAACCTTTGTTGGAATACTAATATCTGACAAATCACAAAAGCCGCAATATGACAATCCCTTGTTAACTATAGGGAGTAAACTGAGGAAAACCTCGCAGACGAAAATGTGTTTCCGGCCAAACCAGAATCAATAGCACCAGAGCTGCATGGCCGGCGAACCATGCAAGCGAAGGAGCTTATCAGTGGCAATCGATGGGCACACACATGCAAAATATTGGCTGCTCCCACCTGCTCAAAGCAGTGCTTAGCAGGTACACTAAGAGCCGACATCTGATGCGTAGCATGTCTATGCTTAGACGTAGGGAATCGATGCCTTAATATGCAGAGTCGCATCATATCAAGCACACGTCGTTGTGCTCTTAAGACACACCCCCCCTCCAACAGGACCGTGCTAAACCTTGTTTAGGCAAGAGGACCAGCGTGTGCCTCATGCATGTTGATGCGTGTCGGAGAATACTACTCTGTCGATATGAAAAGGTACGCAGAGCTGTCTTTGTCTCGAGGTCAAGGCAACGAGAAGAGGCAGTGACCGCGTCGGACGAGTGCGTATCAGATCAAATATACACTACCAGACCAGACCAATAGCAGGCCCTGCGGGACGCACCTCTGGCTCTGAAGGAAACACTACAAAGCACAGGTAGGGATTGTGTGTATGACGGCCGAGGGTGGCTATGGCTGAAACGAACTGCAGAAGCTGCAGCATAACAGGCAGATGTTGTGCAGCAGGAAGAGGGAAGATACAAGACGTAAAGACAAAGGGAGGATGTGAGACATTCAATCCATTGATTTCTCCTGATGCGTCAATACGCACCGGCCAGCCTCCAAGCTCACCGCTGCTGGACCCTGCGCCTGGGCGTTGGCGCTCTTGGGTGTACGACCTGCGTGCGGCAAGACACACTGCAGATAAGTACTGATTGACGCAGGGGCAGTTCTAGGGGCAGTTCCAGGGACAGGCATCGCCGCAATGCGTCTTACAACATAGGTGTAGATGGAGCACGCGCGGCAACAATGGACAGGTGCCAATGAAAGCGTAGATAGGGCAATGCAGCGAGTCGTTAACTGTTACTGCAGACTGGTAAATTATCATCTCTGCCATACGAATGGTACGATTACCACTGCACATGTGGCCAGCACGCCGGAGCCAGATTGGCTATGCCTTTAGCGAGCGCAAGGTAGGTCATGATGGCGGCATATGGTGAGCCAAGCCTGGGCATGCATAAAAATCACGGTGAATTTGCGATGAAGCGAGTCGGCTTGGCCCGCCTTGGCATGCATATGGAGGCATCAAGAAGTGTCCAAGGCGTGTTGATTTAAGAAGAGCCAAGAGCCAAGAGCCAAGAAAAAGCCAAGAAAGAGCCAAGAGCTCAAGACTGTAAAAACGACCCTGTACCCAGGAAAATGGACGACACAGAGAAGAGGTAACACGCCGTATGCCTTAGAGGTGTGTTCCAAGTGGTGATGAGACGAAATGTGAGGCATACGAAGAATAACAAGACTGCAGTCGTCAAGATCATTGCAAGCAGCTGACAGTTTGTTGTTTGTTGTCTGTTTGAATTTCAACGTCGGTGCACATAAGACAGCTGACAGGCTGAGGGAAACAAGGCCTATCTGAAATGACAAGGATGCCACGGAGGATACACAAACGCATGCACAATGCGCGGTATTTGAGTCTCGCGTCTCCATCATGGTATGACAAAGAGTAGGCGCCCAGCCTGTCGAGTTGCGCAGTCAGTTGCAGTTGTCGTGGCCAACTTGGACCCTCTGTTTTGTCGATCCTGCAAAGCGCCGATGTCCATCCGTGCTGCACCGGATATTGATGTAAAGCCGGCGAACGGAGCAATAACATTGATCAATGATAATCATGACCATGACAAGGCTGAAATAGAAGGGTATACATTCAGCGATAGGCGGATCACGAGCCTGATTCATCTGCACGGGAGAGATGCGCAATCCCGCATACCGATGATCCCTGCTACCAAATACAGTCAGTACCAGGTACGCTCTGGCTAGGTCTGAAAAATTGACGTTAAGCATATATCAGCCCTTGCAAAGACAATCATCCCTTGAAGAGAGACAGCCCGGAAGATCCGTCGCTCAAGCCGGGCCAGACAACCTTCTTCTCCTTTGACAAGTTCTTCTACTACACCGAGCCTGATTTGATACAAAAGTACATAATCTCAATATCGAAAAACACTTCAGACAGCTTACTCCGTGTGTATGTAACGTACACCGTGACTGCACTTAGTCAGTTGGCTGACTCCTTATCGTCTAAGCATAAAGGCCAGTGCAAAAGGCCTCATAAGGAAGAATACGTCTCGGAGATTAAGAAAGGACCCATTATTCCGCCGGGCCCGGACCAATAATAGGCTGTGGATAAAGAGAGTTTTCAGGCTACCCTTCTTCTTCTTTATTTGAATCTGGGGAGATACCAGTTTAGATTCAAGATACGTACCCCAAGATCCCTTGATTATTATCAGTATCTGCAATACTGTGCGGACGGCTTATGCGACTCAGCCCTTCAAATGTCTAGTGTCAACACTAGCCACGAGACGTGCAGCGAGGCTCTGCGCGGATCAAGCTTTCCTGTGATGCGACGTGATGGGATGCCAAGGGCTGCATGGTGATCTTTATGGTCGGTATGGAGGTGTGTGGCCGGTGCAGCTCGTCTGTTCGTCCATTGTCTGTTCGCCAATTCTCCGTCTGACTTGGCATTCGGCAGTGCGCGTCGGGACCGTTGGCTAGCAGGGCCAAGCCTCTAAACAAGCCTCTCGACACCACCCGAGTCGCACGCTTGACTGCCAAGACACCAACTATTACTATGTACGCATTGCCGGGACAGGGCAGTATGTGTAAACCTAAATTTATCTTCTTATCGATATCGCACAACATACAAGACACTAAAAGACTAAGCACGTAGCTGTGCACCGTTCATGACAGCACAAAATGTGTTATATCAACGGTCAAAATGGATGAACACGAAAGCGGAGACAGCAACGGAACATAGTAAACTATCAGTGAGTATCATTCATACATACAAGTAGAGCACGTTATCACGGATAGGATAAGTTCCGACGCTATGGGGTGGGTGTACGAGGTTGTAGCACGACGCCGGCGGCCTTGAGTTTTCTGGCTCCTCTAACGGAGTACAATGGGGCGGCGTCGACGTTCTCTCGTAATAGTATTACCACAGGCACATCTCTGCTGCAAGCAGTGGCCCGGCCGCCAACCGTCTGCTTGTCTGTGCTTATGGATAGGTGGCCGGCCCGCGTTCATGATGTGTCCATCCGGCCTTGGCAGAAGCCAAGGGCTCTTTGACGATTCCCTTTTTGGCTACATGCTACAGACTACACACAAGTACAGACGAATGGTGCATTGTCATATTGGGGAACATATGGATATTGTACATAGATGTCCCATGTCGTGCATGAGCTGAGCGGTTGCTAGACGAGGCTGTATCCAGGACACACCCGACGGGAGCAGAGTACTTGTACCGTGTGTGCACTTTGGTATCGTATCATCTATTGTCTGAGGACCAACTTCAGATCTGGAAGCGCCTGTACTTCAAACCCCAAACCCAAACAAATAAGTCACCACGATCAACAGCGATGCCACCGTCCCTCTGCCAGAGCCTGGAGGTCGGCGACACAGCGACACAGCCGGGCGGCGGCTGCCATTGTGCAAAGAGGTGCGCCCTCCTATGTGAGACGAAAGTCAATAGTCTACGTCTATGCCAATGCATCCAATACCAGTCTCGTGGGAACGAGCATAGCTGCTACCGAGTACACGCAATATCGTCAGCGGCCGACTCTGCTATCTACACCCACTCCACCGTTTGCGCAGTCTCACGGTATGACCTGCCGGATCGAGTAACCACACTAGTACGCGCACGGCTACGCCAGGCTCGGGTAGCGGCAATTGTGGATCTCTTCAGAAAACTCGATCAATTATCAATACAACGATCAAATAATAAGTCAAGAGACAGAACAAGTAAGATACACGGCATACCAACGGCAGACTTGATTAAGATGTAGAAAAAGGCGTTTTGGCATTGAATTGATCGCGTGAGCAAAAGAGAGTGCTATGCGTATGCTTAGGCATACATGCGACGTATGCGTAGGAAGGCCAAAAGGCTCTTGCCAAATCAGGGAGACGGCAATAAGACACAAACGGAAAGGGCGATCCGCAGATGCATCTCGGAGGATGTCGTAAACAGACATAACGCGATCCAGGCCAGTGACAGCTGTCCATTGGCAATCCTCCGGCCAGATGTCCACTGGCAGTGCACACCGACCTGGAAATAGGAAAGGCGAGTATCAAGATAAAGCCCCATAAAGAGCCACATATGTCGAGGCGGAGAGACGATGACGAAAAGGAAGGAGCGATGAAGAGCCTAAAAGCACCTTCCCTGTAAGCAAGGATGGTATCTACTGTAAGATATATGTACATAGCCCTGATCATGAATCATATGCATATATATCCGTATATATGCACGAGAAATATAATAAATGTACATGGAGTTACACGGGAATGTACAGTATGCACTGCATATTGTCGTCGTGGCGCTGTACGCCGTCATCTGCTAATTACAACGGCGCACGACGAGCACGAGGAATGGAGACTCGAGACTCGAGAGGCTCGACGAAGCGCGGCCGTGACCAGTTCTGTTGAAGTAAGAGCGATGGACATGACCAACAAAACAAGGAGTAACAGATGGTAAAACAGAAAGTGCGACCCGGCCATGTCAGCTGCTACATAAGTAAGATCATCCAGCCAGCATCGAGTCGCCCGCTCGATCTCCTTGTTTTGTCTGCCTCATTCAATGCTCATTTGACGCCTGTGACAAGGACTCAACACCTCAGACCTGTCCTCCCACACCTTGATTTGCGGTTTCGAGCCACTGCATATGCCAACTGTGCCATTTCTGACTTCTGCCACACATAGCTCTCATAGCTGCCAATCCTCAAAAAAAGACTGAAATTTCCACACAAAACACAAAACACCTTTGCACGGCGCCTTAGAGCAGGCCCTTGTACACTCACTGTTGAAGTGAGGCGCAAAGTACACTACAAAGCGCTAGATACATCCCCGGATCCCAATCAAGGCGTGCGTCCACACCATTTCAGGTACCGCCAAAGTGTGCGGACTAGACGGGTATCTCCCCCTCTTGGCATATCTCTCGACAGGCCCGATTACTCTTGTTTGCCACCTCGACCCTAGCCTATTCTCTTACACGTTTCCTTCTGTGTTCAGTAGCCTGCGAATCCAGCACGCGCGTCTCATTGGCGCGCCGGATCAGAGCGTGAGAGAAAAGGAAAAACTCCAGGGAAGAGGACGAAAAGAAACCAGGAAATCGACAAAAATACAAATTACAAGTGCAAGTAAGATACAAACTGTCGAAATAGCCCAGAAACAGTCACAGTGAATGCGGAAACGACAGCAACCCATCCATCAAGACTGCGCAGTCGCTTTTCAAAGACACCAAGACAAAGACACCAAAGACAATCACAATACAGATTGAGACAAGCGAGCGAAATAATAAATCAAAGATCAACTGCACCTCCTCAAAATTGTCTTTTCGCCGGCGCTACTCGAGCCAGAACAATCAAAGAACATCAGTCCGTGACCTGCCTTTGCCTCTTCCCAGCTCGCTAGCTTTGCTACGGAGTACTTTGCACCCACCTCGATCTCGCTGACCCATCCCACGCTCTCTCCAGCCTCTCACTCAGCTCTTGTTGACTGTGCGATCCTCGTATCCTACACTGCACGCTCAATTCGGATCACCTCCGGCCAACACCCTGCCTTTCCGCTCTCCAAACCTCTCCTCATCTGCTGTCGGCGTCTTCCGTCAAGCCTCTGCGCATCTCGTCCATTCGTCTGCCTCCTCTTGCCTCTTCTCTTGTTCCTCTCTCCCGCACATCTCACTCCTCACCCTAGCTTGCTTAGTCCTTAGCCCACCACGACGTGCCCGTACCCATTCCTTCTCTTGCATTGGCTGGCCCCATTGTCAACGTGCATTTTGCTAGGTACTTGGAGTATCTTGATACCACACCCTCCATTTTCACCCCCCACCAGCTCACAGCTCACCAACAACTCCCGCACGCCCCCCCGGTCTCCTACGGAGTAGACGCATGCTAGCTCCTATGCTTCCCGTCTAGTCTTTATCACTCAAGAAAGTGCTTCTGTTTTTTTCTTCTTTGGCTTCTACGGCCCAGATTTATCGTAATCCTCATCCACCGGCATGCCACTTATATAAACTGTGAGACCCCGACCTGTTCTGCATCTTCGATTTTTTCTTCTTTTCGTCTTCAGGTCCATTTACACTGTAAATCGCAGCAATCCTTACCCCGGATCCTCGCTCCTGCACCTCGATATCGACTCGTCACCACACTTGACACTCGACACTCGACATCGACCCGGCTCGCCTCACAAAACCAGGGACCCAAATCACCACGGAAAAAAATAAAACAGCACAATGGCTTACAAGCCCGAAGATTCGGCTTCCGCCGAAAAGTTTGGCGGCGACGATGTCGCCATTGGCTACACCGGCGATGAGGGCGCTGTGCGCAAATCCGACTTTGTGGCCGGCAACACTCTCTACGCCAAGCTGCAGCGCATCGCGGCTAAGCTCGGTGTTGAGCAGCGCGGTATTGAGCGTGTCCCCGAAGACGAGCGTACCGACACCACCATGACCAACGTCGGCACAATGGTATGTTATGCCACGATCGACTCGGAGACACAAACAGCAAAAAATGACAAAAACTAACAATCACAGTGGCTGTCTGCCAACATGGTCGTTTCATCTTTCGCCATCGGTGCCCTGGCCCAGCCCATTTTTGAGCTTGGCTTCGTTGACTCGGCCCTGACCATCATCCTGATTAACACGCTCGCCATCATCCCCGTTTGCTTCTTCTCTACTTTCGGCCCCCGTTTCGGTCTGCGCCAGATGGTTCTGTCCCGCTTCTTCTTCGGTTACCACTTCAACAAGCTGAGTACGTTTTGCTTCTTACTTTTAGGTCGTATTTTTTTTTGAACGTCCTGCTAACAAAAAAGTTGCCCTGTTCAACGTCATTGCCTGTCTCGGTTGGTCGGCCGCCAACGTCATTGTTGGTGCCCAGCTGTTCGCTGCTGTCAACAACGACATGCCTGGTTGGGCTGGCATTATCATCATTGCAATCTCCACCCTGATTGTCTGCTTTTTTGGCTACCGCATTGTCCACAAGTACGAACGCATTTCGTGGATCCCCTGCTTTATCATCTTCTGCATTGTTGCCGGCGAGTTCGGCCACCAGGGCAAGTTCAACAACATGCTTCCCCTGTCGACTGGCAAGGCCGAGGCCGGCGCTGTCCTGTCGTTTGCTGCCTCCGTCTACGGTTTCGGTACTGGTTGGTGCTCGTATGCCGCGGACTACACCGTCTACCAGCCTGCCAACCGCTCGCGCAGATCCATCTTCTACTGGACGTTTGGTGGCCTGTTCATTCCCCTGGTTTTCACTGAGCTTCTGGGTGCCGCCCTCATGACTGCCGCCGCCGAAGATGAAGACTACTTGAACGCCTACTACGACAACGGCATTGGTGGCCTGCTGGCTATTGTCCTTGTCCCGCGCCTCGGCCACTTTGGCAAGTTCTGTCTCGTCATCCTGGCCCTGTCCATCATTGCCAACAACTGCCCCAACATCTACTCGGTGTCGCTGTCGCTGCAGGTCATGCACCGCAAGACCCAGAGCGTTCCCCGTTTCCTCTGGGTCCTCATCGGCACCGGCATCTACATCGCCATTGCCATTCCCGGCTACGACCACTTTGCCAGCTGGCTCGAGTCTTTCATGACCATTATTGCCTACTGGCTCGCCATTTACGAGGGCATCTCGCTGACCGAGCACTTCCTCTTCCGTCGCGGCTTCGCTGCCTACAACGTCGAGGACTACCTTGATGCCAAGAAGCTGCCACCTGGCTTTGCTGCCGCTCTGGCCTTTGCCTTTGGCGCCATGGGCGTTGTGCTGGGCATGGCCCAGACGTGGTACATTGGTGTCATTGGTGCGCTGTGCGGCACCGACTATGGCGGTGATGTCGGTTTCGAGCTGGCCTTTGCCTTCTCGTCCATTTCCTACGCCTGCCTGCGGCCCATTGAGAAGAGCTACTTTAAGCGTTAAAATGTCGGATGACGACAACGTTGCTGTAAAAAAATACCCCTCGTTTTGCTATTTATTGTTTTTTCTTTGGCTTGGATGGACGGAAAGGAAGCAAGGTCAGAAGGAAAGCAGGCAGATGACGCTCGTTGGTTCGCGCGTCTTGATTCGCTTTCTCTGTTGCAAGTTTTCATACCTCATATCCAGCTTACATTTATGAATTTATCCTGATCTTACTTATGTTGAACACATTTCTTCATGTGAATGCCGCCCGTGTCTGAACTCTGTACTTGTTCTTATTGTTCGGTTCTCGTGAGTTTGCATGTGACCGTGATGCAAACAAATAAAACGGATTACATAATTCAATATCACAAAGTTTGACTCCAAGCAGCACTGGCACAGACATGTCATCTATTTGATTATACTTTATCAGTCATCTACGTGGCCGGCACAAATATCACCGAGGTCGCGTAGACCGCATCATGGCCGGTCCCGCCGCGCATGCCAAACACTGCAGCTTACCTCGCCAAACAGATCGTCTGACTTGAATCAGTGTCCACACACATATCATTCACACACGTCAGCGCGCAGCACCCAAGCAGATTAGAAGTAATAGTATCATAAGCATCGCTAGATAAGATAACAGAGTAATAATGACAGTAGTGGCTGTTTGAGGCCCGCGCGCAGTCGAAAGGATGGCGAAAGACGGCAAGACGAGAAGAGCAAGCGCAAGACTGATTTTGTCCCATACCAGAAAAAAAAGACGACAAAAGAAGAGAAGATGATAACAAAGAGAACAAGAAAAGAAACTCCACGCATTCCATCCCATATTTGCCCGAGATATCAAGTTGAAGCACACCGCGTCCTGCCAGCACTCCACTGGGCTCATTCGTTCCTCTTTTTATGACTGGTACATGGCCGACTTCATAAACGAGTCAGCGCCAGCCTCGGCCGCCTTCTTCTGCGCGGCCGCCTTCTCGGCCATGATCGGGTCGTACGTTGCTGCTGGTGCCTTTACAGGCAGGGACACTGCCGTCGACGACATGGACGACGCCGACGTGCCGGACACGCTGCTGCCGGACACGCTAGGTGCTGTCGGCGGCGCCGGCATCAGCTGCCGCTGCTGCTGCTTCTTAACCGTGTCCATAATCTTGAGATAGGATGACGGCAGGTAGCCGATGCGACCGTCGCGCGTGCGGCACTGCCACCAGTCAGACGGGTTGCCCACCGGGTCCGTCTTGGCCAGCACAACCACCAGGTCGTCGCGCTTCACTGCAACATCAAACGTCGGGCCCGTGTTGCCGGCACTGGCAGCGATCTGCTGCTGCTGCGCCACAAGCGCCGGGTCGGGCGTGTAGTCGAACAGCACGCGGCAAAAGTCAAGCTTGGACGCGTCCACGGGGCCCTGCTGCTTCTCCAGCATAGCCATCTGGCGGCGCTCCTCGCTCTCGTTGGACGCCGACAGCGTCTTGATGGCCTTGCTCATCAGGTACGGCAGGCCAAAGGCAGCAAGCACAAAGAAGAGCAGCGGCTTGCGGCTGGGCTTGGGGGCGCTGCCGTCGGCACCGGCCGGCACAGAGCGGCCTTCAAACCGGGCAAACGCGGCTGGTGTCAGGGCCATAGCATCGGCTGGCAATGGCCGGCCCGTGAGCTTGGCAAGAAGTGTGCGGATCCAGCGCATGAGCGTGAAGATGCCCAGGATGGAACCAAGCGCGTCGCGCAGGTTGCCAAACTGCTCGGCCACCGAGATCATGGCGTAGAAGCTCGAGTGCGTGGCCATGTACGTGCTCTCCAGCATCTGGGCAAAGCCGCCAAAGGCGCCGACAACGCCCTCGAGCATCTGGAAGGTAGCCTGCGTGCTTGTGTTGAAGCTGTTTGTCAAGCTGTTGGGGTCGTTAGGATCGCGCATGCCGCCCATACCACCTCCGTACATGCCGCCACCGCCGTACATGCCACCGCCGTATCCGCCGTAGCCTCCACCGTAGCCGGCGCCGTACATGCCGCCGCCCATGCCGCCCATACCGCCGTAGCCACCGCCATAGCGATATGGCGAGTAGGACGCCCCGCCATACGAGTTGTATGGCGAAGCGAGACCACCTGCTGGTGCACCTAGCCGACTATATGCTGCAGCATTCTGGTTGACGGTCGATGTGAGTGAGCTGGGGATGGGCGGAATGGCGGGCGCAGTTGCTGCACCAGCAGCCGTCGTAGAGGCCGATGAATCTGTCATGTTGATAGCAGGCGCTGTAGTAAAGTTAGTGGCTGCGAGACGTGATAAGCAAACGCGTGGACGCGTGGCAAATAGCGCGTAAACATACATGTGGCTGCCGTGCCGGCTGCGCGGTTCCTCTCCCAAGGCTTTGGTGGCGATGCCATGAGCTGGCTCACAGGGAGCACTGTCCAGAATCAAGATGGGGGCGACAGGAGCGCGATGGTGTCGTTGGCGGCCGTTATCTGATGGACTCTGACGGGTCTGCCGATTGGAATATCCGGGGCCGGAGTTGTGACTTGGCGATATCGCGCCCAATTCGTGTAGATGATCGGAAATGTGTGATTGCAGGCTAGAAGAGC
Source organism: Ophiostoma triangulosporum (assembly GCA_029298705.1). Taxonomy (NCBI): domain Eukaryota; kingdom Fungi; phylum Ascomycota; class Sordariomycetes; order Ophiostomatales; family Ophiostomataceae; genus Ophiostoma; species Ophiostoma triangulosporum. The sequence continues at coordinate 1,155,258 of JANSLO010000009.1, read as the reverse complement.
CAAGATAGCTGCGAAATGTCCGGTTATCAGCTGCTAGAGAGTCGTCTTTGACGGGGAGAAGGAAGCCGAAAGCTATGCGCGTTGACGAGGTGATGATGCGACAGAGCAGATGCCGAGAAAAGAACGAGATGCGCTGAACGAGACGCAAGCGAAGCGACAGAAGACGGAACAAAGATGTCTATTCCAAAAAAGAGGTGATAATAATGAGGTCGGAGGTCGTCGAGCAAGGGCCAGAGGTTGTCGGATTGTATTGTGCGCCGACTGAGTCGTGAGGTGGTGAATAGAGAACGCAGATTACAGATGGAAGACGGAGGAAGAAAGGTAGGAGGGATTTGTGGAAAGCGGAGAAAGAGTGAGGAAAAGTGGAGAAGATAGACGGATGGCAGGAGCGACCGCGAGAATGGCTGAAAATGGGGCGACATCGGTGTGATTGGTCTATATTGTGGAGTAGGAGCCGCAATAGCGGACAAGGCAGACAAGAGTACCAAACAACCACTGACGACACTGTCCCAACAAGAGGATGGCAGTTGCACAAACATGCTTAATAGCTTATTTGGTTAAGAGTAATTCAGTATTCACTTGGGACTGAAAAGGTTCGATAACTGCCGAGACTGAGGGCGGATTGAAGAAAGATAAGAACCCGCATTCAGTGATACAACCGTCGGAAGGTGCGAACGACGTGCATATACGTATGCTTACAGAGTGCAGGAGCCCCGTTAGTGATACATCAAGACATCAACCATTACTCCGTACACGTTACAACTAAAATCAGAAGTGATGTGACTACTCGTATGTGTACTTGAAGACCAGGTCCTAAATACGGGGAAGCGCATTCCATTTCCTGGAGAAAATCGTTTGGAGAAGGAGGGACCTCGGTAGACCGCCGAACCAAGCACTGTCAAAGAGCGGTCTCTCATTGGTCACGGCCCCACTAGTTCTAACATGCAAGCATGTGCATGCTGACTCATATTGAGCAAGTATATCAGGGGATGCTGTAATTCAACGGCCATACCTTCATGTTAGAAAATTGTTTGTCTATTATAATCGTCCGTGACTCTACATATATGTTGTAAGAGAAAGAGAGCAATTCTCAAGTACGAGTATCATTTGATGTTCAGCAGTCACGTGTAAGCATACATACAAACATCAAGTGCATCAGCGGAGTGGGTCAGCACCTCGGCACGGCAGAGCCTCCCCAGATTGACTTCACGTGAGCTCTCAAGCTCCTTCATGTGCATGACACTATTATGCCGGTTGAAGTAAAATCAGTAGTTATTAGTCGTCTATAACTATGTCCTCTTCCGACGCGTCCTCCGCTGCTTTGTCGGCACCGTATACTCGTCTTCGTCGTCATCGCCAACAGCCTCGGCACTGATGCTTCCCTCGTTATCATCGGCTGCTTCCATATTGTCTTGGCCCTCGTCTGGATCGGCCGGTGCTGCAGTCGCCGCACGCCCCTTGCGCTTGCGGCCGCTGTTGATACCGCCCGCAATCGTCGGCGCAGGCCCGCTGGGCGCGCGCATGACGGTCGCCGCTGCCTCGACTGTGGTGCTCGCCTTGAGCTTGCCAACGGCAGCGGCCAGCCGCCGGCTCGGGCCGCCAGCACCGTTCTTGTTGCGCGGCGCATGACGCGGCGCATGCTCAGCGGTCGACGACGACGAAATGACAGCCCGCTGCTCGTCCTGGTACTTTTGCTGCAGCCGCTGCTGCTTCTCGAGCTCGGCCACCTGCGTCTCAGTGAGGCGCGCGCCGGCACCGACGCCGCCCGTGAAGAACCGGGTAATGTTGCTCTGCGTGCCCTCGACCGCACGCCGGTTCATGTCGCGGATGACCGGCACGAGCACTTCGTCGGTGCGCTCCTGACTCCAGCCGATCGTCGCCATCAGAAACCGCCGCAGCCCGTCGAGATCCGGTACGCCCCACTGGAAGGGCTCCGTGCTGCGGTCGACTTCGGGGTGCAGATAGGCATCGGCCACGGCCGGGTTGGGGAAGCTCGGCGGTAGAAACAGCTTGGTGCCCTGCGATCGGCAAAACTTGCGGCGGAACGCGGACATGCTAGCATCCGCCGCCTTGTCGCGTTTTGCCGGAAGCGGCTGCGACTGCACCTCGGTCCACCAGTCGCGAAAGTCCTGCAATCCGTCACTGCCCGGGAACTCGGAGATGATCTCCATCGCCGTCACAGGGCCGACGCCCGGCAGACCGTCAGTGTAGTCGGACCCCAACAGCTGCGCAATGGCAATGAGCTTGTCGCGCGACAGGGACATTTCGCGTTCCAGGTCCGAGCCAATGTAGCACTCGACGTACTTGTTGCCGTTGAACATGTTCTTGTAGACGCGCGTGCCGCCAAAGAGGAAGGTGTCCGAGTCGTCTGTCACAATGCCGTCCACAAGACCGAGCGAGACAAGCTCCGCACACTGTGCCTCGGCCTCCATCGGCGCCGTGATGTAGGGAATGCCAAACAGCTTGAGCAGCGCCTGGCACTCGGACACCATGACCTGTGTAACCTCGTCGGCGTCACGGCGGTCCTTCTTCTGCTGGTTGCGCAGCGCCTTGAGCTCCTGTTCGTACGCAATCTGGGCCTCGAGCGTAGATGCAACCGTCGCCGTCTGCGTCGGCCGGCTGTTGAGCTCGCTAGCAAACCGCGCGTGCTCCTCCACCTCCTCGGCCATCTGCACGAGAAGCTCTTCGTCTTCGGGGTCGCTCAGATCAAACTTGTCAACCACGTCGTCGACATCGGCATCCTCCACGAACAAGTCGTCGTCGTTGTCCTTGAGGGCTTCGCCCGTCGCAATCTTGTCACTGGTGCCCTTTACATTTGAAATTTCCAGCTTCAGTTCCGCGTCCAAGAGGCCATCATCGCCAGTTACTGTCGCAGGCGCAGGCTCGGGTTCAGTCGCATCAGGAATGTCGACATCCTCAAACTCCATTTCAGGCGACGAAGACCGCGTCTCTGCATTATCTGGCTCTGGCTGTGGCTCTGCATCTTGTGCTGGCGTGGCCGTAACCTCTTGTGTGACCGTAACCTCCGGCGCGGTCGGTTGCTCAAACATCTCAGGCTCAGTCGGCTGTTCTGGCGTCTCTTGTGTGCGAGGTGCTGGCCCGTCAACGACCTCGATATCGTCGTCGCTCGAGTCGTCAATTTCGACAACGCGTGACTCTTGCCGCTTCTGCCACATTGCCGCCTCTTCCAGCGCCGCCTCGCGGTCCTCTGCATTGATCTCCTCGTCGTACTGCCGCTGCTGGCGAACAGCTGTCCGGATATCGGTGTCGTGGGTCATCCACGGAGGCAGCGGCAGGGCTTTGGCCTTGTCTTGGCCATCTGCATCCGTGCTCTGTGGCTCCTCGATTTCAAACTCAAACGCATCGTCTGCGGCGTTGTGTTCTTGGTTGGCATTGGGCGCAGTTGGGGCTCTCTCAAAGCCGCCGCCAAACTCGTCCTCGGAATCGACCTCGAATGCGGCAGACTCGGCAGCATCGGCAGCCGCAATAGCAGCTGCCGTCTGCGTGTCGCTGACCTTGGACGCAAAAGAGGTTGCAGGTGCGGTGGCGGCGGCGGCGGCGGTAGGCTTTTCGGCGACGGCAAATGGCGACGACATGTCGACTGCGACCTGCCCCGAACCAAGCGGACGTGAAACCAACAGTGGTGGCTGTGCTGCGACCGTGGTAGAAGCAGGCCCTGCCGGCTTCTTCTCAAAGATGGATGTCCGCCAGTCCAGCTTCTCAAAGGGCAAGGGACCGCCAAAGACAGCGCCGGCATTGCTGACTGGCGGTGCAGGTTCAGGCGGAGGAGCCGCCGTAACAGCCGGCGTAGGATTCTTCTTCTTCTTCCGTGCCGCCTTGGCCATGGCTGCGCGAATATCGAGCTCGCTGTCGCTGCTGTCGTCGCTGCTGTCTTGTGCGATTGTGGCTTTGGCGAACCGGCTTGTGGTTGCAGCAGCAATGGCTTCATTCTCGCGCTCGCGTGCGCGGGCTGCTGCGAGCGACACGGCACTGTTTGCGCGAGCATTGACAATGTGGGCAACGTTCTTGCCAGACCGGCCGCCAATGGGACGGGCTGTCTCGGCCGCCTTTTGTGTCCATTGCGGCGCCGAGCGTTCGCCATCGACATCAGCACGGGCTTCGTCTTCGCCGTCCTCATCGCTCAGACGGTGCTGGTTCTGGAGAGACATGGCAATGGCACGGTTTAGGTCCTCGTCCTCGTCCCCGTCGAGAGCGTCTACCGTGTCGTTGACTGCGCCCACGCCTGAAACGCCAGCTGACTGGTTGTCGTAGCTCTTGACAAAAAGGGAGTCCTCATCCATGTCTACGCTGGGGCCGCCATATGGCTGAAATGGTACTTTGGGAAGCCGATTGAGACCCTCAATCGGCACGTCTTCAAACTCGGCATCATCGTCATCGTCATCGTCGGCCTGGTCGTACTCTGCATCGCCCTGGTACTGGAACTTGAGGGCGTCGACGTCAATGGGCTTGTGCGCTTCGCCCAGGTCCTTTTCGTGGCTCACAACACCCAGCGCCCAGCCACCCTCGGCACCGTCGTTCTTGACCAGAATATACTCTCGGCCGCGCTCGCTGGCGACACGACCAACACCGCCGCCCGGACCTTTGCTGCTGTTGATGGTCAGGTCCAGTCCCGTCATGCCGACCTCGAGCATGAGCCGCTGCGTCAGGTGGTTGCGTTCGCGCACACGCTCAATTTGAAAGCGCGAAAACGCCATGCGGTCGGGGAACATGGTGTCCAGCTGCTCCTTGCTGAGACCCATGCGCAGACGGCTGCGGATGCGCGCGGCGTTGAGGATGTTGTACCGGTCGTGGGGCGGTAGACTCTTGAAGAACTCGCCGTCAAAATCAATCTTGCTAAAGTCGTAGAGATTGATGTCTTCGCCGGCATGGAACTGGCGCGCATAGTTCTCGAGCTCGTCGATGCTCATGATGCGCGGGTCTTCCGGGCGGCCCGCAGCCATGGCTTCAATCGAGCCGTGGTCGAGGTCCGGCAGGTGGTAGGCATCCTTCTTGGTAAACTTGCGGCCCTGGTTGCGTTCCTGCTGCGTCATGTGCAGCTCGTCGTTGTAGACCAGCTTGTCCGCAGTCGGCAGGCTCTCGCCGGGTGCCATGCCATCTGCCTCAGGCTCGGCCGGGTTGTCGCCGCCGGTCTGCATGGCTTCTTCACGGATAGCCGCGCGCTTCTGCCGGCCCACTTCCTCCTCGGCCATGCGCTGCATCTGGACCGCCAGGAGCTTGCCGGCCGTGCGGGCGGCATCGTCGCGGCGGCCCTCACGGCGCTGCCGCCGATTCTGCAGCGTTGAGCGCTTGAGTGAAGGGGCGCCGCCGTCAAAGACAAAGACGGGCAGGATGCCAAACCACAAGAGTTTGCAAATGCGGCGGAAGAAGCCAATGACATGGGAGTTGCGCAGGGCATTGCCCTCCTTATCACGGACGGCCTTGAGAAACTGGTAGATCCAGATGGAGGCATCGACGGCGAGGCGCTGACGGTTGAGCGTGGCCAAGTTGGTGGGCCGCGCACACGGCTGCAGGACCTGCCAGAGGCCGTTGACACCCATAGTATCAAGGAGTAGATGTGATACGTAATAATAACCAAAAAGATTCTACTCGTCGACATGGTCGCTAGGGCGATGGAGGCCGGACAAGCAAGGCTGCCATTGGGTGGCAACGGTAACGGTCTTTTTGGCTTTTCGATTCTCTCAGTCTTCTCGATACCCTGACAATGCGTTTGTGGTGCAGCAGTCTGCTTCAAGCCTTGTTACAACGGTCATGGAGCGCGCTTATCCATGGCGTCACGGAAGTGTCGCGCAGTCACGCTCTAACGGATGAGTAACACAAGTGGGTCTATTTAGGCTGCAGCTCCATCGAATCGACGTCATTACGTGAGCTACGTGTTAGTCATCGAGCCCGGACCAATTACGTCACAGGCGCTGGAAGAGCAGCCATCGGGCCGCGTGAGAACAACATGAGACATTTGCATTCTTTGTATGGTGTGGATCGGAACTCGGATTAGTGTCAGAAGTACTTTGAGGAGCCGATAGTCCGAGAACCCAAGAGGTTCGTTCACATGCCGTTGTCGTCGTCGTTGTCGTGGCCTGCATGACGATGGCGAATACCGGCCATGTGTTTTTCCATTGGGCCTCAGGCTCGACCTTGTTCTGTACCCAATACTCGTGTTTTTGAAATATATTTCTCCGAGAACCGTGCGGCCGCATCGGGCGCAGTCAAGCCCCTCTACATGCGTGGCCGATAGCACACCACCTCAGAGATCGTGATGTAGTATGTAATTCAGTGTCTTGCTTGCAATGTACTGTACGGGCTGTTTACAAACTGCAGATATTAAAATGTTTGTTATATTGGATTGCAGTCTCCTTTCTTATGCGATTCCCTTCTTCTCTTGTATATGTAAAGATGTCTTACGTTCATCCACCTTGTTGGGGTACTTGGGCCAGAACTGGGCCTACGGGGTAAAAGCTCTTAATCGCATCCGGCTGCCGCAAACTCCATCCAGTGCGCATCGCCGCCAGAGTGCACTATCTGGTGTTGTGGCGCAGCTCTTACAGCACACCAACTGCGCGGGACGACCGCTGTATTTCCTTGCAATGTACCCACAGTACTCTAAAATACAGCGCTGCAAACTCCCTAGCAACACTAGCCCCACTAGTGCCCAATCTCAGCTATGGCGGGAATGCAATAGCGACGTCATCCTATGATGTGACGGTACGGATGTTCGCAACACAGCGGCAGCTCATACGAAAATAAGAAAATGGGAAAAATCAGGCTGTCGTCGCCAGCTGTCTCCTCCATACCTTGCCTAGCGCAGAGCTGGGCTGAGCTGTTTTCGACGGCGCTGCAGTGCGATAAAGTATTTATGTATTTAATGTATTTAAGTATTAAATTTAGCATTTCTTTGTAGTTGTCTCATCTGCTTGCGCTGACAGATCGCCACCTCAATTGTCCTTATACTCGTCGGGTCTTTTAAAGCCTCGACTTGTCCCATCTAATTCGTCTCATCTTCTCCTCCTTTCTTCTTTTCTTTCTATATTATCTTTTACTTTGCCAAAATACCCAACAGCTTTCAACGTTGCAACACGATCGATACGCAACGCTCATCCAACGCCCCACTTTAGTCTCGCCTTCTATTCCCATCAGGCTGTCTGTGCTGCTCTCATCATTCTCTGCACTTCAAACTCAACAGCCTCATCGCCTTCTCAGTAGCCACCCCCATCAGCCGCCAAAATGCATCGCACCTACTCTATGCGCCAGTCGCGGGCTCCTACTGCCTCGCAAATCCAGGTATGTCGCTTTCGCGATTCCCCTCTTCTCCGCCCGGTTCTGGCCCCGCGCCATGGCTTTTACGCAAACTCAATTGCGCCAGCATCGAGCTCGTCTTGGCTGTGCACCGATCGGCATACCGTTTTGACTCGGACATACAGCTAATCCGGTGCTTCCGCTCTACTAGAACCCCCCTCCCCCTCCATCCTCGACCAAATCCAACCGTCTGTTCGGCAGAGGAGGTTTCGGTAAGTTGGGCTGTTCCAGTGTCGACCGACGAAGAGCTTTGAACGGCGACTAACCAAGCAGGCCATGCTCTTAGAAGGAACGCGGCCGGTGCCTTTGGCCCCGACCTATCGAAGAAGCTGACGCAGCTTGTCAAGATGGAGAAGAATGTGATGCGCAGCATGGAGCTCGTGGCCAAGGAGCGCATGGATGTTGCGCAGCAGCTGTCGATCTGGGGCGAATCCGGCGACGAGGACGTATCTGACGTCACGGACAAGCTGGGTGTGCTGATCTACGAGATTGGCGAGCTCGAGGATCAGTATGTGGATCGCTACGACCAATACCGCGTGACCATGAAGAGCATCCGCAACATTGAGGCTTCGGTGCAGCCAAGCCGCGATCGCAAGGCCAAGATCACGGACCAGATTGCGCACCTCAAGTACAAGGAGCCCAACTCGCCCAAGATTGTGGTTCTCGAGCAGGAGCTGGTGCGCGCCGAGGCCGAGTCGCTTGTGGCCGAGGCGCAGCTGTCCAACATTACGCGTGAGAAGATTAAGGCAGCCTACTCGTACCACTTTGACGCCATGCGCGAGCACAGCGAAAAGGTCGCCATTATCGCTGGCTACGGCAAGCATCTGCTCGAGCTGATTGACGACACGCCTGTGACGCCCGGCGAGACGCGCCCTGCCTACGACGGCTACGAGGCCAGCAAGGCCATCATCCAGGACTGCGAGGACTCGCTGACCAACTGGGTGTCGCAGAATGCCGCCGTGTCGTCCAAGCTGTCCACACGCGCGCGCACGCTGTCCACGCGTCGCCGCAACCTTATCAAGGCGCGTGCCGAGGGCAACGGCCACGACCTGTCGGGCCAGGATGCGCCCCTGGACCGCGATCACCAGTGGGTTGCTGACAACGTCCACGGCGTGGACGGCAAGTATGACGACGAGGAGGAGGAAGAGGAGGAAGAGGAGCTTGACGACGAGGATGCATTGAACGGCGAGACCCGCGGCCGCGCCCAGGAGCCTGTGATTGCATAGACGAAGCAGTTTTGCTTGCCGTATCTTGCGTGCGCCTGCGACCGCGAATCGGATACCCGTGATCTTTCCTTTGCTTGCACTCTTGTGGTTCTTGGACCAGTTGGTCTTGCGTTTTATTCCCTCCTTTTGCATTTTCTATTTTATATCTTCCATCTTCTTTTGTTGTTTCATAGTGTACCATTTCTGTCGTCCTTTCTTGTTCCTTGATGGCGTTGATTCTCTTGTCGGTTAGCAAAGAGAAATGGTGGGCATAATGGGTTGATCTGTTGGCAAGGAACATGTTGGCTGTTACTATATTTTTGTATCTTGTTGATATAGTCGTAATTTATCTATTGAGATCATCTTGTTGTCAGCATGCGTCGATGCTACACCCTTCTAAAGTTCTAATCAAGCTCTTAAACGCTCTCGCCGCATCTGACTGAGAAACTCTTCCACCTCAATCTTGACGACGTGCTCCCCCGGTGTGACAATCAAGCCCAGGTACCGTGATTTCATGTCCATGGTGACCTTGCCGGTGCTGCTGCCGGATGCTGCAAGGCGTGCTGCATGCTGTGCTTGCTGCTTTGCTGTTGGCTGCCGGTACTCTGTAGCATGCGCCAGCACCAAGTTACAATCCTGCTGGTCAGACGTCTATATTGTGTATTCTCCATGCAGGCCAACATACCGGATCTGTGCACTTGAACTCGCCGCGGAACATGCGGCCATCTGTCGTGTGCACGAGCAGGTTCTTGTTGAGCAGCGACTGGAGGTATTTGGTGGCCTGTTCTTGCGTCTGCGTCGGTGATGCCGGCACTGGAGTTCTTGGGACAGTGCTGGTCAGTGATGCCGCTGCCTCGGCTACCGAAACTATCGAGTCCGCCATGTCGTTAGTGAGTTCGCCGTGATCTGTGATCCGTGATGCGGCTGGTTGGGTTCAAAGTCTTCAAGCGGGATCATAAGACGTGCTGGATTCAGAGTCGTCAAGCTGGTGTCATGAGACGGGCTTCATTTGCTCATTGCGGCCCAGTAAAGCTCCTCAGATGAGCTTCTATGATGGCACGGTTTTCTACTGAATCTTTAAACGCTGTGCATCGTCATCGGCTCATTAAAGGCAGAACCCCACCTATTACAGAACTCGCTGTAATAGGGTTTGCTTGACGCACACTGTGTGCTGCCTATTTCAGCCAATAGAACCCGCTGTGTGGAGTATCGCTTAACGCAAGCTGAGCCAATCACAATACCGAACCGGATGGAGGCTGTCATAATAGCTTAAGTAACCTGGCCCCGTTTTTCAACATCCCCTGCCAGGTACGGGGCCCCCTTCAACAACAACCGACGACAACGCGCCGCGCGCATTTGACGATATCTCAAATCTCAACCCAAATCTCACACCCCGCCACCACCGTCTCGTGCGAAGCATTTCTGTCTTGCAGCCTGACATTGAGCTTGTATCTGACTCTAATTCTTCTCATATTTGTTCATTTACATTGTCATCTCTGGCCCGTTTGCCGTCTGCCCTCTTGGCTGCCTTTGTTCTTTTTTTTCTTTTTCTTTTCTTCTTTTTTATTTTCTCTCTTCCTCATTCTGTCTGTTTCACTTTTTGCCTGCTATGAGGAACAGACGACACCGGGCTGCCACCGCTGAAGAGGAAGAGTAGTTGTTTCGTTTTCTGTTTTACTTTCAGTATCCTTCGATAGCGACTGCAGTATGGCGTCAGACCGCGGCGCCGTCACCGAGGTGATTGACCTGACAAACAGCGACGATGAGCCCGGCAGCGCGGTCCGAAAAAGCGTGAACGGTGCCGCTCCTCCCTATAGTCTCGCAGATGCCAATCCACAGCTGCGTACCAACGTCTTGCGTAACATGCACATGACTGGGTCCCAGCGTGGCTCACCATCGTCGCCCCCAGCCGCGACTATAAACACAGGCTCCGAACGGCCACCAGTGGCATCGCCCACAGCACGCAGTGCATCGGCACAGGTGAATGCGCCAGTGTCACATCACGCGCAAAGCAACAACAGTCCTCCTTCGCCTACCAGGAGCAGCCCCAGCTCGTTCATCACGGCGCAGCGCAACAGCTCTGCGTTTGCGGTCTCGTACGGGGCAGCGTCTTCCTCGGCCTCCAATTTCGGTGGACGTGATCAACACGCTCGAGGCCTCTCATTATCACAGCCATCGTCGTCTACCCCCTCGTCTGCTGCTGCACAGCGCGAGTCGGCCCCTGCTGTTTCAACCTCAGGCGCGACCAGCCGGCCACAAGGACGTTCCGGCCCAGTGCACCCTGGCTATGTCAAGCCTGTGCCGCCAATCCGCTTGAGCCCCGAGGATGCAGACAGCCTGGATGCTGCCGGCAATGGCATGGGTATTCGCCACGGGCCGCGCTCGCAATACTACAGCCGCCGTCCAGATTCTCCGTCAAGTGTTGGCGACCGTCTTCCTGCTCATAGTCTTCTGCCGTTTGCCTCGTCCAATGCACACTCTACTGCTCAGTTCCGCCCGCATAGCATGACATCCCACCAGCTGCCCCAGCCGCATCAGCCGCACCAGCAGCTGCGTCAGCAGCAACAGGCAAACCACATGTACCATTCAACTTCATCGCCACGGTGGCCAGCTCCTCAGCCTAACGCGTCCCAGCAGCAGCAGCAGCAGCCGCAGCAGCAGCAGCAGTCAATGCAAAGGTCACCATCTAACTCGTCTGCATATCCTTCTCCCACCCTTCCGGGTTTACCATGGACATCTGTCCAACATCACACGCCGCCGCCTCAGGGTTCTCAGCTGCCTAGCAATGCGCCCTCCTTATCACCTCGTCAAAATCAACAGCCAGGCACGAGATCACCTCATGCAGCACAATCCCACGCCCAATCCCAAATTTCTCATCAGCATCAACACCATTCCCAACACCAACACCAAAATCAACATCCGCACCAACACCAGCAGCACCAAAACCACCAACATCAGCACCAACATCAGCCCCAGCCCCAGCACCACCGGCCATCACAGATCCATCTGCAACAGACACACACCTCACATCAGCAGCATGTGTCATCACCGCAGCAGCATCATAATCAGTACCCCTGTTCTCTCCATGCCCAGCAGCAGCACCCACCGCGGCAAACGGGTCAACCGTCAGCACCAGCCGTGCAGCCTCTGCCTTTTTTCTCATCATCCCATCGGCTACCGTCATCCCCGTCAACGGGCCGGCAGCCACCTAATATACTGGGTCCCAAGCAGTCTTCACTCAATGCTAGCGCATTTCCGTCGCTGCCACACTCGCTCCCTCATGATAAGAACTTTGCCTCGCACGTGTCATCACCCGCTCGTGAGATATCGTCTTCGGGTCTTTTTGATACCAGTGCCCAGGAGCAGCCCAACTCTGGCAGATCCGCTGATGCCACAGGTGGCCAGTCGAGGGATCGGGCAAACGGCACCTATGCGGTTGGTGTGCACGAGGGCACATCCACGCAGAATATGCAGCCATCTTCAGGGCACTGGCCTCACTCAACAGCACAGTCCCCGGGGAACTCGGCCAATAGAAATGGCACCAGAAATGATTTCACATCCAGCGAAAACAGCAGCAATCACACGATTGGACCACACCATTATGCCTACACGCGCCGGCCACCGCTCTCTGCGGGTGGACTGTCTATTGTCCAAGATGGTTCGGCAGACAGGAACGTGCCGCACTTGACTCGTGTGCTGGTGCCGGCGCAGACTCCGCCCGGGTCACGACCGACGTCGGCCTCATCGCGGGTGCTGTCTCCTGCTTCTGCCCTGAAAACAGCCGGCCCCGAATCGCTTGTGGACACCAACACCACATCGCCAGGCAGGCTCCCCGCGAATGCCATTGAACAAGGTCCGTCTATAACACCGCCTTCCAGACAGTCTCCGGTACCCGCCCGGCCCCCAGTGTCGATGCCCGTGCTTAGCCGGGCATCTCCATCATCTCGAGCTGGGACGTCTTTGGGAAAGTCACAGCTAGATGGCATTGCACACCCTGTAACGGAGGCCTTCTTATCAACACCATCATCAGCCAGCACGCCTGCCATTGATTCGACGCGACCCGTCCGGACAGCCCCACTGGCCAAGCCGCTGTCTAAAGCGTCTGACTGGAGCGTGCCGAAACTCGAGTCTTCTCTCCGGGGCTTTTTGCACTCTCTCCAGGTCGACCACGGCGTCGGCCTTGAGTACTCCATCGACATGGCCCAGCCCCGCGTGCGCAAAGATGTTAGCTCGTTTGACGACTTTGCCGATATGCCTGCCAAGCACGCCGACAGAAGCACCAGGGAGACTGTCACCGTCCGATGGAAGCTGCATCGCGATAATCAGCGCCGGCCCGAAGGACGTGTGTCTCACCTGCAAGTCACGACGCTCAAATCGCCTGGCCGGCGCGTCCCCCGGTACCGTTTTCACCACGTGGAGATTGCAAAGAACATCTTGTCGCCGAACACACCGCTCAAGTTCATTCCTCATATCAGAGACTTGGAGGATGGGTCGGAAGACAAGTACAGGTATGATCAGTGGATTGAGGAGCTCGAGAGCATGGAACGCAAGTCCGGCTTCGACTCGTCAGCACGCTCTGATAAATGGGCGACGACGCGGCACCAGGAATTTGTCAAGCTACTGTCGGGCTATCTCGACCGCTGGATCTCCAGCCTGCGCATAGAACACTGCAGCAAGACCACACTGATTCGGTACATGGCCAACGAGTCACGCAACGGCCAGGCAACAATTACGCCACAGCAGAAGAATAGTCTTCTCATGTCATGCGGCGGAGATGCCGCCACGCCGCAGGCCATGATGATTGCCAGCATGTTCACCGACGCGTTCAACCGCGTCTTCAAGAGCAAGAACGTCAAGCTGCACGATGTTCTTAAGCAGGATGAGACTGTCGAGAATGTCCTCGAGCCCAAGAAGACAACAAAGACCAAGGACCAGGACAAGAACGAGTCGATCGAACAGGTGCAGCAGTACCTCGGCACATACACGTCTCTCAAGTGCATGATCTGCAACACACACTCATGCGAGCACGGCGAGTTTGACTCGGAGAATGTGCGTCGTTGCTTCTCTATCGACGATCTTGGCAGCAAGCTTTGGAAACACGTCGAGCGTCGCCGCAACCGTCAGATCAAGGAGCAGCAGGGCCGGAGCAAGGCCATGCACGGTGCTGCCGTCCCGACCAACGGCTCCAACAGCGGGAACGCGGCCATGTGGAAACCGTGCAACAACCAGTGCTACCAGAGCTACGATATAGGTGACAGTGCTCTCGTCACGCGCGAGTGGACCGAGGACGAGACAAACCTTGTGCGCAGCTTCCACCTCACGTTTGCCAACAGCTCGGGCAAGGTCCCCTGCGCGGCCTGCAGCATGTTAAACCGCAACTGCTGGGAAGTATACCGCCACATGAAGGAGCTGCGCCTGTCCGTGTCGTTGCGGCCGCCGACACCACCGGAGACTATCAACACCCCCACGCTCAAGCAGATCAACTGGTACAACCGAAAGCAGAGGATGCTCAACGGCGACTGGTCCGAACACACCATTACGCACTTCCATGCCTTGCGCGAACAGCGGGAGCCCTGCAACCACGATGGGCCCTGCACCGCCGCACGCGACTGTCCCTGTGTCAAAGCCAAGATTCTGTGCGAGCGCTTCTGCCGCTGCACCGCCGACTGCTGTGTCTACAAGTTTACGGGGTGCGCCTGCCATGGTTCGGGCAAGACATGCTATGCGCGTCAAAAGGAAGGCAAGCCCTGCATCTGTGTGCAGCTGAACCGCGAGTGCGACCCCGTCTTGTGTGGCGGCTGTGGTGCGCGGCAGCGCGCCGACCCCGAGCACCGCGACGACGACGAGCTGCATGCTACGGGGTGCCAGAACGTGTCGCTGCAGCGGGGCAAGTCCAAGTCGGTCGTTCTGGGCCAGTCGCAGCTCGAGGGCTGTGGTTATGGTCTCTTTACCGCCGAGGACATTGGCGTCGATGAGTTTATCATTGAGTATATCGGCGAAATGATCACACACGACGAAGGTGTGCGGCGTGAAGCGAGGCGTGGCGACGTTTTTAACCAAGAGTCGAACTCGTCCTATCTCTTTACACTGCTGGAGCAGGATGGCATCTGGGTGGATGCGGCCATTTACGGCAACCTGTCGCGCTACATCAACCACGCGTCGGAACACGACAAGCGCGGCTGCAACATCACGCCCAAGATTATGTACGTCAATGGCGAGTTCCGCATCCGGTTTTCGGCCATGCGCGACATCAAGGCGGGCGAGGAACTGTTCTTCAACTATGGCGAGAACTTTCCCAACCTGACGAAGAAACTGCTCGAAGACAAGGCATCGGCCAGCGACGATGAGGACAAGTCGAATGCTAGGCAAGGTGGCAGCACGGGTGGCACGCGCGGTGGCAGCAGCAAGGCACACGCAAATCGGAACCGCGGCAAAAAGAGTGCGAGCGCGTCCAGCAGCCGCCGCAAGGAGCAGACGACACGTGCGCCGACCAAGTCTGTCCAAAGCACAGGACCTGCCGGTCGTGCGGGTGCCAACAGCAGCAGCAGCAGCCTCCGTAAACGGGTGAAAGGAAAAGGTGCGCGCAAGGAGGCGCCGCCAGCCACTGCGTCAGCCGTCATTGAGATTTCGTCCGGCGAAGAAGACAACGACGATGATGACGACAACGATGTTGACGAGGCGGACGAAGCAGACGATGCTGCGAGCCAAATGGTTGTTGATGGTCCGTCGGCGGTTGGTACGAAACGCAAGCGGAGCACAGGCTATGACGACGACGACAACCATATGGAAGGTGCTGACACGGGCGATAACGATAATGACGATAACACGGATTCCGCTGCTGCTGCTGCTGGCCCCCGGCACCGGCGCAAGCGCTCCCAGCCGCCTTCTGAGCCCACATCCCGACCGAAAGCGAAACCGCAGCCCCTCAACCTGGAGACAACAGATAACGACGACGGCGATGGGATGCTGTCTTCTTCGTCGCGCGTAGGCCAGAACGTGCGCAACACGCGGCGTCGGTCTGGAATTAACCGCAAGACAGCAGGCCCCACGCCGGCTGAGATTGCAGCAGCAACTGGCGGTGTCGTCAACATTTTTGCCGACGGGCTGGAAGTGCCACGGCGCCCCCGAAAGAAGCGCAGCACAGACGACGCGGCGCTCGGGGGCACGATCAATATGGACGGCGCCAACGACGACGACGAGTCGTCCATAACGGCTGTACCTGCTCTCCGTCACAGCGCTCTTAGTATAGAGCTGCCGCTAGTGAGCCGGATACGCCGCACAGCCTATAGCGGGCTCAACGACAGCTCGGCGACGGACGACGTCGTCGATGCCCAGCCGCGGCAAAAGCGTCTCCGCATACGGCTCGGCGACAGCAGCTCCCTGGCGGCCGCGGATTCAGACGACTCGTCCCTTGTCGGTGGCTCCACTGCGACGGGCCCTGTGTCGCGTCCAACATCGCGGCCCGTATCGAGACTTCGCCGCGCACGGCAACATGTGCATGTCCCCGACTCGGCCGACGATGAGGCGTCTGAGTTTGACATTGCCAACGACGACGACGACGACGCCGAAAACGGCACTGCATCGAGTGTGCCTGGGTCGGTCGTCGCACTGGGCACGACGGACGACTACGGACAGCGTCAAAACCAAAGTCAAAGCGGTTCTGGCACGCCGACGAGCCTGAATGTGTCGACGAGTGCCAACACGGCCGGCAACACAAGCGCCAGCCGCCGTCGGCTGGTCGTTTCCGACTCGGACGACACTGACGAGGCGGACGAGGCGGACGAGGCGGTGCCGTCGACAGGAAACGGCGCTGCAGCACCGTCGCAGTCGACGGTCTCGTCTGCTGCGGCAACGTCAGGTCCGCGAACACCGAAGCGTACAGCGCAGCGCGGCGATGAAGAGGGCGGCGGCAGCGAAGTCAGCTCGTCTGTCGAGCGCAGCCGGCGGCGGCGGCAGAAGCCCGCCCGTTACCGGGGCGAGCCGTGATTAGCCGGTTATTCTTTCATAGGGCGGTATCTGTATTACATATTGTTTAATTTTGGGGCTGATCTTTCGATTCCTGTTTTTATTTTTTATGGCATTGTCTACTTCTTACTACGTATCTTGGCGTTTGATCATGTCGGTCCATGTATGATCTTGGTATCTTTTTCTTTAGTTCAAATACATTTTAAGCTTTTTAGCGCACTCATCTGATCTAGTTCTAGTAGACACATACTGTCACGCACACTTGACTCTCAGTCTTTACTCTGTATTTATTGTGATGAAGCTGAACAAGACGCAAACTGACAAGAAGCAAACAAGAAGAAAACAAGAAGTGCAATAGCACAATAGCACAATAGCAAAACAAGAAACTGGCCATTTCGAGGCTGGGACGAATCCTAGATATGTAACGAACGACTTTTCCGGATATGCTCCTCTCTGAAGCATACCATGCCCTTTTCCCGGCCCTGTGCCGCCAAACGCCCATGCCTGTGTGGTGTTTTTTTTGGTGTTTTGTGTTTGGGTTGTGTGTAGGGTATGTGTTGTGTATGTGTCTATCTTCATCGTCGTAAGCGTGTCATCAGACTTGTACAAACACAAGAGAACATTTAGAAAGATTTAAAAACAAGAGAAACGAGCTGTTGTACCATGACAGAAGAAAACAGAAACAATAGAGTACAGCGATGCATTGTAGAGTACAAAAGTCAGAAAAGGGAAACGTGAGTGTGAGCGTGAGCGTGAGCGTGAGGCGTTGAAACGTAACTTGCGTAAGGCATAATCGTAATGGTGTGAAATGAGGAAGAAGAAAAGAAAGAGAAGGAAAGAAGAAAAAACAGAGAAGGAAAGAGGAAAAAACAGAGAAGAGAAGAGAGAGAAAGAAAAAGAAGAAAAGTGAAACAAAGGAGAAAAGGAGAAAAGAAGAAAAGAAGGAAAACATGAACGAAAAGAAAAAAGAACAAAAGAAAGAAAAGAAAACAAAGAAAAACCTCAAGCTTCAATCTCGGAAAGAAGCGCTGTAATCTCGGCATCGGCCATGCCAAAGGTGCTGTCAAACTGAACCAGAGACGCGTCCAGCTCGGGCGTCATCAGGCCCGTCGGCGCGGACATGCCGATAGCAGAAGCGGAAACACCGGGCTGCGCGTCCTGCGACGCAGTCGACCAGTAGCTGTCGTCGTCAATCTCAAAGACGCCGTCGAGGACGGCAAACTGGGTGGGATCGGCCGGCACCACCTCGGGCTCAGTCAGCGGACTGCCAAAGAGAGACGTGCCGGCGGACGAATCGGCGCTGGGCCGTCGACTCGCGACCGTAATGGAATCATTTATGTCCACGTCGGCCGTGCCGGACAGGGGCGTGGCATACAATGGCGACGTGGCCGACACAGCCACCACCGGTGTCGGTGTCGGCTCCCGCACCGGCGGAGTCTCTCTGATAACAGTAATGGCCTCGAGCGTCGGCCGGGGCGACGCCGCCGCCGACGACGGCGCCTTGGGCGAACTACTGCCGCCACCACCAACAACATAGATGCCGCCGCTGTTGTCGTGCCGGTGACGAAGCGAGATGCGACAGCTCGGGTGTGCGCCGTCAAACCATTCGCCACGGGGGTCAATCGTGGTGACGGGCGGCGAGGCACTCTGGGCACTTTGAGAAGAATTCTGGGAGAACGAAGAAGAGCTGCTGGGTGAGCGCAGGGAGATGATGCAGGACTCGGCCGGCGAGGACGGCGCAGCTGTGCGACGCTCGGTGGTGCGCCGGGGCGGCGGAGAGCTGAGCTCGGGGATGGACATGCTGCGGGACTTGTTGGCCTTCTTCTTGCGGCGGCCGGTGGGCGTCTTTCTCGCCTGGTTGTCGAGCATGTTCTGCTGCGTGGTAGGAAGAGCGGCAGCAATGAGGCCGGAGCCGGAGCCGGAGCCACCGGAGAATGATGCAGAGCTCGTGGCCCGCAGCTGGCGCTTCGAGGGCTCACGCAGCACGATATCAAAGTCGCCAGACCGCTTTCTCTTGTTGGTGTCGGCCACAGGGGAGGAGGAGCTGTCGTGACTAGTCGGGGGCTGAGAGGTGGTCTCCACGGTGGCCTCCACGGTGGCCGAGGCATCAGTGTACGTCTCAGGAGCAACGGGGAGAGTGTTAGTGTTGGCGGCAAAGAAAGGCATGGAAGCAGGCTCAAAAGACATGTGTCCGGGGGCCGTGGTGGTGGGAATGTAGGCCTGCGTGTTGGAGGGCATCGAATACGATGTCTCCATGCCCAGTCGCCAAGGCTCCACGTTGTTGTAAGGAAGTGACTGCGTGTTCACGTTCATGTTGGCGTTCATGTTGGCGTTCATGTCCATGCCCATGTTCATTCCCAGGCCCATATCCAGTGCACTTCCCATGGCCTGGTTGCCACCGGTCATGGAGGTGCTGACGGCACTGTAGGGAACCAGGTTGCCCGACATGGGGAACAAGTATGTGTGGTTGCTGCCATCGACATGGGCCGTGTTGGGGTTGGGGGATTGGGCAGTACCCTGTGCAGTGCCAGTGCCAGGCAGTGCTTGCAGGCCCGCGTTCAGTGTGTTCATGCCTGTGTTCATGCCTGTGTTCATGCCTGTGTGCAAGTTGTCCGGAACAGAGCCTTGGCCACCATAAAAGGCCATGTTCACGGCCAGGTTGGCGTCCATGGAAGTGCCCATGGACTGCTCCATGGTCATACCGGCGGACGGGTCCATGTAGCCCATGGCTGCAGCAGCTTCATCGGCGTGAGGGGAGTACGGAAGAAGAAGGGTCTGCATGGTGGGGGATGCCGAAAAGTGAAAGGACGACTGCGGAGGGGCAAACTCCTGAGAAGACTGGCCGGAAGGAGAACCGCTCTCGGACGTCTGCTTGAAGTTGGGCCGCGGCGCCGCGTTGGGGACGGTGCCGGACTCGTAGTACTCCGTGTTGGTGCCGCCAGGAATGGCGCCGCTGTAAGGCGGGTGGTTGAGCACGGCGCTGGTGTTGTTAGTAAACGTATCAAAAAGAGGAGCAAGACAATACATACCCCCATTCCTCCTTCATTCCGTAGCGAGCTCTGAGCCAGGTATACTGGCTTTTGCCAAACTCGGGATCCTGGAACTGGTGCTGGTACTCCGCGATGAGGTTGTTGCGGTCAAATTTCCAGTAGTTACGGAGAAACCAGAGGATCTCGTTGGGCTTGTAGTTGGTGTGAACACCCATTGTGAGGATGTGAGGATGTAGATGACGGTGGGTATGTGGAGGTATTTGCAGCCGGTGCAAATAGATTGAATAAGACAAATGAAACAATGGTATTGTAGTAATGGGATAGCCGTCCGGCGGGAAAGGAAAGGAAAGGAAAGAGTTTGGAAGATGGTTGGAGAGAGTGTAAGAAGAAAAGGTAGGGGAAAGGAAAAGAAATGACAAAGGAAAAGAACCGAAGAGATACTTTATCACAGAAGTAGAAGAATGGTGGGACTGAGGCTTTGAGTGTGAGTGTGTAATATCTTCCGAGATGGAAGATGGGTTTGGTATAAAAGTTCTTTGCAGAAGAAGTTGTTACGGAAAGGAGAAAAGAAAGAAAGAGAGAGAAAAGAGAAGAGAAGTGATGAATGCCAGAAGACAATGTGAATAGAATATGAAGAGGATATGAGAAAAAATTAATGGCAGAAAGATAAAAGATCAGATTATCATGGAGCGGAGCTCGAAGAAGTGTGCCTTGCAGGGCTATCAGACAGACGCAAAAGCTGCGGCAAAAAATAAGAATTTCACGATATCCCCCAAAAGGAATAAATCCTATTGGCGGTCCAAGATCACGATATCACTTGCCATTGTTCCATGTCATTCATGAATGAGTAGGAGGCTGGGGGATCACGAACCAGTGGGTCAAAGGGTCTAGAGTCGTCGACAATGACGACTTGGATGACCATACACTGTGCCGTGGATCCATGCAAGCTCTTTACGGCAGTGTATATATCATTTAATGATTTTATGTAATTGATTGTCTTTTGGAGATCCACCAGCACTGCTTGATACTGCAAAAGCAAAGGCAGCCGGAATCAAGAGCCGGACGACATGGACATGATGTCTGGCCTCTGACTTGGTGCTCACATGAGCTACAACCAGGTACTTTCACCGAGTCACTAAAAGGGTGATGTTTCATGTATAGATACGTATCTATGTGCAGTGCATGTATCAAGCATGAGATGTCATTGCAGGCAGAACTTGGGCGGTCAGTATAGCAGGCAGCACCGTACTGAAATACCATGGGTACAGCAGCAAAGTGTGCTGTTACGGAGAGGTATAACCTTCTGTAGCTGCTAACGCTTTACCACCAAAGGTATCAGACATATTGGTGCTATCACGACGACAGCAAGCCACGGCAGAGCGGTATCAAGGCATGTTCATATAATGTCCATTATTCCAGCGAGCAAAGATGCCAAATACAATAGCAAAGAGGGGTAGAAGTAGGACACCTATTGTGTGCAACTTTCAATAGACAAGATTTTCTAGCACTGTGACAGACATCGGACGAGGGGGTTGGGAGTCATTGATATCGTAGGTCCGGTGATAACGGGAGATGTGAATTCGACTGACGCCTGAGGCCACCGTGAGCCCCGAGCCCTAAAGAAGCAGTCGGCCAGAGACTGCCGTCGGTCCGAATATCTCGTCGTCTCATCTGCCCTCTTGAGGGTGCAAACGGTGATTGGTGTTGATGACTAAACTCAAAACTGGCGATCGTGGCAGCAGAACAAGGCACCATTTTTGTACAACACCTAAAAAGGCGTCGACAAGACCGGCACAGGTATTGTGTACATGACCTTTCCACTGTTGCTCATCGTCGCTCAGTTAGGGATAATAAATGCGAACCTCGACCAGGGCCGCCGCAACGGCAGGTGATCAGTCAGAATGCTCCTTGTTAATGCCTCTGCCACTCGGCTAGCACCCAGACGGCCATCAGATATCACTTGCTCTCGCCAGCTGCCTTGTATCTGCCGCCTTTGTATCGCGTCGCGCAGGACAAGTCTTGCCTACTTGTCATGTTGTGTTGTGTCGTATCGTTGTTCGGTGTGTCTGTGTCTGTGCTTTTGTGCATCTGTGCCTCTGTGCCTCTGTGCATCTGTGCAAAGCCCGGCAGCCTGTGCGCACAATCGACAAAACCGGCTCGTGGTTAGCGGTATGCGTAGACAAGAGACGATGCCACAAACCATGAAATATGAATCGGAGAGAAGAGAGCAGATGACCCGTGTGCGACGTGCCCGATCACCGTCTCGCTTGCAACGTGGCATCGTGCACAGAGCGGAGGACCTTGTCTTGTAGTGGAGGGATGACGACGATAACGGCCAATAGAGGAGAGAGAAAGAAGAAAGAAGAAAGACTAAATCAGATCAGCCTTTCGCATCTGAGACAGCCATCACGACGATGCGGCTCTTTTGACGCGCGTTTGCTGTCTCGAAAATGCTGAATAATCCTTTTTTTGCCTTTGCTTACATCAGCGACTCCATCCACCAGGTTATCAGGTTGGCATGCTGCATCCAGCTGCACCCAAACAGCATGCTCCTCGAATGCAACGTGCAGTCCGTACGAGAACATGGCAAATGATAAAGAGATCAATCGGCTGCGACGTTGTTACTGACGTGCTTTTGACGTTGAGACAAGCATTTCGCGCAGATCTTTTGCTCCACATTGGCGCCGCCAGCCGTTGCGCTATTGCAGCCAACCGACGCCGATCAGCACCAACACGCGCTGGGGAAACGCCACTTTGCACTGGGTCAGCCTTACAGTGGGTGTAGTCTGCCGTGTTTCCGAGCGGACTGTTCTATTTTTGCGTAGTCGTTTTTAGCGGTTTGGCAGGGTTTGGCAGGTCTGGCAGGGTCGGACAGCCTGAGACACTCCCAGTTCGTTACACTCTCTGTCGTTCTTGTCTTTTTGTCTTTCTGTCTTTTTGTCCTTTTACTAAAAAGCCAGCGTCGGCATCTCCATGCATGCACGGCACACGGCATGTTGGTCAGCTGCATAAAGGTGCGGGAGCATGCAGACGGATGGCTGCCAGCGTGGCAAAGAGACAGGACGATAGGCGAGAAACAGCCTCCGTTTAGGTACAAGCACGGCAGATGCAGAGATCACGATGAGCGCATATACGTAGAATATCGTCCCTCAAATTAGTCAGCCAACCAGATAAAGTCGAGCAGCCCGAAAGACAACGCACAGGAACCATGACAAGTACATGACTCTAGTATACCAGATGAGACATGAACACAACACACATTTTGCACAACGTCGGGGAAATAACTCAAAAGCGCAGATGCAGATCCGACCTGCGACAAGACCGACGACAAGAGAACGCAGCCATAGGTGCTGTGCACTGTGCAGTGCCGAACATGCAGCGACCGTTCGCGCCGGCTGCTTACTGCTATTACAATGCCTTTGTGGACGGCGACAGAGGCTCCGATGCAGATGAGTCAGGCGAGATGCCGACGTGTCACGATCGTGGCAAGTTTCTTTGCTATTTTCTTTCGGCTATTTAGCGACGCCGCAGTCGTATACTGGTTTGCTTTGACTCATAGAGAAAATATCTTGCTTATGTAATCAATCCACGATCGCGTTTTGCCTCATCCACTTTGTGCTTAGTCACAGTAGAAAAGAACAAGAGAAATCAGATAGGATCCTCTGATGAAGGAAATACAGTACTATTTTAAAAAGATAAAAGCAAAAAGTGCATCATCACGCCAAACTTACTCGATGATCAAACGTCTCATCGCAAACAAAGAAAATGTAGCTAAATACAGTGATACAGTAAACGTAAAATCCCGACAAATAATGAAACAGAAACAAAGAGTCAATAACGCCGTCATCGTGTCTGCATAGCTCTCGTTTGCTCAGACACCCATCCGTATTGCCTCGAGCCATGACAACCCCCTAATTCATATCCATGCCGTCCTCGTCGTCCTCGTCCACCTCCGACTCGCCCGGCCCCGACCCATGCCCACTGCTGACGCTCTCCTTGCGCCGCGACAGCACGCTGCCACTGTCCGAGTACCGGTTGCCCGCCTCCTCCAGCGCCGACCCAAACATGTCCAGCTCGTCCCCGCCAATCACCCGCCCCTCCGTGTCAATCTCCTGCGACAGCTCCACAATCGCCGCCCGCGGCAGCCGCAAAAACCCGGGCGTGCGCACAATCCGGCCCCAGTGCGTCAGGCAGAACCCGGCCGCCCGCTTGCGCAGCCATGCCTCGTTAGCCAGGCTCGCGCAGTGCCAGATGATGCAGGCGTGGTCAACGTCCAGCTCCTTGGACAGCCGGTTCACGCACAGCAGCCGCAGGTGCGGAATATTGTAAATATTGGACATGACCAGCAGACCCGCAACGTCCGATAGGTCTGCCGTCACGGCGGCGACGCGCCGCTGGCCGGCATCGCCCGGGCTGCGGCCTCGCTTGGCGCCGCCGCCGCGCGGCAGACGGCCCGTGTCCATGACGTCGTCGACCGGCGCCGGATCAATTCGGTCCGTATACAGGTAGAACAGGAACGCTCGCACAACACTGTAAGGCTCCGGTATGTGCATTTTTTTGGTATGGAACTCGGCCATCTGGGATGACCAGAGCCGGGCGAAATGTGGCCAGCGCGCCTGTAAAATGAGCCGGTGCACGTGAATCGGCTGGCTCGTCGGCGCATCTGGTGACAGCCAGTGCGTGCTGCCACTGCCACTGCCACCAGCACTACCATTGCCGCTGCTAGCCTGCCCTGCAGCACTGCCGCTTGTATTTTTCTTGCCAGCGCTGCCCCGCGTGGTATCGCTGCTAACGCTTTCCTTGGCCGTTGTGCTCATATCGTCGTCGCCGCCGTCGTCGTTGATGCTGCCACAGTGTGCCGTCACGATAAAGTCCGCGCCACTGCCCGTCTCCGGCGGCTGGTCAAACAGCCGGGCCAGGTCGCAGCCCAGACCCAGCGACGGCGGGTCGGCGTGCCGCTGACGCGACGACGGCGGCGCCAGCATGCCGCCAAGCCCGCCCATGCCCAGGCCGCCGTGCGCATCCGGTGGGGCATGGCCCAGGAACCCGTACCGCCGCAGATCAATCTCCATAATGTCGCTCAGGTATTCCTCGAGGCCGTTGGCGCCCAGATCGATCGTGCTTGGGTCCGTCGGACAGCCCAGCAGCCAGGCCTTGGTCCCGTCCTCGTTCATCGTGCAGTAGTGCCACCGGTACCCTGTGCGAAACACCTCGCGGCCCTCGGCCAGTCGCTGCCAGCGCAGCGTTGCCAGGTCGAGTGTCGACAGCGAGCACTCGCGCGACGTTACTGTCGGCGCCGGCGTCACAAAGTCGAGCAGCATGCCCGACGTATAAATGTGGAAGTGGATGCCCGATCCCTGGTTGGGGATGTTGGGACCGGGGTTGAACTTGAGCGTCGAAATCGTGCCGGGTGCCGCCGGCGCGTACGCCTTAATCTGGTGCGACGGCGGGTTGACCTGCGCCGTGCGAGAGTTGGCTGCATAGCCCGTCGACCCGACAGCCGACGACTGTGTGAGCGCATGGCTGGGCCGCGGCGAGCTACGACTGCCACCGCCTCCGTGCCCTGCCGTACTGGCCCCGCCGATGCTGCTGCCGCTGCCGCCGAGACCGTGGCGGTCGTAGAGGCTGCCCATCAGCGGCGGCGACTGGAATGCCGGGCTCCCCTTGAGATCCAGCCACAGCAGGTCACCCACCTTATCCATGTCCTCGCTGAGACCGCCAAACACCCAGACGCGGTCGCCCCAGACATAGGCCGAGTGGTCAAAGCGGCCAACAAACTTCCACGTGCGCGACCAGCAAAACGTCTTGAGATCCAGGTAGCAAATGTCGTCCAGCACATAGCTGTCGTGGCCCGTGATGCCGCCAATCACAAAAAGCTTGTCCTCGTGCAGCACCGCCGCATGCCGCGCCCGGCCCTTGGGGATGGGCCCCGTCACCGCCGGCTGTGTCCAGTGCGCCGTCTTGAGATCAAACACAATCAGGTCAGACAGGTACGTGCGGTGCTCGTTCTCGCCGCCAAACACCAGCAGCTTGTCTCCCTGGTACAGCGTCGCCGTGTGGCCCATGCGCACACCGGGAATATCGCCGTAGTTGTCGACAAGGCTCCACTGCTGTGACACGAGATCGAGACGCAGCACATGGTTGTAGACCTCGTCCGTATACTGGTCAAAGCCTCCAAACGCATAGATCTGGTTGTTGCCGCAGTACGTCACCGACGCATTCACCAAACACGCCGGCCGCTGTCCTAGTGTGCGGATCACCCGTGGCCGGTAGCCATCGGTGCTTGACCGGTTCTTCATCGGCGAGTTGGGCATGATGTACGTGTTGTTGGACGACGAAGCTGCCGATGCCGGTGTTGTCACACTCGGGCCGCTTGGAGTCAGGTTGTTGTGGTATGCGGTGCTGCTTATATAGGTGTTGCTCAGAAAATTAGCGGCTGGCGGAGGAGCTGCTGCTGCTGCTGCTGGAGATGGTGTAGTCGGTATGCTCGGCGGCACAGCGGTAGCCGCGAGTACACTCGCGGGAGGGTGAGCACCGCCAAAGATGGACGTGGGCACGGCGGCAGATGCAGTGGACGTGGCACCAGAGGGAGTGGAGGGCGAAGAGGAAAAGGTGTTGTGTTGTCCCGGCGTCGAGGACCCAGCCATGTCGTAAGCCTCTCTCTCGCGAGAGAACTATCTCCGCATGATTCAACGGCAACGGCGTGTGGTCGTACAGCGTTGGTAGAGTGGTACGTATAGCAGTAGTGCCTTGCAAGCAGCCCGACGTTGGAGGTGTTGTTGGTGAGGCTAAGATGACGGCGGGGATGCAACAGCGAGACTGGACAGGCTGTGCAGATTCCAAATCTATTGATTGAAGGTGCTGGTGTTGTAAATAATCGGGAAATCGAACTTGGTCTGTTTGTATCGAAGAACACTTGATGTAGACTAGATAGAGTAGGAGCGATGTATCGCCCGCGGCCTAATGGCGCCTAGTACATGTAGACCGCCTCGGTGGGTCCTGGTTCCGCATTTGGAGACCACTCAGCATTGTGGTTGGCCAGTATATGGCTGTCTATTTGGCACGTGTACGGTCACATGTATGGAAGTTGCTCAGGAGATCAGGGGGAACAGGCCCGGGACTTCATGACAGGAGGTCAGGGGGAATAAAATCATGAAGATAGGAGATCAGGGGGAACAGGCCGTATGGCTTCCTTAAGTCAGGAGATCAGGGGCACAGACTCGTCAACGGCTTCAGAATGACAGTAGATCAGGGGGGACAGACAGCGCAATGATACGGCTATTATGATCACCGTCAACAGCTTCACGGAGTTTGGATGGCCAGATTTATTGATCGCTCTGACAAATACATTGCTAATAACACAAACGTCGCTCATTCTTTTCATACTTCATACAAGACCCTGCGGCTGTGGCCAGTCTTAAAAGGTGGCAGTCAGGCGCTGGACCAGATAGTTGCCCGAGTTGACGCCAGTGTACTTGCGCTCCATCTCGTCGGCGTACGTGCCGGGGATGGCCTCGATCTGGCTCTTAAAGTTGGGGTTGCAGAAGTAGGCAATACTGTAGCGCGACGGGTAGACGCCGTTGACGGGCTGCTGGGGCGGCTGGATGACACGGTGGATGGTGCTCTTGATGGTGTCGTTGCTCCAGCGCGCCAGCAGGTCGCCGGCGTTGATGACAATCGTGTCCTCAATGGGCGTGGCGTCCACAAAGTTGCCGTTGGGGCTCTTGACCTGCAGACCGCCGCAGGCGTCCTGGAAGAGCAGCGTGATGGAGCCGTAGTCGGAGTGCTCGCCGGTGCGCACCTGGTTGGGGTTGGCCTCGAACACGGAGGCCTCGACCTCGGGGTAGTGCAGCAGGCGCAGAGTGTTGTCACCGACGTCGACGTAGCTGTCAAAGTAGTTGGCGTCCAGGCCCATGCCGACGGCAATGGCGCGCATCACCTCGACGTGCAGGTCCTTGCACTGGCCAAAGAAATCGTGCATTACCGTCTTGAAGCCGGTCAGCTGGCCAGCCTGCGCCGCCTCGCTGGTCTCGCTGGGCCACTGGTTGGGGTACTCGATCTCGTCCTCGCGGCCAATGTCCATGGTCTCCTTGATATCGGGGCTCTCGTTCTTGAGCTTGGCAACCTCGGCGGCGTCGACGAGCTGGGTCGTCTTCTCGCGGCCGAGCTCCGAGTAGCCGCGGTTGGCCTCGGGCGTGGTCCAGCTGACGGCCATCTTGTCTTCGCCGGGCATCTTGAAGAAGCGAGCCGACATGTCAAAGACCTGCTTGCGCGTCTCGGGCGCAATTGGGGTGTTCTTGAGGTAGATGAAGCCGGCCGTCTGGAAACCGTGCAGGATGGCCTTGGCTGTCTCGCGCCGCTGACCCTCGCCGCCGTGGAGGAACTTGGACAGGTCGATGAGCTGGGTTGTTAGTCTCAATGTAGTCGTGATAGAACGTGAAATCACATTTCGGTCCGTGGAAATGCCGATCCGATCAGATAAAGACGGCTTAGTCATGTGAGCGCGAGACTTACCGGGATCAACAGACCATCGTTGGAAACAGCTGCCTTTTCCATTGTGATGAGGTAAGTAGAGACTCGGTATGGGTGTTTTTGAAAAAGTGGAAGAGGGTCTACAGGATTGCAGAGTGGACGGGTGGTGATGTCCGTTGACGATGTACGATCAGATAACAAGAGAATAAATAAGGCAATGACTGGATCAAAGAAAATCAAAAGAGAGAAACCAGAGAGAAGAAACAAAAAGACAGAAAAGAAAAAGAAAGGACAAAGGCGCAAGAGGGGGTACACGCGAAATAAGAGGAAGGGAAGTGATTGGCGCTGTCAGCTGCCAAGCGCGGCCCTAAGCAACTTGGACTACAGTGGGATGACAAGCTAAAGATGGCTAAAAGGAAGAGGACTACGACGGTTTCCGGCCATGCATGGAAGACTCTAGTTGCTGAAAGACAAAGAGTCCCAGTCTTCGGCAAGGTCCGACGGTTGAATTTCAGTCGAACGACTGATTCTATGCCAATGCGGCCATAAGTGCAGCCTGATCGGCCACTACAAGTACTACTGGTGCCCGAATCATACTCCGCGCTGGACGGAACTGGTCCGTACTTGTACAAGGGCCGGCCACACACGCAAGTTGATAAACTAACGCCGGTTGGCACCATGATCAAGGCCAATCCCGTCTAGCGATGACAAAGCAGTAGACTGGGGTAAAGGGAAAAACATGGAAGAGTTAAAGTTTGCAAGAAATTAGTATCGAAGAGGTAATGCTCGCATATGAAGAGAACGAGAGGGGAGACGAAGAGAGACGAGGGGACGAGGCCGACGGCAAAGCCAAGCAACTAAGAGACACAAGATGGCGTATCATATTATCTGCTCACACCTTCTATAATCGGTAGCTGTTTGCCGAGTGATAAGAGAATACAAAAGTGTAATGGTATGTGCAGACAAAAATTGTACGACGGCGATAGGAAACGGCCGAGATAAGAAGAGGGGTGGTGGGCGGGTGAGTGGACGTCGCAGCTCGCGGCTCCAAGGCTAGCTAGCTAGAGTGGGGTATATGATGGAGGAAGGCACGGCGACGGCCCGGGGAAGCTGTAAGAAAGGAAGGTGCAACGCGCGCGGAAGAACGCACGTGCTCGGCCATATAGGCACGTGGATATCGTAGATAATGAGGAAGGGACGATCGTCTAGCTTTGAACACCTGAAGACTACTTTACAGGAACAGCAAGAGCGATTGTCAGGCTGTCTCCAATAGGTAATACGTCTCAGCCTTATAGAACTGCGACCACGACATCTCACAATCACTGCCATCTAGATAGCTCCGCGACATCACACAATGGCTGCAAAGATCCCGGTTGTCGACGTGCACACGCACATGTACCCCCCAGAGTACATCCAGATCCTCGAGTCCCGCAATGACATTCCCATCGTCCGCGCGTTCCCGGGCGTCGCCCCGGACCCCCGCATCGTTCTCTTGTCCACCGAGATGGCGCCCCTAAAGGCCGCCGAGGCCAAGGCCGCCAGCGGCGAGCAGCCCTCGCTCGAGTCGCTGCCCGGCCGGCCCCTCACTACCCACTATGCCTCTGTCGCCCAGAAGATTCACTTTATGGACACCCACGGCATCGACGTCTCCGTGCTCTCGCTCGCCAACCCGTGGCTCGACTTTGTCGCCAGCGACGAGGCCGGCGCCATTGCCGCGTCTGTCAATGCCGGCTTCTCCGCCATGTGCGCCGCCCACCCCGGCCGCCTGTTCTTCTTTGCCACGCTGCCCGTCACCGCGCCCGCCGACGTGCTGCTGGCGACCATTGCCGACGTGCGCAAGCTGCCCTTTTGCCGCGGCGTCATCCTCGGCACCGGCGGCCTCGGCAAGGGCCTCGACGATGCCGACATGGAGCCCGTGTTTGCCGCGCTCGCCGACGCCGGCCTCATCATCTTCTTGCACCCCCACTACGGCCTGCCCGGCGAGGTCTGGGGCCCGCGCGGCGGCACGACCGGCGAGTACGGCCACGTGCTGCCGCTCGCCCTGGGTTTTCCCATGGAGACGACGATTGCCGTGACGCGCCTGTTTCTGGCCGGCGTTTTTGACCGTCTGCCGAAGCTGCGGCTGCTGCTGGCCCACAGCGGCGGCACGCTGCCCTTCCTTGCCGGCCGCATCGACTCGTGCGTGCGCCACGACGGCCACCTCTGGAAGGAGGCCCAGAAGCGCCGCAGCATCTGGGACGTGCTGCACGAGCAGGTCTACCTGGACGCTGTCGTCTACTCCGACGTCGGTCTGCAGGCCGCCATTGCCGCCTCGGGCGCCAAGGGACTCGACCGGCTCATGTTTGGCACCGACCACCCTTTCTTCCCGCCGCTGGGTACCGACGAGCAGGGCGAGTGGGAGAGTGTCAGCATGAACGCCGACGCTGTGGCCAAGGCGCTGGGCGACGGCACCGATGCGGCAAAGAGCGTCATGGGCGGCAATGCCGCGCGCATCCTCGACCTCGTCGCAGGCGAGCAGGAAAAATCATAGCCCTTTAGGAGTCAAAATACTAGACCATGTAACGAATCATGACAATACAGAGTGCATACACGATGAATGCTTGCGGATAACAGAACAGTTTTTTTGGATCAAAATAAAAGGCATCGCTTGACATGCCGTTGTCTGCTCGTCTGTATATTTTGCATATCCAGCCCAACTCCTAAAACATGACTGCCCAAATGCAAAACTGCAAAAGGCAAAAGGCAAAATGCAAAATGCAAAATGCAAAACCGCGCCATTATATCACATGCCTCCTCCAAAGTTCATCTTGAGCGCAATCGTCGGCTGCCCGTCGTTGCTCGCCACGGGCTTGGCCGCCTCGGCCTGCCTGCCCGCCTTGATCACCTCTTCCATAAATGAGCGCTGGCCCTCGTTCAGGCCGCCCACCACACCCCGGAACGCGCCCGGGTCGGCCGACGCCAGCTCCAGCAGCCGCGCGCTCGTGTCCTTGTAGATCACATTGCGGTCCGCCTCTAGCTCGGCTGCGCTGGTCGTCGCGCTCAGGCTGTCCTCCTGCCACTTTTCCAGCTCGCCCGCCGCGCATGCCAGCAGCGCCGGCAGCACAAGCGCCATCGCCACTGTCACGGGCGTCCGGTTGGCGCCGGCGCCGGCAGCGTTGACCGTCTGCGCGGTCTGCGCGACATACGCACTCAGCGTCTGTGCCACAAGGCCGCGCGCACGCTCGGGGTCTTCGGGCTCAGTGTTGGTCGCAAACGCCAGCAGCCGCGGCAGCAGGTACCGCCCGATGCTGTAGTCGGCCGGCGACGACGTCGTGCGCGTGTTGAGCAGCAGCGACCGGCAGCAGTTGACGGCGATCTTGGACGTCATGCGGTCGTTGAGGCAGTCCAGCAGCTCGTCGAGGAAGCGCGTCACGAGCGGGTCCTTGGCCGACAGGCTGTAGTTGGGCCCGGATGTGAAGAGGATGGTCGTCGCCAGCAGCGAGTTCTTGACACACGTGAGCGACGTGGCCTCCTCGCGCTTCTGCGCCGTCAGGTAGACCGACAGGAACCGCCGCAGACAGCCGCGCATCTGCGCATCCGTCTGCTCGTCGCCGGCCGACTGCGTCGCCGTGGCAATAAACCGCTTCAGCGTCGGCAACGACTGCGGCACCACCACCTCCTGGCACGACGGCGTCGCCAGGATCGTCGCGAAAATGTGCACCAGGCACGCGTGCAGGTCCGTCCGGATAATGGCAGGGAACACCTCGGCCGCATCGACTAGCGCGCCCAGCGCCGTCTTGATCAGAAGCAGCACGGCCTCTTCCGTCATGTAGTACCGGATCGGCGCCGCCGAGGCGCCGCTGCCGGGCTGCTCGGACAGGCTCGGAAGTAGACCCGACACGACAAGCACGATGATGCGTGTCAGCTCAAACAGCTGCTCAATGTCGTCCGACAGCTCGCCAGTCTCGGGCTGCTCGCGCGTGCGCGCGGCCGGGTGCGCCAGGCACAGGGCGCGCGCAATCTCGACAATGACGCCCTGCACATCCAGGCCCTCGGTCAGCACCAGGCGGTCCAGCAGGTCCATGGTCTCGGAGAAAATGGCTTCGCGGTAGATGGCCTGGCCGGACACGCTGGGATGCAGAATCTTCTTGAGCGCCAGCAGAATTTCGAGCGTCTGCCCGGGTGTGGCGAGCGAGTCGGCATGGCCTTGGCGCGCTGCGAGAGCCTCAAAGGCAATGCCAAAGAGCACAAAGAAGAACGCGACGGGTTCGTCACGGTAGTTGATATCCGCGCTCTTCTTCTTCGACCCCCCGTTTGTGAGTGACGCATTGACGTTTTCGCCGTTCTTGGCCTGGTCGTCGTCGTTGCCCGCCGAGGGCTCGCGCAGCTTGCCGTCGAGGGCATCAAAGACAAAGTCGCTGTCTTGCTCAATCAGGCTCGCAATCGCGTCCACCAGCTTCAGCCACGCGTCCTGGTAAAAGGCCAGCAGCGTCTCGCGGTTCAGCGCCGCGTAAATCGTGTCCAGACTGCCCGACAGTGACGGGGGTCCCAGCGTCATGGAAATGTCCGGCTCAAAGCGGAGGCGCGCAAACTCGCGCAGCGACTCGAGCCACAGCGGTGTCAGCTTGCCAATGTGCGGCCGCAGCACATCGACAAGGTACTGCTGCTCAAGACTGGCCACCTGCAGCTCGGCCCACGCGGCAAACACCGACATCTTCACCATGACCTGCGCGTTGGAACTGAGGCCCTTGAGGTCGCCGATGCCCGCCAGCTCATCATTATCCGTCATAAAGTTCTCCAGTGCGCCCACGAGCGTCTTGAGAATACGGCCCATGCGGTCCACATCCGTCACAATGCCCGTCGCCACAAATGCTGCGCACACATGCACGGCCTCGGACGCCAGCTCGGGTGACGAGTCAGCAGCGAATGCCGGTGTCAAGGCCGAGCTGATCTGCGCCTGGTACTGCTCCAGGATCATGGCCTCGTCAAAGTCGGGGTCGGGCGTCTTGCCAAACATGCGCAGCAAAGCGCCAATGATCTTCAGGCCCCAGATGCGCTGCTCAAGCACAGACGACGTCGAGGCCGAAAAGGCCATGCGCACAACATCGGCAATCTTGCTCTGTAGCGCAGACTGGGCAAGCGAGATGTCGCCACCGACGCTGGCCGTGGCCACGGCATCCTTGCCGACGATGAGGAACACCTCGTTGAGCAGGCTCAGCACAAACGCCGTAATCTGCCAGCGAAGCGGCTCGACATCGGCACCCGCACCGCCAGCAGTTGCGGCCGCGGCCACGACGGCATTGGACGAGCCGGGGGCGCCAGCAGACGCGCCTGGTGCAGCACCCGCACCGCCAGGCCCGGGCTGGTCACCGCCCTCCTTGTCGTTGTCGTCGCGGTCGCCCGATCCGAGACCGGCAACTTCTTCGTCCTGCAGGTCAAAGGCCGTGCCGCGGTAGGCCGTGCTCTGGAACGTCGCCGCCAGCCGCGTCGTCTCGGGCACCTTGGGCCGCGTCATCTTGAGCACGCGCTGGAACCGCTGGAGCCAGGCGCCCGTGTCCTGCAGGCACGACTGGCGCATCCAGCTGCTGAGAATATTGCGGATGCCGTCGTGCGCGGGGTGGCGGTCGAGCACGAGCCACAGCTGGTCCTCGAGGCCCGGATTGGCTGCCGCCATAACCTCGTCTGCATTGCGCTTCATCAGGTTGTAGAGGCCGTCGACCGCGGCGTCGCGCAGGGCCTGGTGGTCGGACTGCATGTAGCGCTGCAGCACCTTGACGTAGTCCTTGAAATCCACGTAGCCGTACGCATAGAGAGACAGGTGCTCGAGGCAATCGAGGCTCGCACGCTGGACCTGGCCGTCGTCCTCGTCCTGAAACTGCCGCACGAGCGTGAAGAGCAGCTCGCGCGACTCTGTTCTCTCCTGCAGATCGGGGCCCAGCACGTTGATCAGGCCGTCGACGCACCGCGCAATGGCGGCCGTGGTGCTGAGATCGAGCTCGAGGTTCATGGACACGGCCGACGCGACTTCAGCGTGATGGTTCTCGGAGCCGTAGAGCTGGGCCAGCATGTTGAGGGTGCTGGACACGTAACCTGAAAAATTGAGTCCGGCAGCGTCGGCGGTGCGTGCAAAGGCCTCGAGGGCCCAGAAGTGCACGGTGGGGTGGGGGTCGTTGCAGAGCGACAGGAGGATACCCAGGATCGTCTTGAGGTGGTAGCCCGCAGTCATGCTGCCGACCTTGGACTGGATGCAGCCCAGGGCCATGGCGCAGCCAGCACGCGCACTCGGCTCGCGGTTGATGACAATGGTATCTACCAGGTACTTGATCTCGTAGTTTGTAAACGAATTGCCACAGGCACTGCACAGCCGGCCAATGGCAGAGTAGCCAATGCTGCGCACGTACTGGTCGGGATCGATAACAAAGCCGCGGATGAGGTCCTGCAGCAGCTTTTCGACTTGCGGGTTGGTCACGTCGCCCGACGGGGCCGTCGTCTCCTTGACCGCCACCTTGAGCGTGGACAGCAGGGCCACGGCCACATTGACATTAATGGCAGCCTTGCGGCCGGGGTCGCGCAGCAGAGAACCGGCCGACATAAAGGTGGCCACCTGCTCAAGGATACTCTCTTGCACCTTGTGGGGGGTCAGAGGGAAGACGTAGGCAAAGAGCTGGATGGCCAAGTTGACGACCTCGGTAGCAGGCGGGTCAGGGAGCAGCGCCAGCCTGTTCACAAACGGGCTGCCCTTGCCGTCACCGCCTCTGGCTTCGCCGCCCGAGCCGGCAACGCTGCCCTCGTTGCGCACTGTGCTGCTATCCACATAGAGCAGCGACGCATCGTGTTCAAAGGCACCGCAGACGGGCGACAGCAGCAGACTCTCGATAATGCCCTCGGGACCGGCCGTCTCGTCCAGTGTGGACAGGAGAAGCTGCTGGGCCTCTTCTTCGGCAGCGCTCTTCTCGTGCTGGCCGGGCAGACCGCGCACCTTGAAACCGGATACCAGACCCGTGACACCGAAGCCGGCATTGTCGGCAACGTCCCAAATGGTCTCAAAGGCGCCCGCTGCCGTTGCAATGGACGCGCTCAGCGAGCCGCTGCCATAATTGTCCGGGTCAGCAAAGAGCGAGATGACGAGCGTGAGCAGGTTCGACTGCAGCAGGGCCTCACTGCTGCCAGCAGGCGCGAGGTTGATGAGGCGCTGGTAGCACTGCAGGACGCGGCGCTGCACCATGATGTCGAGGTCGTACAGCTGCAGCGCGGGCGTCAGGCGCTGGCTGATGTCGTCGGTTGTTTTCCGTGCCGGCAGCGTCCTTAAAAAGGCCGTGGTGTTCTGCAGCATGGCGGCAATGCGCTTGGACACATCGACTGTGAGCAGGCGGCTGTTGTACTGCAGAAATGCCAGGATTGAGCCCAGAGCACAGTCGCGCACGTGGGTGAGGAACGATGTCTCGAGATAGTTGCGCGACGTCACATTGTCCTTGGCCAGCGGTTTGGGCAGGGCGTTCTTCCACAGGAGCAGCATCTGCGACAAGTGAATTTTGACAAAGTTGGGGCCGAGCGACATGAGACCACCAATTAAGATCCAGGCGACCTGAATCTGGACACTCGCAACACGCAGATCCGCCTTGCCGCTCGTCTTCAGCAGATTGGTGGCCATGGTGAGGACGCGGCTGTTGATGTCCACAGAACCATAGAGGGGGCGCTGGGGGCTGGCGCTGAGCGTGGCAGCCAGGCCATAGGAGAAGCCAATGCAGCGACGGTGCTGGTGGTTGCTCGTGGCGCCGACGCCGGTCAGTTGTCCCAGTTCGCGGCCCAGGCTGTTCATGCAGACCGACAGGCAGGGCAGCAGCTGCTGGGGGCACGCGAGGACAAAGGCCTTGAGACACGATGCCGCATGGACTTGAACGCTGTACGTTGGGTGCGGGAAGAGCTGGAGGAGGCCCTCGCGGCAGGGATCGGCAAAGCTGTTGGCCGCAGAGCCCAGGGTGGTGACTAGAGACGACAAGGCAGCCAGCGCCGTGACGAGAGTGTGCTTGCTAGGCTCGGGTCGCTCCTTGAGGGTCTGTGGGTAGTTTCTCAGGACGTCGCTGACGAGCGCCTTGCTGGCGGCCACCTGACCGGCCTCGCTCAGGATGCGGCGGCCGACAATGTCCTGGACAATGGTGTCGACAATGCGGCGCGATACGAGCAGACGATAGCGGTTGTTGTTGATGTTTGCGTGGCCAAGCAGGTCGACTGCCAGGTTGTCAATAATCTTGAGGTAGTTTTGCTCGACGGCTTTTTCGCCGAGGCGCTGCAGGAAGCGGCCGTAGCAGATGCCAATGGCAGCACGCGCACGATTCGTCGTCGTCATCTTTACATAGTGCGACGACAGGATTTTGAGCAGGTCGGAGAGCGGCAGAGAGAGCATGTTACTGCTGTTGCTGCGCGAAGGGGCCGGGCTGCTGGCTCGAGAACCGGGCAGGTCGTCGTCGTCTTGGAGGCCGACAGGAATGGTCGACTGGCGTTTGAGGGCTTTGGGCTTGTTGGCTTTACGGCCGGACATGGCTCTAACGAGACCGCCGCCGCCACCGCCACTGCTCTCACCGGCCGTACCGCCGCCACCGCCACTGACGGACTCGGCGTAGCCCTTGACCATGGCCTCGACCAGGCAGTCGGCGGCAGCACGGCGCACGTTCGGGGATGCAGCATCAATGGTCTTGAAGATGGTCTTGCTCAGGCTCTCAAAGTCGTGCGCTGTGTCAAAGTAGGTCGTGTAGCGCACGAGGGCAATCAGACAGCGGCAGGCGGCTACCGAGACCAGCCCGCCACGGTCGCCCGAGGCGTGGTTACGCGCCTGCTTCCACATATCGCGCGCGAGGTTCTCGTCGGTGCTGGTGCCGATGCATGTGATGAGTTTGGAGAATGCGGTGAAGACCGAGGCGCGGATGCCGGCGTGGTTGGTAGCGGCCCTGAGCAGCTTCATCAGGGTCGACGTCGTTATCTGGTGCAGACTGATGGCGCTGTCGCCGGCCGCGCCCCAGACGTCGCCCAGGCACACGGCGGCCGCATGCTTGGAGCGGTTGGACGCATCGGCGGCGAGCGCAGACGGGCTGGTGCCCTCGACGGAGCGGACCTTGACGCCGCCCTGGGCAATGAGGCCATTGAGGTCGTTGATGGTCTCAAACAGCAGCTTGCGGTCGCCCTTGCTAAAGACAATAGCGAAACAGCGGCCGAGGGTATTGCGAACGACGCGCGACGGCGGCGGCGTGGTCAGGGTGAGGATCTTGAAGATCTCCTTCTTGAGGTAGAACTGCTGGGATGTGCAGTCATCGGGCTCCAGCCGGCGCACGTGCGCCTCTAGCCTGGCAGCAAACTGGAGGAGCGACAGTTCCTGCTGCTCGGCCGGGAGGTTGGAGAGGTGGGTGGTGTCGAGCTCTGGGTTCGCGGAATGCGAAGAGGGGGGCGCATAGGAAATGGCGGCGGCAGCCGATGCAGCAGCAGCAGAAGCAACGGCGGCAGCATCTTCATTGCCGCTGCTCGCCGGCCGTGAGCTGCCACCGGGGGTCGGCGACGACGCCGACGACATGTGGTGAGCGAGAACTCGAAGCTCTCGAAGCTCAAGACAAGGACGGTGCAGTCGCGCGACAGGTCAAATAGGGGAGGGGACGGGGGGGGTCGTCGAGGGGCACGAGGTGGCGACGACGAGTTTAGGAGAGTCGAGTAGCGGGAAGCCTTTTGGCTGTCGTAGTTTGTATAGAATTATCGATTCGATGGAGTGGCAGGACGTGCGAGTGTTTGTGATTCGTCCTAGACGTGCAGAGGGGGGAGGTAAGATGTCGACATCGAGCGGGCTCTGACTGCTTAAGCCGTGTGAGTCGGTCGGTGTAAGTGGGCTGCTTGGCAACTGGGCCAATCAAACACGGGGGCCCCTCCAGAGCTTTAAAACGTGGGTCTACTTGTTTTAGCGTCAACGCCACAGGCCTTTCAGGGCCTTTTAAGGAACGTTGCAGTGCGCATCGGCTGATTTAGGGAATCGCGAGCTTGTACAAGCTTCATTTTTATTTTTCATTTTTTAAAAGTCACTTTTCCAG
This sequence comes from Ophiostoma triangulosporum, assembly GCA_029298705.1. Classification (NCBI taxonomy): domain Eukaryota; kingdom Fungi; phylum Ascomycota; class Sordariomycetes; order Ophiostomatales; family Ophiostomataceae; genus Ophiostoma; species Ophiostoma triangulosporum. The sequence goes on along the minus strand of JANSLO010000009.1, from coordinate 1,117,269 downwards.
CCATCGTCTCTCTGCAGTCCTCATTTAGGTACACAATCAGCTAGAATGCTTCCGGCAGCAGCAGCAACAATGGCCAGTCTGCGGCCTGCGGCCCTGTCCTTTCAGGGCGCTCGCTCGGCCTGGAAGGGCCTCGTATGTGCCGAGTGTCGCCGCAGCCTGAGCTCGTCGGCCGCCGTCGCCAGTGGGCATAACCGGTGGTCCAAGATCAAGCACGAGAAGGGTGCCGCCGATGCGAAGAAGACGGCGCTGCGGAGCAGTATAGCAAAGACATTGACCTATCTGTCGTCGAGTGCGTGTTTCTGAGCGACCCAACAGCCGCAGCAACTGACCAGAAACAGTGTACGGTCCTGATCTCAGCACGAACCCCCAGCTGGCGACCACTGTGGCGCATGCCAAAAAGAACGCCGTGCCCAAGGCCATGATCGAGTCTGCGATTGCGCGCGGCCAGGGCAAGTCGGCGACGGGCGCCAAGCTGGAGTCGGTTACGTTTGAGATTATGATGCCGCCGTCCGTTGCCTTTCTCGTCGAAGGCGAGACCGAGAGCAAGGCGCGCGCACAGCAAGACCTCAACGCCATTATCCGGCGCAAGGGCGGCATGCTCAAGTCGACCTCGTGGTTCTTTGAACGGTGCGGGCGCGTCGTCTTTGGCGAGAAGGAGACTGATCTCAGTCAGATTGATGAGAGCGACCGGCCAGAGGCGCCCACGGACATCAAGGCAGTGACAGCCGACGATATCATGTTCGACGTCCTCGAGGCCGGCGCGGAAGACATGGAGACGGACGAAGAGGGCAACATTGTGGTGTGGACGAAGCCGCTGCGGACAAAGGCCGTCGTCGATGCGATCACGGGCAGTGTGGGCGGCCAGCCGGGCAAATTCGCAGACCGGTTGGAGGTACTGAGCGATGACACCATTTACAAGGCTAGTGATGAGACGCGCGCGCCTCTGGGGGCCGATGCGAAAGACCTGCGCAATCTGACCGAGCTGATTGCCGCGCTGCGGGCCTACCCGGACGTGCGTGCCATCTACTGCAACGCCGATCAGGGCAATCTGGACGGCGCTGCTTGGGAGGAGATTGAAGAGAGCATTGACTGGTAGAGGTGGACACGCGGCACGGTCAGATCAGTTAGTCGAGGTGGTCTGATAGAGATGGACTGGACATGCGGCACGGTACGGTCAGTGGTATCGAGGTAGTCTACTACGGAGATGGACACATGCGGCACGGTATATAGTCAGTGTAATAGATAGAAGCGAGACATAGACAATAGACAATAGAGTTTCAAAGATTCCCCTCCCAAATCAAGCCATGCAACAACACGCAAAAAAGACAGCATTCCAGCCTGCGCCAAACTCCCATGTACCATTCTGTTTTCTGTTTTTGCTTTCATTCTCAGTCCTACGACTCCTCCGATGCTGGCGCCGCCGTCTTGCCTTGCGCCTCCTCCTGGGCCAGCCGCTGGTCCCGCTTGTACAGCCGGCGGGCGCGCAGCCGGGCCAGCTCGGACTGGATCTCGTCGCGCTCGGTGGGCACGCGATTGGCGTTCTCGGGCTTGGGCCAGAATTCGGAGACGACGAAGCGCGAGTCGAGGTTGGTGCCAAAGTAGTACATGCTGCCGATCGGGAACAGGACGTACATGCCGAACTGTGGTGTGGTGTGAGGTGTGAGCAAGGAGTCGATGCCAGGTTAAAGATAAAGGGTTACGGCCGGGCGAACAGCTTACCTTGAAGACTTCCAGATTTAAGCCACCCATGATTGCGGTTGTCGATGTGAGGGTTGATATTGTGGTGGTGTGATGAGAAAGCGACAATGTGTGGCTCGATGACATCTGACGTCGTTGAAATTGTCGTCCAGTTAATCCAATCAGATTCATTGGTGGTAGCTATACACAGCGTGGCACTGTGCATACTGTGTTCACTATGCACTGTGCACTGTTCACTGTACTCCGTACATATCACGCTTCAAATGCCGATCGCACAGTCCGTTAAGCTGGCTCTGGCTGCGAGACTCTTAACAAAGGGACCATATTCCCACGCAGACCAATCTATAAACACCACGATCTATGAAAGCAGACATAGGAAACAAAAGAGAATAAGACAAATGAAAACCGACCAACCACCGATACCTTATAACCAAGAGAGAACAGGATAGAAACAACAAAGGAAATGCACCAAAGGCTATGTGAATAAGAATAGATACAAAGAATAAACAATAGGATGTAGGGCATTAAGGAACAAAAGAAGAGAGCCAGAGAAGCAAGGAAAAGAGGAAAAGAGAACACATCAGGCTACCGCCTCCGTGGATTGCAGCTCTTCGTCACACGCCATGCAACAATGCCGCGACGACCAATGACCCGGGACAGCGTGTTCCACACACCATCCTCGCCAAAGTCTAGGTCGTCCAGGTTCAGGTGCTGGCGGTGCCTCCATACCTCGCGGAACCGCAGCCCGTCGAGGCCCTTGTTGGGCAGGTAGGGGTCGAGAAAGGTGGCCGAGAGCGGCGCGATCAGGTACGTGCCGTTCTTCTCCTTGAGGTACTCGTTGTTGCGCCGGTCAGCGGGCGTGTCGCACGTTGCAACCGCAGCAAGCTGCTCCATCAGTACATCGCCCGGCATGCTCATGACGTCACGCGTGGTGAGCACCTCATTCTTGCCGTTCAGCAGCCAGATGGGCGGGCTGTATGTCTTCCACCAAATGGCCGTCGTGGCGTCGGGCTGGCGGCTCATAAAAATCTGCATCGGCACAACACCGCCCTGGTGGTAGACGCCCATGAGCACGCCCAGGACGGCATTGAAGCCGATCCATGCAGCCACCCACACCTTTAGCAGCCGCGGCTTCTTTTGTGGAAGCTGCACGGACGACAGAATAAGCGGAATCGACGGCAGCAGGAAGCGGGCCTCTTGGTGCTGGAATAGGGACAGTACCGCTACGCCCGACAAGGCCGAGTAGAGACGCATCGACAAATATGGCTGCAAGAACAAGAGAACGGCTGCCGGGCCGATGAGCAGCGGAATGTTGCCCAGTGTGTGCTGGTACCATGGGTGGATGCCATGCTGCGCGAGGTTGGAGGGAACCATGTTGTAGAACAGGTTGTTAAGCGGCGTGATAACGGGCCGGAACAGGAGATCAGCCCATGTGATCTGGTGGGGGGTGTAGAAGGCAGTATCGAAGCCGACTGCGACAATCGTGGTGAACAGGCCAGAGCCAGCCATTGCCAAGCCCGATAGGGGTCTGTGCTGTTAGTCAAGTCCATGCAGTACCGCGTAGAAAGCAGTGTCTCACTTCTTGAGGAAATATGGAATCAGGCGGATGCCTGGGATGATCAAAAAGGCCGGGAACGTGATGCGGTTGAAGATGCCAAAGACGACGACAACACCGAGCACGGTTGGTGCCATGAAGGAGGACCGGTCCTGCTGTGTCCTGTTAGCTTCAAGATGGACAGTCCATGTTGGATCAAAGTAGACCTACCCGTCCTGCGACGATGCGCTCGATCAAGACCAAGCTCCATGCGACAACGAGCGTCTCCACCGAGTTGGAAAAGGTGTGTGTCTGGTAGGTCCAGGTGACATAGGACGACGCGACAAGGACAACTGCAGTTTGGCGATGGCGCTTGGACGGCACCAGTTCGTAAATCGCCCAGTCAAGGAGCACAAAGTTCATGATGAACATGAGCACGCGCAACACCCAGAAGACAACATGTGGCGGGATCTCGCCGTCGCCACCATTGCCGATCCACAGCCAGCGCAACAGGAACATCGGGAGGCCGTAGACGGGCCATAATGGGAAGACGCTTCGGATTGGGTGGTCGCTTGTGAACTCCCATGTGTGCCGGACGGGGTAGCTGAATACTTCGCCTAGCAGAGTTAGTAGTGTAAATGGATGCGATGGATGCATACCCCATGTGAGACAAACGCCCTCCCTGGAACTGGCGGGCTGAATATGGGGATCCGCGCTCCACCAGATTCAAGACTCCGAAGCTGAGAAGCGAGATACGGAATGTGTGCAACATTCTTGCAGCTGTTTATAGAATCTTACCTGCAATGATTTCAGGCCCTTGGAAGTTCTCGTCCGGGTGGAGGTAGCTTGGCGACATGGCAAACCATAGCCGTACGAGAATGAGGAAGAGGTAGGTTCGGCGCCACATTGTGGTGGTGGGTGCGGTTGACGCAAGGTAGGTGGTTGATAGGTAGAACGTAGGAGGGCGATCGAGAGGATGGCTAACTATGTCGGCGCAAGAAGTGCAAAGTGGGAGTCGCGTTGAGGCGAGATAGAGGCACCAAGACTAGGGTTGAGGGGTGCAGATGAGGAGGCTTTGGCTCGGTGGCCGTCGGATCAGAACGTAGATGACACCAAGATCAAGGTGGTAGATGGTGTCGCAAAGGATGAGGGTGTAGATGTTGAAGTCGCAAACAGTCGGTTACCGCGCTCGGGGTGCGCCAGGTCTGCGGGCATGGTTATGCAAGCAGGCGCTGGGAGGTTGAAGTTTGGAAGATGTGTCGAGAGAGTGGCCAAGGTAGAACGGAGGCGAGGTCGACGTCGAGGTGTTGGGCGTTGGGGGGGTAGAAGAGCTGCGACAGAGAAGGTGCCACAATGGAGGCAGAGACGAAAGAAGAGGGAAAGAGGGAAAGAGGTTAAGAGTAAAAGAGGAAGAGCCGGCAACAATAATAGGAGCTGTACCGAGTGTTTGGAAGAAGCAAATTAAGCTGGCGAAAAAGCAATATCGCAGCCCAAGTGAGCCCAAAGTTAAGTTGATCGCGGACAGAACCACGCGATTAGGTGCTGGTGGGAGGCCTAGCGGACAGGTCGGCGAGGGGTGGCTTCTTCGTAAATTGGGGCCTGCAAGTGATTCGGTAAAAGGGGGGCTGCAACTGTGTGAAGATGAAATAGGAGATAGGAGATCAACAACCCGGCAGAGTAAATAAAGATGGAGATGAAGCTTTCACGTCGGCCTTCGCGTAAGCATAAAGTATCTTGAAAACACGCGCTAGCGTACTCGGTATGGCGCAAGTTCTAGACTAATTCTCGTAAATGAGCTTCGTGCCGCGCAATACTCAATGAGACAGCGACGAGAGCAATCAAAAAGCATTACAGACTACAACAATCAAGAGAAGTGTTGTGCATTTTGATCTTCAGATGTGTGCTGTTTTTTATTTTTTACTTTTTTTTGCAAGTTCTGTCGAGATACCGTGGCTCCAGGCCACATGCATGGGTTTGCTTCGATGCCCCATCCCATGATGCACGTCACATTGTAGCATATGTATAGATGACTAAGCGGGCGTAGGACTACTACATACATGTAATTACTGTCTAATTATTTCTCATTAAAGATGCAACAGCTTGCCCGGATAGTATGCTTATGGCAACGATGTAATGGCAGATGAAGAAAAGTGGGCAGATGACTGGTGACAGATGGTAACGCTTGAGCTACCATCAAATCTAGTGTTGCTCCTTGGAGATGGTTGATTAGGAGAGAACTATCTATGCACAAGGATCCTACCAAGAGCTCGTAGGGCCGCAAGTACCGCAGAAACGAACAGAGTGGTTCCAGAAAGCAGTCGTCTGGGCAGAGAGACGGGCTGGGAGATCATTACAACAAGAAGCGCAGTCCTGTGGCTGACTGTGTGCCGTCCGGTGTGCCGTCCTTGCCTGTATCAGGTATCGCAGCCAAGGTTATCGATCACCAGCCGGCCGCATGTTGGCTGGTCCGGTTGGGTGCCACTCATCATGAAAGGTGTGGCAGCCTTGCCGCAGCAAGCCGTGCGCTGCCGTTACCGCTTGCAGCCGGTGCATCAGATCCATCGCACGCAGAACTAAGACTCAGAATCTCGTAGAACAGCGGCTACTTGCTGCGCCAGTCATCACTCTGTTGAGTACTTGCTTGCAACGCAATGTACAGAAATATGGCGAAATCTTGCCTGCCTAGCGGGTTATCCTTCACTATCGTATCGCGTTGATTAGTCATTCACATAAACGACAGCCTTCTCTGAGATGTACACAGCCTCTACAAACCAAGCCCAACCAGCGTAGTCATAGTCTATCCAGTCTCGTATGCAATCGCTCGTTTACAAAGTGATCGGTACTTCTCAGCTCTTAAAGAGTATCGTCTCACCATTCAACTTTTAGTTTTAAGACGGAAGCGTGTGCTTATGTAAGCATGTTGCCTTCAGCGCTGTGGATTATTTGGTCCCCCTCCTTCTCGCTATCAGGTCGTCAGACTAGAATCACCAATCCTCCACACTTGCACACTACCATCACTTCATCATCAACACGACAGCCTTCCCAATAGCCTCTATCCGTAAGTTCTTCTACTGCTTCTACTGGCCGTCGCATCTCGCTCTCACCACGCCGCCGCGCGCGCGTCCATTGCAACCCCGACAACGGTGGAGATCCACGACTCGGCCACGACAGTCATGGAAGCTGCGCCCAGCCTGCCGAGCAACGGCCACAGCCTACACACGTCTTCGGTAGAACCAAGGCTAACACGGCTTCTCTATAGATACCACCCACCAACCTACACCCTCATCCCAGTACCAACCGCCAACATGCCCGAGGAAAAGAGCTTCGACAAGGTCCCGCTCCAGAGCAACGATGGCAGCATCATCACTGTTGACTACGAGGTCGCTGTCCGCTCGGCTCTCCTGAGCACCATGCTCGACGATCTGAAGAGCATGGGTGTTTCCGATATTGGCCCCGTGCCTCTGCCCAACGTCAACGAGGCCGTCCTGCGCAAGGTGCTTGAGTACTGCGAGTACCACCGCAACGATCCTCTGACCAACAACGAGGACGAGACGGAGAACCGCAAGAAGACGACCGACATCAGCGAGTGGGACCAGAAGTACATGCAGGTCGATCAGGAGATGCTCTTTGAGATCATTCTGGTAGATACCCTTCCTGTGTGCGAGGAAAACTGTGACAACGTACTGACCAAACCATAGGCCGCCAACTACATGGATATCAAGGCTCTGCTGGACGTCGGCTGCAAGACGGTGGCCAACATGATCAAGGGCAAGTCTCCCGAGGAAATCCGTAAGACGTTCAATATCACAAACGACTTCACCCCCGAGGAAGAGGAGCAAATTCGCAGAGAGAACGAGTGGGCGGAGGACCGCTAGGCGCTTCGCCCCCGGACCACCGGATAATACGGCATAGCAGATCGAGGCAGCGTCTTTGCCTACGGAGTATGCATATACCACCCGGCCCGGTCTATGAGCATGCACGAATATTCATCCCACGGTTCTCGTGTTCCGAGCTTGTCAGCTAGACACCTGTTTTGTTTGCCTTCTTTGTTTAAACCCTTTTTCGGCTACTGCTTCTTGCTGCCGTTTGCATCTTTAATCTACGATGTTGCCGGGATGTTCTTCAGCGTTAACTAAATTCAAAATTGTCTTCCCAGTACTGTCCGCCTCTGGGAGGACTACATGTCGCCTGATGGCCCTTCTCGTGTGTGATACGCTGTAGATCCGTGATATGCACCGCTGCCTGCACAGCCCTAGTTTGTTGGCTGGAAAGTCTCCGTGGCTTTGCACAGAGTCGGCATGCACCATGCAGGAGCTCGTTCAGCCTCGGCCAATCCACTAGGTTGATGCCTGTCGTCGAGCCAGGCATACTCACATATCAGGTACTTTTTAAGTTATCATTGTATTCATTCGCCCTCTTCAGTCAATCCTGACTGTCGCTGAACTATGCCGTGTGGTTGGCTATGGTTATGTGTAGTAGGCCGCGAGTGTCTAATAGAGATAGGTTATATCAAAGTGGTCAACATAGGACACATACACTGCGACGAGACTCGCGGCGGGCCATTCACTCGCCTCGAGTATCACATAACCTAACAGTGCTACATGTTCTATCGTAGGCCGGTTCTGAACGACACAGCGGCATCAACGACAGCCGACCATAGACGCACCATGAGGCCTGCATTCTATGCACTCATCTGCCCGGCAAGTGTTGAAATTTGAATTTTTTTTGTATTAGGAAGAAGCAGTCAAAACTCTCAAAACTCTCAAAATGGGTGTTTTGCATGGTAGTTTTGATCATTTCCTTCCGTCGGCCATTCTCTCATCTCGGTAACCTCCCCACGAGCATGAGTTGGCATTTGCATTTTTTCATTGTTCTCTCGTTGTTCGTTGTTTGTTCCGACGCTAGAGTGCCACGGTGATTCCGCCCAGATCCCAAAAAATAAAAATTCCCATTTTTGATATACCCGATTGTGTTTGCTTCGTGGTTGTCCTTCTGACGATTCTGACGCGCTCATACACACTCCATGGAGTCTTCACGACAACGCCACGCGACCTCGACACAAACTGCACACGAAAAAGTGCATTTAGATGTTGAGGCGGGTCTTGCGCCAATGTCTCCGCTTAGCGTTGTAGCTGTACAGGCAGGTTAGCATTGCTCAATACGCGATGGCCGGGGTCATGTAAGGGCATCGACATACCGGATGGTGTTGCCAGTCCGGAGACGGATCCACTGGGGGATCGGGCGGTTCTGCTTCTGCGCCTTGGCGAGCTTCTGCTTCGTGCGGAAAGACTTGTGGCTCTGGAGAGGAACGAGATATTAGTATGGATGCTACTGTGCGCTGAACCGAGAAGACGACCGAGTCGGTGGATGTCGATATGGCGTGGCCGGACAGAGATGGTATGGCATGGCGAGATGTCGTAGCAAGCTGGTTTCGTGATTCAGCGAAGCAAAGATGGATGGCAACTCTAGAAGACACGGACGTTGATGGTGTTGTACTCTGTGTTGTTGCTTCGTCCAAGGTCTGGCTCTGCATCCCACAAACGTTTGCCGTTCTTTGCCTTCCCCACAAGCTACCGGCTCCGTCCAAATATCGTCTGCTGGTTGTTTGGAATGCAGGTCACATCGTGTGCGGCTGGTTGTGATGCCGAAACTTGATCGGATAGAGCTTCGGGCTGATGCAACATAATCCCTCTATCGCCGTCGTTGCCGGTGTCGTTGTCGTTTCTGTAGCCGATGCCATTCGTTCTCGTCGGTGCCGTCCATATCTTGAATTCCTCGTCTCCTCGTCTATCGTCCTCGAACATTGCGTGTACATACCGGCATCTTGACTGATGTTGATTTTTTTCGTTGGTCGATGAATCCGAAAAAAGTAAAACTGTAGATTGGTGTCGAGAAGAAAACCAGTAGTCAAAGGCAGAGAGGGGGTGGCTCCGGATTATGATTTTTTTCTCCTTGCAAGGCACTTCTGCTTAGCAAATTGCCCTGCTCCTCAATTTTTCGTGCGCCGGGTTTTTTGCGATATGACCCACATTTGGCCTTGACACGGAGAAACGATTTTGCACATAGCGAATGAGTCAGCCAAGAAGTGACACTAGCATGTGCTAGATCACGGGACTTTGCTGGCGTGACATGTCACTGTCTCGAAACCTTGAATTCTAATCTCGTAGAAAGAACAGATCTCCCAGCCCTCCCAAATAGGGGGTATTTAGGGCGATTTAGAGTTTACGGCCATCCACGCCGCCTGTGACCCTGGCTTTTAGGGCGTCTGGAGAATTACTGCGGCTTATGCTTACACAGCAGCCCTTCCAAATGCGTAGCCTTCTCTGGCAGTGTTATTAATCAAGGCTGGCAGAAACGACGGTCTCGCCGATCCCTGCTTCGCGTCGAGAACCTCATTTCATTCTAGAAGAACAAGTAGCCCATCCCGAGACGATACCTCTTATTCAACTTTAAATCCAATCTCGATCTCCCTCACCCTTGTTTGGTTCATTGACAAGAGACCAAAGCACCCCCCTCGCAAGACGCAAGCAATAGTCAAGATCGTGTGCTTTTCTTCTTCCACATCCCGTCCCATCTCCATCTCCGTGTCCATCGTCCCCCCTTTTCTTGGTTTTGTTTTGCGACAGCATCTGCCGCCGATACATCCCTACATCTATTCCAATCCCACGATACCCAGACGACCCTCCCTTGACGGTACAGCGATACACGACGAGCAAGACACTTTCCACGCCCACGTGTCTCACCTTACATACGTTACGAGACGAAACACGACGGTACGACGGCTGGAAACAAGCAGACGGGACAAGCGAACCCAGGAGGAAGGACATCGACATACGACGCGACGTCTTTCGGTTTCCGTGCATTACCCCATCCGCACGCATTCGACTTTTTGCGCCGGCCGCAAGACCACGACAAATAAACGCCAAGATGGGCCAGAGCATGTCATGGCTGTCGAGCCTGCTCTTCTCGAAGAAGGAGATTCGCATTCTCATTCTCGGACTGGTAGGTCACGGACTCGAATAGACGACGGGGGAACGACACGCCCGTGCTGACTACCCAGGACAACGCCGGCAAGACAACACTGCTGTACCGGCTCAAGATTGGCGAGGTGGTGACGACAATCCCGACGATTGGATTCAACGTCGAGTCGGTCACGTACAAGAACCTCAACTTCAACGTGTGGGACCTGGGCGGCCAGACGTCTATCCGGCCGTACTGGCGGTGCTACTATGCCAACACGTCGGCAGTGGTGTTTGTGGTGGACTCGACGGACATTGAGCGGCTGCAGACGGCGGCCGACGAGCTGAGCGCGATGCTCAACGAGGAGGAGCTCAAGGACGCGGCGCTGCTGGTATTTGCCAACAAGCAGGACCAGCCAGGCGCACGGGGCGCGGCAGATATTTCAGAGGCGTTGCGGCTGGGCGAGCTGCGGGACCGTAACTGGACAATCATAGCGTGTTCGGCCGTGGACGGCACGGGTGTGAACGACGGCATGGATTGGCTGGTGGTACGTATCGCCTTCCCGCAAGAGTTGAAGAAAGTCGCGAATTGCATACTAACAAAGTCAGCAAACCGTCCAACAGGAGTAACGAACGCGCGACGACGACCCACGACCCACGACACCGAATATACACCGCATCATAGCAAAGAGGACGGCGACAAGGGAAGCGATGGGGGCTGGCATACGACGATCTAGTTGCACCGAGTCCGACACACAGCATCGGTCAATCTTCTCCCAACTTGGCATTTATGATTACTCGGCCACGATCAGCATGGCGAGGACAGCCTTCTCCCCGGAGATACATTTCTTGCCGGATCGTGTCCAGCTCCCCGTCTTCTCTTTTCCTCTTCTCTTGACATTCAGTACTTTCCAACTTGCAACTTGCCTTATTTTTTTTAATAACCAATCTCTTCTTTCGGTTCTCTTTATTCTACTCGTTCCACATCTTGAGCATTGCCGAAATAATCGGCGCATTGTATTTAGACTGCTTATATTACCCTGCATTAACACGAGAGTCAACATGCCGAACTTGTCCGTGTGATCCAAACTTGTCCGTGGCGATGCCGATCAGGCGGCTTCCGTCGGGAGCACCGTGCACTTTATGCAAGCCTTGCACCGCGGCGACTAGAATGACGTCGAAGATGACTAATCTTTTTGTGTACCCTGACATTTGAAAATTGACAGCATAAAACGTCAAACAATCAAAAGGACGCTTCATCACGGAGATGCGCTCTCGCTTGGAGACAACCGAGTGAGACTTGGCTTTCCAACCACTGGGGCCAGGGAGCATAAGACGCCATCTTCTGAAATTTGAGGATAAAAAGCACAATCCGTTGGGTGCGATGTGGCACTATGACAAATCTCAATAAATCGACAGGTACACCTATGAGAGCGTTTGGAATAGACTACGTCAGACAACAAAGAAGGGATACACAGCTCCAGTCAACTAGCTCTCAACGGACAACGGTGACTTTACTGTATCCTGATTCTCCGGAGGTCTAGCCCCGGCCAGGCAGACGGCAACATCTCGATTGGAGCAAGTCTTTTGGCTTGCTCTCCTCTTTTCATTGCCAAGATTCCAAATGCCTCCGAAATACGTGCGAGACGATTGGCTCGCACGTCATGTCTTTTGCTTACTGATGGTGCAGAGGGGGTTCTTTTGGTCTTATGGTCGAGGGTTTTGTGGAGCTCGCCTCGATGCCGTCATGTAGATGTCATGTAGATGGGAGACCGGCAGTCGTTGGAGACGAAGAAGGAGGAGAGACAAAGAGCCGGCTCTCGGGGTATATAACCATGGCCTGGCCGCAGTCGAGTACGGTAGGAGCCATCTATCAAACTTTATTCAAACATCAAACATTAAACATTAAAACATCAACAATCAAAAATCAAAAACCATTATGCCTCAGCAGACAACCATGCCTTCTCATACATCATCCTCAGACGGCAGCGCCGGCCTGCGCGGACCGGCCTATGCGCACGCCGAGTCGACGTACCAGTATGACGCGAACCCCGTGTACACGACCACGGGCGGGCGGCCGATCGACGACCCCAAGAAGTACCAGCGTGCCGGCGCCAACGGTCCGCTGCTGCTGCAGGACGTCCACCTGATCGAGCTGCTGGCCGGCTTTGACCGCGAGCGCATCCCGGAGCGTGTGGTGCACGCCAAGGGCGCGGGCGCGTACGGCGAGTTTGAGCTGACGCACGACCTGTCGGACATTACGTCGGCGAGCGTGCTGACGGGCACCGTGGGCAAGAAGACGCCGCTGTTCACGCGGTTCTCGACCGTGGGCGGCGAGAAGGGTTCGCCGGACACGGCGCGCGACCCGCGCGGGTTCTCGACCAAGCTCTACACGGACGAGGGCAACTGGGACTGGGTGTTTAACAACACGCCCGTCTTTTTCCTGAGAGACCCGACCAACTTCCCGACGTTTATCCACACGCAGAAGCGCAACCCGCAGACGAACCTCAAGGACGCCACGGCCTTTTGGGACTATTTGTCGACGCACCATGAGTCGGCGCATCAGATCATGGTGCTCTTCTCGGACCGCGGCACGCCCGCGTCGTTCCGCAAGATGCACGGCTACTCGGGCCACACCTTCAAGTTTACCAAGGGCGACGACGGCGACTTTGTCTATGTGCAGATCCACATGCGCTCGGACCAGGGCATCGCCACGCTGACGCAGGCCGAGGCCAGCGAGCACGACGGTCTGAGCCCCGATTTCCTGACGCGCGACCTGTTCGAGGCCATTGAGCGCGGCAAGCACCCGTCGTGGACGTGCTACGTGCAGGTGATGACGCCGGAGCAGGCCGAAAAGTTCCGCTACAGCGTCTTTGACCTGACCAAGGTGTGGCCGCAAAAGGAGTTCCCGCTGCGGCCGTTTGGACGCGTCACGCTCAACCGCAACGTCGAGAACTACTTTGGCGAGGTCGAGCAGGCGGCGTTTGCGCCGTCCAACCTCGTGCCGGGCGTCGAGCCGACGGCCGATCCCGTGCTGCAGAGCCGCCTGTTTTCGTACGCGGACACGCAGCGCCACCGGCTCGGCGGCAACTACTGGCAGCTCCCGGTCAACACGCCGCGCAAGGCGTTCAACCCCTTTATGCGCGACGGTGTCATGAGCATCAACGGCAACTACGGCGCCAACCCCAACTTTGAGTCGCCGTACCGCGAGCTGGCGTTCCAGGCGAAGCGCGGCAAGCCCAAGACGGCGCACGACGACTGGGCGGGCGAGTCGTCGTGGTCGGTGTTTGACGCCGTGACGGACAAGGACTTTGAGCAGCCGGCGGCGCTCTGGAAGGTGCTGGGCCGGCAGCCTGGGCAGCAGGACAACTTTGTGAGCAACGTGTCGGGCCACCTGTCGGGGGCGCGCACGGAGACGCGGCAGCGGACGTACGAGTACTTCTCGCGCATTGACAAGGAGCTCGGACAGCGGATCAAGAAGGAGACGGAGGCGCAGGTGTAGGTGCCGGCACGGGCTCGCACATGCAATACTTTGTTGATATAGTCACGGCACGATACTCAGATTGTCTAATTCGCCGCAATGGTACGCTTATATATTCCATTTATTGAGTCAATATTTGAGTTATAATATCAATTGTAATACTAGTTGTCTAAGAGTGCATCTGCGTCTGTCATCACATTGAGGTATGTTGACTGGTTTCCGGTGTGGTCCTGTCGATGCATCAGGAGTCGGCGCACCAGGTGATGACGCTCTTCTCGGACCGCGGCACGCCCGAGTCGTTCCGCGATGAAAGGCTACTCGTGCCACACGTTCAAGCTCACCTCACAAAAGTGTCGCCGTAGGACGAGTTCCCGGTGCGACCGTTTGGGCGCGTCACAATCAGCCGTAGCTTGGAGAAGTACTTTGGTGAGATCGAGCAGGCGGCTTTTGCGCCGTCCAACCTCGTGCCGGGCGTTGAGCCGACGGCCGTGCTGCAGAGCCGCCTGTTGACGGAGGCGCAGGTGTAGGGCGTCGGGTACAGGATCGCAAATGCAGTGTAATATTGAGTTGATAGTCACGGCACGATACTTGAATTGATTTAGTTTACCGCAATAGTAAGACTTATTTTTAAAAACTTTTGGATTATTACTCAAATCATCGAAATCATCGCAATATTTGTCAACGAGCACAGCTACGTCTATCATCACTTCAAGAATAGTTGTTCAAACAAAAAAGTAAATTATTGGTATCATGGACCGCATCCAGCGGTGTCTCGGCTCGCTGCTCGCTCGTATCGCGTCGACTCGCTCTAGCTTCGGGAATGTGTACGGACTTAGCAGCAGCACTTGCAGCACTCATAACAGGCAAAGGCAGCGCACAGGCCGCAGCAGATGTCGCCGGTTCCGGTTCCGTCGTCGCTGCCGCCGCGGATCGTGCCCTCGACCGACATGGACTCGGTGCGGTACTATTTGATTGTAATTAGTATTATGCGTTTGACACTGTCGTAGGGCTGCCAAGACTTACGGGCTCCACGAGGTCCGCCTGGGTAATCTTGGCGGGCACGGCCTCCATAGGAACGGGCTTGGTGGGTGCGTCCATTGTGGTTGTAGTGGTGATAGGTAGATGTTGTGAAAGGAGTAGAAAAGGAGCAGGAAAGGAGTATGAAGGTGTGTTATGTAGAAGGGGAAAGAAGTTGCGCGGGGGACAACGAGGGGATGGAGTATATATATATACGACTACTGCAGCTGCTGCATATCATCACGCGGTGACTGGTCCGATTTGCCAAGGTAAAGAAAGATACATGATACAACGGAAGAAAAGCGAACAGGAACAGGGTGAGGGGGTACGTACTATGCTTACGGCGCAGCAACACGGGACAGGGTTGTAGCAGGGAGGAAGTGAGACTATGTGCCTCATGTAAGCATATGCTTACAGTGCAGATTTGAATAAGCATTAAAGCAGCAAGAGGGAAGCGGGAACGTGCGCATGGGAGAGCAGGGTGTGCCGAGAAGCTCCGTGACCCGAAGAAAGGTCACCTGTCGCTCGTCTCTAACGGATCGACACTGTATTCCGATGTAAGCATATGTTATGACGCACTCTGTATATTTACGCATAAGCATACATGCCATCTGACATATGGCAAGTAGCAATACACTCAATACGGTTAGAGAGGCGGTAGGGCCGGAATCTATGGATCTAGCAGTGGTGGTGGTGGGGATACGAGCTGTCATCGTGCATCTTTATTTTACTTTTCCGTCGCCATGGTATGTGTGGTGATCGAGGTCGAGATGGACGGGGATAAGCTATGTAGGTGCAAGTTGTCACAGTGGGATCTGCGGCATCGATTCCATAATAGGGGCAGAGAGAAACAACAGCAGGACTGCAAGTTGTCTACAACCAAGAAAGGGAGCAAGGATGCAACAGAATGCAGTGACAAAGGTTGGTGCGATTATGCGTAATATGTACGTTGGACGCATGCGAGTGGAGGCAGTTGCAACGCTGCAGCGCATGGAGGATGCTGTGGGGTGATTGATAGGTGCTGGACGATGGACTGTAGGCGCTAAATCCGAGCTATTTGTAGATATGGGTGCCGGTTTCAGCTGGACGCGGTCGGAGAATACGGCGTAGGTTACTCAAAAACACAGAGAACGGTTAGCTGCACCCTTTTTATGCAAGTGGACAAAACATAATACGGTTCTGTTTGTGTCCCGCGCTTCGGCTCAATATCGGGGTGCTGTTTGCACAAGTTTCTCGGACAATATGAGATACGCCTGGTCATCAGGGTCCTTGCATTTAGCAGTCACGAGACGCATTCCGGCCTGTCATTGGAACAGACGATGCTTGTCTTGACGGCCATACAAAAGTAGTTCCTAGCAGCGTGTACCACATGGCTTGGTCATATCGTCATTGGCTCGGTCTACCGAACTTGGTTCGTTTCGCAGATCGTTTTACAAGTAATAAGTGTGTTGATATGACCTCGAAGTCGGATGCATAGACCCAGACCGACAGCGAAATGACGAAGACGATGGGATAATCTTGTGCCAAGCACAGTCTTAACTAGTCAGATACTAACTCATCCTTTTCTGTTGTCGTACGAGCCCAGCAATCATGACGAGTGCCAAGTCGGCTAGAACGGTTTATCTTGGCTCTGTGGTAAGTGACGCCTTTGGACGACTAAGCATACATCCGTGGTTATCGTAGGCAGCAGGATAGCGACGGGTAACATGGTGATAAAGACTGAAGATTATAGCTTAAGAAAAACAGGACAGAGAAGAAACAAAAAGAGAGAGAAAAAAAACAAGAAAGAGAAAAATGAGAGAAAAATATAAAAAATAAGAAAGAGAAGGAAAACAAAAGGAAACTACAGACAAACTACAGACAAGGAGAAAACAGACAAGAAAATAAGAGAGATCAAAATAATAGAAAACAAAAGGAGAAACAACGAGAAACAAAAACTATGAAACGAAGCGAAGAAACACAGACCAGATCATCGATCGCAAGGCAGACTCGGGAATATCAGATCTCGGACAGATACTCTGCAAAAACGCCCGACACATAATGCAGGCCTTGACCGAGCTGGAATCGGACTGACGCTGTAGCGATCCCCTGCGCTGAAGATAAGATACAATCCACTGTAAGTACGATAAGATGCGCTAGAGATAGCGCTGGATAGCGGCTCTAGCCTGGAACTAGAAGGCTTACAGCAAATACAGTGGGTGTAGGTAACATTACACCCCAGAGGCAATCTGCATCTTCCATGCGCATAACGTCTATTTTTGCATCTCTAAATCTCTCTTCCTATTTCAGTCTTCCTTCTTCTTCACCCTTTAATTTCGGGACGCTGGTCAGCCTTACACATTGTAGAAAAGTGGACAGTGTTACAGCTGTCATACGAGTGCCCTGGAGTGCCCTGGAGGGCCCATGCCTTCTACCCGTCTTCTGGCGTGCTTCTAGCTTCTTGGCGCCCCTCCTCTGTCGTCTCATCTGTCCTTCTACCCCACAGTGCACGGCTGCTTTATGCTTGTCCTCCTGGTTTTTTACCCACGTATCTCCTGCAATATGCTATTGTTAATGCGTGTCTTGGCATCTACCGTTGCTGACGATCTTCTGTATCTCCGTCTCCCTCTCGTTTCTTGACCGAGTCCGACCAAGCTGCTCTTCATCCCTGTCATTCCACCCGTCCTATGCCCCGAAGCGCAGGTCCTCTGTTAGTGTAGCCTCGTTTTGTCCTCGGTGGCTTTATTCTACTGATTTACGGCTTGGCATGCTTTATTCCCTATTCTCTAACCTGTGTTGCTCCACCTGGCGTACCTCGTCGTCTCTTGTCTCGTCTTTGCACACCGTCTCATAGCATCGCACTGCATGGCATCTCCATGCCGCCGTATGTGTATATAGTTGTTGTTCCTTCCTCCTCTTGTTGCTTCTTGTCTTTCTTTCGTATCATCCTGTCATCAGTTCAAGAAGACAAACCATCAACACATCATCTACATCAACACCTCAACGGAACAACACACTACAACATCAACACTTAATACCCAATAATCAACACACAACACACACACTAAAAAACTACCACTCTTCTCCATCAACCATCATGTCTCGCTACTCTTACTCTTCCGACAAGACCCGGTCGTCGAGCGCGTCTTCAGACGCCGACTCCTACCGTCACAACCGCCCCGCGTCGGTCAAGACCACATCGACGTCGTCGACTGCGTCGACCGTCGACACCTTTCTCGTCTCGGGCCAGACGTACTCCGCCTACATTCAGGAGCAAGCACAGGCGCGCGCGCAGGCACTGGCCAAGAAGAACGTCAATGTCTACACCACATGCGGCCGCCACAGCAATGAGTGGCTATTCAGCGGGTGGTCGTTCCGGCGCCGCGATTAGTCATGCCAGGCGGTGCATCCTGCAACGGATGCTAATGCCGTATACGCCCTAGAGGCCATGAGAAACGACCACACCAAGATACCACAACTCTTAGACTCATTTGTCTACTTAATTATAATTAATTAGTCTTTTATCCTTCATGTTTCAATATCAAATACTCTTTCATCATCTACAATGAACGTACTAAATCTACCGTGACGGCCCGTAGCGCGTGATGTCATTGCAACGGCTGCTCCATAGTTGGCAGTCTGCGGGAGCGCTAATACACGTGACATCGCGTACTACAAATTCTCATCCGCACAATGTCAGGTATGACAACAACTTACCTTGTCTGCCATCACAACGACTCGCCATGCCGCCCCAAATACTTTCACACAGCCGGGCAGCCCAGAGGGCAGCCTCGCTATGTAGCCGGCCGCTCTCTCTGTCACTGCCCTTTTCTACAGTCTCCTCAGTCTCGATCTCCTCGATCTCGAGCATCCCCCGCCGCCCACAAACACATCGCCAGCCACAACAGCCGCTACCACAACGACTGCAGACACGATCGCACACGACAAAATCCCCCCTATCGCAGCGCACAGTCTTTATCCATGTAAGACCGCCGCCCCAGACCCTTGCCGAGCGCCGCGCCGTCCTCCGCGTCGTCGAGCGCCACGGCAAGACCGACCTCTTCAAGAAGACCGCCTCCAACGACTCGTTCCTGTGCGTCGCTTCCACCACCGACATTGCCGACGCGCTCGTCAAGAAGAGCCCCATCCGCTACGACATTGCCGACTCGCTCGCCACCGTGCCCTTTTCGCTGTCGTCGACGCGCATCGGCGCCGCCCGCACGCCCGCCGGCCGCTCTTTTACCGTCAGCGTCTTCCCCGCCGCCGCCTACCCGCACCGCACCGCCATCCGCAATGGGCCGCTCTACGGACCGTGGCCCGATGACATTGAGCCCATGCTGGCGACGTCGCCGTCCTTTAAAAACACATTTACGTACAATGCGCTGCGCGGCGTCGTGCCCGAGAGCGCGTCGGCCGATGCGCTGTGCGACTGGCGGCCGCGCATTGCGTATGCGGCGGGCGTGTCGAACGCGCCGAGCGAAGGGGCGCGGGCGGTGCACTCGCACGAGTCCAAGGTAGCGCGGATCCGGGACCGACAGGCGCGGCGCAAACATGACGAGGGGTCCGTTCTGGCGGGGCTTGTCGAGCGCGCGCAGTAGGCCTTTTGGAGCCATCACAGGTTACCGTACTGAAAAGGGTATGCATAGAATTGCATTGTATTATATAGACCAAGGGACACGGACAAGGGTGACTCGGGATTAGTGGCGGAGCTGGTCGGAGCCCGACCACATATGATTTATGATAACGACAATTAAGGACGTGTTTACATGTGAATACACACTGATATAAGATGATAATATCGAGAGGGAACCAGTGCACCGTTGCTTATTCGATTAGTCATTACAGACCATCAGTGTAGCCACAGCCGCATGTAAGCCGTGTGTCGTTACGCCCGGCTAGACTCCTTCGACTCTCGCGTTCTGCTCGCCCTTGTCTCGAGTCGCCGTCCATCTCGACATCTCTAGTTCATCGCATGAGATCATACTCTATACGCAGTCGGACACTCTTGTCAAAATACAATCAACTTTCACTTGTAATACAGGATAAGAAATACGTCATCATTCACTGATGATACTGAATTGATGATCATCTCTCATTGGTGTCTAAAAACTCTCGAATCCGCCCGACTTCTGCACCGTCGACGGTTTCACCCGCGGCGCCGTCCCGCACTGCCGCCGCCCCATCGGCAAGGCACGACGAGTGGAATGCCACGCTCGCGCCCGGCCCTGCGCTGTCCAGGATCCCGTCGGCTAATGTTTGGATGTTTCCGCTCCGCACGCCGCCGCCCACAATGACCTCGATGCCGCTCGACGCCGCCGCCGCTGCCAGCTGCCGCAGCGTGCCGACATGCGCCACAGCGCCCTGCGGACCCGCGCCGCCCGCTGTCAGCACACCCGCGAACCCCATACCCCGTACCAGCGCCAGCGTCGCGTGCGGTGCGGCAGCGTCGACTGCCACGTCAAAGGCCCGGTGCAGCACGCACGCATACGCGCCCGCCGCGCGCACGAGCAGCCGGTTGCGCTCTGCATCTATTGCGTCTGTAATCGAGGCCACGCCAAATACAAAGCCGTCGCCGCGCGCGGATGACAGCAGCCCGCTCGCCGCAAAGGCCTGCAGGTCGGCCTGCATCTGCTGGAACTCGCCCTCAGAGTAGACAAAGTCGGGTTTTGATACATCGGCTGGCGGTCCGCGCGGCCGGATCATTACGCGCAGGGGCACGGTCGCGCCGCCGACGGCATCGACGGCATCGACGGCATCCCGGACCGCCGCGACTTCTGCCAGCGTCGGCGTTGTGCCGCCGTCGGCGTAGGACCCGGCGCGGTTGAGCTCCAGGCGCGTGGCGCCGTTCTCAACGGCTGTCCGCGCCGCCGCCGCCGAGAACACGGGCATTTCAAAGACGTGCTGCATGCTGACGAGGTGGATGACAGAGGCGACGGGCAGCGGTAGATTGAGGTTGGCAGTTGGGTCTAAGCATACGTAGTGCGGGGCCTTATAAGTTCTAACTGCGATTACTGCACCTGCAATCGTGCTCCGCGGTATCATATTGAACACGACAGCCTCGGAATAAAAATGCTTATCTGGGATAATGTAATTCAATGTTAGATATCACCGTTCACTTTACTTCAAAGAGTTCAGTATTCAAAGAAAGTAGTACCGATGACTAAGCGGTGCCAACCAGGTCTTGCCAAGTGCCAATGGATAAAAGCTTCGATTTGTCTGCGCAGAGGTCAACGCATTACAAATCAACGCATCAAAAACAGTAACAACAGAGGAGGTAGAATAGATCACGCAAACATAACGGCCGTAGAAACAGGAGAAAAAAGGTTACTCCCACTGGGGCACAAATAGCTGGCCGTCCTGTTCACTCGAACGTGGCGGCGTCTTTCTGCTGGCCTCGTCCTGCTCACCGGGCTGCTGCTCCGGTGGCGGCGAGGTCAGAGCCTGATCAAAGTGGCAATGGGATTCCGCCGGTGTCGGGGGACGGGCAGGCGCAGGCAGGGTCGGAGTACTGGACGCTGGCTTTGGCGTGGACGGGCCTGGCTCGGAAGCGATGGACGAGGTTGGCGAGACGGACGAGGCTGGGGAGACGGGCGAAGAAGGAGGAGCCGTGAGCACGGGCGCGTCACGGGGCGTGGACTCGGACGCGGCGAGCGTCGCTAGCTGGTTGAGTCTAAAGGACTCGTCAAAGGTGCTAGCACCGTGGTAGCCGTGGCTCCAGTCGGCAGTCTCGGTCTTGGCCTCGACCTCGGCCTCGGCCTCGACCTCCTCCTCGACTTCGTCCTCAACCTCGTCCTCGGGCGTCATTCGTCCAGCAGCAGCCATGCGCGGCGCCGGCGGAAACAACCAGCCACCTTCATCGGCCGGCAAAGAGGCGGCAAAACTAATCACGGCCGACAGCGGGGGCAGTGACGGCTGGCGCTCGTGCCGCGCGTACATGTCGGCCGGCTGCCCAGTCGGGCCGGCAAACATGGACGGCAGCCGCATGGGCTCAAGCGGCGACGGGTACACGGGGATTCCTGCGTAGCGGTCGTACGTCCCGGTGGCGTACTGCGTGTGCCCAAAGTACCTGGACTCGTACATGTCGCCGTTCGGTTCCAGCGGAAACGGGCCGTCGAACAACGCAGACGTGGCCTGCAGATGCCGGCTGACCTCTTCCTCGAGCTCCGGCGACAGCAGGCTTTGCCCATCCGCGGGCAGTGGGATGTCTTCGTCGAGCAGCTCGTCTGGGGTCTCGTAGTTGGGAGGGCCGGGGGGCGCAGGAAGCGGCAGGCCGCATTGGGTCTCGGTGCTCGTGCTCGGGGCACTGGTGGCGCTGACAAGGGCCCGGCGGCGCGATGCGCGGGTCTCGGAAGGTGTTGAACGCACAAGGTTGCGGCTGCGCTCGCTAGGCTTGAGGCCTGTTGCCCGCTCTAGTTTGTCAGTTCTGGTGTCAGTTTTTTTTGGGGGGGGGGGGGGGCGGGATCGTGGCCGTCACCCTCATACGTACGCTCTTCGTTGATGTACGCCTGCGCGAATGATCGCGCGCTTGGCGAGAAGTTCTCCAGGACGGCGTTCTGAAAAAAGTGCTCGTCTGCGTTTGTTAGCACACTAACAAGAGTTTATAAGGACCGGCAGAGGCACTCACACAGCATCAGAGGCGTGTACTGGCGCCGCGCCATGACACCCATCATGTTCTGCATCGTGGCAGCCAGTTGCGTCCAGGCGCGGGGGTTGAGAGCGCTGGGGCGGTCCATCAGGAGCCGCTTGTTCGACGACGGAATGATTACCGTCCAGAAGGCCGACTCCTCGTCGCGCGACCAGACCTTGCCACCCATGGCGAAGAAAGAAATGTTGTTAATGGTAGAAGGGAACTGCAGGTTATGCAATACCAAAGCGAGGCCGGGCTATGCTGGAACGTAAAATGGAAGTGAACAGGCAGTTGATGAAAGAAAGAGAAGGGGAGAAAGAGACGACAGAGGGAATGAGGAGGGCTTAAATAGGGCGAAGAAAGGAGGAGAATTCGAAGAGAAGCCGAAGTGATTTGAAGACATACGAAGAGAAGCAAAGCGCCCTTCGAAGGTCGAGAACGAGGGAAAATCCGACGTCAGATCAACCGTAATTTATACCAAATACGAAGCAGTATGCAGCTCATCAGCTGAGATTGGGATTGCAAACAAGCAGAGAAGTGATAGTGTATTGATGACAAGGTCAATGCCGCGTGCAAGTGATGTGAACTTGAGATAAAGAGGTATCAATGTCAGATGCAGGAGAGCAAACACGACACTTGTACTCAAAGAGGAGGACCCTACTGTGCTCGTTGGCACCTCCAGATGAAATCATACTGTTCCTGAGTTGTGGACGCGTATGTCGTAGTCGTCGTCATCGTCGTCCATGTCGCCATGAAGTCGTGATCGAAGATGTAGACGACTGCTGCCCTTTCAGATCTGCTCGTACTGCGGCAGCCATGGCAACCAGATAATGGGTATATCCCTATATAATCTGTAGCTTACAGTGCAGGAGAGATGATCAAGACAAGTGACGAGCAAAGACACCACACTGAGAAGTAGTCCCGTTCAGATGCCTCCAGCTGGTCCCCGTCATGTCCCGTAGCCAACCGCGTCACCTACTCGAACGGACTGTGCGGCAGAGGCGCTGTGTAGCCTCGAGCCAAAAGTGAGGCAGCCAGTGGCCGTTCCATGCGTGAAAACTGCCGTGTCAGTATAGATATCAAAATCCATTACAAGACAAATGCCAGATGCGCCTGGGGGAGAGGGGAAAAGACCTACCACGCTCTTCTTCGACATAGGCACTACGCCGTCGCGCACCCAGAGACCCCAGCTGCCCATCGTGTTGGCCAGCATCATATCCGTCGTCAGCCGGTCGCCAACAACGGCAATCTGGTGTGGCTCGGTCACGCCCGTCTCGGGATGAGCCCGGAAGTAGGCCATGATCTCGTCGCCACAGCCCGGCTTCTTGGTCTGGTGCGGCAGAACTGTCACGCCCGTACCCGACTCGACCGCCATGGCAAGTGACCGGTCCCGGTCGTAGCTCAGAGCGCCCGCCGTATTGGAAACAATCAGCAGGCGGCGGCCGGGGTAGGCCTCGCGCAGTTTGTTAAATTTGTCCTGAACGGTCAGCTCTGTTCTTACATAATAATAACAGGCGACGCCGTCATCTGCGCATACCTGATACGACGGCCAGACCTCGCTACTTTCGGGAAAGGCAAAGCAGTCGTCCTTGTCGAGCACAACGGCTTTAATGTCTGGACCTTTTTCGCCATGCCTTGCTGCAAATGCGCTGTCCAGAGGCACGGGAATCTCATTGAACGTCGACACCACGCCGTGCGGAAGACACAGTGACGGCCGCGCCAGCAGGCGGAAGATGTTGACTGATGCCGAAAGGTTCAAGTTCATCTTTCAATCACAATTGGCGGCAAAGACCAGAGGCCAAAGCAGCTCCAAGTGATGACGTTGACTCCATTCATCGTGGCTTATGTAATATAATTGTGTCTGCGCAAAACGGTTATCAAAAGTGGATCCACAGCTACCGCGACTGAGACGCGTCTCAACGAAGTGCTTAACGTCGTCACAAGTAGACCGACGACCTCATCAACCAGCCAGCACAGTCGAAAGCCAGATCCGATTGACCAGTAGCCAGATCTACTTGATAGACCTCTTCAACCCGATATCTTCGTCTCCTCCCATCTCCATCACACCCTCACCCTCACCCTCAACCATCCGACGCAGATGACTCGCACGTCGGCGAAAGGGGCCATCAACGGCGCGGCGCCGGCACCGACGGCGGCAATGGAGCCCGCACCGCTCAGCAAACTGTCTCCTAGCGTCAACCGGATAGCATCGACCTCTGCGGAGCGCCACCAACTGCAAAATGGGGGCGCAAATGGCATTGCCCATGGCGTCGAGAACCAGTCACCATACCCAAGCACACCGACAAAGAAATCTTCAACGAGAAAGGCCAGAGTGAGTGCTGGAGCCGACAGAAAACGCGTCCAGAAGGGAAATGAAGACGATTTTAGCATTGGCGACGTGCCAAAGCCAAGCGTGCCCGACAATGCCGTGTCCAACGGCAACGGCCTGCCCTTGCAAGTTCGCGCTGAAACTCGTTTGGCCCACGATGCGCAAGTGGCCGGCGTGCACGATGCGATAATACGCGTCCATCCGCCGACCGACGACCCGCAACCTCAGCAGCAGCAGCCGAATGCGGCGGCAGAGCCAGTAGCAACACCGCGGAAGCGCGGCCGGCCAAGGACGCGATTCGATGACGACGCTATCAAGACGACGCCAAAACGGCAGCGGACAGACCCATTTTCGACGCCAACCAAGGCGAACACATCGCCGTCGAAAGCAACTCCGGGTACAGGCCGTGGCCGTGGCCGGCCGCGGCTAACTGAAACTCCTTCGACGCGGCGGACCATGGCCGACCGTTCTGCACGCAAGAAGACGACGCGGGCCCTGATCGACCGCATGGTTGCCGAAGACAATGAAGACGAAGACGAAGAGATTTTGGGTGCTGCTATTCTCGGCGCGGACTACGACGACGACGATACGGAGGACGAAGACGAGATCGCCGAACCCGCGGCACAGGCCAACGGCGAATGTTGGCTTACACCTATACCGGAGAAGGTGCAAGAGGAGGCCACCCCATTGGCAGACGAGCCATTGGCAGACGAACCATTGGCAGACGAGCCATTGGCAGACGAGCCCGTGGCGCCGGTGCCGCGCAAGCGCGGGCGGCCACCCAAGAACGCCCCCAAGCAGCCGAAAGCGCCTCCGGCACCCGCGGCACCGGTTGACCCAAACGCACCGCCCAAGCGTGGGCGAGGCCGGCCGCGCAAGACAGACACAACCGCGCCCAGTGCGGCGGCGGCAGCGACGGCGGCAGCACGCGAGCTCGAGGCGCCTCGCGACCAGCCGGCACACGAGCACTACTTCTTCCACAACCGGTCTGGTGCGGCCGGCAAGACGTCAAACAACACTCTGGCAGCGCTGCGGCCGCTGACGTACGACGAGTATTTCCGGCTGCGCGACGGCGGCCCCGACAGCGATATTGCGGGCAGCAGCCGCCACGAGCCGCAGATCACCTACCTCGAGAATCTCCATGCGCAGTCGTTCCCGCAGTGGGCCTTTGAGCTATCGCAAGGGTTCAGTGTGTGTCTCTACGGCTACGGGTCCAAGCAGCGTGTGCTGCGCGCATTTGCGAAATCGCTGCACAAGAGCATCGGCAACCACCAGAAACACAAGATTGTCATGGCCAACGCCAGCCCGGCAAGTGCTACCGTAGCCGAGGCTGCGGCGACAAGCGGTGCCGCCGCAGCAGGGGGCGGCGGAGGAGGAGGCGGCGCGCCAGCGACGGCATCGGCGGCGGCATCGACGCTGCGCGATATCTTGCTTGTGATCGCAGCGGCCGCCAGCAGCTCCAAGAGCAAAGACGGCGCGCCGAAACTTCCGACCGGTGCGGCCGCTGCCGAGAAGACGCTGCTGTCCATGCTCGACCATGCCGCCACAACAAAATCGACAACCACCATTACCCTCCTTCTCAACGGCGTCGACAGCCCGAGTCTGCGGCGCCCGGCGACGCAAGCGACACTGGCCCGTCTCGCGGCGCACCCCAGTATCCAGATGATGTGTGCCGCCGACACGCCGGCCTTTGCGCTCATGTGGGACGGTGCAGCGCGCAGCCAGCACAACTTTGTCTTCCACGACGCGACGACGTTCCGCCCGCTGGCCGGCCTCGACACGGTCGACGAGGTGCATGCGCTGCTGGGCCGGCGTGTGCGGCGGGTCGGCGGCAAGGAGGGTGCGGCCTTTGTGCTCCGCAGTTTGCCTGAGAACGCACGCAACCTGTTCCAGCTGCTGATTGGCGAAGCGCTGGCTGCCGACGAGGGAGGCGGCGGTGGCGGTGGCCGTCGCGGCTATGGCGACGACGACGACGGCGACGATGACTACGACGGCTACGACGAAGGCGGCGACGACAATGGCGAGTCGGTGGCACTCGAGTACCGGATGCTGTACAACAAAGCGGTCGAGGAGTTTATCTGCAGCTCGGAAATGTCCTTCCGCACACTGCTGAAAGAGTATGTTGTCTTTGTTTCTTTGTCTCCCTTTGTTTTTCTGTCACTGCCCCCTTTTGTCTCTTTCGTCTTTTGTCTCTTTGTCACTACTAACCTTTTTTAGATTCCACGACCATCAAATGGTGACGAGCCGCAAGGACGCCTTTGGCACAGAGATGCTCAGTCTGCCGTTCCGGCGCGATGAGCTGGAAGGGCTGTTGGAAGACCTGTCTTCGTAGCCACGCCGTTTCGAGCAGACATGAGATAGACACGTACACTTGTTCACGATATACAATGGCAAATCAATAACATTTCCATCTATCAACGACGCAGCACAGCCCCTTGGACACCAGTCGAGCGGGTAACGACGATGGTCTGTTGGTGAGCTGCTGTCGCTTCTCATGAGGCGGCACAGTCTGTCATCACCAGCCAGTAGCCGGCTTCCATCTTGTTTTCGTGAATATGTCCAATGTGCCCGCAGCTCGGTGTGCGTGAGCAAAAGTAATGATTGGATATGGTCATGACCAGGTGTTGGATGTGCCCGAGGTCCAGGTCAGATGTGTCACTCTCTCCTCCGCCTTTAGGTTTGCCTCCATTGTGTCTTTCCTTGGACACACATCTTGCTTTCCTTTGAGGTCCCCACTTGACTTGCCTTTGTTGACATCTTAAATATATACCGTTCACTCTTACAACTGCCATACTTTCGTTTCATCTCCAGACACTCCCACTTGACTCGCCTTTGTTAACGTCTCTATAACTACAACTCACTCCCACGAGCCATACTTTTCGTTTCGTCTCCAGACACCACCACTCAACTCGCCTTGACTTTTCTATCTACAGTTCACTCCCACGAGCCATACTTTTCGTTTCGTTTGCTGTCAGCCTTTTCATTACCCTTTTCAACATCATCTTTCCATTCAAGCATTTCACTGCAGTATCTGCTGTGACGATCCTTCACAGACCATCCTCATGGGAGGCCCAAAGCATGCGGGCAAAAGGGCCGGTGTCATTTCCTTCGGAAAGCGAGTCAAACATGTCGTCGTCGACTGCTGCCGAGGTTACAGAGACCAGGAGGAAAAAGACCTTGCTCGGATAACAGAGAAGATTGATGGCGCTTTTGAGCAGCTCGAAATTCTAGTGTCGCGCCTGGCCGAGCTCCAGAAGTTTGAGGAGGAGAAACAACAAATTAAGTACCTTAAAATACGCGACCGGCTCGAAGCCCCGAACGTTAAGAAAGACTACGATGCTATACTACGAGACCGTCACGGCAACACTGGAGATTGGCTTGTCAAAGGCGAGGTCTTTTCTTCCTGGCTAACAACTGCCAACTCCTTCCTGTGGCTCTATGGGTTTGCAGGATGCGGCAAGTCCGTGCTTTGTTCGGCGGCCATACACGAACTTATGTGTCAGCAAGAATCCAATGAAAACATCGGTGTTGCATATTTCTTCTTCGACTACATCGACAACAAGAAGCAGGACGTCTCGGCAATGCTGGGAGCCATCATCTTGCAGCTCGCCAACCAAGTCGAAGGGGGCCGTGAGGTCCTAGTAAAGAATCTGCATGAAGAGTGCAACGACGGCAAGCCCACAATTGAGGATCTCATTCCATGCTTGTTGAATCTGATCCGGTGCTCGGACGAGACGTACATTCTCATAGACGCATTGGATGAATGCCCTCGAGACATCCGCCTGGACTTGCCGAGCCACCAGGACTCGCTGCTGGAAACCTTGATTGCCTTGCGGCAGTGGTCGGGAAATTGTCTTCATCTTCTGGTGACCAGCCGCGACGAGGCGGCCATCCGAAGGGCAATTGTCACCAAGATGGGCGCTGTCCCGGACCAGATCATCTCGCTCAGGAATAGCTCCATCGACAGTGACATTGCAGCCTTCATTGCCGAGGCACTGCGTGCCGAAGGCCATCGCCGGTGGTCGAAATACCACGACTACATCCAAGAGTTTTTGACGAAGCGCGCCGACGGAAAGTAAGCATACGCCTCTAAACCAAGTCCACATTTGAACACAGCACTGACATATAATTTTTTACCGATTTAGCTTCCGCAGGATTGATGGCTTTCTTGGAGAGCTGGCTAATGCTGCTCCCGAGAGCAAACTAGATGAGGTATTGGCTTCTGTGCCACATCCACTCAAAGTTACCTACCAGCGGATGCTCGAAAGCATCGATGAGATTTATAAAGACGACTCAAGAAGACTTTTGACACTGCTTTGCTGCTCCAGCAGACCCTTGACTGTGGCGGAAGCCACTGAAGGTATCGCTGTACAGCTCGGTGATAACCCCAGGCTGGACTTTGACTGCAGACTTTTCGGCGGCGCGGAAGATCTCTTTATTCTGTGTCCCGGCCTCATCGAGGTTGACTACCGTGACGGACCAGGTAACATTATTGGCGAACCTGTTATCGTTGATGCCTCCTCAGATGGCGTCGGCCGTCCCAGTGTCTTCACTTCTACCGTCCGGATCGCCCACTTCTCTGTCCAGGAATACCTGGAATCTGAGTGCATACCAGCAGAGGGACCTCTGAAGAAGTTCAGAATACATCAGAAGGACGCCCACGCCGAAATCGCTTCTGTTTGCCTTACATACCTGCTGGGGCTTCCGCCGACGCAGTCTGAAGACGAGTTTCCACTCACGGAGTATGCGACCAACGCCTGGGCTCACCACTATCGTCTCGCCGGCGACAAAGTCTGTGAATATGGCGCTCAAGACCAGGCACTGCGACTTTTTGGGCCCGGTGCCGGAGAACGACAAATTTGGGCAGCATATGGCTCTACTACCAGCGCTTTCTCGCCCATTTTCTATGCCTCTCGTTTAGGGCTTCACTCACTCCTGTTGGGGATTCTCAGCCGTGAGCCATACTGCAATCTCTCGAAAGAGGAACTCGGCCAGGCAATCTGCGAGACGAACGCGTTGGAAGCCGCTGTGCATAGTGGCAGCCTGGATGTGGTCAAGCTGTTGGTGAAGAAAGGTGCGCTCAGTACCCCTGGCAGTGCTGGCAGTGCCTTGAAGCTTGCGATTGCAAAAGGGCAAGGCGATATAGCTCAGTACCTGAAGTATTGTTCGTGACATTCCTGTCAGCTGAAGGCAGTCGATCTGGGGAAGGTGTTGTCCAGGTCGAGCACATTGCATCCGTTGTTTCTTTCCTGCTTTTTTCTTGCTTCTATCTGAGAGTTTTTGTGTATTTTGTTAGCTATGTTTTCTGTTCATTTTGTTCATTTTGTACTTTTCCATATCACAACCAATAGACTGTTTAGTAGGCAACCGCGGCCTACCACACAGCTAAATATGTAACATACCAACCCACATAGTTCAGCGACAGTTTTTACCCCAGAGGGTTCTGTCAACATAGGCGCCAATAGTCAGGATTGACTGAGTAAGGCGAATAATTATAATAATAATAGACTGTTTACCGTGAATCCGTGTGCTGATCATGAAGTGAGATATCGCTGCACAAGAGCATTGGCAACCACCCGAAACACAAGATTGTCATGGCCAACGTCAGCCCGGTCTTTCACGACGCGACGACCTTCCGCCCGCTGGCCGGTCTCGACACGGTCGACGAGGTGCATGCGCTGCTGGGCCGGCGTGTGCGGCGCGTCGGCGGCAAGGAGGGCGCGGCCTTTGTGCTCCGCAGTTTGCCTGAAAACGCACGCAACCTGTTCCAGCTGCTGATTGGCGAAGCGCTGGCTGCCGACGAGGGAGGCGGTGGTGGCGGTGGTGATGGTTGGTGGCCGTCGCGGCTATAGCGACGACGATTACGACGGCTACGACGAAGGCGGCGGCGACAATGGCGAGTCGGTTGCACTCGAGTACCGGATGCTGTACAACAAAGCGGTCGAGGAGTTTATCTGCAACTCGGATATGTCTTTCCGCACACTGTTGAAAGAGTATGTTTTCATTGTTTCTTTGTCCCCCCCTTTGTTTCTCTGTCACTGCCCCTGCGCCTTTTGTCTCTTTTGTCTCTTTGTCACTGCTTCCCCTTCTGTCTCTTTGTCATTGCTGACCTTTTTTTAGATTCCACGACCATCAAATGGTGACGAGCCGCAAGGACGCTTTTGGCACAGAGATGCTCAGCCTGCCGTTCCGACGCGACGAGCTGGAAGGGCTGTTGGAAGACCTGTCGTCGTAGCCACGCCGTTTCGAGCAGACATGAGATAGACACGTACACTTGTTCACGATATACAATGGCAAATCAATAACATTTCCATCTATCAACGACACAGCACAGCCCCCTTGGGCATCAGTCGAGCGAATAACGACAATGGCCTGTTGATGAGCTGCTGCCGCTTCTCGTGAGGCGGCATAATCTGTCATCACGCCAGTAGCCGGTCTCCAACTTGTTTTCGTGGAAATGGCGACGACGGGTTGTATGCGCTGCTGTTCACCTCCAATGTGCCCGGTGCCCGGTGTGTGTGAGCAAAAGTAATGATTGCGTACACATATGGTCATGACTAGGTGTTGGATGTGTGGTGTTGGATGTGCCCGAGGTCCAAGCCAGATGTGTCACTCCTCTGTCCGCCTTTATCAGGTCTGCCTCCATTGTGTCTTTCCTTGGACACGCATCTTGCTTTCCTTTGAGGTCTCCACTTGACTTGCCTTTGTTGACATTCTTATTAATATACTGTTCACTCTCACAACTGCCATACTCTCGTTTCGTTTCCAGACACTCCCACTTGACTTGCCTTTGTTGACGTCTCTATAACTACAACTCACTCCCAAGAGCCATACTTTTCGGTTCGTCTCCAGACACCACCACTCAACTCGCCTTGACTTTTCTATCTACAGTACACTCCCACGAGCCATACTTTTCATTTCGTCTCCAAACACTCCCACTTCACTCGCCTTGACTTTTGTATATCTTCATTTCACTCCCACGAGCCATACTTTTCGTTTCGTCTGTTGTCAACCTTTTCATTACCCTTTTCAACTTCATCTTTCCATTCAAGCATTTCACTGCGGTATCTGCTGTGACGATCCTTCACAGACCATCCTCATGGGAAGCCCAAAGCATGCGGGCAAAAGTGCCGGTGTCATTTCCTTCGGAAAGCGAGTCAAACATGTCGTCGTCGACTGCTGCCGAGGTTACAGAGACCAGGAGGGAAAAGACCTTGCTCGGACAAAAGAGAAGGCTGATGGCGCTTTTGAGCAGCTCGAGAGTCTAGTGTTGCAACTGGACGAGCTCCAGGAGGTTAATGAGAAGATCCGACAAATTGAGGACCGTAACATGCGCGACTGGCTCGATGCCCCGGACGTTCAGGGAGACTACGATGCTATACTACAAACCCGTCACAGCAACACTGGAGATTGGCTTGTCAAAGGCGAGGTCTTTTCTTCCTGGCTAAGAGCTGCCAACTCCTTCCTGTGGATCTACGGGTTTGCAGGATGCGGCAAGTCCGTGCTTTGTTCAACGGCCATACACGAACTTATGTGTCGGCGAGAATCCAATCAAAACATTGGTGTTGCATTTTTCTTCTTCAACTACAACGACGGCAACAAGCAGGATGATTGGGCTATGCTGCGAAGCATCGTCTTGCAGCTCGCCTACCAAGTCAAAGGGGGCCGTGAGGTCCTATCAAAGCTGCATGAAAGGCTGAAAAGAATGGGGGGCTTTATTTTCCCAGAAAGGCTCATGGCATGCTTGTTGAAACTGATCCAGTGCTCGGACGAGACGTACATTCTCATAGACGCAGTGGATGAAAGCCCTCGAGACCTCCCGAACCCGCTGAACAGCCACCAGGACTCGCTGCTGAATTTTTTGATTACCATGCGGCAGTGGTCGGAAAATCGTCTTCATCTTCTCGTGACCAGCCGCGACGAGCCGGACATCCGAGAGGTATTTGTCGCCGATATGAGCGCTGGCGATATGAGCGCTTTCTCGAACCAGATCATCTCGCTCAGGAATAGCTCCACCGACAGTGACATTGCAACCTTCATTGCCGGGATATTGGGTGACCAGAAATTTCACCGGTGGTCGAAATACCACGACTACATCCAAGAGTTTTTGACGAAGCGCACCGACGGGAAGTAAGCATATGCCTGCCTAACCAAGTCCACATCTGAACACAGCACTGACATATAACTTTTACCGATTTAGCTTCCGCAGGGTTGCTGGCTTTCTTGGAGAGCTGGCTGATGCTCCCGAGAGCAAACTAGATGAGGTACTGGCCTCTGTGCCATCATCAGTCGAACACACCTACCAGCGAATGCTCGAGAGCTTGCACAAGTCTTGCGGGGACGATGTAAGAAGGCTTTTGACACTGCTTTGCTACTCCAGCAGACCCTTGACTGTGGCGGAAGCCATGGAAGGTATCGCTGTACAGCTCGGTAATAACCCCAGGCTAGACATTAACAGAAGATGTTCCAGCGCAAGCGATCTCGCTTATAGCTGTGCCGGCCTCATCGACTTTGACTACCGTGATGGATCAGGGAACATTATTGACGATCCTGGTATCATCGATCCCCCCTTTGACGGCGAAGCCCCCTCAGATGGAAAAGTCCGTCCCAGTACCTTCACTTCTACCGTCCATATCGCCCACTTCTCTGTCCAGGAATACCTAGAATCTGATTGCATACCAGCAGAGGGACCTCTCAAGAAGTTCAGAGTACATCAGAAGGACGCCCACGCCGAAATCGCCTCTGTTTGCCTTACATACCTGCTGGGACTTCCGCCGACGCAGTCTGAAGACGAGTTTCCACTCACGGAGTATGCGACCAACGCCTGGGCTCACCACTATCGTCTCGCCGGCGACAAAGTCTGTCAGCATGGCGCCCAAGACCAGGCACTGCGACTTTTTGGGCCCGGTGCCGGAGAACGACCAATCTGGGCAGCATATGGCTCTACTACCGGCGCTTTCTCGCCCATTTTCTATGCCTCTCGTTTAGGGCTTCACTCACTCCTGTTTGAGATTCTCAGCCGTGAGCCATACTGCAATCTCTCGAAAGAGGAACTCGGCCAGGCAATCTGCGAGACGAACGCGTTGGAAGCCGCTGTGCATAGTGGCAGCCTGGATGTGGTCGAGCTGTTGGTGGAGAAAGGTGCCCTCAGTACGCCTGGTAGTGCTGGCAATGCCTTGAAGCTTGCGATTGCAGAAAAGCAAGACGATATAGCTCAGTACCTGAAGTATTGTTCGTGACATTCTTGTCAACTGAAGGCAGTCGATCTGGGGAAGGAGTTGTCCAGGTCGAGCACATTGCATCCGTTGTTTTATTCTTGCTTTTTTCCTGCTTTTGTTTGAAAGGTTTTTATGTATTTTGTTAGCTATGTTTTCTGTTCTTTTTTTTCCTTTGTTCTTTGTTCTTTTCCATAACACATCCAATAGACTGTTCACCGTGAAGCCGTGTGCTGATCATGAAGTGAGATGCTTCCGAATTAGGAAAGCATTTACACAGTGTGCGACAACAGTGTGCGTTATACGAACACGTTAAGGCTTACTGTTATTATGGGTCTTTATCGAAAAAGTAACAGCAATGTGTTATGATTGTGGCAGATCTGTCCCGATAAAACGGACAGGGGAGCTACCGATATTACGGTGACCTATGAATAGCTTGCACACACGAGTCTCGACTTGCCCCTAGACATACTTGCAAAGACGACAAATCAACCACCAATCCCTTTGTCGCACTTGACCGATCTGCACTTTTCTTATCGACAACTGCAATCAACCGAAACAAGGAAAGCAACGAGCAACAAACAACGACCAACGAGAACAGCCTTTACGCAACCGACAAACCACACCACATTTCGCAATGGTGCGACGTCCCCGACTCCTCGGCCGCTGTGGCCTCTGCTAACACTCCGTCCACAGGCCCAAACCCCCGAACAGCGGCGGCGCAACCTCAAGTTCGCCAAAGACCAGGATGCGCGCCGCGGCAAGTCCGAAGCCGACCTGAAGCGCCGCACCAAGGAGGTGCAGAAGTCGCCCATCTCGCCCGTCTGGCTGGGTACGTTTTAGGAAGAGGGTGGCGCTGGTTTGCGTGCACGCAGCTAACATGTCTAGGTGTGCTTGCCTTTGTCGTCTTTGGCGGTCTCGTGGTCGAGATTTTTTCGCGCTTCTTTTTGTAGGCAGCGAGGAGCGGCAGCAGCGGCAGCCGAGCAGGCTGATGACAGACTGGGGATGGGATAAAGGGCACAATCAATGCCAATGGAGAGAGCGACGCGAACACGCGCGCCATCTGCCAATCCCAAACCACACCCGGGAGTGCGGCAGCGCATGTACGAACAGTTGTGTGTAAGAGACGTGTGGCCGGCGTGGCAGCGCGGGCAGTGCACAGGACGCTGGCTAGTCGCGGCAGTTCAGCGGCCGAGGCGCCATGCCTGGCGATTGCCTCTGTCCTGCTCTGCCTTTTGTCTTGGTCTGCTCTATATTTGATTTTCTTTTCTTGTGTTGTTCTTTTATTTCGTTTCATTTCGTTTTCTTTTGGCACATCGGATCAGCGTATTCTTATTTAATACTGTTATTGTACACATGGCTGGCACAAGGAGTGAAACGTAGAGTGACGAGTGACGATGGACACAACCCTTTTCTTGTCGGCTCTTACTCAGCAAGGCTGGAATACCGCGTCGCGCAGCACGATTGCTACCTGCCACGTGTCGCGATAACTCTAATAGGAGTGCCGGGTATCCCCACTTGTCACGCGCGACGGCATCGCCTTACGAGGATTGCTTCCAACGTCGGATTCATCTTTTACTTCATTTACGATTGACTTGTATATTCATTCCTAATCTTTTACCAATATGCTTACACCTTTGTGTATGTCTCACTGCAGAAAAAGAGATCAATCAGAAAACAACTTGATGAGAAATCAATAGAAACAGAAAGAACAGAAAGAAAACGCTGCGACCCGGGTAAACGGCCCGGCTGCCGGCACCCCCGTATTATTCACGCTTTTAGTCATCCGGAAGGAGTGATTTATAACCTGCCGCCCAAGGATATCATCCTATCATCTATCATTGCCCCCCCCCCCCCCCCCCCCCCTTGACTGCTTGACATGCATAGGGCGCAAGGCAGCAGCCATTTCGCCATCTCGCATGCTCACGCTTTTGGCTTGCATGCTTGATCGGGGTTACCGACCAGAAAAAGGCCAAGAAGCGCCCACGATGACGGCAGATGAGTCAAGTCTGGGCGCGACTGAACACGTTGCAGGTAGTCGCGATTGCAAATCATATTTATAGAATTTATAGAGATCATAATGTGTAGGGTGTTGGCTATGGTACAGTTCTTGTCAGAACAAAAGACAGAAGAACAGAGTGGTGAACGAAATACGAGTATACATCAGTGGTTGTCGCAGATACAAAAACAGAGTGGTGAACGAAACACGAGTGTATACATAGTGGTTGTCGCAGATACAGGAGACATTTATAAAAAGACGAGATATTGATACAAATACAAAAATGCCATCTGTCCTGCGCCCGCCGCACGAATGCAGCTAAGAAAACAAAAAAGACTAAAGGTGCCTGTTGTTGTCATGCTGGCCGGTATGTGGTGTTTTGTAGTGGGTGTTGCGTTTGTTAATTTTGTTTTCGAAATGATTAGTCGAGAAAGTGTTTGTAACGATGCCATGGAGAGGGTATAGACAGAAAGCAGAAGCAAAGAAAATTGTAAAACAATCAAACAAACATTTACGACTCGTAGTCGTAATAGAAAGAGCCTTCGTTGTAGTATGGCTCCTCCTGTAACGGCGCCGCGTGCGTGTAGTCGCTGCTGCTCCGGCTGCTGTCGCCGCTGTCGCCGCCATACGCATACGGCACAGTGTCGTCGTGGGCATAGTAGTAGGCGTCTGTCGTCGCCGTCGTGCCGTCCGCCAGCGACAGGCCCGTCGAGGCCGCAATCATGCCGGCTGTCGTCGCAGCCGTCGCCGCATACGCTGCGCTGCCGCTGTGCGTGTACATGTCGTCAAACAGGTCGGGCGTCGTGCTGCTGCCGCTAGCAAACACGTCGCCGCCCGCACTGCCACTGCCGCCACCACTGGAATACACGTCACCCGCCGCACTGGCACTGCCACTGCCGCCGCGCTGACTGCCGCCGCGCTGACTGCTGCTGCTGCCGCCGCCACCGCTGTGCCGGCTGCCGCTGCTCATGGACGCGTGCCCCTTGGCCACCATGAAGCGGAAGCTGGGACCGCCCCAGGGCACGCCAGACAGTTGTGCGTCAACGCCGAGATCCTCGGGCGCGGGCACCTGGTAGCTGCTGGCGGCATGCTCCTGGTTGCGACTGGCGCGCTCGTCGCGCTCTTTTTGCTCGCGCGCCTTTTCGCGGAACTTGCGCTGCGCGATGCGGTTCTGGATGCGGCGGCGCTCGTCGGGGTCGGTGACCTCGCTCCAGTCGTCGCTCTTTTTGGGCTTGGAGGCGTGACGGCGGCTGCTTGTTGTGGCGGTAGAAGACGATGGTCTGGCGGGTCGTGCCGAGAGCATTGTGTCTGTGGTGGTGGAGGAGGTGGTGGTGGTGGTGGAGGAAGAGGAAGAGGCGGAGCTTGAGGGATGCTCTCTTTCTTTGCCCTTGGACTTGTTACTTTTTTTAGTTCCTTTCCGGTGGGCGGTGTCGCGCTCGGTCTCGGAGCCAGAGCTGTCGTGCTTTTTGTGGTGGTGTTGATGGGCGACGGCACGTGGTGTAGTTGGTGCCGCGTCGTTGGCATAGACGTTGTGCGCTGGTTGATATGCCTGGTCGTCTGAATCTTGTACGCGGGATGTGTGATGTGTGTGGTGCTGGTGTGGTTGTTGACTTGACATTTATGGTAGATAAGAGTGCAGCCAGCGTATATATAATATAATGGAATGTACAGTACGATGACAGTACGATGATTATGGATATATATAAGAAGAAGACAGATGGTGTAGACACGACGAGGATGTTGGGGTATTATGTATGCGAGTTAGGGTGTGTTAGATGGATGCATGTACATGCTTGGTGGTGGAACGGGAGTGTTGAAAAGAAGAAGGATTCAAAGACAATTATATAGAGGGGTGTGGTTAAAGACGTCAGAATAGTGACGAGGCTATGTCTGGCGACTAGATGCAGAAAAGGTAGAGAGTAGATGGAGAGTAGAATATGACTTTAGTAACAATGACAAATAACCAAGGGACTAACAATTAGCTGCGGGTAGGGCTGTGTTGAGGCAAGCGAGAAGCAGAGGAGAGGTAAAAGCACGAGATGAGTAGTACTGCTTGGACAAAGACTGATATCAATGTTTGGGAAGTTGGCTGGAGATGTGTGGCGATGCAGCCGTTATATACATGTTGGGATGCTCATCACCACTCGTAGCAGTAGGATGGAAAGAACAGAATGGAAAGAAGATTCCAGTTTGATGAGCAACGTTTACTAATGGCGCAGCCGATTGTATGCGTTAAGAGCCGAGTGTGGCTGACGGAGTAGGAGAAGGAGTCGATGTCAAGCAGGTGGTGAGAAAATGGATGAATACAAGACGGCAATAAGAGATCAAGACGAGGCTACAAGGACGTGGTGGTAGGATTAGATGACGACGACCTCAGGCAGCAAGATAGACTCGAGTCTGACTCGGGACGAACTGCAAGGCAGATGCTAGTCACGCGCGGCGACTACACTTATGGGGGAGGGAGCTAAGGAATGACTGGAGGTGACTATCGGTGGACTATTGAGTGGGAGGTACCAAGGCGCGGCAAAGAACAAGAAGACGAAGCGAGGCGAGACGAGAGACCCACAACGGCGATATAACAAAAAAGGACGAAGCGTATGCAGATGTCTGATGTAGTGGCAGTGAATAAGAGACAAGCCAAGAAAAGCCAAGACAAGCTTCCATAACAGATAAAAAGGTGGTTCTGCAGCGTGTAAGTTTGTTTGTTTGCTTGGTATTGGTTTATTCCATGCTGGTATTAGTTTAGGGTAGTTTATTTCCATGCTGGTATGTGAAAGCAGTGGAGTCACAGTCAAACAGACAAAGACCGGAATCACCATGAATAGGATAAATCAAACACAAATCTGATTATAGTTTAAGTGGACGGCGATTCGCGGAAGAGCATAGCGTCACGGGCTCGTTCGGGAGATGATCGTAAGATACAAGACACTTGATGCAAGCAAAAGACGGAGCGCCGTATATGCCCCAAATGGGTAAATTAGATGTAAGAAGGAGGATAAGCGTGGCATTGGTGGCATTGGTGGCATTGGTGGCATTGCTCAGGATGAACACAGAGTGACGTAGGCGACTGTGGGAGAGTTATAACGAATAACAAATGTCTGGTGAGTCACAATATCAATAAAATACTGTATTCTACACCGGTGCTCACTATCGACGTCCCATCTACCACCCCCCTCCATCTTTTCTTTTTCTTTATTTCTAGTCTTCTTCCTTTCTTCCTCTACCCCCCCTCCTCGGTAAGAGCTCGTTTCTTTGTTCCTGTCCTGCCCTGTCCCGTCCCGCCCGTTTGTTCCTATCCATTCTCTCCCAGCCGGCTAGTCTTCGTTACTGGGTCTTGTGATGCTCTAATTTATTGTGATAATCCCCCTGAATGTTCCGTGTTTTGATCTTGTGGACGATGACGATGACGGATTGATTTTTGTGGTTTGTCTTTGCCGTTTACCCTTCTATTTCATCCTTTTTCTACTCTGTATGCTTACCTACCCCTGTCATTCCGATAAACTGATAGCTTAACTGATAGCTTAACGGCCAGCTTGTCTCACTTTTTCTATTAGCTGCATGCTTGTAAGTGAGACTTCCTGATTGCCAAGGCATGCGGCAAAGCGATGGGGTTCTAGAGCGTGATGACAAATGCTCACAGCCAACGAGGTCCTGTGAGATACTTGAAAACCGAGGCTGCACAGTATGACGAAGGATGAATACGAAAAACTGCCACCAAGTATGATGTCCATACCGAAAGGGGAAACAAAAAAGAAAAGAGAAAGAAAGACAAAGGAAGAAAGAAATGTCTAAGAACACCGAATTCGCCAAATAATACCCGTACGGGCCACTGTCTATCCACTACGGCCTGTCCTTTTAACAGGAAACTAACAGGAAACTGTCCCTGTGGACATCAAAGGAACTGTCAACACGCCCTTGCATCGAAGGACTGCTTCACGTTGCTTGTTTGTGGTTGCTTACTGCATGCCATGATAATACGAGATGTGTTTACCGCTGTGCCATGTCATCGGCGGGCATTTGTGCGGTCATATCTGCTACGTTGCTTTCCCTTGTTACTATGTATATACACTCGATACTCGACACAGATCGATGTGCGAATGGGTTCTAGAGCATCCCCAGATCGCTGCCAACGACGACACTTGATCCCAGGATATCTTAAGCATACACTAGGGTTATCGAGAAACTAAATAGGCAGGAGAAGGGTGAAAGGGGAACAAAAGTACGGAGCAGTGCCGATCTGTATACGTATGTCTTTCTTTCTTTTCTTTTTCTGTCCGTTTTCTGTCCGTTCCTTTCTTCCCCGTCCCTTTTCTTGTCGTTCCCATTCCTTCTCTTGCCCGTTTCATTTTCTTCGTTCCTCTCTCTCTTCTCCTTTCCATTCCCGTATGCTTAATGGCCTTTGATAGTACTCCAAAAGCATACAACTCCAACTATCATTCGGCTAGTTTAACATCCAAAAATAAGCTACATACCATTAACCCTGGTTTAATAAACCACTAGCTCGAGGGTTCGATTTCCGGCGAAGCGTTTTTCTCTTCTCAGGCCTAGGACAGCTCTTGGATCACGCTTGCATGATCCTCTGGTGCCCGACCGTATCAACGGACCGCTCCAGGCTTACTTTATCTGCTGTAAAATACCGCGAGACGAGGGCAGCGATGCGATGCGGTCCAATGTGGTTATGTAATAACGGATGCGCTCCTGCGCTCCTTCCTTTCCGACGACAGCATCGGACGACAGCCTCATCGGACGACAGCCTGACTATAAATAGCGCATCGGTGCCGACGACATCTCCTAGAATTATCCTCTTGATATGTTTGTAACGGCTTTCTTCACTTACTCCGGATAGACTTTTGTTATTTTCCATCCTTTTCTCATCTTGTGCTGTTTTTATACCTCTCTT
This sequence comes from Ophiostoma triangulosporum, assembly GCA_029298705.1. Taxonomy (NCBI): domain Eukaryota; kingdom Fungi; phylum Ascomycota; class Sordariomycetes; order Ophiostomatales; family Ophiostomataceae; genus Ophiostoma; species Ophiostoma triangulosporum. The sequence goes on along the minus strand of JANSLO010000009.1, from coordinate 1,076,531 downwards.
TCTCGCTTTGCTTTTCCTGCTACCTCTTGCGGACTATTTTCCTCCGTGCCTTATTTCTTCCAACGTACGTAATTAGTCTTGAAGATCTACTACTTTTCGTCTATTTGTCTGATTCATGGCAGCAGTACAAATGCGCCGTAAACACACCAAATAGACAAACGACGACTAGAACACAATGTCTATCACAGCGCTCGTGCACAGCACACTGCGAGCATCCGTCTCTGCTAGCTACACTTCTCAATACACCAAACCCCAAAACACCGATACACCCGATAGACTCCATACCACCAGGACAGCCTCTTCACAGGAGCGTACCCTATTATTCCGTATTTTTGTTGATTGCTTTGGCCGTTCTATTAATCATCCCATCATGAGGTTATCGCGTCAAGAATGTGCCATGCGCCCCAGTGAACCACGCATACAATAAAGTTCATTATCAACGACATGTCCCATTATGATCAAGCAGATCAGAGATCAGGAGATCAAGATCAAGAGATCAAGATCAAGAGATGAACAATCGTTTCTATAGAGTTTTACATAAATGCCCCCTAGCAAGTGCAATATCAAACGTGTGATTCTTTTGTCCATACCAGCAAATCGTACCTTTGCCTATGTATGTTGTTCCTATCCCAGACCCCCGGGTAGGACCCGTAGACCCGGTTGGGACTCTAAAACATCCCGTCATCTCCCAAGGAGACCTTGTATGCTTACTGGAGGATAAATCGTTCCGTCTTCCACCAAGAGGGGTGGAGTGACCTCAGATATGCTGATGCCTAAAGGTCCAGCCATGTGTGTCTACATATACTTGTACACCGGATTTATTCAGCCCTCATCCTCATAACCCCGGACCTACTTCGTATACTCCGTATTCTGTACAAGTATCTGCACAGCCTAGCCGCCGTAATACGACGAGCACCGACCTGACACTGTCGGCTATTAGGTCTGCCCGATGCAATTGACCGAGCTGCACTCTGTGACACATCTGAGGCGGTTCTTTGTCAAACCTGTGCACAACTCGGCCTTAACGCGGTCCGTCGTCCGATGTCCCAAGATCCTACGTACATATTACTAAAAAGGTATGATATTGCGAATGTAACCAAGAGTTATTACTCACACCCCAGCCCACACCGATTCCGTCAGATGTGGCAATGCAACCAAGGGCTGACATTTACGCCCTGCAACTCGATTTGATTTAATTACGTGATCTGACTAATGCCAGCCAAGAGATCACCAGACACAACCAAAAGATGCCGTCTGCAACACACAATGACGACAGCCTGGCTCAGCCTGGCTCAGCCTTGCAACCTTGCAACCTTGCAACCTTGCAACCTTGTCCCGTTGTGCTCTTATGCCCTGCCTCCCGCTTGGCCAGCAAATCATAAACGCCCCATGGCATCCGGCATCCATGATCCGTGACAAGAGCGGACATCAGCGCCGCGTATTTCGGATTGGCGATTCGTACATTCCCACCATCAACGTAAAAGTACACACGTAGGCGGTACAACAAGCCGACAGCGGATCGGGTATATGGCAAGCCACATAGAAGCACTAGAACAGAGGGACATACTATGACAGGACTTCTAGAAAGCTCAACGCCCCCTGCCCACAATATCTGGCCGACTCGGGCGCAGACAGAGACGAGAGCATTACCGAGGCAAGGGAGAGAATAGGCGAGGCGAGAAAAGATAGGGACAGGGCGTGCCACACATCACGCCCGGCGCGGCACACACATGCAATCGACAAAACAGTAGGCGATGGACGCCGATGACAAAGCAGACACACTCGCTCTGGTGTCTTGTGCTACATCTCAGGCACATCGTACCCCAAGGCATGATGTTTGGTAACTATCTTTCTTGTTGTCTCTGTCTCTGCTGTCTCGCAGCCGATGGCCACCATATTCAAATTCATATGATTGATCTATGCGTATGCTTTTCGTCTTATCATTCCTCTTAATCTATGTACTGTACAGGCAGATGGTCGTATGTGATTTTGTTATTTTGATATAGTACACCCGTGGGGATTCGTCCCGACAGCCAAGCTCTCATTGACGCTTTACGCCAGCTTCTCGCGCTCGGCACGACGCTCCGCCGCGCGCTGCTTGAACCGCACCTCGGCACGCCGGCGCTCGCCGCCGTCAATCTTGCGGCCCAGCTTGTGCTCCCACATGCCCTCTGTGACCACCACGTGCGAGCCCTCACCCTTGAGCGGCAGCGCATACGGTCCTGCAATCGCCTTGGCGCCCACAACCTTGTAGCCGCGCACACGCTTCGGCTCGCCGTGTACATCGTAGACGTCTGCCACCGGCGCAGTCTCTGAGGTCTCTGCCTCAGGAGTCTCCGACGTCTCACCCTCTGCGGCCTCGACCTCTGCCTCGGCTGGCGGCGCCACCGGAACATTCACCACAACCTTGCGCACATAGTACGGGTTATTGGGGTCCACGAGCTCCTGCACGCGCAGCTCCGCGACGCCGCCCCGCACGTACTTGAAATCGCCGCCAATGCCGTACTCGCGGAGCCGGAACTTTTGGAGCCACCGCAGCAGGTACCGCCGGTCGCGCGTCGGCTGCACGCCCAGCTCGCGCAGCTGCTTCGTCGACAGCGTAAAGAGCGCCTCCCACGTCGGGAACTTGGCTGTGTGCTGCTTCATGTTGCGGCCGATGACCGAAAGCAGCGTCGCGACGTCGGGCACGAGCGGGATCGGTTCGGGAATTCGTCTTCTCGACGCAAACGACTGTGTCGGTGGCGGCGTTGTCGGGGCTGTGGTGGAGGACGACGCGTCGGGCCGTGGTGGTGATTGTGAGAGGGGTCGGCGTTGGGATGTGCTCGCCACGGCGCAGGGTGCGGCCCAGCGCGAGCATGCCGACAGCACAAGGCCGAGGCGCGCCGGCCCTGATCGTAACGAGTTCATAATGTGCTGCTGGTGTTAGACCTGTGACGTCGTCTGCTGAAGCGAAGCTCGCCGAGATTAGACAATAGTCAACTCACAGTGTGCGTCGTAGAAAACCCGGGCACACGTGTGGCGCTATAGTGACACGGCCGAAAAGGTGCTCTGTGTAGTCTCCCGAAACAAGGGTGGTGGCCGTCAATGCTGTGCCGTCGTCGTGCCGGTCGTGTGCCCGGCTTTGCGCTGCCCGCCAAAGAGCCGCATTGAAAAAAAGTTGCCCGTCCGTTCAATTCCGCCCAATCCGGATTAGCGGATATCGGAGGGGAAGATGGTAGTTCCGTCGTGGTGTAAGTGAACATAAAGGTCCACTTAACTAGGCTGCCGTCCCTTGCCCCACTTTCCAACTGTTATCAACTGCACTATTTGTGAGGCTTTCTCACCTCACCTCTTCATTCGTTCTCCTTCTCCTATATCTCCTATATGCCATAGACTTACCACCAGACAACAACACGACGGTGTTCTGTCTTGATATACTATAGCCCGCCATGGCACCCAATATCAACAACAATGGAGCTGTTCCGCTGCGGCGCAACCCAAAGCGGGCAACAACCGAGGCCGAGGTACCTCCGTCCGGGCCATGGACCAGTGGTGAGTAGCCGCAAGTCGTGTTACGCACATATTCTACATCTCCTATCATATCGACATGTATGTATCGCACAAGACACACGTCTAATAAACAGTCAACTACTTCAACGTCATGAGCAATGCCGTCTCCGACCAGCCGCAGCCGCAGCCATCCAGTGCTGCTCCTCCCGACGATAACGTGGACGACCCTCTGCGGCCAGCCAAACGGCTGAGACTTGACGCCACCAGAATCGCCAACAAGGGTGACGACTACATTGTCCTGTCTCGCCTTACCATCGTTGACAAGAAAGCCCTGGGCGACGATGAGGAGCCGCCCGCACTGCGCCAGCCACTACAGCAGCATCCCATAAACACGTTCTTCAGAATACGACTCAACAACGAGTCCGGCCTGGATCTTATCGCGGGAGACGGCCTGAAATCCCGCGTCAAAGTCCCTGCCAAGCAGCCCTTTTGCGTCCGTCCATTGTCCGACGAAGAAAAATACCTCGTCGAAGTACACAAGAAGACCGTGCATCACGCCGACAGTGTATTGCAAGTACACCTGTCTGCCAGCAGTGAATACACATCATCTTCCAAGACCGTCACGCTCAGCCTGCACTTTGAGCTGCGCTGGATCATTCACCCCCAGCTGCGCGACCTCTACATTTGGGAACGAAACCTGCGGGACTCTGTCATCGCCCGCTACTTTCCTGATGTTTCGCTCACCCAGAAGCGAGGCCCCGGCAACGACAACAGCGATGTCAACACCCAGGCCGACTGGTCGCCCCAGTCCTTTTACGAGGCAGCCCATGTGACTAGCAAAGAAGACGACGATTCGGACGATCTGCATGTCCATGGACTGACGGCAACGCTCTTCCCGTTCCAACACCGCGCCGTCAAGTGGCTCCTGAAGCGCGAAGGTGTAAGCTGGTCGTCCAGATCCGCGCCGCTCGTGCCCTACACTCAACCGGCCGATCCCGCTCTCACGTCACACTTTGTGGCCAAGAAAGATGTCGACGGCTCCTCGTTCTACATCAGCGGCCTCCTCGGCGCAGTCACACGCGACCTCTACAGCTTCCAGCAGGCCAACGACGATGCATGCCGCGGCGGCATCCTGTCGGAAGAGATGGGTCTCGGCAAGACCGTTGAGATGATCTCGCTGATCCTCCTCCATCGGCCGCCCCCCATCGAAAAGAGGGATGTCAGCCACATGGAGAACCCCAAATTCGGCGGCACACTCATCCTCACGCCCTCGGCGCTCAAGACGCAGTGGATTGACGAGATCAAGCGGCACGCGCCGTACCTCCGCGTCATGGTGTACAACGGCATGACGAAGTCGCGCATTCCAGGTCAAACGGAAGCGGCCATCGTGGAACAGTTTTGCAAGCACGATGTCGTCATTGCGACGTACACCGACCTTCGCTCCGAGATCCACTTTGCCACTGACGCACCCGACCGGAACTTGCGCCAGCGCGAAGAGCCGTCTGATCTTCCACGGTCGCCGCTGATCCAGCTGAGCTGGTGGCGCGTCTGCCTCGACGAGGCACAGGAAATCGAGAGCGGTGTCAGCAACGTTGCAGCCCTGGCCCAGCGCATTCCGCGCACCAACTCCTGGGGCGTCTCCGGAACACCCGTGAAAGACAATGTCAATGATCTCTGGGCGCTGCTCATGTTTATTCAGTACGAGCCATACGGAAGCAAACAGGACCTTTGGAAAAAGCTCGTCCGTGACGACATGGCCCTGTTCAAGACCGTCTTCAGCCGCGTTGCCATGCGGCATACAAAGCGCCTGGTCCGCGACGAGTTGACGATCCCGCCGCAGAAGCGCTATGTCATCAAGATGTCCCATACCGCGGTCGAAGAGCAGAACTACGAAAGCCTGTTTGAAAGTCTCGTGCATGCCTGCCGGCTCGAGACCGACGGCACGCCCTTGTCTGATTCCTGGGACCCGGAGGACCCTGGCACTCTCAGCACGATGCAGACCACCCTGAACCGGCTGCGCATGGTCTGTCTGCACCCCGACCTGGACAAGTCGCTCAAGTTCAGGCTCCCGGTGCCGGGTAACAAGGCCGCGCCCATCCGGACCGTCGACGAGGTTCTCGATACCATGATCGAGCAGAGCGAGGGCGCGCTGGCCATTGAGCACCGTGCACTCCTATCCCACAAGCTGAAACGAGGCCAGCTTCTGGAGAACTCGCCGCGCGCCAAGGAAGCGTTGGCCGTATGGCAGGAGGCTCTGGAGGAATGCAGGCAGGTAGTCAAGGACGCTCGCGATAGGGTGCAACTCGAAACACAGCGCGCATCCGAAGCAAACAAGGCTCAGGCTCAAGACGCTAGCAAGGGCAAGGACAAGGACTCGGATGACGACAGCGACGACGACCAGGACAACGCGGCCGGCGGCAAGCTCGCCGAAGCCCAACGCGAGCTGCGCTATTCGCTCGAAGTACTGCACAAGGCCGAGTTCTTCTGTGCCAACGGCTACTTCCAGGTCAAGTCCAACGTGGAGTGGACGCCGCCGGACTCGGATGCGTTCAAAGAGCTTGAGCGACTGGAAACCGAAAGCTACGAACGCGCCAAGCTCATCCGCCGCGAGATTCTTAGTGAGAGTCTCGCCAAGGCCATGCGCGCCATGGAGGATATTCAGGGCAAGGCGGCGTCGCAGGGCTTTGTCGAGATTCCCGAATCCCAATTTCCGCAGCCAACGGGCATCGAGACCCGCCGCACGGGCGAGGATCTGGACCGACTGTCATACGTGCTGAGCAAGCAGGCCGCGCAGATGGACGCGTGGCGCGAGGCGCTTGTGCAGCTCCTCCTCAAGGATCTCGTGGACAACGACGACGTCAAGGACGAGGCGGGCAAGACGGTCGAGATCACCGGCGACGAGTACGAAGACTCGACCAAGGTGCAGGACGAGATCCAGGTGTACCTGACGATCCTCAAAGCCGGTGTCAGCGACCGCAAGTTTTTGATCACCGGCGTCACCCCCAGCATCCTCGCCTCTAATGAGGAGGCGCAGGCGCAGCTCTCGGCCAAGAACGGCGAGGGCCCTGCACCCGAGCTGACGCTGCGCGTCTTTGAGGAGCGACGGGTGTCGCTGCTGCCGCCCGACGACGACGAGGTCACCGGCGCAGAGGTTAGTGTCGCCGCAACGCCTCCTGTGGGCAGTCTGCGGTCCTGTATCGTGGATATGCGCGACCTCTCGTCCCGTCTGCATGACCAGCAAGCAGTCCTAGGGAGCGGCCGTGGCCACACCGTGGCCAGCCAGCGCATAAGCACGGAGATATCGTGTGTGACAAAGCAGATGCGGAGTGCGCAGCGTGAGCAGACGCGTCAGCTCAAGGTTATTGCCGACCTGGAAAAGGAGCTCAACAAGGTGCGCACCTCGCTCAATGCGCGCATCGCCTACTACCGCCAGCTGCAGACCGTCTCGGACATGGTGGCTCTGTACAAAGGCCCCAAGGACGACGAGGCCATTGCGGCGATCGCCCGCGAAGAGGAACAACTCGCGCAAAAGTACACCGTCGCGGAGTCCAAGCACCGCTACTTGCAGCACCTCAAGGAGATGGATTCGTCCGAGGAGTCGCGCACATGCATCATCTGCCAGTCGAGCTTTACGGTCGGCGTCCTGACCGTCTGCGGGCACCAGTTCTGCAAGGAGTGCATGAGCACGTGGTTCGCAGCACACCGCAACTGCCCCCTGTGCAAGCGCAAGCTGAACATTGGCCAGCTGCACGACATTGTGTATAAGCCGCGCGAGCTCAAGGTTGTTGACGACCACGGCGGCGACACTAAGCAGCTGCGCACTGGACAGTCGAGTAATGGCGGCGGCGGCAGCAGCAGCAGCAGCAACAACGAAAACGACAACGCCACGCATGGGCCGCAAATCTACGAGGCGTTTGGCAAGGACAAGGTGGCCGAGATCATGAACATTGACCTGCCCGGCCAGTCGTTTACGACCAAGATCGACACGCTGGTGCGCCATATCCTGTGGCTGCGCACGTCGGACCCGGGCGCCAAGGCGATTGTCTTTTCGCAGTACACGCCATTCCTATCTATTCTGGCGGCGGCGCTCAAGCACCACGGCATTAGCTTCACGTCGTACACGAAGCGCAACGGCATCGACAAATTCCGCAGCGACCCCAATATCGAGTGCTTCTTGCTGCATGCGCGCGCCCACGCGAGCGGCCTCAACCTTGTCGTCGCCAGCCACGTGCTCCTGTGCGAGCCCCTGCTCAACACGGCCATTGAACTGCAGGCCATTGCGCGTGTCCACCGGATCGGCCAGTTGCACACGACGACGGTCTGGCTGTTTATCATTGAGGGCACCGTGGAGGAGTCGGTGCACGCGCTGTCGGTGAAGCGGCGCCTGGCCCATATCGGCGGCGGCCGGGGTAATGCTCTCAAAAATGACGGAAATGACGGAAATGACGAAGACGTTGAAATGCTCGACGACGCCCCTGACATGCCTGACCTGGACGACCGCCTCGAGGTGGCCAACTCGCTGAGGCTCGAGCAGACCTTGGCAAAGAACCTGTTTGGCAAAGGCCGGGCCATGGGCGAAGAGGTGGACAAGAATGACGTGTGGCTGTGTCTGTTTGGCAACCGGCAGAAGCGCGAGGACGCCGCCAGCAGCGAGAACATGCTCAACCAGCCGGGCTTTCGGCGCCTTGTGACGGCAAATGCGGCGGATGAGCGTGCCCAGGAGATGCGCGACTAGGGATGGTCTCTGTTCATCTTGATACATCTGGTTATACTCTGTGCTAGGTCTATCATCTTGGCGTATATCCGAACATGTTGGTCATTTTCATACACTTGAATCTAAAGGACTAAACCGATATCATAGAGACAACTGGTCAAACAATTATAAACTTATAAACACATTCACCTAAACTTATTATTCATAATGCTACATCAAGTAGACAGTAAATCAGTAAATTACGCGCAAAACCGATACACCGGACGGCCTGGATCGCTCAATGGGGCTCGTCTTGATACATACAATACAGAAAGGAGACAGGAACGAAAACAAATGACAAACAAAAGAAAGCAGAGCAGCCGACTGCTATAATAACGCATAGTGTCGAAGCACGAGCGGCGGCTCATCCGCGTCGGGCGCCAGACTGTCGTCCGTGCCGCCACCGCTGCTGCCGCCGCCGCCGCCGCCGTGCTTCTTCGGCTTGATGACCAGCAGGATGATCATGCCGACAATGATGAGCATCAGCAACAGAATAATCTTGCGCTTCGTCGTCTTCTGCTGGTAGCCCGACGCCACAATAATCTCGCGCTCGGCCGCCTTGACGTCCGTGTTCATGCGCTCGACATTGTAGTCGATGCGGTCGAGCATGGTGCCCTGGTCGATGACCATGTTCTGCAGGTCGCGGAACAGGTCCGCCAGGTCAATAATACCCTGGGCAATGTCCTCGATCTCGCGCTCGCGCTGCACAATCATGGCGTCGTTGGAGTGCAGCTGCTTCTGCTGCGTCGTGGCCTGGAGTGCCCACTGCGAAAAGGACCGGTCGGCATCGGACTCTTGCAGCGACGGGTCCGCCGCGTAGTTGCTGCTGCCGCCGGTGCCGGTGCCGCCGGTGCCGCCGGTTCCGGTCGGTGTTGTCCGGTCGCCGCCCGAGAAGCCTTTTAGTTCTAAACTGTTAGTTTCCTCTTTGAGTTTATCTTGCGCATCATCTCTTGAAAAAACCCACTCTTTAAATAAGTACTCTGCTTCTTCCGGAAGCCGGCACTCGCTTCCTGGACACGCGACGCGAGCGAGATTTGAACATTCTTGGCCATGGTCTCGTCGGCGCGCGACAGCGTGCCCTGACTCTTGGCCTCGCGCACCATTTGGTCGACGCGCTGGATGCACCGCTGGCAGTCGTGGAAGCCGCGCGTAATGTCCTGTGTGAGGCGCTCAATCTCGCCCTCTTCGGCACGCTTGGCCGCCTCGTCCTCGTTGAAGCCGGGCAGCACGTGTTTCTGGTGTAGCCGGTCGAGTTTCAGGCTCTGGCGCGCGACGTTGCCAAGAATGTCGGCTACCTCGTCGGATATGTCGGCCCATCGTGGCGGCAGCAGGTCCATCTCAATGACGGCGTCGCCGCCCGCATCGTCGCCTTGGTCGTAGGGGTCGCTCGAGAGCAGGCCGCGGCGGTCCTCGTCGGGACTCGCTGCCGCGGCGGCCGACGGGTTGTTGGTGAGGCCGCCATAGTACCGTGTCCGCTTTTTCGGGTGGTGTGTGTAGGACTGGCGGTAGGATATATACCTGCAAGGTTAGTGGTCTGTCCTTTTTTTTTTTTTTTTTTTTTTACAAAAGATGCTCTCCGTCGGCTTACAGGTTGGTGCGGTCGCGCCACATGGCGGACGCACGGGCAGAATCGCTGCCGCCGGCGCACAGTAGCTGATCTGGGTATGTGTGTCGGTCGAGAGGCCGAGTCGGAGCGCAAGAGCAAGAAGCGCCAAGTTGCTGGCAAATAGACGCAAGAGTAGCGTCCGCGAGCGAGATGGAATAGAACGAGAGAACAGCTCGTGGGAGGATCGGCCTCTGGCCTGGGGCGCTGGATAGCCGGTGGAGGTGTGTGTGAGGCAAAAGAGGTGCAAACGGTTCGTTTGGTCGTAAAGTGCGCAGTGTCGTCGGTCGTGGTTTTTTCGAATACAGGTATGATTGTGTCTGTTTGCAAAAACCGCAAAACACTGCCTCAGCGTCGCGGGACGTGTACTCAAGGTGCTGTATCAGCAGCTAATTACACAGCATGAACGCTGACGTAAGCACCGGAATCGCACTAGAGTGGCTAGAGCAAGTTGGACGGCGGAGGCGCAACAAAGCTCATCTGGGGCTGGCCGTTCTCCACGCGTCAGGCCCGTTGTAGCCCCTTTCTGCAAAGATCCAGAATATTATGCAATTAAGCCGACGCCGGTCCGAAACAGGGGTCGCACGGGTCGATGGCGAGCTCCAGACCAACTTTGGCAATTGCAAGGCCACGACGTAGCTTGAAGTTACGAGTACAGGGGGCTCTCTGGCCTATTACAGGCGTCGTACGCTATAAAATGGAGCAATCCCTTCTGTGCCCCGCTCTCCTTCCCCAACTCCCCCCTCTCCCCTCTTTGCTTTGCGCCACTTGCACCATCAGACTCTGAAAACGCTGTAGTTACAGCGATATAGCTACTGTGGTGTACTGTAGTCGTCAGCCTTATTAACAGTGCACACCGCTACAGCAGCAACCCGTACAGCAAACAGTAAACAACAGCTCCTTTGCCGTCTCACCCCTTCTTTTAGTGGCCCGCTTCCTCCCATATCGTCACAATTTCCATTTTCTCGACAACATTCTGCTCTTTCAACTTTCTTCCTTACCAACACCTCTCTATCCCAACGACTACCACACAACCCAACATCACAAAATGGTGCGTCGCCCCGCCATCCCTTGCAGCATCCTTTCCATGTCTCTATCATATTTTCGGCATGTCGGCATCGCATTGTTGACGCCGCCGCCGCCGCCATGTCCTTCGCCAGCTAACCCGACATTCTAGGCTGAGTCACTCACCGAGGAGCAGGTCTCCGAGTTCAAGGAGGCGTTCTCTCTGTTCGTAAGTTGTTGTCCATCTCTCTTTTGCTCTCTTGCCCGCGTTAGCCTGCTGTCGGCTTCTGCGCGAGCTTGATGCCCGTCTCGTTGCGAACGATTTTGCTGACCCCTCGCTTTCGGGTATATAGGACAAGGACGGCGATGGTTAGTCAACCCTTTTCTGATTTTAATTTATCCGACATTTTGCGACCGGACAAGCTTGTCTCTCGACCGGGACTGTCTCTCGACCGGGACTGTCTCTCGACCGGGACTGTCTCTCGACCGGGACTGTCTCTCGGCCGAGATAGGCAGCTCTGCGACGACGCAAGACACCGTAGCCAAACAGCATACTGACGCGAATTCTACTGCAGGCCAGATCACCACCAAGGAACTCGGCACCGTCATGCGCTCTCTGGGCCAGAACCCCTCCGAGTCGGAGTTGCAGGACATGATCAACGAGGTCGACGCCGACAACAACGGCACCATCGACTTTCCTGGTACGTTGGGCAGCAAGCCTATCGAGCGACAAGTGCCAACGGCAACATGTACTAACACAATGCAGAGTTTTTGACCATGATGGCGCGCAAGATGAAGGACACCGACTCCGAGGAGGAGATTCGTGAAGCCTTCAAGGTCTTTGACCGCGACAACAACGGCTTCATCTCTGCTGCCGAGCTGCGTCACGTCATGACCTCGATCGGCGAGAAGCTCACAGACGACGAGGTCGACGAGATGATCCGCGAAGCCGACCAGGATGGCGATGGCCGGATTGACTGTACGTGCCTTTTGAACACCCCTTTTAACACCCCTTTGAACACCAGACACCTGTGCCAGGTGACACTGTATTCCGAAACAAGACCAATGCTGACCACGTCCCTCTAGACAACGAGTTCGTCCAGCTTATGATGCAGAAGTAGGCGAGGCGGTGTACGCTCGCGTAACGACGAATGATGAACTGTGAATGGTTGCCATGCTTCGCATGCTGCGGCGGATACACGATTTTGGACTGTCCCAGGCGGCCTTGCGCCCTTTTATCTACTTTCTTTCTATCATGAACTCATCTTTTGTGCTACTAATTGATGAGGCTTCTTTCATGTTGTCGTGTTCTCGTGTTCTCGTGTCTATTGTCTTGTGCTGTCTCGTGTCTGTTTCTTTTCCTCGTATCTATTTCTTCTGCCCGTGCCTTTGTCTTTATTGTCTCGTGCTGTGTCTGTCTATCCTTCTTTTGACCTGTCCTTCTTTTGACGTCTCGGGATACTCCAGCCGCGGCTAGTCAGTATATAGCTTAACTGGTGATTATCTGGCATCAGTTTAGGTGACACCAGTCTTTTGGTGCCTGACTTGCTCAAAGGAACACAACGCCAACAAAGAGATCTTCGGCCCGCCAGAGCCTCGCCCGACCTCACGCAACCCGATCGTCTAGCAAGGGCCAGCCTGTCGTGCGATCATCTAGACAAAAGAAAACGTTCAACCTACAAGCAGGCCTAACCTAGATCAAAGCTTGGCGATGACCGTGTTCAGCCCGTCGTGGGCCTCTCTGCCCTGCCAGCCCTACCGGAACACCACCCAAGATCCCAGAGATGCAGTGTTGAGCGTGGCTGTGCACTCTAGCGCAGTGTTTTATTTCTTACCTGGTAATTGATCGTAGTTAATCCATCTTTCCGCTCGTCTACAATCTAATTTAGCCTTATGAATGACACCTTTCTCAATGGACTATCCGTCCATCGTCTGTCAAAGTGTCATAAGGTCCCGAGATCCTGGGTAGGGCAGGACAGTCAGTGGGCCGGTGCACGTTGGTATGGTGACATATACGTATGCGATCTGGGGGGTTCGTCGGCTCTGTTTCTGTACCGCTGCTGCTGTTTTGTGCACTGCTGTATCTCGACCGCTGATACATTATCGTGTTTACTGCTGAGAAAAGACACGGCACAGAAGAGGGGTCTTGCTACCCCACCTGCCTCTCCTTTTCCTTGTGATGCCAACGATATTAGTCATCCCTTAATATTGACGATAGCTCATGTACTACGTAGTACAATCAGTGAGTGATATAATCAGATAAACAGACCAGCTGAACTAAATCGCTCCTGCAATGCTTCTTAATAAAGTTCCTAAAGTAGTAAGTGATGTGTAATGCTGTCCTTCTGAACATGTACTTATGCGATACCCCGCTTTGTTACTAAGCAGTACGTCACTGCCAGACTTCCGTATTGTACATAGCTAGGAATGGCAATTATCCCATCGGCGCGGTACATCAAGTAGTAGCACAGAATACCACCTCGACTTACATCTATCTTGTGTTTCCATCGCCCTACTGTGCAACTCGGACCGTTGTTTTGGATTTGTATTTCGGATTTTACTGTTAATTAAGCAAAGACGTCGAACAAGGCCTGATGATTTGAATACAGCAAAAACGTCCATTGAGCCTCGCCGTCTACGACAGCTACCGACCGCATCCTTTTGTTCTTGGCAAACGATCCTATTCAAACGTGTACGCCCCCACGAAGCAGTGTACTCGCAATGTCTTTGCTGGGACCCCTGCGCCGCTGGCGCTTTCTGGTGGTTATCACCGGCCTATTTCTGCTTGCCTTTGGCGGTTTGCTGCACCGCGACCCGGAAATCATTGATAGGTACCGCACTGTTATTCCCAGCGGCCCCATTCCCGATGCACCTCCTCCAAAGCTCCCACCACCTCCAGAGAACACTAATGCGGACGGCAATGCGGACGCAAACGCACCTGTGCTTCGCCTCGAGAAGCTGCCTGATCGGTACCCCGTGACATCGTTCAAGCAGCTGCCGTCTCTCTCCCAGGCCGATGCGGACCGTGTGCCGCGCATCCAAAAGGACCCGGCGCCGTCTGAGAGCCCCGAGATGCGTGATGTGCGCTTAGCCCGTCGTGCTGCCGTCAAGGCCAGCTTCGACCGCAGCTGGCAGGGCTACAAGGAAAACGCCTGGCTTGCTGACGAGGTGCAGCCGGTCTCTGCGACGCCGCGCAACGATCTGGAGAAGCTGGGCGGCTGGGCGGCCACGTTGGTGGATGCGCTCGACGCGCTCTGGATCATGGGCATGCACGACGAGTTCCGCATGGCGGTGCGCGCGTGCGAGGCCATTGACTTTGGCCACACCGGTGGCGAACAGGTGCACGTCTTTGAGACGACGATTCGCTACCTCGGCGGCTTCCTGGGCGCCTACGAGATCAGCAACAAGGCCTTTCCCAGCCTCCTCACCAAGGCCACTGAGATTGGCGAGATTTTACTGGGTGCCTTTGACACGCCCAACCGCCTGCCCATGGGTCGCTGGGACTGGCGCGCCTACGTGCGCGGCGAATTGCAGACGTCCGCGCCGCACAAGATGCTCTCGGCCGAAATCGGTACGCTGTCGCTCGAGTTCACCAAGCTGACGCAGCTGACGGGCGACGCGCGCTTTTACGACGCCGTGCAGCGCATCGAGGACGTGCTGGCCGCCCACCAGACCAAGACGAAGCTGCCGGGCATGTGGCCGGTCGTCATCGACGCCGCCAAGCCCGCCTTTGACCAGGACGCGTCCTTTACGCTCAACGGCATGGCCGACTCGCTCTTTGAGTACCTGCCCAAGCAGTGGCTGCTGCTGGGCGGTGCACTGCAGCAGCCGCGCACCATGTACGAGCAGTTTTTGCCCGTCGCCAAGAAGTACCTGTTCCGCCGCGTCATGAACGAGTGGAACTTGAGGCTGGTGGTGCCCGGTGAGGCGCACGTCTCCGAAGACCCCCTGACCGTCCGCCAGGTCAACACGCTCAACCGCGGCGAGCACCTTGGCTGTTTTGTTGGCGGCATGGTCGGCCTGGCCGGGCGCGCCTTTGGCACCGAAGACGATGTCGATCTCGCTGCACAGCTGACCGACGGCTGTGTGTGGTCGTACAATGTGACGGCGACCGGTGTCGGCCCGGAAAAGTTTTACTTTGCATCCTGCGGCAGCATCCACGAGAACCAGAACGGCATGCGCTGCGACTATACTGAGGGCAAGTGGCGCAAGGCCATTACCGACCATTGGCGCATCAGCGGCTACGGCGATGGCATCGAGTCGCTGGAGGATGCCGTCGACCGCACGATGAAGGAGGGCCGTCTGGCTCCCGGCATGGTCGAGATTGACAACCCCCACTACCTCTTGCGTCCCGAGGCGATCGAGTCCGTCTTTGTCATGTGGCGTCTGACCGGTGACACCGCGTGGCAGGAAAAGGCGTGGCAGATGTTCCAGCACGTCGCGCGCGCGACCGGCGCGGCACCCGGATCCAAGCCGAATCAGGTTGCGGCTGCCGCTATTGAGGACGTGACGACGACGGGCGACATTGTGCCCATGGATCGCATGGAGAGCTTCTGGCTGGCCGAGACGCTCAAGTACTTTTACCTCGTCTTTGACGAGTGGGATGTGCTGAGCCTCGACGAATGGGTCTTCAACACCGAGGCGCACCCCTTCCGACGGGCAGCTTTTAGAGAATGAAGGCGACGCCTTGTGTACATTTGTATAATTTTAGTATATTGGTATTGGTATTGGTATTGGTATTGGATTGGATAGCTTGCTGCCACGGTGGCACCATGGCAAGTATATCACGGCGTTTGGGGCACACGGATGGGCTTTTTGTATTGTACATCAGATTGGATACTCTTTGGAAAAGATTCTAGGATTTGCCTACTGTTCATACAAGCACGACGCAACGTGATAGAAATATTAACAAATTAGGCAGTGTATATTTGGAACGCTCATTGCAATGATAGATACAGATATAAACGACAAAGACATCTACAACTACTCCTCGGCCTGGGGCTCGCCTTCGATCTGCGGGCCCATCTCGCGCATCGTCTTGATGGCCTCGTCGTGCACGCGCAAATTCTCCGCACCGCTCAACGCACGCGCAATCGTCGACTGGTGCCGGTCCTGCACCAGCTCCCGCAGCGAGTGCACAAGGAACCCGGCTGCCACATCGACCGCCCACGAGTCCGGCAGCAGACTGAGCACGTCGAGCACATCAAAGCAGCCGGCAAACCGCGCAAGCAGCGCTCCCGTCTGCTCGACCCGGTCGCTCACGTCTGCAATGGCCAAGAACTCGACGAGCAGACACCGGAACAGCTTGGATTGCACCTCGGCCGTCGGCGGCAGGCTCTCGCGGCGTCGCGGCGCACTGTCGCTGCCGTAGGCGTCATTGCCATAAAGACTTGCGCCGCCGCGCATGCAGTACTGGACGGCCGTGTCGTAGTCGCCGAGGCCGTGCACTAGCAGCCGCAGCGCATCTTCGTGGCGGTGCTCGCGGCCATTAAGAATAATGGTCTCGGGTACGAGCAGACGCTCGGCGGGGTGCGCGGCCGGCAACGCGTCGGCGAGGCGCGACCGGATATCGGCGACATCATAGGGGTGCGGGCCGCCCAGCAGTTCCAGGAGCCGCAGCCGGTTCTGCCACGCCTCGTCGCCGGGGACGGCATTGTCGGCGAGAAACTGGCGAAATGTCGGCTTGGGCGGCTGCAGTGCGCGGTACGACTCGTACGAGGCCACAATGGTATCGCGCGCCGCCGCCGACGACCGCAGGTCGCTCGTGACGACATCGAGATAGTATGAGATCAACTCTTCGACGTACGCGGACTGGCCCTTGTTAAAGACAAGGTGCTCGAGGTAGTAGCGCACGGCACGCGGCGCTTGCGCGCGCAGGAGCGGCACCACCTGCTTGGGGCTAAACTTGGGCGCCTTGGCCTTGTCGTCGGCAAAGATCTGCACGCCGAGCTTGGGGTTACGGTTGGCGAGCCAGAGGCCGTACTCCTGCACGAGCGCCTGGCTGCTGACCTTGCTGAGGTAGTCGCGGATGCGCAGCTCGCCCTCAACCAGCTCGCCGCCGTCGTCGCGCGCGCCATCGACGATGCGCTTCCACGTCGCCAAGACGTCGCCCGCCTGCTTGCGGCTCTGGTACAGCCGGCTCAGGACAAACAGCCGGTGGTTCTGTTCGAGCAGCTGCACGGCCCGGTCAAAGCAGTCGACGCCCCGGTCGACCAGGTCGTTGAGGTCGGCGCGCACCGAGTCCGGCTTCGGCACAAGCATGCCCTTGGCCGTGCCCTTGTCCAGCTCCAGCAGAATGGCCAGCAGCGACGCGTCCACAGTGCGGAACACATCGTTCTCGTCCGCCACGCTGCCAAAGCCCTTCTTTCGGCGAAACGCAATGAGGAAGCGCCGCAAAAACTGCAAAAGTAGGGGGTGGAGCGCGCCCACACCGAGAACACTGTGACCACTGTGCTTTGGTGCTGTGCTGCTTGCCGCCTCCTCCTCCTTGGCCAGGTACTGCTCAATGGCCTCCTTGACGCCGCCAAAGATCCAGATGCCCTTGTTGCTCTGGATGATCTCGTCGCGGAGCTCGGGAACGAGCGCCAGCACGATCCGCGGATCGAGGCCGCCGTCCATGAGGACCTCCTCCAGTGCGCGCATCTCGGGCTCCGAGTACGAATCGTCGCCCGTCGCATGCAGCAGACTCATAAAGAGCAGTGCGCCGGCCCGCTGCCGAATGTAGCTGAACGTGACGAACTCGAGCTCCGTCTTGGCATCGCGGCCCCGGAACGAGCTCAGGACGGTAAACAATGCCATCCGGTCTTCCGCCGTCTCGGGCGCCACCTTACCACCGGCCAGGGCGGCGTCCAGCCCGGCCTCGAGCTGCAGCACCGCGGGGTTCCGCATCGCCCACCAGATACGGTCGCCAGTCCAGACAGCTATACGGCCCGCGGTCTTGGCGAGCCGGGTTGCAAAGACCACCTCGGCCCTGTTTCGGCTTGCATCCGAGTCAGTTTCGTCTGCCTTTTCAGTCTTTTCAGTCTTTTCGCCTTTGCCTCCCTTTTTCTTGCCCTTCTTCTTGCCAGCGGCAGGTTCAGGCGAGGGCGCTCGGGGAAGCGAAAAGCGTTTCTGGGCCAGCTTGTCGACTACCTCCTGCGCGATCGCTTCGTTTGTTCCCAGCAGCAAGCAGATGCCCACGGGTGCGGTGGTATTCGAATCGGACGTCTCCAGCCAGTGCTTTGTGACCTCGTTCTCGCCCATGTTCAGGTCCCACCGCTGGATCTCGAGGCCGTAATGGATCCCGTCCGAAAAGTGCTTGGACATTGACGCAAGGACATAGCCGTCGTTGTCCTCGTCCCCCGGGCCACCGTCGCCAAGTGACGGGCGCAATGAAGCGTGCTCTGAAACGCCGCCGTCGACGACAATCTCCGTTGGATACCGCTCAAACTCGAGCGTCGGCCGTGTCGGGTCGCCGTCGACATTCACAAACATGCCAATGCCAGGGTCGTCGGGCCCTGTGCCTGTGACGACCAGAAACTCGTCCGGGGTTGGTGATGCCATCAGCGGTCTCATGAGAGGTGCCAGCGTCTTGGGCGGCGTTGGGGGCGGCGGCGGCGATGTCGATGTCGACTGTGCAGGGGGTGCGTCGTCACTGCTGGCGGCGGCGGCGGCGGCGGAGCTCCGCGAGACCACGGTAGGTGGTTTGGCCGCAGCATCCTGCGCGCCCGCGTCCTCGTCGGAGTCATTTTTTGGCGGAGGCGGGGGCGGCTGTGCTGCCTTGCCGGCCATGAAGCTGCTGAGAGACGTGCTGCGACTGTGTGTGCCCGGCGTGATGGACGATGTCGAGCGCGTATGGCTGTGGGCGAGTGACGAGCTCCGCGACAGGCCGCCGTCGATGGAGCTGACCTGGAGGTTCTGGACCTGGCCGACACTGGCGTTGTGCGGCGACGATCGGTCCAGCGACGAGATGGGCATGAGCGGGATTTTCAGCTGCCGTTCAATGTGCACGAGGGTGTAGCGGCGCACGTCGGCGACGCAGGCAATGGCATCGCGGCGCGTCGACAGGATACTCGTGGCAAACTCAATGTTCTTGACGGCGCGCGCCTCGTCGCCGATGCGCACGACCTGCACTTTGCGGTTGAGCGACAGCAAGATGGTGACGCGCGGCGTGGCGCCGGCGGCAAGATCGCGTGCCATATCGATGCCGCCGATCCAGTTGCAGTTCTTGACTTCACGGAAAACAGGCGTCAGCTCCGGCAGCGAGTAGAATGTGACGGTCCAGTTGCACAGCACGCAGGCCTTGCCGACGGGCGGCAAGAGCACGATCTGCTGCACGCCCGGACGCGCCGGCCCTGGCGGATTCGTCGGTTCGGAAAAGGGCGGAGAGAGACGCGAGGCGAGAATGAAGGCGCTCGTCGACGTCGGGTCGCTGGGGTCGGGAGGGATCTGGACAAAGTGCAGCAGCTCTGCGGCAGAAGTGCCGACATAGAGGTTGCCATCTGTTAGAGTTAGTAAGCCAGATAGACAGACAAAAGTAGGAGCCGCCGACGAGACTCACCATAGTATTCAACACAGTTTATATGGATGTCCTCGTCTGTGCCATCGGCCGAGAGCGGCACGTTGTCCAGCAAAGAGCGCAAGACAAACGGGCCCTGCTCGAGGGCAGACGTTGCGGCCGGCAACGTGGCGGCACCCTCGTCCGCGGACATTTTGTGTATGCGGCGGCCCCTCGGCAGCAGGTTTCGGTTGTAGAGGGTGTCGGCTCGATGGTGTCGGCTCGAGGGTGACGATCATGGACGATGGGCCATTGCTGGCCCAGGATGGCTTGAGTGACGAGGTCGGCGTGAAGCAGTAGAGTAGGAAAACAGCCACAAGAAGCACTATATTGTAGTATCGAGTTTTGTAGTCAGCAACGGCGTCGACTGAGGTGTTGTGCTTGTCGGCTGGTATCTCTAGATCTCGCGATGCTTCGTCAGCGGCGATAGTACGTTGGAGAAGCGGCGACAAGGCTGCCTGCAGGAACGAGCTACAGCAGCTGCAGGCCATTGGGCCCCACTTGCGACAGCTGTGGTTAAGAGCTACAGTGGACGCTCTAGCGGCTCGATGCGACCCACACCAGGCGGTCCAGAGCCCCAGCAGTTATTACAGGCCACTCGTAAGATGCGTCTTACATTACGTATCCTACTTGTCTCCTATTAGACTTGACGACGACGAACATTGATCCCCCACGGCACACGAAATTGCACACACCGACACCTGTCTGCACTCATACACGACTGAACCTGCTCATTTTCTACACCGACCGCTGTGTGCGCAAACGCAAGGGCTAGCGATGGCGGACGCAGCTGTGGCGAGTTCGCCTGCTCCGGGCCACGACAACGCGGCCGACGGCGAGGGCAATGGCGGCGGCGACGCTGGCAACAAGTTCCAGGCTGCTATCTCGGCATGGCGGAGTATGTTTATGTTGCGTGTGAGGTTGCGAGGAGGCAGAGGGAGGGCGGGCCTGGCTAACACTCTTAGACGTCGACCTGACGACGCTCGTGTCGAATCTCGACAATACGGCATCGGAGATTGTGGCGTACCAGCGTGACTCGACAGTGCAGCGCAAGGACTTGGCGCAGAAGACAAAGGACTTTCGGAAACACGACGATGCGACGAAGCTGACCGAGATCAAGGGCCTGCTCAAAGGTAGGGACGCCGCTTTCAACACACGCGACAAGGGCGGCAGCATGCTAACAAGGCGAACAAACAGCGTACCAGACATTTATTGATCTCCTGACGAATCATTCCAAGTCGGTCAACTCGGCTTTTTTCCAGACGTACAACTCGCTTTCCGAAGTGCCGGATCCATACCCACTGCTCGAGGCATCGGTCGACTCGATGCTGGTCGCCGAAGACACGCTGCCGAAAGTAACCGAGGAAAACAAGCACCTGCAAAAGACAGTGACCAAGCTCACGACCCAGCTTGAAACGACAGAAACAAAGCTGCAGACGGAACTGTCGGCGCGCAAGGCACTGGAGGAGACACTCGAGGCCAAGGTCAAGGATGTCGAGCAGTCGTGGACGGCGGTGCTCGAGGAGAAGAAGGAGAACTGGGACGTCAAGGAGAAGGCGTTTGAAGACAAGATCGAGAACCAGGACCGGCTGCTGAGCGAGATCAAGGCCAGCTACGAGGTCAGCCAGCGGCTCGGACGTGCCGAAGAGGCCGGCGACGACGGCCCGCGGCCGTACGTGACGAGCGCTGAGCTGGACATGGTCAATGCGGACCTCGAGCGCACGTCGGCGCGCCTCGCAGACGTCGCGGCGCGCAACGAGCAGCTGATCTTGGAGCTGGCGCAGGCCAAGTCGGTGCTGCCCGGACAGTCCAAGGCGGTCGAGGACGACCCTGCGTACCTGCAGGTGCTGTCGCAGAACTCGTCGCTGGTGCGGAAACTGGACGCGATCCGTGTTGAGAAGGAAGCACTCAAGCGCGGTCTCGACACAAAGCTGCGCGGCCTCGACCGCGAGGTGGGCTTGCTGTGCGACGAGCGCGACACACTCAAGAGCAAGGTGCAGAGGTGGAGCGACTACGAAGACGTCAAGCAGGAGCTCGAGGTGCTCAAGAGCATTGAGTTTTCGACGGGCGACGACGACGACAACAGCGGCCTGGCTGACAGCAACGGCAGCGGCGGCGTCACGACGGGTGGTAAGGACAAGGACACGCTGGAGCAGCTTCTCCTGGCACGCAACCGCAAGCTCAACGAAGAGGCGACGATCCTGCGCGTGTCGCACCAGGACCTGCAGGCGCGCCTGACGGCGCTCGAGAGCGAGGTGGCCCAACGCAACGCCGAGGTCGACCGGCTGCACAAGCTCACAGAGAAGCTCGAGAACGACTTGGCATCGGTCGAGGCGGAGGCGCCCAACGCGTTCCCGTCGGGCGCGTCCGTTGCTGGCACGTACGTCAGCCGCTATGCGCCAACGATTGGCGGCCGCCGGTCGGGGCGCCCAACATCGCCGACGTCGTCCATTATCAGCGGCTTTGATCCACGCTCATCGTTTAGCGGCGGCGGCGGCGGTGGTGGTGGCGGCGGCGGTGGCGAGGGTGTCGGGGGCGGGTCGGGCATTCTCCCCATGATCACGGCGCAGCGCGACCGGTTCAAGAAGCGCATCGCCGAGCTGGAACAGGAGCTGTCCAAGGAGCGGCGCACGGTGTCGCAGCTGCGGCAGGAGATTGCGGCGCTGCAAAAGGACAACCTCAACCTCTACGAGAAGACGCGCTACATCTCGACGTACAACCGCGGCGGCACGATGACCAGCTCGTCGTCGACGGCAGCGTACGGGTCCAATGCGAACCCGTCGACGGTGGCCATTGGCGGCGGCAGCGGGTCAGATTCCGGGCCCGGCCTTACAATGGACCGCTACCGCAAGACATACGAGAGCAACCTGTCGCCGTTCCAGGCGTTCCGCGGGCGCGAGTCGACACGGGCGTTCAAGCGGCTGTCGCTGCCGGAGCGCGCCGTGTACTCAGTCGCACGCATGGTGCTCTCGACGCGCGCCAGCCGGAACCTGTTTGCGGCCTACTGCGTGGCGCTGCACCTGCTCGTGTTTCTGTCGCTGTACTGGCAGAGCGGCGCCCACAGCGAGCTGCACGGCAGCAATTTTGGGCACCGGGCGGCGATGGCGGCGGCGGCGGCAGGCGGCGGACCAGCGGGTTCGGGCGTGGGCGCGGGTGTAGCTGGGGGTGCCGCAGCAGCCGGCGGGGCGGGGGCGGCGTCGCATGGCGACTGGCAGGAGGAAGGATTTAGTCATTAAGAGCACGAGGCATCGACAGTGGTCTAGAGCGGTTCTTTAGGCTTGGCGTATGGTTATTTTTTGATGTAATTTATTGTTTATTTGATCAAGCATTGCTCGAGGTTTTTGCTACTGTATATCGGATGTTTCTTTCCATGCATCGGACTTTTTGCTAGTTTGTTTCCATGTTTCTGTTTCTTGTTTCTATTTGCATCGTCGTCGTCATTGTCGTCGTCTCTCCATGTCGCGTGCAAGCAGAAGCAAAGAGATGTCAGCGGGACTGCCCTTGGCGGTACACTCACCAGCCGTGTAAGCGCTCTCCTTGTTGCCCTATCCTGTTTGTGTATGTTTCGGTGAGGTCTAACCGCCGGCCGATTCGGCGGCCGCCTTTGCTTTACCTTTTTGTTTTTTGTTTTTCAATTCGACAGCCAAACAGCACTCAGTGTCGGCAGCAGCAGTGTCATTTCTGAAGACTTGTGCACCCATGCAGGTATGACATGATTGCATCGGATCTACAATGAAGAGCCCTGCGTTAGGACTGAAAAAGGCATCCTATGATCCTAAGCATAGTACAAGCTCGTACCCGTAGTCGATCCGACTGGTGCATGGACCCACGGATGCGGGTAGTTGTATTGGGACTTGATGGGAATAAGTCGGACAGGATGGAATACATAGAAAACACGTCAGTCGACTTTTCTCTGGGAGACGTCGACGAAGACGAAAACGTTAATAAGGTGCAACGAGAGCCAATCATTTGCATCGCTTCGCTTACCTGTTTTGGGTCTCTATGGTCCATCTATCGAGATTCCCAGCCTAGGAGACTATGTATTACCAGTCTAGTGGGAGCTCTGGCGGCTCGCCGATCTGTGCTGCAACTTTGCAATATTCTGGTAGCGATAGAGCAACTTTGCAAGCGTCGGGACGTCTGGGAGATACCTCTTACGGAGTAGCACTTACAAGTGTCTATTTTTAACACGATAAATGGGGCGGCACGTGTCTAGCCGCCGCCGCTAAAATTGCTTACTATGGTCTTCCTCTCGATATTAGTCAGCATATATCACGACTTCTCTTTTAAAGTTCACGAAAATGACAGCCTTTCTTTGCATAGTTTGGCGTTGTTCTCTTGTTGTGTTGCTGCTTGTTGTCTGGCTCACAAGTGCTTGCTGTTACAAGTCTGTCTCACTCGGTAGTGGCAGCATTGTCCAATGACCTTTGTGTTACTTTTATTTAACAGATTTCCTCCCATCCTACCTAATTGACCAAATCGGCATGTAGTCTGTACTGCATCTGTACTAGCAGACTTGTTTCTCCAAGCCTATTTTTCTTCTAGAGGCACGTAAAACATTCGTCATTTTTACGTGCCTCAATACGGGGTGTTCTCCAAGCGCTTGCATACCTAGTTCCTGTAGTGAGACGGGCACAGCATACTGCAACACCATCATAGTCACTGCAATCTCCAGGCGCAGACGGAGTAACTTCCTACTACAGCAGTCTACCTTTTGGTAGTTTGATACCAGTCACAAACTACCAATACAAGCAGACATATACGTAATGCATTTTCAGACAAACAAACCGCCCGGCGCTCGACCTAGACCTCGAGGACCTCTCTCCACCCCCCTGTCGCTTGTATTCAGCCACGTTTAGCGCGGGCCAACCAGACCCCTGCATCCCTCCCCTGCCTCTTTATTTGTCAACTTTTCGTCTACAGCCGCCGCCTTTTGCACCTTTCCCCATGATAACAAAGCCATTACCCTGTACAATATGCTAACACAATAGAGTATCCTCCTCCGTGCACCCGGTACTACAACGCTTTGACGTAGACGCTTCCTCGTCCTTGGCTGCTTCTAGTGCTTCCTCACTTCTTACTTTGGCGGGGCTGGCCGCCGTTCTGGTCGGCTTCTCGTCAGCGAGCCGCCGGGCTTCGTGGCGTACTTCGCAGTAGCAATTCCTAGGAAAGATACTTACTCCCGTATGGTCATACATCCAAAATAGATCGAGGCAAGACTAGGGCCAGGATAGACGCGTAGACTGGAGGCTGCATTGACAGTAGTGTGTAGCTTATTTTTGGATCGTTGCTGGCGAGTGCCATCGTGGATGGATGAATATGATGCACATGCAGATCGACCATCAACATGTATATAGAGAGCTTTCCCCGTCTTTGCCAACATCTGATCAACACTCGATTCTCCATCTCTCCATTGCAACTCTCTTCTTTTCTTCTTGTCTTTTGTCTTGCTTTGTCAACGTCTCTTGTATATTGCATCTGGTCTGCATCTACATCCGACACATTCTTTCTAATAATATAGAGTTGTCTTTGATTCTTTTTCTTTTCTCTTCTTTTCTTTTCGACTCCTTACATCTTCTTCAATAACCGCCCTCCTTCTCGCCCTTCAACTCTCACACCTACCTCACAATGCACGCTTCATCATTGCTTCTGGCTCTGGCCTCGGCTGCCATGGCCGCGCCCGCCTTCCCCGAGCTGACAAACGACAACGCTCTGACCGGCGCCGTCGACACCGTGTCCAGCTACTTCAACCTCATCTCTTCAAAAGTCCAGGACACGCGACAGTCCGCTGCTGCCGCCGTCTGCGATCTGTCCACGGCCGTCTTTCCCGCAAATGGTGCGTCCTTCTTCTCTTGTTGTTTTGAACCACTCCAATAGCTAACAAAAAAGACGTCTCACCGGCTCTGCCGCCACCCTCGGCCGGCCTCGTCCTCAAGCACGTCGCCCTCGGCCGCGGCACCCAGAACTACACCTGCGACATCGCCAACGCCACCGCCCTCCCCGTCCAGACCGGCGCCCTCGCCACCCTCTTCAACGCCAGCTGCCTCGCCGCCTCTTTCGCGGACGTCCTCAACATGACGCCGCGCGTCGCCATGGCCTTTAACCTGACGGACAACGGCATTGCCGACTTCTCCGCGCGCCTCTTGCCCACCAACCTCGACGTGTCCGGCCACCACTACTTTGAGGGCGCCGTCCCCTTCTTTGACCTGACGTCGCCCACGGCGCAGCTCGGCCAGATTCCGTGTGCCAAGAACGCCTCGCAGGCGGCGCCGAGCGACACGGTCGCCGGGTCCGACACGGACAACCGCGGCCAGCAGGGCGAAAAGGCCGTGCCGTGGCTGAAGCTGACGGCCAAGGCCGGCGCGACGGGCGGCCTGCAGGAGGTGTACCGTCTGCAGACGGTTGGCGGCAGCGCGCCGGCGACCTGTGCGGGCCAGCCGGCCTCGTTTGAGATTGAATATGCAGCCCAGTAAGTTCAGGAGTTAACAACGAAGCCCAAAACAAAATGACTAACAACTTAGGTACTGGTTTTACGAGAGTGTCTAAGATACGAGTTTATTTGTTTCTTGCTTTTTGTTTTCCTTTTTTTCGTCTTTTCTGGTGTTCTGTAGGCGTCTGGTTTTCCCTTTTATTTGATATCACCGGTGCATCTCGGTAGCCTTTGGCTTTGCTTGTTTCGGTTTCTGGTCTGGGTCTGGTCTACCTCGGTTCTCTCGTTTTGGCAGCGTTATGCATGATACAAAAAAAATAAAGAGTTCCTCGGACTTGTCTATTTAGCCACTGTGACCTGTTGCAGTGTGACGCGTGCATTCATCCTCAGTGCCACAATTTCCTTGCCGGGGGTTGCCGATGCCAATGCAAGGACTACTACATTTTCCGGGGTAACAGTAGCCCATACGTCAATGGTAAACTGAAACGTACGCATCACTAGTGGCATAATCGTCCTGGTGTTCACTTGGCAGGTCGACAAAACAAGAAGAGAAAATAGATAATAAAAAGACAATACAACAAAGCTACCCCTTCCCGCTCATGATGGCTCTGTCCAGTTCACCTGCTCCAGGACTGGGCCTGCAGGCGTTGTAAATGCAATTCGTAACCGCAGACGCAGAGGCCCTTTCACGCCAACGACCCGCATCAGCTGCGTCGCCTCTTGGCCAGCAACCAGGTCGGCCGACGAAATGGCGAGCAGCTGTAGCTTCTGGGACTTGGGCACGGCCGCCTGCAGGCCGACGCCCGAAATCGGAGCGCCGCCCACGTTGCGGAACCGCGCCATCGCCTGCACCGCGCCCTCTGCGTTTCGTTGTGTCGCAATCGTAATGTCGAGGCCGTTGCCGCTGTAGCAAGGCGCGCCGACGGGAGCCGCAACAGCCGCAGGGGGCGCCTGCTGCACTGCCGAAGGCGCCGACGCCCCAAAGAGATCCGTCGGAAGACCGACGGCTGCCGGCGGCGGTGTGGCGGCAGCGGCACCAGGTGCAGGCGCGCCAAAGAGGTCCATGATGGTCGACACGCTGTTCTGTGGTGGCGGTGGCGACGCCATGCCGCTGCCGCCGCTGAGAATGTCGGCCAGCAGGTCGGCGTTGTTGTTCGATGCGCCCACGGGTGGCGACGGTGCCGACGGCGCGCTGTCGCCCATCAGGTCGAGCAGCAGGTCCTGCTCCGTCTGCTTCACAATCTTGGACCTGCGGTTGCCGGCCTTGGACTTCTTGGTCGCCGCCATGTTCTCGCCGAGTACGCGCGACGACTCCTTGATCTGCGGCGGCGGCATCTTCTCGAGCACGCCGCGGCGGATCTCGTCGTACTTGAACAGGTTGGTGTACTCGACGGCGCGCTGCTGCACCTCGACATCCAGATTGGCCTGGTTCGCCATCAGCAGGCGGCGCACACGCTCGATCTGCGTCGCGTCGCTGAGGCGCGTCGTGAGCTTGATGAGCGCCGTGGAAATGTACTCGGTCGTGACCTGTGTGCCGTAGCTGCTGTTGAGAATGGTCGAGAAGAGATCGACAACGTCCTCCTCCTTGACGACCTGCACGAGCTCCTCCTCCTCGTACTGCCCGCCGCGCAGCAGCGCGTCGCCGTACTCACCAATCGACCACGACGCCGCCTGCGTCAGGCTCTCCTGCGTAATGTCCTTCTTGAGGTTCGCGTACAGCTTCTGCACCGCATACGTCTGCAGCTCGGGCGTCGTGGCCACGAGGCGGATAAACGACGACATAATGGGCTCCTTGACGTAGTTTCCCGCAAGCGACAGCACGCGCAGCATCGTGTCCACGTGCCAGCGCTTGTTGGGCGCAAACTTGTCGGCCGCAATGCCAATCTGACTCGTCATTGTCGGTTTGAATTCGTTGTCGGCGACCTCGAGGAAGGCCAGCAGCTCGCGGATCAGCACGCGCACATTGCTCTCGTTGATCAGCGTGAAGCTGAGGTCGAGCGCGCGGCGCCGGATGCTGATGTCGGGGTCGCGCAGACAGTCGAGGATCGTGTTGCGGTGGCGCTGCACGGCATTCGGCTCAATGGCGACGACCTTGATCAGCGTGTTGAGCGCCACATAGCGGATGTTGTTGTCGCGATTGGCCAAGAACTTGCCCAGGATGTTGACGCCCAGCACGCGCAGACCCGAGTCCGCCTCAATGTCGAGAATGGTGCGCACGGCCTCGTACAGGATGGAGTTGCCGACGTTCTTGGATGAGTCCGTGTTGGTCGCGACCTGGGCCAGAATGTCGTTGATCAGCTCGGTCGTGTGCGCGTCGCTGCGCGCCAGCACGCGCAGCAGCTGCAGAATCTTGACCTGCACAAACGGATCCGTGATGCCCGTCACGTCGTGCTCCGGAGAATAGCCCGACGACGCCAGGCCCTTGAGCGTGCGCACCAGCGCGGGCACGAACTGCCGGAACTTGTCAATGATGCCCTCATCGCCGCCCTCCTCCTCGTCCGCCTCGCACAGGCTCGTGACCAGCGTGAGGCCGCATAGAAGCACGCCGTGGTTGCGGTCGGCCAGCAGGTGTGTAGCCTTGTCGAGGAAGTGCTCCTGCAGGTCCGGGACCTTGCGGCATATCCGCATCGCACAGAGCGCCGCCTTTCTCCGAATGTAGGGGTTGGATGTCGATATCAGGGTCTCGATCTCGGCAAACAGGTCGCGCGACATTTCGACCGAGGCAATATTGCCGAGCGTGCACAGCGCGAGGCCAACGACGTACTGGTTTGCGTGAGAGAGGTCGCTAGGCAGTTAGCATTTGGGCGGCTGGAGGAGAAAAGAGAAGGGAACACACTTCTTGAGAGAGTTGGTGACAAGCGTCAGCACCTCTTGGTTCTCATCTAGCAGCAGACTGGTAGCCAGATGGCCCAGCCGCTTGTCGGCGAAGCGCGGCGACGCCAGCAGCTTGAGGCACTCGATTTGGCCAAAGTGCGTGCGCTCGCCGAGCGTGAAGAGGTAGAGGAGCTTGGCCACATTGTTGCGGCTGTACCGTGTGTTAGTATTCCACTTGTAGTGTATAGCTGTTCTGTGTCGGCCTACCGAATGGTGTGGTCGTGGCTCTCCTCGCGGAAGCTGGCGCGAATAGCGGCGCTCTCCTTCTGGATCACAGCCCGCTCGTCGGCAATGGTCTTGGCAGCCCGCACATTGCGGATGAACTGCTTCACTGTCGGGGTTAGCAGTGCGTTCGCAGGCCCAAAGCTGTTTTTCTCTTTCTCTCCGCACGGTCACTCACGGGACGACATGGTGAAGCTGGAAGATCGAGGGAGTGTGTGAAGATGCCCGTCTCGGGGGGGGGGAAGGGGGGCGGTTGCGATGCCGGAGCTGGCCGTCGACGGTGTGGTCCTAGCTGGCTAATTTTGAGGAAAAGAGGCGAGTGCAATCGTGCCGGCGTGCCGTCGTTTCTCGCAAGCGGTATTCGTAGTCGTGTGTCTGTTGTGCCGTCACCGTAGAGCTATGCGGTCTGCATGCAGATGCCAGGACAGGAGGTGGTCGAACTGTAGTCTGGACTAGGCCACTGTAGCGCTTTGAGCTCTGCACTGTGAGTGGCCAGGCTACAGGCCATCCCAGCATTGCGGGGCAACGTTTAGCCAGACCGCCCCCCATAGTTCAGGGGCCTCAGTGCATGTTGACAGTTGGCTAGTGGGTGCTCGATTGATTGATTGGGTGCTGATGGGGTGCTGTCCTTTTCAAAGCTTATGATTTGGCACACGTGACTCTCTTGGCCGCCTTGGCAGTTTGTCGCACTGCTGTGATGTACTCAGCCTTGTGCAACCTGCAGCGCAACCTCAACGACATCGCGCATGTTTCTTCTGGTGCCAAGATACTTTTGACCAGCACAATATCTGCAAAAATGGGAAAAGCAGAATTCGGATCGGCCAAGCACCTCAGCAACCAGATCAAGGCCAAAGGCTTGACACGTAAGTACTTTCGGCGTGCTAACTGATGAGGTCGTCGCATGAGACGTCCGCCGCTCATGACACATCCAAGACTAACATCGACCAGGTCTGAGATGGTACTGCCAGATTTGTGAGCGCGCGCTGCGCGACGAGAACGCCTTCAAACAGCACACCCTGAGCGAGAGCCATGTGCGCAACATGCTGGCCGTCGGGTCCGACCCGCGCAAAGTCATCAACGAGTACTCGAGCCAGTTCCTCAACGAGTTTCTGCAGCTCCTGCGCACGGCACACGGCGAGAAGCAGGTCCAGATCAACCACTTTTACCAAGAGTTTATCCAGCGGCGCGACCACGTCCACATGAACTCGACAAAGTGGTCGTCGCTGACCGAGTTCGCCAAGCACCTCGGCCGCGAAGGCCTGTGCCGCGTCGAAGAGAACGAAAAGGGCTTTTTCATTGCGTGGATCGACAGTTCGCCCGAGGCACTGAAGCGGCAGGAGGCGCTGCGGCGCAAGGAGGCCCAGGACCGTGGCGACGAGGAGTGGGAGCAGCGGATGCTCAAGGCGCAGATTAGCCGTGCTGCCAAGGCAAAGGGGAAGAATGGCGGCGGCGAGGGCGACAATGATGACGACGACGACGACGACGAGGAGCGGGAGAAAAAGTACATGCTGCAGCGCGACGAGGGCGAAAAGGTCAAGCTGTCGTTTAGCGCAGCCAAGCCAACTGCGTCGGTGACGGCGACGGCATCGGCGACAAAAGCGTCGCCAACAAAAGTACCAGCAGGAGAATCTACAGCATCTACAGCATCTGCAGAATCTGCAGCGTCTACAGCCAATGCACCAACGGAGAACAAGACCGCGTCTGTCCCTGCCGCCGCGGCAAAGCCGGTGTCGCTCAAGTTTGGCGGGCTGGCCAAGCCGCAGGCCAAGAACGTGTTTGCGGCGGCAAAGAAGAACGCGCTCGCCGGCGGCGGCAGTGCCAAGAAGATCGAGGTGCCCAAGAAGATGAGCGAGGCAGAGCGCATTATGAAGGAAGAGATGGAGCGGAAACGAGGGCGTGACGCGGGCGGTGTGGGCTTCCGGTTCAACGGGCCACCGAGCAAGAAGCCGCGGTTTTGATTCTTTTCTTGATTTGATTTGATTATATTATGATGGGCGTTAGGTGTTACGGGATACCACTGGACGGAACTTGATATAGAGGTAGCTTTCCAGCATGCAGCAACACGCTTTTCTACACGTTGTTGATTGCAGATGACAGGACAGACATGGCATTTGATTGTCTCTTCCCGTAGAGATTGCAAATATGAGGTCTAAAACAAGGCACAAAAAGAATAAAAAGGAGACCCAAACAAGACACAATAAAGCGCCAAACTCCAGCATTTTATGCAGGGCCAGGCCCGGTCCCCAAAATAGCAACAGTCGCTCGTCGCCAAAAGGACAGCACACAGATCCGCGAAATCCAGATACTCAAATCAAAAAGCGCCAACGGCCTACTCGGCATCGGCAGCACTTCCATCACGCCTATATTGTATATTGTTAGCTCCTGCCAAAAGGCATATATAACAGCGACTTTCTCAAACATCCATGCGACGTACGGTATGTATTGGATGCGGTGTTCGTCCTCTAGGATGGCGCGCACGTCGTCGGGCAGCTGGCCCGAGACCTTGATGGCGTAGACGCCGCGCACGTAGCCGTCCAGGCGCTGCCACCGTGCCGCCCACGACTTGCCCGGGTTGGCCAGCGTCAGCAGGCCCTCAAAGACGGTACTGGTGCAGGTGTCGATCTGGTCGGGCGAGCCGGCAAGGTGCAGAAACTCTTCGCAGTTGGGGCATCCTTCGTCGCGGAAGCGCTGGTAGGTCATGACGATGGAGCAGACCATGCAGGCGCGCAGGTAGCGCTGCTGGCCGGGCGAGACGTAGTTTTCGGACATGGCGTGTAGGATGAGGGTCAGTCGATGTGCGCGATAGCAAAGCTCACGAGGCGGTAGGAGACGTGGTGGTGTTGGTCGTGGTTGTGGTGGATGAAGCTTGTTGAAAGTGAAGAGGTCCAGATCGCGCCGCTCCGCTCCTGGTTAGCTTAGTGGGTGTGGTTAGTGATTACTACACAAAATTGCGCGCCAAGTGCTATTTGTACAGCGCGACGTGATTGGCTCAAGTAACCTCACCTCAGGTTTTATCGCTTCACTTGACAGCTCAAGTTCGATCGGGTGAAGTATATAAGCTCCAAATTACCAAATCAATGACATCCGACACGCCCATGGCCGACGTTCCGCTGGCCGCGTCCATCGATGCCGCCACCAAGAAGCGAAAGCTCGCAAAAGAGGGCAAGCCGCGCGAACTCCTCAACACAACGTTCAAGCAGCCGCCGTTTGCCTATGTCCACGTCGAGGTCGTGCACCACGCCGGCCGCGACGCAGAACCTCTTGATGCGCTCCAGATCCGCGGCTACTGCGAGTCGGCCCTCAAGCAGTTTTTGGGCGCCACCG
The DNA here is from genome assembly GCA_029298705.1 of Ophiostoma triangulosporum. Lineage (NCBI taxonomy): Eukaryota > Fungi > Ascomycota > Sordariomycetes > Ophiostomatales > Ophiostomataceae > Ophiostoma > Ophiostoma triangulosporum. The sequence goes on along the minus strand of JANSLO010000009.1, from coordinate 1,044,295 downwards.
GCGCCGCCATGCCGTTTGACCTGCTCAAGATCGACCGCTGCGACTTTTGGCTGCGGCTGCCGCGCGAGGACCTGAGCTGCTTTGCGGCAGCGCTGACTGCATGGGTGCCCGGTGCGTCGCCGTCGGTTGTGCTGCGTCTGCGCGAGTCGGGCAACTGGCTCGGCAGTCTTGTCGGCCGCAGCGAGCAGCAGGCGCTGTGGAACGACACGTGAGGGGTCTTGATGGAAAGGAACACTATCAACGCATCAGCTTGCGATGCAAAGATGCGGTGCATGTGTGCCGCACGGCAGCAGGACCGAGCCGGCATTCAGTTATAACGACCGCGTGACCAAACAGCCTGCTGCAGACTCAAAGCGACAACGCAACAGATGCCATCAGCAGCTCATACTTGATGAGACTTGCCAGACGGTCAGCCTATGCACTCCTTTGAGAGCGGCAGACAGCAGGGCAAGAAGGCCAGCAAACAATTGCCAACAAAGACGCCTCGGTGCCCCGTCGGACCCCTGAAAAGATCCGAGTACTTCTCTGGGCTTTAACGCGCCCTCCCCTGCCTACCAGAGAAAGGAACTATCGCAATTCAGCATCTCGTTATTCTTCTACTGTGATATTTTTGTATTTATTGCATTTTACTTGTTTATATGCTGTTGCCCACCCGCCTATACAAGAGAAGACATCATCGAGTTGTTGGCGTACGCCTGTGCAGTTAGTATTGGTCTCGGCATCGATGCGCGTTGGAAATTCACGTACCATGGGCTTGATGTTGGGGTGCGGCACAGCGTCGAACTGGTTGAATTGAAGCTTGAGATCGGAGCCAATGTTGATGTAGGCGCCGCGGTTCTCGGTCATATCGCAGTACTTGGGTGCAGAGAAGACTGATGGTCAGCATAGACAAGAAATAGAAAAAGAAAAACAACAGATAAAACTCACCAGTAATGCACTTTCCGTTGTGCTCCTCCTGGTAGCCGTCCATGCGGACTTCGTGGCTCCGGATGATGGCCTCGAGGCCGTTCTTCTCGCAGAAGCGTGCCGTGACGTCGGGGCCGAACTGCATACCGATGCCGCGCTTGCTGGGGCCACGACCGGGCTCGGTCTGCGGGTCGGTCCAGAGCATCTCCATCATGAGGCCCGACTGGCCCGGCTGGCGCTGCTTGTGGCGGTTCAGCTTGCGGATGTCGTCGAGCGTGACATTGTCGTCGGAGAAGAGACCGCCGTGCAGTACAAAGTACTTGTCGCCAATCAGCGTCGCCAGCGGCAGCGCAGAGAAGCTCTCGGAGAAGAGACGGAAGACGCGCTCGTTGTACTTGTGCTTGCACTCGCCCTCGAAGCCGTATGCGCGGTTCATATCATCTGTCTCGTGGTTGCCACGGTTCAGGAAAAAGGCCTCGGGCCGCAGCCACTTGTAGGCGTAGAGCAGCAGCGCAATCTCCGTCGACCACGAGCCGCGGTCGACAAAGTCGCCGTTGAACAGGTACCAGTGCTTGTCCGACGGCGCGCCGTTGAGGCGGAACAGCTCCATGAGGTCAAAGTACTGGCCGTGCGTGTCGCCGCAGACGGTCAGCGTGGTGTCGTCGGGCACCTGCACCTCCTTCATCGTCGGCTCGTCGTGCACCATCTTGGTGACGGCAATGAGGATCTGGTACACGTATTTCAGGTGGATTTTCTTGCCGTTCTTGAAGCGCTCCGTCATGTCGTCGATAAACTCCTGCGTCATCTCGCTGCCGAGATGCACGCCGTCATAGTCTGGCGGCACCGCGATTGATGCCACATCCAGGCCCTCGGCCGCCGATGGGGGATCGCCCACCTCAATGGCCTCGAAAAACTGCAGCTGGCGAACGGCCTTTTGGCAGTCGGCCAGCTTGGCGCGGGCATCGCGGTTTGCGGGGTCGAGCTTGACGCACATACGGAAGTCCTTGAGCGCATCTTTTGGGCGCAGGATAGCAGCGTAGGCCAGTGCTCTGCGGTAGTATGCCTGGAACGTTAGTCTTGCTCGGTGCGTACGTATATTGAGCGTACATCGGACGTGGTCGCGTGTCACCTCGTCCTGCACACGGAACCTACCTTGACAAAATCGGGATTCAGCTCGAGCGCCTTGGTGGCATCGGCAATGGTGTAGCCGTACGCCTCCGTCTTGAGATATGCCTGCGCACGGTTTGCATAGTACGTGGGCTCCGAGTCGTCGAGCTCAATGGCTTTGTTGTAGCCCTCGAGCGCGGCCTCAAAGTTGCGCTTGGCAAAGGCCTGGTTGCCCTCGTTCTTGAAGGCCAAGGCCTTGTCCTTGTCCGACACGGCGGATCTGAAAGGTATCATGATGGCTGTGGTTGTGGCTGTGGCTGTGACTGTGTCTGTAATATCCTCCGTTGTCTTGGGCGTCTGCCGTCGTCGCGGCCGTCGTCGGCGTCGGTTTGCTTCGGGTGTCGGAGGGGTCGACTTCTGAAGAGGACAGTAGCGTAGTCGTAATACGGAGAGACCCAATGTGGTTGGGAATAAGTGCGTATGGGAGAACGGAATACAAAGCAAAAGCTCGCTGAGTGGGCTCGTAAGGCTGTATGAAGATGGTGAGGGGGTCGCAAAGTAGCGTGGATGGAAAAGTTCAGTTGCGGTGGCAGTAATAGCTAGCAGACGGAGGCACTAGATGCGGTACCGTGGGAGGCGACGATAGCGACCGAAGGCGGCCGAATGTTCCATTTGACAGGGCATTCCGGCGTTGGACCCACTAATTACAGGCGTTGCAGCAGCCCAGGCCTGTTAAAGCCCAAAGTGACCTATCAAGGCCTGTTGGGCCCTAATGCGACACTCAGAGCCGCACAGGCTAGCTGACAGGTCGTGCATTATCTGATCACCTATCTGGTTGTCACCCACGCCCACCAACGATCTGCAGCACAATCAGACACTTAATTCACGAACCACCACGATGGCCGACAACGATGCACGCTCGGCCCTCGTGCGCAAGCGAGCAGATGCAGACATGCAGCTGATGCCGCCGCCGCCGCCGGCCAAACGCATCCAGCGCCCCAAGACCGTCCTCGACGAAGACACCTACACCGACGGCCTGTCCAAGATCATCGCGCGCGACTTCTTTCCGGGCCTGCTCGAGTCCGACGCCCAGAGCGACTATCTCAATGCGCTCGACTCCAAGGACCAGGCATGGATTTCCAGCGCCAGCAAGCGCCTGCGTGCCGTCATGATGCCCGGCAATCGGCGTCACCGCCACCGACTGCACACGCCATCGCACGCGAGCCGCGACGGCCGGCCCGACGAGACACCGTTGAGCCTTGCCGACGACACTCCTGCATCAGTGTTATCCGACAGCACGACGGCCAGTGCCGCCGACACACAAGCCGCGCCCAAGGCCGCCGGCCCCGACACCAGCGTTAGCCTCGGCGCTTTCCAGGCAAAGTACACGAGCGAAGACAACGAGAGTTTCTACAAGCTGCTAGACAAGCAAAGCCAGAAGCGGGCCGAGAAGCACGCGTGGCTCTGGAACGGGAACAAGCTGCCGTCCAAGATGCAGATCAAGCAGCGGGAGATTGAAGAGCGCCTGGTCGCGTCGGGCACGGCCGTTGTCGACGACGGCTACAGCAAGAAAGACCGGCTTGCCATCCAGGGGCGTGCAGAGCGGCCGGCCGCGCCCGAGACGTGGAAGACGGCGCCCAAGAACGCGCTCATGTTTGGTCCCGACGGGCTCGACAGGTCGGTGCAGAGCGTGGCCGAAAAGGCACAGGCCGATTCGCTGGCGCCGCCCAAGTCAATCGTCTACGCAAACACGCGGCTGCAAGACCCGGCCATGGCCGCCGCGGCACAGCAGCGGCGACAGCAGCTAGTCGGCCGCGCGTCTGGGCCTCCGTCTCCGACGCTCTCGGCCGTGCGTGCCGCCATTGCGGGCAACCCTCGGCGCCAGGATGCCGACTCGTCGTTCGGGTCAGTTGCTGGATCAAGTGCCGGTACAGCTACGGGCGGCGAGACGCCGCGCATCAACGGCTATGCCTTTGTCGACGACGACGAGTCTGTCGTGGGCGCAGCCGAGGCCGAGTCCGAGCCCGAGCCCATCATCGCGTTTGGCAAGGCCGACAGCACGCCCAACCCCTTCTCGATCCAGGCCCAGAGCACGCGCGAGGGCCTGCACCATCGCATGGTGGAGCGCATTGCCCACAACAAGCGGACAGCGGCACGCGTGGGCATGACGGGACGGTCTACCACGCCTGTCGCAAAGTATCCCAACAGTCCACGCGTCCAGGGCAACCTGACGCCGGCCGGCCAGCGGCTCTGGAGCAACATGACGGGCGGTGGCTCTGTTCAGCGGGATGCGGTCCCCTCATTCAACAAGCAGCGGCAGAGGGACCCCAAGGGAAGCCGACGGGCACGACTGCGCGAGATGAATGCGGCACTGAGGAAGTAGGCGTGTATTGACGAGGCCTTTTACGAGGACTGTGGGTCGTCAAGGGCCGTTGTTGTTTTATCGGTTTTGTTTTGTTTTTACTTTTGCAGCTTTTATGATACCCTATTTGAGCGCGAGGCGGCGGCACGGGGCACGAGCAGGCCTTGCCGGGGTGCTGCTTGTGCTGCCGCTTTACAAGGTCGGAAGACCACATGGGCGGTGACTACCAGCGGCGGCGAGACTGGATCACGTTGAAGACGGCGGTCGTCAAAGACTTTTTAAATGACAACCAAATCTGGATGCCACCTTGCTGCATATCTATTCACGATTTTTTGTATGATAATTTAAAATACTTTATGATGTTAAGAGATACGTCATTTTGCTCTGTGGTGGCCATGTAAAGACCCACTTATTTGCTGAACCTCACCTAAAAAAATCCAGCTATGAGCTCCGAGGTATTTACCGGTAGACATCACGGCAACCGTGCACACGATAGGTCCTTTTCTTTTGCGTGCGCTGGATCAGACTGAAGCACGCCGCAATGAGGTTCCTCGACCTTGCTGCCGACCTGGCTGCCGTCGTCAGTGCGTCACGGTCCGTGGTGACAAAGCACGCGGCACTGCGCTCGCGTCAGCTGGCCGCATCCTACCCCGACGTGCCCAAGGATGCTCCGGCAGAGACACCTGCAGATGCGGCACCGCCTGCAGAAACAGGCGGGTCCAACGATTTCGTTGCCGCCGCCTCCACACCCTCGCCAGTGCCGCCGCATCCAGCACCTCAGCCTCCGTCTCGGCAGGCGCCTCAACCGGCGCCTCAACCGGCCACGTCCCCGGCGCCACCAGACGTTTCTACACGACCAGAAATCAAGGCCACCATACTCGAAACCATCAAGACACCAGAAACCATCACCGACGACCAAGATGTTCCCACATTCATCCACCGGCCGCGGTCACGGGCAACTCGGCCACCGAGCGTCCTCGAAGAGCTGCGAAAGAAGCAGGCAGCAGAGGCAGCGGCCAAGGCCGGCGGTGCGCCATTACCCCACCCGCTAGATCCCCGCTACAACAAGGTGCTGGCAGCTCGTGCACGCGCCATCGCGGACGCACATGCCGAGGCCGAAGCAGCGGCATCTGCCCAGGCCCAGGCCCAGGCCCAGGCACAAGCCAAAGCACAAGCACAAACGGAATCGCTTCCATCCATAGCTGAAAGCATTGACACCAGCGCTATTGCTCGTGGAAAGAGGGCCGATGGGGCCAGGGCCGAGGCCGAGGCGGCACCGGTCGAGCCAATACCAGCCCAGCCCACTGACACACAAGAGACAGCACCACCGTCGCCTGTGGAGCACCAGACGCCAGTTGTGTCCGTCGCTGACGCGGCGCCTGCAAAGCGCGCCGTCGAGCTCAAGGAGTCCAAGGTGCCGGCAACACGGCTGAGCCGCATGTGGAACTACGGTGGACTGGCCGCGGGCATGCTCGGCGGCGCCCTCACGGAGAGCATTAGCCGCGGCTTTGGCGGCGGCAGCTCGGGCTCTGTCATGCTGAGTGCGGGCAACCTGGAGCGGCTGGTGTCCAAGCTGTCGCGCATGCGCGGTGCGGCGCTCAAGCTGGGCCAGATGATGAGTTTCCAGGACGCCAAGATGCTGCCGGCGCCCCTGCAGGAGGTGCTGCAGCGTGTGCAGGACGGTGCCGACTATATGCCGGCGTGGCAGCGCGACCGGGTGCTGGCGACCAATCTCGGGGCCGACTGGCGCGCGCTGTTTGCCGAGTTTGAGGAGAAGCCGATCGCGGCGGCGTCGATTGGGCAGGTGCACCGGGCGACGCTGCGGTCCAACGGCGCGCCGGTGGCCGTCAAGATCCAGTTCCCCGGCGTGGCCGACTCGATCAACTCGGACCTGGACAACTTGGCCATGCTGCTGACGGCGACGCGCATGCTGCCGCGCGGGCTGTACCTGGACAAGACGATTGCGAATGCGCGCACGGAGCTGGCGTGGGAGTGCGACTACGAGCGCGAGGCGGCGTGTGCGCAGCGGTTCCAGACGCTCGTCGACGACGCAGGCGAGAGCCGTGCGTACCGCGTGCCGACGGTGTACGGCGAGGCGTCGGGCAAGCAGGTGCTGACCATGTCGTTTATGGACGGCGTCGGCGTGACCAAGGCGGCGCCGGACCTGAGCCAGGAGCAGCGCGACTGGATCGGCACACAGATTCTGCGGCTGTGTCTGCTCGAGATTACACAGTTCCGCTTCATGCAGACGGACCCCAACTGGACGAATTTTCTGTACAATGCCGCGACCAACCAGCTGGAGCTGCTCGACTTTGGCGCGTCACGCGAGTACCCCGTCGCCTTCATCGAGCAGTATGCACGTCTGCTCAAGGCCGCGGCCGACGGGGACGTTGCGGGCGTGCACCGGCTGTCGCACGACCTTGGCTACCTCACGGGCCACGAGAGCCGGGCGATGCTGGATGCGCACACGCAGTCGGTGATGACGCTGGCCGAGCCGTTCCGTGCCGACGCGCCCGCCGTGTACGATTTCGAGGACCAGACGATTACGGACCGCGTGCGGTCGTTTATCCCCGTCATGATGCGCGAGCGTCTGACGCCGCCGCCCGAGGAGACGTACAGTCTGCACCGCAAGCTGAGCGGCGCCTTTTTGCTGTGTGCACGGCTGGGCAGCAAGGTGGCGTGTCGCGGCATGTTTGACGAGAGCATCAGGAAAATGAAGCTGTAGATGTGGAAGAAGATGTGGTATATATGTAACACCAACGCTGCTCTTTGCTTGTATAATAGACTGCAACTTTTATGCTATGAGAAGGTATGAAATATGTAAAGCAAAGTGCAAAGTACAAAAAAAAGAAAAGAAAAGAGAGAAAAAATATCACGCACCCCGACGAAACGTGGGCATCGACTTCTTCTCGCGCGACGCCGCCTTCTTGCGGCGCTTCTCAATGGCCTTTTCGACCTGCTGGTCCGACATGTCGGCAAATTGGTTGACCAGCAGCCGCTTCTTCTGCTCCGACTTCTTGAGAAAGTATGGGTTCTTGCCCTGCTTGACCAGATCGCGCTCGCGCTTGCGGTGCTCGTCCATGACCGCCTGTGCCTTGGCCTTGGCGTCCCGGTCACGCTTGCGCGCCTCCATCGACATGAGCTTTTGCTTGATGTCCGCCACCTGCTGCTCGGCCTCGACGCCCTTGCTCGTGTTGGTCGGTTCTTCTTCTTCGTTGTCGCCAGAACCGCCACGGCCACCACCACCGCCAGACCGCCGCGCTGCCTTTTGCTGCAGGTTGAACCGCTTGCGCTCGGCCTTGGCCAGCCGCTCGGCCTTTTTCATCTCGTCGCGCATCTGGTTCATCTCGGCATCGCGGTACTCGTCGAGGAAGGCATAGTTGCGCTGCGCGCGCAGCTCGTCTTCGCGCGACGGCGGCTGTGTGGCCATGGACGCCAAAAAGAACCGCGGGTCGCGCGAGCGCGCCTCTGAGGACTTGACGGTCACGCCGGCAATCGTGGCGTCGCCGCTCGTCCAGTCGCGGCCGCGCTTGACGGCAAAGCGGCTCGAGACCTCGGTGGGTGCGTGCTTGTGGGCACGGGCGGGCGGCTTGGGCCGTCTGCCGCCGCCGTCTGCGCGCTCGGCGCGGTCGTCTCGCGACGCAAACGTGTCGTCTTCTTCGACAGCCTTGCCCTTGCCTGCTGTTTTTGATTTTGACAGTGTCTTGCCCTTGGCGTCTTTGCCGGCCTTTTGCTGCTTCTTCAGCATCTGGCCAAAGGTGAGGTCTGCAACGGGTGATGGCGGTGCCGGCGCGGGCTCTTCCTCTTCCTCTTCTTCTTCCTCTTGTTCTTCCTCGTCATAATCCTCCTCCTCTTCTTCTTCTTCCTCCTCATCCTCATCCACCTCCTCCTCTTCTTCCTCGTCCTCTTCCTCCACCTCCTCCACCTGCAACTCTTCCGCAGCCTGTTCTGTCAGTACTTCCATAACCAAATTCACCAGTTTAGCACAAAGACTCACTCTTAATCTGCGCTCGCGTCTGGACGTGAGATCGTTGTCGTAGCCAAAATCCGACTCGCTATCCTCATCTTGGACAAACTTTGTCTTTGCGCGGACATTGCGCTCGGGTTTGGAGCCCGACATCTTGCGCTTTCGCGAGTCCATATTGCTGATGTGGCGGTCCGACCAGTAATGCGATGAGTTCTCGGCAATACGAAGGTATGAGGTGCAATATATATGGGTGAGCACCGGTTATTGATCACCGAAATGGATGAAATGGCTGTGGCAGAAGGCTGATGCGGGCGAGTAGCGACTGTGCTAGGAATTTTCTGTAGTCAAGTTTTATGCTGCGGTCACACCAGCCAATCAGGAACGGCCATCCGCAGCCCAGCTCTCTAGCGCATCTGGCCTAGCCTTGCTCACTGTGAGATTTTCAGCCCAAGACACATTTTGTACATTTCATCACATCGTCACTCGCGAAGAGTCATTTCGTTTAGTTCATCGATATCAGCCTTTGCTTTTGTTGTTTTCTTGATTTTCTCTTACTTTTTTTTTTTTCTTTTTTTTTCTTCTCTTCTATTTTTCTTTTTTCCCTTCATCATTGATTCCCTCACTCTGATCACATCTTAACTACCTCCACCTTGGCATACCCCCACGTGTGCAGCACCACCAGCTCACCATATCCCCATAGGCACGACGCTCATCCTGTGCCACATCGACACGCTGCATCCGCTATCAGCCGCTATGAGCCAGCTCGCTCCAAGCTTGTGTCGAACGTGTGTCCATCCACACATTGGTCGCCAGCCAATACGCATCCCAGTACACTGCCTCATACGGTCTCTATCCAGCACAAGTCGTCGCGCCGTCGGTCTGGGAACCAGGATAACGCCTGCACTCATCGAGGAGCGCCGCAAAAAGTATATTGGCGCCAAACCACTGCCGCCACAGATCCCCATCCGAGCCCCGCGGAAGAAGCTCGAGGACTTTTCGCTCGAGTCGAAGAGCAAGGCGTCACCCCAAAACGCACAGAACGCACAGAACGCACAGAACGCACAGAAAAGCAAAAAGGCCGCGGCGACCAAGCTCCAGGTCCGCGGACTCGACTCCCAGGGTCACCTGACCGCTGAGCAGTTTGCCAGCTCGTTTATCGGCGCCAGGAGCAGCAGCAGCAGCACCGACATCCCGCTGCCGCCCAAGAAGCCACACTACAAGCCGACGCGCACAGACGGCATTGGCATGCTCAACGAGGGCGTGTCGACCACATCGAAACGCAAAAAGCCCTTGTTCCGCAGCCCGACCGAGACGCCGCCGCTCGAGTACGCCAAGCAGCCCTTTTACCTCGGCGCACAGGGCTCCTTTACGTACGACGCGGATGTTATGCCCTTTGACTGGCGCGACCACCGCAACTACGTATCGCACGAGCCAAAGCGCGCTCCGTGGGTGCCCAAGGAAGACGTGCCCGCACCCGGCGTGATCGTGCCGCGCTGGTGGCCAAAGACACAGGAGGGCTGGGACCAGCTGGACGGACCGCAAGTGCACGCTGCCGAAGAGGCGTTTATGCGTTTTAATCCGCGACAGCCGACCGATTCACAAGAGTACCACGCCGCGAAAAAGGTGGCCGTGCGTGCGTTCCGCAGCAAGAAGCGCGAACTGAAGCAGCAGGCCGAGCTGTACGAGACGCAAATCAAAATGGCCGAGGGCAAGAAATGCAAGCCGCCGCCGAGCATGGCGTCGGGCGGCGTGCCCGACCCGTCGCAGGACTATTTGGCGCGGCTCGCGGAGCCGTCGCAGCGTTTGGATGAAGCGCAGCCGCTGCTCGTCGTCGTCGACCTCAACGGCACGATGCTGCACCGGCCGAACCCGAAGCGGCAGCCGCGCACGTTTGTGCGGCGGCCGTTCTCGTCTGTCTTTTTTAATTACTGTATCAAGACGTTCTGGGTCGTCGTGTGGTCGTCGGCGCGCGCGGACAATGTCGGCGTCATGTGTAACAACCTGTCGTCGCCCGACGTGATGCGCGAAAATGTCGTCGCCGTGTGGGCGCGCGACAAGTTTGGGCTGTCGCGCGACGACTACGACGGCAATGTGCAGTGCTACAAGCGCCTGACGCGGCTGTGGGACGACCCGCACGTTGCCAAGTCGCACCCGCACTATGCCGACGGCGGCCGCTGGTCGCAAGCCAACACCGTGCTGATTGACGACACGCCCGAGAAGGCGCGTGCTGAGCCGCACAACGCTATCATCGTGCCCGAGTTCAGCAACGACAACAGCAAGTACGACGGCATCCTGCCCTCTGTGCACGACTACCTCAACGAGCTGTGCTTCCAGTCCAACGTGTCCAACTACATGCGCGACAACCCGTTCTACGTGTGCAGCGACTTTGAGGCCGTTGTCGAGCGGCCGGTGAGCACAGAATTCTACGACGAGAAGAAGACCAAAAAGGAGAAGCGCAAGGCCCGTGTGAGCTATGCCTACCCGACGTCGTCGCTCAGCCTGAAGAACACGGTCAGCAAGGCCAAGTGGGACGCCATAGCAAAGGAGCGTGCCAGCCACGAGCAGCAGTGAGGACGAAGATGATAACGATCAGTCACGTTATAATGACTAGGCAGTACGATCAAGCACATACCCGGTATAGTATAATGATAAGCATCAATACGACAATCACAAATGACAAGCAAACGTAGTGGCGTGAACACATGATTGTTTTATATTTTTATATTCTTGAGCCATCTCGTCATACACGTTTTATTGGTCGTGTTTAAACGTCATGTTCCCGTTATCATAGTCCTCATCAGACACAGCCTCCTGCGCGGGGCGAGCCGCTTACTTGAAGACCTTGCCGTCGACGAGGGGGTACTCTTTGCCCTCAACGACAAGAGGCTTCTCCCAGCCCCACTGAGCCTCAAGGAAGGCGCGGTCCTCAGCCTTGGTGTGGTCCAGCTTGGTGAAGCTGTAGCTCTCAAAGTCGGGAGCGACGTCAAAGGCCGGCAGGTAGTCGTCGCCGCGGATGACAAAGGCACCCTCGATGATCGAGTTGTTGTTCTCGCCAAAGACGGAAGCACAGCCGAAGATGAACTTGCGCGACGCCTCCAGACGGTTGTTGAAGCCGCCAATCAGGTTGTTGGACATGAAAGTCAGCGTCAGCTCGCTGTTGTACTTGTAGGCAACCTTCCAGATCGAGTACTCCTCAAAGTTGACGTTCTCCCAGAACCACTTCATGGCCTCAGGGGTCTCCTTGTTGGAGTAAGTGCGCTTCCACTCGTCCAGGTCGAACGTGGCACGCGGCAGCAGCGACAGGGGGTGCTTGGGGCGGGGAGCAGCGGGCTCCTCCTCCTCAGCGGGGGCAGCAGCCTTGGGGGCGGCCTTGGGGGCAGCGGCCTTGGCAGCCTTGGGGGCAACCTCCTTCTTGGGGGGGACGTTGGCCAGCTTGGGCTCGTCGTTGAAGGCGACAGCGGGGGCAACGCTGGAGTAGATGGGCTGGTTGTAGACGGTCTTGAACCAGCGAGTAACGTTGGGGAACTCCTCACGGAACTGCTTGCCGAACACCAGCTCGAAGCCGCGGGCAATGACGCTCGCAGTGAAGATGTCGGCCAGGGTGATGCGCTCACCGACCAGGTAGGTGTTGTGCTGCAGGTGCTCCTCGGCAACGCTGATGGCCTTCAGGGCCTTCTTGGAGGCCTCATCAATGGCCTTCTTGTTGTAGGCGGAGCGGCCCAGAAGGGGACCGTACCAGGCGCCGAAGTGGGGGATAACCTCGGTGTTGAAGAAGGACATCCACTTCAGGATGTTGGCGTAGCTGGGTGCTGTTAGCTTTTGTTCGGATGTGCATTTGTGCTGGCTATAAAACGTACTCCTGCTTGGTCTTGCCGAGAAGGGTGGTCTTCTCGTTCTGCGAGGCAACTGTTGGAAGTTAGCAAGCTGCGTCAAGCGAGCAACAAAGGCGTGAGGACAAGTAAATAAAATTTGGAAAAGACGCAAGATCAGAAGGTAGAATAAATCGACATGAAAGTTCAGATAGGGATAACTGTTATAAAATGTCTATCTCATCATTGTAGCGTCGGCGCACCTAGGCAACCGGAAGATGGATAAAGATGGATGAAGAAGAAAATGAAGCAAAGAACATACCGTAGACGTAGATGGCCATGCACTCGGACAGGACCAGGCCGTCAGCACCGACAAAGGTGGGGATCTTGCCGAGGGCATTGATCTTGAGGTAGTCGGCCGGGGCAGTAGCCGGGATGGTCTCAACCAGCTCAATGTCCAGGTTGTTGGCCTTGGCAACAGCCAGGATACCCGTGGTACGGGGGTTGGACTGAAGGGGGGGGTGGTCAGCCTGACGTGCTTCTTCAAGCAGGGAGATGCAGCGGGAGGCACGCAAAACGAGCAGGAAAAGCAAAGCAGGAGCAGCAGAAGACAGGCAGAGCTGTATGAGACCAAGATGAATCATCAACCAGACGCCGTAGACAATGTGATCCAGGACAGAATCACATCACCAGATGCGCCGATTGACGATGCACCGGCGCCGGCCATGGCGAGACGCGACGAGCAAGAAAAAAGCAGGCCACAAAATCAACGCAATGCGAGACTCACGATGAAACCGTAAAGCTTGCCGAACGACATTTTGCTGATGTTGAGGGGGTGGTTGGAGGGAGATGGGGGAATGATGGTTGAAGAGAAGGAGAGAGAGGAGAAGAAGAGAAGACAAATTTTTATTTTATTTTGGCAGGAACGTCGTTACCTAGTCAATTTGGCGGGCGGCTGGTGGGGTTGGGGAAAAACTCTTTATTAGGGGAAATAAAACAGCTTCACTATGGCGGGACGTGCGCGTTCTGATTGGCTGACGTAAAGTCCAAATGCGGCAGAATTGAGACGAGACGATGGTCCCGGGTATCACCGCCTTATGCGTTAGACAGACAGTCACGTGCAGCAGACACCTAGCGCAATTGAATTTTTGATGCCGGAGCTTCACCACATCGTGAGCTTATGGGGAAGGAATCGATAGGACGACGACGACGACGACCAATTGGGCAGCGGAAAACGCTGAGATTTTTTTTAGTCAGTGACACCGACAAGGGCAGCCCGGCTGACCCCGACCTTGATACCAACAAACGGACGGATCGTGTGACGTCGACGACACCTCCGACCTAGACGCCGACGCCGGCACATCGGAACACCGGTACACCTCCCACTCCCTACACACATACCTCTGCAATGGCAAGCTTCCGCCCAGCCATGCTCTTCCAGCGAGCATCGTCCTCGCTGCTGCAGGTCGAGCGCCAGTTTGCTCAAATGCGCGTCAGCCCATCCGCACACACGTTGGCCGCCAGCCGGATAGGGAGAGTGGCCGCGGCGGCTGCCGGCCAGACACGATCGCGCACGTCCATCAGCCGCTTCAGCTACGAGGACGAGCAGCGCATCGAGCTGCCGGCCGACCTCGCCAACGACCCGGACATTCTAGACGCCATGGCGGAGCAGGAGCTGCAAATTGGCCTAGACCTGGACCAGGATCAAGGCGACATGCCCGGAAGCAGTGGCCTCAGTGGCGGCAACGCAATCCAGACGTCGGCACCCAGCGGCTACGTCGAGAAGCCGTCGCCGACGGCGCCTACCGTGCTGATGGCGGAGACCACGCTCATGGACACGGACGGGTTCGTGACGTGGGACGGCAAGCGCGCGCTGGCCAAGATCCACGCGCGGCCGAAGCCGGTGTCCGCGTCGTACTTTACACGGCAGCCGTACTTTAACGAGCAGCACCTGCGGCTGGAGGAGCTGCACCGGCAGTTTGCGAACCTGCCGCGCGTGTCGGCGGAGAACGTGGACCGCGTGGCATGGCGGTCGCTGGAGGACTACTGCAAGGTGATTGGCGAGGACGTGCGCGCGCCGCAGTTCAACCGGTGCATGACGATCCTCAAGAGCCTGCACCGCATCCAGCCGGCGCTCAAGTCGCCGGTGATTGACGAGATTGCGCAGGGGTTTATGCGGTCGATCAACCCGTTCAAGAACGTGATGAAGCCGCTGCCGATTGACCGGTTCGGGCGCGCGGTCGGCGTCGGCCGGCGCAAGACGTCGACGGCGCGCGCGTGGGTTGTCGAGGGCACAGGCGAGATCATTGTCAACGGCAAGAACCTGGGCGACATGTTTGCGCGCGTGCACGACCGCGAGAGCGCCACGTGGGCGCTGCGTTCAACGGACCGCGTGGACAAGTACAATGTGTGGGCGCTCGTCGAGGGCGGCGGCACGACGGGCCAGGCTGAAGCGCTGACGCTGGCCGTGGCCCGCGGCATGGTCGCGCACGAGCCTGCTCTCAAGACAGCACTGCGCAAGGGTAGGTTTCTAACTTTGTCTTTCCTTCACCCATTGATACGCGGTACTAACATCACTAGCCGGCTGTATTGCTCGTGATCCCAGAATGGTGGAGCGTAAGAAGCCTGGTCACGTCAAGGCGAGAAAGATGCCTACATGGGTCAAGAGATAGTTGTTCCCAATGTCACTATCCAAGTGCCTTTATCGTCTTTTTGTTTCTTGTGCTATCACCTTGGATGAAGGCCACGTGTCCGGGTATGGATAAGGCGTATCCGACAAGCCATGCGTCACTGTCGCTGTGGCCTGCCGCCTCGTGAACAAACGCGAATTGTTGGGATATATATGTGTTTATGTGTACGATCAGATATGAAATTGAGTGGCCGGCTGATGGAGAACAAGGGCAGATGGGTGGCTGCCTGAAAGAAGCTGGGGACGAAAACAGACGGGAGACTGCGAGACTTTGGGTAGAACCGAAGAGCACGGTGTAAAAACTCCTTCACATGCAGCGGCAATATAATACATGTTCAACATTGAGCCATGGATACTGCTGGTGATGGGCCATGCGCATGTTGGTGCTTCTTTAGGGCTTGATTCTATCTGCGAGGAGCCGTCATGCGTTGCTATGCGTTGTCGTTCGTTGTCATTCGGGTGTATGCAGTGTCTCGGCTTCTGCGTGATGAGCAGTTTGGCCAGTTTGCAAATACGTCTGATGTTGTTGCCTGAGATGTGTCTCCCCGTAGCCATGTCTAGCGGACCGAAGCTATCTCCATAAGCATACAGATGATGAGCGAAACACGGGAGAAGAGCAAAGGCAAACGTGTCGGAAGAGACCATGGGCAATGTCATGGGACATGCAGCTGCGTGGGTGCTTTTAAAAGACACTTTGTGTGGCTAGTTCGGTTTCAAAGTGCTTCTCGATCACGGATTGCGCATGGGTCATGCTTGAACTGCTCACTGTTCTTTACTCTGCAATCGCAACATATTGGGTGCTGCAAGGCTGATGATGGTTAGGGCTGTAACAGAGACGAGGCTGTGACCTGTGCTTATGTAATACACGTATACAGATTTGATAGAGAATTGCGCTGGTAACAAGCCGAGTTGTTCGCCGTCTATTTTATCTCTTTACTTTTTGTTTCCCATTATCGTGGTATTATTCACCTCCGTTTTCCAATGAATAAACAAAGGCCTGGAAAAGAAAGTGGCGAGGCTCTGGGCATGTTTGTTTGCCACGACGTATACCCGCCAATGGGATCAGATATGAGGTATGCTTATGTTCAGTCCCAGTGGCTATCGTGTTAGTAGCGTACACCTGAACACCAAGCCAGCTGAAAGATGAAATACGAGCGGCAAAAGACAGCACATGTCATCGAATGCATCGGAGCAAAGTCTAAACAAGGCCAGGAGGCCGTTGACTAGTGTGTGCTAGCCATCGCATACTGACTAATGGTCACGTGTCGTAACTGCGCTCACCATCATAATGACGACAGGTGGACCTGAGACAAAACCGAGGCCAGAAAAGTCTTTGTCTTGAGGCATGGCTGAGACCTATTGAATTGGAATACCACTAGATTATTCGATAATGCTACGGCGTGGTCCTGCTGGAACAAAGAAGGCAGGCTACGGAGCAATCGATCGTATCCCGAGTGTCGGGACTGAAGCAAGGGATGGACGGGTGGATGGAGGGACGATTTGCCACGTTTTGCAGGGGTGGTGGTGTTGTAGTGTCATCCGTCAGTGTCCGTCAGCAACTTCGGATGTCGGTACTACTTGCTTGGGTGCGAGGTGAGAAATTACTCTGCCATGTCCCTATCAGTATCATCCCGGTATCACGTACTGAACATGTATCTTGTATGTATCTTGCATGTACCGTTACCCATGCTCTATTCTGATGACGCTCCGAGGAGGGGTCTTGTAACGGGGAATGGGGATGTAAGAATCTGTATGCTTAAGCATATGCTTAGATGGGTCGAGAGGGCATGTCGTATGAGAAAAGAGGATCGCCGGTGGAAAAAGAAGATGATAGCGAAAGAGAAGAGGATAGAGGAGGAAAACGAAGGAAATTTTCAGATGAAAATTCAGAAAATGGCATCGATTGGAAGAGAGGCCAGCAGACAAGAGGAAAAAAGACAAGGCTGCTGCGCTTTATTAGTCTGCGAGTAGGGTCTATGCAAGCACTTTACATGTACAGCGTGAAAAGAACGAGAGCACGAGATAAGAGAGACTTTCGGCATCATCCTTTCGTCGACAATATCGATCGTGCAGAGGACATAAAATTCCGTCTTGCAGTCCGACATTATCCCCACCAAGGTCACCGCTTCTATGACCATGACAGCGTCAAGGCAAGACACTGAACTAGAGCAGAACGGGCAAGCGGCGTCTTGTATCTTGTCCAAAGTTATATGTGTACTCTGTAGATGTATCAAACCAGAATATATATGTATATAGAATATGTAGATGAAAATGGATTCAAAGCAAATAAAGTATTATTATTATAATTATTCGCCTTACTCAGTCAATCCTGACTATTGGCGCCTGTGTAAGCAAATAAAGTAAAATAAAGTAAGGTGATCATAATACTCCGACAAGAAAGACCACACAGGTGCATGGATCGACGGTGCAGCGTACCCTTGAGTCCGTGCTGTAGAGTGGGATAAAAATGACAGTTGCGGGTGGGTGCAGGTGCAGGAAATAAGCAGCGGTACAAGTACGACATCGGCCTTGGTTTCTGATATATGATGCGTTCGAGGACGAGGTCAATTGTAAGGTAACGCAATTAATATGTGAAGAATGATATATGTAGAACATGTTTGCTTCATCTCATAAAGTCCGTGGTTACATAATCTCCCACCGGCCGTCCGGTTCGTGTCACCGTGTCTGCGATGGGAAGGAATTATCGGATCGTGTCACATCTCTTGTTCCTTCCGTATGCGGCGAGTACCACAAATAGATTCGCACGTTTTTCTTTTTATAGATTTCAGTCGGTCCTTTCTGGATTGGATATTCTATTATATAAGCAGTATTCTGCTCTTCATCAGAGATGTGATCTCTTGAAGACGATGGCTCTCGTCGATGTCTTTCATCGAAGATCAACGCCAATTTTGTATCCAGACAGTCGCTCATCATGAATGACTAGTGTTTAACGTATATAAAAAGAGTGCCTTCGTGGTACATCGGACAACCACTCGACGCTGCAGTTTTCAACATGTTTGTAAGTACCACGAGTTATATGTACTTTTCTTTTACCATTACGTGGCTGTTCCAACAAGTACTGATGGACGTTCCCTAGTCAGGACCCTGGTCCGGACCACAGGAATTGATCCGGTGTCTCAATGCCGCTTCCCACAATGCCGCTTTCCAGCAGGTTAAAAAAGGCGGTACGACGTGAAAGAAGAGAAGCGAAAGACAAAAAAGAGGAAAGGAAAATAGTGTAGAAAAAGATACTCCGTAAGCAAGCACACCGTAAACTGACAGATCGGAAAAAAATAGAAATATCAGAATGGGTCCAGACACTGAGACCTTCTTTGTTCTCTAGATTTCCTCTTTGGGATTAAGGCGACAGGGGTTCCAACGACGTATCTCGACGGTCCTGTGTCGTAGTCTATCCTCTATTTTCATAGTTTGTATGTACATACTCTGTAAGAAAAGAGAGTCTTTCTGCTGTCTATCATAGCGTCTGTCCTAGACACTTGCTATGCTCCAGCCGAGCCCCTTTCCACTAGACCCCCCTTTCTCTTTGTCTCCAACGACATGGTTCAAGGGTCTAACACAAGGCATTCCCGGCCAATTGTCACGAGCTGTTCGTGCTGTTCACCGCTCACCTCCATCTTGATGATGTCGAGCATAAGCTGATTAGATCGTACACCGTCTTTCTGATGAAATGTTTCTATATTTTCTTTGATCTTTGCATATATATGGTACTAGACAAGATTACATGAGTTAATATTTTTCTTATTTTTGCTTTTTCGGATGTGATGTTTATAATCTTTGATCTATGCCTCTTTGATCTACTTTGATTGTCAAATATTACTATTCCCGCGCCAGTGGCAATGCCCTATGCGTGCCCGACATTGCCGTCATCTTTCTTTGATTGTTTGATTGTTTGATTGTTTGATTGTTTGATCATATTTGCTTATTTTCTTATTTGCTTGCGGGTCTCTTTGTCTGCAGCAGCCATGACAGGCTGCATCCTGCACCCTTCATCGTGCATGCGGCTTGCGGCCCTTGCATGATCGATGGTATGTTTCCCAGAGTGTCAACCAGATACAAAAGTACTGCTCTCATACGTTACGGATAAATACACGAATAAGGACATTGCAAACCAATGCATGCCTGATGACGTTCATCCCGCTTCTTTTCTCCCACGGGTTCAGTCTAAATCTGACCAGGGTCTCGCGGGAAGACACAGGAGGGGTATGTAGAGGAAACAGAAAACAAAAGAAGAATCAACTAGTAAAAGTAGAACCAAGGAAGAACTAAATGAAACAAAAAACACAGAGCACGCTCTCGCTCTCAAACACCTTTCTCTTTCCATCCGTACTACTCCATTCCCTGTGCCTAGCAAAGAACTCCCGTCTCGCATTCCACGTTATTTGTCCATGCATGGTCCATACTCCTACGGAGTACAGTCTTTTCATCTTCAACTAGCGTCACTGAAACACCCTATTTCTTCCCGACACTGCACTATCTTCTTTTGACAATTTACACCCTACCCTACACCCACACACTACCTCTGTCGTCACTACTCTTATATCGTCGCTCCCCTCCCTGCAGCTCCGCCTGCCTCTACCGGCTTCTTCGTTCATCTTCCGCCCAACGCCGTCCACCACTTGTTCTTTACCGTTTATTTACCGCCAACCTCTGCAAATAACCGCCCCGTTCCAGCAATACTGGCCTGGCCAGAGACACATAAAGACGTAAACGCCAATTCAGGCTAAAACCCAGGACTGCATCTTCACGTCCGTGCCTCTATCTGCCCCCCTCCGCCATAGTCCTCTGCTCGTTCTCCGGTTCAGAACCTGCTGCTTCAAGCACACGGTGAATATACACCTTTGCCAACTGGCTACGGTCCAGACATTGCTATTTTCAAATTAGCTATCCAAGACGACAAGCTGCAAACGTGAGCCGCATCGCCACCGTTCCTCACAGCAGCATTGCACCAGCTCGTCTTATACCACCAGCACCGGTACTTTTACGGCTCTACAGTCTTACAGCACGGCCAACGTCCAGCGAGCGAGAGGGTACTTGTCTTTGTGACCTCGACTATCAAATTCAACAGTCTACTTCCCTAGCTTCCCGCACTACTACGTCTCCATCCAGAACAAACACCGAAGGCTCTCTCCTCGTGCTATCTCATATCTCATCTCCTCTGGTCTTTGTCTTCTGTTCTGTCTGACCCATCTGGCTTCTGTGTCCGTCAAAGGATCCATCGCGCTACGCTTGGCTCCGACGCAACGGCCATGCACACCCACCGTCGTGGCATCCGCTTGTGTACCAGACGCTGATCCACCGGTGGAAGAGACAAAGTACGTATATACGCCGTCGAGCAGCTCACGAGTGCAAAAGGGGCTGTCTACCTGTACATACTGTCCACCTCGGTCACCGTGTACGACTGTCACTACACTCTCCCACCCGAAGCACACCAGCACAGCACCACCTTGGCCCTTGCATCTGCATTGGCACACTCGCCACCCCCTCCTCTCCGAGTATATGGCATACGCCCGCTCTGCACAATCCCGTGTCACCCTGAACTGCACTGCCTTGCATCCCGCCCATTTCCCACCCAGCCCTTGCATGCCTTGTCCTCCAAGCCCTTACATCAGATACAGTACTGACTTGGCTTGTGCCCTGCTGCACAGACGTGCACACATTGCCAGGGTTTCTCTTTTCTCTGCTCGCTACACCCAGCGCCCAGCATTGGCCCGCCGCGATCGCCTCTCACCGCACCCGTAAGTTTTTTTTTTTTTGTTCTATTTGCATTTCTGCGTCGACCTGTTACTCTGCCACGGCCGCTGCCGCCGTCCATCCACCTTGGCCGGACCACCCTCTGCCCGCTGAGACATCCGAGCTCAGCATGTTACACTGCCGCTTCGTTCCTTGCTTGTGTGTTCCCGCCGCCATGGCTTGCGCCGTCAATTCTTTTTTATTTGCTTTTGATTTGCACTGTCTTGTCCCATCCTTGATCGTATCTCGTGCATCCATGCCATGCGCGTCGGCTACCCATTCGCTTCTGCTGCTGCCATTGACGTGCGGCTTTTCTCTTTTCTCTGTGCGCAACGTGGGGCCTCTGTTCACTAACAAGGTAGTTTTATTTTCAGTCATCTCTGGCGTTTTAATTTCTTTTTTTCTTTTTTCTTTTAATCTTCTTCTTTTTCCTTTTCCTTTATTTCGTTTCCTTTTTTCGTCCCTTTCCTTGCGGCACCGTCACTCTGTCCAAGCCCCTTCCTTTCCATCGTTGTGCACTGGTTTTGGCCACCTACTTTCCCGGTCCGTCTCTGGATGTCACGTCCTGACACCCTTTACCCTTTCTGCCGACAGACACCTTGCACCTTGACAGCACCTCGGAAAACAAAAAGACGACCACCAGGGCATGGACGACCACTTCCACCGGCCGAAGCACAATGATCATGCAATGCGCCCTTCATCCGATCCTCGATACCACCAGCCCGGCCCGCCGCCTACTTCAGACCCGTCACAGCCGCTGCCGCTGCCGCCACAGCGCCACTACCACCAGCCTGGCGCGGCCGGCAGCGACCGGCCGCGGATGTCCTCGGGAAGCGGTGCCGGAACCGGAAACAACAACAGCAGCAGCAGCAGCAGTCGTGTCCTAGGCGGTCCGGGCGCGTCCGCCGCCTACGGCGCATACTACCAGGACACCGCCGCAGAAGGGGCGTTTTCATCGGGCGCCACCCTGGGCTACGCGCAGCCGACGCCCGACTACACGCAGGATGCGCGGCAGGGCTTTGCGGGTGCCGTGCCGTCTTACACGTCGCTGTACGGCGTGCAGCAGACGGCCACGCCAAGTTCCGTGTTCGACCCGACGGCGTCCTTTGGCACGCGGCAGCACAGCGGCATTCCCATGATGACGCCCGATGTAGCCTCGGGTCCGTACTTTTCCAGCGACGCCTCCGGCGCAGCAGCGGCGGCGGCAGCCCTCCATGGGCAGCAGCAATCCATGTACCACCATCCGCACCAGCAGCAGCAGCAACACCACCAGCAATATCGCCAGCATCAGCACCAGCAGCAGCACCACCAGCCAGCATCCGACCGCAGCGCCTACGGCACATCGCTACCATCGAGCGGCGGCCTTGGGTCGCAGGCGCAGTCGCATGCACAGGCGTCGTCGTCGTCGTCGGCCACGCATGCCGACCCGTCCGGTGCGGCCTCTGCGGCGGCGGCGGCGGCAGCAGCAGCCGGCCGCGACTATGCCGAAACCCACGAGTCCTTTGCCGCGTACCAGCGCAGCCTCAAGGACGTGTTTGCCAACATCAAGAGCGGACACCTGGCGACGGCGGCCGACACGCTGCTCGGCATTTCCGAGTGGCTGCTGACGCGCGTGGAGTCGCTGGGGCTCACGCACGACGACGAGGAGCTCTACGAGGGCCGCGTGAAGCTGTGGACGGACTTTAACCACGCGTGGCTCGGCCTGCTGGCCAAGCAAAAGGAGTTTCTCTGGGCGCAACGGTCGTCAGAATCACAGCCGGCGCCGCCGCCGCCGGGCAGCCTGGTGTCGTTTTCCGACGTGCAGAAGCTGGCGCGCGAGCTTGTGCGGCTATGCGACGGCGTCGAGCGGTTCGGGCTCGTGGACTACGACTATGGCGTGTGGGAGGAGCGCATTATGGCGGTGCTGACAGAGTGCATTAACCTGTACAGCATGGCGTACGACGAGGCGGCCGGCGACGTGGGCAGCGGTCCTGGGCAGGACTGATTTGGGGCGGGAGCGAGAGCACGCAGTGTCGCCCTTTTGTCCCGACCATTCTGACCCAGTCGCTTGCTGCCGTGTCGCGGCTGTGTCGGGTTGTGTACGACCTGGCAGGCCTGTTTTTCCTGCGTGGGCTATGCGGTGATGGCGATCATGGTTTCGTAATGTACTATTAGAAGTTGTTTGTATTTTTTTTGTTGTTTGCTTTTGTTTTTCTCCCTTCTTTTTTTCTTCTTTTCTTTCCTTTTGTTCCTTTCCTTTTGTTCTACAAGACGAGGCGCATGCGGCAGCATGATAGCTTAATGGCTGGCTGGCTGGCCGGCTGTATAAAAGGTGCCGGGCAATACATAGAGAGATGGTCCCCTCACGGGGTATTTACGGGGCATTGACGGGGTATTCGGGGTATTCGGGGTATCACGGGGTATTCAGGGTATTCGGAGTGTAATTATGGTGTTTTTGATTGTTTGGTTTTCTTTACTTTTTGATCTGGTTAATAATAATACAACAGTCCAGGTACAAGCAATCCATGATGTCCTGCAGAGAGCCGCCGGTCTCATCGAGAAGAGAATGCAGGGAGCCGTCACGCAGATAGGACTGAGTTAACTGTGTAGGACAGCAGGGTAGCAAGACATCTGATCATTTGTTTTGTTTTGTTTGATTCATTTGATTTAGATTTATGGCCGAGCATCGTGTTTGTCCGTCCTTTAGATGCATGTTGATGCTGGCTGACAAATGCCTATGGGAACCCATCATCTGTAGCGCTAGCAGGCTGCCCAGGCCCTGTAACTGCAGGCACCGCCCATGGCCCCTTTTTCTTTGTTTACTTCATTCACCCTTGGGTGCACGATATAGCACATTAACAACACTCTGCACTTTGGCATAGCATTACAGCAATAGCTGTATATATTCTTTATATTACATAAATTCAGACTAAGTCAGTATCTTTATTAGCGTGTGACTGCTTTCTTCCATATGCTACAGCATATATCCCCGTACTATTCATAGCCGTTTGTGGCCCATCATCAACAGATATGCAGCCATGGTCTTGTTATTGCTTCATATTAATTACTCTACTTATTACTTCATATCGCTTTATTGCTTCTTATTGCTTCAGTTGTTCCTCTGCTCATCTACTCCCCTCGTACTCGCTACGAACTCTCACGGTCTGACAGCAGCCATGCGCCATCAAATAAGCAAATAAGCTCCGGCTCGAGTCCAAGACCGGGCAAGACACCAGCAGCAGCCATGCGCCGTTGTATATGTAGTACATGGCAGGAGAGCATTTTCAGCTGGCCGTTGCCATCGGCCGTAGCCGCTTTGGCCCGTGTCATCGGCCATGATCGCGTTGTGTCTGAGACTGTCTTACTGCAAAACGTGGTGTGTGAGGTGTTTGTGCCACGACTGTTGTGGTCCGTCCGGAGATTTAGCATCGAATGTTTGGTGATGCTCCTTGAGTTGCCGTCTTTTGTTTCTTCTTGACTCTTCTTCCATGTTTCTTTTATTATTATTATTATTCGCCTTACTCAGTCAATCCTGACTATTGGCGCATATTCATGATTTTTTGTTTTCTTTTGAAATGTGAGGCTTCATTCTTCTGCCACTATTTCATAAAAGGTGATTCATGATACTTTATCTTGGTGTAAATCAAAGATAAAAGTTAAAATACAAAGAAAAACAAGCAACGACACAAGTCGGATATCAACAAACATACAGCCACCTATTGCGGTCCATTCGAGTTACAAAGTGTTATGTTGTCACGATACTCCATTAACACGCATCAGAAAAGCAATATATGATTATTAACCAACAACATAGAAAGCAGCACAGTTTGAACATCAAAAATAGACGTGTAGGAACACTCAATCGATACCAGATAGCAAACCAAACCCGCATGCGTCCAGCACGACAAGACAGAAAGGCAGCCGTTGTGTCTTTGCCAGGTCTTTGAGATATCGGGATGCACCCTCTCGATCAGGTGGACCAGATCGAGCCTGGCAAGTTTAGCGAGATTGACAAGGCAATCAGAATTGGTCTGCACCGTTAGCAAATGCTCATGAGATCAACGAGAATATAAAAAACGAAAGGGAAAGGAGAAGGTGGGAAAATAGAAAGGAGAAAAAAGAGGAAAACCCACCCAAAGTCATGCTTATGCTGACATCCGTGTTCTCGACCATCTTGGTAAACTCCTCAAAGCTGATCTTGCCGTCGCCGTCCAGGTCCGCCTCCATGATCGTCTTGTCCACAATCTGCTGCAGCTGCTGGTCCTTGAGGTTGCTGCCCACCATCATCTTGAGCACAATGAACAGCTCGCCGTTGCTGATGTAGCCGTCGCGGTCAATGTCGTAGACCTTGAAGGCGAACCGCAGCTTCTGCTCCTTGTTGCCCTTGGACGAGAACGCGCTGAGGCCGGCGACAAACTCTTGGAAATCGACGGAGCCGCCGCCGTCCTCGTCGAAAATTGCAATCATCCGCGTTGCTAGTGGGTTCGACGCAATCTGTGGCAGGCTCAGAAACTCGTCGCGCTCAATGGTGCCCGAGTTGTCCTTGTCCAGCTTCATGAAGCGCTTCTTGAGGCGCTCCACCTCGTCGCGGTCGACTGCAGGGTCAGTATGGTCTCTTGCTAGGCGTCCAGGTCTCTTTGCCCCCCGAACATACAGTTTGTGGTCTGCACGATGCTGTCCAGCACCGCACTTGTTGTGTTTCCCATGGCGAAAAGTGTGTGCGTGTGTGTTGATGGAAAAAGGTCTCTGCTCCGCCTTTTTGTTTGCGTGCCTCGAGTGCGCGTCTGCCGTCTACCGTCTGCCGTTTGCTATCTGCCGTCTATCGTCTGTTCGTCTGTCCGTGTATAGCTCGTATGACGTCGTAAATCTATACCCAAAAGTATGTGTCGCAAGAGACTCGAGCTGGTTCGTGCCGTCTGGGTCGGTAAGCCGTCGTGTGCAGATGGAGAGCTTAAGAGTTGGAGACCGCCTTTTGTTCAGGCAACGCGTGTCGTTTGTCGTTTGTATTTGGTCGTCGTCGTCGTCGTCTTCGTGAGTCGTCCGTCAGGTAGATACAAATGAGTCAAAGGAAGTCATAAGCTCGTTCGGTCGTGATGCTCGTGATGATGATGTAGGGGGGAAGCAAAAGGAAACACCCAACAAGGCCCGTTGTTAGTTATCTCTATTAGTGGGGTAATCTGCAGCAAGCGCTGCTGACTGTGGCACTCCTAAAAAGGCGCCGGTTGGAGCTTCAGGGCGATTAGGTAATCTCGCTGCTTCACGTGCTTTAAGCCGCCATTTGTTGTTTATGTAATTTTGCTGACATCAGCCCCCTGGGGAATGTCCGGATTGGGCCTCTGCACGGAACATTGAAGGCCATGCCGTCCAGCGACGCATATCAAAAGTTTGCAGTAATATCAATCAGAATATAACACTGAATTTTCAACCGATGACGTTTTACTTTTCAGTTTTATACTACCCTTCCAACAGACCAACACAACAGCTTTATCCGTGCTGCACAGTGCATATCGCGATCCAAGCACGTGAAAAGGGGTTCTTATCACGTGTAAAAGTGATAATGCTGACTGAGATACACCACAGTAGCCGTTACATAAATCACACTGTGTTTTCCTGACTGGTGCTCTCGTTTCAGGTAAGACGACCGCCAGGTTGCCAGGACCAAATCCGCCGACGCTAGGACCAAGGCAAACAAGCCGGCCACAATACACCCATAGCGTACCGTGCCATCCCTTTTTTCGCACTATGTTTTCGTAGCGTAGGGGGCGACTGCGTCCATTGTTGGTACTAACTAGTCTGGACCCCCCCCCCCTTTTCTGCGTCTTTCTCTCTTCTTTTCCCCGCGCGTCAAAGGCAACGAAATTTTTTCTCATACTGTTCTGCTGCACGGAGCGAAACGTTCCAACGCTCCTAACTACACACTACCATAACAGCCCCAAAAAGTCCGCAGAGTCACAACCCTTTTATTTTGCTCACCACGCGTTGCCGAAACGTCGGCGAACAACACCCATCGATAATCATCACAAAAGCGACGAAATTCATCAATAAAAGTCGACCAAGTTGTGTCGCATGGCCTTTTTCATTTGGTGAACGAATTTTACGCGGAAATTCCGCGGGCTTGGTGCCCATTTTCTCACTCCTTGTTTTTGTTGGTGGCCTTTGCTGGCTCTCACCGCAGCTATGGCAACCCGCAAAGTCCGCTACAAAAAACTCAGCATCAAAACGGCACTCCCCGTTCTGCGGGAGGACCAGGTCGACCCCAGCGAATATGAAGCCCTCACCACCGAGACGCAAATCGCGACTGGTGTTGATCAGGGCGAGGAAAATGTGAGTTATTCAATCCCGATGATTTTCCATCGCTTTTCATCCCTTTTTTCCCTCATCTCGATGCCTCGTCGTTGATGCCAAATTGCACTAAACTTACCTGCACGTGTTGTCACACGTGATAATTACACGTGATCACCATTTCGATGTTCTCATCAACGTCACTCGATGCCCTCACCACATCACCACATCACAACATTAGCTACCCTTTACCTCGTCACATACCCCTTCTAATGCATTCAGGAATACCATTTGCAAGTCGCCCTCCAGGGCGCTGCAACAGCCACATCGGTCAAGGAGATCCCAGTGCCGCCGCCAATGGAAAGCGACATCAACTATGATGCCTTGTATTCCAGGAGGTTTGCACAGCCGGTCAACTATATCCGGTTTTCGCAAACAGTAGAAGAGTGCATCGGCTGCCAGTATGATATGACCGAGGACGACGAAGAGTATCTCAAGGCATACAACCAGAAGCGCTCCGCCAAGGACCGCCTCTCCGACGATGACTTTGAATACATCATGGAGGTGTTTGAGGACACAGCGTCAGTGGCAACGCCGTTTGCCTCGGTGGACAAGACGGTTGTTCCATATGACCACATGGTCGGCGGCCTGCACGAGCTGCAGATGCCCAAGATCATGATTCACGCAAAGGAGACTTACGAGTATTGGAAGCGGCGGCGCACAGAAGTTGGCGGCGCATTGCACCCGGCTCTCAAGTTTGAGACACACCAGGAGACTGACGAGATGGATCCGTTTGTGTGTTTCCGACGGCGGGAAGTGCGGCAAACCCGGAAGACGCGGGCGCGTGATATCCAGAGTGCAGACAAGCTCAAGAAGCTGCGGCAGGAACTCGAGACGGGCCGGCAGCTGGTCATCCTCTCGCACCAGCGCGAAGTCACCAAGCGCGACCTTCTTTCAATCGACCGTGCCGTCTTTGAGCAGCGGGCGAAGCTGAAGCAGATGAAGATTCGGCTTGGCATCAAGGCCGACGACGAAGACCTTGTCCACCAAAAGGTAACTCCCACACATGCTCAGCCACGCCGCCCATTTCGTGTCATTGCTAACACGCGCAGCCCCAGAAGAAAAAGGCACCAGATATGTCTGTCGCACAGCGCACTGGTGCTGGAGCACAAGTCCGTGCCACGGCGCGGCTCGATAGCCGGCAGCCCGATATGGATCTGGTGCAGCTCATCGACACCCTCAAGGAGAGGGATAATGAGATGCGCGCAGATGTGATCAAGCGTATTGAGAACCATCGCAGATGGAACGAGAACCACGTCGACCTGACGAGCGAGTCTCTTAAGCCGGTCAAGGACTGGAGCGAAGGCACGGGCTTCCGTCCTGCCACAACACAGTACTTGATGACACCACCAGCATCAGAGGCGTCGCGCGACGAGGACCACGAGCCAAAGGCCATGGAGTTGGATGAGCCAGAGACGCCACAATCCATGGCCGTCTTCCAGTTCAAGGGTATGCCCTCAGTAGAGAGTGACATTCCCACGCCTGGAATGCAGTTCCGTCGTCGTATTGGCCGTCTCAACCGTCTGTGGATTGACCGCAAGCGGGTCATGCCGAGTCCATCACCCGAGCCGCCATCCCTCTTTGGCGGCGGCGTTGGCGATGCCATGCAGGTGGACACGATAGCATCGGATCGCTGGAAGTATGATGAGGACAGCGATGATGAGCCCGAGGTGTATCATATCGACCCGTACGATAACCTTGCGCTCAAGTTCCGGTCCTCAATTCCTCTGCCGTTTCCATTCCCCATGCGCCGGCCCGATGCGCCACCTAATGGAGGCCAACGGCCAAATGGGGTCGGAGGCCCGCAGGTTCGGCCCGCAATATTGCAACGGCCATCGGGTCAACCCGGCTCAACAACTGCCGCAGCACCAGCAGCTGCCGCCGCAGTCCCACCATCCGCGTCATAAGATAAGGGTCGATGCATGCTTACCTTGCTCTCACACAACCTTCTCTCCCCCATGGCGTGCGTCCTCATCTTCTCCCCTCTTCCTTCTCTCCATTTTCTTTCGAATCTTTCTTGTCCGATTTTGAGCTGTTCTCAGCGGACGTGTATACCTCTCCTCGGCTCCCCTGGTGTTGAATAAGCGTGTTTTTGTTTCAGTTTTTGGAAGTATTTGTTTGGCGGGTTGGGTTTCTGGTTTCCGGTCTCCGGTCTGCATCTTTTCTCTTTTCTCACTTGGCCAAGTTTCGTCATACTATGGCTTTGCGGGGTTGGTTTTTTCTGTTCTATTCTTTCGGTGCGTGGTGTTTTGGCGGCCGGGCTGATCGGGAACCCTATGTAGTATTAGTTTTTGCTTATTGCTTATCTGTCGGAGCGAGGAGCGGGAGATGACACTATTACGACAATATCAATAATGTGTAAACCTGCCGCCGGTCGCAAGACTGGCGGCGGATACAAAAAATATGAAAAGACAAAAATTCCAAGTCTCAACAAATGGCCTTGCCGAGTGATATGATGCACATGGTGATGGACATGGTAATGGACATGAGGAAGAGAGAGTGTGTATGAGCAGGGGAAGAGGAGAGGAGAGTGCAGGCAGGAGGGAAAGGGTGGTGTGCGACGGGAAAATGTCGGAAGCCGATGGCCGTGCGCGGACTGCGACACCGGCTGGGGCGGAGGGGAGAAAGAGAGAGAGACTTACCAATAAAGGTGCCCGTGGTGACGAGTGTGGTCGGGTAGGAGATGCGTAGATGAGGAGCAAGTGAGGCCGAGGAGGAGATCAGGAGGAGGTAGTATCAGAAGAGATGACTCGGGATATGGTTATCAGGAGGCTGCTAATGACTGCGCGGGACAAGGGATATAAAGGAGGAGGTTAGAGTGACGAAAAGAGATATTAGCAAGAATGACGAGAATGAGGGGAGAAAAGAGAGAAGAGGAAGAGATGAGGAGAGAAAAAGTAAAGTAGAGGAGAAGAGGAGAAGGGGAAGATATGAAGAGAAGAGAGAAGAGGGGATGCCGGGTGGAAGAGCGACCAAACCCTGGACACCTAATATAGAAAGAGCGATCCGTCTTTCTTTCTGCCTTGCAAGTCGGGCTGCGGCAAGCAAGGCCACGACACGGCATGGTCGACACGGGTGCAAAGATGCAAAAGGCAAGGATGCATAAGATGGAGAGCAGGCAACGGCAGCGGCAGGTTAAAAACTCAAGACGAGAGCAGATGACTGCACATGGTTAAAGTGGTGAGTGGTCATGGCCCAAAGCAGAAGGCGGTAAGATCGTTTTGCCTGCGGTGAGCTAAGACGGGTTAAAGTGGGTCATGGGTCTTGGGCGCTTATGGTTCAGACGGCTAAGCAGACGGCAAAGAACTAAGACGATAGAGTATTTTCGCATGCCATGCAGTTTTTTTTTTGCTTTTTTGCCTTTCTTCTTCTAGTTTCACTTTTCACTTTATTAGTTTTTCTGGTTTTTACCAGGCTTGTGACTGTAGCCCTATGGACCCTGGAATTTTGTAGGATCTCTTTTGCCAACCTCTTTTTTCACGTCTTTTTCTCAGACCGCTTGTCTTTGTTTCTTTTGTAGAGTTCTTTAGATGCTGACTTCTCAGAATATCTACTTGAGATAGATCTGATTGGTACGGAGCATGGTGACGTCTGACTGATTCTGTATATGCTTATGTAGTCGACGATATGAGTCCATAAAATCGGGTTTCAACCGTCTTTCACAACTGCCAATGCCCCTCTACATCGACTGGATTAGTAATACACTAAATGTGTGACTGGTAGTCAACAGCCTCTCATCTTGACTAAACAAAAGAAAAGACATCAGAAAGCCAGCAACCTTTTTCTCTTTTTCTTTTCGTACCGTTCACAGTGGCAAACGCTACAAGTGATCAGATATCACGACTACGGCCTGGTGGATTTTCTCGAGTGGGGCGCCAACGACATCACCAAGAGGGGTGACATCAACGTCACCAAACGGCCGAACGAATCCAAAAAAACAAATCTAAACAACGCACTCGGTTTTCTCACTAAAAATGCCCGCTCGTCTAGATCCTGCACGGCGGTACCGCATCGCCATTGGCTGCGAGGGGTCCGCCAACAAGCTCGGCGTCGGCGTCATTGCCCACCCCGTCGACGAAAACGGAAATCCGCTGCAGGGCCTCGAAGGAAAGGAAGACGCTGCCATTGTGCTGTCCAATGTCCGCGACACCTTTGTCAGCCCGCCCGGCACCGGCTTCTTGCCCCGCGAGACCGCCGACCACCACCGCAGCATGTTCGTCCAGGTCACCCGCCGTGCCCTCGCCGATGCCGGCATCCAGCCCAGCCAGATCGACTGCGTCTGCTTCACAAAGGGCCCCGGCATGGGCGCGCCCCTCGCCTCGGTTGGTGTCGCCGCACGCACCCTCGCCCTGCTCTGGGGCAAGCCGCTCGTCGGCGTCAACCACTGCGTCGGCCACATTGAAATGGGCCGCGCCGTCACCGGCGCCACCCACCCCGTTGT
Organism: Ophiostoma triangulosporum; assembly: GCA_029298705.1. NCBI lineage: Eukaryota > Fungi > Ascomycota > Sordariomycetes > Ophiostomatales > Ophiostomataceae > Ophiostoma > Ophiostoma triangulosporum. Next base: position 1,012,942 of record JANSLO010000009.1, on the reverse strand, counting down.
TCTCTATGTATCGGGCGGAAACTCCCAGGTCATTGCCTACGCCGGCAAGCGCTACCGCATCTTTGGCGAGACGCTCGACGTCGCCGTCGGCAACTGCCTCGACCGCTTTGCGCGCACGCTGCGCCTGTCCAACGACCCGGCGCCGGGCTACAATATTGAGCAGCTCGCCAAGGGGCCTTTCCGAGACAGAGACACCGCGCCAGAGCGCGCCCCGCTGCTGTTGGACATTCCTTATGCCGTCAAGGGCATGGACTGCTCCTTTTCCGGCGTGCTCACGCGCGCCGACGAGTGGGCCGCCCACATGCGCGCCGGAAAGCCGGCGCCCGACGGCCACAGCGTCATCACGCCGGCGGATCTGTGCTTCTCGCTGCAGGAGACGGTGTTTGCCATGCTGGTCGAGATCACGGAGCGCGCCATGGCGCACGTCGGCAGCAGCCAGGTGCTGATTGTGGGCGGTGTCGGGTGCAACGAGCGCCTGCAGGAAATGATGGGCCAGATGGCCGCCGAGCGCAACGGCAGCGTCTATGCCACCGACGAGCGCTTCTGCATCGACAACGGCATCATGATTGCGCACGCCGGCCTGCTGGCGCACGAGACCGGCTTTGAAACACCGCTGGCAGAGAGTACGTGTACACAGCGCTTCCGGACGGACGAGGTGCTCGTCAACTGGCGGCGGGACTAGTATGGGTGGTTAAGGAGACCTGGGATTTTTTTGTTTTTAAAATGTGCATTGTACGGGACAGCGGGATTTTATTGGGTATATAGGCACTGGCGTAGTTGATTTATTGGCATTGATGCGGACACATTATATTGATATCACAAAAATAACTGCCGTCCTGATTATACCAGCTTGGCAAAAAGGTAGCAAGACTGTAAATGAACCGTTTCTATCCCATGAAAAATGACAAGGTACCTGTTGTAGGCAGCTAACTAAAAATCAAACAACCGTGAAAGAGACATTAGTGCTTGTCATCGCCGCCCGTCGGCTTGTAGATGATGACCGTGACAAACTAGAGTTGAAAGCAATGTTAGACATGGCCTGACAGAGAGAGACAGAGACGCTTGCAACGTACCTTGGCCTTGTAGCGCGTCGTTGCCGACACCGCAAGGATGTTGTTCTTGATGCTGCTTGTCGCCAGATGGTTCAGGATCGTGTGGTTGGGCATGTTCAGCACGCTGTTGTCGTCCTTGATAAGCGTCGCCGCATTAAGGATCGGCTTGCCAAGGAACCCCGGAAGACTGGGCGGCATCGATAGAATCTCCGTGGCCACCGCTGCAGAGTGGAAGTCGGGCGACTCGTCCGGCTGGTCATAGTCGACAAGGTACTGCGGCAGGTTGTGCGAGAAGGCTGATGCCTCGGGCACGTCCTTCCACTTGGGCGCACGGCTTGTCAGCTCGACGGACGAGTCGGCCACACGCAGCTGGTTGCCATCCTGCGGCTGAGGCGCCGCCGCCGCCGCCGACAATGACGAGGGTGTCTGTGCTGATGGTGATGCCGGCTGCTGCTGGACGTGCTGCACCACGCTATGCTGTGTTTGCTGCTGTGCCTTCTGCTGGGCATCCTGCTGGGCATCTTGCTGGGCCTGCCGTGCTTGCTGCTGTGCTTGCTGCTGCTGGTACTGCTGAACCTGCTGCTGCGACACGGATGCAGCGTAGCTTGCCTGCATGCTGGCAACAACACCAGGAGCACTGCTGCTAGGACCACCTGTGCCCGCACTGCCATGGGCACCGACGGGCGCGCCGAGGGCTGCCGGTGGCGGTGCGCCTGCAGACTCTTTGGGCGGCGTGCTCTGCGGCGCAACTTCAATGTAGTTGACCAGATTGTTACCGAAATCGACTGTCGTGGGCAGATCACGCGATGTTTCCATCTGGTTGTCAACAAGGAAGCGGATATGGTGCGTGCCGGGCAGGACGTTGATTGTCGTTGCAAACACTCCGGGCCGGCCTTCACTGTATTGTTGTAAAGAAAAATTGCGTCATTAGCCAGCGTTCCCTGATTTCGCGTGCCGTTGCGTGCGCGTTGTGCACTTGGCACCGCTTCCCGCTTCCTCCTTTGGTCACTTATCACTCGTTCATTTTCTTATCAATGGCCCCCCTCATCTTCCCCTCCTATCATCGACCGCTGCGTATCCAATCTTTGGGTCGCGCGGTATCCGTATTGAACGAGACGGAACTTGCATCGTATGATGCCAAAATGCACAATGCACAACATGGGGGGTTTTCACTTACACTGGATGCATGCGCTGCTTCTTGTTCCACTGGAAGATCGTCCCGGTGACGTAGACTTTCTCGCCGCCCCGCAGCCATTCCAGCCGCGTCGGTACCGTTGGCCGCGTCTTGTCCACGCGCAGCTCTTCCTCGTCCTCCTCGTTGACCACCGAGCTCAGTGTTGATGACCGGTGCGTCATGCCTTCGTTGTCGAGCGCTTCAATGTCCTCTTCCAACGGCTCGTCTTCCTTGGCCGCCATAATGGGCGAGCCAGGCGTGTGCACTTCCTCCTCAATGGGCAACGGCAGCCGCGGTGGCCGTGTCAGATATGACACGTCCTGTATGCTGTTGTGCGCCATCATAGGAGCTTCCATGTCGTGGAAGGGGCTTAGCGCCGGGTCGTAGTCGAGGGGCTTGGCAGCCGCCTGTTCAACGTGCTCCGCATTATAAATACTCGTTGTTGCTGCAACCGCCGCTGATGATGCTATCGGGATGGCGGCTGTGCCAGCCGGCTGTGGCACAGCGACCGGCTTGGACGGCGGCGGGATGGTGCTGGCCGCGGTCGCGGGTGCTGGCCGGGGCCGAGTGTAAGAAGAGGCGCCGGTTGGCGAGTTGATATTGCGCGCGGGCGACGCTGACGCAGCGATAGCAGCTTCGGCGGCAGAGGGATAAGGTCGCGACGGGATGGATCGCGACGCCGACGACGACGACGAGGTCGAGCCCTGGGCTTGGGCCATTGACTGCTCGGGCGGTGCAGCGGCGACACGCTGGTTCTGCACAAGGGCGGGGTTTCTAGAAATCTTCTGCGGCTGCTGTGCTTGGGCCTGACCGTGCTGCTGGTACTGTTGGGATTGCTGCTGGTGCTGGTGGTTGTTTTGGTAGTGCAGCGAGTGCGAATGGTGCTGGTGCTGGTGGTGAAGCAGCGAAGGACGGCCGCCTGGGCTTGCGGAACCGCTACCGTCTGCCTTGGGAGACGAGGCGTTGTTCCCCATACTGGCGGTCTATGCGCGTAATGGCGAGGTGCAGAAGGTGCAGAAGGCTGGAGATCCGGAGAACGTAGCAGCAGTAGGTATCGGTCTACCGCCGGTGTAATAGGCAATAGTGCTGGCTGGCTGCAGTAAAGATAGACTTGTTGGTGGCTGACAGATACAGGTCTGTTTCTTACGAGTTGCCTGTTGCAGCAAAAGATGGACGGCAAGGGGAAATAGTCGGGCGGCTGCAGCGCGCTAGAAAATGTGTGTCAAGAGTCGTCGGTGGACGCAGACGGTAGCGACAAGCGGTCCAGTACGGGTTGGCGGAGGATTAACAAGAAAGATATGGGGTTGTGAAGCAGGGAGCAGGGGGGGGGGGGGGGTTCTCAAGAGGAAACGATCGTTTTAGAGGCGGTGGGATAGTTGATTGTATCCAGTGTTTCAATGTATGCTTAAATGCTGGAAGTCGACCGATCGATGTATCTTACAGCTCACAACTCGTTTTCGTCTTCCCTCTTCTCTATTCGCAGCCCTGGCTGAGCTGTCTCAGGTCTCGAGTCTCGAGGTGGTCGTCCGTGGTGCTACGCGGCTTGTGTCCGGCGCGATCGGAAGCGGCTGGATACGCTAGAACAAGAGTGCAGACGACTGTAGAAATAGCAAGTGATGTATCAGAAGCAATCAGGTGCTCAAAGGCTCTGCGTGTGGTGTGCTGTGTGCCGTGTCGTCTCGTGTCGTTGTAGGGAGGGCCAAAACGATAAGAAGAGGGGAGGTGTACATACATACATGTGTATGTGGGGCATGGTGACCCGATTTAGTGGAAAAAGGTGCCATGAAATAACGTGATATGTGGCACGTGCGCTAAAGTGCAAGGCTGCAGCTTGTACTATGTACTATGTACCTTTGTACCTTTCTCCTGCTATGACTAAGCTTTATGTGACGTCGTCATAAACATGCTATCCCAAGCATCAGCGGCATTCCGCGCAACTCAACACGCGCACAGCACGACCACCGTGCCAGAGAAGAGAGTCACAGCGGCTGACACATGGCCTCTCCCTCCACGTGCATTCAAGGTTGTGCTCACGCCGGGCCCTCGCCCTGCCACTTCTAGAGCTCGTCTGCATCGCCTCCCTCGACGTCTTAAACTCTGGCCATGGCGTCTACTACAGAGAATCCCATTCCGATCCCGTCGGCGGTCGCATCGCGCAACTGGATCGGCATTGCCAAGTCATCCGGTGCGCTAGTCGCTTCTGCTGCGACCTTGCTCGTGACCGTCGCCGTCCGCACAGTGCACATCCTCTACTTGGCGACGACCTGGCTGGTGTCCGGAACGTACGCCGTTGCGGCCTGGCCAGTTTCGCGTCTGCTTGCTATCCTACGTGTCCTCTTGTCGCCCGTTACCTATACCCTATCATTTGTACTCTTACCGTTTAACGCGGCCCTCGGCTTTCTAGGACGACTTCGTGTAGGCCCCCCTGTTTTACTTTTTTACTTTTTACTACCTCGAGTTCAAATGCTAACATTGCAACATGGCAGCCACTCTATACCTATGTATGATTGCTTCCTTGATTACTCCCTTGGCTCCCTTATGTAGACTAACTCTTTAGCTCGGCTCTGCTGCAGTCATTGGCATTGTCGCCGGTCTCCTGCTCAAGCTGGCGTCCGACTACATTATTGTCATCCTCAGTCTAGACGGCGCCAACGAAAAAGCCGACAGTCCCGGACCCAAACTGTACCGCGAATCCGGATCGACTACAAACACAACCAGCTCCTCGGCACTGACCAGATCGTCAAGGACGGCCTTGACCGCGCCGTCGACAGCTCCGACCGCCAGCACGCGCCGCCGGCTCAAGAGCGACGACGACCAGAGCGACATGGGACAGGACGACGTCTGGCAGTGGCTCGACGAGTTCAATCCGCGGCAGCCAGCCGGTGGCGCAGACAGCAGCCGCAACAGCACCGGCGTGGCCGACGCGTCCTCTTTGCCGCAAAGACAACGGCCAGGGGGACTCCTCTCTCTCACCATCCTTGAAGAGTCGTCTTCCGATGGTGCTCGTGCTTGATTCTCTTGCGTGTTTCGTATATCATTTCGTGTATGACCAATTAAATGCATCTTTTTTTATAAAAAACAATGCCCACTTATGTTTTCTGCCTCATGTATAACAAGATACGTTCTGCACACAGCGTGCGCCCGGCCACCAACTCCAGATTGAAAGACAAAGAGAAAAGCAACGCCACTACAGACAAGACTGCATTACGCCTTGTATCCACCTCGGGAGCGTTTGCGAAGAGCCTATCTTCGGTATGCGTCCCGGTCCCGATCCCGATCGCGTGCCCGTCCTGGCGACCGACTGTGACTCTGGCGTGCGCCATTGTCGTACCGGTCCATCCGTCCGCCGTAGCGAGCCGGATCGTCCCAGTCATCGTGCCGCCGCCGCTCATCGTGACCAGACGGATCCCGAGAACCACCGCCGTCCCTCATGTACGCGGGAATATATGTGTCTGTGTCGGCATTCCGTCCACCGCCGCCGCCGCGGGCTCTTGAGTGGCCATGCCGGTCTCGGTCGCGATCCCGGTCGCGATCTCCACGATCTCCACGATCACCCCGATCACCCCGATCGCCCCGATCACCGCGATCACCACGATCTCCACGATCGTATCTGTCGCTGTGTGCTAGGCCGTCGTTTGCCGGCGGTGGCGGTCTAGGCGGCAGACCATGTGGACCACGCGCCCACGCAGGCCGACGCCCGTCATCACCGCTGGGCGGGCCATGACCGCCCGGTGGCCCCCGCGGTGGGCCGCGATCTTGTCCGTAGCCGTGACGGCCGCCGCCGCCGCCGCCACCGCCACCACCGCCACCCCCGCCACCCTCGAAGCTGCCGTTGGGTCCAAACCCACCATTGGCATGACCACGCCCGACGGTTCCTCCCTTGGGCGCCGGCGGCAGCGCCGCTTTGCGGTCGTCAAACTTTTTGCGATCCAGCTCGTGCGACTCCTCAAACATGGGGATGTCGCCAGGCCGGGCCGGCAGCGGAGCTGTGCGGAAGTACGGGTGCTGCAGGGCATCGACCGCGTTGATGCGGCCGCGCCAGTCGAGCTTCATGAGCTGGCTCAGCAGCGACACGGCCGTAGGACCAAACTCTTTGAACCGCAGGCTCAGGTCACCGGGGCGCCCACGCGGCGTCAAGCCGGCAGAGCCCGGCAGCGAGTTCCAGCTCGGCATATTCTCGGGCGTTGGTGAGCCGCACAGATCCCAGATCATCTCGAGCTGGTGGCTGTCTGAGATGCCTGCCAGTATGGGCTTGCCCACCAGCATCTCGCCAAAAACGCATCCAACGCCCCAGACATCAATGGCCGTGGTGTAGCGTTTGAGCTGGAGAAGAAGCTCTGGCGGTCTGTACCAGCGGGTGACGACAAGGCTCGTGTAGTCGCGCTTGCCCTCGCCGCCGCCGTGGCCGGGCACGGGAATGTCGCCCTCGTACTGCCGCGCGAGACCAAAATCGGCGATCTGGAGAATGCCGTTGTTGTTGATCAGCAGATTGGCTGCCTTCATGTCGCGGTGGAGGATGTGGCTGTCGTGCAGGTATCGCAGGCCCTCGAGCAGCTGGAGAAGATAGCATTTTATTTGTGGAATGTCAAAGTGGACGGAGGGGTTGTCGAGCAGGCCCGACAGATCGTGGTCCATGTACGGCATGACCATGTACATAATAGGCCGCTTTCGCTTGTCGGCTATGCTGTCAGCAAGTGTTTCCTTTCTTGTGCGTGTTCGGATGCAGACCTACATGGTTTTTGAGGGTGCTCGACGGCCATGTCCTCGAGTTTGAGGACGTTTCGGTGGTTGAGAAGCTTCAACAGCTTGATCTCTCGTAGCGCAGTGATTGGAAACTTGCATGTTAGACTCGCCGTGCTCTTGAACGTCGAAAGGTGAAAGGAGATGCACTTACGCCGTCCTTTTCGTTGTGCATGATGATTTTCTTGAGGGCGACCATGTTGCCTGTACGCCGGGATCGGGCCTTGTGGACCTCACTGTGTACCGGTTAGAGAGTGCTCTTCTGTTTTATAGCTTGTCATCACGGCGCATACCCAAAAGTGCCCTCGCCCAGCTTGCCCAGCAGCTCATAGTCGCGAATGTTGGAGCATCCTTGGTAGCTAGTCTGTGAGCGCATGTGCTGATGCGCAAAGGACCTTGGCGATGGAGGGTCGAGAAAGACTGGTTCGGCCATCTTGAGCCTCTAAAGGCGCAGCACGAGCCAGACAGGGCTGTTGGCTACCGTGCGCGTTGGCTGTCAAAGATCGGAGTTCGTCGGCAAGGCTGTTATCGAGGAGGGGGCGTGTCGACCAAGCTATCGACTAATGGCGCGATATTGAGACGATGCGTGTGGTGTTTCTTGGTCTACTTCTGTCTCCGAGTAGAAGCGTAGGCGGTAGAATGCGCGTATGGAGATGTCTTAGAGTACACAGGTGGTGATGTCGATGGTTGTCGATCGAGAGTACCTCGCGTTGGTAGCCAGGCTGCGAGTGGCAGAATGATGAATGCAGAAGGCGGTATAATTTACTGCGGAGCCAGGTCGACTTTATGTCAGCCAATTGTATTCTCTAGATAAAACCGGGTCCATGAGCGCACTACAACCAATCAGGTAGCGCTTATTCGGGTCTTATCGATTAGGCCAAACGTCGCCAATTGGCGTTGGCCCGTGATGCTCCGCAACAGACGAAAGGCTTCACATAGCACCTGCATCCGCGGTGACAGCCATTGACGACCTTACAACCGCGATACGCACGATAGTATCGAGACCGAAACCCCGGGCTTTATACAACCACCAACTGTGAGCACTCGTCACCCCCCACCAACCCAGCCGTCCGACACATCACCTCATCTCCGATCCCTAATCCCTCGTCCGATTTTCCGTTTCCGTCGTCGAGACCTCTTCGCTGCCGGTACTAACTTACTCTTTGATACAGACACGGACTCGGAGTCGGAGTTGTCACGATGAACTTCCACAACCGGCCGCCCGTGCCGCACGTGCCTCTCTTCTACCGCGTTGCTGCCAAGGGCCTCGGTGCCAGCATGTGGTTCTTTGTAAGACGCGAGCCTGAGACGTTCTAGATACGCGGTGCGAAATACTAACACACGCAGTTGATGTACAGAGCCAAGAAGGACGGCCCTGCCCTCATGGGCTGGAAGCACCCATGGGACCACTGAACAACTCGCCTTGATGGTGAGAAGCGGTGGCCTCGGACGAGGACGTGGATGAGGACGATGAGACGGAAGGATCGGAATCGAGCGGTATTTCATCACATTGTGTACATGCAACCACACACGCAAGAAGGATAGAAACAATCAATACATACGTTGCGACACAGGCGTGCTGTCGTTTGATATATGAAGATGATGCAATCCATACACAGCCCTTGCGCACTTGGCCACGACTAGCAAATTGCCATCCTCGGCCGCGTCCAGACACAAGAGGCTCGCTCTACGCCGCCTGCAACACAGTTACTGTGACATACCCCAAACATCACTGTCACTGTAGTGAAAGAGCGGCGTCGGGGCGTGCTGAAGATGTGCACAAACAGCTTGCCGCCCGGCTCCAGCGCGCGGCCTACCTTGGCCATCAGCAGCTCGTAAATCTTCAGGTGCTCTAAAGGCTCGACGGACACGACACGGTCAGACGCCGCGGCGCATACAATATGCAGCTTTGAAATGCTATTTTAATGAGCAGTGTAAGAATGATATCAACCCAGCTTGAGTATATCAAGGAGGCCGGTATATAGCACAGAAAGAGAGGTATCAACCGCCCGGTAGCAGATAAAGCACCGACTGGCAGTCACAGTAGCCGGCTGTGAGCGATACATCTCTGGAGAGGCTCGCTTGGGGTGCACATTCTCAAATAGCAATACAAAATGAGAACATCAAAGTAGCCAATCTATCCATTCGCAAGAAGATGTAATACAGGCGCAGCAGTGCGCGGTCTATCCCAAACAGCCAGTATCAAGCACAATATATCGTCGCATCCATAGGAACAAATAGGAAACAATAAGGCAAGCAATAACATATAAAACAAGATGGAAATACACCGCCCAAGAAACGCCGCCTCAGCGCATGCCCTCCTGGATCAGCTTGTACGCCTTGCGCTTCTTGGGCGTCTTCGTCATGGCCAGCTTGATGCGGCCAATAGTGCGTGCAGCTGCGGGCAGCACCCATCTGTCGGCGGCCAGCGCCACAGCCAAGTAGGCGCCACCCAGCAGCACGAGCAGCAGCTTAAAGTCCCACGACATCTTGGTCAGCTCCATGAGCTTCTTGAGCCAGTGCACCGGCGCAGTGGTCATGTGCACGGTGACGGCGAGCGCGGCCGCAATCGTGGCAACAAAGGGCCAGTTCTGCCACATGCCCTGGCGAAAGGGTGGACCGGCGTTGAGCACGACGCCGGAAAAAATGTACTCGTAGCACGAGACCAAAAAGAGCGCCGTGTTCTCCGAGTTCTTGGTGTTGGACTTGTCCGGGTCGATCACGGGCGGAATGAACCAGGGCTCGCGGCGCACGGCGAAAAAGGCAATCGTCTGGATGGCAATGCAAATGGCCATCTGCCCGAGGAGGGGCGTCAGGACCTTGCGCGACACCAGATCGGCCGTCGGGCGCTTCTTGCCCAGCTCCGGCGACGGCCCGGCCCAGCTCATAAAGACGGCAATCGGCAAAATCAGGGCCAAATCAATAAACAAGAACTGGAAATCGCCCAGGTTGGACGCCGACGTGTACAGAAAACTGACCGACGTGAACTGGATGGCCGAGTACAGGCTCATGTACTTGAAACAGCTGAAACTCGTCACCAGCGATGCGCGGCCTTCGCGGATCACCTCGGGCACACAGCGAATGTCAAAGACGCGCGACGTAAACGGCGCGGCCACCGACGCCTCGGCCTCGGACAGCGAGATGCCGACATCGGCCGCCTTGAGCGCAGCACAGTCGTTGGCGCCGTCGCCGCAGAAGCCGGCGCAGTAGTCGATGCTCTGCAGCTTCTCCACAAGCTCGCACTTTTCGTCGGGCGACATGCGCGCGTACACCTTGCCGCAGAGCAGCATGCGGTGCAGGACTTCCGGGCGCGCATAGTCCACCATCCACCGAAACACCTCGCCGCTCACGGCAACCGAGTAGTTGCGCAGGTTGGTAATATCATATGGAAGCGAGGCATCGCCCTCGGGCGGCGCAGGCAGCGGCAGCAGCGTGTGCTCGTTGAGCTGGTAGATGCTGTTGTCGATGCTCTCCCACTGCAGCTTGGCCGTCGGGTCCTGTGCGTGGCCCTGCACAAACCGCGGGACAAAACAGTGTGCCGTCTTGTCGATCAGGCTGCACTCGCGCGCCACACTGATGGCCGTCAGAATGTTGTCGCCCGTCACCATGACCGCGCCAATGTTGGACGCAATCAGCTCGTCCAGCACGGCCGTCGTCGTCGGCTTCAGCTTGTTCTCAAAGACAATGAAGCCGACAAAGTCGAGACCGCTCTCGGCATCCTCGCGCTTCAGTTTCTGGGCCTTGACCCAGCTCAGCTTGGGAATGTGCTTGGTCGCACAGCCAATGACACGGTAGCCCTTGTGCGTGTACGACGACAGCAGCTCGTCATAGTCGGCCGGCAAACTCTCGGGCCGGCAGATGTCGCGCATGCACTCGGGCGCGCCCTTGACGTAGACGTCGCCGCTCGTCTGTCCGAAAATGCGCACAATGACACTAGCACGGCGCAGCTGGGAGACAAACTCAAAGGACCGTATAACACCGAGCTCAAAGGGCGACGCAGGAACCGCCGAGACGCTGGCTGACGCCGTGCCAGACCGTCTGGCATGCGACGGCGCCGGCCGCGTGTCCAGATCATACACGGTATCCGCCGGCGGGCGCGCCACAGACGGCGCAAGGCCGCCCTGGCTCTCGTCGTCGGTCTGGTCGCGCGACGTGTGCTGCCTGCCCTCGTCAAACTCCCAGCCGGTGAATTCAAACATTTTCAGGTCCAGAGGGTCGCCCATCAGCTCGCCGTCCACGGACCGCAGCGAGTGGCACGTCGCCATGGTAAAAAGGGCGGCACGGCGCGCATCATCGTACGAAGCAACCGATGTCTTCTTGGCGCCGCGCTGGGAAGCGTTGCGAGCCGGCACCAGCAGCGACGACTTCGCAATGACATCGCCAAAGCGGTTGGCAGCTGGGTCGACAACACGCACGCCCAGCACATCGAGGCCGTCTTCGGTCAGGGTTCCGGTCTTGTCAAAGCACATAATGTCCAGCTTTCCGCCGACATTGACACGCTGCGGGCTAATACAAAAGACCTGCTTGGCCCGGAGCCGGCTGAGCGCAAAGTTGGTGCCAATGGTCAACGTGGCCGGCAGCGCAGGCGGTACAACAATGGTGATGAGGTCGAGCGCACGCACGACAATCAGGTGCCATGCGAGGCCCAGGCGCACAAAGTTGATAAAGGATGCGATGAAGCCGACGACGGCAATGCATGCCATGACGGAAATGTACCGGAAGGAGTCGCGGTAGAACTTGAAGCCCGACGGCTTGGGAAACAGCATGGACCGCACCAGCGAGCCCTTTGTTGTATTGAAGCCGGTGCGCACTACCAGGGCGAGCGCCACATCTTCATCGCGGCCGTCCTGGGGCTTGCGCGCGCGCACAATCTTGGTGCCGCAGAACAAGAAATGCTTGGCCACTTCGGGCAGGATGGTGGGCGCGCCGAGATCGAGAAGCCGCAGACTCGGGGTCGTGGCCGGGACTTTGGAGACGGGCACGGACTCGCCGGTGAGCATGCTCTCGTTGACAATGCAGTCGCCGCTGAGGAGCAGACTGTCGCTCGGGAATTGAAGTAGGCTGGGGTCACTGACCTCGTAGACGTCGCCCGGTACCAAGTCGCTCGACGACACGGTGCGCCAGAAGCCGTTGCGCAGGACACGCACATCGCACTCGAAGCGGGAAATCTCGCGCAGGCGACGCATGGTCGAACGAGTCTCGATGAGCGTGGTGGTGATGCTGCCAAAGGACATGAAGAAGATGGCAATAGCATAGTAGTAGTATTCATCGAGCGACCAGAGCACAAGACTGGCAATCTGGAAGACGTAAAACGGATGGAAGACCTCGTCGACAAGCAGCTTGCCGACGGACTTTTGCTCAATGTCAATCAGGTTGTCGCCAAAGACCTGCGACCGAAAGCCCTTCTCGTCACCGTCGAGACCGGCACGAATTTCGCGCACATTCTCCCACAGAGGATCCTTCCAGCCGGACGAGTGCATGAACTTATCACGCAGCGGGTGGTAGAAGAAGCGGACGTAGCGGTAGTTGAGGCCGCGCAGATGGTCCAGCAACGGGTCTGGATCTTCGTCATCGAGCACATAGCGGGCTATCTTTGGTGGTGCTCCGAACACGGTGGACAGGGACCGGTGGTAGGGCGCACTGTCGACGTCCAGAATGACCATCTCGTTCCACTGGTTCTCAATCACCACCCACGTGCACTCGGCCAGAGGGCAGGGCTGACCGGTGACGCGGACCATCCACCGCGGCAGCCACCGGAAGAAGAGCCAGGCGATGCCCAACGTAAACACGCACAGGGCCACGTAGAGAGCCATGCCCGAGGTGCTCGTGCGGAAGCCAGCAATGACAATGTAGAGATCCTCGCTCGCAATGTACGTCTTTTGACTCACACGGCGGCCACCATACTCGCTGCCGGCATCGGTTCCCACGCTGTTCCGACGCAGCAGGCCGGCATGTGCAGATGACCGCGATAGTGTAGAGGACCGACGATGAAGCACATAATCGTCGCGGTCGGCGGCACTCTCGCTCCGAATGTCGGTCGAGTCCTCTTCCTCCTCCCGGCTGTCATCCACCACGGCTTCCTCGTGGCCGTATCGACGGGGAGCGTACGATCCCACGAGAAGCTGCTCGTCGTCGAGAATGACAGACTCGTCGTCTCTGTCAAAGGACGGCCGTGCTTCTGCCGAATCCTGGGCTCGGTCCTGCTCCTCGTCATTGTCGGTGTAGTATGCAAAGCTCGTGGTGGAATCGGCGCGTGATCGGCGGTGCGAGAAGGCAGCAACGCTGGTGGGAAGGCTCTCGGCCATGGGTCCAGAGTATAGCTCATCGTGTGCCATCTCTACATCTTCAAACACGCTGGCCGAGCTCTGGTTTCCCAGACCGTACAGAGATGGCCGGTTGTCGGCATCGTGACGCACAGACTCGGAAGAGGCCCGCGGCTCGCCATTACCGCCGCTCATGGCGTCGGACGTTGATTGAGAACTGCCAAGCGGAGGTCGGTGTGCAGGTGTGCAGTTTTAAGGTGTGCAGGGTGGTGTGTGGTGATGCGATGCCGAGTCGAGTCGGAGTTGATGGGCGAGAATGAATCGGAATCGAGGCTGTCAGCAATGCACCATGGCACGTCGGTTGATGTATATTTAGAGTGATGTGCGTCAATAGAAGTAGTGTTGTCTGGAAGTATATTTGTAGCTGTAGCCTGGTCCGTGTCGTTGTGCTGCGGGTGCAGATCGTTGTGAAGGAGCGAGTTTGCGCTCAAGGTCACGCGAAGAGGCTAGACTTATGACTAAGTGAAATTGTAGATCGCGCTTGTGAAAGGTACATTGCGAAAGTATCGATAGTCAAATGATGACGTCCTACTGGGCAAACAGCGGAGAGTGGGATCTGTGGGTACCAAGACAAGTACAGCGCTCGGTACTAAACAGCAGGTAATGTATGTGTACAGTACATTGCTTAGAACATAGGCTGGGTACTAAAAGCAAGTACAGCGCCTAGAACAGGCCCATCGGTACCTGCACAAGGTGTACACATAAGGCACTGATAACCGCTGTGGAGAGAAGACGATGATGAAGAGAAGAAAAGGCAGACCGCCACGATAACGGGATTACAAATGCGTCTATGCTGCACTGCAGCTTAATATCAATTTCGATCCCAGATCTCACACACATTCTAGAAGAAAACACGCGCCAGCACAGCAATCAAAAAAAAGTGAAAACCAGCACAGCATTTAAATAAATAAATAAAAAGCGGGTCGTCTTATAAGCCGACCAATGACATTGGCCCAACATTGCAAGTGGGAGACAAAGTGGCGGCCAACGAAAAGCAAAATAAAACAGCAAAAGAAATAGTGAAATGTCAAATAAAATAGAAGAAAAGCCGAGAAGCGGAAAATAAAGACGAACAGGCGAAAAGAACCAGCGAGTGCCTGCAGCCCACCACCGCTCCGCACTCTTGCTCTATGCGTAAGCTACTCCTCTCTTCTCGCCCACCGCTCAGCAAAAAACTCGACCCCCCAAAACGGGAAGGGGAAAAAAGAACAACAGTGAAAAAGTCAACCCCGCCGCCAGAACCAAAAAAAATACCATACTAAAATTTGCGCCCAACACCTCGCTACAGCCCACTACACCCCCCAACTCCCACCCTTAACTCCTACTTTCTACCTTTCTATTGCATCTCCCTTGTCATCTCTCACCTCCTCTTCTTTCCCCTACTCCCCCATCCTTTCTTTCTTTCATTCCCCCCTTCTTCCATCTCGACTCGATCCGACATCCCTCCGCAATTCGACTCTCCGGGTTACCTTGTCGCCCTCATATCGCAAAATACCCCCCGTTTCTTCTCACACATCACATTCGCCATGGCCGAGCCTATCCGCAACAAGCGGCCTGACCCCGTCGCGCCGTAAGTGAACCTGATATGCCACACGATATACGGCCGCCGCATCTCGCTTGCGTTTCAGCATCAACACCATCCCGGAGCATCATGCTAACTGTCTACAGCACGCCGCAGAACACCCCCGCCAACAACGCCCCCATCTCATCCCATGCCCAGCAGCCCGGCGTGGCCAGCATCTCGGAAGGTCAGTCATAGTCAACAGACGGATCCACCCTGGTCTGTTTGTGTTTATTTGTGTCATTTATTTGTGTTGTTATTGTTTCTGCTGCTTGTTGTTTGGGTGTTATTGGCTTGCCTCATCGCCATGACAGAATCATGCGGTGAGGCTGAGGCTCTGTTGCTCGTCTCCCAGAGAGTTACTGCCATCAGCCCAACCCAGTCGTTCTAGACACCTGCACCTCGTCTCACCACCCAGCATCATTCACTAACCTCACCGTCCTATAGAGCCTGTTGATATCTCTGCCGCCGCATCCCTGTTTGCCCAGAACCCCCGCCTTGTCAGCATGATCCAGGGCAAGCTCGGCAGCCTCGTCGGCCGTTCGTCTGGCTACATTGAGTCTCTGCCGCCGCAGGTCAAGCGCCGCGTGTCCGGTCTCAAGGGTATCCAGAAGGAGCACTCCAAGCTCGAGGCCGAGTTCCAGGAGGAGGTCCTGCAGCTGGAGAAGAAGTACTTTGCCAAGTTCACCCCCCTGTACGTCAAGCGTGCCGGCATTGTGAACGGTGCCAGCGAGCCGACCACCGAGGAGATTGCTGCTGGTGAGGAGGACGAGGAGGAGGATGAGGCAGCCGAGAAGCCCAAGACTGGTGACGCCTCGGCCGAGGCCGTCAAGGGTATCCCCGAGTTCTGGCTGTCGGCCATGAAGAACCAGATCTCGCTTGCCGAGATGATCACCGACCGCGACGAGGGTGCCCTGAAGTACCTGACGGACATCCGTATGGAGTACCTGGACAAGCCCGGTTTCCGTCTGATCTTTGAGTTTGACGAGAACGAGTACTTTACCAACAAGACCATCTCCAAGACATATTTCTACCAGAGCGAGTCGGGCTACGGCGGCGACTTTATCTACGACCACGCGGAGGGCGACAAGATCAACTGGAAGGCCGAGAAGGACTTGACCGTCCGGGTCGAGCAGAAGAAGCAGCGCAACAAGAGTACGTCCCTAAAGTATGGATTTTGAGATGCAAGAACCAAAACGCTAACTGGCCCAGACACCAAGCAGACCCGTATCGTCAAGAAGACTGTCCCCACCGACTCCTTCTTCAACTTCTTCTCGCCTCCTGAGCCCCCGGCAGAGGATGACGACGATGCTGCCTCTGACATTGAGGACCGCCTGGAGCTGGATTACCAGCTGGGTGAGGACATCAAGGAGAAGCTGATTCCCCGTGCCATTGACTGGTTCACGGGCGAGGCACTCGCCTACGAGGAAATCGACGAGGACGACTTTAACGAGGAGTTTGACGA
Source organism: Ophiostoma triangulosporum (assembly GCA_029298705.1). NCBI lineage: Eukaryota > Fungi > Ascomycota > Sordariomycetes > Ophiostomatales > Ophiostomataceae > Ophiostoma > Ophiostoma triangulosporum. The sequence goes on along the minus strand of JANSLO010000009.1, from coordinate 996,627 downwards.
GGACGACGAGGATGAGGATGACCTGAGCGAGAACGACGACGAGGATGACGAGTCTGATGACGATGATGATGATGGCTCCAAGCCGAAACCGGAGGCCCAGGAGTGCAAGCAGAGCTAGACGTCTCTGTGAAGCTGTCTTGATGAAAGTCGAGTGGGCAATACAACGCCGAGCGGTGAGACACTGCAGGGGTGGGGGAGGTTCCGGCAAGCCATTGAAATTCAAATGTTTAACTTTTAAAAAGAGTGAAGAGCAGAGCAACGATGGGATGCGGACAAGGGAGATTGCACGTTTTATGGACTGCTGTTACACGATGAGTTTATATTGGGTTTCTTTTTGTTTTGACAGTCCTCTTTTATAACACCCCCTAATAGTTGTGCAATGATGCAAGTCCACAATATCTGTTGGTGATGAAGGAGACCCTGATCTTTGTGAAATTGTGACTCATGATATCTGTTGGTGTGAAGGAGTTGTGCGATTACTAAGCAGGTCGAATACGACGTAAGGCTGTAAGTGACAGGTCAGTTGAGCCACGGGGCAGAAGCCGAGCCGACCACCTGTCTGTGCTCATGGTTGAGTGACTCAAGGCAATGAAGGGTAGCAAAGTAGCATCCCAGCCGTGCCGCAGAGATCCCGCGTCACCCCTGGCTAAGGAAGAGGAAGAGAGTATGTGGCTCACATGATTAAAGTAGAAATAGAGGATGGGTAGATGCTATGACTCTACAATTGAACTAAAACATAGAGAGTAACAGAAAGGGTGCATAGAATGATCAAATCGAACAGATGCCGTCACAGCAAATGCCGCCAAAAGCCGCCCGAGATGACAAAATACAGCGACAGCCGCTCTCCTTTAGGCAGTTTAGGCGGACACGGGCTTGTCGATTGGCCTATCCCATTGGCCTATGAAAGCGTGCAGCGGTGACGCGATCAAAGTCCAAGAAAGTCTTAGCCGTGATCTCAATGGCGAAATAGTAGAGCTAAAAAGTAAAACTAAAGGCTTCAATAGAAAATGGTGAAAATTTTTACTCTTCTGCTCATGACTCTTATTCTCTCCGTCGTCAGTCACCTCATCGCCGACGGCAGTTTCAAATAGGAAATACCGCTCGCTGTTGTGTCGGAGTCAGATTAGTAATCGATGAAGTAATGCCTGTTTGTATCTGTATTGTAGCTGTATTGTAGCTGTATTGTAGCTGTATTGTATCCTGAGTCGCTGTTCTGGGAAAGAACACCCCGCTTTGGTGAAGCGGAAAAGTTTTAGTTATTATTTACATAATTACCATGTGTTTATGAGACGGTGTGCTCCGTATGCTTTCATAATACATAATGGACTGACATCACGACCCTCTTTCTCCTTATTCTTTGTTTTGCTCTTCTCTTGCTTGTAACGACCATTCGCCCTTTTGCAGACATTATTGCAAGTTTCTGCAAAAAGACCATACTGCACTGCAAATTGCAAACTGCAATACTGCATACCCTCCCTGCAACACCCCCTTCTTTCCGTCCTCCTTACCATCCCCCATCCCCCATCCTCCCCCCCCACACACACGACAAAATGGCCGCAAGAGCACAGAACATTGCTAGCCATCCGGCCAGCAGCAACAGCAACCCCATTGCCGTCTCGACCTCCCCCACGGCCACCTTTCACACGCCCGCCTCCTTTGGCGGTCGCGGTGCCAGCGGCAGCTTCAGCGCCGGCGGTGACGGTCGTGTCATGGGCAACGTCAAGCCCCTGAAGCCCTTTAACTCGACGGACATTAAGATTTTGCTGCTCGAGAACGTCAATGAATCCGGCCGCGATATCCTCACGGCCCAGGGCTACCAGGTCGAGCACCTCAAGGCCTCGCTGCCCGAGGACGAGCTCATTGCCAAGATCCGCACTGTCCACGTCATTGGTATCCGCAGCAAGACTCGTCTGACGGAAAAGGTGCTGGCCGCTGCCAAGAATTTGTTGGTCGTCGGCTGCTTCTGCATCGGCACCAACCAGGTCGACCTCGACTATGCCGCCAAGAACGGCATTGCCGTCTTCAACTCGCCCTTTGCCAACTCCCGCAGTGTCGCCGAGCTCATGATCGGCTGGGTCATCATGCTGGCGCGCCAGCTCGGCGACCGCTCGTCCGAGATGCACCGCGGCACCTGGAACAAGGTGAGCAACCGCTGCTGGGAGATCCGCGGCAAGACGCTCGGCATCGTCGGCTACGGCCACATTGGCGCGCAGCTGTCCGTCATGGCCGAGGCCATGGGCATGTCTGTGATCTACTACGACATCATCACGCTGATGGCCCTGGGCAAGGCGCGCCAGGTCGCTTCGCTCAACGAGCTGCTGCGCGAGGCCGACTTTGTCACGCTGCACGTGCCCGCGACGGCCGAGACGCGCAACATGATTGGTGCCGCCCAGCTGGCCCAGATGAAGCAGGGCTCGTACCTGCTCAACGCGAGCCGCGGCACCGTTGTCGACATTGCGGCGCTGACCGAGGCGCTCAAGTCGGGCCGCATTGCCGGTGCGGCGCTGGACGTCTACCCGCAGGAGCCCGGCGGCAACGGCGATTTTTTTAATGGCCAGCTGAACCCTGGCTGGGGCGACGAGCTGCGCGGCTTGAAGAATGTGATCCTGACGCCTCACATTGGTGGCAGCACCGAGGAGGCGCAGCGCGCTATCGGTGTTGAGGGTATGTCTTTCTGCTTTTCTCTTTTTCTCCTATTCTGCTTTTACTGCCTTTTGTTTGCGCTTTTCTCTCTTTTTTTCGCGTTTCTCTCGCGTCTCGTGCTCCGCCCATGCTAACCTACCAGTCGGCGATGCTCTCGTGCGCTACATCAACCAGGGTGTCACCCTTGGCAGCGTCAACCTGCCCGAGGTGAACATGCGCTCGTTGACGCTGGAGGAGCCCAACCACGCGCGGGTCATCTACATCCACCGCAACGTGCCCGGCGTGCTGCGCCGTGTTAACGAGATTCTCGGCGACCACAACGTCGACAAGCAGATTACCGACAGCAAGGGCGATGTATGTTTCCCCTCGTCACTTTTAAATACACACTGCTAACAAGATAGATTGCCTACCTGATGGCTGATGTCAGTGATGTCCGGCCCAGCGATCTCAAGGAGATTACAGATAACCTCGAAGGTCTCAGCTCGCGCATCCTGACTCGCGTTCTGTACTAGGCTGGCTTGAGACAGGCCACCGAGCATGGCCTCTCGTGGCGGCGTTGATATATATATATAAATGGCGAATCCCGGGTTTTTTACTATACTCTGTCGGCGGGCTCCCTGTTCAACATACGAGCAGCCCTGGATGGTTCTGTTTGTTTTTGTTTTCTGCTTTTATCGTTCGTTTTCTTTATCGTTTCATGATCATGATGGTCATATGGTGCATTCAACAAGGCAAATCGGGTATCTATTCAAAATTGCATAATCAATAGACAGACAGCTTCGTCTTATGTTTCTCTGTGTCTTCTTGTTTGGAACTTTGCAATAGAGACACATGTGTGATGGTACACTGCATGCCACCGCACCGTCAACATGTGTCGTCCGGCATGTAGCAGCAGCATCATACGTAAAGTTTCGATAGCAATACACCTAACCCTCTCCATCTCTCTACTTGTACTAGATCTGGTAGAGTTGTAATAGAGATCAAGATGTCCCCATATATCAAAATGACATCCCGGCTGCTTCTCCACTGGCAGATCCTGCACGAAATGAGAATGTCGAGATGATGGAAGCTATGGAAGCTATGGAAGCAGTATGGAAGATTGACGAGCGAAGATCAGAACAAGAGGGCAATGGGAGACATGTGAAACGCCAGCATGAAGTCTCGTTTATTCGCCTCACCATAAGGAACAGATGACTAAGCAATACAAAGATGCGGACAGTACAACAACTCCGTAGATACAAGTACTTCTCTTCTTGCTCCGTAAAAAGCTTCGAGGAAATAACCAGCCTTTCCGAATGGGATTGTAAGACATCCCTACGTTACGACATCGACAGGCCGCTGATCCGTTTTGTCATACCGGACTACGACATGAAGTTTGACTGGTATTACATAATCATCTCAACCATCATCAGACTCGTTATGCTCTTGATTGTCTGCATCCAGCTCACTTATCTGCAGTGTTCGTACTCTGCTGTGGCACCACTGCTAACTGCATATATTCTGACTGTGGCACATCTGCATAATGCAGGTTAGCACTCGCACCAATCATGCACCCACTTTGCTTAACTGCACCAGAAGCTGTGATATGTACATTTATGCACCCACTTGCCTGATGCTTAAGTGCCTAAAGGAGTGATATATGCTACATGCTAAGCTTATAGGGCGGGCAGCAGAAGCAAGTCCACCGTCTAACAACGAAGCCCCCTCTCTTTATTAAACTGCGCACAAAATTTCGTGTATAATTATGTAAAGCGGCGAGGTTTCATGCTATGTGCTCATCGTCTCCTGATCGAGTATCTAGTATCTACTCCGTACACATGTCGAGCCTTTAGAGACAACGCAGCTTGCTGTCACCTGTATGCTTAGAGCACTTGCCCAAATTTCGGTGTAAACTGCCACTTTATCATCCCCATTATAGCGTGTAATACACCAACCACTCGCTACAGACGCTATCCGTTACTTCACCCGCAGCCCCTCCCTCTGCCACCAGCCTCCTTCTTTACTGCAGGAGCACTCTATGCTTACACATATATTTCTCTATATTTTCCTCAACGTCCTCTTTGTCCATTATAGGGGTCCCCTATAGCGCCTTTTTCCCAACTGTTCCCCTTTCCACGCCTCCACATTGGCTCCTTTTCACCTATAGCTTCTACTTCCAACTGCTGTAATGTATGTAGTGACACGACACCCTGACATTTTTACGGAGTATGTATCTCCGTACCTAAATTAGACGACAAACGTCCCGCCTTTGCTCCCCCCGCCAATAGCTTCTCCCCCACTGTCAACCACCTCAACAAGCCCTATCAGCACACCCAATTGGTGCTGCGTCGTGCTTCTCCTTCTCTCTACTGTGTACTCTTCTTCACTGCGCATCACCGCCTCTTCGCCCGTCTCCCTTTACCGCCGTTTGTCTTTTACAACCACAACTACACCCCCCCTTTTTTTTCTGCCGCTCAACCCTTTTCCTCGATCCTTGCTCGTCGCTGTCGGTTACGTTACCCTTTTAGCATCCGATATTCGACTTGCTACATGCTGCAACTTGTGTCCTGACCTTTTTGCATTCGACACACTCCAACGTCCTCCGACTACGCGTCCTCCCCTTGTCTTCCGGCCACCGGCCGCGTTCTCTTGTGCATCTCGACATCTCGACATCCTCGGCTTTGCAACCAAGTTCTATATCTCCCTCGGCACTTCACCACCGACCACCCACCACTGATCTACAATCATGGCGGAAACCTATGATGTCGGCACCCGGGCGTGGCAACCCGATGCCACTGAAGGCTGGGTAGCCTCCGAGGTCGTCAAGAAGGACGTCAACGGCAACAAGGTCATCCTGGAGTTTAAGCTCGAGAATGGCGAGGTACGTCCGTCCCGGTACACCACGGTGATACCACCGGCCACAGCTAACACTCGCAGTCCAAAAAAGTCGAGGTCACTCTGGAAGCCCTGCAAAAGGGCGGTGATCCCTCACTCCCACCACTGATGAACCCCACGATCCTCGAAGCAAGTGACGATTTGACAAACCTATCCCATTTGAACGAGCCAGCCGGTATGTTCCTCAGTCTTTCTCTTCCTGTCTAAATGCCTGCTAACCCCCCCAGTCCTCCAGGCCATTCGCCTTCGGTACCTCCAAAAGGAAATCTACACATACTCCGGCATTGTTTTAATAGCAACAAATCCCTTTGCCCGTGTCGAATCCCTCTACATCCATGGCATGGTCCAGGTCTACGCTGGCAAGCAGCGTGCTACCCAGGCCCCCCATTTGTTCGCCATTGCCGAAGAAGCCTTCATCGACATGTTGCGCGACAACAAGAACCAGACCATTGTCGTTTCTGGCGAGTCTGGTGCTGGTAAAACCGTCAGTGCAAAGTACATCATGCGCTACTTTGCTACTCGTGAATCCCCCTCCACCGTTGGCACCCGCACCAAAAAGGGCCCCGACGCCATGAGTGAGACCGAAGAGCAGATTCTCGCTACCAACCCTATCATGGAAGCTTTTGGCAACGCCAAGACTACCCGTAACGACAACTCGTCCCGTTTCGGTAAATACATTGAGATCATGTTTGACGACAAGACAAACATTATCGGCGCCAAGATCCGGACGTACCTGCTCGAGCGCTCGCGTCTCGTCTTCCAGCCCCTCAAGGAGCGCAACTACCACATCTTTTACCAGCTTGTTGCCGGTGTCACCGACCAGCAGCGCAAAGACCTCGACATCCTCCCCATTGACCAATTCGAGTACCTCAACCAGGGCAACACCCCGACCATCGATGGCGTCGACGACAAGCGCGAGTTCGAAGACACCAAGGCGTCTCTCAAGACGATTGGTATCATGGATGCCGAGCAGGACGAGATCTTCAAGATGCTTGCCGGTCTGCTCCACCTCGGCAACATCAAGATCGGCCAGGCCCGGACCGATGCCGTGCTCTCGGCTACTGAGCCCGCCCTGGTAAAGGCTTGCGAGATTCTTGGTATCGATGCCCCCGAGTTTGCCCGCTGGATCGTCAAGAAGCAGCTGGTGACCCGTGGCGACAAGATCGTGTCCAACCTGTCGCCGGCCCAGGCCTTTGTCGTGCGTGATTCCGTCGCCAAGTTCATCTACTCCAGCCTCTTCGACTGGCTTGTCGAGATCATCAACGACAGTCTGGCCACCGAGGAGGTTCTCCTGCGCGTCAAGACGTTTATTGGTGTGCTCGATATTTACGGTTTCGAGCATTTCGCCAAGAACTCGTTTGAACAGTTTTGTATCAACTACGCCAACGAGAAGCTCCAGCAGGAATTCAACCAGCACGTCTTCAAGCTCGAGCAGGAGGAGTACCTGCGGGAAAAGATCGACTGGACCTTTATCGACTTTTCCGACAACCAGCCTTGTATTGACCTGATCGAGGGCAAGATGGGTATCCTGTCTCTCCTTGACGAAGAGTCCCGTCTGCCCATGGGCTCTGACGAGCAGTTCGTGGGCAAGCTGCACCAGAACTTTACACCCGCCAAGACCAAGTTCTACAAGAAGCCTAGATTCGGCAAGTCTTCCTTCACCGTGTGCCATTACGCCATTGACGTCACCTACGAGTCCGAGGGCTTCATCGACAAGAACCGTGACACTGTCCCCGACGAGCACCTTGCTGTCCTGCGTGCTTCCACCAACAAGTTCCTTGGCCGTGTTCTCGACGCCGCTTCGGCCGTGCGCGAGAAGGACGTTGCATCCAACACCACTGCTGTCAAGCCAACTCCTGGTCGCCGCATCGGTGTTGCCGTCAACCGCAAGCCGACGCTGGGTGGTATTTTCCGCTCTTCGTTGATTGAGCTGATGAACACGATCAGCAACACGGATGTGCACTACATTCGTTGCATCAAGCCCAACGAGGCCAAGGAGGCCTGGAAGTTTGAGGGTCCCATGGTTCTGAGTCAGCTGCGTGCTTGTGGTGTGCTCGAGACTGTGCGCATCAGCTGTGCTGGCTACCCTACCCGTTGGACGTACGAGGAGTTTGCGTACCGCTACTACATGCTTGTCCACTCGTCACAGTGGACGTCGGAGATCCGCCAGATGGCCGATGCCATTCTCACAAAGGCTCTCGGCACCAGCAACGGCAAGGGTCTCGACAAGTACCAGTTGGGTCTGACCAAGATTTTCTTCCGCGCTGGTATGCTGGCGTTCCTGGAGAACCTGCGCACGAGCCGCCTGAACGACTGCGCTGTTCTGATCCAGAAGAACCTGCGTGCCAAGTACTACCGCAGCCGCTACCTTGCTGCCCGCGAGGCTGTGATCAAAGTGCAGGCGCTCGCGCGTGCGTTTACGGCACGGCGGCGCGCCCAGGAGCTGCGGACGATCCAGGCAGCGACGGCGATCCAGCGTGTGTGGCGTGGTCAGAAGCAGCGCAAGGTGTTTTTGCGCATCCGTGCGGACATTGTCATGGCACAGGCTGCATTCAAGGGCTACCTGCGCCGCAAGGAGATTATGGAGACACGCCTGGGCAACGCCGCTCTGACGATCCAGAGAGTGTGGCGGTCGCGCCGTGCCATGCGCGACTGGCGCGCGTACCGCAACAAGGTGGTGCTTGTGCAGAGTCTGTGGCGTGGTCGGGAAGCGCGTCGCGGCTACAAGACGATGCGCGAGGAGGCGCGTGATCTGAAGCAGATTTCGTACAAGCTGGAGAACAAGGTGGTTGAGCTGACGCAGTCGCTGGGTACGGTCAAGGCGCAGAACAAGGAGCTCAAGAACCAGGTGGAGAACTACCAGGGCCAGATCAAGTCGTGGCAGACACGCCACAAGGACCTGGAGGCCAAGACCAAGGAGCTGCAGACGGAGGCCAACCAGGCGGGTATTGCGTCGGCGCGTCTGTCGCAGATGGAGGAGGACATGACGAAGCTGCAGCGCAGCTTTGACGAGGCGACGGCCAATGCGCGCCGGATGCAGAAGGAGGAGCAGGATCTCAAGGACTCTCTGCGTGCTACGAGCACGGAGCTCGAGACGGCCCGCGGAGAGGTCACGCGGACGGAGACGGAGAAGAACAACTTGCTGGCGCAGCTGGCCGAGATGCAGGAAGCCCTGGAGATGGCGCGCCGTGCGGCACCGATTGGCGATGCCAACGGCAACGCCAACGGCGGCATCCAGCAGTCGGTTGCGAGCGGCCTCATCAACCTGGTGTCGTCCAAGAAGCCGACGAAGCGGCGCAGTGTCGGCGCGGAGCCGCGCGACATGGACCGTTACAGCATGGCGTACAACCCGCGGCCTGTGTCGATGGCGGTTACTGGACGGCAATTGCCGCCGGGCGTGGACAATGTGGAGCTGGAGCTGGACGGTCTTCTTGCGGACGAGGAGGGTCTGAACGAGGAGGTGACGATTGGCCTGATCCGGCAGCTCAAGATGCCGTCGCCAAACGCGACGCCGCCGCCATCGGACAAGGAGGTCCTGTTCCCGTCGTACCTGATCAACCTGGTGACGTCGGAGATGTGGAACAACGGCTTCGTCAAGGAGTCGGAGCGGTTCCTGGCGAATGTGATGCAGTCGATCCAGCAGGAGGTGATGCAGCACGATGGCGAGGCTGCGATCAACCCTGGCGCGTTCTGGCTGTCGAATGTGCATGAGATGCTCTCGTTTGTCTTCTTGGCCGAGGACTGGTACGAGCAGCAAAAGTCGGACAACTATGAGTACGACCGTCTGCTGGAGATTGTGAAGCACGATCTGGAGTCACTCGAGTTCAACATTTACCACACGTGGATGAAGGTGCTCAAGAAGCGGCTGCACAAGATGATCATCCCGGCGATTATTGAGTCCCAGTCGCTGCCTGGCTTTGTGACAAACGAGAACAACCGGTTCCTGGGCAAGCTGCTGCAGACCAACTCGCAGCCGGCGTACAGCATGGACAACCTGCTGAGCCTGCTGAACAGCGTGTACCGGGCGATGAAGGCGTACTACCTGGAGGATAGCATTATTACGCAGACGGTGACGGAGCTGCTGCGGCTTGTGGGCGTGACGGCGTTCAACGACCTGCTGATGCGGCGCAGTTTCCTGTCGTGGAAGCGCGGTCTGCAGATCAACTACAACATTACGCGGATTGAGGAGTGGTGCAAGAGCCACGACATGCCCGAGGGCACGCTCCAGCTTGAGCACCTTATGCAGGCGACCAAGCTGCTGCAGCTGAAGAAGGCCACTCTGAACGACATTGAGATTATCCAAGATATCTGCTGGATGTAGGTTTTTTGTCTTCTTTTTTTGTCTCAAGCAAATACTAATTACCGCAGGCTATCTCCCAACCAGATCCAGAAGCTACTGAGCCAGTACCTGGTTGCCGACTACGAACAGCCGATCAACGGCGAGATCATGAAGGCCGTGGCGTCCAAAGTCAGCGAAAAGGGCGATGTTCTGCTGCTGCAGGCTGTCGATATGGACGACAGCGGCCCCTACGAGATTGCCGAGCCGCGCGTCATCATGGCGCTCGAGACGTACACGCCGTCGTGGCTGCAGACGCCGCGCCTCAAGCGGCTCGCCGAGATCGTGTCGGCCCAGGCCATTGCGCAGCAGGAGAAGCAGGATATGGAGTACGGCGAGCAGGCTGACCTCGCCGATGTCGACGAGATGCCCGAGGCCGTGGAGGCCAGCGCCTAGAAGACGATGCCGGGTCTCCGCGCCGGGTGTTTTGCTATTGCGGACTCGCCGTCGACTGTCCTGAGTAATGTTTTGACGCCGGCGATGCGGCAACGCGGTAGTCGCAGCAGGAGCCGCGGCCGGCGTCGGCAGCGGAATGACGAAAACGTAAAGTTGTCACTGGGCGACTATACGTCGACGACGGTGCGGCGGATGGGGCGGTGGGGGAGGGGGTTGGACGGTCAGGTGGACGGGGATGGAGTCAATGGTGGGAAAAATAGAATGTGGTTGCCTAGCCATAGTATCGACGGCGACGGCGACAGCATCGACGACAGCGACGACGTTGCCTCCAACAACGACGACGACGAGCATCTTGGCTAGGCTGCCGGGTGGTTATGACTCTGTTTTCCTTTTTGGTCGTTTTACGGGGCACTGTTGCATGGCCTTGCTTTCATTTGTCTTTCTTTTTCCACGTTCATCTTGTTTATTGTTGTCTTGTTATCTCGTTTGTCTGAATGATGTGTTGCGGTTCCTTGTTACTACTATCACTTATGTTCTCCATGTCCTCATGTCTTTTCATTTTCTCTTCTAGGTTTGGCATTGGATCCTTGTGGGAGGAGATGGGTTATGTTTACATTGTCCATTCCACTCTTACGTTATTGTTAGATACTGCGTTGCTATTCTAATGTGTTTCTTGTTGGATGGCGGTTGATGTGACATTTTTGGAAGACGTAGTTTACTAGACTCCAGTTGTGTTCTTCGTGACGTTGTTTAATCGTTCAATCTGCAGCTTGAACGGTTATTGTTTATTGTTTATTGTTAAATATGCCGGCTTTGACGATTGTTAAGACTCATCGCAATACTCATAATCACATGTGCTATATGTAGACGACGATGCAGTGGCGGGATTGGCGACACGTGATTGGCTCATAGGATGACGTCGCGTAGTTATTACGAAGAAAAAAAATTAGACAAAATCTGCCTCTGGTCTACTTATTTACACACGACGACACCAACCCTCCTACTTCTACTTCTCAAAGAGATAAAAAAAATGTCCGAAACTTCGTCCCCCGAGGCCGTGGCCCCGCGCTATGTGCGCCGCAACCCCAACATTATCATCACAGGCACGCCCGGCACCGGCAAGACGACGCACTGCGAAGCCCTCGCCAGCCGGATCCAGGAGGCCCGTAGCGAGAACACTGACGATTCCGAGTCGCCCCTCCGAGAGATGCGCCATATTGCCGTCAATGATGTGGTCCGCGACCGCGCTTGCCACGACGGCTTCGACGAGACGCTGCAGAGCTGGATCGTGGACGAGGACCGGCTGCTGGACGCGCTCGAGGCGGACATGACGAGCGCGCAGGGGGGGTGTATTGTGGACTGGCACGCGTGCGACCTCTTTCCCGAGAGCTGGGTCGACCTGGTGGTGGTGCTGACAGCGGAGACCGAGTCGCTGTATGACCGGTTGCGGGAGAGGTGCGTTTTTTTTTCTTTCCTCCTTGCGTCGAAGATTACAAAAATACTGACTGCCGCAGAAACTACCCTGAAGCAAAACTACAGGAAAACATGGACGCGGAAATCATGCAGGTCCTGCTACAAGAAGCGCAAGACGGCTTCGCGCCCGAGGTGGTGGTGCCGCTCGGGTCCAACACGCCCGACGACATGGAGAGCAATGTGGACCGCATTGTGTCGTGGATCACACAGTGGCGCAAGGATCACGCGTAGATTGGTTTTTTTTGGCTTTTTGTCTTTGGCGTTTAAAAGCGGCGTTGTTTTTTTAAAAGAACATGATTCGATTTGTTTGTATAAACATAAATTTAAAAACAAAAGGCCCGTGACCTAGTGCGTAGTACACCCCGCTAATTCTCCGACCTCGAAGCTCGTCCTCAACCTCGACTTCAACCTCAACCTCAACCTCTACACCCACCATGCCGATCCAACTCAACTTTGTCACTGGCAACGCCAACAAACTCCGCGAGGTCAAGGAAATCCTCGAGCCCGCCGGCCAGGACCCCGCCGCCCCCGGTGCCATCTCCGTTGCCAGCCGCAGCGTCGACCTCGTCGAGATCCAGGCCGCCACCATGGAAGAGGTCACCCTGGACAAGTGCCGGCGCGCCGTCGACGAGATCCAGGGTCCGGTGATTGTCGAGGACACGTGTCTGTGTTTTAATGCGCTCAACGGGCTGCCGGGCGCATACATCAAGTGGTTCATGGCCAGCCTGGGCCACGACGGGCTCAACACGCTGCTGGCGGGCCACGCCGACAAGACGGCCAAGGCCGTGTGCACGTTTGCGCTGAGCAAAGGTCCCGGCCACGAGCCGATTTTGTTTCAGGGCGTGACCGAGGGCAAGATTGTGCCTGCGCGCGGTCCGACCAGATTCGGTGGGTGTTCTTGTAGCAGGTGATGAATAAATAAGATCAAAAAGCTGACCCGACAGGCTGGGATCCCATCTTCGAGTACGAGGGCGAGACGTAAGTGACCATCAAATCAGCAGATACATGGCAGACAGTGTACTGACCGACAGCTACGCCGAGATGAGCAAGGACAAGAAGAACGCCGTCTCGCACCGCTCCAAGGCTTTGCAGAAGCTGCGTGAGTACCTGGCCACCGAGCAGGCCACGATGCAGTAATGGAGGGGGGGCTGTTGTGAATGTTGAATTGAGATAAAGTAACGCTAGATCATGGGATAGGGGCTGATAACCCAACGCTGGTCTGCTAATCAAATACAAGAAAGACAAAAAGACAAAAGACAAAAGACAAAAGATAGACAAGCCGCTCTTATAACAACGCTCATGATGTGCCGTATATACACCCCTCAGTCTAGCAGACTCTCTGGCAGACACTTCTGGATACACTGCTAATGCCCCATGTTTGCAAGAGACAAGTCCTCGGGCTTGGGCTGCAGTCTGATAATCTCAAAGGCCCTGTACTTGGCGAGATACCGCGAGCCGCGACGGTACGACTTGAGCAGCGTATCCGGAAAATAGTCGACAAGCCTACGACGGCCAACAATGCGGACAATTGATGAGCCGTCGCGAAAGATGGGGTCAAACACCAGCAGGTTCGTCTCGCCCGTCGTGGTCTTCTCAATGCCGACAATGGTCAGCGAGTGTCCGGGATGCTGCCAGTAGATTGGCGGCAGCGATGTTGCGCGCACCTTGTGCCCCGTTTTGACCTTGCCCATCTGGAAGTACTGCTCGACATCGCGTAGCAGCAGGTCGCGCGCCCGCTCCGGCTTCTTGTGCTTGAACGCCCGGACCGTGTGCGCGATGCCGAGACTCCGGAACAGAGTCACAGCCTCGGGTGTGCCAATGTACTTGCGTGTCCACCGGATCCCGCCCGTCTCGACTCGTCCGCGCGTGTTGATGCCCTTGTCCCATGCATCCTCAATGTAGTTTTGCAAATCAAAGACGCTCGGCAGGTCATGCCCAAAGCTGTCGTACCCCGGCAGCTGGGCACCAATAACGTACGAGATCACCGTCTGCAGATTCCGGTAGCCACAGAAGCCTCCCTCTTCTGGTAACCTAGACACATGCTGCACACAGGGGTCGCAGAGATAGGCATACTCGGTCGTCGGACTCTGCTCCAGTAGCTCCTTCAGCACAGGAATCATGCCCCGGTGGCAAATGCCCCATTCCTTCTTAAGATAGACCGCCAGCTTGTCCGGCATGCGCTCTTCGTTCGCGTACTTGCCAAGCTCGGCCTTGCCCAGCCGCTTTGGACTCGCCGATGTGCTTTTCGTCTCGGCAACGACCTCCTTTGCCTTGCCATTCGCAGCCGGCGACTTCTTGGCGGGCGCCGTGGCCCAGAGCGCCCACCAGGGCTTGGAAGAGGTTGGGAGCGGTTTGCGGGTGGACGCGCTGTGCTTTGACACCTGCGGACCCTGAGGTGACGCCGACACCGACTCTCTTCCCGACCTGTGGCGTTCGCGACGCTCGCGGTGCGAATGTGGCTGTGATACCGCATGCACATCATCATGCTTGCCATCGGCACTTTGCGCTCGCCTGTTTTCGCGGGGGCGTCGCGGCTGTGCGCTCGGCGTATCGCGCTGTTTTCGGCGGCCCTCGTCCCGGTAGCGCCCTGAAGACGCCCGTGATGGCGCATCGCGGTACTCGTCTGGCGATGCAGTGGTGGTCAATGTGTCGGCGTATGCATCCACTATGGGCATATCGGCATCGGCATCGGTGGCGTCTCCTGGCTTCTCGCCAAAATTGATCGAGGCGTGCATGTCGACGTGGTAGGCCATCTCGTCGGCGAGCACCGTCTCGGAACAACCTTCATATGGACACTGCACAAACCGCAGCTGCTCCTCGTCTGCGTCTTGCTCGTGGCTCGAGTCGCTGTTATCAGCATCGTGGCTGTCCTTGTTAAAGACGCTATTGACGTCGCTTTCTATGGTGCTATCGCTGTTGTCCACCAAACCTCGGCCGGGGCGGGCAGCATATGTGGCGGGCAATTCTGGTTGGCCCAGCTGCTTAAGCCGAATCGCCATTGGCATCTCAGAAGTGCTGTCGCCATTCGGCGGCAGGCCAGGTGGAGGTTGTGCCCCGTCCATGTACTGTCTATTAGTGACAGATCATTGGCGGAAGCGAAGTAGATGAAGTAGAAATGAAAGAAGAATCAAGACAAGCAATAGCGACGTCAGAAAACGTCAGATGAAGACAGCGGAATGACGTTGCGACCTACTAAACTATAGCGGTTCGGCATAGCGCCGGATGCGATAGCAGACCTGGAGCTAGAGTCAGGCCTGGCTGTACTTGTAGGGCCCCTAGACGGCTTAGAAGACCTCCAAGACCGAGGCCTAGGGTCACCTGCGACGCGGGACTTCTTGAGACCCTGCGCCATTGGTGTCCGTTTTCAGGGGCTCGATGGGGCTGTGAGCTAGCCGAGAGCGATCGATTGGGCGAAGTCTGTACGTATTGGTCGACTGTACTGGGGAGACTGTACTGAGACGAATATTGAGATCTTGAGATGGAGATGTCGGGACAGAGGACGACGAATGACGAGGAGGAGGGATGAATATAAATGAATACAAAAGGTAAAGATATAGGTGCATAGGTAGTAATGAGAATGAGAAAAAAGAAAGACGGTTCTAGGGAAGATGAAGAAGGATGTTGTGAAAGACGAGACGTAAGATATGGTGAGAGGATTGAGTAGGACAAAGGCGAAAGGCTGAAAGGTTGAGACCGTCGGAGATCATGTGCCGCCATACTACTACTTGGGACTGTCTGACACGACAACGGCTGTCGCTGGTCTGTCTCCATTGCGTCTTTGCGCCTTCCGTTATTCTCTGCGCATTGTCAATAAAGCAGCCGCATGTCCTGTCCTGCTGAGTCAGCGATGTCTACTGTCACCAGATCAGTCAAGCAGAGGTGGCGGTTGTGCAACGCTCATCTCGTTGACTCCGTGGCATTTTTGTCGAGGCCTTGGAGATATTGCATGACTATGTGGACGACGATGACGGCAAGATGACGACGACGCTGATGACGATGACGATGATAATCACGACATGATGATGATAACGATGATGACGACGACAACGGTAGCGGCGGCGGTGATGATGTCGATGATCTATCTAGTCGGATACCGCCGGATACCGCCGTCCGAGTGATCTATTCTGTTTATCGACTAGATTGACGTCCGCTCGTCGCCCGTCGCTTTGGCGTGTAGTCCACTTCCGCCTTCGTCTCAGCCCCAACCCGCAGAGACATGGGCGTTGGACTTTTGGACGTCTGATCCCTGCATCGGATCCATCCCTACGCCTTACGGGTGCTGTATGCTGTGCTTGTGCTTGTACGCCGGTCCTACAATGTACCTCGTGCCAAAGTCAAACGAGACGACGGGGCGGTCAGATCAAACAAGACACGCGCATCGGAAAAGGACAGAAAATGGCGTTATGGCGCGGCGGTCAGATCAAACGCGCACGGAAAGACAATGGCGTTTATGGCGCATGGCGCATGATATGACTAAACTGGACTAAGCTACGGCTATGGATGGCAATGGCGTCAATGGCGTCGTGTCGGCGGCCCGTCGTGCACGGCGCCTCCTTGCACACTTTTCGTTGGGCGTGCCCGGACCGAGACGAGCCGCCACTTGAAGCTAGACCTGAACCGACTATACCTATACCTATCTATGCCTAGACCTAGACAGACCTAGACCTTGACAGACCTAGACCTTGACGTTCTTGAGGGCGTCAGCTGCCTCGTTGACGTCGGCGGCGGCAGGGGTCTTGGCAGGAGCGGCAGCAGGCGTCTTCTTGCCCTTGTCACCGCCCTTTGCCTTTTTCGTGGACGTCGAGTCCTTGGGCAGGTCCTTGGTGAAGGGGAGGAAATCAGGGGCGCTGGTTGTTAGTGGACGAGAAGGAGAGAGGTAAACAAAAAAAACTCACCCTGGAAGGTACTTGCGCAGCGGCTCCGGAATACGGACACCCTCTGGTGTCTGAAAGTTCTCAAGAATGGCGCCTGGACAGTTAGCATTGCGTCGAGGTAAATGACAGGCATTGCGTCGAGGCAAAGGACAGAGCTACTTACACATGGTGCGGCTGGTGGCGGTCAGGGTCGAGTTGAGGCTGTACGTTAGCTATGCAAACAGAAGCGTACGGTTCGTGTCCGCAACCTACCAGTGGACGAATTTCTTCTTGGCTGTACAGGTTAGCATATCGGTATTCTTGAGCATGGAGTAGCTGGACGTACCATCAGTCTGGGTTTTGGCGCCGTAGCGGATATCCAGGGCACGCGACTGGACTGTGTTGTTAGGTGTTGTTAGCGGTGGTCTCGTCTCTCTCTCTCCCTTCTCTCTCCCTTAAGAGAGGACGGCAGCGGCATACAACGGGGCGAGAAAAACATACAGTCAGTGCAGTTGGAGCACGAGACGAGCTCCTTGTATTCGCCCTGGAAGGGGAACCAGGCCTCAAGATCGTACTTCTTGCTCGCGGCCTGGTTAAAGGCGCCGCTGACAATGGCGACAACGCGGTACGGCAGGCCCAGCGTCTTGTAAAACTCTTCCGAGTTGGCAATCATGTCGTCAAACATCTCCCAGCTCTTCTCCGGGTCGCACAGCACAAACTGCTCAATCTTTTCAAACTGGTGCACGCGGAACGTGCCCCAGGCGTCCTTGCCGTGCGAGCCGGCCTCGCGACGGAAGCATGTGCTGAAGCCGGCGTACTTGAGCGGCCTGAAGGTTAGTACGGGTCGGACGTGGTCAGACTACAGCACACAGAACATAGAACATACATCTCGTTGGCCTGCAGCCACTGGCCGGCGTGGTAGGCGGAAATGGGCTGTTCGGAAGCTGTTGTGTTAGAGCGCATCTGCTGGTCTGCTGGTCATTCGGCCGCAAGGGGTGAGCACATACTGGCAATCAGGTACTTTTCCGAGTCGCCGTCGACAACCTTGTAGAGTTGCTCGCTGTCTTGTTAGCATGCGTTGTCATGCTGTACCTCTCTGTCTGTAGTACGTACTCAAAGTCGTCCAGCTGGGCTGTCTGTGCCATAATGTCCTTGGCCCTGGCTTGTCAGCGTTGTGCGCGCGTATTTGTAACAGGAGTGCCGTCGATGCCTACATCATAAACGGCGTCTGCAGCGCCGTGTAGCCGTGTTGTTGTGTCAGGAACTCGAGGCCATCTGTACTGTCGTCAGTCTTCCGTCTTCAGTCTTGATCTTGCATGTGCGTTTGCACTTACAGTTGACAATCGCCTGGTTCAGGAAAACACCCCATTGCTTGAGGAAGTAGCCGCGGTGGCCGACAATCTTGCTGCACACACTGTTAGCATAGTCACCACACCGGTGCAGACTGCAGACTGCGGGAAAACCTACACGCCCGCCTCGGGGTTGTAGCCGTCGATGCGCAGCAGCAGCTCGTGGTGCGACAGGAGAGCCGAACGGTCCTCCTCGCCAACGGCCACCTCGCGGTCCTCGGGCACCCAGGTCGTGATGATCGGGTTGTTGTCCTCGTTCTGGTCCACGGGCACCGAGTCGTGGATGTAGTTGCCGATGCTGCCCAGCGCCTTGTTCATGGCATTCTCCTTGAGCGTCGCCGCGTCCAGCAGGTCCTTCTTTTCCTTTTCAATCGCCACCTTTTGCTGCAGCAGCTCGTCGGCGTTTTCCTTGGCCTTTTTCTTCTGGCCAATCTGCTTTTCTAATTTGTTAGTTTTTTCTTTTTCTTTTCCTGAAGGAAAAATAAGTCGTGGCGACGTACGGATGTCGTTGATCTTGGCGTTCAGCTGCGTGGCGGCGTAGAGCGTGCGGCGGTGGTCCTGCCACAGGTCAATGACCGTGTCGACGACGGCCGGGTCGGCATAGCGGCGCTACATTGTTAGCAGGTGTGTGTAGAGAGCGCGTGTGTAGAGCGGCAATCGGCAGTAAAGGGTGACTCACGCGCTGGCTCTCCTTGACGGCCTCGGGGTTGCCGCCGCGCTCAACGATGAGATCGAGGACGTCGAGCATGGTGTCGGTGGTCGTTGAGGGGTAAGATGCGTGCGTATAGTCGCGTGTCGAGAGTGAATGTGAAGTGAAGGTGAAGCGTGCAGTCTAGCGTGAAGGTGAAGCAGTTCTGTCGCGGTCGAGAGGTCGAAGCTCCAAGACGGGACGATTTTGGGTTGCGCTTCGAGGGGCCAAATTTTTACTTTTTTCTTCGCCGTATTAAAAAACGAAGAATTCTTCGTGTGACAGCAACACAACATCAGCACACCGAGTTTCTTCTATCCCATTGATTTTTACTTCTTTTACTATTTGGATTCCTATTTTTCTGTTTTCTTCCAACACCGTCACTTCTACTCTGTGCCTATGCAGTCACAACCGTCTGGCGTGCGCTTCACTAACATCATTATTCAGTTCAGTAACGAGGAGGGGCACAGCGCGTGGGTGGTGTGGTGGGGTTCGTCGCGGCTTCCCAAGACCCTGATAACGATAACAAGCGAGGCGCCACAGAAAACTGATAATGAGTCGGCTTGAAAAGAGATAAAAACATTTTGTTTGAAGCTTTTATGCGTCGTATCGTATGTATTATCGTGAATATCTTATCAGTTTATTTCTTCAATTTACCCTTTATCTTATCATAGCTCTGGTGATTACTCAGAAACATGTCTCACATTCCCGATGCAAAAAGCAAAAAGCAGAAAGCAAACAGCAACAAAGAAGGCGATGGTGACGAAGACTCAAATAGTCAGTATATTATTATGTCCCAATAGTTTAGGTGTCCAAGTATCCGTATAAACATGTGTGATAAGTGAAAGCAAGCAACAATGCCGAACCAGAGAACCACGGCAAGAGAAGAATGAAGAAAACAAAACAAATATAGAAAGAAAAAAGAACACGAAAGCAAGACACTAAACAAAAGAAATGTAACAGATGAAAACGTAGAGGCGTAACAACGTAAACAATTTGTACCCAACAAGCTCCCATACAAACCGGAAGCTGAAGCAGAGACAAAACAGCGTGACAGCAAGGCAAGAGCATTACATCACGCTGCACTTGCCGGCCTCTTGAGGCTCGTTGGGGTTCTGTGCCTTTTCAATCTGGCCAAGCAGCAACTCAAACGCCTTGGCCACGTTCGTGTCAAAGCGTGCACTAGCCTCCGTCCAGGCACAGTTGAACTTCTCTGCCAGCTTCTTGCCGTCCTCTACCGTGACCTGGCGCTGCTCCGGGCGCAGATCACTTTTGTTGCCAACAACCACAAGTGGCACCCAATCGACACCAAGGTGGTCCAGAATCTTGTCTCTGATAACCTGTATCATCTCGTATGACTGCTTGGAGGAAACCGAGTACACCAGCATGTAACCGTGGATACCGATAAAATGCTTGGAGTTCAGAATACTGTATTCATCCTGTCCGGCAGTGTCGACAATCTCTGTCGCAAACTCCTGGTTTTTGAACTTGATCACCTTGGCGAACGTGTTCTCAATGGTCGGGTAGTAGCTCTCGATAAAGTGGCCTTCGACAAACTGGACAGCCAGCGACGATTTGCCTGTTGGTTAGTTTGCGTCCAAGAAAGATGGCGGGCTTGAAAGACCTACCGACGGAGCGGCTGCCAACAATGGCCATCTTCCTTTGCTTGGATGGGGGAGGCATTGTGATTGTGGCTTGAGGGCGTGGGGGGGATAGGGCTGCACGTGGGCGGGTATTGTCGTGTTTGAGCTGGTTTCTGGCCGTCTTGTCGTTGCCTCTCAGTTCCTGAGTGCCAGGTTGTAGTGGTGCTAACGGAAGCACAGCACTTGTTGCGATTTGTTGCGCTTTTTGCAAGTATTCCGTATCGATCTGCAGCTGCAGCAAGTCCTGTTTTTAGGTCTCGACTGTACTGCCCGTTTTATTCGTCCGTCTCGGCTGCAGTGTCCGGTCGGATGAGGGGTTTTATGTAAGACGAGGTTGTGCTGTCGAATCGGATGGCGAGCTGCAACTTGCAACGGATGCGGTGAGGGGAGAATGCGCAACGTGATGAAGAAAGCAGAAGAGGGGATGGAAGATGGAGAGGTTTTGAGGGGTGCAGGAGCAAGATCAGACCAGGGGTGAAAGGCCAGTAAAAAGAGGACGGACAAGTGGCGACCGGCGGTGTGCGGAGAAAGTGGTGTTCTAGATTATGCAGCACCAGGTGTAAGCGCCTCTGCTTCTTTGTTACAGATAGCGACGAGTGGAAGAATCGAGGGAAGAAGTAACGAAGAGAAGGGAGACGAAAAAGAAATGGAGGAAAAGGAGAGAAGAAAGGGTTCTGAGATATAAGGGAAAAGAAGAGAAGAAAAGAAGAAAAGAGGAAAGAATAAACGACAAGGTGGGAAGGAGCAGAGTTCTGAAAAGGAAAGGGCGACTACTAGTCAACTGCCATATGTCCCAACCGATCAACTGCGCGGGAAGGTGCATCCGTGGATATTAGACAATATGCGAAGGCGTTTGGTCAAACAGGAAAGAGCGAACGAGAACCAAATGCAGAGGCAATCATGAGACTTGTCCCTACGACGATGCTCTCTACATGCCAGTATCCATAGCTCCCTCTTTGCTACGTCAGTCTGCTATCCAAACAGCAGTGTGATAAGATACTAATGGGGTACTGTCGACCGGCTTTGTCGATCGTCCGAAGCTATGTCTGGGCAGCCTGGCTGATTGAGTCTTATCTGCTTATCTTTCCCTCTTCTTCTGCAAATGGCAAGAGGTAGACGGCATGCAGCTTGAATTTGGTTCGGAGGGACTACCGGCCTCTTATCGTTCCTGCCTCGGCCGCTTTCAGAATATTGACATCACGTGAATTTTAGCAGTGGTAAAAAGAACAATACCTCGCTGAATTCATCGCCCTCACTGTTGGAGCCGGCAGCCCCGAGCCGTGACGCTAGACAGTGACCCGGCATCCACTATTCACATGCCTCAGCCTCGATTTACAGCGCGTGATCTCGTACCAATTATAGATTGAGGGGCATTACGTCAAGAGCGGCCTCACTTTATCGAATGTAAATATATACCTTGATGTGATTAATCTACATCACGATGGCGACGACTGGGACCTTTAGCTACTGTGACCCCGCCACAATCGTCGACAGCGATGTGACCTTTGTCAAGCCGTGGTCCAAGGTCGACACTGACGTCACGTCCTTTGACCGCACAGAGCGGACGCTGCCGGTCGCCAACGTGCGCGACCTCCCCAAGGCGTCCATCGGCGTCGACACGTCCGGCTTCAACCTGTACCACAGCCCCGTCGCCGAAAAGGCGTTTACCGACGACGCCGCCGTGCGCGGCAGCTACTACGCCGACGTTGAGCGACTCATCCGCTCAGAGCTCTCGACACCCGACGAGCCGGTCACACGGGTTGTCATCTTCGACCACACGATCCGCCGGCGTGACCCACTCGCGGCGCGCCAGCCCGTGCAGCAGGTCCACGTCGACCAGACGCCCAAGGCGGCCGAGGCGCGCGTGCGGCGGCATGCCGGCACCGACGCGGCCGAGCTCGCGGCGCTGCTGCGCGGACGCTACCAGATCATCAATGTGTGGCGGCCGATTGGGTATGCCGCAGTCGACCACCCGCTGGCATTTGTCGACTACCGCACGACGGCGCCCCAGGACCTTGTCAAGGTGGACCTGCTGTACCCGGAGCACGCGGCCAAGGCCGCTGGCGACGACGACGACCGCGGCAAAGAAGTACGGCCCGACCCGCGCCAGGCCCGCTCGACCGAGGGATATACCGCCGCGGGTGAGTGTGTGCTGACGCACGCAGTGTGCTTGTGCTAATGAACATGGTAGGCGAAACATACACCGTTGTCCCCAACGAGAAGCACAAGATGTGCTACGTCAAGGACATGACGCCCGACGAGGCCCTTTTTATCAAGTGCTTTGACTCGCGCAGCGAGGTACACCCCAACGGCCGTCGCGGCGTTGCAGCCTACACGCCGCACACGGCCTTTAAGGACCCGGCAACACCAGCCGATGCCCCGGGGCGTCAGAGCATCGAGGTCCGTGCCCTTGTCTTTTACTAGGAGCAGTCGAGAGGATCAAGTAGGTAATGTTATACTGTGAATACATTTTGATCATATGTGTGTTATTATTATAATTATTCGCCTTACTCAGTCAATCCTGACTATTGGCGCCTGTGTTGACAGAACCCTCTGGGGTAAAAACTGTCGCTGAACTATGTAAAGTAATATAGTACAAATGTGTTGAGTAGTAGGCCGCGGTTGCCTACATAAATAAATGACATAAACAAAACAAACGGAAAGCAAACCAACGTAAACAGCAAAACCAAATGAAAGCAATAAACAAAACAAACGGAAAGCAAACCAACGTAAACACAAAACCAAATGGAAGCAATGAAATAGTAAAGCAAACTTAAACAAAGGAAATGAGCACTGTTGTGCAAGTGTGGTCTCACTCCGGCATCGGTGACCTTTCCAGTTCACTGGCGAGGCGGTACTCCGGGAGTCTTTCGCTGCGGATGAGCCATCGTA
This sequence comes from Ophiostoma triangulosporum, assembly GCA_029298705.1. Classification (NCBI taxonomy): domain Eukaryota; kingdom Fungi; phylum Ascomycota; class Sordariomycetes; order Ophiostomatales; family Ophiostomataceae; genus Ophiostoma; species Ophiostoma triangulosporum. The sequence continues at coordinate 973,480 of JANSLO010000009.1, read as the reverse complement.
GGAGCGGCCGGGCTGTGAGGCATCATATGTGTGTTGATTGGACAAGATAGGTATCATTGTAAATGTAAAGCAAAGACGAAAGTAGATGTAGGACCCTCAATACTTTTGATCCAAACGCAAAAAAAAAAAGAAAGAACAAAATAAAACACTCGCATGGTAAACGCCGGGGTATCGCCACAAACATCTCATTCCTGGTCGTGCATGTTATAAGACAGCATGATCTGCTGCGCAAATGAGTAGTTCATGAACCTGAACCAGAACGGAAGCATGATGAAGATGGCGTGGAAGCAGACGGTGGCGACGACGACGCGCAGGTAGACCGTCAGCTCGACGCCGTGGTACAGCCGCGGGCCTGCGGGCTGGACGTCAAACGAGCGCGGCGGGCTCCAGGCGCGCTCCTTGCCCTTGCTGCTGCTGCTCGGCAGAGGCGCCGGCGCACAGGCGGCTGTGTTGGCGGTGTCCTCGCTGGCGTTCTGGACGGATTTGTCAAGAAGTTCGACCTCCTCCACATGCGTAGACTGCCCTTCCTCGGCCTCCTTGGCGTCGATCATGATCTGGTCGAGCCGTGTGCGGCGGTTGCTGCAGTAGCCCTTGAGCCAGGACTTGCTGCGCGAGAGGGGACAGTCTTGTTTGAACAGCTCGCGCTCCTCGCCGGACCGCATCTTGGCCATGCGGCGGACCCCTTCGCGCATCCGGGTTCTGATATCAGGTTTGCCATCGGATGCCGGTGCCGATGCGCGCGGGGATGCGGGCACCAGCCGGCCTTGCAAAAAGTCTTTCTGGTACGACGGCGGCGGGAGGCCCTCGATGGCCCAGACCGCCCAGCTGATAAAGTGGATAATGTATGGGTAGAGGACCAGAAAGTATACGGCGACACCGCCGATGTAGAAGATGGATATCATGGAGGTTGATGATGGTTGATGTGATAGTTGATGTTGATGCTTGATGAAGTGATGAATTTGATGATTATGGTTGATGATGAATGATAACTTTTATTGCCGAAACGAGACAGCTTTTGAAATTAAGAGAAACAGAAACAAAACGCGCAAACAAGGACGGCAGAAACCCAACGCAGCAGAGATATACAATCCAGGTTCCAACATGAAACGCCGCGCAATACAAAGTTACAAACATGCCAAAAGTCCACTCTTCTCAAAAGACACTTTTCAAAGACACATGCTCTAGTTACAAGTACGTCTCAGGACAATGGACCACGTAAAAAGATCGCGAGATCAAGCCTTCTTTGACCGTCGGTGGCGTTTCGGAACAACCAACACGATATCGCGCGCTCTAGTGACGTCCTCATTGGTGATGTCGCGTGTAAGCCGTCGTCCATTTAAGTGGGTCCAACGTATGAGCGAGGCAAGCTCCGGCTGGGCACCCCGCATTGTATTATGGCAGCTGACCACGCGGCATCGTACTTTATGTAGTAGCGTCCGGCAGATACCATCTGCGAACTAAAAATACTTGAAAGACTTGACCACGCGCTCTGATAACTAGAAGATAAAAAAATGTCGGGAAACGACCGCTTTAATGCCATGGCGGCTGCCTGGGACAGCAACCCCGACGTGCACCGCGCGTCTGCGAGTGCGCTGCAGGCCATCCTCGCGTACCGCCCCGATCTCCCCGAGACACTGGCGCGCGGCACCGCCACTACTACCGGCCTGCACGTCCTCGAAATCGGCTGCGGCACGGGTCTCTTGACCCTGCGCCTCGCGCCCTACGTCCGCAGCATCGTCGCCGTCGATGCCGCTGCCGGCATGATTGATGCACTGACGCAGAAACTGGCGCGCGACGAGTGGCTCGCTGTGCGCGAGCGTGTCCAGCCGCTGTGCATCATGCTCGAGGACCCAGACGACCCAGCGCTGCCGGTGGCGACACGCCGGAAGTTTGACCTTGCCATTAGCCACCTTGTCCTGCACCACATTGCCGACCACGCGACACTGCTGCGCACCCTGTTTGGCTGTCTCAAGCCTGGAGGGCAGGTGGCGCTGACAGACTACGAGGATACCGGTGCTGCGTCGCGCAAGTTTCACCCCGAGAGCAAGATGGATGGCGTCGAGTACCCGCTGGGCATCCATGCCGCGACGTTTGCCAAGCTCATGACGGAGGCCGGCTTTGTGGATGTCACTGTCAAGTCGGAATGGACCATGACCAAGACCGTGGAGAGTGTGCCGGGAGAATGGGATGCGGGAAAGCCTGCAGACTCTGACGACATGGCGCGACAGGACTTTCCCTTTCTGCTTTGTCGGGGGACGAAGCCAGTAGCTAGCTGAGGACGCTGTACAAAACGGGACAGTACGTGCAGGGACAGGACGTGTTGCCTTGATCTAAACAAAGCTCTATCGCGTCATTGTCACTATCTACATTGCTGTCTTATTCGTTTCTATTCAGTGATCATATTAACGCATAGTGTAGCAATTGCGGTAATCAAGCACCATAATGGAAATCAGCACATATATCATTATCTGACAAAGAGCAGAGTCTTTACCCAATTCCCGCTCTCTTCCGTACATATTCCTATCGCTATACTTGGAAAGAATAGAAAGTTGATTGATTGTATTCTATGGGTCCTGTCCTCCAGGTACTTCCGTTTGGACTGCCACTACCACGAAGGCAAGGAAAGCTTTCCGTAGGTACCCAGATCTAGCCTGGGGATCCGTTAGTACTCTGGGGAGGTCCTCATATCCATCTCCGAGCACCAGCTCGCCGTCGAGTGTCCACGTGCCTCCCAAGTGTAATGGCAACTGCACGTATTTGGCTGTGATGTATGTCGCGGTATTGATGCCTTGTAAGTTTAAAGGTTATGCGGCGTGTTCAATAGAAAAAGGTGATAATATGTTGACTGAAGGGGGAACTCCCGAGCAGTTTGGTGAAGGAGATAGATACTGTCGTGATGAACAGTGACAAATAGACCACACATATCTCGGAGACGAGATACAAAGTCCCCGTGACCATGCCGAGTAGAGAGTTAAACGTGCAGAGCCCGAGCAGTTTGATTTTCAGAGAGGACTTGATGTCGTCCTAAAGTTGATGTTCCTGTGCTAGCTTTTCGACACGGTGTTGGATCACGCAGTTGATCTCCTAGCTGATCATTTCGAAGTTGTCCTCCCCAGGAATGTGTATGAGCGGGAAAACGTCCTGCAAGCTTCGAAACTTCCGGATAACTTATTCATACGGCCAGTTTGTCATGGAAGCAAGACTAGCCCGTCGACCGAGACCAGATACCCAAACTCCAGCCCCGACGTGATCAGGTTGTCGTATGCTTGGCAGAGCACCTTAACCACAAGCACATATAGAGCACGGTGTCTGCAAAGTGACTGGGCGGGCTGGGAAGAGACTCCAGGAACGCCACTTCTGCAGACGATGTTGCCGAAGAGCTGGTCCAACTCGTCTTCGCTTCGAGCCTGGAGCTTGCGGCGATAATCGGCTGCGGCGGCCTTTGGAGTGAGAATGAGGTTAGCCTTGTGGTCAACGACCTGAGGGTAGTACTTGGCGAGATTGAGCGTGAGGAGGGCAGGGCGGTCGTTAGCGGATGTCGCCGCTCCATCTTGCTTGGCCGCCTGTAGGAAAATAAATCATCGCTTGGCGGGGCCGACATGACGCGGCGGATCTTGTCACGTTTTGTGTGAGATTACCTTTTCGGTCGCGAAACAGAAGTTGTTTGTCGGCAGGGATATGCGCAAACACCAACGTGCTATCGACGGCGCTAATACAGCTAGGAAAGCACCGAATTTGCTCTATAAAGCTCGATGTATGTATCGAGCCAGTTGTCCGGTAGCTCATGTATGGCTATACCCGGCGACGAGAATATGCATATCTGACTGCCCGCCGCGGACAGAGGCAACCGTTCACCGACCGGGGACGCCGCCAGACTGCTCCTCATCGCTTTGGTATTTTCCTTGGCTTTGGGAAGGGCTGAATTCGCCCTGGCTGTCGTACAGACCATGTGTACAGTTCCATAGCTTTCTGCCTCCAAGGTAGAGTCGTTGCACGGGTACGCCTTGGCCGTTGTGGCCAGTGCCTTAAGACTTTCCAGTCGCCGTGGCAGAACGTCAATACAAGCACGTCGCCATTGTACCTCTTGGCCAGTGCTTAAGCCTCGGAGACAGCTTATACAGATCTGTCTGCCGTGAAAATAGGGTGGTTGGTGATCTCCAGACTCGCCATCGCGAGACTGCCTGAGAGGAAGTAAATGACTGGATAGATGGATGAATGGATTGATGAATTGATTGCGGAGAAGTAGAGAAAAGCCCAAAAATGTTGTAGGGGACTAGGGCTAAATCGGACTAGTTAGTGGAGGAGACAAATGCGGGACAAGTAAGCATAGCTTAGTGGGTGTGCGGCTGCGACAACCCAGCTACAAAAAGTATAAATAAAGACGTCCCCCCATGCTTTTTGAGATGAAAGTGTTGCATCTGAACGTCTGAACGACGACGGCACCGACAACAACAGACAACAGAGCTGGAGGACAGATGGAATTCGCAGCGCTTCAGTCTGTACAGATACCAGACCCACTTCAACGACAATGATTGTTTACTAAGCTGCGCGCGACGCGACACGCCCACGACGCCCTCCCATCGCTCCTTCCTTCTCAGGACGACGACGACCGGTCGCTCCTTCCCTCCCAGGGGCTTCACACACCAATGGCCCACAGTGAAGAGGCGCACTTGCCCTCATAAACTGTTTCCGTGCCTGCCTCTTTCGAAAGTCTAGGGGCAGGTAGCCTAGTTGGATGAGGGTGGTGTCGTTCGAGTGTTCCCCAGGTTCGCTTGAGCTGCGGTTCGCTTTCCTGCGGACACTTTCGCGCACTGTCTAATTCCAGCAATGACGGAGACAGGTGGTTCCTTGAGCCGTTGATGCCGTAACGGGTACGGTGTTCTCCTGAGTATCACGGCGAGCACTCTTGGAGTTGCCACTGCCCCTAGACCTAGAAGCTTCATTTTTTGCCATTTTAAGCAGGAAGTCCTGTGCGAGCAGAGAAGCTGAAGGCAGAAGGAGCGATGCAATAGGACGCTTAGAAAGAAACTCTTTTTATTCAGCCATTGCGGCTACGGCCATTGTTGCCAGCCTCCTTCAAATATATGACGAGAGCGCAGTCGTTTTCTGAGCTTCTTGCAAGTGATTCATACAAGGGCGACAGAATCTACTGTCCTCGAGTCACCATCGTGATGGTGAGTTGGTGATGCTGGCAGCGCGATGCCGGTGGGACAGGTGGGTGCCTGCCTGCTCCTTCCGTTTTGATAGCACTCAAACAGTGCCAGCAACGTGCGAAGAAACGGGCAATTCTTGAAGGGGACGTGTTCAATTCCTGCTGTTGTCTTTTTGGTCGATTTTTGCTTCCTTTGTGCTTTCTTTTTGCTTCTACTTTGCTTCACTTTTTTTCTACATTTGTGGCCTGCGTGAATATGGTATTTGACGATGGTGCACACGACGTCACTACGAGCTGTATTTATTCATGGACTAGCACGTCTCGTCGATTATGCAGGAATGGCCGTCTATATTCACTTGGCCGTTCTTGTTTGACGCCATAGCCGCCGAGGCCAAGCAGTAAGTGAGACGACTGTTTTTTTTCGTCTGCCACGGACAAGCATGGATACACTGCAGCCAACTCTAGAGCATTGCGTCCATTGCAAGACGGTGGTTGTACATCGTCAGCGGTCGAGTCGTAAATGTGTCTGATACGAGTTGCGCTGCTGCCGGTGCCATCAGACGAGTTGGTGATACAAATCCTGGGACTGCCAGCTTTATTGACCCTGGCGGCTAGCTCGCAGTAACCAATTTTTCTGGCGAAGCATGCTTTCTATGAAAGCCGCGTAGAAACAGGGCCCCTACAAGAAGTAGTAGGGGCCCTGTTGGTCGGATATGAGCCAGCTATTTTATAATCGCATGCTTCCAAAATGATTCCTTTCGGGCCACTGCTTCTACGTGTGGGGAGCCCATCAGTAGTACACAGCTCTGGGTGTTGCTCGTCTTGACGTACCACTACCACTTCTGCCCAAATGCCCTTGTCCACAAGGGCAATGACAGACGATCACATGAACTCCTTCCACAGCTGGTATTTTCGATTACCAAGTATGGATTTGGCTGGTGGCTTCCTGGTGGCTTCAATTGGCAACTCACGATGCAGATGCAACAGCAATTGTTGAAGGGCAATATGACCAACAAGCCAGGTTGTTCTGCGTCGTAAATATTGGCTAACGCGGCCCAATTGAAGTAACAGTCACCAACCGAAGCCACACTTGGTGATCGATGTCAACAAGCCTATGCCCACACGCTGCTCGGGCTTGCGTCCATCCGAGGCGCGGTGTTGCTGGGTCCAGTGATCGCCGAAGATGATGCGCTCTTTGTGAAGCAAGTTGCTCGCATAACAATAGCGAAACAGACAAAGACTTTGGTCGATGTTGTTGATGTAGTCTAGCCCGCGCTTTTGTTTTTCGTATGTGATATGGGGGGTAGAGCGAGTATGAAAGAAGATGAAAATTATATCGAGGGGTCTCTACTCGGTGGTGTGTTATATACTCCGTACGTACAAATGCTACGTGGCAGTACTTGCCGGATAGGGTGGGTACGTGATAGCAGGCGGCCCTACCCGTGACATCGTAGGTCCTGCTCCAGCTAACGGTCCGCGTCTCTTCTTCGCGGAGACGCTCTTTGAGAACCCTCGGCTCTTCCCTCGATTTGGCATCGTTGGAGATCACCATCATGAGACTAATTGCGGGGAAGTGAGTGGATGGATGGATTAATGCATGATGAAATTGATCCGGCATACTGGATGCGCTGCGGCAGGTTAGGTCGGCAGCACGCCGCAAGTATGACCTTGCCATCAGCCACCTTGACGCCGACGACACGACACTGCTGCGGACACACTTCGGCTGTCTCAAGCCTGGCTGGCAGGTGGTGCCAACAGGTGATGAGAATACCGGTGCTACGTCAGAAGCGTGAATGCACTGCAAGGCACCACCAGTCCTAGTATCCTTGTTGCATGATATTTGCCTCGCTATCAAAGTGACAGAAAATTTGTTATAAACAAGAGCCACACATGGTTGCAGGATGGATGATGAAGGCTTGTTGGTCCGATGTGCTCGTAATCATTCTGTTCCGTCGACTACTATTAATTGATGGGTGGCAATGGTGAAATCCGCAAGCATCATCATAGCCGAAGATGCTCTACGTTGATTCCTCAAGATCGCGTCCGGGTGCTGTAACAGACCGATCTCGAGGTACGACTACGTATGCTCCCTTAACAAAGCTGCGGTCCATCCAAATACGAGATAAAAGCAGCACCAAAGTCGAATAATCACAACAGTGGTCGATTGTAACAGATGCCTTGGCCGGCTGAACTTGGTGACTGTCCAAGAGGGTGCATTTTTGGCGGACGGTAGAATATGAACAAGACTCACCCGGAACTGTCTGAGGCAGGTCGGCTTCTGCGGTCCGATCCGAGTCAGGCGCGTATCAAACAATGCCTAGCGACTCTTCAGCCCTAAATGCCATGCCACGAACAGTCTGAGCCTGCGTCTCTTTGTTCTCTCGGCTCTGCGGTCATCTTCACGCGAGGTGCGACGGGGCACTATGACTGGTCATTTGAGTGAAGAATTTCTTTTTAAGATAGAGCACTATGGTATTATTGGTGTTTTAAATGCCTGCTACACTTTATGCTTTGAATAAATCTTCTACCACTAAAGTTTGTCTTCCTTTTCTTGTCTTTTTGTTTTGTTTATTATTTATTATTCCAATAATTTCCGTGAACATTCTCCATCAGAGTCGTGCAAAAACTACGATAAAACAACAATATCAGTTCAGTTAATGCATAAAAAAAATCAAATGACCAGTCTGTATAATACTGAAGCGTCTCTGTTATTTATTGATGTTGTTGTATCAAGCGTCGTACGGCACACTGTGATACCACAAGGCTTTCCACTTAAAGTAGCCCGTAATAAAGTGGATACAAGGCTAGAGCGCCGAACATCGACTGCATCGCATCGCATCGCGTAGTCGACTGACCAGACAAGCAGCAAGCTCTGCCAAATCGCTCCAGCCAGACTCCTCTGGAATCCGCAGACTGTGAAAAGATAAAGCGCCTCGCTCCACGTCTAGCCCCCCTAGACCGCCCATACACCACACCATGGAGGTCGACTCCGACGACGACCTCCTCCGGACCCTGGCCGCGGGCGGATCGATCGACAAGTAGGTCGCATCGGCAATGGCGTTTTGTTCTTCGTTCGCTACGAGACGGAGGAAACATACACGTACTAACAATGCAGCGCACTCTGGCCGCGCGTGCTCAACACACTCGTGGCGCGCATCGAGTTCAACTGCTACAACCGCTTTGCCTCCATCGTCATCCCCAAGCCGAAACGCACACAGTCTGTGCTTCCCGACTGGTCTTCGACCGTGCCCGACAACATCAATGCCGCCTCTGGCAATGGCGCGCCACCGCCGCCGTCGTCTTCTGCGTCTGGCGCCGCGGTACAAGATGTCGACAAGGAGAACACAAAACCGGACGCGGCGTGTGCGGACACAGAAGACGTGAAAGACGCGCCGAGCAGCGCCGACAGCGAGGAGGGCAAGACTACAGAAGCAGACGATGGTGTACAAGAGTCTGCTGCCGCAGCGAGTGCGCCGACAAACGCATCCTCCGACGATGCCATATCATCAGCCATGCCGCCACCACCGGTCCCGGCCAAGGTTGCGGACGCGGGCGGTGCGGATGGCAAGTCCGCCCCCGATCCGCCAGTGGACAAGCCGCCCGTCATGCCCAAGCCGGCCGTCGAGCTTATCGAATACATCACGTCGCACCTCAAAAACACATTTCCCCACTACCCGCCACACAGCATCCAGCGCCTCGCCGAGCTCGTCGTGTTCCCGCACCAGCACTACCGCTATCTCGGCCCCTACATAGGTGCCCTCGAGCGCGTCGTCAGCGTTACAAGCGGCTGCAACCGCTACCCGCTGCCGTCCGAACTGCCCCCGTCGCAGGCAGCCATTCTTAACGGCACGGCCGACACGACGGGCAAGGAGAGGAACGGCACCAACGGCCATGACGGCGCCAACGGCACCGGCTCCGACGCCGGCGACGGACGTGCAAACAGTACACGCAGTGGCGACAGCAGCAATGCACCGGCCGACGCGAGCCAGGAGTGGTCGAGCGACACGGCGTGGGGCGCGCTTCTGACGCCCATTCCCTGGCTGCGCATGCCGCAGCCCAACAACAACGCGGCCATCGAAGATGACCGGTCGAGGAGGTCGACGACCGAAGAGGCCGGCGGCGACGGCGGGTCGAGCCCGCTCGACGGGGCCTCCGACGACGGCAGCGAAATGGCCTTTAGCACGACGAGCAGCACCGCCGGCCGGTCTTTGATCACGCCGGCCGCAGGCGCAGGCGGCATAGGCGGTCTGCGCGGCACCGGGCGGTCGCCCTCACGGTCACCCTCGCGCTCGCCGTCGCGCTCGCAGTCGCCGTCGCTGCAGCCGTCACCATCGCCGCTGACGCTGTCGTCGGCCATTGCGCAGCCCACACTGCAGTCGCAGGCACAGCAGCCGCCACAGCGCCGCCTCGAAGTGCGCACAGAGGCCACCGAGACCATTGACGGCCCCAACGGCGTCGGCGGCATCGAGACGGTGAGCGTGTCCATCAACGGCATCGCGAGCCACGGCGCTACGGCGGCGGCCGTCGTGCACCTGCAGCAGCGCGGCATCACGCAGGGCGAGCTGCTGCGGCAGGAGCAAAAGGCCGGCGTCGTTCCTGTGAGCCAGCTGGCGCGTGCAGCCGCGGCCGCGCGCGCCGCGGCTGATGGTCGGTACAGCGGGCGGTTCATGGACCACGAAGAGGAGGACGATGAGGCGGACGAGGAGGACGACGCCGATATGGACGACGGCGCGCCGAACCGCGGGCCGTTTGTTGCAGACACGGGTGCTGCTGGTGCTGCGGGTGCTGCTGGTGGTGTGGGTGCTGCAGGTACTGCTGGCACTGCTGGCGGCGGTGATACGCCAATGAGCGACACCAAGACGGCGGCCGAGACCGCGGCGGACACGCCAATGAGCGGCACCAAGACGACGGCCTTGGCAGCCGACACCGAACCCGAAGAGGCGATCCCACATGCGCGCGGCCCCCGCGCACTGGGCGCAGCCGACATGGGCCCGCAGCCCAGCGCGAGCAGCACCAGCGCGCCGGATCTGCAGATTGGCACGGCGGCGGACGACAGCGCCGTGCACACGGTGCACATGGGCGAGATGAACCTGGAGTCGGCCGTGGGCCGTGCTGCGGATGCACTCCCAGAGGGCACGGTTGCCGCGCCGCTTGTGCCGTCGGCCATTGTGGCGAGCACCGAGGCCGTCGACGCGGAGGATGCCGTGCCGGCGGGAAGCGTGCCGACGTCTGTGCTGTCGCCGACGCGTGCGACGACGCCCAAGCGGGAGGCGGACCACGGTCTCGATGGCGCTCTTCCTGCTAAGAAGAGAAAGAGCGATGTGGACGGCGAGGGTCCTGCGGAGGAGGACACGGACGGCAAAGCGGTCAAGGCCGAGTCGATGTAGAGCGTTACGTTGCTATTACTTGGAGTTATTTACACATTTTTCAACAGTATACCGGGATTTCTCATTGTCAGGATGCTTTGTTCGTAGTGTGTCATATGTCAAGCCGGCTTGTCTATTGTCTTTACTTTACAAGCAGCCTCTATTGTGTTCTACTCATAGTCTACTGGAGGACTAATGCCTGTGTCCTACTATCTTAGTCTACTGGGTACTATTGCCGCATCGGCGCCAACTTGGATGCAATGCACGCACAAATCCGATCATGGCAATCTGCCCTCGTGAGGCGAACTACTAGCATAACAACCGTAGCCCGTAGCCCGGCGCTGAGCCGCAGGTCCGGCAAGCCTTGACGTGCTCACGGCTGCAATCAAGATTCAGTATGGAGGGCTCCCATGCAAGCACATCGACGTCATGGCGTCTGCGCCGAGCTGCAGTGGATGCAAGTCGAAAAAATCGTACATGGAACAGCATGTCCTGGTGGTCAATGCAATGCCGGCATCTGACCTTTGTAACAGCGCCCGTTGGACGTCATCGTCAGTATAGTCACGTGCGTACTCGGCTGTGTAAAAGTGTGTAAGGCTTAGCTCTTAGCTGGCGGCCTCTATCAGCCCGGGGCTGGTCTTGGAAGGACGGTGCCGAGTTCTTGGATAGAGTATGATCCTGCCTACTTTGTACGAGCCGGCACTACATATGTAATTTGGATTGCTGGTAAGCGTCGTAAGTCGTAAGTCGTAATGCGGAATGACTCCCCACCGCGATATAAGGAGAGTAAGATTGCCATCTCTGGGGTTATTTCGTTTGGATACGATCTGAGCAGTAAAGCCACTTTGAATACAGACATCGGCCGACCTGGGTCCAGACCGGCCCGACCGTGATGGAGCAGATGGAACACGCCGTACATAAGCATAAGCATACAGTGAGTGTCTTGGTGATGTTAGTAAATACAGACGGCGTCAGAGCAAAGCATGATGAGGCACGTGCAACTGGAGCTAAGGATGAGCTAATCGAGACGAAAACTTGCCCGAGTGAAGGGTACCCCTTGCCTTGGCAGCCGAGACTCCTGAACCCCTGTGTCTGGTGTCGACACACTCGCTGCGTTTCTTTGTTTCACCTTGCTAGTACCCGTATGCACAAAGACTGCATCAGCTAAGCCTTGTAACATGTATTAAAGCATCGCCAGAACGCTGTCGCATTTGCTGAGGTAATCTTCGCAGTGGGCCGCGACACGCGTGCCTTTCCATTTCTCTCAACGGTGTGTGGATTGATTGTCCTTCCGTTCCTGGACTTGCTTGCATCGCTCCTTCTCCATGTAACCGCGTCGCTAGTCGAGAGTCCTTTTTAGTACTGATTTTTAGTGGTGTATCCCTTCACTCCTGCCATTCTAGCCACATGTAGCAGCGTGGGTTCTATTTTGGTCTTATCTTTAATCTTTTAATCTTCATCTTATTTAATCTATTCTACGTACATAATAACCTCAGTCTTATATCACCCATCATATCACCCATATATCACCCAGATCCCTTGCCCTCTCTCCCCTCGGCTTGGCAATCCTCCCCCGAAACTGTGCCCCGAGTCTACATATTTGTCTCTCGAGCCTCTGCAACTCGTATTGGGCGCCCTCTTCAAACACTAAATACACCGGCATAAGTGCGGCTGTCCAAGTCCACTTTAATCGCCTGCAAAGTCGCTTTTTCTCACTGTATTCTTGGCTCCGCCTCTCTCCCTCAACGAGTAACTGTACATTGTATCAATTCTTCGATATAATCGTATATTCCAGGATTATTCATGTACTGCTCCCATTCCGCTTCATACACATATTTCGACTTTCATTCCCTTTTACCAGAACCACATTTGACAACTTTGTCGGCTCAACTCTTGTTGTCGCGCATATCATCATCTCATCAACACTCGATCTTCACCACCATACATATACTCACAACTCACTACTCACTCACTACTGCCACACCAACACAGTCATCCCACCAACACTACTCACCACACCACCCACCAACGCGCAAAGCCTCCGCATCCCGTCTACCTCTCCCGACCGCGACATCAACATCTACTGCCAGCTTCACGACACCTCCCGCTTCGGCGCGCGTCTTCTCCTGACAGCAGCAGAGCCTGTCTCTCCTCCCTGCCAACCCAAAACACCCACACACATTGCCCGTCCTGGCGCAACGACAAGAATCCCGGCGGTCGCTGCTACCTCCGGATGCCTCCTTTGCCGGTCAGCCCTTCAACTCCCGGGGCTACTACTATCGCCAGGACGACATCCCGCCACCAGAACAGAGCACGAGCAAGATGTTCAACTTTATGCCGAACCCGTGGGCCAAGGCCTTGTTTTTCTTGACAACCTTTCAGGCCATTATTTGTCTAGCCTTTGAAGCGTGAGTCTGTGTCCTGCCGTCCTGGTCCTTTGTCTTGCCGCCCTTTATCCTGCTGTCCTGCCGTCTGCCTGCCGCTGCCACCTGCTAACAGCTCAGCTACATCTTTGCCGTCTTCGAGAGCAACGTCATCCCGCACAGAGATATCAACAACTCCTTTTACCGGTCCATTCCAACATTCCTGACGCTATTCATTTTCGCCTTCGTCTACCAGCTGGTCCTCGTCTGGGATGCGTTGCGCATGACCAACACCATTCAGGTCATTGGCATTTGTGTCTCCAACATGGCCTTCCTCATCTACACGGCCATCCAGACCGACCAGATCGACCTCGCCATCACGTCTCTGGCCCGCAGCGACGCCATCAGCCCCAACATGACCAAGGGTGAGCTGATGCGCACGATGAAGCCATTTCTCGTAGCCATCCCCTGCATCATCGGCCTGTGCACCATCGTCATGAGCTTCATTGCCTGGAAGCTGTACGAGGTGTTTGCCTGGAGCATCGTGAAGCAGATGGGTGTCGACTACGGCATGAAGAAGCGCTTCCTCGCCTACCAGATTTACATTGCGCTGCTCAAGTTTGATTTCTTCTTCTTCCTGGGCTTTACCGTGCAGTTCCTCGTCATTGTCACCAACAAGACCGATGTCGAGTTTGCGCTGACGGCTGCCGCCATTCCCATTACCATTGCCATTCTGCTGATGGCCGCCTACTTTACACGCCACGAGATCAAGGTTGGCATGGGCGTCACTATTGTCATGTACCTGTGCGCCCTGGCCTGGTTCTTCTTCAAGCTGGTGCGCATCTACGAGAACGGTTTCAAGCAAAACTACACGGCCGTGCAAAAGTCGTTGACGGCCTTTGCCGTGCTGACCATTCTGCTCATCTTTATCACCATTGCCAATGCCTTTTTGTGCATGCGCAACTTTGGCAGCGGTCTCAAGGCGCATATTCTGAAGAGCGCACCGGAGGAGAAGAGCCCCTTTGACCAGGCGACGTCGTCGTCGATTGGCCTCGCCGATATCAAGCCGGCGGCCAAGACGCGGATAACGATCGAATAGACGGGCACCGAGTTCTTCTTCTCGGCTGGACAGACGACGCGCCTCCTCATATCAACAAAACATCAACAGCAAAACTGTACGCGGGCCTGCCTGGGCATTTCCTTGATCTGTTTTCTTTTGTCATTTCCTTTGTCTTGCTCTTGCGGATGGGAGAGCCTACCATATACCACTGTTTCTTTTTTCACTTCTATTTTTCTTGTTTTTTTCTTTGTTTCTTGTATCTTGTTTACTTTTGCGTTCTCATGACTTACGATGTCAACCCTTACTTTTGGGACTTGTACTATCTAGATTACCTACTCAATCTACTGTTTTCTTGACTGAAGTTCTGCATCTCCTAGCCATCCGTCTCGATCCATCTCGACCCAACCGACTCGATACTGAAACCGTTGCTACTGGTGTCGTGATACATGATACAAGGCTCTAACGGCGTGCCGATCTGCGCTCTTCTGGTATCGTCCAAAGACAACACGGAGGTGCAGTGAGCACGCAAACAGCTGCATGCAAGAAAAAGAAGAAAAAAGTCAGCACGGCCTTAATCCTCCGAAGAAACAAAACACTCTAAAACAGAATGCACGTTTCATGATCCCAGCCATTAAGTAATCTAGTACAGCCCGTACACCAAGGGCCCCGTGCCAGCAGCATTGCGCCGCTGGTCTTATGTAAGAGCCGAATACAAGCACATGCAGTGTCACCAAGAGTTCATGATCAGATGCATTGACGCTGACATCAAATTGAGATAAAAAAAAACTCGCTGTTGATAAGAGGGGACTCTTAAGTCCATCCTCGCGCTGCCATAACACTGCCAAACTAGAAACCCGATAAGAAAGAATAAAAAGACAAAAGACCAGAATCGACGCCGTGCCATTGCTTAGAAAACGCCCGCCCAACATGACCCAATAATAAAAATATGATGCGCAGATAAAAAAAGACAAGCGAGAAGAGAAAGACAAATCGATGAGAGGCGGCGGAACAGCCCACGACTGGAATGTGGCGGCATGCTGACAGCTGCGGCAACGGCCGGGAATGCTGACAATGTGTTGGCAATGCTGACAAGGCTGCAATGCTGACAATGCTGACAATCCTACATGCACTGCCCGCCCCGCCTGCATGTCCGACTACAAATAGATTTGCTGCGCGTCCTTGCACAATCCTTCGGCCGGACAGTACGGACACTTGAACTTGGCCCCCTTCTTCATCCGGTTCAGCGAGTCGTTGGCCAGCACGTGTCCGCACGGCAGCCGCATCGGCGGGTTCGCCTCGGTCGTCTGCTCCTTGGACACCGGACACACAAAGATGGGGTGGTACATCATCGACGCCGGCAGCGGCGTCTCAAAGGCCATCTCGTCCGACGTCGTCCACTCGGTCCGCTTGCTACGCGTCGCCCCGATAAACTTGATGAGCCGCGGCAGCGCAATAATGCCCGCTGTCGCCGCTACATACAGCGGCGACTCCGCCGACAGGCCCAGCATCGAGCAGAACTCGCGCGTAAACACGGCCGCCACGTCGTCAAACGCCGTCGTCGTCTGGAAGACTGTCGCGTACGGCGACTCGTCAATGTTGGGCGCAAACACGAGCGCCGCTGCCAGCCGCTGGATCTCGGCTATATGGCGCTCGCTGAACCGGTAAAAGTTGGTCCGCGCATACGCAAAGGCCGGACCCAGGTTTCGCGTCGTCGCCGGTGCCGGCCGCGGCGGCCGTGGCTTGGCGTGGCTGCCGTTGTTGAGCCCAAGCGCGTCAAAGTGGCGCCTCATGGGGCTGCTGATGGCGTAGCCACTGCCGCTGCTATCGTTGTTATCGTTGTCGTCGCCGTTGTCGTCGTCGCCACTGTCATCCTCCTCGTCGTCGTAGTCGTCCTCATCACGCGTCCTCTGTGCGCGCGGCCGTGTCAGCCAGATAAAGTGCAGCTTGCACAGTTCAAACTCGAGATTCGATCCGCGCAGCTCCAGCTCGGCCGAGTTGGTGCGTGCCCAGTGGATGGCCGACGACAGGTTGTGCGCCTTGATCTCCTGCAGGATCGAGTACATTTGCTGGAAGCGCTCCTGGAGGTACTGCGACTCGCTGGGCGCCAGGTTAGAGGCTTCGCGCGTGGCGGCAAGGAGTCCGGCGTTGGCCATGGGCAGGTCCATGTCCTTGCTTTGGCTTTGGCTGCCTGCCTGTGCCGTGCCGTCGCCGCCACCGGCCACATCCTGGATCTCGTCCATAAACACCTTGGCGACCTCAAAGTGGCCTTCGCGTAAAAGATGCATCGCAATCGCACGGTTAATCAGCGGAGACTGGTCTTTCATGGCATCGTCCTCTGTCGGCAGCGGCGTAATGGGAAACGACTATGTGGTTAGCAGTGTTTTCGTAAAGGAGAACAAAAGGAAAGCTGTAGAACCTACTCGATCGAGCGCTCTGCCAAACTCCTTGTGTGTCTTGGATGTGGCTTTGAGATCGTCATTGACCTTATCGAACCCCTCCTTAACGGGATTCTGCAGCCGGGTCAGGATAAGGCTTGCTGCGTGAGGGTCTTGGTTGGCCGCGGCGATCTGCTCGCGTGCCTCTACAAGACGGGCCAGGATCTTGTCAACATCCTGGACAGCCGAGGTGAGGCGTGCTTTGCGGGCGACCTGCGCAAGGTCGTTGCGGAGTGTGGGCATGTTGTCCGCCATGTTGTGTGTTTGTGTGTGTGTGTGTGAGAGAGAGAGTGTGTGTATGTAGGTAAAAAGATCTGGACTCTGAGACAGGCGGGTCGCAACGAAGGAGCTGCCTGGACAGAATCACGTCGACGTCGTGAACCTCGGATCCTTGCCAAACAGCTCGGCAAACAGCGGCACAGCGACGACGGGGTCAGGGTATAGTAAAAGTTGGTGGCGTAACTCAGTTGTGCATTCGATGGAGATTCGCCGTGAGTCGCCAGGGAGGACAAAGTCGTAATATCGTGTGATTGGATGCAGATTAATAATACATCTTAATGGTGGCAGAGAGGCAGATGCTACAATCGCTATCATGATACTGTAGGGCGGTGTGGCTTGTTGGTGTGGTAGTAGTGGGGTTAGTGGCTGATTAAATGCTGTGCAGGTGCTTAGCTACAGGCAGGCCGATAGCAATGACGCACTGTGCTGGTGGAGTCACATGCAAGAGGTCGCTAGAGCAAACCGGGCGTAGGGGAGAATCGCATATACGGAGTAATGTAAATAGGGTAATGCATCTCGGCATCACTGAAAGCGTGTTTGACCATCACTAAAGTCAAATGATCCACAATGCTACGCAAAGATACTTTGGCAGTACTACAAGGGCGCTGTAGATAAGTTAGCAGAATCCTAGATGCGTGCCGACAATTCATCGCACTGTGAACTGCTTACATAAACACAAACAAAATGTAGATGACAATGCAGTCTCCCGTAGTGCACATGGCTGCGCGCCGGCATAAATATCCAGCTCGTGCTCCTTCTCTGGATTGTCCTAACGTACGCGTCCGTCAGCGGCAGCAAGTTGTCTGCGGGTTATGCAGCCCGGGTCCTTGTGCGCGCCGGTGCCGCGGCGCCAGTCTGTGTCAGGTGTTAAAATGCGACTGCTCAATGAGAATGCTGCCATCCTGGCGCCGGCGCTTTGTGGCAGAAGCACCACTGTCTTCAACATTGCGGTTTAGAGCATCATGAGGGCGTCTCTTGCACGAGTCATGATGGGTGCATGAGTTTCAATGCTGAACAGGAAGGGTCGACAGTGCGATAAATTGTCGGCACGGATCTAGGATGCTGCCAAACCATATACAGCGCACTGGGCGGTGTGACATAAGTTAAGTACAGCGCTTGTCAGGCCTGCCCGCTAGCACTGCCAAAGTATCTTTTTGTAGCATTGTGGATCATTTGACTTTAGTGATGGTCAAACACGCTTTCAGTGATGCCGAGATGCATTACCCTATAAATACTGACCAGGACGAGACGAGATCGAACGACAGACGAGCCGAGATTGAACAGATTCCTTCTACCCGCCTCTTCCTGACCATGAACTGCTTGTCTGCTCGACCACAACCTTGACGCCCGAGGCGACGTCGCCGACACCGACTGGCCGACACCGACAAATCAACACCGCTTCGACCTCCGACGCCGACAGCAACCCTTGAACCCTGAATAGCTTCTGTTTGCGCCGCCTTTACTGCAGACGACCGAGCCAAGCTTCTGCAGCCACTTGAATGAACGACACTCCCTCTCGCAACCATGTCGGCCTGGTTCGGAATGCCCTTGGCGCACCCCGATGCCCGGATGCATCGCGAAGAAGAAGTCACGGCCGCACGGGTGGCAGCTTCGTCTTACGGCAAAAGCTGGCCGAGAGGCAATGCCGGCAGCAGCAACACCACCGCAACCCCAAGCACACGCACAAGTCCGAATCCGAACGCCGTCGAAGACGAGACAGTCCTGCACCCTATCCTCCCGGGCCAGCCCGCACACAACAGCCCCGACATACCACACATACCGCCAGCACCAGCTCCCGGCCGACGACATATTGTGACGCCCGACCCCTTGGCGTTCAGATACCTCGAAGTCGATGCCTCGGTCAGCGTTGTCGAGCGGCGAACGTCGCTCAGACGATACGAGCTTTACATTGTCGAGCAGTGGGTATGCTCGCGGACGCCGCTCACAACCGTCATCGCCACGTTTACCGGCGACGAGAGCCACTCCATTGTCGTGGGCGTGCTCTCCATACCCCGAGACGAGCGCGAATGGACGCCGAGGATACAGCTTTACTTCAAGACGATGCAGCAGTACCATGCGCGGTCCAAGACATCACCGTTTGGCGACATTATGGCCACCAACCTCAGCAGCTTCCCTTCGGCCCTGACCGTCATTGCCGTCAGCGACGGTGATTATTGCAAGCACATCCAAGACTTTACCGTCAACGAAGACCTGAAGCGGCTGGGGTGCTCGGGCCGGTCGGGCATGACGCTGGCCGAGCCCACGCGCGCCACACAGGAAAAGTTCCAGAGCATGTACAAAACGAGCGAGCGGATTCCGTTTTGCGAGTCGGTCTTGGAGCTGATCAAGCAGTGCCAGACGGCGCTCTTTTTGTTTGGCATGCTCGATGCACGCTGCATTGACGGCCTGCTCTGCGATGCAACCGAGACGGCCATTGGCGACTGGTGGACCGAAGTGGGCGTCGAGTACTACAGTGCCGAGCCGACAGACGGCATCCTCGGACCGTCCACTGTGGCGGCACTGCTGGGCATGCTGATGGGTGCACGGAGTCGCCTGGCATGGTACGGCGTGTCGGTGCCCAAAGACGTGTTTGACATTGACTCCATGAAAAAGGGCATCGGCTCGTTCCAAAAGGACATCAAGGTAGACCGCACACGCCGCCTGGACCACGAAACACTGCGCCTTTTGCACAGGGCCACGCTCAAAGCAGCAGCTGGCGAGGGCGGCTGGGGTGTGCAAAAGGCCATCAAGTCGACAGTGGGAGGCTTTGGCGGCAAACGTGGCGAGCTTGTCTTTGGCATGGTTGGCGGCAAGGACAAGGGAAATGTCGGCGATATTGAGACGCTCGACATTGACCGCTTTACCAGCCTCATCTACGGCGAACGAACCAAATGGCTGTGGTATGGAAAAACACGGCGGTCGCTGGCCGTGGCCCCCGGCGGGCCGAGTGCGGACCACTACCATGACAGCCACTCCGAGGGTGGAAACGACATCACCTCGGGCTTCTTCAGTCGAGACGAGACCACGCCATTGCCCAACCGGCGCGTGCATTCCGGACCACCCGACGGCGATGAGACTATGAGTGCGGCGGCAGCAGCAGCACCGCCACCACCGCCACCATCGGGATCTCTGGGCAACACGACCAAAACAAACAGCCCTTTGGAGCCGCCATTATCGGGGCAGCCACCAGTATCCGGAACACCGGGTCCTTCTGTGCCGGGTGTCGACCCAGAGGGACCGCTGCAGAGAAAGGACACCAAATTAACAATGTACTCGGCGGCAGCGACCCCCATGTCAGCTCTCAGTGTCATTGACAGCCAGACGGAGCGCGAGCGCGAGCGAGACTCCATGACGCGCACCGTTTTCAAGAGCGTCACCGGGCGCGTCAACGATGCCCGTTCCGGCTTTGGCCGGATTCGGGACGCCGTAGGCGGTGGTCTGCGTGGCCATGCGAGCCGGCCATCACGCGACGATACCGGCACACCGGCGACGGGCATATCTTACAACACGGACGGGCCGCACCCGGGGGGCTCGAGTGGATACACGGCAGGAAGCTCTGCGCACCCAGGTATACCAACTTTGGCGCAGGCATCCTTGGCCAGCCCGGTCATGATCGGCCGGGCGTTTACGTGGAAAAACAAGCCGGAAGAATACCTGAATGGCATGCGGCGGGACCGCGACACGTCGGACGGCTTCGCCAAGGACGCGGCAGATGTGTCCAGATACGGAGATAGCGTGACGCAGTCGCAGTCGCATTCGCCGTTCATCAGCCAGCCAGCACCGTCTGGACCGTCGCACGAGTCACAGCTGCCAAAATCACAGGTGTCTGACACGGAGGCCATAGTGGCCGCAACGACGGCGGCATTGGAGGCCGAGCTGGCCTTGCGTATCCCCGGGTCAATGCAGCCCAACGGGCGCGCAAGCCACCTGCGTCTGGATCTTCTTGCGTCCACGACAGCAAATCCATCCGAGGCGGGCAGTGTGGTAGGTGACGCCGACCTCGCGGGGCCCCTGCTGGAGGCTGAGCGCTGTACCGGTCCAGCCGTGGTCGGGCTGCTGCGGCGGCACAGTATCCACGGCTCACAGCGCGAGCCACTGGAGCTGCCGTACGAGGTGATGTGGCCCCGCCGGCTCTCGTTTAGTGCGGCCGAGGAGGCCATCTTGACGTGGGAAGAGCTTGTGGAATACGGCGGAGCCGGCTGGGGCGACGTGAGCAGCGACGACGAGGATGAGGCTGTGGATGAGGAGGACGAAGATGTCGAAGACGTCGACAAGGACGACAAAGACGTCGATCAAGACAATGTCGACACGGCCGACACGAGCAACGCCAACGACAGCGACGCCGACAAGGATGCAGACGAGCATGTCAACGATGCAGCCATCAAGCGCAAGGCCGCCAAACGTGCCGCCGCCTGTGCCACGTCGCCGGCAGCGCTAGCTAAATTCATGACGGCGCCGACGCTCGAGCGCGACCTCTACAAGGACCTCGCCATGCTGCGGGACGTCGTGGGCCGTGTCGTGGCAGAGCGCGTCGAGGAGCTCGAGCGGCTGGACGGCGTGTACACGGGCCAGGTCGAGGACGTGCAGGCCGTCTTCTTCCAGCTGTCGCATGCGTACGAGCGCGTGCAGGCCAACAGCCACGACCTGCTGGAGGGCGAGCGCGCACAGGGCACGGAGGCGGTGCGCGAGGTGGAGATGCTCATGGCGCGCGTCGAGTACGAGATTGGGTCGCTCGTGAGCAAGGTGCGGGATGTCGAGGAGGGCGTGCGGCAGTTTACGCAGCAGGTGGAACAGGTGGAGCAGCGTGCCGACGAGCTGAAGCAGCAGCTGGAGACGGAGAGCTGGCTGCACTGGCTGGTGCGGAGCATGACGGGGATCGGCACGGGGCCGAACATTGTGGGTGAGGGGGGGGTAGGTGAACGTTGACTTGTACTTTAGAGCGTAGTATCTACGCATGTGCGGTTGATGTGTGTATTGTGCCAGTCTTTTGACCGACCACCAAACGGTAGAGGAGAAATTCATAATCTAATATACAGTCGTAGATTCCGCAGAACCGTCCATGCTTTTCCTGTCCTGCTGTCCTTTTATCCTGCTGTCTTGCGTTGCAGTTTTATGGCAGCCATGCTGCTGTACAGCTCGGCTTTCGGTTGGCCGTGCCGCTTGTTGCCGCCTGTTGCCCTCCATCACCCTCCACCTACTGCGGAAGGCCAAAGGCAGATCCGCCGCCCTGCTGTTTCGCGGCCTCGGTCTGCATCTGGTCGGACACGCTCATGTGCACGGAAAAGAACTTGGCCGCGCACCGGTCGAGGCACACGCTCTCGCCCTTGTTCAGCTCGCCCTCGCGGTACTCGGTCGGCACGCACTTGGCAGCGCAAACCTTGATCAGTCTGTTTGTTAGTGTTGTTCTTTGTCGTATAAAGCTATGCCGCCTACCTGTTGTGCATGTCGGCCATCATCTTCATCTCGGCCTCGACGGCGGCGACCTTTTCGGCCGACGTGGGCTGGGGACGTCCGATTCCAAGAAAAGACATGTTGAAGTAGTGAGGTGGTTGTAAGTGTTGACTGAAATAGAAAGACGTAAAGACGTTGTTCGTGACGTCGTTGTGACCGGACCTGACTGCGACCTCTTGACGTCGATGTTTTTTTAGTGGGCCCGGAATGGCAAGGTCGTCGTCGCATATCGCATATCATTGGTTAGCTGAGTAAGCTTTAGTGGATTTGTGGACTCGGAATTTCTCGTGCATTTTTCTCGATTTTTGCGTCTATAAAAACGGCGATGCGCTCCCAGCTTGCTCGTAAACTACTCCCGAGAACATCACACTCAAACCGGCACGTCCATAATCACTCTATCCAAGTGGTAAGTCAACGTAGATTAACATTTTTCTGTTTCTCTCCCTCCACACAACCACATGATGAACCTGCATTTAAACCTTAGAACCGTTGCGACTGACCACGGCTTCGGCTGTGGCGTGATCTCAAATGCCAATACTCTGACATCTTTCCCTCCCGCTTCTCTTTTCTCTTTTCTCTTTTCTCTCTTCTCTACATCGTCTCCAAGACCCTGACTAACAATCAAGACCGGTATGCAGTGTGACAGCCATCCGCCATGAGCGTTCAGTCTTCCGCCCTCGCGGGCCGCCTCCTCCGACCATGCGCATCGACAGCACGGGCCTCGACGCGGCCTGTCGCGACACACACAGCCGCATCTTTGCCAACTCTGCCATATTTGCCATCTCTGTCAGCAAGGAGCGTCGCGTCCCTGCGTAGTGCACCCGTTTGTAGGGTGGCAGCCAACACCACTGTCCTCGGCCGTCGCTTCCAGTCCTCGGAGGCGTCTCCATTGTCTGACAAAGTCGACAAGGAGAAGCAGACCAAAAAGAGCCGCAAGGCCGCAGAAAGTCGTAATAGTAGTGACGATGCCGTGTCGGAAGACCGCTCGTTGACAACACTTCGTATCAAGGAGCTGTCGAACGCCGGCGTGCTTAACTACCCTCGGTACCAAATGGCCGTGGACGACGAGGACTGCCGCCTATCGGTGCCCGAGTTTCGAGCGCGCTTTGAGGATGTTATCAATACCTCTGGGGAGACGTCCGACATGCCCCGCGTAGAGATTGCCGGCCGTGTTCTGTCGGTGCGCCGCATGGGATCCAAGCTCGCCTTTGTGCGGCTCGTCGACGAGGGCCACCACGTCCAGGTCATGTGCAACCTGCGCCGCTTTGGCGTCGACGACGGCGCCGCGTTCAAGATGGCCATGCGTTTGCTGAGCCGCGGCGACCACGTCTCCTTTACCGGCCAGGCCATGCGTACCCCCACCGGCGAGCTGACCCTCGATGCCGACGCCATGCCGCGCGTCTACACCCCGGCCCTCGCGCCGCTGCCCGCGCGCCTGTCCGACGGCGACACCCGCGCGCTGCGCCGCCACCTCGACCTGCTCGTCAACACCGAGCTGGCCGCGACGCTCCGCATGCGCTCAGAAATTCTGCGCGACATGCGCGCCTTTTTCGAGCGCCAGCGCTTCGTCGAGGTGCAGACGCCCATCCTCGCCGACCTGGCCGGCGGTGCCGCCGCGCGACCCTTTGTCACCACGTACGGCGACGCCTCTTCCGCTACTTCTGATACCCTTAGCATGCGCATCGCGCCCGAGCTGTGGCTGAAGCGGCTCGTCGTCGGCGGGCTCGACCGCGTGTACGAGATCGGCCCGTCCTTTCGCAACGAGGGCATCGACGCCACACACAACCCCGAATTCAGCATGTGCGAGTTCTATGCCGCCTACTGGACCCTGCCCAAGCTCATGTACCAGACCGAGCTGCTGCTGACCCAGCTCGCGCGCTCCGCCATTGCCTTTCGTCGCCAGCACGCCGCCACACTACCCGCAGACGCGTACATTTCGCCCGACAACATCTCGGCGTCTGTCAACCGCATCGCCGCCGGCCCCCCGTTTTTGCAGCTCGAGTTCATCCCGGCGCTCGAGGCCGCGCTCGGGTTCACTTTGCCGGACCTGTCCGCACCGGATGCCTACGAGACGCTGCGCCGGCTACTAACAAACCATGGCCACGCCGAGGGCGCTGGTGCCGACGACGTGGGCGACGCCGACGGCGGCCGTCTGGCCAAGCTGCTGGACCGCCTGGCCGGCACGCACCTGGAGCCGCGGTCGGTCACGGACGCACACGGCCGGCCGTTTGGCCCGCTCTTTATCATCCACCACCCGGCATGCATGTCGCCGCTGGCCAAGTGTTTTGTGTGCCCCAAGACGGGCCAGACGGTGGCGGCGCGCGCCGAGCTTTTTGTCGACGGCCGCGAGCTGGCCAACATGTACGAGGAAGAAAACGACCCGGCCGAGCAGCGGCGCAAGATGCAGCTGCAGGCGGACGAGCAGGCCAGCACCAGCAGCGACCGCGCTGTGGACGAGAACTACATTGCGGCGCTCGAGAGCGGTCTGCCGCCGACGGGCGGCTGGGGCTGCGGCATTGAGCGGCTCGTGATGCTGATGACGGGCGCGCCGCGCATCTCGGACTGTCTGAGTTTTGGCACGCTGCAGCATGTAGTGGCGATGAAGAAGTAGTCCTGACGTCGCAAAAGTATGGACAACATGGACGTCTGTTGGCACGCTGCAGACGCCGCAAAAAGTATATATCACAAATATCAATGTAAATACATAATCCAAACCCGGCTACCCCTCCATCAACTGCGTAATGGGCTCGCGCGTGATAATACTGTTCTGCCGGTCGTCGCGCGCCACGCGGTAAAAGGTATAACAAAAATCGGAGCAGCGCATGTGCCGCAGAAACTCCTCGTCGTGCGTAATGACAATCAGCTGGAAGTTGGCCTGGGCCTGGCGCGCCTGGATGATGGCGTGCAGGGCCACGGCCAGCGACCGGATGTTGTCGCTGTCGAGGTTGGTCGTCGGCTCGTCGAGCGCAATCAGGCCGCAGTTGACGCCAAACGACTCGGCCAGGGCCAGCCGGATGATGATGCTGGCGAGCATCTTCTGGCCTGCCGAGCACCGGCCGCGCATGTCCATCTCCGTGTCCTGCTTGACCATGCAGACGCGGTAGTTGTAGTTGCGTTTTGTCGCGCTCGCCACGGCCGACTCGTTGTCCGACCGGATCAGGATGGTGTCAATGTCCGTGCCCTGGTACGTGGCGCGCCACAGCTCGCCCGCGATGCGGTTGACCTCTTCCATCTTGAGCGCGTGGTACTCCATAATGGCCTTGTCCAGGGCTGCCGAGTAGCGCCCCAGGTCGTCAATAGCCGCCTTGGTCGTCTCCACGCGGATGTGCGACTCGCGGTACCGCTGCTCTGCGTCCTTGTACTCCTGGTCGTACTCTTCCAGCAGCCGCGTGAGCTCGTCGTCCTTGCTCTTCATGCTGCCCCAGATCGCCGCGCGCTCGGCGGTCACCTTGTCGCGCCGCGCCTCAAAGTCCCGCGCCTCCACGGCCAGCCGGTCGTAGTCGTCCTGCGCGTTGCGGTCCTCGAGCTCGGCGAGCTCCTGCGCCAGCGTCTCCACGACGCGCTCGTTGTCGCGGTACTCGAGATTGTCCGAGATATTCTTTTTTTCGCGGTCGCTGTTGTCAATCTCCTTGTCCATGCCGATAATGTCGGCATCGAGACCGCGCGCATCGCGCTCCGTGTCCGCAATCGTCTGCTGCAGCTGCGCAATGTCGCGCTCGTTGGCCGCCAGCAGATCCGGCCCGCCGCGCTGCGTGTAGCCGTCAATGTCGCGGCTCGTGCGCTTCAGCTCGCTCACCGACTGCGCCACGACGTCGCGCTCGTGGCTCGCGCGCAGCTCCTTGTCGTTGCCGCGGCCCAGCGTCGCCTGCCGGATGCTGCGCAGCCGCTCAATCTCGGGCTCCAGCGCGTCCAGGTCCGCGTCCGTCTGCTGGATCAGCACGCGCTGCTGCGCCGTCTCCTCCTTGAGCGCCTGGATCTGGCCCTGCAGGCTCGCCTTGCGCTCCACGTCGCCCGTCGCCTTGTCAATCTTGTTCTTGAGCTCGCTGCGCTCCAGCTGCAGCGTGCGCGCATGGTCGAGCATGCGCTGCCGGTCGACCGCCAGCTTCTGCGCGCGCGCCTTGGCGCTGCGCAGCTGGTCCGAGCACGCCGCCTGCAGCTCCTGGATCTCGTCTGCACTGTACGACGACGCCCCGAGCGACGACGACGACGCCTGTTGCTGCTGCTGCGCCTCGATCCGCTCAATCTGCTTCTCCGAGTCGGCCACGTCGCCCATGGCCTGCGCAATGCTCGTGACCGTCTTGCTCATAGCTTCGACGTCGAGCCGCTTCTCGTCGGCCTGCTTGAACACGGCGTCGTAGTCCTCGAGGTGCCGCACCAGCGCGTCGCGCTGCGCCTCGGCCGCCTTGAGCTCGTCGCGCAGGCTGGGCTGCTCGGCCTCGAGGCGCACATACGTGTCGTACTGGGAGCGCACAGCACGTAGCTGGCCCAGGTGCTGCTCCAGCAAATCCTTGTCCTCTTCGAGCTCCTTCTTCTGCTTGTCGTCGAGGTTCTTGGCAATCTTTTCGAGCAGCTTGGACCGCTCGCGCGGCTGCTCGGCAAACGACCGGTCACACAGCGAGCACTTGTTGAAGCGGTTGATGACCTTTTGCGACTTGGAGTAGTAGTCTTTGAGGTGGTCAAACAGACTAATGTCCTTTTCCGCTGCCAGAATCTCCGACTCGAGATTGTCTAGCTCGTCCTGGTACTCCTCCATCGAGACCGCGTCGGCTGATGCGCCATCCTCGCTGCTCTCCTTGACAGACTTGAGCACCTGCAGCACAGCCGACTGGCACCGCGCCAGGTCCGCCGTCGCCTTCTTCTGGCGGTCGCGGATCGTCGACAGCTTGTACTCGACCTGTTTCAGCTCCTGTTGACTCACGTCGACATTCTTGCGCGCCGAGCTGGCCTGCGCGACGCGCGTCTGGAGGACAGCTTGGAAGTCGGCGTCGATTGACTCGGCCTTCCAGTCGTCGCCGAGGATACTGGCTAGCTTGTCGGACCACGTCGACGTCAGCGTGTCGAGACGACGGCGGCGGTCGGCGGCTTCCTTTTTGCGCAGGTCCAGCTGGGCACGGTCGGCAGCACGGCGTGTGTACTCGACGAGGTCGCGGTTCAGCTTCTGGCTTTCGTTCTCGAGCTGCAGGATGCGCGCGTTCTCCTGCTCCATCTCGCCGTCGATGCCCGAAGCTTGAATGTCTTCGTTGGCTTTGCGGAGACGGGCCTCGAGGTCGTCAAAGGTCGACTGGTAGACGGCAATGGCGCCCTCGTCGACATTGAGCCGCTTGATGTCGGCCTGCAGGCTGGCCATGCTCCTGTCGATCTTGACAATGCGGTCTTTGGCGGCGATTCGGTCCTGCACACGACCGGCCTTTTTGGTTTCTTGCTCTGTAATGGCCGACGTCGCGGCCTCGAGCTCCCGTGCATTCTCGCGCTTCAGCCGGTCAATTTCGCGCGTCTTGTCGGCCAAGACCTTTTCGATGCGCCGCATAAAGTCTTGCACGTGGCTGTCGCGCAGGTCGTCGCTTTCAAAGCCGCGGATCTCGTGCTCCTGGGCGGCCGCGTGCACCATGCGGATGCGGTCCTGCAGCTGGCGCTCGTACAGCTCCTTTTCCGACTGGTGCTTTCCCTGCTTGGTCTGCTTGTCGCCCAGACGGCGGCGCGACGAGGCGAGCTCGGCCTGCAGCTCCTTGAGCCGGGCCTGCTTGCGCTGCTTTTCGGCTTCCATGCGCTGCACCTCCTCCTTGTACTCTTGCAGGTGCTGTTCGAGCCACTCGTCCGACTCCTTGCGCACGGTGATGTTCTCGAGCAGTTTGGCGGCCGTCCTTTGCCGGTAGCCAATCTGCTCGCGGCGGCTGCGGATTTTCTCGACAATCTCGCCGGCTGTGGCGGCCTTGGTGTGGCGGTCCCGCACTAGGGCATCATACTCCTCGCGCTCGCGGCTCAGGACATCGCTCTGCTCCCGCAGGTCCTCGATCTGTGTCTGCAGCGACGCCAGGTACTTTTCGGCGCGCTGGCCCTTTTCCTTTGTGGCCTTGTTGGTGGCCTCGAGCAGCTTGAGGCGCGTGAGCTCCTCGCCCTGCTTCTTGCGCACCACCTTTAGGTTGTCAATGGCCTTGGTGTACTTGAGGGCCTCGAAGATTTCGTCAAACTTTTTCTTGAGCGCCGCCGGCTCGCTCATGGGCCACATGGACTCCTCCTGGTGGCAGAAGATGACCGACTCGAGGATGGCGGGCGACACACCGAGGTAGTTGGGCACGAGCTCGTCCAGCTCGCCGACCTTTGTGGACAGGCCGGTACGCTCGCCGTTGTTGTAGATGACGAGCGAGCCGTCGAGTGTCTTGAGCGAGCGCTGCGTCTTTTTCATGGTGAGCTGCAGACTGCGCGTGACGACGAGTTTCTGGCCGACGGTGGACTGGAAGGATAGGCGGACTTGTGCAAGGACCTCCTTTTCGCCGCACAGTTTTGGGTCGTGGATAAAGGCGCCGCCCTTGCTGTTGGGCGGCTGCTCGCCGGTTGTGGCATACTTGAGGGTTTCGATGATGGTCTGTTCGTCTGCTCGTTAGTTACGTGTTCTTGGGGACATTGAGTAGGTCTAGACGCACCGTCTTTCCGGAGCCGTTGTAGCCAACAATCAGAGTCAGCGGAGTGTTGAAGAGCATAGACTCCTGGCTAGCAGGGCTAAAGGAGCGAATGCTATGGATGAAGTTAGTATGATCTGACGTTGCGTTGTGTTTGGAAGAAGATGTTGACTCACCCCCGGATTCCGAGCTTCTCAATCTTGGCTGCCTGATGTTAGAGTGCATTTTGGAAAGAATTGGCACTGGTTGGTACATACACCTAGCTATGTTAGTATTTGGCACGGTAGCGATGCAGTAAGGTGACTCTTCAGTGGGATAACGTACATTGTAGCGATATTTGGTGTGACTGTTGAATATCGACGGTCCGTCGTCGAGTGAGGCTGGCAAAAGCGGCCAAAGCGGTGATCACGGCGATGCTCTACTCTAATGAACGCGATCTGCTAATCAATTAGTTCAGCCCATTTAGCGCGTCTGCCAAGCGTGCGAAGCGCGGGGTCACGGGACCGGAGTATTACAGTGAGACGTACAGTGTGTGCTATGAACACTGTGCGTATTAGTCAGCATTGATCACGATCTTGCAAGAAAGTCGGCAAGGCTGAGGCCAAGAGTATCCTGACAGTATTGGACAACAAGTAAAGCCGGCACCCAAGATCTAGTAGTAGAAAACAAGTGAGAACGCAAAAGGGCAGCATATAAGAAACAGAATCTGATATCAAGCCGCCTCGTGGTCAACCGGAGAGGCTGCACTCTGCATCCGTTTGCCGTGGCAACTTTTGCTTCTTTATTTAGAGCGTATGTACTCTGTAGAACACTCTAGGCCGTTACACTAGATTTTCAGGGTCTTCGAGTGTAACCCTACCGGCCTGACTTTATTTAAGATTGGTCCAGCTATGCTTAGACATGGCAAAGTGTCCCGCAGATGGTAAATGGGATAAATTAGCAGGGTAAGCTGATGATGCACACGACATGTGTGCCATGCAACTCGGCACTCGCGTGTTGATAGTGATGTCAGGACGATGGTATTCGCAGCGCTGGCATGACGGCGTGATGTATCTTGAATCTTCAGCGACTCTACACATAGGCTGATGTTCATCTTCAGCGATTATGGCAGCTACAATTCTTAATAAGCACCGGGGCATTCGCTCCGGATTAGCACAGCCTTACAGTGCTGTCTTTTGGTACCTATTATCAGTGGTGCTTTTGCGGGGGAAACTTGTACCCCGCGCAGTCAGATTCGCATTCACAACGCAGAGCGACACGTTCTATCAAGTCGTAATTTTTAACAGCTTTTAATAACTCATACAATTTCACACAAGGCACAGCTATCTAATGACGTTTAGGAAAAGCTGTCAGAACAATAGCTATCACAAGCAAGACCTCTTACTCCAGCTACCACCTATTACCGAGATACAGAGCTCTCAACGCCTTGCCACCCGCTAAAATACAGTGGATATAGCTATCCGAGGGGCTAGTACCAAAGTACCTTTAGTTAAGCCGAGGGGAGGTTGAAGCCAGAAAGGAAGCATCGAGGGGGTACTTTCCGCTTCTGCCATTCAGTCATTATTCCTTTTTTATTGCTATTAGTTTTATTCTTCTCAATAACATTACATCCTCGATTCTCAAGTCTGAGCTTCAACGCACGCTTCAACACCGCAACATCTCTAACATATACGCATCAATATACCAATTCTCGGAACTCTTCCTGGTCATCCGACACCTGCATTCCGTTTCCTACCGTCCACGCCTGCGCCTGCGCCTGCGACTGCGACTGCGCCCACACCATTATCATTATCCGATCAGCACCTCTCAAGACGCCAATCTGTTGGACTTTTGCCTCGTCTCGACTCTTTGCGCGCATCCTGCTATCGCTTTCCCGGCCCTTCTCTTTTCTTTTCACACCGTCTACCGTGCG
Source organism: Ophiostoma triangulosporum (assembly GCA_029298705.1). Lineage (NCBI taxonomy): Eukaryota > Fungi > Ascomycota > Sordariomycetes > Ophiostomatales > Ophiostomataceae > Ophiostoma > Ophiostoma triangulosporum. The sequence goes on along the minus strand of JANSLO010000009.1, from coordinate 942,845 downwards.
TGCGCCACGTCCGACTGTCGCTCTCGGGCTTGACTCTGCGCCTTGCCGTCTCTCTAGTAGAGCATGCGCCGCCGTGAGGCCGTGTCTATTTCAGCTCCGCGGCACAGTCAAGTCCCTATATTGTCGACGCGCTGTCACTACTTCCGCTACTCTCGCCTTGCATTCCGCTATTGATATATCTACTCGCATGCCAACATGTCCAACCAACAGTTTACCAACGAGTTCTTTGGCTACCCCGGCCCGGATGGCTCCCAAAACCAAAACATATTGGACGACGACCAAGCCCTCATGGCGGCCGCAGTCGCTGCAGTCGGTGGCCAGGTGCCTCTCCAGATGCCCGAGCAGATGTCCGGGCCGATGCAGCAAATGTCACAACTGTCGCAGATGCGGCAAATGCCCCAGATGGTCGGCATGGCCCAGATGCAGCAGATGCAACAGATGCAGCAGATGCAGCAGATGCCACTACCCGGCCAGGCCCTACCCCAGACCGCACCAGACGCCGACGCCGACATTATGGCCTATCTTAACAACACAATCTTCCTCGACGGCTTTTCCGACATGCAGGGCATCCTCGAGACCAATCCCTTAGATCCAACGGGGGCCGTCAACACCAATAACCTTGCTCTTCCCCCCGGTCTTCCCTCCGGTCCCCCAGGGTCCATGTTCCCGCCTGCTGTGCCGCCAAGCAGCTTTACACCAACGTCCACCAACGCCGGCTCTAACATGGCAGTCGTCTCCAGCCCGGGTAAGGACTCGGATATGTTGGATGTTGGCTCCGGTGACAGCGGTCCCGGAGGTGCCAACGAGCCCGGCGGCGGCCCGCAGCCGGTCGACGAGTTCATACAGACGTCGAGCGCATCTGCTGCCACGGCCGCAGGGTCGACAGCCGCCACAGCCAATGCGACCAATCCCACGGCATCATTAACCGAGTTTACGCGCCGTAAGAACTGGACAGCCAAACTGGTGGAAGAGATGCGCGATGTGCTGCTTATCATTGACAGCAATCAGCGCATCAAGTTTGCATCGCCCAGTGTTACGTCTGTCCTGGGCTACTCGGCCGAGGGGGCAGTCGGCCTGTCCCTGGACAAGCTTGTGCACCGCGACGACCTGGCTGTCTTTTTGGCAGACCTCAACGCCAGCATAGCAAGCGGCACGCAGCTGCGCCTGTATCTGCGCATACGCAAGGGAAACTACAAGGCCGAAAAGCCACAGGCGGAGAGCGGCAGCGCCGAGTACGACGATGACGCTGGTAGCGACCATGGCAGATTGAGTAATGGCGACGGCACCAATGGCGCGAACAACGGCATCAATGGCGAGACTAATGGCGGCGAGACCAACGGCCAGGATCGTGAAGACGGCGAGAATGCCAGCGGCCCCGAGTCCTATTGCATCGTCGAGGTTGTCGGCCACGCACATGTTGCGTCTTCACGGTATGCGACCAACCCGACCAACAGGTCACCGTTCTGCCAGGCGGTGTTTTTGGTGGCACGCCCCTATCCAACAAAGAACGCCAGCCTGCTGGACTCGTTCCTGGAGCACAAGATGGAGAATGAGCGGCTACGGCGACGCATTGACGACCTGCGACGCGAGGAGGAGTCGGAAGGCCGCGACGATGAATCGCACACGCACAGCCAGAGCCTGAGCCAGGCGCCCAGCCAGGCGCCCAGTCAGGTATGGCGCCAGAGCATGGATGAACGGTCGGATCTGGGCGCATCCGATGCTGGATTCAACGGGCCCGTCCTGTTCCGCGCGGGTGCGGGCGATCCCGGCGGCATGTCCATGCCCCCGCCTCCCATTGGCGGCAGCATGAACATGGGACCAGCCGGCATGGCGGGCCTGTCGGGCGGGCTTCCTCCTCCCATGGCGGGAATGTCGCGCGAGGAATACTCTAATATGCTGGCGCAGAACCCCGCGCTGACACGCGAGAACCTCGAGGGCATCTCGGCACGCAAGCCGGACTCGCTGCTCGATAAGATGATGCGGTACAATGACGGCACGACGGATGCGTCGACGACAGACGGTGCGGCTGCCGGGCCATCTTCCCAGTCGGCCGGCGGCAAGCGCCCAGGCGTCGTTGGCGGTGCCGGTGCTGGCGGACCCTCGGCAGCGAGCACGATCTCGCTGCTGACAGGTCTGTACTATGCCGAGGGCGAGCGCAGCCAGGGCTTGTCGACGGGCAACCGGAGCCCGCGACTTATTCAGGGCGACGTGGGCATTGCGATTTCCGCGAACCGGACGGACCTGGGCGGCATGTCCGGGTCGAGCGCGGTCGCGGCGAGCGACAAGAAGAAGAAGCTGCGTCTTGTGGACGAGTATGTGTGCAACGACTGCGGCACGCTGGACTCGCCGGAATGGCGCAAGGGACCGAGCGGGCCCAAGACGCTCTGTAACGCGTGCGGTCTTAGGTGGGCTAAGAAAGAAAAGAAAGAGAAGAACAAGGAAAAGGCAGTAATGGGCATGTCAGGGTCTCTGGGCGGCGACGGCGATGCTTGCAACGGCGCAGCAGGGTTGATGTAGGGTGGCTGCAACGACTGCGGCACGTTGAGATCGTTGCAATGGCGCAGGGGACCGAACGGGTGCGCTTCGCTGTGCAACGCGTGCGGCAAGCGGTGGGCTTATAATGAGAAGAAGAAGGAAATAGCGGCGATGGGCGACAACGGCATCGCAGCAAGGTCGGTAAAGGGTTTCTGCACCGACTGCGGCACGTTGAAATCGTTGCAGTGGCTCAGGGGACCGAATGGGCCCAAGACGCTGTGCAGAAATTGCGGCGAGCGGTGGACTAAGGAGAAGAAGAAGAGAATGGCGGCGATGGGCGCCGACGGCGGTGCTGGTAACGGCGCAGCAAGGTTGCTGGAGGGTTCCTGCAATGACTGCGGCACGTTGAAATCGTCAAAATGGCATACGGGACCGAACGGGCTCAGGACGCTATGCAACTCGTGCGGCCACCGGTGGGCCAACGAGAAGAGGAGGAAAAGAATGGCGGCGATGGGTGCCGGCGGCGGTGCTGGCAACGGCGCAGCACTGTTGGTGTTGTAGATGGTTTGTTTTTTTGTTTCTCTCTTTCTGTTTCATTTTTTCTGTTTCATTCTTTCTGTTTCATTCTTTCTGTTTCATTCTTTCTGTTTCATTCTTTCTGTTTCATTCTTTCTGTTTCATTCTTTCTGTTTTATTCTTTCTGTTTCATTCTTTCTGTTTCTTTCTTGTGCTTTTGCTTTTGCTGTTTCCTTTGTTATTGTTCGTCCAGCATACGATACGGGCTCTCTTTGGGGCTACCTCATATATACACGGGAAGGTTTGGGTGTTTTTGTTTTTGTTTATGGTCGTCTTTGCGTTTGCTGGTGTCGGTGGGTGCATGGGTCAGAACAAGATACACGAAAAGTTCTCTCGGGGGTTCCTTTGCTTTCTTTCTGTTTTCTTTTTTTCTTTTTTCTTTCTTTTCCTGTTTAAATATCCTACATATCATTTATCCCTTATTGGGTTGCCTCTCAACCTACAAGACATCGCCTATTCTTGGTACCTGGCTATGTAAAGCTCTCTGGGAGTTTGTTCTCTTTGGTCATCCAGATTCGTCTCTGCTGTGTTGTGCTTGCATGCTGTCATCTACTACAGCTTCGCGCGCTCGTCGGCCTTGGCTAAAAGGGTCGTGTCCCACCATGGCCACGCCGGCAGCTTGTCTCGCTCGAGGCTGTCGGGAAACTGCGGCAGCCGCTTCTCCTTGAAACTGGCGACGCCCTCGCGCATGTCTGCACTGCCAAACCGCTCATGCAGCAGCGCGCTCTCCAGCAGGTGTGCCTCTTCCGGCGAGTCGATGCGCCGCGTCACCAGCTCCTTCATCAGGCGCGTGCACACCGGGCTCGTCGTCGCCGCAATCTCGCTCGCCAGCGCCAGCGACACCGGCAGCACCTGCTCGGCCGGCACAATCTCCGCAAACAGCGGCGACAGCATCTTGTGCGACGCCGGCAGGGCCGCGCCCGTGGTCGTGAGGTAGACAGCCGCCGACGTGCCCACGAGACGCGGCAAAAAGTACGACGAGCAGGCCTCCATGATGATGCCGCGGCGCGCAAACACGAAGCCGTACTTGGCCGCGCTGCTGGCGATGCGGATGTCGGCAGCCAGTGTCATTGTGATGCCGATGCCGACGCCGCTGCCGTTGAGCGCGGCCACGACGGGCTTGCGGCAGTTGTAGATGGCCAGTGCCGCGATGCCACCATTGTCGCGGTAGTCGCGCGGGTCGTCCTTTGAAGAACTGCGGCTGCCAGCACGGAAGCCGTTTGTGAGGTCGGCGCCAGCACAAAAGATGCGGTTGTCGGGGTCGCTGCCGGTCAGCACGACGCACTTGACACGGTCGTCTCGCGACAAGAGGCCGAACGCGGTGGCGAGCGAGCGCGCCATGTCGGCGGTAAAGGCATTTTTGGCGTGCGGCCGGTCGAGCACGACGACGATGACGGGGGTGACGGTTGGCGCGTCGGCCGGGTGGTGTCTGAGCTGGAGATCGGGAAGACGGATCTCGGCGGCGTACGAGGACACGGGGAGGTCGAAGCCCGATGAGGGCGTCGCATTAGGGTGGCTCATCTTTTTGTCTGTCATGTTGATGTAGGTCGGTGTTGATCTGGTGTTGATCACACACTCTGTCGTTGTTTTGTGATATTCAGCACTTATACCGGGATGTTCCCCGCGCTAGCAAGTGCCGAGGTCTATCTTACCCCGGATTTTGATTAAGCTGGATTTGGTACTGTCTGGCACGGCTCGAAATTAGTGATCGATGGCATCTTGGCAGTCTTCTTTTTATGTTTCTATATCATTGAACGTGGTGATATGTACCGACGTTTAATACCAATTCAATTCAACTGGACGTGTGGTTCAGCACACATTGTAGGATAAAAACGTGCAGTCTACATAAACTTGCTGGCCATGCTCAGCAGGCTGCCGATGCCGCCACTGCTGCCGCTGCTGCCACTGCTGCCACCCGAATTGCCGCCGCCTTGGCTCTTGAGGTACATTTGCAGCGCCATCTCACCCGCCTTTTGCACGGCCGACTGCTTGCTCGCGCCCGACGCCACATTGCCCTGCGAGCTCTGGTTGTCAAAGAGCTTGCTCGCCTCGCTCATGGCCATGCCGATAAACTGGCTCTGCGAACCGCTCGACGCCGTCGCGCCCGAGCCGCCAGTAAACATCTTGAGCGCCTGCAGGGCGGCCGCGCTGCCCATGCCGCTGGATGTGGCCTGCTGGCCGCCGCCGCCGCCGCCAAAGAACTGCTGGTGGTTCTGGACGGCGGCTGCTTGGTCGACCTCCTGGTTGGCCAGGTGGTTCTTCTTGTTGCCAATCTGCTGGAGGATCTCGGAGAAGAAGCTGGAGCTCTCGCCGCTGCCGTGCTGGGCCGCAGCGTGGGCAGCACCGTTCAGGTCGTCATCGTCCTGGTGGTTGTAGCCGGAGTTGCCGCCGCCGTAGTTGTTACCACCACCGTAGTTGTTCTGGCCCTGGCCCTGCTGGCGGCCGTACTCTGGACTGTTAGATCACACACAATCAACGACAAGACAATACAAGCTCACCCTGGTTGTTGTTATCGTCGTCGTGTCTGCCGAACATTGTGCTTTGTTTGTGTGGTTTGCAGCTTGTGTGGGGAGGTGGGAGAAGACGAGGGGCAGATGTAGGGGCAGATGTAGGGGCAGATGTATACGTATGCGTGTACTTTGGGTCTTTATTAAATTTGTTCGATATTTTATTAATCAAGTCCGTCGATGCTGCAAGCTATACGTAGGTAGCTTACACAGCTGTAGGAGCTAAAAATACCTCCTTGGCTGCTTTAGTTGCCGCCGTAGTTTCTATCTCTACTTGTTGCCGCCCTGGCTGACGGCCCTCTAGCCAGGGCTGCCTCTCACACTCGCACTGTAGTGAACAAGGTTAAGACAATCTCACGGTGTTTCTGGGAGACTGTTGTGTAGTGTTTGGTGTGAGGGGATACGTTGATGGTAAGCGAAGAGGTTTGATGGGCAGACCGTCATACAAAGGCATGGATTTATTGAACAAGCTGCCGTTTCAACCACGTCATCGATGACTGCCAATACAATAATAGCATAATCAGCAGAGATACAGCAGCTACTGTGCTTTATATCTGCTGCAGCCAGTGAGTGATCTGGAGTCCAGTTGGCACGGACGTGTAGCCGTGTTGTACTTGGCTATTTGACTTCCCTACCTTGTATATCTCGTCGTTGAATCATGCCCCAGCTACTCTGATTATCAGTCACTGTATTGGTTTGCCGCCCTGACCGTTCTCGTGTTGCACTTGTGACTATCACCATTTGATCGTTGCACGTCCGTAGATGAAGTATGCTTTGTCTGTTCGGTGATGTCTTATCTGTCCTATATTACTATGCAGGGCCATACCCCTCTGAGGGGATCCCAACCTCTCTTCCGGTGTGCCGGGGATTCGTCCTCCCATGACGTGTCGTACATATGTCAGTTCAGCCAATGACGATGTTGGACTTGCGACGTTTATTCCGGAGCTGTACTAGCACTTAGTATCGGACATAACCCACACCGCCTTACGTTATCTTATCGTTACATAAGCGGGTCGTCTTTTCTGCCACCATAAACTTTTTTTTCTAACAATTTGCAGCGTCGCATACCTCTATTCGGCCTGCTCGACCACACACCCAACATGGATATTCTCAAAGTCCTCTCACGAGGCATCAAGTCGACCGGCAGCAAGGGCGCCAATGGCACCGGCAACAACACCTTTCTCCCCACGGGCGCCGCCACTCTGCCGTCCGCAGGCTCGAGTGCCAACCCGCAGCTCTACCACGATCCGGTCGCGCTCAAGACGTCGCGGAAACGCAAGGCTGCGACAGCCGCGGTTGTGTCCGACGAGAGCGGCAGTGACGACGAAAACAACGACGATGACGACGACGACCTGAACGAGCTCGACTTTTTCAGCGAGCGCAAGACCGACCCGAAGCCAGCCAAGGCCAAGAAGCAGAAGCGCGTTCTGGAGAAGAAGACGGCGGCGCTCCTCGAGGAGGACGCGTGTCGCCAGATTCTGCGGTCGCACCGTCTGAAGCTCACAGTGCTGGCCGACCGCAAGGGCGTTGTCGAGGCAGCCGCCGCCGCGGCGGCCGAAGCGGCGGCCGAGCAGGTTGTGGAGAAGCAGCGGCGACGCGCCCTCAAGGGCAAGGCAGAGCTGGACACGGCGAAGCTGGCCAAGAAGATGCAAAAGGCGCGCGACGAGGCAGCGGCCGAGGCCACGAAACAGGCCAAGGATGACGCCAAGAAGCAGCTGTTCCCGCAGCCGCTGACGGCCTTTTCGCAGCTGCGGCAGACGTACAATCTGTCGGCGCGGCTGGCCGACAACCTGGACCGTCTGCTTTACAAGATCCCGACAGAGGTGCAGATGGGCAGTCTGCCGCTGCTGCTGGACCCATCTCTGGCGCTGGCCAAGACGACGTTTGGCGAGGAGCAGCAGCAGCAGGACGTCAGCAAGGGCATTGACTTTATGGCGGTGGCGCCGACGGGCAGCGGCAAGACGCTGAGCTTTCTGGTGCCTGCCATCAACTCGATTCTGAAGCGGCGGGCGGAGGAGAAGGATAAGGCAGACGAGAAGGACGTTGAAGGAAAGAACGCAAAGCGCAAGAACAATGCGATTCTCGACACGATTGTGGTGGCGCCGACGCGCGAGCTCGCACACCAGATTGCCAACGAAGGCAAGAAGTTGGCGGTGGGCACGGGCGTGCGCGTTGTGGACATGCGCAAGGGCATGCGTCTGCAGACCGACAAGGCCAGTGAGGAGGAGGAGGACGACGACGAGGATAATGACGACGATGAGGAGGAAGAGGAGGACGACGACGAAGACAATCCGGCAAAGACCAAGGTCACTGTAACACGAACCGACATTCTCGTCACAACACCGCTGATGCTGCTCAACACGCTGCGCGAGCACCTAACCGGCCCAGCGAAGCACGTCCGGCTCAAGGAGGTCCTGCCCACGGTGCGCACGCTGGTCCTCGACGAAGCGGATGTGCTGCTGGACCCGCTGTTCCGCGACCAGACGCTCGGCATCTGGTCGGCCTGCACGCACCCCGACCTGCGCGCCACCTTTTGGTCGGCCACCATGGCCAGCAACATTGAGGAGCTGATTGCTGATGAGATGAAGCGGCGGGCCATTGCAGCAGCAGTGACGACGTCTGATAGTGCCAGTGACGACACCCGTCCGCTCGTGCGCCTCGTCGTCGGCCTCAAGGACACGGCCGTGCCCAATGTCACGCACAAGCTCGTCTACACGGCCAGCGAGCAGGGCAAGCTGCTGGCCATGCGGCAGCTGCTGCACCCGTCCACGAGTGTGTCCGTTGTAGGGTCGTCATCGTCGTCAGCAGCAGCAACGTCGGGCTCTACTGCACCCACCGCGTTACGCCCGCCGTTCCTCGTCTTCACGCAGACGGCCGAGCGCGCCACGGCACTGCACGACGAGCTCAAGTTTGACATCCCGGCCGCGGCGGGCGGCGCGGACCGCATCGGCGTGCTGCACGCGGCCATGGCGGACAATCTACGGTCGGCCGTGGTGCGCAAGTTCCGGGCGGGCCAGGTGTGGGTGCTCATCACGACGGACGTGCTGGCGCGCGGCATTGACTTTGCGGGCGTCAATGGTGTGGTGAATTACGACGTGCCGACGTCGGCGGCGGCGTATGTGCACCGAGCGGGACGGACGGGCCGGGCCGGTCGGCAGGGCGGTCTGTCGGTGACGCTGTACACCAAGGACGACATTCCGTATGTGAAGAGCGTGGCGAATGTGATTGCAGCGAGCGAGAAGCAGGCGGGGGGGAAGGACACCAAAAAAAAGGAGGAGGGTATCCAGCAGTGGCTGCTGGACGCGCTGCCCGAGGTGAGCAAGGCGGACAAGAAGAAGCTCAAGACGCGCGGCATGGAGTCGCGGCGGACGATTAACCGCGCGGCTTTTGAGAAGGACGGCAACGGCAAAGATGGTAAAAAGGGCAAACCCGCTCCATCGCGCATTACATCCAAGAGTGCCTGGGAGCGGCGCAAGGACAACAACCGGCGCGATGCCATTGCCAGCAGCAAGCAGCGCAAGCAGGCGGCGGCGGTGGGCGAAAAGGGCGAAAAGGACGACGAGGAATGGGGTGGTCTGGAGTAGTTTTTACGGCGTACAAAAAGCGAGCTTTGGTTTACATTTTGAGTGATACGCGATTTTCTTTTATACATTATTCTTGATTTGAAATGTACATATTCGTAGACGCTACCACTCGGCAACCTCTCCCGCCTTGGGCTTCTGCATGCGCACAACCTTGTCGCAGTTGAGCAGACACAGCGGATCAAGGGCGGCCTTGATGCGCCGCATGGCCGCCACCGTGTCCTCGCCCAGCTCGTGCGGCAGGTAGTCGCGCTTCACCAGCCCGACGCCGTGCTCGCCCGTCACCGTGCCCTCGGCCTCAATGGCCCGCTTCACCATGCGGTGCACAAACGCCTCGGCCGTCTGCCGCTGCCGCGGGCTGTACAGCAGAATCGTGTGGAAGTTGCCGTCGCCGACATGGCCGACAATCGTGCCGCGCAGTCCGACCTTGCGCAGGTCCGCCTGCGCCTCCTCCATGGCATCCGGCAGCCGGCTGATGGGCACGGCCACGTCGCCCGTCCACACGCGGTCGCCCGGCTGCTTGGCCGCAATGGCGCTCCACAGCGCCTCCTTGCGCGCGCTCCAGAGCTCCGCCTGCTCGGCCGGCGACCGCGCAAACTCGAAAGACACCGCCTTGGCCGCCTTGGCCGCGGCCTTGACGGCGTCAATCTGCTCGCGCACGGCGCGCGCCGAGCTGCCGGCAAACTTGAACATGAGCGTCGGCGCCTCGGCCCACTTGCGCGTCGTCGAGCCCGCCGTGTTGATGCACGCCATCTGCGCGTCGTCCAGCACCTCAATGGCGGCCACCGGCACGCCCTGGCCCACGACCTGTGCGGCACACGCGCCGGCCGCGCGCAGATCGGAAAACGCCGCCACGGCCACAGACGTCTCCGTGGGCCGCACGGCCAGCTTAATGGTCGCCTCGGTCACGAGTCCCAGCGTGCCCTCGGAGCCGATCATGAGGCGCGTCAGGTCGTAGCCGGCCGAGCTCTTGCGCGGGCGCTGGCGCGTCTTGATCACGGTGCCGTCCGCCAGCACCACCGTCAGCGACAGCACCCAGTCGCGCATGGTGCCGTAGCGGTAGGCGTTGGTGCCGGAGCAGCCGGTGCCGATCATGCCGCCAATCTGGGCGCCCGGGCCCGGGTCCGGCGGGAAAAAGAGACCCTGCTCGGCCAGCACATCATTCAGAGCCTCCCAGCCCAGGCCGGGCTGCACGACCGCGTCGAGGTCCTCCTTGTGTAGGGTCAAAACACGGTCCATGTGGCGCGCAAAGTCAATCACAATACCGCCGCGCGTGGGCGCAAAGTGGCCCTCGAGCGACGTGCCGCCGCTGTAGCCCGTCACGGGAATGCGCCGCGTGTGGCACACCTTGACGATGCGCGCCACCTCGTCGGTGCTCGACGGGTAGACGACGCAGAACGCTGGCGGCGTCGTGTCCGGGTGCTCGTCCTGGTGCGTCGACCACTCGGACGACACGTGCGACGCAATGTCCGCCGCCGCCGTGCTCACATTGGCCGCGCCCACAATGGCGACGAAATCGGCCCACGCCGCCTCCAGCTCGGCGCGGCCGTTGCGGTGCCGCGGCGCCGTCGTCTCCGACAGCGGCAGCGTCGACGTCGGGTCCGGGTCGCGCGGCATCTTGTAGCCCATGTACCAGCACGCTGCGCCGACAAAGAACATCATAAACGTCGTTGCCGCATTGCGCGCCGACGCCGAGTCCTGGCGCTGCTTGGCCATGCGCTCGCGCTCCAGCTTCTCGCGCGCCATGCGCGACGTAATCGACTCGAGCATCTGGCCGCGGAAACTGCGGCCATCGTTGTCGGGCGGTGGCTGTGATGTCGGCGGTGCGGGCGGCCTGGAAGCGAATGCTCGTCTCGACAAAGATGCCGGCGCAGAGGCCAGCACTGTGCGCGGCGCACGGCGGCCCAGGTGGCGGCTCAGCATTGTCGTATGTCGTAGGGGTGGGATGTCGTCGTCGTCGTCGTCGTAAGTCAAAACCGGGGTCGGCCGGGTGGCCTCGGGACTCGGTCAAAAAGAGCCGCACACGGTCTGTCGTGTAGACTACAGTCGTCGTATAACTGTCTAGGGCCTGCTGACTCGATTGGTGACGTCGCGACGCTGTGGCTGTACAAATCGGCCGTCGTTTTACACGTATTCTATATAAAAGGCTCGAAAATATCAGAGCCAGAAGCGGCCGAGGGCGGCCCCACAGTGCACATCGATGCGTGTGGGGCGCGTCTTTCGCAGCGCTGGTGAATAAGTGATGTATGATGCATGAGTCATGATGCATGCCGTGTATGGCAAACCAATGTAATAATTGCTTTGATTGAATGATAAGTTTCCCGTGACCCTTGTTAGCCGCAGGCCGAATGCAGGCCGACTTTGGTGCAGAGACGGCGAGGAGCAGGCTCTCTTGCATAATCATATTGCTGCCACGAGCACGCCGCCTACTCCGTAAGCATAGAATAATGAGATGCAAAGCCACCGTGACGGGAACTTGCTGCAGAACATGCGTGATGCGTGTACATGGATCGCCTAGCTTCCCAGTTCGCCGAGCACTGCGACTGGTGGCGCCGTCGCCCACAGCACCGGGACAAGCGTGACATCAACTTCAAAGGTTGCCGATTTTGCCAACAGTTTGATGGAGTATCGGGGAAAAGCTTTTTTGGAGGGCAGGGTAACAAAGACAAGGGACAAGACACAGGGACAGGAGAAGGATTAGATTGTTATGCGCATGTACATATGGGCAGACGACAGTGTTGTCTTGATTCCATCACTAATGTAGCTGTATGCCAGTAACTGTTTGCTGTTCGCCTTTAATATTACTCCAAGGTTTCGCGTTGAACGCAACCTGTCTCGTCTGTACGAGACCGCTTTGTGTCCCTAACCCCAATGCCACCAAGAGACTCGTCACAGAGCCCAGCGTCGTGTGCATCGCGCTTTTCAGCCAGGCTTGTGTCTGACGACTCGGGCGTCGCAACGGCTGTTGTGCATGTAGATTCCGGTTTCAACATTTTGACTGGCGCGCTGTCCTCGATGACACTCGCTGCATCTTCATCTTCTGGATCGTCCTGTACTGGCCGCGGCGAGCTCTCGGGCGACTGTTCGGGTGAGCTCAGGTACATGGCTAGCTCTGCCATTTCTTCGTCGTCCAAAACTTTTGAGCGATCAAAGTCAATGGCCATAAGATGGCCTCGCTCGGTGCTCCACGCAAAGTTTGGCAGCCGCAAGTCGCCATGACCTAGACCGCGAGCAGCCAGCTTATTAGCGAACAACTCCATACTGTACTTTACTTCGTCCCATTCGAAGCCCGGCAAGTCCGGCCTGCTCTTCACAAGAGAGTCGCCAACCCACGACATGAGCAGCAAGTGCCACAGAGGGAAGTCACCCATGACCAGAAAGGGATACTCCTCGAGCTCCACGGTGCCGAGGTAGACAGGAATCATGTCGCCCTGCAGGGGTTGGATCTTGGGGTGCGTGTAGATGGACGCCTCATGATCGAGGCACCGCCGCTTCTTGTCGCCGACGCCCTTGCCCACAAAGGTGTACCCGTACTCGAGTAGTGTAATCTTGAAAAGCGTGCCAACCGCGCCGCGCAGCCCCTGGTGAACGAGATTTTTGACGCCGCTGTGGTAGTGCTGTGTTTGCTGCGCAACGAGCATCGTGCACAGCTCTGCGGCCGTGATAGCGTGGCACTGCTGTTGCTGGCCATCCGGGCCCAGCCGGGTGCCCTTGCCACCACCTGTACGCACATGCTCTGGCGTGTTGGGACAGCGTGGGTCAAGCACGCCGCCGCGTGTCAGGCCCAGCAGGCATTGGTGCGTGCAGTACTCGTCACGGGGCGGCATGCGGCTCCTGTTCTGCATCGAGCTGCTACCGCCGGTGTTGCTACCGCCAGTGTTGTTACCGCCGGTGCTGCTATCTGCTCCTGGGTATGTGCTGGACCCCTGTCCGCTATGACCAGCTGTACCACTACCAGCGCCACTATCGCCACTATCGCCACCATCGTTGTCGCCGTTGTCGTCGTGAGGGAAACGCCCTCTCAGGGCGAATAGTGTTGTGCCCTTGCGTGATTTGGATCGTGGCTCGGGCCAGATAGGAAGGCTATCGATATCGGTAGAAAATACGCGGCCCGAACCAACGTTCTCCACAGCCAGTGCCTCGAGAATCAACGTGGCGAGCTGGGCCGTGGGGGTATGCACGAGGTCGTCTCCCGGGCTGTTGATGGGTAAGGCAGGGATCTTGTGGTCGACATAGTGGTAAAACAGCGTATGCGGCGTTGCCGGAGACACTCTGAGGAAAACGCTGCCTACGCCCGACGAAATATAGCCGTACTGGATGCCAAACACGATCATGTAGTGATATGCCTGGCAGAGAGTCTGGCTCACAGACATTTCCCCCTTGTCAGATGGTCTGTTGGGCGTGGCAGAAGCATCGACGTTGTCGGAAGCCTCTTGCGTCATCTCGGTGCCCTGGTCGGACTGGGCACGCGCCGCGCAGTCTCCAACGAGGGACTCGGCCGGCAGCGCGCCAGGTGTACCCAGAACATTTCGATAATAGTCACCTGAAAGCTTATGAGCGGCTTTGTACTCGCCGACAAAAAAATAGTGCTCGTCCTTCGTTGTCTCGAAATTCGTTATCCGCAGGCCCCAGCGGTCGGGGGCGAGTTGGCTGGGTTGCTGGAATTTGCGCTTGAGGGGAGCACTGCTGGAAGAAGAGTTGGAGGTTGGCGATTTCCACTGTGACGAACCGGTGCTACTATTGTCGAAGCGGAATCTGTGGGCCGCTGTGGTCATCTCGAGGTACTTGTTGACAATCTGTGCAGAGGGAAGCTCGAGGGACACGCTAATAAAAGCGCGGATGTCTTGTTCAATCCGACGTTTGGAAGGGGAGACTATGTTGGCGACGGACATGGTGCTGCTGAGCGAATCAAACAGCTGACTGTCGCCAAACACGGTCGTGAGACGATCAAATGTTGACCGATGCAGCTGTGGAAAATCCTCCCAGACCTTTAAACACCGCGGGTACATTTTGCCTTGGACATTAGCAGTCGGCCCACCAGCAAGTCTTGTGGTATCTGTCTCAACGGTGAGTCGAGGTGGGAAGTGAGTATGGACGTTTTGGAGGAGCTCAAAGAACACGGTAGGCCTGAGCTTGTCCGTCGCCTCATCAGCCCGTTTCTTCTCATCCTCTAATCCTTTCGCCAGAATTGCATTGCGTTTCTTCTCATCATCAGCCCGTTTCTTCTCATCCTCTAATCCTTTCGCCAGAATTGCATTGCGTTTCTTCTCATCATCAGTCCGTTTCTCCGCAGCGAGTAGTTTAGCTTCGAGCTGCTTGACCCGCTCGCTATCGTCAGACATTGCGATAATAGGTCGGTAGATAAAATGCGTGCAACAAAAGGTTATAAGAGTTGTATGGTCATGGGTTGCGTGTGTTTGAGAAAGGAGAGTGCGTTCTGAATCGCGTTGTGGTGTATGCTTACATATTTATGCTTACGGAGTGTGTAGTGGGGCAAATATCGGCCAGGCAGCACATACGGCGGCTCATGTTGACTTCTTATGTAAGCAGGACCTATTTATAGGGTCGTGCAGTAGGACAGGTACTAAAGTGCTGTAGGACAGGTACTGTCTCCACTATTTTGAAAAAGATACAAAGGGTACTTGACGTTATCCTGGTAGCACCGTCTAAACGCGTTCTTGAATACAGATAAGCAAACAAACCGATATCACGTGACGTATTTACATAAACTCAAACCAGTAGACATCTGTGACGCTTGAGTACGACTCTGATACAGAGGAGAGTCGATTCTACTTTGGCAAGACCGCCAGGTACGACTGATCAATCGGTCACTAGTCGTAGTTAAGCAGATTATGTAACCGAGCGACTGTGATATGATGGCTGTATGTTACTGGAAGCTTATGATTGAGTGCTCAAGTACTCCGTAGACATCTGGGCCGGTATCACCACTGGCTTACTCCGAGTCGTCAATGACAATGCAGCTGCCCGCAGTACCCGCAGGCTACGTGACCACCGGAACCCCTTCCATAGCTGCAGAATGCTCCTGAACGCTTCCTGCCGTCGAGCTCGTCTCGAGTCACGTGGTCTTGATTTACATAGTACGTCTGTATGTAGTTGACGCTCATGCCTGCTAGCACCGCTAGAGCGCCTGAAGGTACCGTTTGTATCTTTTTCAAAATAGTGGAGACAGTACCTGTCCTACAGCACTTTAGTACCTGTCCTACTGCACGACCCTATTTATATGATAACTCGGGCCTTACGCAGTTTCATCCTCACCACAGTGATCTTGCTACCATGACTTCTTTACCATACGTGACACAGCCACTGTCAGACACAGTCAGCACAGGTCTCTAGCCTTCCTAGCGTCGGTGTCGCGGATCGCCAATATGTCAACAAGTTGAAAAAGGAAGGTCGCCGCGGAGAGGAGTGATGGAGAGAAAAGCTGGAGGCGGCCAGTCAGAAAGGTGCAGATCAGCAAAGATGAGGCTGTATGATCATATAATCACATGCTGGTATCATCCAACACTCTCGCCAGGGAGAGTGGCATTGCTGCGGGCACTGTATCTTTCAACGAAGCCATCAAGCCACGAATCAATACGCCATGCAGTTAATATACAGAGATCACAGAAACCAGCCATATTACATTCAAACAGTATCTATTAATAGCGTGCAACATATTCCCCGGAGGCTGTCGTCGCTCCCGTGGTTTGCTCTGGCTGGCTCGCCCAATCTACACCAGCATAAGCCACACCTGGTGTGCCATTACCGTGATGTGCAGCGTCACCACCTGCCACCAGGGCCACGGCAGAGCCGCAGAGACAACATCCTCCAGGACGTCGGCCTGCTGTTGCTGCTCGTCCCGCCAACCGTAGTCGTCATCATAGTGCAGGTGTATCGCGACGGGCGGTGGCGGCGGCGGATACACCAATGTCCACATCTGCATGGCCATCCATGCGGCTAAAACGACGCTCGCGAGGCAGCATGCCGCCGTTGGTGCACCGAACTCCGCCGTCGAGTCCGTGTGGCAGCGGCACCTTGCAGCACACGCGAAACGCCGCTGTCGTCGTCGTTGGCACCCCGGCTGCCCGCTGCTTTTCGCGTCAAGTCTTCGGCAAAGAACGTCGGCTGCGCAAACTCGACCGATGACGACGCACCGGCCTGTACATGCGCACCAAAATCAAGTGCCTGTCCATGCCCCTGGCCCTCGCCGCGACTACGAAACGGCGACGAGCTCGTCTTGCTCGCATCAAGGACGGACTGGTCAATGATCCGCGGCGCGTTGGGCCGGTTGAATATGCGCTGCGCAATGCTCGTCGGCGCCGGCGGCACCTTGTACCAGAACGTGCCCTTGTTCGCCTCGACTGGTGTCTGGTTGAAGTTGATCGTGCCGATGGACGAGGACGACGGAGGCTGCTGGCCGAGCGGGCTTCGTCCGGCGTTGTAGGTGGAAAAGGCCCGGTGCGGCGACGGCGTGTTAAACTGCGCTGCTACCGGCCGAGATGGTGTCTGCGTCGGCGTCCAGTCCAATTCGTCTCCATCGTATGCTGCCGGCTGCGATGCCGGTATAGTTGACTCATACTGTGACCCGTATTGTGCCCCATACCGCGTTCCGTACTGCCCATACTGCGATCCGAAACCTACAGTGGCTGGTTTCCGCTGGCTCTGTGCCGGCTGCCATCCATCCCACCCTTCGGTATCACTGTTATGGCGCCTATGGAGGCTGCCAGGCGTACGCTGGGGCGACGCCGAAATCTCGTCGAGCACATCCGACAGTGTCTCGAGGCCGCGCCGGCGGTTCTCTGCCTGCTCCGGTTGGCAGCAAGAATGCGCAGAATCGACTGCACGAGAAATAGTATGGCCAGGGTCGGCAGTGTGGATGGTTGGCTCGCTGCTGCTGTTGCTGCAGTATCACCGACGATCATATCGTCTTCACCATGATCGATGACTAAGCAAATGCAATTGTCTGTCCCTCACATCTTAAGCTGGATGAGTCCTATAACTGTTGAGATAGTATGAGGTGCTCGGATGGGACATACTCACATAAAGCCTACATAACAGCTCGACTTTCTGTTACATGCTGCGTCATATCATCTCGCAGTAGACTTAGGTGTGCTAAGCTTTTGATATTTGATGCTGACTACCCTGAGTATCTCGGTACGCAATTATAAGCATACATGTCGTAGTCTCGTAGAACATTATTAAATCAAATCAAATCTGTCGTAGAACATAATCAAGTTAAATCTATTTTGTTTCGTGTCGAGCAAGCCGTAATCAACTGCGGTTCGGCCTCTTGGCAGCGCGCCCGAGATGTGCCATGCCCTCGGGCGTATATCAGGCAAAGGTTTGATGACTATTTCGCTGTTAAACAATAAGCGCATCTCTAATCCACTGAATAGATCATCATCTCCAACGAGGAACCAGTAATTAAGAGATCCCCCTACATCAGACCAACAGCTATGTGGTCTCCATGCTTGTGCCATGTCGGACAAGACAGCAAATCAAGGTTAACTTGACTGTCATACAAATCCAGTCTTCTCAAATCACACATCGGATATCAGTATGATAGGCCAAAGCGGCTATTGGCTAGATTCTACAGTGTATGGAGCATAGTCTACGGGAAAGATTCCGATTCCCACCCTGCTGCATCTGCCGCATATTCAAAGTTGTTGGGGTCCGATCATGCCCCAAACGGTCAATAACAGGCAGCGCACATGACCGTTGCTCATAGACAGTTCCAGCGAGTTCTGTCCATGGTTAGAGGCTTGGCGGCAGGCAAGAGAAGTTTGTTGATCTTCATCCAGTGCGCGTCCTGGCTTCCTCAAGATGAAGATGAGCCGCCACTTTTAGTCTGTCGTCTTTGTCTTGTCAATCTTGTTATCATCGGAGGAAAGACCTTGCCTAGAGCACGCCAAGGGCTCAGACATGATTGATTGATTGTTAACGTCACAAAAACTGCACTAAAGGGCATCGACAGATAGCTTGGTGTGCTGAAAGGCTGACGGTGAGATGAGGGAAGGCAGTGCTTCTACTTCTACTCCACTATGATGTAGCTGAGGACCTCCACACTTTATCCGTAGATCTACAGAATAGGGCTTATGACCTCTGGCGGGGATGTGTAAGATGAAGCTTGGATGTGCCTGCATCTAGCTGAGGCCGAACAATATAATGCTTAGATGTAGCTGAACTTGGAGCTGCAGCACAAGGTGCACACTGGACTAGAATAGAGACTAGAATAGAAAGAAGCATCCGGACTCGTCTTGACTTTGTTCACCGAGTGCTAGAGTGTATTGTTTACTTTCCCTCGTTTCCTCGCTCTTTCCCTCTTTCCCTCGCTCTTTCCCTCTTTCCCTCGCTCTCTCCCTCTTTCCTTCGTTCTTCCTTTCTCTTTCCTCCCCTCCCTCCTTCCTCCCTTGTGTTACACTCGACCATGACAAGCCACTAGTGCTGTACCTCTTCATGCCCAGGATGGCGCAGCTCTTGGCTGGCCTTACACTCCAGATATCTTGATTTAACGTCAATATCTTGCACGCACAACTGGTCAATTATCTAAGCAGCATACGTACGCACACGCCACATTATCTCAACATCTTGCACTCGCCTACAGCTTATCCACATATGCATGCACTGTTACCCCTCCTTTACTGTCGTCCTCATATCTACATTTGCACACGTGCCCACCGTCATTCATCCCTTTGTAGATTCTCGGGCAGGGTGAAGAGGGGCGACTAAGAGTGAAGATAGTGTCACTGCTTGGCTTTTATTGTTTATTTATTATTCATGTATTAGTCATTTATTTGACGTCTTGGTGCTGCCTATTTTGTCTCGTCCTTTGCACTTCTCTTGAGTCTGTTCTCTTCTTCTCTTTCTCTTTCTCTCTTCCTCTCTTCCTTTTTCTTAGACCCTGTCTCTTCCTCTTACTTTCCCACAATCTTCTATCAAATCTATTCACATCTCGATTTTGCCTTGCTTCTTCTTTTCTTTCTCACTTCTCCTTGCATCACGCAACGTCCATTGCCCGTGTCTGCTTAACTGGCTCCAATTTCGATGAAGAAATCCTCATCTGCCAAACCCAACTCTGACCAAACTCGCTTGTCCCCCACGCAAGCGGATGGAGACCTTTTTCGCCTCTCTCGCACTTCGCCGCGCCGGCCCAACTCGGATTCTCTGCCCGATCAAGACCGTGCCGGCCTCGCCACACCCCTGAGTGAATCATACGATCAGGAGAACCAGGAGAAGACGTACTATTCTGAAGAAAAGTTGCAGCTTGATGAGCTTCACGACGAGAAAAACACAAAAAACACAAACGAAAAGAAAGATGGAATCGCTCACGACGCTCACTCCGGTGACGTCAATACCAACACAAAACCCACGTTCAGCCGCAACAGTTCCAGCAATACCAATGCCAGTCGCGCTGGCAGTTCCGCTGATACCGTGTCGGCAACGCCGCCATCTCCTACACCACTACAAGATGCATGGACGGGGGCTGTCCTAGGTGTTGACGGCGACAAGGAAAAGCTGGGAGAAGCCAGAGAAACCAAAGAAAAAAAAGACAAGGAAAAGTTTACCGGTGTATCCTTAACCGCCAACAACAACGCCTCTAGATCCACTCAAGGCAGCGGCAGCACTACCGAAATCGCTGTCGACATCACCGGCGCCCCCGCGGCAGCCGACCCGTCGACCGAGCCGCCCCCGACGTTTGTCCAGAAGAGCAAGATGCTCGCCGTGGACTTTTGCTACACGGCCAAGATGATCTTGCTCCATAGCTGGCTCAATGTCTTCCTCATCTTCGTACCCGCCGGCATCATCGTGGCCGCGATCCCCGACGTCAAGCCCGTCATCGTTTTCTCGCTCAATGCCATTGCCATTATTCCCCTGGCCGGTCTTCTCGGCTATGCTACCGAGACCGTTGCCCATCGCATGGGCGACTCCATCGGCGCCCTGCTCAACGTCACCTTTGGCAACGCTGTAGAACTGATCATCTTCATGTATGTCCACCACGAATTCGAGACGAGAACGAGACGCTCTTTACCCCCAAAAGAGCCGTCGACAACCTCTCGTGCAAATGCGTCGAAAGTCGCCGGCCCCGAATTCGGCTTTTGTCTCCCCCTTCTTTCTAGTTTCTCTTGTTCTCTTGTTCTTTCGTTCTCTTGATTTGCCCGGCTTTTTACAAGCACCCCGGCACTTGCAAGCGTGATGTCCTCTATGCCATCTCGTAAACCTTTGTCCACCTGCGACTAACCTCTTTTATTTACCTCGTAACAGTGTTGCTCTGGTCAAGGTATGTCCCCCTTCATTGTGGCTGCCCCTCCGTTGGATTTGCGCCGTTTCTAACGACGCCAGGATGAAATTCGTATCGTACAAGCTTCGCTGCTCGGCTCTATTCTAGCCAACCTACTTCTGATTCTGGGAATGGGCTTTCTTCTTGGCGGCCTTCGTTTCCGTGAACAGGCAAGTCTTGCCGCGTCCTGTGTAAGCTGCTTGTGCTTCCACTAACAACGCAGATCTACAATAGCACTGTCACCCAGATGAGCGCGTGTCTCCTCAGTCTGAGCGTCATCAGTCTTGTACTTCCTGTGAGTGGTACCGGACTTGGCCTCGCTTCGCCAGTCGACTAACACAGCAGACTGCCTTTCACGCCTCATTTGCCGACACCGCCCAAGCCGATCGGGAGTCGCTCAAGATTAGCCGTGGCACAAGTGTAGTACGTCATACCATTTGCTAACATCGTGCATGCATATTTGTGTACATACCCTCCTTGCCATCACCGTGCATATGTACTAACAAGCAGATTCTTCTCATGGTCTATGGCATCTACCTGCTGTTCCAGCTTAAGTCCCATGCGTACATGTACGTGTCGACGCCGCAGCATATTATTGACCTGGAGGCCACTCCCGGTCCTGCTGCTGGCTGGCTCGACTCGTCCAGCTCTGATGACAGCGCGTCGTCTTCGTCCGATTCGGACTCGTCAGGCCGCTCGCGGGATACCATGAAGAAGCGCATGCGCCGTGTCATTCGTGGCGGCCGCCGGCGCAAGTCGAGCGTTGCCTCGCTGGATGCTGTTGAGAGCCATGCTAGTGGCGGCCACACGCGCACGGCGTCGTTTAGCACGGCTGGGGCTGCCAATGAAGATGCTGCCGGAGACGAAGCAGGCACTCGGCCGCCACCCTATCTGCGTAGCGCCGCGTATGATGCAAACGACGAGGCGGTCGACGATGACGACGGCACAAGCCGCCGCCACAAGAGCCGTCGCGGCAAGCGCTCCCTCCGTCGCCACCGTCGCCACCACCGCAAGCGATCCAGCGGTGACCAGGAGTCAACCGCGGACGACACTATTCTTGAGAACACCGAGACGTTTTACCATGCCTTCCAGGCAGACTCTGCCGGCGCCGTGGGCGGCCCGAGCGGCGTCAGCAGCAGCCGCAGTGTCGGCGGGACCATGCCTGGCTTTGACGGCGAGACGCGCCGCGTCGACTTTGCCATTGCGGACCCCGCGCTCAATGGCAGTGGCCATGTTGACCAGAATGGAAACCCGACGGGACCGGCTGCCGAGCTGGCGTCGGCTCGTCGTGCGTTTAACCTTCGCGCCATGTCCTCGCTCGGCCCCGTGGCCAAGAGCCTGGCGCCCACGGTCTTTACGCAGACAGCTGGTGCGCCGGGCCCCTCGGTGACCGCTGGACCCATTCCGCGGGTGCGCTGTGGCATCCGGCGCACCAACTCGCTGCCCGATCGTCTGAACCAGTACCAGCAGCAGCAACAGCAGCACCACCACATGCGGGCGCCGGGCGCCATGTTCCCGTCGCAGATCCCTGGTATGAACTACGCCGCCGGCCCGAACCGGCCGGTGGACGAAGACAATAAC
Source organism: Ophiostoma triangulosporum (assembly GCA_029298705.1). Taxonomy (NCBI): domain Eukaryota; kingdom Fungi; phylum Ascomycota; class Sordariomycetes; order Ophiostomatales; family Ophiostomataceae; genus Ophiostoma; species Ophiostoma triangulosporum. Next base: position 920,847 of record JANSLO010000009.1, on the reverse strand, counting down.
GCCTTCACCCTGTCCAGCCGCGCCGCGGTCATGCTTCTGCTAGTGTCTACGGGCCTCGTGGCGGCATGTGCCGAGTTCATGGTCGACTCGATTAACGGGCTAGTGGAGACGAGCTCGGTCGGCGAGGTATTCATTGGGCTGATCATCCTGCCGATTGTGGGCAACGCCGCGGAGCATGTGACGGCGGTCATGGTGGCGATGAAGAACAAGATGGACCTGGCCATTGGCGTGGCCGTGGGCAGTTCGATCCAGATTGCGCTGTTCATGACGCCGCTGGTCGTCATCCTGGGCTGGATCATTGACCGCGACATGACACTGTACTTTACGCTGTTTGAGACGGTGTGTCTCTTTGTGTCGGCCTTTATCGTCAACTTCTTGGTGCTCGACGGCCGCAGCAACTACCTCGAAGGTGCGCTGCTGTGCTCGACCTATGTCATCATTGGTCTTGTGGCGTTTTTCTACCCCAACCCGGAGGACGCCAGCACCTGGGGGTAGTCGGCCTGGCTAGCCGTCAAGGACGCATGTCTAGCCGACGACTGTCGTGTCACGAGTATGCGGACATGATGACAAGTATGCTTATGCGACTCTTGTCGGCGCCACGAAGAATGCGGTGAAGGTGCGCGACACGTCAGCGAGGAGCGAGGACAGATTGCCCCGATGGTAGGCTGCTGAGACGCAGCCGATCGTCATGCCATTGTTAGATGGCCACTTTTACATTCTATTTTGCCGATCATGCATCGCAACCTTTTTATGATGAGGCGAGATACGCTCGCAAGAGCGGTCTCGCCATTTTTTCCTTCTGTCTTGTGTCTTTTATTCTGCGGGTGGGATGCCGACCAGGCACGACCTACCACTTACGACCAAATTGACAACTGACCGCGTTTCTATTATCAAATCTTATCAATTTATGTTATTTATCGTCGAGGTGGTCGAGTATCGATATCATCTATCATCTGATTCATCTGATGCCTGCCTGTGACTAGCCGTGCTTACCTTACATAATCGAGAGAGACAACCCCCAAAAACAACTCCGACGACGTACACGGCGAAACAGCGAGCAAAAATGCAAAACAAAACGGCAAAAGAAATTAACCTGTTATCCGTGATGGCAAAACGACAAGAGAGAGATTCGAACTCTCGCTCCCGAGGGAACGGGCTTAGCAGGCCCGCGCGTTAACCACTCCGCCATCTTGCCGGTTGTTGGTCAGGACCGGATGTTGATGAAAGCCGTTCGCCGATAGCGGTTTTGTTGCCGCGGCGGGCGGCAGAGCGCTGTAACTGCCCGGTAACGGTCTTGTGTGTGTTTGAATCAAACTTGCGCGTGTTTCGTGATGCTTAAATAAAAAACAAATCAATCAATCAAATCAACAACTCCATACATATACGTTCCCGTCTGTGCAACCCACGAATATGTAGCCAGGAAGCGCTCCGTTCATCGACAGGACGTACGACGCGCCCTGTTCCGTCTGTGCAACACATTTCACGAATCGACACCAGACGGTAATGAAGTGTCTCGGGCATGCGGTGTTACGGGGTCGCTGTTGATTGTACTGCGAGGCATTCCTGTAAACATGTATTTAACGTCACGAAAAGTAAGTACATTCGAGCCAATGGCCACCGCTACGGTAAGCATATGCTTACATAGAGCAGCACTGCAACCACCTGCAACCACCTGCAACCACCTGCACCAGCACTGCTACGCACCTGCACCTGCACCAGACCTGCCCACTGACGGATCACTTCCGCGAGCCCACTGCCCCATAACCCCTAACCTCAACCTCGGAGTGCCCGACCGATGTGCGCGTCTCGTGCTGGCAGTGAGATTGCAATATGGTACTCGAGGCCTTGCTTGCTCGTATGCCTCATTCGCGTCGCTATTGCCATGGATACAGTGTATGATTGGCAGTTTTTGGTCCGCCACTTACTTTTCTCCCTGTCTCTCAGTCTACGGAGTTTGTCATTGCAATTTAAACAGCCCGCTCACTTTCCCACTTGGGTAAGTGTATGCAGACCGCCTTTGTCATCTTATTGTCCGCCTGTCTCCTCATCTTCCGTCTAAGCATATGCTTATGCTTACATTACGGAGTACATGTATTCTTCGTCCCTGTCTATCATCCGTCATTTGATCTGTCACTTCTCCTCGTTATCCCACTAAGCATACTCCGCCGAAACGTGAGGCCGCCATAAATAAAGGGACGTGTGGTGCGCACCTTGCTGAGCGAATGCACAGTTTAAAAATCCCCACTAGTACATAGAGTACTTGCCAAGCCGCGCTGGTGTGCTGATGGCGCCTATAACTTCACCCTCTCGCTTTAAATACAGGTGTAAGCATACGCACTATGATGTATGTACACAAATCGATATCACGTACACTGAGACCAGCTCGACAGCAAGATGCGTGTTCAGGAGGTTTTGCAGCTATGGAAGGGGTTCCAGGTCATACAGCCAGGGGGTACTGTAGGCGACTGCATTGTCATTGGCGACTCAGTTTGAGCCGGTGGTGGTGATAGCTCTCACTCATTAGCTATCAATAACATACAGTCACCGTTTTATACTTAAATTTCCAAGCCTGCTGCACCACGGCTAGTGACCGATTTATCAGTTGCACCCTCACGGCCCTGTCAACAAAAACCGACCTCGCCCTACATAAGCATACAGTGTCGTACCCAAGCGTCACAGATGTCTTGTTTGACTACATGTGATATGGACTTGTTTGGATCTGTCTTGCTCACACCTGTATTTAGAGCGAAGATGGTGCTTAGCACACCAGCGCGGCTTGGCATGTACTCTTTGTACTAGTGGGGATTTTTAAACTGTGCATTCGCTCAGCAAGGTGCGCACCACACGTCCCTAAATAAATACGTAGTGTGCGCTTGAGGGCAAATTGCAGGTACTTTTCACGTAAGCTCAAGCCGGTGTGCGCCTAGAGGCGAACCGCGAGACGGAACTCGTTGACAGTTCGGAAGTGTGCCTAGTACAGCTGGCGCTGGCGGGTGTTGTGCATGGCGGTGCAGGTGCTAGCGCATGGGCCTTTTTCATTGGCATGTTCTTGTCGTGCAGCACAGTTGTGCATCTACGCCACCTCATTTATGAAAGAGTTGCTAAACGAGATCTGTCTATGAACGCATTCTTCTGTCCTGCTGCTTTCGTATCTTGTTCAGAACCGCATTCTTGTTGCTTCGTATCGCATTGCCATCAAATGTCATCGACGTTGTATGCGATATATCCTCCGACGTCGTCTTCTGTTCTATATTTGTTCCCGTACCCCGACTCCTCATCTTGCATCTGCGTTATCTTGGCTGATATCTTGGCTACCGCTTGCAAGCGCCTACAACTTGGCTTGCCTCTCTAGCTCTCACCTCGTCGACAGAAACAGCGGTCATGCAAAGCACGTCGTAAGATACAGACAGAGTGGGGGAGGCATGCGACCATTTTAGGTGTTTGTTATCAAATGTACTCCGTACCGTCAATATGCTTAGTTACAAGTGCACGCTCGCAGTCGGGGCACACCTTGACATCTAATCCGTACTCACGCTACGTCTTATATTTTGGACCCAGCCGTCACCGCTTCTGACCCCGGCCTCTGGACGGAGACATCCCCGCTGTACAGGAGGCAGGAGCCAGGAGACACGGAATGAGCGAGGTACACAAAAATGTAGACATGGTAAAAGGAAATGATTGTCGGTTTCATTGTCATTTTTGTCGTTTCTCCAGCTCAATCGTGCAGACTCGATCAAAGTACGGAGTACATGATTCCAAGATTGACCGTCGCTCACTACATAAACGGATTACGGATCCGCCGGACGCAGGCTGAGGCTGTATCAATTGCTTACACAATCCAGCAATCAGCGTTTGCGGCCTGGGATTGGCTGGACTCGAGTTGGCGCGACACTCGGCCGTGGTAGTGTGATAGGGTGTAAGCTACGGTTGCGCCTTCCTGTTCTCTTCTCCCCCACCTGCCGTGATATCTTATCTCAGTCGCTCTTGCTTCATGAAGTGATCGTGATCACAGCGTCTTACACGCCGTACACGCTGTATACGCGCTGTAGTCTTTACCCTGTCTACACACTGTTTACGCACTGTCTACACCGCAGACACTGTAAATGTAGTCTGCATATACTTCGTATGTACATACACACTGCAGTCTCAAGCATCATCCTCCATGCTGTCTGTCTCCAGAGTCTCCAACTCAACCCAGCCATCAACAGCATCCCGGGCGCCTGCAAGTCACCGCCCGTACGTCGCATCTCGCTCTCTATCCACTACGACACTACTACATAAGCATACTAAGCATACAGATTGTCACTCGCTGTTCTCTCCAAATAGAATGACATGTGGGGCACTGTCCGTCGCTCTTTCCTTCTCTATTATTCCCTCGTTCCTTCTGTTTGTCTGCGCGTGGAGTAAGCCTCGCCGGTCGTACCTCTTTCAGTCAAATCCATCTCGCATCCCCGCCTCTCTTATTCTTCTCTCTCCGTATTCCATCATCTTTCTCTCTCTTCACCCCTGATTCTCGTTACCCTGCGCCTACTCTCCTTTTCCTTTTTCCCTTTTCTCCTCCCTGCTCCTCCTGGATCAGCCAACCGTTGTCGTCCGGCCTTTATCGACTTTGCTGGGTCGGTATCATCTCGACAGCAACGCAACCTCGCTTTGGCTTCACCTCATATCTTCACCTCCATCTTCACCTCATATTCGCCTCCACAAACTTCTTCCAGCTTCTCTGCTTCCGCCTTTATTTCATGTCTCCGGATTCACCCCTTTCACACACCTTTCACAAATCTTTGCCCTCACCGTCACCCTCCGCCCTACACTATTACCCAGTTCCTCGAGCGGCCCGCCCGTACAAAGAAATCATCAGCTCTTAACAACGCAAACCACAGCACTAGACTCTACTTACTACCACAAGTACCTACTATCGGCTTTCTTTTTATCTTACTTTATCTTTTCTACTATCCTCTACAGAGACTAGACATCGACTAGACTAGTAGACAAGTCCAGCGAAACTGCGCATCTCCCGGCTCCTCGCTTCCCGCTCCTCTCATAAACCAGCATCCCCGCAGTCTTTTCGTCTCACCCAGCCTCCTGTCATTCTTCATCGTCTATTTGCCAATACATTTGTCGTCATCCGTCAGACATCATCACTCACACTCCTGATCCGCATCGCCCAAAATTGGAGTCACAGTTTAACACTGCACAACCACCTGACCTAGACTTCTACTACCGCTTCTCTCTTACATCACTTGCCGCTGTCTGTGCGGCCATCTATTAACCGGCACATCATATCATTCACCAACACTCAGCTCCTCCGACCCCATGTCTGCGTGACCGGATCTTTCATCTCCTCGTTTATACGTTTTTACGTCTTTACGTTTTTCTCTATTCTTCTCCCTACATCCCGTCGCCTCATCACCCCCATCCAACCGCCACAATGGTCAAGCCTATACTATTAAAAAAGCGCTCCTACTCGGAAAAGAACTCGATCGATCTCGACCGGCCATGGGATGAGCAGCATGTCCCCGGCATGGCTGGTCTGGTGCCTGGCTATGAGTCCTCTGGCCTGTCTCGCTCTGCACGCTCCGCACGCGACATCAACTTCTCATTGGCCAGCAAAGCACCGACTCTGGGCCTCAGCAGCACAAATGGTCTCGGCATTACTACAAAGTTGCGCCTCGATCATGCACGGTCACATAGCGGTGCATCACACAAGTCTGCGGCCACAACGGCGAGTGCTGGCGTCATCGACGGCCGTCCCACTAGCTTCCCACGCCCATTCTCGCTCCAGCAGACGCCGCGCACCCAGACATCACCAATGCTCGATGGTGGTGAATACAACGATGATGAGCACGACGACGGCGAAGTCGGGTCTCTTCCCACCTACCACCATGCCCATAGTCACAGCCATAGCCATAGTCGCACGACGTCCTTGTCACAGCCAAGCTTACGACACCAGACCGCCGTCAGCCAACGGGCTGCATCCTTTGGTGATAGCAATCCTGCTGCGCCACCATTGCGCCTAAACACAAATGCGAGTACAGTTTCCAGTGCCAACACGAGCACAAGGACCAGCACCAGCACCAATACACACACTTCTACCACACCGCCCTCGACTGCTGGTAGCCGTTCGCGTCGTGCCGGTCAGCGTAGTGGTAGCAGCATTTCATCGAGCATGTCGCACTCGGATCTTCAAATAAATGTGCCTGAATCGGCAGTTGACTCTCCATCCTTGTCTACCTTTGAAAACCACACGCCACACTCATTGCGCAGTTCGCTTGACATCAGTTTCCCGCGCCTTCGGTCACGCTCCGAACTGGACACGTCCAACCGTGCCCATCAGATCCGCGAGGCACGGCGCAAATTTGAAGAACGCGAAAGCGCCAAAGCCGAGAAGCACTCGCGCGAGATGCTGCGCAAGCGTGAGCGCCGCGACCACAAGGAGGCCAAGTCAATGGAGCGGCAGCAGGCGGCACAGATGCGCAAGATCAGCGGCACCGGCAGCGACATCCTGAGACCGTCGCTGTCGCGGAAGACGACGCCCACTCTCAATCTGGCAACGGCATCTGTCATTGCGGTGGAACCCGAGAAGCGCCGTGACAGTGGCCGGTACTCGCGGCGCCTGCAGCCGTCTCCATCGGCCATGGCCTCTGCATCTGCTGCTGCCGCGGCCGAGTACGAGAAGCTTGCGTTCAAGAGCAACAAGTACGACCACGTGTCGGGCGGTGCACGGCCGAGCTTTGGCCCGACGGTCGACAATGTCGCTTTCCGGCGTGCGCAGCGCAACAGCGGCCAATCACAGTCGGCCAAGCGCAAGACCCAAGGTCACTGGAACGGCTTTGTTCTGTGGCTGCGCACACGCCTCTTCCGGATGTCAAAGGTTTGATCTAGCTGATCATTCTTTCTCATTCTTTCCCTCTTTTCCCTTTCTCTTCACGATTATGATTATGATCTTCCTCTCTCGGTACAGGGCACTCACATGAGTACATACACGAACAGGACGGCGTTTGGTTGCTTTTCATCGGCTTTTGATTCACCTTGGGGTGTTTGTTTCGTACACGATGCATATTTGCCGTTACGTTGATTTTTATTCTTATCTCGGCATTTGGCCGTTGGCTTTGGATTTATGGACATAGACAGTGGCTCATGGATCTACCTGTATCTTGTTTCATCTTACTTATCCCATACGGGACATCCAATACAAGTCTTGAACGTCTCTGAACAGTGGCCGTTATTATTATTATTATTCGCCTTCCTCAGTCAGTCCCGACTAATGGCGACTAGACGGAACCCAATATCCAGGACTGACTGAGGAAGTCGGATAATAATGATAAAAACGCCCACTGCTTTAGAGGCGTTGATGCCATGCAAAGATCAACGCTCTTCGTACGAATGTGATTAGTCAGGTACAATGACGGACAATTTGCTAAAGCTCTGTGCTAGTCATGCACCATGTATGCTTAAGCAGTCGAAATCAATTCAAGACATGTCAGACCATCAACGATCGACATTTGAATGATGATAGCAGAACGGATGCTGATCGGAGCGATCAACCTATTCGATGCTTATGTAATCCACATTTGTTGCCGACATGACCCACTCGATTACAGTGTTAGTGCCAACACATAGACGCCTCGGCTCAGTGAGCTTCAGCTCCAGATACACAGCAGCTATCCAGGTTAAAGATAACCAGTAGTTGTTGTAACAGACAGCCGTCCACCATTGGTGATAGTCAGACCCAGACGTGGCGTATTTGTCAGCAAATCATTCAGCTGGACCAAAACAGACGAAGCGCTCGAGTAGATCTTTACCCCCTCCCAGCGCCTCCCCCTACAAAGTACTTTACCCTTCTTCACTACCACCCCCTTCTTACTGCACCATGGCTAGCCGTCCGTTTGTCAATTACCCGGACCCCAAGGAGGGTGCCGATCTCGAGTACCGCGTCCCGGTTCCGAAGAACCCGGCCGTGCGCGGTCTGCCGCTCGTCGTGACGTCCAAAGTCGTGCAGCATGTCGGGCCTGTGCAACATCTGCTCTGGGCCAACACTGGCTTTGGCCGTATCAAGGACCTGCCCGGTCTGGGCGACGAGGTGGCCACCTACACCCCCCGGGTGATTCCCACGGGTGACGGCAAAGCGGCCGTTTCGCCATTCGGCGACGACACCACCAAGGGTGGCGCCGCCGCCGAGACCATACTTCCCTTTGGCGACGACATCACCGAACCCCAGCATACCGCCCATGCCGCGCGCTTCTACTCGGCCGCCGACTACCATGCGCTCTACAAGGCCGGCACCACGACGCCGCGCGATGTGGTCGCGGCCCTGCTGCCGCTCGTCCAGCGCGACGTTGGGTCCGCGTACGAAAAGGCCTTTTTGGTCACCAAGGTGGACGAGCTGCAGGCGGCGGCGGCGGCCTCGACGGCGCGCTGGGCGGCCGGAGCGCCGCTCGGACTGTTGGACGGCGTGCCCTTTACGGTCAAGTGCGACATTGACGTGGCGGGCTACGTGAGCACCAACGGCATCAACCCGCGGCTGGACGACGACGCGTTTGGCCGCCGGTTCCCGCGCCTGCGCACGCCGGCGACCAAGACGGCCTGGCCCGTGCAGAAGCTGCTGGATGCGGGCGCGCTGCTGGTGGCGCAGAACAACATGCACGAGATCGGCATGGACACGACGGGCTGCAACCCGCGCAACGGCACGCCGACCAACTGGTACAACCCAACCTACTTTCCCGGCGGCTCGTCGTCGGGCGCGGCGTCGGCGCTCGGTGCCGGACTGGTGCCCATTGCGCTCGGCACGGATGCCGGCGGCAGCATCCGCATCCCGCCGTCGTTCAACGGCGTTTACGGACTAAAGGTAACGCACGACCGCACGCTCGTCATGGACTCGAGCATGTGCATCACGGGCCCCATGGCCGGCACCGTGGCCGACTTGTGCGCGGCCTACCGCACTGTGGCGCAGCCCAACGCGGCAGACCCCGTCACGGGCAAGTTTGCCCTGAGCTTCTGTGATCCCACAAAAAAGCCCGTGCTGGGCATCCCGCGCGACTGGGTCAGTAATTCGGAGCCGGAAGTGCGCAGCATGTTTGACGCCATGGTGGCGCACTTTGCGGCCAAGGGCTACGAGATCATTGATGTTAGCTTACCATACCTGGCCGAGGGCCAGTCAGCGCATGCGCCGCTCTGTCTCGTGGAGGCGCTCGACAAGATCCGCGACCGCGCGACGCCCAACCGCGACGCGTGGCCGGCCATGCTGAATGCGCAAAACGGTTTGTTATTGTCGCTCATCGGGCAGGCGTCGCCCGTCGACATTGTCAAGTGGAACCAGCTGCGCACGGTACTGATGCGGCACCTGGCCTTTTTGTGGCAGACGCATGGATCTTGTCTCACAATCGTGACGCCCACGACGCCCATGGTCGGCTGGCCCATGCACGCGGGCGACGCCGCCTACGGCACGCTGGACGGCAACATGTCGCTGCGCTGCATGCAGTACGTGTGGCTCGCCAACATGACGGGCTGTCCGTCGGTGACGTGTCCCATGGGCTACGGCACGCCGTCGCAGGGCGAGGGCCGCGTGCCGGTCGGCATCATGGCCGTGGGCGAGTGGGGCGCCGAAGAGCTGCTGCTGCAGTTTGCCGCCGAGACGGAGCGGTACCTGCACAACGACTACGAAGGTGGTCGGCTGCGGCCGGCCAAGTGGGTGGATGTCATCCGTCTGGCCACGGAGCACGACAAGGGTGATGAGTTGAAGTAGTTTTCGTCGTTTGGATTAAAATAAGATGCTGACTAATACGATATTGCTTATGTCAGACCGCTGATGATGTCATTTTGGGGAATCATTTGCTGATGCCAAAAACGTCTTGACATCTCGCCACTGTTCTTACTTTCTTACTATTTCACTAAGCTTAATGGCCAACGGCCACACCGTGTTTGATCCGCTTTGTTGGCGTTTCTTGTAATAGCATGTGCTAACAGTGGCTGAGCTCCAGTGAACAGAGCACGGCAGCGCCCAGGGTCTTGGCAGGTTGTATCCAACGCTTCTGCCTCTTCTCTTTGCTTGCCGTGTCGCCTTTCTTCCACGTCTGTGTATGCGCTGATCTGTCATCTGTTGGGACTTTGTTTCAAGTCTGTATGCGCTGTGATCTGTGATCAGTGAGCTGTTGGTTTTGTATTGTCGCACAGCCGATCAGCGCACTACAAATATAAGAATCGCCATCGCCCTTGTCGCCTTCTCTCTGTAACTACTCATCAATCACCATCTACATCATGTGCTTTGGGTCAAAATCTACAGCCGACGAAAGCGCCGGCGCGCGCCCCGTATCGCTCGACGCCAGTGTGAGAACGAAACCGCTGGCCACGTGGGCCACTTCACGGCCACGGCCGCAGCCGCAGCCGCAGCCACAGCCTCTCTTGCAAGACGACCACGCAGCGCTCCCAGCTGCCATGGCTGATGGAGACTATGCGCCGCCCCCGGGCGCACCGCCCTCGTACGGCGATGTTTATGCGCCTCCTTCAGGCCCGCCACCTTCGCATGTCGGCAACGACTATGCGCCTCCAACAGGCCCGCCGCCGTCTCACGGCAACGACTATGCACCCCCTTCAGGCCCGCCGCCGTCGCACGCCGGCAACGACGCGCCGCCCGGTCCGCCCCAGCACGACTGGCAGTCCGCCGTGCCAGACACATCGCTGCTGCCGCCGCCGCCGGCACTGTTTGAGGGCTGGGACCGCTCGCCAGCGACAAATGCGCCCGAGGAGCAGGCGGACGCCGGCGAGGCGTGGTGCAACAAAAACGCACTCGCGTTCCCGCCCATGGACCTGCGACACAACGACGCGACGCGGCGCGTGATTGCCAGCTGGGGCACGCTACTGCAGCGGCCGGCGGCGTTCAAGGGCACGCTGCAGCAGAAGCAGAACGGCGACGGCGCCGGCGCGACGTGGACGGTGTCGTCGGCCAAGGGCGCGCCGGACGCGTGCCTCGTGGGCTTCCCGCCGAGCTATGCGCCGAGCCTGCACAGCCCGACTACAACAAACAGGCCGTTTGTGGCGTACTACGAGGTGTACGTGCAGCGGTGCCGGGACCTGGTGACGCTGGCGATGGGATTTGCGGCGATGCCGTACCCGCCGTTCCGGATGCCCGGGTGGCACCGGGGCAGTCTGGCGGTGCACGGGGACGACGGGCACCGGTTTGTCAACGACACGTGTGGCGGCAAGACGCTGCGGGACGGGTTCCGGATGATGCCGGGCGGCACGTACGGCATCGGCATGCGGTTCGCGCAGAACAAGAACAGCGCGGGGGTGCTGGACGTGGGGGTGTTTGTGACGGTGGAGGGCGAGCTGTTTGCGGAGTGGGACGTGCACGAGGAGACGGACGCGGAGGATGTGCGGCCGGTGACGGGACTGGAAGGCTACCACGACCTGAGCATTGCGGTGGGCGTGTACGACGAGGTGCAGTACGAGGTGCGGCCGCACCCGACGCAGTGGAAGTACGAGGCGCTGAAGAGGGAGAAGCTTGCCGGGCTGGTGCAGTAGAGCGAGTGATGACGGGGTACGTGTTTTGGGTGTTGTGTAGATTGATGAGTAGCGTCCTATTGGTGGCCTTGCGTAGTTGCGAATTGCTAAACACTGTCAGCGGCTGTCTTTTCTTTTCTGTCTGTCTTCTGTCGTCCTGAACCATTTATGATAACCACAGTGGCAATAGCCACGGTCGACCACTTTGATAGCTGTTTAATCACCACTTGGAGTAGCTGCATCATGCAGTAGCAGTAGGATGTCGACAGCACGCATGCAGCAACATGCAGCACTAGCCACTGCGACAGCACGAGCCCCCCAATGACTTGCATGCTGCATCGGCTTCGGCGGCGGACGTTCCGGCAGCGAGGGATCCGCCACATCAGACCAAGCAGTGCACATGCATGGCATACATGGTATACATGGCATAAGCATACATGACATACATGGCATACATGGCATACATGGCATGCCATTGCATGGCTAGTGGCGAGATTACTCGAGTGTAAATACGATCGCGACACCGCGTTGAGGGGGGGCATACGCTTACGGTGCAAGGGCGGACGAAGTGAGGAGATCATGGGACAATACGGTACAACACATATGCTTGTGCTCGTAGTGTGGTTGTCATCTGCCGACACTGTCCACCGCTGTGCTGCTCGTACAAAAGAGGAGCGTGGCAAGCGTCGACTGGATACGAGGGCGTATGCACGTCATGGCAGGTGGATGTCGGAGCCACCATGGTAGGATGGAGGAATGCAATGGTTGCACAGAGGAACAGCGCCGTCGTAAATCACCCGCAGACATGGTGGCACAAAACGATAGCCGAGCGTAGCTTACAGAGGCGATGCCGTGAACGGCTTGCTGTTGTAGATGTAGATGTATATGTACGTACAGGTGGCACGCCGGCGTCTGTACTCTGTACATATGCAGATTTTTGTATTTTTGGATTTTTGTATATTTACTGCTTAAATATACATGGTAGTAGTTACACTGGTCATGCACACTCCCCTCCTCCAGTGATGGATCGGCCTGCAGGTGGTGGTGTGCTGCGATCGGGATCGGCCTGTGCACGTACGACGGCGGCCTCGAGTGTCAGTGGATGATGTACGTTCTCGCCGTTGTGTACTACCTTGTCCGATAGAGTTGTATACTACCCTATCGAAGACTTGTGCAGTACCCCGAAGCAAAGTATCTTTCGGCCTCGTTCGTTCTGACGTAAGCGGGCAAGTCCATTTAGACAAGAGACAAGACAAAACGAGTTGTTCGAGATGATGACACGATATACACAAGCACACAAGCACATACATACACAGACACAGACGATGTCTCGTGGCTCGCACAGTCCCGCAGGGAACGTGATCGTGACGACGCTCAGTGTGGTCGTCCCGCAGAACGTGATCGTGACGACGCTCAGTGTGGTCGTCCCGCAGAACGTGATCGTGACGACGCTCAGTGTGGTCGTCCCGCAGAAACATGATCGTGACGACGCTCAGTGTGGCCGTCCCCGCTGCTGTCATGTCACAGTAAACAAGTTCATGCTGTGCACTGCGTGTGCAGCCAACCGATCTCTATCCTCCGACGGTGTGGCTGATCAAGATGCTGCGCGTGCCCGATCTGCGTACAGATTACGAGTATTCTGTACACGCAAAAAGGCAAAAGGCATGTCATGATAATCCAAAAGTAGACCCGTGGAGATGAGGGGGAGGGGAGGGGCAGGGGGCGATCCGTGCATGCAGATTGAATATCCAGAGATAGATATTGAATAATGGAGATATGCAACATGCTGCCAAGGCCATTGGACCGGCGAGACAGGCGCAGGCGCAGGCGCAGTCGCAGCTGGACTGGGCTGGGCTGTATTGGGCTGGACTGGGCTGACGAGGCCATCCGTGCTGTTCGGCTACGACGCATCGCCGTGCGCGTTCAGCCCTCGCGGCGACGCTGCTCGCTTGCATCGGTCATTAACAGGTGGACCCTGGCAGTGCTGTTGATAGGAGACCGTCGGAGCAATATGGCAGATGTGTAGATACATCAAGTAAGCATAGATAGCAGACTTGATACATGTGGCGTAGCCAAGACCAGGCATATGGAGTAATTAAAGCAGACTAGATACATGTGGCTAAGACAATGTACGGAGTAGATATATCGAGTAGCATCCTAGATACATATATGTACATAGTCAAGACTAGATCGAGTAGCTATCACTACATATATATGTAGATATAGATACTCCGTACATCAATATATCGTGATAACCACAGCCGCTTCTATTAATCTAGCGCCGAGCAGTATCGATACTTGATCCGCCTTCACCGGGTTCGATCGTGTAATGTACCTCGGCACTCGACGCCTCTGTCGTTATGTCGTATTGAAATCGGATGAGATTTGGGCCTACCCCGACGTCTCCGTGCCGGCTCATCTTCATGTGAGGCTTATGACTGCCCTGTCCTAGGCCCTTACGTAAACCTCGGCTCCGTCCTCTGCCATAGCCTTGTTCTCCGTACATATAGTCTATATGAGAAGAGCTAGCTACGAGGTACCCTTTACTCCGTAGTCTATATGAGGAGAGCTACGACCCATATCCTATCCATGAGCTCCTATCTATCAGCCGCCCTGCTCCAAAGTGGAATTGCCGCAACACAGCCTCTTTGTCTTCATCTCTCGAGCTCCGCAGCGTCGGTAGACCAACAAGGAATGATGTTATCAGAGTGTTTTCAGTAATACATATATGTATAGGTAGACTGCAAGCGAGCGGCGGATGAAAGATGATCTTATGGGCTAGCTGCTTTCTTCTTCGTCCGCTGTAGCTGATCTGCAGTCTGGACCGGATCGTCCATGCAAAGGCGCATGCTACGTTGACGGCATCATCAGGACCTGCATGGACGCTATCGGGGTTGATGTCTATTGCGTCCTCGCTCTGCTTCTCTACGTATACTAAGCATACTTGTCTACTCTATGCCCTCTAAGCATATGCTTACTTGTCTACTCTACTTGCACCCTTCTCTACCTCTCTACCTCTCTCTAAATATACATGTACCTCTACTCCAAAGACCATCTATGCTTACATCTACATCTACATGTACTCGCCTATTCTTCTACTTCATTATCTCCTCGCGTTTGTCTACTTGCTCTCTTACAGTAGCTCCTCACCCTGCGTGCATTAGCTCGTCTCGACGTGTAGATTCTCTTTTCTTTTTCCTGCTTTATCTCAGTCTCGATGGCCTGCTTATTTCCGCTCGCTTCTGCAGCATGCTGCTTTTGGACTTTTGATGACTGTTCGTGCTGTATGCTTATGCTTACATGTTGTACACATACAGCACCCTCCACTGATCGTCGCGCCCGTCCATCTCCATTGACATCTCCATCACCCGCAGACAAGGGTGTTCTTCAACCGATCAGCAGTTAAGATGGGCCGGCGTCAGAGATAGTAAGATCCTTCGTTTGACTTTGGTTTGCTTTCGTGCGACGTGCAGTACTGCATCTATTGCATCTACTGTATGTCTCAGTCTATGCTTATGTGCTATAATTATCTCACTTATCGTGTATTCTATGCTTACTGCCGCTGGTCCCGCGTCAACACTGATTTTAACATATCATAAGGTCGATGCAGTACTTTTATCTTTACGTTCAGCCTTTGTTTCAGCCCATCTTTGTCTTGATCTTATCTTCCTTTCTCCCTCTCCCTTCTCTCTCCTTCTCTCTGTTTCCTTTCCTCCTCCGTGTCCTCCGACTAACCTCATGCATGCATCACGACATATGCAAGTAACAAGGTAACATCGGCATGGGGCCAGGTTACGTACGACTTGGAAGATATGCTTACAAGCTAAACAAACTAAAACACAAGTAACCACAAGTAACCACAAGTAACAACCACCGATCCGACTTTTTCATCTTGCGACTCAAAGACCTTTGACGATCGCCTATTGTGGTCTGCAGCCGGTGCTAGTCCTGCGTCTGCGCGCACGCTCGTCTGCCTTTCTCCGCAAAACGGGACCTGTCTGCTCTTTTCTGTGCGCCCGTTGTGTGAATTTACATTTACGTGCAGCGCATTTGAGCGCAAGGCGGGCGGTGCTGTGTATGTATGCTTATGCGGTCGCCGTGATTTGCCGCCATCGCGACGCAGCGTTGTTGCAGCGTCTGTCCCTCGGCTTTATTGCAATACGCATGCCCGGCGGATCTCGATTTCTGTCTGTCGTATTTCTTCTTCTTTTTTCTTCCCTTTCCCTCGCTCATATGACATCTACGCTGTAGATGTCATCCCACCACACCACCAGTAAGAAATTCCCTCTTCGGGCTGTAGCGGGAGCGCACGCACCACTGGATTTTGTATATGCTTATGTATTTACGTAGAGGCCGTCGTCAACGACACAAGCTCCATCCCGGTCCCGTCTGACTCGACGTGCCGGGGATAACACAGAGGGTCTTGCAAGTCTGCAAGATACTATTGGAAACGAGGAAACCGTACAAGATACAAGATATAAAAACATTAAATATAGTAAGCATACGTATCCCAAACTGGCAAAGAATCAAAATAACCAAAACCCATTTCCGTAGCCGTATCCAGGACTGTCGCGCTCGTGCTTTTCCTCCTCTCGTGTCCTCCTTTTGCACCTGTCGCCATAATGTCCTTTAGCCCTTGGCCCTTTTCCGTTGTGTTTATCCGCAATAAGTAAGAATCAAAAGTGTGCTCTCTGACGGCAGAGTCGACCGGCTTTATGTTGTAGTGTGTGTTGTAGTGTGTGTAGTGTGTAGTGTGTTGTGTGTGGATTCGTATTAATGGCTCATCAGGGTCGTAAATCCATTCTCTGGTTGTCGTGAACAGAGAATGTCGCCTCCTCTTTTTTAGTTTTCTCGTTTTTCCTTTTTTCCTTTTTTCCTTTTTTCCTTTTTTCCTTTTTCGCGTTCCGCCTCTATGCTTAATCACCGGCTGCATACTTGAGCAGCGATGACTTTTCGCATACCCCCGGCCCTATATTTATACTTGGCGGTGGCTCATATGTTGGACGTATGCTGTTTCGCACACTGTCCCGTACACTGCCGTTGGCCGGCACAGACCGGAGCCGGTGGTACGGCAGCCGCACCTCGGCCAGCTGCATCGGCATCGGCAGTAGCAAGCTCGTCCCGGACCGCGGCGCGAGACGCATGTTGTCGTCGGCATCTGCATCCTCGCGACTACCCCATGATGTCTGTTTGTTAGTTTCAGAAGATAGATGCTGTTATAAAATAAATAAAAAACCTACCATTCGATGAGTAAAGAGTGCGTAGAGCTTGATGAAGCCGTGGACATAGCCAAAGACAATCGAGACCGGCAGGTAGACGAAATCCGACGGGCTGCGCACAAACAGACCCAGCAGCTTGACCACTTTCGTGAAGCCAAACATAAAGGCAAACTGTGTCCAGAATGCATACTGCCGGTGCGTGTAGCTCCAGCCCTCGGTCGCGCGCCAGCACGAATACAGCAGCAGCGGGTCAATGGCAAAGGCGAGCGAAGTAAAGGTCGCAAGGTGCAGGGCATATGTGCACCAGGGTTGGCGTCTGTTTGTTAGCGTTGTAAACTCAAAGGTAGGGCATGCTACGGGGTAGGTAGCAGGTAGGCGCTGCGTAGATGGTGGAAGAGGGTAGGGCATGCTACAGGGTAGGTAGCAGGTAGGCACTGCTACGCAGCGCCTACCATGCAAAAACTCACCTCCAAACGTGTCGCTCCCGCACCAGACTCGTCCAGTTGCTGCGCCAGTTGCTGCGCGCCCAGCGCGCGCACTGGTAGAGAAACTTGGTGCTGTTTTCCAGCGTCGTTTCCACCTCGCACGCGCGCTCATACTGGATCCAGGTGTCCCAGCCGTGCGCCACGAGCCACCGCGTCACAAAGTTGTCGTCGTCCGTGTTGAGCACATACTTGCCCCAGTACTCCCACACAAACCCCTCCAGAAAGTCGTCGCTCTGTAAAATCTCCGTCCGGTATGCGCCCGTACGGCCTGACATGCACGACGTGCCGCCGTCAATGTTGTGTGTCGCTGAAATTTCAAAATTGCGCCGCTCAATGTACGCCGCGCCCAGCCAGTTGAAAATGCGCTCCGACAGCGGTCCGTCCCAGATGCGCCGCACGCGCTGGTTCGTGCCCACGCCGCCAATCTGGCTACTCTCAAAAGGCGCCAGAATCCACGGAATCAGTGTGCTCGGCCACGTCACGTCGTCGTCGGCCATGATCGTAATCGCCGTGTGCACCTGTGGCAGCGCCTTGCACACCTGCTTGCGCTTGTTCGTAATGTTGGTGTGCAGCACGCGAATGCTCTTGTAGCCCGTCTGGCGCAGCGACTCGGCCAGGACCTCGAGGTCCGCATACTTGCTGCTCGTCGTCACCAGGATAATCTCGCGCGGCTGGCACGCGATAATGCTCGCCAGCGACGGACGGAGCTCCTCAAAGGTGTGGTGAATCGTAGGAATCACAACTGTGACATCCTGCTCCGTAAACGTGGGGTTGTCGGGGATCGGCTTGGACTTGTAGCTCCAGTGGCTCACACAGTGCACAAGCAGCCGAAAATATCTGTGAATCCTGGTTTGTCAGTATGGGCAGGCCTTTTTTTTTTTAAAAAAAAAAGCAGAAGCAAAAACAGCAAAAACATACCAGACTATCCAAAACAAAACCATCCAAAACTGTGCCAATTGCAAGAAATTCAAGCTATTGACCAGGCTGACCGGCAGAGAGAATCCTTTCGCGTTTTCAGACGACATGGTATAGGTGCTTCGGCGTGGATTGTCCACATCGGAAAATGCACACGGCAAGGGACAAGGGAAGAGGGAAGCCAATCGCCGGAGCTCTACAGCAGCTCCAGAGGCTTTACGAGAGAGAGAGAACGATTCTTTAGATACAAAAAGAAACACGCCCCACGAATTGTGAATTGTTCGCGGGCCTGTTCTCTTGCTCAGCGTCTATCTACCCTGACAAGGCCACCAGCTGTTTTGAGCTTCCTTTCCTGGTGGTTTTGATCTTTTTGTCTTTTTGCCTTTTTGATCTTTTTGCGTTTCTGAGGGGTCTTGGGAGGGGGATTCTGAAAGTGGTGGTGAATTGGTCCAGTCAGGCCTGACTGGGATGGCCGTGATTATGGGTTCCGATAAATGGGAGTGGGCGTTTTGCGTTTTGCGTTTTGCGTTTTGCGTTTTGCGTTTTGCGACGAGAATCGATACAATAGCAAGTGTGCTGCAATCGAGGAAATCCGAATCCGTGGCGCGAGAGACGAGTTGGTGGATCGGCGGATCGATGGATCGGAGGGCAGGTTGAAGAGATGTAAAAGCGAGCTGGGGAGAAAACGAAAGTGAGCTGTATTAAGATTATAGGCAAAGTCAATCACCACGGCCAAACGATGTGCGCGAGTAAGTAGCGAGAGGTGGGAAGAGGTAGAGACAGAAGAAGCAGTAGTTTAAAGACAAGAGCTCTCTCGACTGGGACTGTCGAGATGCAGAGTGAGTGTAAAGAAGACGAGAAGACGGAAGACGAGAAGACGGGAGAGAGAAGACGAGAAGATGGGGTGATAAAGGCAAAGAGGAGAGGATGAAGAGAAATAGGAAATGCAAGATGTCATAAATAAGTTCTCGTCAAAGCAAAAGAGCTCTAACGTCCAATGCGTGCCTCTTTGGTTTTTCTTCTTCCGTGCTGTGCTCGATAAAAGAAGAATAATATAGAGTGATGCGGAATTAGTTAAAGTAACGAAGAAACCCTGTAGAATCAAACAACGAATGAAGAGCAAGGAAAAGAATAAGAGAATAAAACATTAAAGTGTACATGTAGTAAATAAAAAGCTTAAAAGAATAATCAAGTGTGCCGACAGAGGGGAGCTCCGAGAAAGGGAAGAGAAATAAAAGTAAAGAAAAAGAAAAAGAAAGAAAAGAAAAAAGAAAAAAAGAAAAGAAAAAGAAACCGATATATTAAATATAGATGTGGAGGTGGTGTGGAGAGAGAGGGTCTTGATCCTTGAGGCTACGTAAAAAAGGTACATCAGAGTCAAGTTGATGCAAAGTAGATGCGTACGACGTACACGTACATTGTATGCCGTTGCAATGGCTGAGTGGGTGCTGGGTACTGGGTAGTGCAAGTCTCCATCGGCCAAGCATCGAGTGGTGTCCATCTAAGAGTCTGTGTATTTGTGTATCTGTAAGTCTGGATGCAGATCGGTTTGAGCTTTGCCGGTGTTGGTGTGTTGTACGTCGTATGTGTGCGCTTACACATGTGGTTGTGTCGGTGCTCTTGTTTTGCGCCAGGCTGTTGAGACACGAGGAGACACGAGGGGAACATGGGGAGATATGGGGAGACACCTGACACGAGGAGGACATCAACAACGAACGGCACGCCATAAGACGACGACGACGACGACGACGACACCACCAACAACAACGACAGGCCATCCATATTCGGCAGTAACCGCCAACAGAGAACCTAAGCATAGACACGACAATGGCGAGAGAGGAGCCGAAGAGCGAGGACCTCGCATAAGCAAGTCACTAGCTCGTGGCTCGTGGTCGATAATGAAAACCATCCATCGACTTCTCCGTAGCCGCAGGGACAGGGCGGCCACCGACTGCGGAACGTCCTCGACGTCGATCTGCCTCGCCCCCTCGTCTCCCAAATTGCCTCTATGCTTCTATGCCCATGCCCAAGCCTCATGCCTCATGCCTCAGGTCCATGCCTCCATATGACCTTTCTTTATTACCTCATTGTTCATTTCTCATTGCTTCTCGCATTGCTCCTCAAATTGTAGCTGCTCGCCTCTCTTGAACCCTAAGCATATGTCGAGAATGCTGCAATAACAGGCAATACTCCGTTGAGGGACACTCCGGCCAAAGAGTGGAACTGCCCTGTTCGCGTTGTCTATTTGTCGTTGTATCCGAGGACCCCGTTTCAATGATGGAGAATGAAAGTGTCAAGACCCGCAGGGGAAACATCTGGACAATTGGAGGAGTAGCAAATAGCAAACTTATTGGCTCATAACCTACCCGAATGTGGTGCTGTAGTGCGTACTCCGTAGCTATTGCAAAAAAGTACTCCGCACTGTACATATAGCGGCAGAGGCCAGGCGAGGCTAGAAAGCCCGTCGCCGTTACTTGCAACTTGCTTCTCCTATCCGCCGCATCCTTGCACTCAGACTCTCAGTTGCTCGCTTCTCCTCTTCCGTGCGGTAAACTTGGAGCTCGGTTCGCTGTTACCATCATCGCCAGCGCCATTGTTCATCGTCATCTTATCTTGGTTGTAATCGGGGTCCTAAAGTCGCGCCGTGTCCGATCTCGAGTCTTTTTGCATCTCGTCAATTCAATGGATGTCGGCCCTTGCCTTCCTTGAACCATTCATTTGAGCCTCGCTGATAGCCGCCGGCCTCATCCACTGTTGTATCGATCTCGCCCGCTTAGCATCTAGCCGCCCCGTTTTCTGTTTCTCTCTTCCTGGTGCCGTCCATCAACCCTCTCAAAGCCAAGCGTCGTATGGCTTTGCTGTCCTGCACCAGACGAGGAGTGGAGCTGTGGGCATGTGCAGAAACAGACAACAGAAAACAGGCCACGGATAGACTACTCTGGGCCTAGAAGACCATAATACAGAAAGGCGCAGCGCACTCTCTCTAATCGCCAACAGAGTGGTGGATGACAAGACGTGCAAGTTGCCTGCCAATAGGACTCTCAACAATGTGTAGAAACTCTAGGCTCAATGCTCAATTTGGCCAAGCCAAGACTGGCCTGGACGCTCTCATGCACGTCAGACAGAGCAGCACCGATATTTTCGCCATCATGCAGCGGCTGTCTGCAACGGACAATCCGGGTCTGGTCTGGACAACGCAACCAACACAGCCGAGAGGCCGAGTGGTTCAACCAGATTTGAGTTTTTGTGCTGTCGTTTTTGCGGATTTGATTTCTTTGGATGGTTGTGATGATTGTGTGTGTCGTGTGTCGTGTGTGCGCGTTTGATTTTGTTTTATTTCGACTTTCCCCCAGAGTCAAAGCGAATCAGGCAACCGGTCCGGGCTGGCTCGAAACACTGCTTCTCGTTTCCTCTTTTCCTCTTTTCCTCTTTCCTCTTTCCTCTTCGGCGTGTCGTTCGTTGTAATGTCTACATGTTAGTCTGTCCTCAACGCAAAACAGTGGGGAAGCGGGATTGTCGTTCTCCATAGCTCTCCATAGCTCTCTTCATGGCCATCTGTGTTGACTTGCCCATTGCAGCTCTCCATAACCGCACGACGTATGCTTATGTACAAGTACCAGCAACAGCCAAGACCGTACGGCTCGTTGTCAGCAACATCCTTTGACGCGCAGCTAGCTCTCGTCCCAACCCACTCTGAGAGGGCAAGGGCCCCGTTTCTCATGCGGAGAGGCAGCGAGTGAGTATCGTGCCGTATCTGCACCCCAGCAGGGGCAGATATGCCGTCCCGTGGTCTTGTCAACGAGGCACGACTGTGACGGCAGAGGGTTGGGTAGTGTCGTTGAGTGCCTATCGAGTACCTGAGGACACCCATCCACTCGCTCTCCAAAGACCACCATCCTCATTCTGGACATTGGCCGTTCATGTAAGTTTCCTAAAGGAAGTTAGTTTCAGTAGCTTCAGTCCGCAATTCCCAGAGTGGTCATCAATCATCAAAGAGTTACAGGTACATACAACCTAGAAACACATTTAACAGGGGGCGGGATATGCCCCCCCCGGCATGTATCTTATTGCTCCATAGAGGGAGGGCCTTTGCTGATACCCTCAAACGCTTGTCACGAATACATGTCGTATCTGGCAAGAATCTTCGACGTGCATGTTCTGTTAGTCGCTGATCATTGGTCTTGGTCCCTTTTGTCCTGTATGTTAAAGGATATCATATTCTTACTTTCAGGTTCCTTTTTCATTCATTCTTCTTCTTCTTTTTCTCTTCGCGTATGCCGGATCGTGCCCGTTTTGCCGCGGCCGCCGGCAGACTGTCCCCGTCCGTACTCTAATTCACGAATCAGTCTTTGGTTCCAGCTTTCATGCTGGTAGAAGGGTCACAAATGTCAATGCGACGGCATTTGTACTCGTAGGTTGTAGAGATATGACGAGTCAATCTGCACGCGAGGGTGCACGGGTATGGCTGAGAGCTTCGGACACTGAAGGAGCCATGCACAGGAATATGCTTACAAGAGGCGCAGCCCCTACACCTTTTTGGCTTTTTGGTTTTTTCGGGTCCCATTTGCCTGCGACCTTCCTGCCGCAGAATCCGTTCTGATCCGCTCCAATTGAAGTTCGTGTCCGCCTTGCGTCTTTGTTTCCATCGGTGCCGTTGTCTTTGAGCTTCTACATATAGCTCCGCATTTGACCTAGCATCTGTGATGTGCTGTTTGTCCTATTTGGACCCGGTCTTTTGTGTTTCGTGTTTTGGTTTCTGCAATGTGGCAGCTCTGCAATATGGCAGGATGAGGAATGCTCCGAGATGGACTTCGGAGCGCGCATCGGGACTTTAGCTTGGCCATCGGCGCTCGCAGGGTGGTGGCGCACGCCTGGCAATGTGGCACACGGGGCAGCGCGGGAGTGACTGATGTGATATTGTGCAGCATTCCGTGTTAGTGTGCTGATGCAAGGACCCCTGTCCGTTATTAGTATAAGCATATGTACGTACAGAGTACCTTGCGCGGGGCATAAGCCGAACAAGAAGCACGGCTTACCGATGAAATGCACCGAGACGGAAATGAGATGGTGAGCTGCAAACTGGAACGACTGATAGGCTCAACACAATTTCTTGCAAATATTTTGGACAAATCATAAACAAATTCTGCAATGCTTTGGTATTACTGTGCCCCGATGAGCTCAGCAGAGTCCAACAAGCGAGCAATGCCCTGGCCTGTGCGCGGCATTTGCCATGTCGACGCCGACAGTCTCGGTGCAAAACCCTGCAGGAAGAGAACAGGCTAGACCGAGCAACGCAGGGCCAGACGCTGGGCCTGGAGGCTGGGGACCGACATGTCATCCGATTGTGATTGCTCGGAACACTCTCTGGCACTCTCATTTGACTGTTGCGGTCGGTTGCTGTCTGGTACCTAGTGCAGTCTGCCGCCTCCTGTGCTGCCAAGGCGAGAGAAGCGAATGTGAGGGTGTATGCAAACAAAGTGGCGTGTCTGTAGGATCTGTGATTCGTCCTTTGGAGCGTGCGGGAGCATTGCAGCAATAAAGAATAAGCAATAACATATAAGAGGCACAGAAGTAAGAAAATGGAGGGTCAAAATAGACGACAAACCAATGGCGTGTGAGGGAAAGGGGGGAAGATGTGTGGCCAGCTGGTTGTTCGTGGCGTCTACATCGTTCTTTCCTTAATTGGGACTGTACCTTCCAATTGTGAGGTAGAACTTGAGTACACGGCAGGAACGGCAGCTGTCTCCTTCCTGTTTGGCCAATGCGGTCTGGTCGCCAGGAAGGAACGACGAGGCTGCACATTCTCCTTCCATCGCTCCATTCAAAGTGACAGCATCGTGCTTAGTCATTCTTTGGTATCTGCATCCGCAGTCTTTATATTGAATGCGACCACTGCTATTCTGTGCCTTAAGTCATTCTTCATTGTGTCAAATTGGCACTGCAGTTGTCGTGAGCGTTGGTCCACCTGGTGGACAAGGATGCCGCGTCACCTAGCAAAGAAAGGACGAGGCAGATGAGCAAGAGCCATGATCATGACGCGTATTATATTGTTCTACGATACTCACGACGGCATGGTCACCGAGACGTGCCCGTGCCCTGGCGGACCACGCTCTGGCCATTGAGATGCTGACCGCTTGTGCTGGGTATGTACAAGTAGGGACGAAAGAGCAATGTTCAGTTAGCCCTACCCTGTGCTGCCTGTCACATATGATAATTGACGTGTTGACTGCGACCTTGCACAAGGTTCTATGCACAGAAGCACGCAAACACTGGACGGCAGGGATGGCTTTTATGCTTTCGGGTAGGGTTTATGCACTGATCATTATGCAATTCAGGAACGAACGGTTACCAGCTCAAGATTCAAAGTACATTTAAAAGTACCAAAAGTACATTTAAAGACAGCGACTGTAATGATCTGCGCACGCCTCGATACCGCCGGTCGAGAACAGTGGCACGACAGCCTTGTGTGGTCATGGCACAGGTGAATGCGTCCCAACTGGGCATGGTATGACGGCCAGTGCTATGCATAAACCCTCGGCGCCGACTGCGCCGTGGCTCGGACGGCAGCATGGCCCTGGTGGCGGAGAACGTCCAGCGACAATTTTCCAAAAAGTCTCTCGTACGAGTTTTCACTCTGCACTTCCGTAAGAGTTCTTTGCGCGTTGGCTGACCTCTTTCCTCTTTGATTCTATTGTGTACATCAATCAGCAATCAGCCGAAATCCTATCACACCTATCAAATATCACAACCGTCCACCCATCCTACCTCCTGCACGAGGGTTGCATCCAATAAAACTCTGCGCTGCAGATACATTAAAGAAGAGACAAGACGGCTGCACATCAGTCTGCACCAATCGCCCCGCGCCAGAGTGCGCTCTTCTTTAATTACTATTTATCTCACATTTTCCCTTTTCGCTTTGCTGTTGTCTTTTGTCCCCATCTGATTTGTCAACGCCCTCCACCTCCTCCTCCATCCTCGTGCATACCCTCCTTGCCGTCTGTTAGTATTGTGTATTACTCCGGTGGTCTTATCCTTTTTCGATGGCAATTCCATATTTATCTCCATTGCCGTTCGAAAAAAGAAAATAGGAACGTTCAGTCTCGTTCCTCCCTGTCAATGTCACCCTGTCACTCTGCCAGGGGTATCTGAGCTGTCACGACGGACAGGAAGCAGAGACGAAAGCAAAGACCAGAGCAGCCAGGAGAGAATTCGGGTCTGTGAGTTAATTAAAATAAAATCAAATATAATCAAGGGCTCCGATTGACTTCGGTCGGACAATAAGGTTCTAGAGCAGACAACCGGACAACAGCACATACTGGGTATGCACAAATATAGATAAAGTGGCCGCCGCTAAACCAGGAAAGCTTCCGCCCAGCTTGGTGTATTATGTATCACATGTATACTCCGTATAGTTGATAGACGAGAATACACATCAGCCGTACTCGTAGGCTTGCATGAAGCATTGACTCTTTAAATGAGAATTGAGAACTGGTATACCTCCGCATGCAGTGTCTACGCGGCTCCTCTGTCGCCATGCGGACCGCCGTGATATTATTAGAATGCAACTGGCAAAATACAAAATACAAACGGTTTTGCGAGTGTAATCGCTAAATCTCACTGGATGATAGAGCCAAGTTGCAAAACTACCACATCGTACAACGACGCGGTACGCTCAGCTCACAGACGATAGTAGAATATCTAAACACTGGTACAGCCCGTACTTTGTCCATGCTCACTCCTCCGGGGAAGCAGAGGATGTGAAGCCGGAGCGGGTGGTCTAAAATGATGTGCGTACCAAGACTGATCACCGGCGGGAAGAGATGAGAGAAGATGCAGAAAAAATAGAAAAAGAGGAAGAAAAGGAAAGTCAAAATAAAAGTGAGACAGGAGATGAGATAAAAAAGACAGGAGACAGATAAAGAGCAAAGGGAGGAGATGAGATAAAAAAGACAGGAGACAGATAAAGAGGTTCCAATGCCATTCGCCAGGGGAAGATCGACAGCGGCCTCGGTTAGACAGGGCTGTCCGATTTGCATCCGTAGAGCAAGGCTGCCGACTGCTTGTTTGCCATGTTTGCCATGCCGACTCGTGCTGTCCTCCTCTCGCACAACGCTCGGCCTTCCAGTAACATAGTTGTCTGGGTCTGATGCAAATGCAGTACACCCATATGCTTGCTATACGAGGGTGATAGTGGTGATACAAATGTGACATGTGTAACGGAGGTGTACATCTGCCCTTGCCATGCTGCATAAGCACCCATGACGTGCTTGCAACCGAGCTACGGCACCGAGCTACGGCACGACCTGCATCGTGCAGATGCATCATGAGTAGTCAAAAGTAACTTCTGCTTTTTGTCTCTGGAGGCAATAACAGATACCAGGCGGTTCCCGTTGTATATTAGTCATCATATCACGCGCTGCACGTCACGAGAGCAGTGGTCATGTATTTGATTTGCGTACTCTGCCAGCTGTCGTTGCCTCATAGTCGGCCTCTGTTGACTAGGTGCTTGCGGCCTGGCACTGGCCCACCCAGCTATCGGCCTGGGGCCGTTTCAGCGCCGCCGCCGCTGCCGTTGCTGCCACCATGTCTGTCCGCTTCTCACACACTGCATTGAGAAACGACAGTACCTCCATTGTCGTCTCGTGTGTGCCCTGCTCCGTGACATTAACAAAGAGCCCGGGGTACTCGTGCTGCGGGAAGACGTACAGCCGGCCCTTGCCGCGCGCCTGCATCTCGTGGATCGCATCGGTCACGCTGCCCACGATACTCGTGCCGCCGTCTGCTATCCGGTGCACGCTGTAGTACTCGCGGTCCGACGTCTGCGAGCGGCGTTCATGCTCCTCGGGTCGGCACTCGACGTAGATGGGCACAAACGGCCGGCCAGCCCGGGCCGCCGCAGCGGCATACCGCCGGGCCCCCTCAGCACCCTCGGCGTCATCGGCGCGGCAGTCGGTAAAGATGACAATGCGGTTCGCGATCGCCTGGTCGGCCAGGCTGGCAGACTCGTCCGGACTCCGAAGGTACTTGGAGAAGCAAGCCTCCTGCTTCTGGCGCAGCTCGTGCTCGAGTTGCATCTTCTCCGTGTCTTCAGTCGTGTATGCGCCGCCATTCTCTTTTTTGCTCTGGCCTGATGCGAGGCCCGCGAGACTTCCGACGCCCACGGTCTGCGCTCGCTTGCGGTGGCTCTGGTTCAGCTCGACGCAGCGGCCGAGCTGGGCATCATGCGGCAGATGGAGCTGGTCGGTAAAGGAGCGGTCGTCAATGAGAACAGCACGGTCGCACCCAAGAATCTGGGCCAGACACTGGGCCACGGTCTGCTTGCCCATAGCAGGCCAGCCGTTGATCCAGACTACTGGCTGAGGAGGGCGAATCTGACGAGACATGATGTGGCTGTGCTGTATCTTTGCTTGTAGCTTGCTCGTGGCCGACACTTGAGCTTGACTCCAGGATCTTTTGGTCGCTTGTCGTTAATGTTCGGAGATGTTGTAAGATGATAAGCTGGGGCAAGGCCCAGGTTATATTATTCGTAGATTCAATATCGGAGGCCATCGGAGCTCTCTTGCTCTTGTCTGAAATCAGGCATCAGGCATCGAGCACATGTGCCGATGGCGCAAGGCGTCGAAGGTCTTGGAATCAATGGACGTCAGTCATAGTGGAGACTTCCATGCTGTTGAGAGACGCAATTGGAAAGAGGTTGACGCGTTCTTGCCATATTGACTTGTTGTCGGATGCCAGATCGAGAAGGAGCATGGTGATGCGGGTAAACAGGCCAGTCGCTCCTTCCTTGAGCGATGCACACAATCTTAAGCCACTGATATATAAATACATAAAATCAATAAATGTGTTCGGCACTCTTCTCTTCCGAGATGTCAATGATAACGATGAATCAGCACAGCCAAAGTCGAATGATCACACACGGAGTATGTGAAGCCCGGAAATCAACATACTTCCTAATTGGGAACGTGTAGTCAGGGTCTAGTCCAGGAACTACGGTGAAGGAAGAGTAACAGCATTCACTTAGCAGCTTGGCTCTTTGTTCTATATGTATATGTATCTAAGTGTAATGGACTAATTTCGTTTAATTTACTTGCTCCTCAATAGGCTCGGGCAATGCTTCTTTTGGTAATTCTCCTCTCATCTTATCAGAGCATTTGATGAATAACGAAGGATGTGAGTGGATAAGGAGGCTAGAGTGAAGAAAGAAGCAGATTTGAGGTGAGCTGAAAGAAAGCTACAAGGGTTTCCGGATTTGGACATGCCATTGTGATTCCGCTCTTCTTTCCGCTCTTCTTCTTTTTCCTCTTCATCATGTTCTTCGTGTTCTTCATGTTCTTCTTCTTCCCGTTCTTCTTGTTCTTTGTGTAGCTTGTGTTCTTCGTGTTCTTCTTCTTCTTCCTCCTCTCCTCTCCTCCTCTCAGTTTCTTCATTTCGTCTCTCTAAAATGTAAAGACCAACAACCCACAATATGCGGCGTCAAAAGACAAAGACGAAACAATAAAAGAATCTGATACCCCAGGGCATCAGGTACAGTCCGTTTAAAATTAAAGAGCCCAGTGTGGTCCACTGCGTCCACCCAGGAACAAAGAACGAACAAAGAAGCAAAAGCAATGAGCCGCAGCGTGGTTGTATTTTCTTAGCATTATTCGTATTGAAAAGCACTTGTTGCGTACATCCTGGCAAGGGCCGGCGGTTGTAAACAAGGTCCAACCGACAAAAGATGGATAAATAAAAAGGAGAGCGGGCGGCAACAAAGAGAGGACGGACGTGCGGCGGCCATGGTCAATTTCAATTTGGACGAGAATCAAATTAAATTGCAGGACTAAAAGCGAGAACAAAGAAGCATGAGGAGTAAACAGAGAGGGGACATGAGCATTCATTCATCAGGCAGTCGTCATAATCGTGGACAGGGGAAGTGAGCGTGGACGTGGACAGTAGACAGGTAGAAGGGGGAGAACAGAGAAGATAAAAGAGAAATTAAGAAATATAAAGGAAAGTAGAAATAGAGAAAGAAAGATAATAACGTCATAGACGGTAGACAGAACCATAGACAATAGACAAGACAAAAGAAATTCGTTATCATAACCAAGAGAAATTATAAAATTAGACGCGGCAGGCTTCAGTCACCGTCCCGCCGAGATGCTCCAGGTTCGCCCGGATCTCGGTCGTCGCATCGGCGTCGCCCGTGCTCTTGTACACGTACGACACCGTCATCGGCCACGCCTCGGGGAACGGCACCGGGATCTCAATTGTGTCGCCCGCCGCAACGCGCCGCGACAAAATAATCGCCGCCAGCCCGGGGAGGCGACCAAGCGACGGGTGGGGGCCTGCTGGTCAGTGTTGCTCGTTTTCTCTGTAATCATCGTATTGTAAACCTACACATCGGAATGGGAATCCGCCCGTTGGCGGCAAAGACGCTCGGCGACGGTATCTCTTTGGCGGACGCCGGCGGAGGCTGGCTCGTCTGGCGTGTGTTCCGGCGCAGGCTCGGGTGCGGACTGGCCGGCCCTTCGTCCGCCGCCGGTCGTTTTTTGCTGCCGGTCGGACTCGCAAACGGCGTCGTCGCTGCGTGTACCGTTGGCGACGCCATAATGTTGACCGTCGACGGGCGCCGGTGGTCGGGCCGCGGCAGCGCATCGACGAGTTCTTGTAGGTCAAACTCGCGCTGCAGCGTAAATGGCGACCGGTCTGTGTTGGCGGGCGTGATGCGTGCCGAGACAACGAGGCGGCTTTCGGGCGGTGGTGTCGACAGCAGGGTGTCGCTTGATATGGAGGTGGGTTTTTTCTTTTCCTTTTTTTCGCTCTTTTCGCTCTTGTCGTTCTTTTCTTTGCTATCTGTCTTTCGTACTGTCTCCGTCACATCACTCACGCTGGCGCTCGGCCGGCGCAGTCGGACGGCCTTGACATAGACGCAGGGCGAGAGTGTGCGCGGTGACTGCGCAACGGGACTGTCGGCACTGCTCAGATGAGAATGGGCCGAAGGATAGCGGCGCATGTGCGGAGATGCCGAGGAGCCAGGATCAGAGACAGCAGCAGAGACGGTGACGAGCGGTGTAAGACGGCGGTTGCCCACGAGAGCGCCGTTGCCGCTATCGCGTCGCTGCATGGTATGCGTTCCGGGCGGCGCATCGCCCTTGGCAAGACCCGACAGCAGCATGGCACGGTTCTGGGCGAAGAGAGAGGTCGCGCCGGCACTGGCATTGGCCGAGTCAGCAGCAGACACGGGGCTGTTGACAGAGACGTCGCCGAGGCGGCGGGCAAGGTCGGACTGGGCCGACATGGGCGGCGGTGTCAGCATGCGGCCGTCCGGTGGGCCGGCAGAAACCTCAATGGTGAGAGACATGGTGTCGTTGGACGTGGCGGCGGCGGCGGCAGCTTCTGACGCGCGGGTAGCCGGTCTGCGCGGGCTTCTGTTTGCTGTTGCGCTGGTTGTTGTGGTAGAAGACGAGGAGAGTGAGCTTTTCAGACGGGAAGAAGACGGCGTGCGTTTACCAACAGCCGTCATTTTAAGGGTCAGGAGATGTCAAGGTGTCACAATGTCAATGTCAAGGAGTTGGTCAAGAAGTAAGGGGTCAACAGAGCGATGTGCATGAGGAAGTGAGGCAGGACGATGAGGTGAGGTGAATGGTGGGTGAAGAGTCAGAGTGAAGGGAAAGAGACGAAGAGGACGACGAAGACAACGACGAGACGACAGCACAAGACAAAGGGGAATCAACACGAGAAACGAAAAGTCAAGGGGAGGTCATGTATCATAAATAGATCAAGGGTGAAGTGAAAGAAGCAGAGAAGTGAAGGCTGTGATTGCTGACAGGCTGACGACGAGCATAAAGAAAGACCATGCTAGGGGGGTAGAAGATAAAGGAGGGAAGCATAAAGAGAATGCAGGCAAAGGATGCAATGAAAGACGGTCAAAGGCTGCGGTAAAGGCTGCAGTCAAAGGAGGCAAAGGAAGTGCAAGGCAAATAATCAAGAGTCAAAGAGCAAAGAGTCAAAGGGTCAAAGGAGAGTAGGCGGGTATCAAAGAAAAAGAAGGGTACTGGTGAATGAGAAATTAAATAAATAAGCCATCAATGAAAGGATGAAAGAAACGAAATGAAGAAACGAAGAACGAAATGAAGTGAAGAAGAGAAGAAAGAAATAAAAACATAGCTACGGAGAAAGGACGTCGTCTAATTACACATGTAGAGCCGACATCCCTGTACGTGCTTTGTTTGTTAACGCCGCCAAACCAAACGCACCGACGAAGAGCGGAAGCGGTCGACAGATGCAATATTGACAGGAGAGCATGTTGGTGCATCAATACGGAATGATGTGACGAGAATGAGGTATTTGTTGTCTTGACTTCTTTGGCTGTTGGCGCGAGGTCGACTCGTCGTGCATATGCGGCCGGGACACCATCTTTTCTACTGCATGCAGCGTTCTTTGGTCTTTCTTTCTTTTCTGACATTTCTTGGTTAGTTTTGATTATTTTTGATTATTCTTGGTTAAGATTTGCTCCTTGCTGCAGTTTCTTTCATGCACGGCGTGCACTTATGCAAGCCGAAGTGTGAAGCGAGGGGCGATTAAATGATGGCGGCTGTCGGATGAGGTCAGTTGACGTATGGATGAATGTAAGCATAGATACGGATGAATGTGATGGGACATGGTTAATGTTTGAAAAAAAAATTAAAGATCAAGATAAATGTTGAAACAAAATCAGAACAAAAGAGACGGCCAACTTTTGCCGGTTCGGCGCCTAGATGGTGACGACATCCGGCGTCAGTACTCGACTGAGTCTGCATAAGATTGTTTATACTTGCATAACGGTGGAGTTGAGAACAAAAGAAGGATAAAAGAACAAAAGAAAGGAATGAGAATGGGGGAGGGGTTGTACGAAAAAGACACAAATGACCGGTCAAAGAGAACAAAGAGCCTGCAGCACTTGCGGTTGAGCCATAGAATGAGCAAAGACGGGCCATATGGACCAAGTGCCAAGCCAACGGTTAGCAGGATAGTAGTAGATGGATATGGGAGGAGAGTAGGAGGAGAGGGGGAGAGAAAGAGAGGATAGGAAAGGAGAGAAGGGAGAGGATGCAATGATGAGATAGACGACGAGACCCGAGACGACGAGACAACAAGACCTGAGACGGCGAGACATGAGACGGCGAGACGACGGACAATGAGATGATGAAACGAAGAGACGATGAAACGAAGAGAGAAGAGAAACGAGAACACAGATAGTAGAGAACCGAGGAGTGAACGAACCAAGTCGATAGACAGCGTCTAGCGCAGTGTTTCAGACCACGGTAGTCGTCGCCCAACATGATGTGCGCCTGGGTGACGGTACTTTAGCTCTCTTTGATGTGATCTTCTACTTCGGTCCGGCATGATCTGGTCTCGACTCAGCTGCCGCTCTTGTTGACGCCTTGTTCTCCCTGGGGCGCTTCCCAAGACGCTTCCCAAGGACGCATCGGTAGTAGTCATTGGTGAAGCCGTTAAGGCTGTCCCGGATGTCTCAGTCTCTGACACGCCATAGATCCAAGGGATTGGAAACAAAGAAAAGAAAAGTTGAAAATCGAGATCACTGCTTGACGTTAATCTGAACGAGATCTGTCGTCAGCTGTGAGACGTCGTTTTGATATCAAGCTCCAAGTGACACTGTAGTCTACTGTACTCACTGTAATTTTCTGTACTCACTGTAGGTTTCTGTACTCACTGCAATCTACTGTTCACTGTAGTTTACTATTTACTACTGTATCTACTGTACGACTGTACACATTACTGTAATTGCTGCAAATATGAGGCATCTTACACTTGTCAACAAAGAGCACCTGCAACGACTATCAGAACAACAAAGAACCCGATAGGGAGAGAAACCATCTTGAAACAATAAATAACAGCACTAGCACTAGAATTTGGTCCCTTTTATTTTTCGTTATCCTTTTCATCAAGATGAACTCTTCTTTCGATACATCAACAACAACATCAAAACAGTCGCATTGAATATCACTCACGTGATCTCGGCACGGTGGAGCCGATCGGCGGCCACGTCGCATTGACTCGGAGCTCGAGCTGAGCTAGCTGTCGCCGTGCTCCGGAACGTGACTTGCCTCGACGATACCAACACCACCATACGATCGGCACCTCTCTACTTCTTCACACGCAGCTACGCCTCAACCTTCCTCGAGTCTTCCTCTACTTCTTTACACGCCGCTACGCCTCGACTTTTCCCTTGAGTCAGCTGGTTTTATCCGGTTAGCCTGCCGCAACGGCGCCTCTCGACGTGTCCTTCTGGAGCTTCCTGACCTTCCTTTGACCTCTTTATTTTGCCGTCTTCGACGTCCGTTTGTGTACAAAGACGCCAAGACTGCTCGATCTCCGTGCCATGGCCGAGCCTGGGTCTGCCGCGGCGGCCGCTGCTGCGGCTGCCAGCAACTACAAAAAGCTCAAGGAAGACTTTGTGTCGAACCTGGCGGGCGGATCGGCGACGGAGGTCTTTCTCGTCACAGCCGTGGCTCCGGCTACCGTTCTGCTCTGGTCGGTGCTGCAGCGGCGACAGTCGTTCTTCCGCCCCTACACGCCACTCGCCTTTTTTATCGACTACCTGCTCAATGCCGGCGCCATTCTCGCGGCCATCACGGTCTATGCCAACACACCGCTGCTGCTCAGCGGCCTGCTCATCGGCATGACCCTGTTTGTGGGCGCGCTGCCGCGCAAGACCGACGAGCCGCGGCGCAAGGCCAAGAAGCCCACGGCCACCAAGGGCGCCACCAAGGGCGCCACCAAGGGCGCCACCAACGCGGGCACGCCGACGCCGAGCCTGCTGCCCCGTAAAGCCTTTTTGACCACGTACCGCGGTGCCATGATGGTCATTACGTGCCTGGCCATTCTCGCCGTCGACTTCCGCATCTTCCCGCGGCGGTTCGCCAAGGTCGAGACCTGGGGCACGTCGCTCATGGACATGGGCGTCGGTTCGTTTGTCTTTTCCGCGGGCGTCGTCGCGGCGCGCGGCGTGCTCAAGGAGCGCATTGCGGGCCGCACGACGCCTCTGGGCCGGCGGCTGGCGACGTCGCTGCGCCACGCGCTGCCGCTCTTTGTGCTGGGCGTTGTGCGCCTCTTGAGCGTCAAGGGCCTCGACTACGCCGAGCACGTGACCGAGTACGGTGTGCACTGGAACTTTTTCTTTACGCTGGGGCTGCTGCCGCCGTTTGTGGCCGTGGCGCAGGCGGCGCTGCAGGTGGTGCCGTCGTCGGCGGCGCTGGCGCTGCTGCTGTCGGGCGCGTACCAGGTGGCGCTGGAGACGACGAGCCTCAAGGCGTACGTGCTGACGGCGCCGCGCGTCGATCTTGTGGCCAAGAACCGCGAGGGTCTCGCGAGCTTCATTGGCTACCTGGCCATCTTCCTCGCCGGCCAGGACACGGGCATGTACCTGCTGCCGCGTGCGTTTGTTGGTAGCAAAACGACGCCGCGCGCAGCGACAGCGGTGGCGCGGCTGTGGCAGACGGTCAAGGCGCACCCGCTGCCGGCATGGGCCGCGGCGTGGTGGGTGCTGCACCAGCTGGCCATTGACCCGCGCTACGGCCTGGGCCTGACCGAGTCGCGCCGCATGGCCAACCTGCCGTACGTGCTGTGGGTGCTGTCCTTTAACACGCAGCAGCTGGCCATGTTCTACGCCGTGGACGCGTACGTGTTTGGCGATGCGCGGGCGGACGACGAGGCGGCGGCGCACGACGAGGCGACGAGCGTGGTGCTGCGGGCGTACAACCGCAACGGCCTGGCGGTGTTTCTGCTGGCGAACCTGCTGACGGGCCTGGTGAACCTGACGGTGCCGACGCTGGATGTGTCGCGGCCGGTGGCGTCGGGCATTCTGTTTGGGTATGCGGGCGCCATCACGGTGGTGGCCGTGGCGCTTGAGAAGTACGACATTACTATCAAACTGTAGTGTGTAGTATTTATTAAGTTGGTTTTGTGATAGTCGGCGTTGGTACATAAAAGCGCTGTTTGATGAGCATAACTCGAGAATTTACTGATGTTTTTGATTATTTATCTTTTAATTTTTTTTTTCTTGAGTGATCCTTGCTGGCTTTAGCTATTGCATTTTGTTTTCTATTATTCTTGTTGTTTTGTTGATCTGAACTCTATATAAAGAAGATCATCAATATTGAGCAATGTGCCACATATACCCCAGAAGTCAGATTCAGCCTTGTTATAGGAATGCGCGTCGTTGATCACTGTATGCTTAAAGTGCATAACGGTTGGTGCCCCTCCTTGTACATATAAGCTTATATTGGAATGTCGATACTGGCTCTCCTATTTAGATTGGAATGTCGATACTGGCCCTTGTTTACATTGGAATGTTTGTCGATATTGATTGCTTTTACATGACACCTCTGCTAGTTAAAAGACACTATTCCGCCGTCCATACAAGACTTGATGATAGTGCGTAAGTAAGCAAGCGTCTGCGTTGTTTCTTCGCTGGCTTTCATTCGTGGAGGGTTGCATCGGAGAATTTGGACACGGTCAAGTATGCTTAGGCAAATCATGTCTCTTTAGCTTGTCTAGACTTGTAGTGATGCCACGCTGGCAAGTCTTCTTGACGTATCACATGGCATCTGCTCACCGCACTTTGCGCTCCTGGCATCATATACTGCTGGCACCCAGCCTGGACTCGATCGACGATGAAACAGTTTACTGTAAGCATGCAGGCGCAGACTCGATGTCATGCACAGCGCGTCGCGTCACTTTGTTTATGGCTTGTTCCTACATACATAAGCATACGTATAAGCATACTCCGTATAAACCAGCCGTCAAATCACCACACATTTACGCAAACACAGCCAGCGACTGCATGAACGCAATATCCTCGGTAATATCCCGAGTCCCCTGCGTCCTGCGTCCTGCGTCCTGCATCTGCATCCTGCAGCTGCATGCAAGATGCTGGTGTTTCCACTGGCAATAAACGAGAGCTCACGTTGTCACATGCAAGGTCCTTTCACGGCAGGCCAATGTCTGACAGCAGGTCAAGTTATTCCCACTGCGTACATTTACATTACTTGGTCCTTCATTAAATAACCAATGTGCATAGCCTCGTCTGGTCATCTCCTTTTGTTCTTGTGTCTCATTCATCCAAACATCCAATCGACCCGTCATGATATCATCATAAATTCAGACGGATGCATTGATCCCAGCTCAAGATCAGCCCGTCCGACGCCACCCAAGCGTCGCATTCGTTTCTTCTTTTTGTT
This sequence comes from Ophiostoma triangulosporum, assembly GCA_029298705.1. Lineage (NCBI taxonomy): Eukaryota > Fungi > Ascomycota > Sordariomycetes > Ophiostomatales > Ophiostomataceae > Ophiostoma > Ophiostoma triangulosporum. The sequence goes on along the minus strand of JANSLO010000009.1, from coordinate 884,511 downwards.
CTTCTTTCTTCTATCTACGGAGTAAAATCTACATTATATGTGCGTACTCCGACTATTGCCAGGGATGCTCCCCATAACCTTGCTCCCCATTGCTTTTGGTTCAATGCGTGGGCGCATCTTCCTGCCCAGTCCGGCTATGCCGGTATTGTATGTAGTGTATGCTTAGATTCGTTATTTCAACAGTGGTATGACAGGACAAGACGCTCGTTATTGTGTGTTACTCCGTACAGCGTCTACATATAAGCATATGCGTCGGGAGAAGAAGAACACTGCTAAATGAATTGCTGACTCATCAACTCTTACCGCTGTCCTGACAACTCACACACCCACTTACACACATGACCCACACATCCCCTGTCGCGATAGTGGATCGCTCCTTGACGAGATTAAATCAAAATTGCATGGCAGACCTGTCTTTTGATACAAAGTACTTGTCGGTCTTGTGTGCTATTGCACGTACGGAGTAAATTGGTGGCTGTCCTTCTTATCTTTCCTCTCATTACTCCGTAGGATACCGCCTTATTCTCACAGTTGACTAGCACGTGACATATCGACGATACCATCTCCACTGACCACAAGAGCATGATATAAGCATAAGCATACATATACATGTAGCTATGAGATATCTCGAAGAGACAAAACATCGGAATGAAGTTAAGTGAATTGATTTACGTGCTGTAGTCGATTTAATTTTCCTATGAGCGGTCGTCACTCGGCATCATGGCCTTGCATAGCGTATGGTTTTTACTTCTTCTCTTCTTCATCTAACACATCTCATTTACTCTGTATTCTGTACTACAAATACCTCTAAGCATACATAAGCATACATACGGAGTATACTCCGTATGCATACAAATACCCTACGCTACGTACTATGACAGCATCATCTCATTTTGATTACTTAATCACACTAATCATCCGTTCGGCCCAAGCTGTTAGGATCGACAGTGTGGCAATGACTTGCATACATTAAGAGCTGCTCGTGGCTTGCCTGATGCAACAAACCGCAACAAACCACGGCCAGCTTTCATCTCGTAAACAATGTTCAGTATTTCTTTGAGCTGTAACAGCGGCTAGCAGCAGCCCGGACCGCGCTTTAGCCGAGCTTACCGCATCCGGGCAAGGCAAAACGCGTCAAAGCCAACGGACAGATGGTGACAGAGACGTCTGATATGCAGTACTTACACATACATACACATAGCAGAGCTTCATCTGCCAATTTGTGAAAAAGGCATCAAAGTGCGGTCATCTTGACTGACCGCACTTTGCCTGACTGCTTCTGCATCTTCCGCCATCTTTCTTCCGCCTTCTGATATCTGCTGACTAACGTTGTTTTACGTGTCGAGGCTGCCCCACTTGCTCCTTCCTTAATTTCCTGTGGCTCCTTTTTTCTTTTTTTACATTTAATTTTTCTTTTATTTAATCTGCCTCGCTCGAGCACAAAGTACTCCCTGTCCCTTGTTTACCAACCACACTTTGATACATATGCTTACTCTACTTTACTACTTGCACAACCACTACCTGAGTACTTATCAGAATACTCTATTTCACTACCCTTCACTATTGTACACGTAAATGCATGTAGGGTAGGGCCACCGCCAAAACGCGCACGTCGCGACACGCCCAATCAAGCACACCAAACTGGGAAAGAGCGGCAGCGACTACCCTGGTCGTTCTTTCCTTCTCTCGTCGTATTCCCCTTTCCTCTTCTTCTCTCTTTTCCCGCATCGTCGTTTTGTTTCTGGATCTTCTTGTCCTCTCCTATCCTCTTTTCTTCTCTACCGCTCTTCTCTACTCCGAACCTCTCTCCTCTCTTCCTCTCTCACCCTCTCCCAGCCTCTCCCTACCTCTCTACCGCCTCATCCCTGAAGCTCCGCCATCTCCCCATCCTCTTTCATTCGGCGTCTTCTTTTATCCTTTTAGTAATTTCTTTGTTTTTTTCTTCTTTTTATTTTCTTTCTCTCTTGACCTATCGTGCTCTGTCTATCCCACTTCCTCTCCTTGCCGCATCTTAGTTGGCCGGTGCTCCTCGACACTGTGACACTGTATGTTGTCTCTCGGCGACCCGTCAACTGTCGTCTCCTGAACGTCGCTACTGTCGCGCCACAAACGGACCAACATCTCAATCGGCCACACAACATCACACTGACTGACCTCGACCTCGACCTTGACCACACCGACATCAACATCACCATCTACTTCACCGTCGCGATTGACCTCACCACATTGACGTCGAGCCGACTCTACCGCAACTCTACCGCAACTCATCTGCCCAACCTACGCGGTGCATCCGTTATGTCGTCTGCTGCCCTCCAGTCGCCCGCAGGACTCCCGTCTACTCGTCACTACACGCCTTCGCACACCGCCTCTCCGTCGCGCGATTATCATGCCAGCCAGAATAGCATAAGCAACGCCAACGCCGTCAACTCTTACACCAACGGCACCATCAACGGCAACGGCCACACCAACGGAACTTACTCCAACAGCGCCGGCCACATGTCACAGACAAACTCGCCCATGAGCTCGCGCGCAGCTCTCTCCTCCCCCGTTGGTACCTCTGCTGCCGCCAATATGGCCGCCGCAGCCATCGCCGAACAAAATCACAACAGCCCCTCGGGCTCGGACCGTCGTCGCCGCCACCACAACCCCCCGGTCGCTCCGCCTCGCACATCTTCTCAGCAGCAGCAGCAGCAACAACAACAACAACATCAACAACAACAGCAGCACCGCCAGCAGCAGTACCACCACCAGCAGTCTGTTTCCATGTCTGCAGTGCCGCCGTCCACTTCAAGCAACTCACGCAGAAACACAGCATCTGCTACAGTCCCCTCTTCAGACCCCACTCGGACTCGTACTCGCGACTCCCGCGCCGACGACTCCGCTCGCCGGCGACAGCAGGAGCAGGAATACGCACAGCGGGCTAGCACGGGTGGCAACTCTAGATCAGCCGTTGCAGCAGCAGCAGTGGCAGCTTCCGCTCTGCCAATACGAAGCCACCCTGGTGCCGCATCACATTCGTCGTCGCACACTGCGTCGCGCGAGACCAGCGAGATCCTCAACTCCACCCTTGTCACCCGCGACGAGGTCGACGTTGAACGCGAGCGCGTCCGCCTCGCCATGGCCCAGGAGAGCCAACATGCCTACGAAGACCCCGACGATGCCGTTCCGCCGCCCATCGCCACTCAGCACGTTCCCGAACAGCCAATAGAAGAGACCCGCCGTGGCGGCCGGAGTCGTCATGACCACTCCCGTCGCGAGAAGCAGATCAAGTTTGGCGACTACATTCTCGGCAACACCATTGGCGAGGGCGAGTTTGGCAAAGTCAAGCTGGGCTGGAAGCAAGAAGGAGGTGTTCAGGTACGTTTATCGTCTTCACGTCAGTTGTGTAGTCCGCGCCAGGAACTAACATCGACAGGTCGCCATCAAACTTATCAAAAAGGATGCCCTCGGCGGCAACCCCACAAGAATGGCAAAGATCAAGCGCGAAGTTAACATCTTGCGCCAACTCAACCACCCCAACATTGTCCAGCTCCACAAGATGGAGGAGTCTGAACACCACTACGGCATCGTCCTCGAGTACGCTTCCGGCGGTGAGCTGTTCGACTACATCCTGAACCACCGCTACTTGAAAGACAATGCTGCGCGCCGCCTTTTTGCTCAGCTCATCTCCGGTGTCGGTTACCTGCACAAGAAGGGCATTGTGCACCGCGATCTCAAGCTCGAAAACCTGTTGCTCGACCGCAATCGGAATATTATCATTACCGATTTCGGCTTTGCCAACTCGTTTGATCCCGCTGAAGAGCTCACCGAGGACGAGGAGAGCAACCTGTTTGACCGTGACTACATCAAGCGCATGGGCTTTGACATTGTCAAGTCCAACGGTATGCGGAAAGCCGACTTGATGCAGACTAGCTGTGGCAGTCCCTGCTATGCTGCGCCAGAGCTCGTTGTTAGCGACTCCCTGTATACTGGCCGCAAAGTTGATGTCTGGAGCTGCGGTGTGATTCTCTACGCCATGCTTGCTGGTTACCTGCCGTTTGATGACGATCCGAAGAATCCCGAGGGCGATAACATCAACCTCCTCTACAAGTACATTGTCAACACACCCCTCACCTTCCCCGAATACGTCACTCCTCACGCAAGAGACCTGCTGCGCCGCATTCTCGTGCCCAACCCACGCCAGCGTGCCGACCTGTTTGAAGTGGCTCGCCACAGCTGGCTGAGCGAGTACGCTAGTGTCGTCGAGTTCATCACCAGCACCACCACTACAACTGCCGACATCCAGAACATCCCTGCCTCGGCCGAAGAGGACGGCCCCATGCTTGGCCGCAGCAGCTCGGTGCGCGAGCCTTCAAAGAAGAACGCAGCTACCGCGTCTACCGTCGGCGGCCTCACCAGCAAGCCCGGCAAGATCGACGCCGAGTCCGAAGCCGTCATGGCAAAGCACCACAAGGACAACAAGCGCAGAACCGTGCAGGTCGAGTATGTTGCACCCATCACACAAACCCAGCGCGGTGGCGAGTCACAGGGCCAGAACAGCAGCAGCAAGGCGCGCGGCCGCTCATCGAGCCAGGGTCCCGCGCCATCCGCCGACAAGCCTCTGCCGCGCGACCCTCCCGTTACCAAAGATGCGTACGCCAAGACATCGCGCGATTCGAGGCACCCGCCAAGTGCACACCGTACAACCGGCAATGCTGCCGCTGTCGCTGCGGGTGTGCCTGTTGCTGTTGTCGTTGCCCAGGGCCGTGCCAGCCGCGATGGTATCAGCCATGCTGCCCCCGAGGCTGCCTATATGTCGGCTTCTGTCGGCAACAACTCCCGGCCTGTCACTGGCGGCTCCATGGCCAACTCGTTCGGCCAGCCCGCGCCACCCACTGTCGCAGGAACCAACGCACAAGGCAGAATACAGCAGCCCCCCAGCAGCTCCCGGAGTCACACTATCTCCAACCCCATTCCCCAGGACGCGGTCTCGATTGGCCGCCCCAGCATCTCGACGTCGGGCAAGGCCTCTGGATACGCGGGCCACGAACGCGAGGACGGTGCTTCCACACCTGGCAGTGCCTCCGGTAGCCAGCGGCTGTACCTTGGCGATAACAAGGGCCACAGACGGTCAAACACGCTTGGCGATCTCACAGACAAGCTGCTCGGGCGCAGTGGATCCCTCTTTGGCAGCAAGACGTCTGCAGCAGCGGCTGCACGGAAACGGCCCGATTCCTCCCAGCGGCAGTCTATGGGCATGGACAAGGCGTCTGCGCGCCGCTACCCGCCCGTCAGCATGGCCAATACCGTGGCTGCACAGAATGCGGCCGCAGTGCAGGCTGCACAGGCCCAGGCGGCCGGCATCAACACGGACGAGCCCCGCGCCTCAATGGAATCGGCACAGCGTTCGCGTCGGTCCTTCTCTCTTGGTCTTGGCAAGAAGCGCTCCGGTAGCGTTGAGGGTAGCTCGCAGACGTCACATGAGAAGCAGCACTCACGCCGGTTCTCGATTCTGCCTGGCTCCTTCTCGCTCAAGTCGATCGGCTTTGGCGGCAACACGAGCCGCAGCAACAGTGTTAGAGACTGCACCACCAGTCCCGACTCTCAAGCGGAATTCCGTATCCAGGAGCCGCAGTCCCGGCCGTCCACCACCCACTACCAGCAGCACTCGGCTGCTGCCTTTGATGGCTCCTATGCTGGCAGCGGTGCTGGTGCTGGCGTTCCGCACAATGATCCGCGCATTCATGCACAGCGCCCCATGCAGTACCAACAGCAGTCGCACGCAGCACACCAGCGGCACATGTCGGCCAGCCACTTTGAGCAGCGCACGCGGCCTCACTTGCAGGATCTGAACCAGGATGTGCAGCGCACGCCACCGCGGACGGCACCATACAACGAAGCCCTGGACGGTGAAGCGGCCGACAGCGGTGCTAGCCTCGGCGCCGGCATCGACTCCAACGACGGGCGCACAGGCAGTCGCGGCGGACGAGTGGTGCTGCAGAAGAACAAGCGGCTCGTCGACGCCTACGACACGGAAGACTTTGCCAAGCACGCAAACCGCAGCGGCAGCACGGGTGCAGCACGGCGGGTCATGGACTTTTTCCGCGGTCGCTCCAAGGCGCGGTCCGGCGAGGAGTGAAGGCGATGACGGCTAAGCGCGCGACCGTGCATGGCCTTGCTAATTTAATGTTTCTTTCTTTTCTATTCTTGTTGCGCACTTTGCATACGGCGTTTGGATCTATTTGTCTTTGTCTTTGTTCATCCCATCTCTCATGTGCTGCGTCTTCCGCATCTCAGTTTCTTTTGCCGTCTTTGCGTTCTTGTTGTGTTCCAGTCTCCTTTCCTTTTGCTTACCTTTCTTGCGCTGTTTCGTTTCTTCACGAAGTTGCACCCACATAACCTGCGTATGTATTTGCTTTTAATCTATCTGCTTTTCGTTGCTTTGCGGCCCCTGCTCTTGTCCCCTCTTCCCGTGTGTACCGCTGTCTCTGTACGAGTCCGGTACGGATAGGCTGTTTCTGGTGTCTGCATCCTGTACACCGCCACCCTGCATACCACCAAAGACACCACCCGGAACAGACAGAACTGACGGAGCGACGAGCCGACACGGCCGTGGCTAGATCTACAACGCGGCCGCACGCCAACAGCGAGACAACCGAGGCAGATACCCAGATACCCACCCGTGTTCTCTACACTACTTGCATATACCAGCCGTCTTCTCTTCCTCCAATTTAATATACTGTACTCTTGTCCATTTTCTGTCCGTGCCTCGGAATGACACCGTCACTAAGGGCGGTCCAGCCTGCAGAGCAGCAGAACATTGCAAAGCATAACAACTGCACTGATCACAACTGCGTGAAGAGACTGGAGGGGTATCCTGTATATCTGTAGTCTTCTACTTGTCTATATATCGTATCGTACACAGCACCTGCTTTTTTGTTTTTGTTTTCGTTTTCGTTTTCGTCGGCTTACATCTGAGCAACGACTTCAGCACACCGCCCGCAAATCTCCTCTTCGGGCTCGGCCACGTACCGCCAGCACCGGTTGCACTTGGCCTGCTTGGGCGGCCGTACGACAGCCTCGCCGCCGTCAAAGGCAGTCGTGTACTCCCAGGCGGGGGTCTCGGCGGGCTCGGCGTCAGCGCTCTCAGCGGAGACGACATTGACCGACGACACCACAAACATACCGTCGAGGTCGGCGGCAAATGCCTGCAGCGCCGTGAGGACATGCGCATTCGCCACGCGCAGCGTCACGGAACACTGTAGCGACGACCCCACGACCTTGTCGTTGCGCGCGCGCTCGAGGCCCGCCTTGACGGCGGCGTGCGCGGCCGCAATCGCGGGTAGAGCGCGGCGCAGGTCGTCGGTGGATGCCTGGCTCGCCAGCAACCGCCCATCAATCACTGGATCGCTGTACAGCTGGTGCAGCGGGTGCGCGTGCGCCTGCTGCAGCCACGCGGGCGCATGGTCCCAGGCTTCCGTGACAAGCATCGGCACCACCGGCGCCAGCATGCGCAGCAGTCCCAGCAGCAGCGGCTCCAGCACGCCGCCGCCGTCGCCGCAGTACAGCCGGTCCTTGCTGGCCTCGAGGTAAAAGGCTGACAGGTCGCTCGCCACCCAGCGGTTGAGCGCCGCCACGCCGCGGAAGTACTCGAGCCGCTCAAAAGCCGCGCCCACATCGGCCATGGTGTCCTGCAGCTGCAGCAGCGCAATGCGGTCGAGTACAGTCAAAGGCGACGCCGCAGAAGCGGCGGCGTCCGACGGCAACGAGCCCAGCAGCATCTTGAGAATCACGCGGTACTTGACCAGCGCCGTGTGCGTCGACTGCAGCACCGACTCGCTCATGACGACGTCGCCCGTGTAGTCGCTGCCGGCGACCCAGAGCCGCAGCGCATCGGGACCGAGCGCGTCGTACGTCAGAGTGCCCGGCGGCGGCGGTGGCGTGGTCGGTGCCGGTGCAGGCTCACCCTTGTTCCGGCGGCGCTTCTTCGCCTTGACCGGCGGCAGCAGAGTGCCGTCCATGACCTGCGCACCAGTGACAATGTTGCCGAGCGATTTGGACATTTTCTTGCCCGCGCCGTCGAGCATGAAGCCGTGCGTCACGAGCGTCTTAAAGGGCGACAGCGTCGCCGTGTTGTTTTCGTCGCTGCTGCTCATGGCGGCAACGCGCGTCAGCAGACTCGACTGGAACCAGCCGCGGTGCTGGTCCGAGCCTTCGAGGTAGACGTCGGCCTGCGCCGGCGAACGTGTCCAGCTGCTGCCGCTGTCGAACCACACGTCCATGGTGTCGGTGCCGCGCGTGTAGCGCACGTCCGGATGCGCCTGGCGCAGCGACGCGGGCACCCAGGCCGGCTCGTCGGCCGCGTCCGACCACCACGCGTCGGTGCCGCGCTCCTCGACGACGCGCCGAATGTGCTCGACCGACGCCTCGGTGAGCACAACACTGCCGTCGTCGCCGTAGAGCGCCGGGATGGGCACGCCCCATGCACGCTGGCGCGAAATGCACCACTCGCTGCGGCCGTTGACAAAACTCTCGAGGCGGCTGCGGCCCGTCTCCGGCACAAACTGGACCGTGCGCAGACTGGCGACAGCCGGCTTCTTGATGTGTGCGACGTCGGCGAACCACTGCGCAGTGGCGCGCACGATAATGGGCTTCTTCGTGCGCCAGTCGTAGGGGTACTTGTGGCGATACTTGTGCGTCTTGATGACGGCGCCGTCGCCCAGCAGAGCAAGCACAGCAGGTCCGCCCGCACCTTGGACGGACAGGCCCTCGAGCTGGGACGGGTCGTCGGGGTAGGCGTCGGCAGTGAACTTGCCCTCGCCGTCGACCGGTGCGGGCACAGGGAGGTTCAGGCCCATGCAGACCATGTAGTCGTCGAAGCCATGGCCGGGCGCAACGTGCACCAGGCCAGAACCGGAGCCGGCCGTGACAAAGTCGGCGTGGATGACGGGCTGCGGCGTGGCGCTGCGTCCGCGCAGCGGGTTTGTATAGCAGAGATGTTCGAGGTCCTCGCCGCGGATTCCGCGCGCCACGACCGTCAGCTGCGGCGCATCCTCGCCGGCGCAGCAGGTCGCCGTAAACGACTCTAGACAGGACGCAGCAATTACCATGAGATCGGGCGTGTCGCCGAGGCGGATAACGACATATTCAAAGTCGCGGTGGACGGCAATGGCCTCGTTGGCCGGCAGGGTCCAGGGTGTGGTTGTCCAGATCACCAGCGACATAGCTGCCGCGTCGTCGTTATTGGCCAGCGACGCCAGCGACGCCGGCAGGGCGTCGCGCGTGGGGATGTGCAGGGGAAACTTGACGTACGCGGCGGTCGACACGTGGTTGTCGTTGTACTCGAGCTCGGCTTCGGCCAGGGCTGTGTGTGACGACGGCGACCAGTAGACGGGCTTGTACTTGCGGTAGATGAGGCCGCGCTCGACGAGGGTCTGGAACAGGCGCAGCTGGCGCTGCTCGTAGGCGGCGTCCATGGTGGTCCAGCGGCCGTCCCAGTCGGCCATGACGCCAAAGCTGCGGAACTCGGCCATCTGCTCGAGCACGGTGCGCGATGCAAGGTCGCGCGCCATGGTGCGGATGCCAACGGGCGACAGGTCGGACAGGTCGCTGCCGGCGTCCTCCTTGCCGGCGGCTGCGAGCGCCTTGAGCTCAATGGGCAGGCCGTGGCAGTCCCAGCCCGGGCGGTACTCGACGCGGCGGCCTTGCTGGATCTTGACGCGCAGCGTCATGTCCTTGAGGATCTTATTGAGGGCATGGCCGACGTGCAGCTTGCCATTGGCATACGGCGGGCCATCGTGGACAACAAAGGGGGGGTGCTGCGGGTCGGACGGGCGGTTTGCTTTCTGCCACCGGTACAGATCGTCGGTACTTTGTCGGAGGTAGACCGACCGGGTCTCGGGTAGCGGGCGTGGTCTATTTGTTATTTCTTCTCTTCTTTACATCTGATTTATTTTTCTCTTTTTCTCTTCTCGTCTCGGACTCACGGAAAAGATGACCTGGGCAGCTTCAGCGTCGAGGCCCATGATTTGATCATTGCTTCTGCATTGGCCTGCTGCGTGCACGCTGCACCCTCCAATGGTTCGAAAAGAAAAGGAAAAAAGTCGCTTCGAAACGGCACACGTCGTGATCGTTGGCCCGGAATGTCGTGATCGGCTGTCATGAAGCTCCCCCACGTTGAGTTTTAGAGTGGGTCATGCGATGCTGACTGTTCAAGCGCGGCTATGGACCCATAATAAACCACTACAATCACGGCGCAGCCTTGCGACGTCATCGCTGGATTTTGGTAACTCTTGACATTCCTCTCATAAATACACCATGGCACCAGTGCGGCGATACCTGCGGATCACAAAGTACTCGGTGCTCGAGTGCCGCATCTATGTCGACAACCCGGCGCTCGTGCAGTCATGGCTGCTGCACCCGCGCGACCCCGTCCTCCCGCGCGTCATAGAGAGCGTGCGCCCGCTCGTGCTGCCCAAGCTGATGGAGGAGCGCGACCGTGCGCGTAAAAAGGGCACGTCCAAGAAGAACAAGGGCGCCATCCGCGACGTGCTCGTCGAAAAAGATTTTGAGGTGTCGCTCTTCCTCATCGAGACAAACACGCGGCACTCGCTGCTGTACAAGCACCGGCGGGCCCGCGACAAGACGCAGACACGACTGGTGTCCAACTCGAGCAGGCTGACGGGTGGCGCGACCACCGATGCCCCGATTGATGTGGACGCTCATCTCGGCGTCGAGCTGCCCGGCGACGGCGACAGCGACGGAGAAGGTGACGGCGATGACGGCGATGACGACATTGTATTGACGGCAGCGTCGATGGGCCTGGCGAGAACTCCCGGTGCTGGTGTACCACCACCACCAAATTTGCTGCTTGAGGATAGCGACGACGAAGGTGGCAGTGGCCGTGCAGCACTACTGCACATTCCGGACATCCACGCGGCCCAGGACGACGACGACGATGTAGACACACAGCGGCGATCCAAGCGTCGGCGAGCCGCGAGCAACCCCATGCATGTGGACGATAGCGACAATAATGATGACGACGACGACGACGAAGACGACGGCTCTTTATTTGGAAAAGGCAGCGGCCATGATGACGACAGCGTTGTCGACGTTGACGCCGATGATGGCCAGCCGCCCAAGAAAAAGAAACGGACACGCGTGATGCCTGCTGCAGAGGGCGACATGCATGGCGACGGCGATGACGAAGGCAGCCGGAAAAAAAAGAAGCTGGCCATGGACGTCATCTACGAGGGCTTTGCCATTTACGGCCGCGTGTTGTGTCTTGTGGTCAAGCAGCGCGGGGCGCCGCCACGCGGCCGGTCGGTTCGAGACATGCTGCCATCCCCGGCGACGACAGCCGGTACGACAGCGTCATCCAGTGCGGCCACAACAGCAGCCCAGACGATACCGGCCAAGCCCGCCGGCCAGGCGGCCATGGTGAACTGGATTGCGTCCACACAAGTGGCCATGGGAGACGATGCAGACGACGGATGACGCACAACGTGATGGAACAGATAGTATAAAAGCAATGCTATAACCAAGGGCAGGCGGGTCACTGACGGCGCTCTTCATCCTGCCGTTTGCGTCTTTGGCGCCGGTGGCCGCACCATGGCCTCCCCCGGGAAACAGTGCCGATGGCTACTACAACATGTGCCCGAGTGATTAGAGGGCCGGCAGAGAGCTAATGTATGAGCCTTCTGTGTTAGCTACCAGTGATGATGCTTACATAATATCACCTACGTACAGTGCCCTCGATGTTGCTGCCTGCTGTGCCGATATATCTCATTCTCATCTCTAATGCAGTACACAAGGTACAGACGGGTACCGCGTCTCCCGGGCTTTTCTCTACTTTCCCGAAACCAGTTCATCTTCGATATACCACACGGAGTATACGCTCTGCATGGCAGATAGCGCTGCAGTTCAGCGCGCTGCAGCATCTTGATTTCATAGACGAGCTCTTCGTCCTCGCAGACTTCTAGACGGCTCCCAGCCTCCTCTGCCACAAAAAGTTTCTCGTGTGTCCTGGCCCTGCCATGGCGTGGCCCGATGCCTCGCCATCGTCGTGAGAGCAGGCCCTGGTCGACATCGAATTCTCTCGACAGCGAAGCAAAGGTACGCGTTTCGTCGGCCTCTTTTGATGCCAGCGCAAGCGCCACCACGTCCTCCAAAGAAGACGCGTCGGGGTTCATTTTTGGTGTTGTTGTCGCGTAAATCGTGATGAAGTTGAAAGAGTTTACGATTATGCTAATTTAGGGTGTCCCATGACTTATTATTAGGGTGTACAGCACTAACTCGGAGAGTTAGTGCGTGGCACAAGTACCTGGTCTTGCGGTTTCTACTTTCTCTCTTTGCCTCTTCTTTTTTCACAACTCTGAACTCTCCCTACATCCAGTTTGAGTCCCTACACACGATGAGCGATACAAATGAGTCTGGGCCTCCGCCCACACCAGTGACCGCTGAAGAATTTGCCAAGGTGAAGGCACGACTTGCCGAGATGGAACGCCGCGCCAAATCTGCCGAGCGCGGCCGTGAAGCCGCTGAAGAGCAGCTGGCACCAACCAGCTATGAGAAGTATCTCGAGATTTGCCACTGGGGCATCTACAAGCAAGCCACCGTTCAGACCATGTCTGGGTACACATCCGCCGGCATTGTTGCTGATCCTCGCGACAGATACTACCCGTTGCACCTCAAACCATGGGAGGACTTCCCCCGTCTGCACCAGGAGGAGCAAGCCGCTCTCGACGCCCTCTTTGCCTCCAAAACGCTCTTCCCGTCACAATCGGAAGTTCGTGGCATCCAGGCTTTGACTCCACAAGATATAGCAAATGAAGTGGACATGCGCCTGTACCAGTACCTCATCGAGAGTTGTGTACGCAATGTTTTGCGGGCATTCCTAGAGGAATCCAAAAAAACAACCCTCCTACGTTGAACCCACCTTACCTGCCACCCTGAAGTTTGCAAACGGCTTCTACGGCCTGTCTGTCAACAACCCGGACGATCCTGACCTGTACAATCCGGAGACCCCAGCATACAAGCCGGCGATTGTTGAAGCGCGTCGCGCGAGAAATGCGTCGGATCCAGAGCCACCTAGCAACCGGCTGTACATGCCCACGCGAAAGCACTTTTCGGACCAGTGGCTGGTCCGGGAGGAAGAAGACGGCGAGCGTCTGCCCGTCTTCGTTGTCGAATACAAGGCAGCCCACAAGCTGCCTATCGAAATGGTCAAGATGGCACTGATGAGCGACGCAGATGCGACGGGGGACAGCAGCTCGCCCGAGATCGGTCTGTTTGAGGCGGCTGTGCGAAACGATTCAAACGAACATAGCAAGACCACGCCGCAAGACGAAGGCGCCCGAAAATTGGTCCAGGCGCAGAACGGCACAGCCGCCGTGGTCATACAGGCTTTCCATTATATGGTGGAGTTTGGCCTATGTTACAGCTATGTCGCGTCGGGCGGGCTGCTCCTGCTGCTGCATTTCGAGCCAGAAGAGCCTGACAAGCTGTATTACCACCTTTGTGTGCCAGACGACGAGGTCGGCGAGCGGCAGGAGATCCGGGGCCCAGAGCCGGGGCATGTGAGGCCTGTTATGCAGTCGACCGCATCCGTGGTCTCAACTTTGGCTCTACTCGCTCTGAATGGCCCTTGGCTAAGCCAGAAGTGGAAGCGAGAAGCGGCCGATCGACTAAGAAAGTGGCCCACACCCTATGCCAGCAGCGGGAGCGAAGACGAGAAGCCACGCGATGACAAAGACGATGCTAACTTCATCCCGCCACGTCAGACGGGGCCGGCGGCAGTCACACGCTATAACACGAGATCGAAGACAGCGGCAGCAGCAGCCACATCCCGTACCACGAGATCGACGGGAGCGTCAATGCGCGGTGTTCAGTGTGATGGAGCGGATGACAAAGAGGACGCGCATCCACTAGCAGGCACGTCATATTGCACACAAGCATGTCTTCGTGGACTACGTAATGGTGGCCCATTGGACAGCCAGTGTCCGAACGTGGCACAACATCAACTGCACGGCTGGAAAACTGGTCGGCACGAGTTGTCGGTGGAGGGGCTGATGCAGCGGCTGCGAGAGCAGCTGAAAGACGATCTGGACAGCAACTGTGATGCACTGGACCGGTATGGCAAGTATGGGGCCATTGGCGTGTTGTTCCGGCTGAGGCTCAAGGACTACGGATACTGCGTGGTGGCCAAGGGCGTGGAGCGGGCCCATGCTGGACGTCTGGAGGCAGAGCAGGGAATTTACAACTACTTGCAGGACAAGCAGGGCGACTTGGTGCCAATGTGTCTCGGGACGATGGAGCTTGCGTGGGAGTACATTACGATGCGAGGGGTGCATCTGACGCATATGCTCGTGATGGCGTATGGCGGCGAGGCGGTGCTGAATCCGCACACGCGGCAGCTGGTTGAGAAGCGAGGCGAGTGGCTGCCGCCGCACGAGACGATACAGCAACTGACCTCCAAGGCATGGGCCGAGCTGGCGGCAACGGGCGTGGTGCATGGTGACGAACGAGATGTGAATGTGGTGTGGAACAGGAAGCAGGAGCGGATGATGTGCATTGATTTTGACGAGGCTCGGATGGCACCACCGCCCAAGATGAGAGCGGCGTAACCACACACGCCAAGGTGGAATGGCCGACCGGGGAGAGCACTCTTCCAGAATCAACGTCTCCGTCGTCCGTTCCCCCTCCTTGACGAATTGAAAAAGGTCACTCATTTGCGGCTCAAATACCATGCCTCTCTTTGCCCTCTGGGATGTGGGCGGCTTCCGTCGGTTGGTGGCTGCGCGTCCTTCCCCATGCTGACAGCCACCAGAGTTGGGACTGTCGGTGGCCGCCTCAATGCTTTTTATTGAAATGAACAAGATATACCCTCAGTAAGACAGTGGGGCCACTGTACGTGTAAAGTGAAAATGCGGTAGGACAGCCTAACCCTAGCTTGACGTCTGCTGATATTGCGCCCTACAACCATGACGGCCACGCGCTACTAATACTTATCTCGACATTCATAATCACAATCTCGATGGCAGATAATTTTGACTTCAATGCTGCTCCGGCGCAAGACGGGGTGAACGACATGGTGCCTAGAGTTTCCGACGACGACGAGAGCGGCAGCAACAACGAGAACGGGTCGGTCTCCGGCCCGGAGAGCCCAAACAGGAAGCTCTGGGAAACCTACGACAAGTACGACAATCGCTGGTCAAAGAATGCTGGAGATCGGCACCAGCGCCGGTACAATGACCACCGTGACTGCAACGTATCTGTGCTCTCAGACGACACCGAGGACTCGTGGGACGAGCGCGTAATCTCTAGCGACGGAACGGGCAAGAACGACATTATGCTCACCCACAAAAAGATTGTGTCGCTGCACCGCCAGCAGTGCTACCGCCGAAAACACTCTGCGTATGTGGCTGAGCTCAAGGCCGCGGACAAGAAGCTTGCCTTCACCAAATTCTGCCAGCTACCGCCCGAGCTGCGGCTGCGCATCTGGGAGATGCACTGTCCGAGTATGCTGCGGTCGCAGCGCGTGCTGCAGCTAACGCTGCTCCAGGACGGAAACATACAGCCGGGACTGACCATGAAGCAGCAGACGAAATGCTTGTTCGAGTTTATGAGCATCTGCCAGGAGACGCGCGCGCTGGGCGAGCAGTATATGCCCGACACGCTCAGACTTGGCGAGTTTATGCACGACGGCGACAGTATCCTGCGGTACAATGCTCAAAGTGACATTCTCCATCTCAAGGAGGAGATCGGTTGGCGCCTAAAGGATGTCTTGACGTATTTGAAAAGGCAAAAGGCATGGGAACGTAAGCTCGCGAAGAGAAAGACGAAGACGACAGACAAAAACAAGATCTCAAACTGGATGGCCTTGCCACACACCAGTGTGCGCAACATTGCCATGCGCGACCATGAGGAACGCCTGCGCGAACCAGGCATCTATTACGACAACAGCGCCCCCGACGAGATACGGCCTGAAGACGCGTCGCACCGCGCGCCCAGAGAACTGGACTCGCCCGGCTACACCGACTTTCTGGACTACATCTTCCCCAACGTCGAGAACTTCTACGTCCTGGAGTACGGTGCGCCGCGCAAGATTGACCGGTGGGTCGGCAACGATCGGAGCTACGAGCGACATCATATCCGCACAATGTTGGAGTTTTACCAGGATCCCGACACGCCCTTTGAGTTCCTCTACTGCTGGCACGGGCCGCCCAAGGGGTTCAGAGGTCGGCGGCAGGCCTTGCCGGTGGACAGTGAGGCGAGCCCGGCAGAAGAAGAAGACGAAGATGAAGCCGAGGCGGACGACGGCGACTTCAAAGACGAATGCGTAATCAACCACTTCTCCAGTCTGCGCAACAAGGGTGTGCGCTTCTCGCGCATGCTCTACTTCGAGGGGGAGGACGGCATGGAGGACTACTACCGCTTACGCAGCTTGACGTGCCCCGACGGCACGTGGCCCAACGATAATGAAGGCCGGCCCAGGATAGACGAGGAACCGACAATCTTCAAGTTCTAAGACGACTCGGAACGATTCCAGGACGACACCTACCAGTTCGAGGATGATGTTCAAAAAGCCGACCTGTCATGGAGAGATACAACGATTTTATTGGAAATAACAAGATACCACAACTCTAGAACAAGTACTATGCGCTGCTATCGATGCACTGGGATTAGCTGGAAAGCCGTCTTACAGGTTCTCATATGCGGTGAAGTAGTGATGTAGTCCCGGCAGACAGTCGCTGTATTAGACAGTTTATTACAGGCCCAGAGCGCACATCCCTACGCGAAAAAGCCTGTGCGCCGTGCTGTGGGCGTTGGCATTGTATCATGTATCGCTATCTAGTCTATATTCACAAATCGGCATCCAAACATCTGAACATCCAACAACCAAAGCTTCCGTGTAGGACCGCAGCAGACGGTTCTCGTCCGGCGCATATGGCACGCCGGCTTCGTCGCGCGCCAGATCGTTGACCCACTTGCCGTTGCCGACGAGGCCGGGCTGGCCGTCTCGCGTGGTGCTGCGCGCGTGCCACTGGGCCGCCAGGTAGTAGTAGTACCAGCCCGGCGCATTGCCGACGGTGAAGAGGTCGAGCAGGTGGTCGGCGACGGCATTGTGGTCGCCGGGCTCGACGAGGAAGCCGTTGTGTCCGTACTGCACCTGCAGCGGGGTATCAAGAAAGGACAATGGCATGGAGAGACCGTCCAGCTACTCTGTAGAAACAGCATTGTATGTCTTGTCGAAGTACTAAGCACGCGGGCATATATGGTGCCGAATACGGCGCCTGCACTTTAAACTCAAAGGCAGTAGCGGCGGCAATGGACTACTCGATCAAGCTCGCGTCCAGCTCTTGCAGCACGTCGCGCGCCAGCACAAAACTGCCCGCCACGAGGACATGCCGTCTGGTGCCGGCAGCGTCCTGGGCCTGCGCCTGGGCCTGGACTTGGCTCAGAGCATCGCGGACGCTACTGTGGATCGTGACGGCTGTCGACGGGCTCACGTCGTGCATGACGCCGCACACGTCTTCGCGCTGCAGAGGCGCATCCGGCGGCGACACAAGACGGGCTTCGTGGAAGAAGCCGTCTGGGCCGGCGCCGACGATGACGGCGCGCAGCAGATCGCCCGGGCTGCGATCGCGCACGCTAAAGATGAGGATGCGCCGGCTTTGTTTACTGTCAGCTGTCGGCACCCTCGCGGCAAAGAACTGCGCCACCTCGGCCAGCGAGTCGGTCGTATGGGCGCCGTCGACCACGTAGTCGACGGCCTGCTGCGGCAGCGACACGACCTCGCACCGCGCGCGCAACGACGCCTTGGACAGCGCCGTGCAGTAGCTGTGCGGGATCGTTGCGGGGTCGAGTAGGTCGGCCACTTCTGTGTTTGTCGAGGTCGAGGTCACGGCGCGAATGTGGTACCGGGCGACGGCGGCGGCCAGCGCCATGTTGTACTTTTGAAAGGACCCGGCCAGCGCCGCACCCGGCACGCCGTCCCAGGCCGCCACAGACGCCGGCGATACCTCGTAGAGCGTGCCGCCCAAGGACTTCTTTTCGGCCGCGCGCGCTCGTAGGACAGCCAGTACTTCTCCCGAAGAGGAGGGCGTGCCCTGCAGCGTAAAAGCCGCGACGCCCGGCTTGAAAATGCCCGCCTTGTGCCAGGCAATCTCGTCGAGCGTCCGGCCCAGCATGGCCACGTGGTCGATGCCGAGGCGCGTGACTGCTGTCGCAGTGACCGACGACGCCGGCAAGATGTTGGTGGCGTCGTACTCGCCGCCAATGCCGCACTCGACGACGGCCGAGCGCACGCCTTCGCGCAGAAAGACGTGCAGCGCCAGCAGCGTGAGGAAGCGAAAGTAGAATGGTTTTGTGTGCGGGCCGTACGGCTGGGGGTCTTTTGGGTTTTGCGTCGTAGCGCCCTCGCTCAGGCGCTGCCACAGCTCAAAGGTGTAGCGAGCAAATAGGTCGCGGCTGATGGGTTTGCCGTCGAGCCAGATGCGCTCGCGGACCGACACGACGTGTGGTGAGAGATAGGTGCCGACGCGGCCAATGGACGTAGTCTCCCCTCTAGAGGCCACCAAAACGGCCGTGGCAAAGGCACACACCGAACCCTTGCCCTTGGTGCCGGCGACGTGGATGCACTTGAGCGGCGCCAGGTCTTTACCCAAATTAGTATACCCGGCCCGGCCCATCCACGCGACGACCTCGGGAATGGCGAGCGCGTTGTAGTCAATTTTGTTTTTGTTCTTGTCGTCCGCCGGCGGCGCCTCAAAGAGCGACGTCACATCGCGGTTCGTCGACAGCAGCGACAGGAGATGCAGGGCGCTCTCATAGGTGCGCGGCAGGGTGTCAAAGTCGAGCGCAGCCGCGGCGTCTGACGTCGTCTTGGCCTCGAGGCCGACCGAGAGCGTAGCCATTTGACTCATTTGGCTCATCTGGCTCTGGCGACGGACCCGTGGTGTCAGCACAGAAAAAAAAGAGACAAACGAATACGACCAGACGCGAGCTGGCGAGCTGGTGCGCGTGCGTGTCGCGGACCAGAGTGTTGGCCTTGAACAAATGTACTGAACGGGACAGGCGCGCATCAGCATGAACCTTTCCTGTAAGAAGTACAACTCTAGAAAAAAACACCGAAAAAATCGAGACTCGATATGGCTGGCGATGTCGGGGCTTTTTGAAAAGCACTTAAAAGCTTTGCGGGGCGGATGCAAGGCTAAGCATAGGCCTGGTACAGTGTTTTTAGCATGTATTAGCAGTCAATCCCTACGTGACGTCTTAGTGTATATTTACATCAACGTCCAATGCCATTGAGAATCAAAATTGCCTTGCACAACTGTATTCGATAGGGTATTATTACAAAAAAGCAAACTCCATGCCATCTAGAAACCATAGTAGACAGCACCAGGTGCCGACTAGACCTAAAATCAAACAACAAAAATTCTTTTCTCACCCTCGCAACGTTCAGCTCAGTTCAGCCGAGCACTCCGACGGCGCGATATTGCACTCGGCGCAACATTCTCGCGCTCCGTCCTAGCTCCCGCGGGCATGCTAATCATGGACGATTTCCGTGTCCGCGCCTGCTTGGCCGGTGGTGGCGCGCCATGCTGCCGGATCACGCGTCGTGTTGGCGGCTGAATGCTACCCGTAGACACTGGCTTGTCCACAGCAGTCGTCTGCGGCACCTCGAGGGTGGCGCCAAACGCTGGCGCAGTGTTAAGGTTGACCTCGCGTAGGCTGCTGCCGAAAGCAGACGTGGGCAGTGACGGCGGAGGCTGCGACGAGGCACGCGAGAACGTGGGCGCCCGCGATGCAGGCTCCTCCACATTTGCATCCTCCTCCAGATCACTAAAGACAACGGGCACGGTCGAGTTGATGCTCTCGAGGGGCACCCGCTTGGTCGGCGACGGCATGATGTCGAGAAGCTCGCCACTATAGTCTTCGTCTTCGCTCTTCACGGCGGCGTCCGCATCGTCATTCGCGCCTTTGCCCTTGCCAGCAGGGGTCGCGGCCGGGTTGAGCGCTGCAAGCAGGACGTGGCGCGGCGCCGTACGTGGCAGATCGAGCGCGTACGTGTACTGCGTCTTCTCGGGCGTCTGGCCGGTGGAAACATACTCCCGAATCGATGTACCGGTGATGTCTGCACGCAGGCCGCTGAGTGGCTCACACAGCATCTCGTCAGTCGGTGCCCAGTTGTCGCGCAGCTTGCTTGTACCAGCCTCGACATCCTCAACAAACGCCCCGGCACGGCCAACCGTCTCCTGCGTGTGGCTGGAGAGCTGTGCGAATGTCGCGGTCACCACGCCAGACATGCTGCCAACCGCAGCCACGTGTTGGTCGAGGCAGGCACTGTTGCAGGCCTCGGCACGCGTCACCATCTCGTCCAGGTCCTGCATCTTGACGTCAAAGTCCTTGGTCTGCTGGTCCACCACGCGCACCGTCGAGGCATTGATAGACTTGGTCGTGTCTTGGATCGACAAGCTGTGCTCGCGCGCTGTGGTCCAGTCATCCTGCAGCTTTTCCTTCAAGGCGTCTCTGGATATCGTCACCTTATGCACATAGCTTTCAGCATCTGTGCTCCACACATCCATACGCCTTCCGTACGTATCGAGGCCGCTCTCAAATGCAGTATTCGACTCGGTGATCTGGTTGCGGATGGTGCTGACCTTTGCGGCCCGTCGTTTCGCCTGGGCTTCGGCCTGTGATGTGATGAGAGTGCTGATTTGAGCTAGCAGCTGCTGGCGGTCCTCGGCGGCCCGCTGACGTTCCTCTTCCATGACCTTTTCGATCTGTGTTGCGACGCTCGCGTTTGACACAACAGCAGCGCGGCTCGCCTCCTCAATCTGGCTGCGCAGCGACTGGGACTCCCTCATTTGCGCATCCATGTGCTCAAGGAGATCCTCAAACACGCCCTTGCAGTTCATTCCGAGAACACTGTATGATGCATACAAGTGCTCATGGAACTCTGTCAGCTCGCTCAGCACATCGTCGGTAATGCGCTCGGCTGCCGTGGCTATGCTGCGTAGACTGTCTCCAACGCGCTCCTGAATGTGGTCACGCACTCCGCGAATTTGTTGTAGAACCTCGTCCATGTCCTCTTTGGATGCCTCTTGCTGGGAAAGGAGGCCCTGCTTGGCCTCTTCATACGACGCCAAATTTTCATCGAGCAACGCCTGTGTAGTCGCCAAGCTCTGCTGGCCCGCTTCGACAAAGCTGTGCATGCGGTTGGAGATGCTAGCAATGTGCTCTTCCTGGGACCCCTTCAGGTCGAGGATGCGAGACTCGACAAGGTTTGTGATTTCAGACACCTTGGCCTGCGACCCGGTCCATGCATTACGGTTGATGCTCTGGAGATCCGACTTGCGTCGATTCTTGGCCCGGAGACCATCAATGTCGCCAACGGTGCGGCCCAGCGTTGAGATGAGTTCACTGCCAATGGTTGCGAGTTGTCGTTCTGTTGCCTGGTGCGCCTGGCACACGTATGCTTCGTCGGCAAGAGACTTGCGTGTCGCAGCCAGGATAACTTCTGTTTGGTCCAGCAGCCCCTTCGTATCGTCCAGCTCCATCTTGGTGCCCTCGTTTTCCTTCTTGAGGCCCATAAAGTTCCCGGTCAGATCAAGCAGCTCTTGCAGCTTGTGCCGCAAATTGGCCTCCATCGTCTCGATCTTGGCGGCTTGCTCCTCCGACAGGATGCGCCGCGACTCGCTTTGCACGGTGATCTCCTCGTATGTATCGTTTGGCAGGTAGACACCGTTGCGCTGGCGTGTGGCAATCAGGTCGCTCTTTAGCTTTTCGATCTCAGCGGAGAATTCCCGCAGCAGCGTTTTTTTGTTGACAAGCTGGTTGACTTGCGGCTTGTTGCGGATGTTCTTGGCGCGGAAGGCATAGTCGAGAGTCGAAATTGTCTCCTCGAGGTTGCTCTTTGCGGTCGAGATGGTCGCAATAATGCATGTCTTGGTGCGGCCGCCGAGCGAGTCTTGCAGCAGACGAGTCAGCTTGGACTCGCGGTATGGGACGTGTGCTGTGCGGTCGACAAGTGCGTTGATGACACGGCCGAGCGTCAACAGACTCTTGTTGATGAGGCCCGCCTCGGCAGCGCGCTTGTTCTCGGCACCTGACCGCTGGATATTCTCACTGCCGGCAAGATCGACGAGGTTGAGCTTGCCCGTGTTGAAGTAGTCCTCGCCGGACTCGGTGATGTGCTTGGTCTGGACTGTGATGGTGAAGACGGTATGACTCCGACTGCTGAGGTCGTTGCACTTGGTGGCGGCAACCTGACGGCGCAAGCTGCCCTCCTGAAGCCGCTTGATACCGTCGGCCGCTGACGCAAGGTGACGCTCCTCCATGCCCTGGACCACGGTAGTAGCGTGGCCCTTTTTGGAGTTGTCGTCGTAGATCTTGAGTTTGGAGCTGCTGCCAGAGTCGGCATCGGCAGACAGCAGGTCGCGCAGTTCTTCATTGTACAGCTCGATAAATGAGCAGCGCACAATGCTGTCGTTCTCGTCAGCGTTGAGCTTGTTGAAGAGCGCCTGGAGGACGCGCGGGATGATGCCGGCGGCGTCGGTCAAGAGGCCAAGAGTCTCGCTCATGTCACCGGACATGGTGTAAGTTTTGCCAGTGCCGGTCTGGCCGTATGCGAATATTGTGCAGTTGAACCCAGAAAGCATCTAAGTTGGTTAGCAGTGGTCTTCTGTGTCTTGTGAACAGAGCCCGTAACAGAGTCCGTAACAGAGCCTGTAACAGAGCCCGTAACAGAGCCTGTGACAGAGCCCATGCTGAGCTTACCTCGTCGAGTATTGGCTTGACAACGTCGTCAAAAATCATGGCTTGGTCGGCGGCAGGGGAAAAGACGCGGTCAAAATTGTATGTCTTGTTGCTGAGCGCATTGGGGCCCATCATGAGCTCGACGGTCTTGCCCTTGGCACCGTCGGTGTTGACAACGACAGCACTGTTCTCGCGTACCTCGCGGTCGTTGCGGCCACGACACCGCACGACGACGTTGATGTTTGTTTCCTCTGCCAGCGAGACGATAACTGAACCGGCTGGGTCTGCCGTCGACGCGCCAGATGCCACCAGTGCCTCAAAGTCGCGCTCCTTGCGCTTGCCACCGAGTGCCGAAGACATGACAGATTCTGTAGGTGAGGCAGCGCGGGCGCGTCCCCCCATGCGCGCGGCCGTAGTAGCCGACATGAGGGACGCGGCGGTCAGCGCGTGCCGTGCAGTCGAAGCGCGTTTTGTCGTTGCTGTCTGGCGCACACCGGGCCGGGCAATTCCACTGCTGCTGGCGGTGCCACTTGTCGCACGGGTGTTGGCCATGGCCGTCGAAGCATTTGCCCCCCTCCTCGAGGAGGGTTCTCTTGGGGTGGACATTGTGCGGTTGAGTGGCGGGATGTGAGTGTAGAAGCGGGAGGCGGGAGACGGGAGGGGGATATGCTGCCAAGCAGCGTAGAGACAGGTTCGTTCTTCAAGCCGACGCAGAAGTAGTGTGCGTATAAAATATAGGTAATGTGAGAAACAAGTCGTCGACAAGGAGGTCGTCGTGTCGTGATGTCGAGGTTGACGCGTTTATCCGCGTTTTTTCACGTGTTGGCGATATGCGTGCAGGGGATATAAAGTCCAAAGAAGTGCCGAGACGGAATGGTAGTCAAATACTGCGCGCGTGCCAATATAACGAGTAGCTCTGTAAGCATAGAAGGGTAGCCCATGTCACTCAAGTCCCGGCTCCGAGGCTTGTTGACAATTTGGTGGTAGAATTAGTCAACACGGTGAGTGGATCTGTGGCGCATTGTGGCTCACATCCTTGTTGTCCCAGCAACGACCGTCAATGATTACATCAGCAGACATGACTAGCTTCTATTGGCTCAATCTACCTACTCCGTAAGCATATGGCCCCACCTGATGTCCCTGGGGCTAGGCAGGCTAGTAGGGGTCTGCTCCCCAGATGACGTCTGGTCAGTCGCTATCGCTATCAGTAGCCCCGCCCGAAATGACAGCCGTATTACCATCACCAACACCGCAATCACTGGATACGACCACCACGACCATCACATATTACATCGATTTGAGACCATCTACCGTATACATGAGCTAGATTCAATACCGTATGCTGGAGCTTCTACTACCTTGCTAGCCACTGCCAGTCCCTTGCCGAAGCCGACTCCCTACGTCCACCTCGATCAACCAAGCCGATGGACCGTTAAGGGGTCTCTTTGTTCGAATCATATTTCATAGTCCGTCTTCGTCGTCTTCGTTCTCACTGTCAACTCAACACCTTCTCCGCCAAGCACAACCACCACATGTCTCTCTTTACGGCACAGCTTTACCCTGGACGGGCCCTTGGATTTCTAGTCCTCGGTGCTTCGCTCCATGACATCTTGACACGTCTCAAGGCCGAGCCGCAGCGATTCCCCAAGCTCGATCTCACATACTTGCCCTCGAACCCGATCCTCGAACCCGTCATCCTCACGCTGCCGGCAAACGGTCTGCGGCTTCGCTTCGACGGACCCGAGCAGCGTCTGCGATTGATTGAGGTCCTAGACTTTACCAAGAACCACATCTTCTTTAGAGAACAGAACAAGGACCGTGATCTTGTCAAGCCAGCCGGGGCCAACGGCGAGACCACGTTGTCATCGGGACAGTCTGGGGGGCCTACCTTCCGACACATATACTCGCGCTTCCTCGGCCCGACATACGACGGCGAGTTTATTCCCTCTACGGGCGACACACCGGGTGCAAACGGCACGGGCACATATGTTCTGAGCTACCCGGGCGTCGCATTCACATTCCCCATGGCACCCTCGGCCTACTCGCTCCGCAAGGATGTCGTGTCGCTGCTGTCGTCGCCGACCAACCTCGCGGCCATCTCGATGGCAGTGTTCAGTGGCGACTCGTGGGCCCAGGCGCGCGACCAGCTCTGGACTGAGGTGCTGCCTGCTATCAAGTCGTTTGCCCCTGTGGCCAAGGGCAAGGACGTGTCGCCCGACGAGGTCTCACTCGTCAAGATCCATGGCGGCGGCAAGGTGCAGCTGTTCCGTCGGTGGGCAGGCATATCGTCTGCAAACGGAGGCACCAACGGAAACAGCAACGCGAACGGAGAGCCGTCGTCGCCCACTGGAGGAGCCTCACAGTTGTCGTCGTCCTGCTGGATTACACTGGGCGAGACAACACCACAGGATCTGGTGACAGAGTTCGGCCCGCCCGACGCCATCTACCGCAAAAGTGACCAGCGCATGTACATTCACAAGATCCGCACGGCCAGCAGCAGTCGCACACGGTCCAACGGTTTTGACTACAGCTACCGCAACGGATACCGCCGCGGTGACGACGCATTGACGGACACGGACCAGTCATCAGTTCCGACGGCATCCGACGACGACGACGACGACGAGGCGATTGAAGACGAGTTCAGCACAGGAAACGTGTCGGGCGAGTGCTTCTTCAACTACTTTTACCTCGGCTTTGACGTGCTTGTGTCGACGCCGACGGCACCGTCTCGGACGCCGCCATCGCAAGGCGGCGGGAGTGCAGAGCCCACGCCTGTTCTCCGCACTGCAGCGCCCGATCGGCTGGTGGCTACAAAGCTCGTCCTGCACGGCAATGTCCCTGGATCGTATCCCTTCAACCGGCACCGGCGCTGCCGCTGGTCCATTGCATACGTCGAGGACAAGGCGGTGGCCGAGGGTGCAGAGAAGGCGGTTGTCAACTCGGAGACGCCCTTTCCCCAGATTGAGCAGCATCTGCACAACGAGTGGAAGTCCATCTACTCGTCCGACGAAGAGGCACGGCAGCGGCAGCGCGGCATGGTGCTGAACCGCGGCTGGGGCGACAGTCCGGGAAGCAGTATCGAACTTCTCGGAGGCTGGGAAGAGGGCCAGCGTATCCCCGGTGTTGGTGGTGACCCGAGTGCTGGCGGAGCTCGTGGTGTCAGGGCAGCCGAGGAGTCGACGACGACGCTCTACGGTTTCCCAGGGCTTGTCTTTGAAGTTCTCCAGAATGGCTTTGTCAGTGCCGTGACCGTGTTTTAGTTTGCAAGGCTTTACCACTTCTGTAATTTGTTTCAACTACCATCTGGTCATGGCGTTTTGCATCTGTTCTTCTCGTCGTCGTCTCACGATGCTATTCTCTCCACGACGGTCGTCCACATGGTGTTCTCGTCCGCCGTCTTTCATATGAACCATTTCCATACCTTTACAATACAATGTCTTTCAATCTGCATCGAATAAGTACGTCGTGCCATCTGTGCAGCCTTGGAATGCAGTTCATCATGCTGTGGAACCCGATATAAGGTTCTCACAGGCTAATGTGCGCCAAGTCGCTGTCCCGCATAAGCTGCCTAAACTCTATTCCCACAGCGTCTAGGCCCTGTACCCTGCAACTAAAACTGGTCAGACACCCTGTAAGTATCCCTGTAACGAGCCCACACCCCTTACTTTCCACTGTAAACAGTACCTAATCACCACTTGCACCAATCACACGTGCCTAATGTTGTGACGTGAACTGCGAACTGCATCTTGACATCTCTGCATCTTTGCACGACATCCCTGACTTGTGATTTGCGCCAACTGCTCTGCATATAAAGCCAAACCGGCCTTGACTCATCTGAGAGTGTATCTGCCTTGTCCCTCTTACTCTGCCCAAATCCAACCTCATTTTGGCACGTCTCCTTTCCCTTGTCCCCCTCGGCTCTCCGTCACAGATTGTCATCGCATCTCCTCCTCGGCCCTTGCGATATTCGTCGTTTCAGTTTCCTTGCGTCGTACAGTACCTCGATCTCACGTCAGACAGCCCTTTGGCCTCTCAACCGCCTGCCACACGCTCGAGCCTAAGCCTACGTCACACACCCTACCCTCTACCTGACACAAACAAGCACACGCGTCAGCCTGCATTTGATCTTTTCGACGATCACGCCCAAGCTCCCCCTGTTCCACTTGCGACAATGCTCGCCAGTTCCCGCTCTTGCTAGCTACGCCTACTTGTTGCTCCTTTTTTGGACATGGACCGACTCGCCTACAACTACTAGTTCTCGACGCCCCCATAACCTCGTACCTCGATACTCCTCTCGATCCTTCTTGCCTCAGAACACCCATGGCCGAACCCCGCGAGGCTGCCAGCTCGTCACAGCCGCCCGGGACATGGCATGCCTCGGGTGCCGCCAGTGGTGGCTCAGCCTCGGTGGACAGATATAGGCACAGCCTGGGCTCGTCGGGCGGCAGCTCCATGGCCTCGGGCACCACACACGTCGAAGCAACCGGCCCCGGCTCGGACGCCGGCTCGCGCCTCTCGTCGGCAAGCCCGACACCTCAAGCAAGACGGGATCCAGAGTCGGCCCGGACCGCCCGCACAGCAGCCCTCCGAGGCACGCACCGACATAACAAATCGAGTGGTGCTTTTCTGCTAAACGATGCGCTGAGCGGCACCCGGCCCGGCCACGACACAGCCCATGCCAAGCCTGTCCAGTCCAGCACGCGCTCCAGCGGCCGTGAACGGCACCGCAGTGATGGGAATGGTTGCCGCAGCGGTGGCTTACTAAGTGCATCGGTGACGCCGGAGAAGCGGCACCGCGGATCGTCGGCCGAGCCTGCGCCCGAGGGGAAACGCTTACAAGATACGTTTGGCGCGTCCGGCAGCACAGTATTGCCTATGTCGGCCGAGGCACTGGCTGATGATGCTACGGCCGCCACACTGCCTTCGCCTCCGTCATCGGCCCGCTCACCTTCTCCAGCAGTGCCGAACCAAGCGCAAGCGCTGGATATCGACTCTGCCCAGATTGTCAATATGGCTCTTAATCTGAGCGAGTCGCGCCGTCTTGTCTCATCGCGCCGCAGCGCCTCTCAGAATCTCGCCCCGCGCCTCGCGCCTCTGTCAGACAGCGCTGTCGGTGGTAATCTTCTCCGGCAGCTGCAGCAGCAGCGGAGGATCTCGCGCACAATATCGCCTCGGCCCGACAAAGGACCAGGCGGTCGTGCTGTCTCGGGCCAGGTTGCTAATGCCAATGCTAATGTTAATGCTAATGCTAGTGCCAGCCCACGCGTCAGCTCAAGCAGTGGCATGCAGCCCGTATTTGATCCCCTTGGCGATGGGGGGTCAGCTGCATACCGCTATCACTTTTCAAAGTCAACGCTTGCACGCGCCCAAAAGGCCAAGGATTACCTCGAGCTGCTCGCCCAGCAGCGACGTCTCCTCGAGTTCATTCCACCCCTGGCACCAGACGCCTCGACCCAGACGCGGTCCACCAGTCTTACGTCCCCCCCAACATCATCGAGCAACTCGTCGCATCCGTACCTCGGCACGGGATCCGGCAGCGGCGATTTCGTATCTAATGCAGCGCGTGTCGGTCGTCCCTACAATCCGCTGCAGTACATTCGGAACCGCAAGGCCAGGGTCCGAGAGCGGAAGATCATTGACGGCGAGGCACAGGGTTTTGGTGACGTCCCCAAAGTGGCTGGCTGGGTGGACGAGGTCGCCAGATGGGCTGCCACGGGGCAGAACCGTATCCCTGGCGGGCCGACGCTGCCCAATTTTGCCACGGCCGACGCTCTCACGGCCGCGCTCCAGAGCTCGCCGCCGGTCGGACTCGGATCTCGGGCCGCAGGCCAGGGCGTCATGACAAAGCCGAAACGGCCACGTCTCGACTGGGCCATTGATCCTGCCGACATGCTGGCCGATGTGTACTGGGTTGAGCAGGGCGACAACAGGCTGCTCGTTCAAGACCGCCAATGGCGGCGTATCTTTCCACAGGACCCAAACTTGTATCGGCCTGCGTCGCAGAGAGCCGTTGGCCAAGGCAATATGCTCAATATGCCTGATCCGACTGGCGGTGCGCCGACAGGCTTTGCGCCAACAGGCTTCCTTGACATATCGACCGGCCCACTGCACCGCACACCCGAGCTTGCCGCAGCTGAATATGACCATGGCTCGACGAGAACGCGGACACGGCAGAAGCTTAGCCCGTTTCGGCTGCACTACCGTCACAGCAGCCGGCAGCGGCGCGGCTCATTCTCCGACACATCCGATTCGGACAGCGACAGGGGACTATTCCGTCGGCGAGCAAAGGATGTTTCCGTTGCGGCGGCCAGTTCAGAGACCGAGGGCCGGGAAAGGGACGCTCTTCCTAGTGGTCCACCTGCCACCGGCTCTTCCCCTGCCAACGGCAATGCGCAATCAACCCAGGCCACGCCGGCAAAGGTCGAAGTGCCCTCGAGGAAACCGGCCGCTGTGGACAACTCTGTGCGGTCAAGCCGGGCAAGCCTGGAGATCCCTGTGGTGAGCAGGCGCCGGTCGTCGCTGGACTACGACTCATCACTGCCGGCATCGCCCGAGCAGCGGCCACTCTCCAGCAGCGGGGGCATCGGACTGGTCCCTGTGTCGGGCGGTGATTTATCGTCGCCGCCCAGCCGTGCGGCGACACCGCCACCGCCGCCCAGCCGCTTCAGCAAAGTCAAGCACATGTTCCGCGACCACAGTCACGAGCGCGGGCGGGAGCGCACAAACAGCGCAGGATTCGCCGGTGGCTCGCAGGAACGCGATGATCTGATGAGTGCGTCGATCAACTACAACCAGCTGCAGTCGCCTCCGCAACAGCACGAAGCTGCTGCCGCCGCCGAGATCCATTCTGCGCCCATGACAACAACGCCGTCCATCGTGGGCGACGCAAGCAAGCTCTTGGCCAGTCACGACAGCAAGGATCCGCTGAGCCCGATGCGCAAGGGCCTGTCGCGCACGAACACGGCCACCATGGACAGTCACAAGTCGCACAGCAGCCTGACGAGCATTGCCAGTCTGCGGCACGCGGGTCATGTGTCCACCTTTGGCAGCCACAGCCAGAGCCAGCACCGGTCGGAAGAGAGTGCAGCAGCGGCGTCGTCGTCGTCGTCGTCGACGCTGCGCGGTATCTTCAAGGGCGGCCCGCGCATCGACACCATGCTGCGCAGCGGTGTATCCAAAGTGAGCGATATGTTTTGGCGCCGCGACAGCAGCGACGCTTCGTACGACGGTGCTGGCGGCGGTGCTGGCGGCGGCACTGGCGATGCGGCTTCGTCTGCGTCGTCGGACGACGACTCGGACGGCGAGGGCGTTTTTAGAAGAGGGCGTGTGCGGAAAACACCTCGCCACTCCCGGTCGCCGTCGAGGAATGCCGGTCTGCATATGTCCAAGTCTGGCGAAAAGCACTACCTGGATGTCATGCCGACGTTTGGCAGCCATCAGCTGACACTGACGCCGGACCCCGTATCGCGGCCGCCAAGTCGGCACTCGACGCGCTTTGAGCTCCTCAAGCCGCCGCCCATCACCGTGCACGATGCCACGCCCACCACGGAGATTCCCGAGGTCCGACTGCAGACTGACGTTGACGGGGTCCGCGATTCAGACTCGAGCGATGCCGACAGGTCGCGCCGCAGGAGTGATGCCGCTACTACGTATGCAGGCGGTTTTGCGAATGCGGATCGGCCTCGCTGGTCCATTTCGCAGCCGGCCTACGGCAGCCATGGCGGCGCCCTGTCGCGGCGGGAACTGGCGCGTCTGCGTGCGTCTCTGTACAGCTCGGCCATGCTGGCCAAGGAGCTGTCGCAGCGCGCACACCAGCCGTTGGTTTTGGGGGGTGATGACTACGACAACGACAAATACAGATTGATCGCCACCGGCGACGGCGAGCGCTTGACGTGGCCGGACATTGTCGTGTACGGCCAGAACCCGGCCGAGCTGGCACGGCGGCCGGTCCGGCACGTGGAGCTGTACCCGCTGGCGGCCCAGGTTCTGGGCGGCGCCATCCAGCGGTCGGCGCAGTCGTGGCAGACGTCGGCCGAGTATTTTAGTGACAAAACGGTGCCGGCGCTGCATGCGCGCGTGGACCGGCTGCGGGAGCGCGTGGCGGTAGAGCTGTCGGGCCTGGCGCGCAAGGCGGCCGACGAGGCGGACGCGGCAACGCAGGATCTCGTGGCGGTGCAGCGGCTGCAGGTGGTGCAGGTGGAGGACCGGATTGAGCAGATGCTGCGGCGGCGGCGGCGGCGGTTCCGGTGGGTGCGACGGGCCGGGTGGCTGACGGTGGAGTGGCTGCTGGTGGGCTTCATGTGGTGGGCATGGCTGGTGGTGATGATGGCGCGCGTGGTCATGGGGACATGCGGCGGTATTGTCGCCGGTGTGCGGTGGCTGCTGTGGATGTAATTTTCTCTTTCTTTTCTTTTTTTTGTCTTCTTATCTTCTCTGGCATAGCAGGCGTTCTAGATTGGTATTTTGGTTCCAAGACGTCATTTCCCTTTGCTTTCTTGTCTTTCAGCATCGTTGGTCTGCGCCGGATACCCAAGACACTATTTACTTTAATACATCACTGTTTAATCCGATGGACGGTGTCATGCCAGGGCATGAATACTCGTATTCTGTCCAGTATCAACTATATAATTTGTATTAATTAATGAACAAAAAAACGCGCTCGCCTGTCAAGATCAAGATGAGACAAAAAAAACTAGATATTAAGAAATAGTAAGAAATGTAAGAGATAGAAAAATAAAAGAAAAAACAAAAGAAAGCACCAAGAAGCAAACCACCCGCCCCCTATCGTACACCGTCCTGTCTGCGCGTCTACTCGATTCTCTTCTTGCCCTCCTCGGCACTCAGGTAGCGTGCCGTGCTCAGGCCGCGCTCGTGCTGCACAATAAACTGACCCAGCAGCGCGTCCTTGCGCGCCTTGGCCATGGCCTCGTGGTAGTCCTCGAGCGACGCCGGCCGCGGCACCAGCTTGGGCCAGTTGACATACAGCTCGCCGCTGCGCATGACAAAGAAGAAACTGTACGCCGCCACGACGGCCCAGACAAACAGAAACAGCCGCAGCGGCAGCACCGCCGCGTCCGGCAGGCGTCGCGTGCACATGCCGACCAACAGCAGGAAAAGGGCAAACCCCAAAACGTAAGGCACCGCCTGGATCAGCACAGGCCGTCGGTCGGCAAACACATAGTAGGCGCCCGACGTCATGGACGACGACGAGTTGGGCGCATAGGCGCCGAGGAACAGGTCAAAGGCGTCCTGGCGCGGTCCGTCCATGAAATTGTTGAGGCAGTAGCGCGTCACGGCAATCTGGCCGTCGCGCAGCGCGCCCCCCTTTGTCCGCTTGCCCAGACGCGTCATGTCCGTCTTCATGGCACCCGTGCCGGCATAGCCCAGCGCCACGCGGTCGGCGTTGTCCGCCCATAGGTTGCGGAAGAGCTCTTCAAAGACAGGGTCCTGGTCGAGAATGGTGCCGCCGCGTGGCATCAGGCCCAGGTCAGCAAACATGCGCTCGAGCGTCCAGCGCGCCAGCATGCTCTGCACAACATTGGTGCGGTCCAGACAGTCCATGCAGTTGGTGCGCACAACAGACGTCTGCAGACTGCGCGACTCCAGGCGGTCGCTCGACGACGCCGAGGTGACGGCGCTAAAGTACTGCTGGGCGATCAGCGCGTCGTGCATCTGGTCGAGCAGCAGCTTGGCGCGGTCAAGACGCATGCCCTTGGTCTCGCTGTGGAAGTCAAAGTAGATGTAGTGCACGCGCTCCATGCCGGCTTTGGAAGACGACGCGGCCTTCTTGGTCGTCTTGACCATGTTCTCATAGGCCTCCTTGACCAGACGCTCGCGGCCCTTTTGGTTGACAAGGTTGACAAGGTAGTTGTCACCGTAGATGCGGACCTGCTCGCTGAAATGGGCCGTGGCCGCCGGCAGAGCAGCCTCGAGGCCGCGGTTGTCGCCGCGCACAACAAGACGTGGCGTGTACTTGAGATTGTTGATCTCGCTCCAGTACAAGGGCACGCTGCCACGCGTCTGCACGTACGACATGATCTGCGTGTCCTCCTGGGGCTGGGTCTTGAGCGTCGAGGCAGCCGAATTGCCAGTGCCTGCCGAGTAACTGCCCATATTGCTGCGGCCTGCATCGTTGAGCACAACAATTTGCTCGGTCTCGTTGTAGTTAGCGACATGGCCCTCCTCGTCAATGCCGCGTGAGAAGAAGCGGGTGCCAGCCCGGAAACGTGCGCGACGCGTAATGAGGGCCAGCGTCAGTACACGGCCGCGGAATGTGGTCGGGTGGATCTCCAGCATGCCGTAGATGACAGGCAGGATGTAGGGGTCGATGCCGGGCTGGGCACCGGGGACGCCGCGCGCACCACGGTGGCGGAAGTCGATCAGGTCGGACTGCACGAAGCGGTTCCAGAAGAAGCGGTCGTCAGCACGCATCCAGAGGGGGGGCAGGGCCGTGCCCGAGGTGGCAGCCTGGTCCTGTTGGGCAGCCTGGCGCTGGAAGCTGTTGGTGAGGTCGAGAGTATAGGAGAAGTACATGGGGGCGGTCTTGAGGAAGCTGCGGAGCAGCGACAGGAAGCGGTCCTCGTCGGGGTCGCGCAGGCCGCGTTCGTGGACGCTGAGAAACTCGACCTCGAGGATGCGGTGAATCATGTGGCCCTTGAGACGGCCGACATGCTCGTCCTTGGTGATGACGATGACATACTTGTCGAGACGCAACTGGATGACACCGAGGATGCCGCGAACGCTTGTAGTGCGGGTGACGCGTTTTCCGGAGAGGAGAGCTGCATCGCTGAGACGGACCTCACCAGTAGGCCGGTCGATGGTCAGGGCGGCAGCATCAGGGGTTGATGGCGACTTGAAGATGTAGCAGTCGGGAGCTACCTGGACGTTGATGTCGCGGAAGGGGAGAGCCATGGTGGCGGTGGGAGGGCGTTGATGGCACCGACGCTGTGTATGTTTTGAGGAGGAGGTCGGTAGCTGCTCGTAGATGGTTGTATATAGACTTGAACCGAAGATGGCGGTGTTGGAATCGAAGTTCGTGGTGAGGTCGGTGGTGGTGATGGATAAAGCAGTGCTGGAACACGTAGTGCACTTTGAGCTCCCCTATAAGCGAATACGGGGGAGCAATCGTTGTCGTCACCACATGAATTTGGAGGATATGATTGGTTAATATTTTACCCCACCAAGGAGCTCTGAGGCTGGAGTAATGATAAGGTCACGTGTATATCACGTGTATGACAAGGGGCTGGGGCGGAGTTGATGCACAGTGATGGCCACAGCGCCTCCAAGTTGCAAAATTACAGGGCTAATTTAGCGAGTTTACTGGACATACGCAAGTCATTGCGGCTATACCGTATCTTACGAGCGCTAAACTAGGCAACCTTGTTCATATCTGTCCAGCGATACTGCTGACGGCAAGACGAGCGGCAACAGCGTCAGCGTCGCCCAGCCTTGATCTGTCTCTCTCCCAGAGTAGGACTAAATCAGTCCTCCCAATAAACGCATCTGCCCTCTCTCGCCTCTGCCCGCCATCGCCAACAACGACTCCATTCTCTGCCAACATTCAGCTCACACGTCACCCCCCGACCTATCTCGATATTGTCCGCCGATACCACCCACTTTGTTCTACTCTTTCTCTCCATTCTCTCCGTTCTCTCCGTTCTCTCCACGCTCTCCTTTCCCCTCGATCCACCGATCTTCGCACTCGCACCGCGAAGCGCATCGGCCATCGTCACCACATCGTCACCTCCGTCGACATCGCCAACTTGTTGACATCGCCACCTTGTTGATATCGCCACCTTGTTGACATCGTCACCTCGTCGACGTCACAGCCTGTCCCCTCGATCCGACCCCCTCTTTGACTGTCACCCATCGACCCCTCCGGCTTTTTGTTGCCTCTCTTCTCTTTAATCTCCGTCTTCTCTACAACATCGCAATGGCTGCCCGTGGTCCCGCTGGCGCTCGCGGTCTGAGCAACCGCTTTGCGCAGTTCAAGCTCGTTCTTCTCGGCGAGTCTGCCGTGGGCAAGGTATGTCGGTTCCTCTGTCATGTGCCTCCTCTCGTTTAGTGTCCAGTTGCTAACAGTCCAACGCATAGAGCTCCATCGTGCTGCGCTTTGTCAAGGACCAGTTCGACTCGTATCGCGAGTCCACCATCGGTGCCGCTTTCTTAACGCAGACCATCTCGCTCGACGAGGCTACCACTGTCAAGTTTGAGATCTGGGATACTGCCGGCCAGGAGCGCTACAAGTCTCTGGCACCCATGTACTACCGCAACGCTAACTGCGCCGTTGTCGTCTACGACATTACCCAGGCTGTAAGTCACACAAGTCACCTCGCCCCTCTCCTCCTCTTTCCGGTGCCAGTACTGACAGACACAGTCTTCTCTCGACAAGGCAAAGGCTTGGGTCAAGGAGCTGCAGCGCCAGGCCAACGAAAACATTATCATCGCCCTCGCCGGCAACAAGCTTGATCTGGTGACCGAGCAGCCGGACAAGCGCGCGATCCCGGCTGCCGACGCCGAGGCGTATGCCAAGGAGGCCGGACTGCTGTTCTTTGAGACGTCTGCCAAGACGGCCGAAAACGTCAAGGAGCTGTTTACGGCGATAGCAAAGAAGCTGCCGACGGACCAGGGCAGCGGTCCCGGTGGTCGCGGTGGTGCACGACCCGGCCAGCGGCCAGGTGTCAGTCTGGCACCGGAGAGTTCCAGCACGCAAACCGCCGGACCGTGCGGCTGTTAGGGAGGCGGCCGCAGCAGCGAAGAGCGGGAGCGCGAACGCGAGAGCGAGCGACGTGGAGGGCGTCTCCGGCTGCGTCGTTGATCGGGAGAGTCCGGTGTAGTAGAGGACCCGGGTGTGCCGTCTTAATACACTATGGAGACGGGGCGGAACGGCGGACACCCCGGGCCGACGACACGGACGGCCGACGACGCGGATGACCGACGACGAGGAGCACAGCGGCGGTATGGAACGGGACAAGACATAGACTGGCCTTTTGTCGCTGTTTCCTTGTACTTTTCTTTCGTTTTTATGTTGCTTGATTACTGTCCGGTGCCTTGCTTGTTATGCAGTTAGTATATGAATCTCTAAATATCATTGTCTCTTCTTCACTTCCTTTCGGTTCTTTCTTTTCTCTTCTTCTCGTCACCCTATCGTCTTTTCAGTGTCCATCTTTCATCGACACTCTCATGCCAGCATCATGTCTTGACTCTCTGCAGCTGCTGATGTGATTATGTAATCAGCTGCATTCAGAACGACAAAAGCCAACAATCATACATCTGAATAAGTCAAAGTCTATTGAAATTAAGAGAAAAGTTAATCAAAATACTCATTCAATAGTCAATGCAATAGCTATTGTAGATAGTCAAGTCCAACAAATGACGACTTCAACGTCAAGCTTGATCAATTACCCAATTAAATACTCAAAAAGTTTAATTCTCCAGCTTTATCCCTCAACCCGTCACTTTTTCGACGGCAAATAAAATAAATAGTAAATAAAACAGAAAAAAACTACCACCAGCTCTTTCGGACGACACGCAAACTTTCTCACCCTCCCTCTTCACCACGCGAGTCCAATTGCATTACACACCACCACTCGTCTGTCTTTTACTAATTAATTGTGTTTCTGGTGTTGTCGTCGTTGCAATTGACCTTTTTTGATCCGGCACTGTCACCTTCCGGTCGTTCCCTTCTCCCGTCGCCTCCGACCCCGACGACGTCGCCGACCGGCCTCGACACCCCCCTCCTCTCCCCCCATCGCCACTCACGTCACCACCGGCTTAGCCCGCCTTGTCCTCCAACACCCCACACAATGCTTCGCACGTCTCTGCAGTCGGCACGAGCTGTCGGTGGCCGGCCTCTGGCTTCCGCTGCCGGCCTCACTGGTCGTCAATGGCGCAATCTCGGCGCTGCCCAGGTAAGCTTTTTTTGCTGCTGCTGCTGCGCTACTACTACTACTGCTGCTGCTGCCACTACTACTACTGCTGCTGCTGCGCTATCTCTGCCTCGTTCCATGCTGATTGTTAGCGCTTCTATGCCGACGTGAAGCCGCCTGTCCTGCCGGCCTCTACGACCAACACTGCCGCCACCACGCCCCCGCCTTCGCCATCGACCGTGGCCGGCGCGACGATCCCTGCCAGCAGAGTCCCGTTGACACCGCCTTCGCCGCCGCCCGTGGCCCCTCCGACGCCGCGGCGAAAGGGCGGCTTCTTCCGCAAGCTCCGCAACTACGTTCTGACGCTCTCCATCCTTGGCGCCCTCGCGTTTGGTGGCGGAGTCTGGTACTCCCGCATCAACGACAACTTCCACGACTTCTTTACCGAGTACGTTCCCTACGGCGAGCAGGCCGTGCTCTACCTGGAGGAGCTCGACTTCCGCAAGCGCTTCCCCAACATTGCCAACCGCAGCACCAGCAAGCCCCGCGACACCGGTACCAATGTCCGCGTCCCGGCCCAGAGCGGTGCCTCGTGGCGCGTCGCCGACGCCGACACCACGCGCCCGACCAAGGCCGCTGCCAAGCCTGCTGCCACTGAGCCGGTCCAGGCCGAGGTGGTCAAGAAGGTTGAGCCTGCTGCAGTGGCAGCCACGCCCGTCGCTGCGGCTGCTGCACCGGCTGCGGCTGCTAAACCTGCTGCTGCTGCCGCTTCGTCCTTCCGCCCGCCCGAGGTCGACGAGCCGTCGCGCTGGCCCCCGGCGTCGCCCATTGATCCGCTCGGTGTCAACGATGCGGAGGAGCCTGTCGTGCAGGATATTGTGCGCCTGCTCAACGACATTATCACTGTGGTCAACGCCGACAAGGCTGCGGCCAAGTATGGTGCCACCATTGGCAAGGCCAAAGAGCAGGTCAACAAGGTGGGCCGCAAGGTGCGGGACATCCGTTCTGCTGCCGAGACGAGCGCCGTGTCGCAGGTGGCCGCCCGCACCGAGGCCTTTGACCAGGCGGCGCGCGACCTGCTGGCGCGTGTCGAGTCGGCCATGGCGTCGCAGGAGGCGCAGTGGCGCACCGAGTTTGACGAGGAGATGCAGCGTGTGCGTGCGAGCTACGATGCCCGCGTGCAGCTGGCGACGGAGCGCGAGCGCGCGCTGAGCGAGAGCAAGCTGCAGAACCAGCTGCTGGAGCAGGCGGTGCAGATGACGCAGCAGTTTGCGGACGAGCTGGGCGCGCGCGTCGACGCGGAGCGCCAGGGCCGTCTGGGCAAGCTGGAGCAGCTGTCGGCGTCGGTGGGCGAGCTGGAGCGCCTGACGGCGGGCTGGACGGACGTGGTGGACGCGAGCCAGCGGGCGCAGCAGCTGCACGTGGCCATTGACGCGGTCAAGGCGCGCCTGGCCGCGGACGATGCGAACCCGTCGGCGATTTTGCGCCCCTTTGTGCGCGAGCTGGTGGCCGTCAAGGAGATTGCGTCGACGGACCCGGTGGTGGACGCGGCGATTGCGTCGATCCCGCCGGCGGCGTACCAGCGCGGCATTGCGTCGACGGCGGAGCTGATGGAGCGGTTCCGCCGCGTGGCGTCCGAGGTGCGCAAGGCGTCGCTGCTGCCCGAGGACGCGGGCGTCGCCAGCCACGCGTCGAGCTATGTGCTGAGCAAGGTGCTCTTCAAAAAGAACGAGACGGGCAGCAAGCCGGCCGACGACGGCGACGTCGAGTCGATCCTGGTGCGGACGCAGTCCTTCTTGGAGGAGGGCAACCTGGACGACGCGGCGCGCGAGATGAACGGGCTCAAGGGCTGGGCCAAGACGCTGAGCCGCGACTGGCTGGGCGAGGTGCGCAAGGTGCTGGAGGTGCAGCAGGCGCTGGATGTCATTACGGCCGAGGCGCGGTTACGGAGTCTGCAGCTGGAGAAGAGCCGGTAATGGCATGCTGTGAGGATACAGTGGCAGTGGCAGAACAGTGGCAGACGTCCATGACGGCACACGTGTCATCGCATTGCCTGTCCTGTTGATATTGCTTTCTTTTTCCCTTGTCTTTTTATATCTCTGTAATTATTCCGTCTGTCATTTCTCATCTTGCACGTTGTTAGTAAAAGGTGTAAAAAAGGTGAATAAAGGATCTGTCGCGTTTCTAGACGTCGATCGGTAGAGTGTATACTATTTAAATACAATATAAAATTACACATTCGCGCCTTTGGACGACCGGATGTCGGCCGTGCTGACCACCAGCCCGTGCACCAGCTTGAGGTGCCGCACAGCATTGGGCCGCCGCGTAAAGCCCTCGACGGCGCGGTCGCAGCCCGCCCGGGGACAGTAGAACATGACAGACACTCTTTTCTTGCCTTTGCCCACAGACACTGGTACCGGCACCGATACCGGCACAGGCACAGGCAAAGGCACTGGCTGAAACTGAGACTGTGGCTGTGGCGACAGCGTCTTGTGCGCTGCTTCTGGTACCATATCTGCATCTGCCTCTGCTTCATCCCCACCCTCGTCTTCGGCATCCACGCCACCCTCTACTGGCTCGCTGTGCTGCTCCGCCTCGCTCGCTTTCCTTGGACTTGGAATGTCCTTGCCCATGATCGCCTCCCGCCGTGCAAGCCGCTGCCGTCTCTGCTTCCAGGCCCGCTGCACCAGCGTCTCGACCGTCTCGACCGTGGCCTTGTTTGTTTTTGTTGGTCGCGCTGCATGCGCAGGCGCAGGCACAGACGCAGGCCCAGAAGCGGTGGCCGACGCGTGCGGGGCATATACCGTAGTACGGAAAGA
Organism: Ophiostoma triangulosporum; assembly: GCA_029298705.1. Classification (NCBI taxonomy): domain Eukaryota; kingdom Fungi; phylum Ascomycota; class Sordariomycetes; order Ophiostomatales; family Ophiostomataceae; genus Ophiostoma; species Ophiostoma triangulosporum. The sequence goes on along the minus strand of JANSLO010000009.1, from coordinate 845,084 downwards.
AGGGCCGCCGCGAGCCGGCATCTCCATGGTGTTCAGCGCCATGCCCTGGCCAAACAGGTCCGCGCACCGCTGGGCGGTCCGCGCAATGACGGCGTCGTCAAAGCCGCCGCTCAGTGCGGCAGCGCCGATGACGTCTGTCCAGTCGCGCAGGGCCCAGCGCGGCATCTGTCTGGTGTCTGTGTCGTTTTTGGCGTCTTTTTTTATGTCCTTGACGTGTTTGACGTGTTTGGCGTCTTTTGTTTTGACGTCTTGGACGTCTTTGGCGGTTTTAACGTTGGCGGATTTAACGTCTTTGTCTTTGGCGGATTTAACGTCTTTGCCAGATTTAACGTTGCCAATTTTAACGTTGCCAGATCTAACGTCTTTCGTTTTGACGTCTTCCTCCGCCTTTACGGCCTTATCTCCCGCTGCGTGCCGGGCCCCTGCGCGCCGGCCGGCTCGGGCCTTGAGGTGGTTGTGCTGCTCAACAACCGTCTGCCACATGGCCGCACCGGCATCGCCGCTCGCGCCGCTCTTGCTCGGCGCGGTACTTGACGCGATATGAGCCACATCGGGAATCCGCCGGTGGCCTTCGCGGGCGCGCCGCACAAAGTACTGCGCCTCGGTCTCGCCAGGCCGACGCTCAGCATCTCTCTGTTGACGGCCGGCTGTCCTGCTCGGAGAGCCCTCTGTCTGCGTAGATACTGGGATGGGTGTCGACGTCCTCGACGAAGCTGCCGACATGGGTGCAGGTGCAGGTGTAGGCGTTGCAGATACTGGTACTGGCGCTATTGCTGTAGACGGGCTATATACCGGGCCTCCTCCTTTCGGTCGAGAGAATGGAACAAAGGGCGGCTTTATCGTCGTCTCCTTCTTGATTGTCGTCTCCTTCTTGGCTGGTGTGTCTACCTCATCGCCGGGCCATCCCCTTGTCGGCCACTTGCTGGGCTGTGGTAGCCTCTGCATGATCAATGGTCCGCTAGCACTATAGCCGAACTGGTTGCTCTGCAGATACATGCGCCGCTTCTGTCTTTGCAGGGTGTACCACGACTCCGAGTAGACGCTTGTGGCCGCCCGCGTATGGTGCAAGAAGAGCAGCACCTTGTCCATCTGTGCCAGCAGGTGCCGGACTGTCGGCTGCAAAATCTCCTCTGACCGTTCGTCATCGGCCGAAATCACGGCGTCAAGAGCCTCCCGCCGCTGGAACTGCTCTCGGGCCACGCGCAGAATGGCGGCCGTCACCATCTCCGCCAACGGGCCGCTTGGGCCGCTAAACAAGCGGTCACCGGCATGTGGCTGCAGACAGCCGGGCATGTGTGTCGTTGGAAGCGTGCGCTGGCTGTGGTGGTGTCTGCGTCGGGACGACGTGCTGCGCGTAAAGACGCCCGGGTTGAAGCGCACGCGCAACGGCCATGCCGTCCAGTACGGTTTTGGTTTCCATGCCGTCTCATCATCGTCGTCGTCCTCGGACGCCGTCTTTGTCTTGAGCTGGAACACATTGTACAGGTGCGCGGCCAGATCGCCGTCGCGCGTGCGGTGCAGGGCCGAGACGACACCGCGATCAATCTCGGTCAGGTGGTTCCACTGCCGCGCTGTGCCGCGCCATCTGTTGGGCCGACCAACATGGAGCCGTTCCGAGTCGATTGTCGCCAGGCTCGCCGTGTCGTGGTCCACCCATTCTTCTTTGACGTCACCGTTCGTGTAGCCCTCTGGCAGCTCATCGATGTCGTCGCCCGGGTATCGGCCTGAGCCTTGACTTTCTTGCCGCCTCTTCTTGACCGGCCGGTCGTCTATACTCGGGAGTGCGATTCTCTCTGGGAGTTGCGCCATGTTGATGTATCGTCTGTCGTCCGCAGCCTCGTGAGGTTGAAGGTGTCGTCGCTGTTGATGTCTGTCTGGCTTGGGAACGGACTGCATAAGAGGCCAGTCGTATCCCGATACGTGTGCCGTATCACATTATTTACTGGCAGTGGATAGTTGCTGTGATTGGGCGCAGCTTGGTGTTTGCAGCGTGTTGACTTGTTTTGACGTTATCATTTGAGATGAAAATTAAAGTGGGTCTATCTACAGCCTCGTCTCCTCGTTGCAGCTCTTTCATATGAATTTGCGACGTATTCTTTAAATCATCACACAAGACATCAGAAGTAGATAATGGTTCTAATTGTTGGATTGCAATGATAAGAAACAGGACGCCCTTTGATTTACCTACAAAAGACAGATTACATGGAAATGGAAAGTAGACTGAAGATAAAACGAAGAAAGCAAGAAGCAAAACAAAACGACAAGATGCAAGCTTTTATCCCCAACAGAGAGCAAACAAGAAACAGAGATGGACGCAAGAGACAAGCCATGGCGCTCACGCCTTGCTGGCCTTGCCGCCCTTGGCCTTTTGCTGCTCAATCTTGCGGCGCTTGGCACGCAGCTTCTCGTCCTCGGCGCTCTTCTTGTTGTTCGTGTACATCATCTGCTCGTACAGCCGCCGCTTCTTCTTGGGCAGCATACCCTTGGCACGCTCCAGCTCCTCCTCCTGCTGCTTGGCCTCCTTGGCCAGGGCCTTGCGCTTCGTCGCCTTGGCCTTGGCTGCCGGGTCGGCCGCCTTGTTGCGCACCGGCTTGCCCGACAGCTCCGCCTCCAGCTCCAGCTGGCGCTGCAGTGCACCCGACTCTTCGTCGTCCTCGTCCTCGTCTTCATCAATATCGGGGTCCTCCTCGAGCTCCTCGTCGTCGTCTTCGTCCTCGTCGCCCGACATGCCGTCGAATTCGTCATCCTCCTCGTCCTCTTCGCTGCCGGCAACATCCATGGCGCCATCGCTCTCCTCCTCCTCGGCGGCAGCAGCGGCAGCAGCAGCGGCGGCAGCCTTGGCCTTCTTGGACTTTTTGGACTCCTTCTTGGTGGGCTCCTCCACCTTGGCCTCCTCCTCCTCGGCCTCTTCTTCCTCTTCTTCCTCCTCCTCTTCATCCTCAACATCAGACGCCAGGGCCTCGGCCTCGGTCTGCTGCTGCTCCAGGGGAAGCGAGGGATCGTACTGGCCAGCCACGCTCTTGACAAAGGGGCTCAGATGGGGCGGCAGCTCAGCACCAGGAGCATAAAGATCGGGGCGCTTCAGCTCCTCGTCGTTGATGCTGTCCCACACCCACTGCGGCTGCACATAGATGCGGCCGGGCACGCGGCGGTTGGCAGCCAGGCGCTGTGCGGTCTGGTTGTCCTTGCCGTCGCCCTTCTTGCCGCCGCTGACCTTGACCTCGACGGGCGGGCGGTCGACGATCTGGTGCGTAATGTTGGGGTCCATCTCGTTGGTGGTGTAGGCACCCTCGCCGAGCACGGCATCCCAGCCGATGCGCTTGCAGCCAAAGGCGCGCAGCAGAAACTCGAGCGACGCACGCGGCGACTCGCGCGACAGGTAGATGGTGCACTTGGCAAACAGCTGGCGCGGGTTGCTGGAGCTGTACGAGGGCTGGGCCAGGACGTCGCCGCCGGCCGCAGCCGGCTCAAACTTGTCAATGGCGTCGGACGATGGGGCCTCGGCGTCGTCGGCGGTAGAAGCGGCAGCAGCAGCAGGCGTCTTGTCCGCCTCCTCCTCCTCCTCGCCCTTGAGCGCCTGGACGATCTTGTTGACCTCGGCCTGGACCTTGCGGTCGGGGGCGTGCTGGGCCGATGCGGGCAGGGCCTGGCTGGCCGAGGTAGAGGTCGTGCCGGCATCCTCGAGAATAAAAGCGGCCAGCTCGGCGGCGCCGTCGTCCTTGGACTTGTCAAACTTGGGCGGGTATTTCAGGCCGACAGCGGTATACAAACGAAAGTTGACAAAGGACAGCAGGGTCATGTAGAACTCGATAAACGTGCCCATGATGCGAAAGTCAATGTCGCCGACGACGCGCTGGTTGAACTTGTAGGGGACGAGCCACATGACATCCTCGCCCTGGATGTTGGCCTGGAAGTAGGTGCCCTTGATGGACAAGAAGGACTTGCGCAGGCTGTGCGACACAATCAGGTAGTGCTGGAACTCGTGGCACAGACGCTCGCAGCGCGCAATCATCTTGGCGGGCACCGACGACGTCGAGGGCAGGTTGGCAAAGAGGAAGAGCATGGACAGACAGTCGTCGAGGTCGCGCAGGGCGTCGACAAACGTCGGGTAGCGCTCGCGCACGACGTGGTCCAGCGTGTAGGCCGAGCGGCCCGTCTTCTCAGGGCGTGCCGAGTTGCGCTCAAAGCGCTTGGCATCCGACACATCGCCACGGCCGAGGGCACGGGTGATCTTTTTCTCGAGGACCTTTTGCTCGCGGAAGCGGTTGACCAGGGGCTCGTGCAGCAGGTACTGGATGTCCTTGGCATAGTAGAACGTGGTTGACGCCGTCGACGACTTGGACACCTTCTTGCGGCTGCGCGGCTCGCGCGGGTAGATGCCCTTCCAGATGCAAAGCTTGCGGAAGTCGGGCAGGCTCAGCTGAAGCTTGCGGACGGCCTGGTTGCGCGTAATGTAGTTGCGCGCGGCACCGGCCTCACCCTTTTTTCTAACACGGGCCATGATGTGGTGGGCGGGAGGGGGAGGGGGTTCGTAGATATTAGTCGAAGAATTCGGTCTGAAAAAAGAGGCGATTCACTCAACAACACTCAGAAAAAGTCGTCGTGACATTTTTCCAGTCAGTTCCTCTCCAATGGCTGGTGGACTAGAGTTTTTTTTTTTCTGCCGCCCATTCTCGATAAGCTTCTTATCGTCGTAGCGCCTCACCGCCCACTTTCATCTCAGCCACACCCCTCTCAGCCTCGTCTACCAGTGGGGCATTTTTTGTCACAGCACCAATCAACGCGTGGCGCGTCTCCTCAACTGGGAAGCTATGAGCACAGCTCCGTCGTCACAGCGCCTGCTCGATGCTCACCCTGTTCTCACACAAACACAAGTACGCCACCACCTACACCCCCACTCGATGCATGGCGGACACAAGATGACCCTGGGGAGGACGGCGGCCCTGTATGCAGCGGCAGCGGCCGTGCGGCTGGCCCTCTTTACCGTCTTCCCCGGCCTCCCCGACCTGCTCACCGGCCGCGTCGAGATCTCCACCCCCGTCACCAGCTTCAAGCGCCTCCAGGAGGGCCTGTTCCTCTACAACCACAACGTCTCGCCCTACGACGGCGGCGTCTACCACCAGGCGCCCCTGCTGCTGCCGCTCTTCTCGCTGCTCCCCAGCGGCAGCGCCCAGCCCATTTTTGCCAATCTGCTCTACATTGCCGTCGACCTGCTGAGCGCCCATGCGCTGACGCGCATTGCCGACTCGCGCGAGGCCGGCGCGTCCGCACTCTTTACGTCGCCGCGCCGGGCCAAGCGCTGGAGCGGCTTCGTCGTGGCGGCCGTGTTTCTGTTCAGTCCGTTTACGATTGCCACGTGCATCGGCCGCTCGACGGCCGTCTTCTCGACGTGCACCATTCTGTATGCCATCGCCAAGGCCGTGGCCGGTGCGCCGCTGGGCGCCATGGTGTCGCTGTCGTTTGCGGCCTACCTGTCCATGTACCCGCTGCTGCTGCTGCCGCCGCTGCTGCTGCTGGCGTACGACCGCCGCAAGCCCAACGGCACAGGCGCAGCAGCGTCACGATCGGCCGCGGCGTTTGCGCTACTGCACATTGGCGTCGTCGGTGTCTGTCTGCTACTACTACTAAGCATGTCGGCGGCTTTGACGGGAGGCTCGTGGGAGTTTTTGCAGTCGACGTACGGCGTGCAGCTGACGCTGTCGGACCTCACGCCCAACGTCGGGCTCTGGTGGTACTTTTTTATCGAAATGTTTGACTCGTTCCGCGCCTTTTTCGTGGCCGTGTTCTGGCTGCACCTGTCGAGCTACGTGGGCGGACTGTCGATCCGCATCCGTCGGCAGCCGCTGGTGGTGCTGACGCTGCTCACGGGCATTTTTGCCATTTTCAAGCCGTACCCGAGCATCGGCGATACGTCGCTATTCTTGGGACTGGTGCCGCTGTTCCGGCATGTGTTCCCGCTGATGCGCTACACGTTTGTGGTGGCCGCGACGATCATGTATGCGACGTTTTTGGGCCCTGCCTTTTACCATTTGTGGATCTACGCGGGCAGCGGCAACGCCAACTTCTTCTATGCCATCACGCTGGTCTGGAGTCTGGGCCAGAGCCTGCTGGTGTCGGACCTGACTTTTGCCGTGCTGCGCGACGAGTGGGAAGTGGAACGGCCCGAGATGGTGGGCAAGGAGGTTCGGCAGATCTAGGCAGGTCTGCACCACTATGTTTATGTACGAGCGGTACAATGACTTTTTTATATGTTTTGGCTTGTCTACCTCTGGGGATACTACCCTATCTGTACACTACATCGCACGTCCTCGTTTACATTGCATCGGAAAAGCGATAGAAGTCTAGTTATCTGAACGAGAGCATGATGAATTTGATGATTTAATTATTCCAACCTGTATGTGTATGCCTTGACCAGAACGCCATCCATGTAGAGGGAAGAAGTACAGACGTCTAAAGGCAGAAACGCCACCATGTAGAGAGAGAGACATCAAATGGCGGCTAACGCCATCCATGTAGAGAGAAAGAGAAGAAGAGATAACGTTGTTCTCAAAAACTGCAACGACACCATAAAGAGAAACATCAAAAGGCATGCAAAAAGGCGCCGGCAGCACCGAGGCTTAACAGTTTTGACGGCGGCCGCTGAAAGACCATGGTGCGCGCTCCAAATGCCGGCAGACGGTGGTATGTCCAGAGCAGGCCGACGACAGCGGCGGTCGTGGTCAGCGTGCCGACAATGGCGCGCGCCTGCCGTGATCGCGCGCCGGCCACGCTGCGCTTCCACGGCCGCAGCGGCAGCTCCGCCTCGCTCGCATCGTCGTTGAGGCCGTGCAGGCGGACATGTTGCCACAGCCAGACGAGCCACTCGCCGCCGAGGCCGGGAATGCTGTGCACGACGCCATGGAGCGTGCGCAGCCATAGAGGGTGGAGTGAGAATGACTTTGTCTCAGACAACGTGCTGGGTGCAACGACCGGGGACGGCCGCGGCCCAAACACCGACTGCTGCATGTCGGCGGCAAAGTTGGCGAGGTCCGGGTAGTGTTTGTTGAGGGCGTCACTCAAAAAAGGCCGCGGCACGTCGGGCACGACCATGAGCGACAGGTAGGCATACGCGAGGCAGTCGAGCGATGTGGGTACGGGCATGCCGAGCATTAATTTTTGGGAGCCCTTTTGCAGGGCGAGCACGGCGTAGACGGTGCGCGCGGCGTCGTCGAGGCAGATCTTGGCCTTGGCCTCGGGCGTCAGCGCCTGGCTGACGCCGCGCGCCTGTCTTGCGAGGGCGGCCGACAGCGTCTTGTTGTTGGTGACGAGCGTTTGGGGATGCATTGTCGTGACAGACTCTTTCTTGTCTTTCTCGGTGTGCACGGCCTTGCGGATACGGTCGGGAAAGGTGTTGAGCGCAGACACAAGAGACGAGTCCTGATCGTCCTCGTCGGACCGGTCTGTATCGAGACTCGAGAAGCCGAGGTGGGCCGTGGCGGCGGCATGTGTAGCGCGGATGGCCGGCGGCTCGATCCAGGTCAGCGGGAACGGCAGGATGCGGCTGTAGGCGGGGCGTGTGGTGGCGACCCAGTTGGCCGACGAGACATAGAGCGAGAGCGCCAGCAGCGGCGCGGCCTCAGCACGCAGGAACGCCGAAAAGGCAGCAGCATCGGCGGCTTGCCTTGGCGTCAGGCCGGCATCGAGGTCGATGAAGAGAGACGTTGTCTTTTTGGCAAAGGCAACAACCGAGTCGAAGCCAGTAGCAACCCAGAGACCAGTCGTTGCATCGCGCAGTGCAGGCAGAGAGTCTACGAGTCAGTACAATAAAAACGAAATATATAACTAAAGACAGCTCACAGGAAACGGCCGAGGCGCTGGTCGGGACCACGGACCAGGTGCCGGGCTGCGGGGCGGCGAGGGTGAGGTAGGCGACAGCGGCAAGGCACTCGGGGTCAATGGACTCGAGACCAAAGGCCGGCCCCCATATGTAGAGCTCAAACGGCATATTGGAGTGCTTTGGCAAGATCGTGCAACTCGTCCATGGCCGGCGTTGTGAAGGTCGTCGCGGGGAATTTAATTTATATGGGTCGTGTCGTCATACTAGCCAATCACAGCGTGCCTGTCGATGTATATTTACAATCCATTGTAATTTCCTTTGTGATGCTCTGAATAAGATGATGCTACAACTTTCGTCCACCCTTTGAACACAATCAAATCAAATCATCGCCCGCCCTTGGCCATCCCTACAGCTCCAATCTCCCGCTTCAATGCCGCTCCAATGCCGCTCCAATGCCGCTCCAATGATGCCTGCACCCCGGTGCCGTAAATTTCCGACGCCGTTCGGCCATATACTCTAGTAGTCATCGGCATTTCATGGAAACAGGCAAGATGGCCGAGCGGTCTAAGGCGCTAGCTTCAGGAATTCGAGCAATCGAACACTTGTACATGCTAGTCTTGAAAAAGGCGTGGGTTCGAATCCCACTCTTGTCACTTTTTGGTCGATCTGTCGTTATTGCTTCTTTTTTGCTTGCTTTTTCCATCTAAGCATACATTTCCCAAGATGTCCCACATCTCATCACCCGCGTACCACATAGCTCAGCGCATCACATCATTACATCACACCGCATCACCGCATCAAGATTCACACCCGCAACACTTGCAGATCATGTTTTCTGTTTCGTCTCATGCCCCTCGCTCCCCTCAATAGTGTCAGACGGGCTGCAGTCTATTTCTGTACGTATATGCCGACATTGCGGGCAGCTCGGCGCACTCGCATCGACTCTGAAACTCGCGCGTCTCGCGCGCAATGTAACCTTTCCACGTTCCGTCGGCCATAGCTCCTTGAGTCTCTATGCGTACACATACTATTTCTCGTCCTCGTCAGCAGCCATTTGTACGGATACGTACTCTGAAATTTCTCGCTCTCCCTCGCGGCAGCCAAACTTGGCATTCGTCCGAGCGGACCCCAACTGTAAACGCTTGTGACGGCAGGCGTGCCTATCGCAATGGAAAGCGTCCATGTATGACGTCGGTGTATCAAGACGCTGTCGATCCGGACGTTGGAGCTGTAATGTGTAATCTCGTATTCATTCTATTTTTATGCGGGGATTCTGTTGTATCTGTGTTTTTTTGTGCGGGTATTCGATATGTTTGTCTCTATTCTGTCACAGTTTCCTCTTTCCACGCCAGATTCAGAAGAAAATTAAATATGCGGGTACTTGATATGTCTGTCTCTATTTTGTCTGTTTTGCTTTCACGCCAAATTCAGAAGAAGATACCAAATGCAGAAGACGATAATACGATCAGTCAACAAGTCAACAAGACAATGGACCTCACGATGGAAGCGAGACCCCTCTGTCTCATTTGCAGTTAGGGATATGTGGAGGCTATATGTGTGTATGCTTGGAGCTGAGTCAGAGGACTCGGGAGGTGTGTGTCCATGTGTCAGATGCGTGGATTAGAGAGGGCCGTATGCTTAGAGCCTGACGCAACTGTGAATCTATAACGTAATATGCACGGATAGTAGACAGACCATAGCAAAATTAGACAGTGATGCACGGATGATAATCAGATAATCAAAAGACAGACCGTGAAATCAGAACAGAGTGATAATGCGCATAGATTATCAGATAATCAAGACAGACAATAGCACGGTGATGCATGGATAAGAGGTAGCAGATAAGATAGAACGATAGATTACTCCGAATATCTATGAAATGCCTGTCGGTGCCAGTGGCAGCCTGACGAGGAGTAAAGAAAAGAGAAAATGCAGTTGCTAGATAGAGTATTCCCATGCCGCCGCCCATGCCCATGCGTTCGTGAAGACCAAAGACCAAAGAAATCCGTAAAGAGGAAAGTAAGAAAAAAGCGCAGTTGATAGGATACAGTAAACAGCCAGTCCCATGGCGATGATGATGGTAAATAAAAGAGAGGGTAATAAAGATGATACGAGTAATGGTGTTGTGAGAAGAAGAAAGAAGAAAAGGTGTATGATCGTGATTAATACAGGGTAATGTAATGGTAAGAGTAAGACAGAAAGTAGACTGCTGGTGGTGATACAAGGGACAGATGATGTTGCTGGTTTTTTTGGTAGTGGCGACGCTCGTGTCATCGTCGATCCTGCGAGCCGGCTCGGATGGAGAGTGACGAAGAGTTAAAGTGTTGTTGTAGTCGATGGACCGCGCCGTTGCAGCGGTCATCTTGGAAGTCTTGAAGCAGAGCGAGGCTCGATGCCGTCATGACGTTGAGTGCGCCAGGGGGTTTGTCCGGGGACAAGACCAAGAGGCCAAGAGGTACGGAGAGATGGAATCCGGGGAAGAGAGAGAGAAAAGAAAAGAAATAAGGTCGTCAAGTCGTAGTGATGCCATGCCATTTGATTTATTTCGGCAGAGGAGGCAGAGGGCGACTTGGCGGCGGGCCGGGGCAGGGAGGCAGCTGCGACGGGCGCTGCTCCAGAAGCTCAAACTGTGTAGAGGCCATTGTGATGAGTTGTGATGAGTTTGTGTGTTGGTGAGGTGGTGATGTTGTTGGTAGACAAGAGTCTGAGTTGATGAGTAGTATATGTAGTATTGGTATTGGTAAATGTGAAGTAGTAGAAGAGTGTAGAAGTTGTCTGAGTAGAAGTTGTCTGATGAGTAGAGTAGCAGTTCAAGAAAAGATCAGAGGAAAGGCTGTGATCTTATATGGACAGACAGCGATGACGAGAAAGGAGACGCAGGACTGCGTGCCAAGGTAATAAAAGTGTCGGAAGGAAGACGAAAGGAACGAAAAGAAGGAAAACGGCAAAGGGGGTGTGTAATTAGAATCGATAAAATAGTGTCGAAATCAAATATATTAATTTATCGATCCCCTCTTTAATTTACGAGCCTGTGCAACTTACACTGAATAGTGTACTTTTACATAAATTGGGGGAATGCGTATTACTCTATTATGTGTATATTTATGTATATGTAAATACATAAGACTCAAGACACTGGACAAAGCGGGAGCCTCCACAGGGAGATGAGTGCCTGGATTAGGCCTGACAGGGGTGATCAGGTTGGGGGAAGATGACAAGACAGAAGAAAAAACGCCACGAGCGGGAAATCCAGGCAGCAACGAGGCTAAACACCCTGTAATTTAGTGGGATACGACGTATTTACGCTCTACAGGGAGGTTGAATACAGATACAGAAGGCATATGACAGGGATTAGGGTGGATTTGGCAAGGGCAATAAATTGGTGCCTGCTGAAGCAGTGTGTGAGAGGAACGGAAGGAGCGAGACGAAGAAAACCAGGCGGCAAGCGCGAAAAGCGAACTCGCTCAGCAGCGTCAGCATCGATCACAAATACGCACTACTCGTGTCGTAAGATGTTCCGTATCTTGCAATGTACGTATGCTTATGATGCGTTTCTGCTGTTTATGCTTACTCTACGGAGAGCGCGATAGTGGAGGAGCTGGCAATAGAGGGGAACAAGGAGCACACGGAGTCGACTTCAGACGGACCTCTGACAAGAACAAAGAATTGTCTAGGAATAGGGAAATGGAGCTGACTCAAATGAAGCAAGGGATAGCAAGACCAGCAAGGCTATGCTGAAGGATGTCTTTCTGTTTGACCTGTTTGGCCTCGGAGTATTGACTTCTTTGGCTGATCTGTCTTATATCCGCTCTTGTCGGATTGTCGGTCGGAGATGGCTTTGGCTGAATGGCTTGCTGTGCTGCGTATGACGTTGTAGGATTCTCGGACGTGCCACCGGATTTATGACGTGTTATCAGCAGTGTTGCCTAGATGACAGGGGTGATCAGTAATGGTTAGGATGAAGCTATGCTTATGCTTACACAGGCATATGTGTACGATGCCGCGCGACTCGACAGTACGTACTGGCTGCCTACATATTGTTGCCGCTGCGTATCGCTGCCTCCGTGCGGCGCGGCAATCAATAGGGCTGTCTTGGATCATAGTTCAGACGCCTGGATGCCTGCCATTGCTAGCCTTTCGCCTGAACATGACCATTTACGTAGCCTTCAAACACCTTCAGACGCCTCCTTTCTGTCCGAGCCTTGCCTGGAATGGCAGGCCGCAGAATACATTCACAGCGCATTGCATGTTTCAGCAATGCATGCGCAGAACTGATAATAGCAACTAACCGAAATGGAAATGGAAATGGAAATGCATGTCGGCTGGACCGGGAAGATGTACTTACACATACTAAATATACGTGTAAGCCGCATAATAAGAATAAGATGAGCAGAGCGGAGGTTTACGGGGTACGGATCGATACAGGCGTGCCAATATTACAGGGCTTACAGAAGGAGAAGGCGCAAGAGACAGCTGTGCAACGATCGACAACAATATTGTTGAATATTGCTGACTTGTGTGCATGCGAGACAATCTCATCGCATTTGGTCAGAGTGTGCATTAATTATCGATCCAGGCTGATCCCAACAGTTCTATTTTGGATGTTCTTTCGTTCTTTCGATGTTCTTTCTTTATTCTTTCCTTTTATTTTTCTTATTTTCTCTTTTATTTTACTTATTTTCTCTTTTTTTCCTTTTCTCTTTTATTTTTCTTCTTTTCTCTTTTATTTTCGTCTTCTCTGCTTCCCCTTATTCACCTCCTTGGTGCTCTCATAAACTTCAGAAAGATACCGAAAGACATACAAAGAACAAAGAATTGCGAATAAGAATTGCCAATCTTCCAAGGTACTAACAACCTGATTGAAAGTTTAATTGTGCAGCTGAGCTGAGAATGCGTTGCACTGTCGCGCCCGGCAAGACAAAAGGGGAATGGACAAGCAGTACCCTGTACAGAATAAAATTACAGCGGGACGTGCGGCATAACAAGCACTGAGTGCCCTGCACAATCACAAGCAAACGCAGATATGGAGTGCACAAGCAAACACCTTGTATGGAGTGGTATGGAGAAGCAAGCAAACGCTATGGAGAGTCCTCACATCACAAGCAAATCCAGGGAATGCTGCACTCAAAAACAGTGGAGAATCGAAGCATCTATCGTTCTAGGGCGTTCTAGTTGCCGAACGCATCCACCTGCATTGGGGCATTTGGGACGACGGAGCCAGGGAAATGAGATGCGATGCGATGGGTCTGTCAGCCGTGAAAAAGAAAAAAAAAAGCTGTGATGAGGAGAAAAAAAGTCGAAAAGGCTGGCAATGGAGATGACTAATGATATCATGACGATCATGAGGGTAAGTTACCGGAATAGGCAAGAGTAAGAGAATGCTACATCGTCATACGACAGGCTGTCTCTGCACTGCATATGCATACGTCGTATCGTGGCAGAGACGTGTTCAAGTATGCTTGCGCATATGCATGCGCATCACCGGCTGCAGTGATCAACAATGATACAATTTTAGTGTATGTACGTACGCCCTACGCACTACAATATGTGCAGAGACCAGCACATGGGATCTTTCGGTACTTGCAGGCGGTGAACAGGCGGTAAACCAAGAGGAAAAAGAAAAAAAGGAAAAAGAAAAGAAAAAAAGGCAGACTGCGAAACTGTGCGCGTTTAGTGCAAGAGAAAATGGAAAATCTTTACAACAAAGCGCATCAAGATGCAGTTTGAATCCCATGACTGCGAATTGGAATTACGGTGAGGCCCGGAGGCGGTAGACACGGGGAGCTTTTTAAAAAAGAAAAAAAAAAGAAAAAGAGATGTGTAAAAAGATACAGAAAAAAAGAATAATCGAGAAGAGTTTTCTGAAACTGGCGGGGTCAGGATGCGACAGCGTGACTCTTCAGAGTTCAGAGGTATCCGACAATTTGGTTAGGACTCAGGGGGAGGCGAATGTCTGTGTTGTGTTTTTGGTCTTGATGACGTTGGTCGTTTGGCGTCCGAGGCCAGGGAGAGACAAAGACGGGACGAAACACGGGCTACGCGATGGGGCAGAGGAAGAGAAAATAGTATATGTAAGCATATGCTTTACTCCGTACGTAAGCATAAGCATATACTCCGTAGAAAGAGAGAGAAAAAAAGAGAGAAAAAATGGATGCTCGATCAAAAGCCGAAATTGAGAGATCTGCTCTGCCCTAACAGTAGCCGAGGTGCACTAGGTTGGGCACAGCTGCACCGCTAGAGCGCTACACGTACACTACATGTACACTAAAATCGCCACGACAGCGCTTAAACCGGAGGGATCCCAGGGAGTGCGGTGACAGCGCCGAACCACGTCGTTGAAAGTAGAAAAAGAAGAGACGAGATCGATACGAATCGCTTCTCCTCTTTTCATCTCGCATTCGAATTGTCGGCATCGCCATTGGTTTAGTTGTGGTGGTTTTTTCTTATGTAATGCAGAACGGACGTTAGGGAAAGAAGAAAAAGAAAAAAGAAAAAGAAGAAGAAAAAAAGAAAAACGTGCCACCCAGCTGAGCGTTCGTCCTAAATTTGGCACGTAAGCATATGCTTACTGAACAGACCTGTCCCTGCCGGTGGGCACGGAGCTGCCGTGAGGTAAAACAAGCATCCGGGTATCTGTACGAGTACTCGTAAAGTGTTCCTGATGGACGTAATACGACGTACGGAGTCCTGGAGACCCAAAACAGTGGTAAGACGGCCGTGCGCTGGCCCAGTGCGAATGACACAGAAGAAAGGAACAGAAGAAGAATGTTGGGCGGCACAAAAAAGGCCCGAGAGCGGTCATTTAACAAGTCGAGAAGACGATGGCACCTGGCCAGCATAACTTTTCAGTTGATATCAGTTTGTTCTTCACGTGTCGACCACTATATCGGTGTGTTGTGATCTTGTGTCTAAAGCACCACAGCATCAAGTACGATGCTGCGGGCAACTACAGCGGCTGACAGCCATCAAGTAAAAATAGTAAGCATAAGCATACGATACTGCGGGTAACTACAGCGGTTGTATGATGTTGGTGAGATCACTGGCTTCTCCATAGTAGGGGTGACGAGACGGTGATGACTGATGACTGATGGACTGATAGTGCAAGCAAATACCGAGTAGGGGTCAGGAGGAGAGGAGACAAGAGGAGACGGAGGCGATCTGGGAAATGAGATGAGGAGGAGGTGAGCAACGGTGAGCTCCATAGAAGGAGGCATAGAAGCCTGGTGGAAGGTCAAGTGCGACGCTGTTGTCGGGGATGTAGCGGTGAGGCCGTTACGGTGAGCAGTGGGCGGTAGGCATCATGGGTGCATCATGGGTAGTCATGGGTAGTCATGGGTAGACAGTCATGGGTAGGCGGTCATGGGTAGGCGAAAACGGAGGGATCAGGGTTGTAAATAAGGCTGTATCTTAAATAACGATGGAGCCAGTGCTGCATGATCATCTATGGCAGTTGTTCGATGGCTTCTACGGAGAATGTACGGAGTGTGTGTATTTACGGAGTACAACGTATTCGGGTCTTTTGATCGTTCTATTTACTCCGTACTGTAGATATTCTTGATTCTGATCTCTTCAACAAATTAAATAGAAAAAGATGGTCAGACATACGGTGAAGACGTGCTTCCCGACAGTCGGAGATGGTACGTAATGGAGTACAATTAACGTAACAGTAAGAATTAAGAAATAGTATAACAAAACAAACCAAACCAAATCAAAAAAACAGACAAGTCAATATCACAATCGAGGCTGAGGAAAATAAACTCGGATCAAATTACAACAGAGGCTGGGGTAAACTCAGATTAAATTACAGAGGCTGAAGGAACATGATACTCTGATTAAATCAGCAATCACAAAAGAGGCTCAAGGTGGATGAATAATTTCGGATAAAAGCAGCATAACAATAAAGGCTGAAGGAACATAAACTCAAAAGTCAGCATATCACAATACAGAGGCTCAAGGTGGATGATAGGTGGATGGCCTTGCCTGCTATCTACTCCGTATCAACATCCCCCAAGCCTTGTCTAAGCATAAGCATTAAAGGGGGTGGGGTGTATCTATTCTTGGAGACCAGCTGACTGCTGCAGACCATACTCACTGCGACTAGTTCATGCTGTGCACCTACCGGTCTGCCGTCTTCCGTGGATGACGTTGCCGTGCCGCGTTTTGATTAGTTACTCATCTATCATATCGTACTATCTATATCAAAAGGATCAAAAGGCTGTCTTGTGCGTCGCTTGATGCGGGAGATTGTACGTTATCTTACGAGACGAGTGAGCCTTGCCCTATATGAGATTGACCACATGCCACACCTGCATCGCCTAGTCAATGCTACCTTGCAAGCGAGGTCTAACTTCTAAATTGTAATTAGAAAAGTATGTGCTTACATACTGATCTCGATGCTGTCAGCAGACCGTGCTGCCGGACAATTCGCTCTCGTCTCTTACGACTCAACGTACGTCGTCCTTCGGCATTTTAATTCTTGGGCGGGACAAGGCTCAAGCTATGACGTGGCTCGGACGACAGTTATATAAGAGGTGCTATTAAAGGCAGTGCGTACTTTTTATGTGGTCCAGCTTGAAACATTCAGTCTTGAATCGCATTATCATTGCCGACCAGCCGTGACCGTGCTCACCACTGTGTAGTGTGCAGTGTCGCCAGTGCTTGCGTCGCCATGCGTCGCCATGTGTCGCCATGTGCCGCCTTGTTTGTTTCATATAAGTACTCTGACGACTGAATCGAGCATGCAAACCCGCCCTGATCACCGCTACTCGCGTCCCTCGTGCGTCCGTGCTCATCACTCTGATCAGACCATGAAACAACACACTGTGACCAAATTACGTCGTACGTAAAACACCACAAATGGCGCTATTCTTGTGAATCCCATATTTTTGTCACTTATGATATACTTTGGCATACTCCGTAGCTCACCGCTTACGGAGTACATGGACATCCATACGTTTAACCGACCACTACCGTCGGGCTCAAGATTTCCCGTCGCAAAGCCATTGCCGATTATCGTGCTGTGGGGATGCGGGGTCAGAGTAGTGTTAATCATCGGTGCCGGCCCGGCGCGTCATCGCAATGTATCTACACGTCGACATAATGATGTGCATCTACCATTTTTGAACAAAACAATACAAAATACAAAATAAACAAAATGACTACAAAAATTGCTGTCCTCGACGACTACAAGGGCCATGCCGCGCCCGTCTTTGCCAAGCTCGACCCGGCCAAGTACGAGGTGTCCTTCTTTCCAGACACCCTGCTGCCCTACAACCACCCGAGCACGCCGCAAGAGGAAAAGGACAGGCTCGCCGCCCGTCTCGCGCCCTTTCACATTATCAGCACCATGCGCGAGCGCACGCCCTTTCCCGCCGAACTCGTCGACCGTCTGCCCAACCTCGTGCTGCTCTTGACCACCGCCTCGCGCAACCGCGGCCTCGACCTCGACGCTCTTCATCGTAAAAAGGTGCAAGTCGCCGGCGCCCTCGCCCCGGGCGTGTCCGCCGGCCAGCTCTCGCCGCCCGGCGAGCCCGACAGCACCACCCAGCACTTTGTCACGCTGCTCCTGGCCGCCGCCCGCAACGTGCCCATGGATGACCTCTCGGTCAAGACCGGCGGCTGGCAGACGGGCCTGCCGCCCTTTGGGCTCAGCGGCGGCAAGACGTACGCCACTCTGGGCCTTGGCCGCCTCGGCGCGTCCACGGCCCGTTTGTTGCACGTGGCCTTTGGCATGCGCGTCGTGGCCTGGAGCCCGAACCTGACACAGAACAAGGCCGACGCGGCCGCCGAGCAAGTCGGACTGCCCGCTGGCACGTTTACGGCCGTGTCGCGCGACGAGCTGTTTGCCAGCGCCGACGTGCTGGCCATCCACACTGTGTTGTCGGACCGGACGCGCGGGCTCGTGACCAAGGCTGATCTGGCGCGCATGAAGCAGGACTCGATTTTTGTCAACACGTCGCGCGGGCCCATTGTCGTCGAAGAGGATCTGTTGGATGTGCTGCGGCGCGGCGCCATCAACCGGGCGGCGCTCGACGTGTTTGAGATTGAGCCGCTGCCACAGGACAGCCCGTGGCGGACGACGAAATGGGGCACCGACGGCAGCAGCCAGGTCGTGCTGACGCCGCACATGGGCTACGGCGAGGGCAGCACCATGGATGCGTGGTACAATGTGCAGGTGGACAACATTGGCCGATGGGAGCGCGGGGAGCCACTTTCTTGTTTGATGTGATTGTATTGATACCAAGTAGATTATGTTGTCCAACTGCACTTTATAAATTGTATACAAAAAAACTACAACCGCGCCGGCATGCGACTGGCAAAAAATACTACTTAAAAATTACAACCTTGCCGGCATGCGACTGGCCCCGTCGAGCCGGATGACTACACCATTCAGCATCGCATTCTCAATGGCGTGCCGTGCTAGGGCGGCAAACTCGTCGGGCCGTCCTGCGCGCACCGGAAACTCCATGCTCTTGAGCAGCGACTGCCGCACTTTGTCCGTCATCGCCGACGTCATGCTCGTCTCAAACATGCTCGGCGCAATCGTGACCACGCGCACGCCGTGCTTGGACAGGTCGCGCGCCATCGGCAGCGTCATGGACGCCACCGCGCCCTTGGACGCCGCATACGCCACCTGGCCCATCTGGCCTTCAAAGGCTGCCGCGCTCGCCACCATGACCACAACGCCGCGCTCCTTGTCGGGGCCTTCTGGCGCACTGACAGCGCCGGCCGCCATGTGCGGCAGCACCTGGCGCACAAGGTCGACGGTGCCGCGCACGTTGACGTTTAAGACAAAATCAAAGCTGTCCATCGGCAGCGGCTGCAGCTTGCGGTCGAGGATGAGGCCGGGGAAGCCGACGCCGGCTGCGGGCACGACCCCGCCGAGCGGCTTGTGCGTTGTGTCGGCAATCCAGGACACGATGCCGGCGACGGCGGTCTTGACCGTCGCAGTGTCGGTCACGTCGACGGGCCAGAACCTGGCCACCGTGTCGTCGCCGAGCGCCTTGGCAGCGGCAATGCCCTCGTCGTCGTTGCGGTCGAGCAGAGCCACGGCCGCGCCATGCTTGACGAGGTCTTCGGCCACGGCACGGCCCAGTCCAGAGGCGCTGAAGAGTTAGTGTATGGGGATAGACAACAGCAAAATGCAATGCTGAAGACGTCTGACGTCTATAACCTACCCGCCAGAGATGACAAAGGTACGGCCTTGAATTTTCATGGTGATTTGTATGGTTGTAAGGAAGACGTATAAGGAAACATATACTCTGTCGACGTCAAATAGAGAGGCTCAGTCAAGTGTTGATGCGCCTCGGCATGTGAAGAGCCCCAGTATTCATGTAAGCTAAGCCTTCCCCAGCTTTTCTGGAAGATAGTCACAAACTACCCCGCAAAATAACTGGAACGAAAGGGGATCTATTAATACCTGATTGGCTGAAAGGGGGGATGCGGATTTCATAATTGGGCGGCACATAGGACAAGACAAGCTGCCGTGCTCATCAAACTTGCGGTTTGGCCTTGGGAAATCCCACATGCTGAGGTTGAGACGGCGGCCTATCAATGAATCAGCGGTAGCGGCGACGGCGCAAGGGCCGCGGGAGGCTAGACGCTGCGTGGAACCTTGTGTTCTTCTGCACAATTACTGCTTAGGGGGACATGGAGTCCCATCCGCCTTTCTTGTTTCCTTTCTTTTTCTGCATTGCGTTCCTTTAATACGGTAATAGTCGGTTGAATTTATTCGCTTTTAACC
Organism: Ophiostoma triangulosporum; assembly: GCA_029298705.1. NCBI lineage: Eukaryota > Fungi > Ascomycota > Sordariomycetes > Ophiostomatales > Ophiostomataceae > Ophiostoma > Ophiostoma triangulosporum. The sequence continues at coordinate 825,525 of JANSLO010000009.1, read as the reverse complement.
TCTCAATACATCCTGCCGATTTGAGTGATATGCTCGAATTGGTCGGGATACCCTGGCATCTCCCTTACCGGTCCATACATTGTAAGATGCTCCGACACCTCTGGTTTTGTGTATTTGATTCTGAAATGATTCGTTTCTTCCTCCGTCTCCTCCTCACAACCACGGCAGAAGTATCCCCAGTCGGCCTGCCGGCCAAAATCAAACAGATACGGTGCGGTGATAATGGCCATGTATCGCAGAGGTTCTCTAGTGGTCTTGTCTAGCTTTGGAAGACTAGGATTCTTTAGGTCCCGAATCACTGCCTGCCGGTCAAAGAGTTGAAGCCGCTTTCGCACCAAATACCCGCCTTCACGGGTCCAGGCGCCACAGTACCGCCCGGGCAGGCTCAGGATGCTGGGGGGGTTTGCCGCGCGTAAGCGTTGGCGGCCGGACATTGCGCTGGACATTGCACTACGCTGTTGCGACTCTGTGGGAGTGAAGAAACTCGATGCGCGGCCTATTGTAAGAGGAAAGTATTCCAGCCGCTCTGTGAAGCAAAAGTAGCATACTCTACGGCAGTCGATGAGGTAGAGATGGTCGCCAAAGCGCTCGCACGTAGAGCATCGGGTTGTGCTGAGAGTTGTGTACAGTTCATCGCAGCTAAATCCATTGGCCTGAATGCTGAGAATGGCGCGGATGATATTGGGGCAATGCTTGATGATGGCGTCGTACTGGGGGATCGAGTCGACGAGGTCCATCGCACGGTGGTTGACAAGGCGGAAACGAGTTAGCGATGGAAGATCTATGTAAAGCAGGACCTGGATAAGAAGTTCTGCTGGAAGCTGGTCGAGTTGGCCGGCAGAATAACGCGGGGAGGTGGACGCGTCGTTGAACCGCCCGTTGTCAAGCGGACACCGTGTGGCCAGCTGCGCGTCATCTAACGTGTTGTCGCAAATTCTTTGCTCTGTATAGGTTGAATCGAACAGATCAAGGCATGGTATCTCCATCGCGAGTTCGCTTTGGGACTGAATTTGTAGGTCCGAGAAAGGGTTTTGAATGGCGCGAAACTTGCGGCGCCGGACGCAGCCGACGCGGATAATGTTGGTCACACGGACAAAGAAAACACGGAGCAGGAAAAGTAAATTCGGCTGGCTAAAAAGTTGTTAAAGAGAGAGAGAAGAAGATGAAACTTCTCACCCAGAAGTGGGCGAATATCATCATAACAATACCGGTCGCTCCTTCCAAAACTGACACCATTCACCCCCAGAGTTCCTTTCTCACAAAGTAACATTTGTACCGCCAATGGCAGGGCCATCCTGATTCCTCAGGCCACCCGCCGCACTCCACAAACTCTAGCAGAAAGACGTTGTTCTAGCTCTTGCCTCAAGTGGTGCCTTGCGGTAGACTTTTGGTGTGTATGCATCTGTTTTCGCAATACATAGGTAACACTTGGTAGAGTGCCGTGTTGTAATTATTGGGCGTATGTCAACACGCGAGCAGTGTACTCCGTACGGAGTAAGCATATGCTTAGGAGATTCCCCACCTTTGTTTCCCACCTTTCAAGTGGCTTGACCTCAGCTCCAGCCACAACTCTAATAGCCCCACCGGACGGCCCGTAAGATGACTAAATGTAAATGGTCCCACACCTTGCGATCGACTCCTCCGGTACAAGTGATCAAGATAAGAGAGATTGCATATAGTGGATTACCGCACTATTATTCCGCAGCGTTTGGGCGCCCATGCATTATCAGTGCACCACCCTTGTGCATCCTGCGCTCCTACATCACCCCTCGACGACCACTAGTATCACGAGCCGAACAGACCGCAGTGTGCAAACTCTCCATACAGCGAACATACCCGTCATTTTTTGTTTCTAAAAGCAAATCAGCTAGCCGTCGCGAAAATACGAGAAAGAAAAGCGAGAAACGATAAAGAAAAGCGAAGCGAGAAGCGAATAGCGAACACCGCAGCCGGCGACGCCCGATAAGTGACAGAAAGTGACAGACAGACCACCACTGCAGCAGACCCCGAGCCGCATACAATGACTCGACCGCGGGGGACTTCTGCGGCCAGTGAGGACAGTACGGGAACGGCCCGTGACCAGGTACGAACCATCCATAGCCAAAGCGAGACGCAGTGAATCGAGCCGTGACTGACAGACAAGGAGCTCGGAAGCATGTACGACTACCTGGCCAAGATTATTCTTCTCGGACCCAGTGGATGTGGAAAGTCCTGCCTTCTGCACCGCTTTGTTAAAAACGAGTGGCGCGTGCTCTCGTCCCAGACCATTGGCGTCGAGTTCTCGTCCAAAATAATCAAGGTCGGCACCGGCGCGCGCCGCAAGCGCATCAAGCTGCAGCTCTGGGACACCGCCGGCACCGAGCGTTTCCGGTCCGTCTCGCGCTCCTACTACCGCGGCGCTGCCGGCGCCATTCTTGTGTACGACGTCACCGCCCACCGCACCTTTGACTCGCTGCAGCCCTTTCTCAACGACGCCCGCGCCCTCGCGTCGCCCAATCTTACGACCTTGCTCGTCGGCAACAAGCTCGATCTCGCCACCGACTTGATTGATATCAATCCAGAAGTCGAGCCGGCCACGCCCGCGTCGTCGTACCCCGCATCGTCGTACCTCTCGTCGTCGCCCACGTCGTCGGTGGCCACTGTCACGCCGGCGGCCAGCTATGCGCCCGCGCCCACGCTCGGCACACAGCTCAAGGCCACCGTCGCCGCCGAGGGCCGCGATGTTACCACGACCGAGGCAGGGCGCTGGGCCAATAGCGTCAACGTGCCCGTGGCGCTCGAAGTGAGCGCGCTCAGCGGCGAGGGCGTCGACGAGATTTTTAGCCGCATGGCGCGCATGATTTTGACGAAAATTGAGCTCGGCGAGATCGATCCCGACGACCCCATGAGCGGCATCCAGTACGGCGACGCGGGTGCCAGCTGGAACGCGGGCACGGCCAGCGACGGCGGCAGCATCAAGAGCTACATTACCGAAGAGGGCGGCTCGTCGTCGGGCGGTGCACGGCGACGCATGGCGGCCGCAGGCGGTGGCCGGCGAAACAAGCGCGGCGGCGGCATGGCGCTGCGCGAGTGGGAAGAGGTGTTTGCGATACCGCGGCGGCGGCGGGACAACTGCGGCTGCTAGCTGTTGGTTGTGGCGGGACGAGTCTGCGTAGAATATTATGACACGATACCTATGTTTTGTTCTGTTTGTTTCTGTTTGTTCTGTCTTGGTTCTTTTGTTTTGTTCTTCTGTCTGCTGTTTCCTTTTCTCTGCCCTCTGTTTCCTGTCTTTGCTCTGTCCTTTAGCACTGCTTCGTCTAGCCAGCTTTTTCAAATCCCAAGGGGATACTAATAATGCTTTTATTCCTTCTACCTCTTTGCGTCTCTACTTTTCCATCTGCACTGTCCTACACCTTGCTATTCGAATACCCTAGTTGAACCAGTACTCGCGGATTAGCGGTGACGACCAGCGAATAATCTCTGCTGCACGTTTTGTACTTTGTCTTTGGTTCTTTGGTTCTTTTTTTTAGTTCTACTTCTTTATTCATTGTGCTCGGTTCATAATCAGCTCATACGGCGATACCGCTAAAGGTGTAGAGGTCAGGCTGAGCCCACTCACTGTCTTCTAGTGCAAGTGCACTGGAACGGACCAATCACAGTGGACCTCAGCCTTCCTTTGATTTTCAATTAGGGCGTTTGCTGCTTTGGGCCTGGCCTCGCGACTGACCTCCTTTCGTCATCCTCGCCATCTCGTCATCCCGCCATCTCGTCATCTCGTCATCTCGGCATCTAGACATCTCGACATCCTACCACCCATCTTCCGACTTTTGCGACAGCCGACAGCCACAACCCGTCGACTTCTTTTTGTCTTTACCAACTCCTCCGCCTTTGTCTCCCGACAGACCCCCCCGTCGCAGCTATGAACGCACCGGACAGGTAAGAACACGATGCGCCGGCTCGCCGCACCCGCTGCGCCTTGTTCCGCCTGCAAGACACGGCATCACCAAGTGGTTACCGCCTTTCTTCCGCCTGCAAGACACGGCATCACCAGGTTGGACCGCGGCAGGGGCTGGCTTTGACACACGCTAACTTGCCAGATTCGAGCTCTTTATCCTGGGCGATGGCGAGAAGAAGATTACCGAAACGCCGTTTGCCAGTATGTCACCCACCAATAGATCACGCATCACCAACACCAGCTAACAACAAGGCATGGCAAACACGTCCGACTTTCTCATGATGAAAGAGGACCACACGCTCGGCAACCTCATCGCAGAGCATCTGAAGCAACACCCCAAGGTCCTCCTGGCTGGATATAAAAGTAGGCGAAGTCTTATGGGACTCTATCAAAACTGGCCTAAGCTAACAGACAGTCGCACATCCCAACGTGGCAGAAGTCTTGCTGCGCGTGCAGACGGACGGCACCATTACACCCAAGGAGGCCGTCGTCGAGGTGTGCAAGCAACTGGTTGCGTCGCTGGGCCATCTGAGCCGCGAGTTTACACGCGAGTACGAGCTGCGGCGGATGGCCACGGTTGGCGAGCAGCAAGGCAACGGCATGTAGGGTGCTTTTGATGTGATTTACACATACAGTCTGCTGTCTGATGTGCTGTCATTTTGGCATTTCTTCTGTAGGTTTGATTTGGCTGGCGTTTCGGAATAGGTCTAGGAATAGGAAAACGAAAAGTTCGTACAATACTCGCACGATATACCAGCCCTTGGTTCTTGCTTCTCTTTCATGTAGTAATGAACGAAGCTTGCCATTGTGCTTTTCAGGATGAATATCGGGTTGTCACTCGATGAATGACACGTGATATACCTAGATAAATCACGTGTGCGATCTTAGCCTCTAACTAGCCTACCGCGTACGAAGCATCGGAGACGTGTGTAATCCACATCAACCTACGACATCATCCATCAACAATCGACAGCCCTCCACCTCGGCATCAGATCTCAACTGGAATTACGACCCCCAGCGAAACCACCGTACTACTTGTTACTCGACACGACCATTGTACTGCACCGCAACACCCCGGCCGACACCTTTCCGGTCGCCTGCTTGATTGCCTCCGATTGCCTCTGCCCTCTGCATCTCTGCATCTCTGCATCTCTGCATCAGCACACGTCGACACCATGGCCGACGCGCGCAAGGGCGTGTCGTCGTCGCCGGCACCCGCGACACCGGCCAACAAAAAGGGCGCGTCTGCTGCCCGGATCAAGGATGACGAAGGCACTATCAAGGTCGCATCCAAAAAGGACAGCAAGGACGGTGCCGGCACGGCCAAAGCCAGCGGCGTCATCAAGCTGAAGAAGCCGCCGCCCAAGCACAAGCAGCCAGGAAATTGGAAAGACGGGGCATATATTGATCAGGAAAAGAAAAAAGGCGGCAAAGCCTCGACCATTCCACCGCCATCACCAAGTCTGGCAAACAACCAGCTGGTCAACCCGCTGGACGAGACGGCACGCGAGGCGTTTGCGACCGGCCGGCCGCTCGAAGATGCCGTGAACCTCCAGATGTGCAAGCACTGTAAGAAGAGCGTGCTCAGCACGGCGGCCAAGCAGCACATTGCGGCGTGCCTGAAACTGAAAAAGGAAAAGGCGCAGCGCAAAAAGGAGGCCAAAGAGGCGCGCGAGCGGGCGCGCGAGCAGGCAGCGCGCGAAGAAGAAGAAGAAAAGCGCAGGGCCGAGGGTGGCGGGGCTGGCGGCGGCGGCGACGGTGGCGACGGCGGCGACAAAAACGACGAGTCGAGCGACAGCGGCGGCGACGACGACAAAAAGGCGCCGGGCACGCCGAGCGGCAAGGGCGGCAAGAAGGGGGCGGGCGCCGGTAAAAGGACAGCCGACATTGGTGGTGGCGGCGCGACGGCCAACAAGAAGCGCAAGGCGGACACGGAGATGGAAAAGGCGGCGCCGAAAAAGAAGAAGAAGGAAGAGGCCAAGGCGAAGACGGCCAAACCAAAGGGGCCGGTGGACGTGGAGCGGCAGTGCGGTGTCATCTTGCCCAACGGCCAGGCGTGTGCGCGGTCGCTTACGTGCAAGAGCCACAGCATGGGCGCCAAGCGTTCCGTGCCGGGACGGTCGCTGCCGTACGATATGCTCTTGGCCGCCTACCAGAAGAAGAACCAAGCCAAGCAGCAGAGTAAGTGGCTTCTTTGTCTTTTTATATGTTGATAAATACTAACCATACAGAGGCCGCCATCGATGCGAGCGCACCGGTCGAGGACGAGGAGGACGCCAATGGCGGCGCCGTGGACGAAGACGAAGAGGCGGCGGCCGTGATGAGCGCGCTGGCCAACTGGCGGCCACGGCCAGTGGTGCCGCAGCCGTCGTACATGCCCATCCGGCGGCAGTACGAGCTGGCGCGGCTATACGAGCAGCTCAATATGGCGACGAATGGCGGCCGCGTCAATATTTTCGGTGTGTCTGGGTTTGGCGCGCAGACGCTGCCGGACGGGCACCCGGGCCTGGAGGACAGCGAGGATGCCATGGGCGAGCCGGACACGGACGCCATGATGATGATGCCGCCAGCGGTGCCGGCGTCGGTATCGGTATCAGTGTCGGCGTCAGGGTCAGGGTCAACACCCACAATAACGGCGGCTGGTGCAGCACCGCGCGCGACATCAACGACGCCGATACCGATTCCGGCAGCGCCGTCGCTGTCGCCGCCCGTGCCGGTCGCACGCTAACGGCAAGGCCGATCAGGACGGGGATGGCCGGACTACCCTGGCTAAAGTGTATTATGTTTGATTTATTATACCCATGACTTGTTTTCTTTTCATTCTTCTTTTCTGTCATTTTTCATTCTTGTTATTTCTTCTTTTCTGTCACTTTTCTTTCTTCGTTTTCATCCTTCTTGTCTTTAATTTTTTCTCCTTCCCCTATCATTGTTCTCGATCTGGCGTTTGATGGGTGGGCAAAACTTTTGCCCGTGTTTTTCTACATCTCAAGGCGGAGGGGTCCGGTCACCAATGGCATTGATTTACAGATTTACAGATTTACGGATTTACAGTTTACAGCACGAATTATGCATGTGTATTTGCAGCGAATAATGATTAGTTCACCGTCTTTCAAGTGACCGTGTTCGTGGGTCGCGAGCTCGGAGCGGGCTCCGGCTGGATCCTGAACGTGGGTTCCCGTAGACTGAGCAACGAAGACGATGGAGATGATGGGGATGCCAATGGGGAAGACGGCCCGGAATAGGAGAAGAAGCAAAACATGCAAAACAAGCAAAAACAAGCAGAAACAGGCAAAACAAGCAAAAGCAAAAGGAGGCTGGTCGGACAGCTGTGAATTCATCACCGTCTTTGCCCAACCACGTCGTCGGGTGGAGCTGTCGGTGCCCAGCGCTTACAGCGGTGTACGTTGTACGACATATTTGTGAGTATGTATCTTATGCAGAGTCTTGTGCATGCAGACATACGTAGGTGAGTCTGCGAGTCTGCGAGTACAGAGTACAGAGACAGACATCCCAGAGGGCCGGGACAAACATGCTACACAAATTACACAAATCAAAGCTGCAGCACGACAGACATGTGTACAAGCACAGCGTGACTGGTGACTTGGCGGAGTAGGAGTGTCACAAATGACATAGCACACGTGTAAGGCGCCAATGGCCAATGGCGGGTATAGGGAAGACGAGCAGAGGTGATGAGGCGAGACGAAGACAGCGGGTGCCGAGGCTGTCGTGTCTCGTGTCTGTGCGATAACTACGTATGCTTATGCTTGATGCGCACAATCGATTAAAGGAGAATCAATCAAAAAAGAAGAAAAATACAAAAAAGAAGGAAAAAAAAACACAATGTGCTGTTACGTTGGGCCGAGCTGATGCGGCAGCCAGGGTTCAAGCTGGGGGTAGGGGGAGAGACGACTCACGAGAGAGCAAGAGTACGGAGTACATACGGAGTACATACGGAGTAAATACAGTGCAGACAAGACTCCACAGACTCCATCGTATTGTATATATGATGCGATGCTGCATCGAGAGTTCGCGATACTATGTTTACTCTTTACTTTTGTTGGTGACTGGTGCTTGATTCTTGCTGCTTGTTCTCGCCGATATAACTCGACTTATAACTCGACTTATAACTCGCCTATAACTCGCCTAACTCGCTGACATAACTCGCCGACGCCATGTCCCTACCGGAACTCGTCTCGTTTGCCGTCTCGGGCTCGGCCGCCTCGGCCGTCTCGGCCCTCGTCACAGACCACGTGTCGCCCGAAGAGCGTCGCGGTCGGCCACGGCGACGCCGCGCCACTCCGTGCACGCCGCAGTCCAAAGCTGCTCGCTCGGCCGCCAACGGACTCATTTTCTTCTTTACTTACTACGTCGCCGCCACCGCCCAGTACGACCACCACGGCCGTGGCGGCGCATCCCCGACGAAAAGCACCTGTCGCGCTGCCGCCGACGCCTTCCGCACCGGTGCCACTGCCTTTGTCTTTACCCGACTCTTTGGCTCCCATGCCGGGCCCGAGCAGCTGGCCGGCCACCGCTGGTCGCTGCCGGCGCTCGAAGACGATGCCCTGCTGGCCCTGGACCCGGGCCTGACGTTTTGCGTGCACGAGATCCTCGCCCGGGCGGTTGAGCGTCTCCATGCGTCTAGGAAACGGCCGCACGGCTTTAATAACAGTGTTGTCACTGCCGCCACCACGTTTCTCGTCGCTGCTGCCAGCAAGGCCATTGCCACGGGTCTGCTGTACCCCCTGCACGTGGCGGCCGCCGAGGCCACAGAGCGGCGGTGGATGGCGCAGGACGCCGAAGACGAGGCCAATGTGCCCCTCATCATTCTGGCCGACGACGACAAGCACGATAAATCACACAAGCGCGCACGGCTGTCGTCGAGATTTGGTGGTGGTAACAACAACAGCAAACGGCAACACAACGTCATTGTCGTGCTGCTGCAGATGCTGCGGACGGGCGGCGTGCGGGCCGTCTATGGTGACTGGCTGCGGTCCGTGGCACGGGCGGCTTTCGGGCACGGCCTTGCCATGGCCCTACAGCGGTCCATCTATGGCTACATTCTGCAGTTTATCCTGTCGCTGACGGGCACACGAACACGACGTGCCGCCACACGACGCGCTGGCGGCGACACGATCGATGCACATGTTTTGCCGCCGGCGCACGCGGCAAGCCAGGCCCGCAGCGCCCGCGCAGCCACTCCATTCCCTAAAGCTCCTGCGCCACCACCCCCCCAACCAACGAGCGAGGGCGGCAGCAAGGCCCGCAACCGCGTCGAGTCGTGGCTGGAATTGTCGGCCGACAGCAAGGACGCGCTGGACGCGTCGTCGGTGGTGAGCCGGGACCGCCCAGAGTCGTCGGTCATGAGCAAGGGCACGGTCGAGGTCGACGACAGCATCAGCAACATTTCGTCGCGCGCGTCACATCCGTCGCAGCCGTCGCAGCGGTCGCAGCCGTCCCAAACGCAAAAATGGCAGGCCGAGGCGCACCAGAGACAGGCGCAGTCGTGGCAATCGCGGCAGTCACCGCAGTCACAGTCGCAGTCGTGGCAGTCACAGTCGTGGCAGTCGCAGCCGTCGCGGCAGTCGTGGCAGTCAAAGTCGTGGCAGACCCAGGAGTCCCGGCGGCGTCAGCCCGAGTCGAGATGGCCTCAACCAGTACAGCCCCAGGCGAGACAGGCCCAGGCATACCCGCGCGGACCGCGCGAAGTGGCCGGCCTGGTAGCGTCGCGCGCCTCGGCACCGTCTGCGTTCTACCCTGATGCGGCTGCGGCAGGACTAGGACGGCGCCAGTGGTCGCCGGTGCAGGTGCAGCCGCCGCTGAGCCACGACTTTGACGACGACGACAGCAGTCTTGTTTTTAATATGGTGTCCCGGAGTCCACGCATTATTGGCGGACGGGGTCAATAGGAGTAGTTTTTGTAAAGAGTAGAGTAGAACGCATGAACGGTATATAGAATGAGCCGACCAAAAAGAAACGGTATAGAATAGAATGAGCCGCTGCAAAAGAAACGGTATAATAGAATGAAAGCCGCCTGCAAATGCAAAAAGAAAAAAGAAAGAAAAAAACGCATCAACACTGAAAGGCAATGCCGTTCTTCTTGACTTGGCTGACGCCGCCGCCCGAAAAACCTGTGCCTTCGCTCCGGATGTCGACAAGACCGGGTTTGATTTTGTTTTTAGTTTTCTCCTTGTCTTTTTTGTCTTTTTTGTTCTTCCCCATCTTCTCTTCTTCCCCCAAATCCGCCTCACAAACATAACACCGCACACCCCTCCTGCCTTCCGGTTCATGCGCATCCGCCACGGCACCGCCCGGCGGCCGCACAAACTGGTGCACGCAGCTGCGGCACAGCACGTGTCCGCACGGCTTGGCCAGCACCGCCCGCGACGCATTCGACAGCGTCTTGTCGCACGCCGGACACACCCGCTGGCCCGTGCCGTCGAGGGTGAATTGGACGGCGACGAGTGTATGCAGCGCGTACGCATGGCCGTCGCCGCCGGCCGGGCAGACGGGTTCGGTGGGGTGGGTGGACGGGCGCAGCCGCACGTCTACGCCGGGCGTCTCGGACGGCGTCCAGAATGAGGGCAGTGCTTTGGCGTCGTGTGCAGCAGCGCGGTCCACCGCGATGGCGCGCCGTGCACGGTGGCGGTCGTCGTCCTCCTCCTCCAGCTCCAATTTGCGTTTGCCGGTCGCCCCCCTATCTGCTTTGCCGGTCGTCTCTCCCTTTACTCCGTCTACCTTGCCTGCTGACAACCCCGCCTGAACGAGCTCAAACTCTTCTACTGCCCGCGCCTGCACCTCGGCATCCTCCGCCGCCTGCCGCTCCGCCTCTGCGCGCTCGTCCTGCGCCCTCTGCTTGGCCAGCCGCTTCAGCTCCTTCTTCTGCGCCAAGATATTCGACAGCGCACACTCGCGGCAAAAGATGTCGCCGGCGGCGGCACAGGCGACGGGGTCCTGGGCGGGCTCGAGACAGAGGCCGCAGGCGGCAAAGGGCAGAAACGATTCGCGGCCGAGGCGGGCTGACGACTGGGACCAGGCGGCCTTGGCGAGGGAGCGTTCGTGGGAGGTGAAGACGGCGCGGCTCGTGTTGCGCTTGCTGTGCGACATGGTGGCGGTGGGTGTTGTTGAGTTAAAAAGGTAAAAAGAGTTGATGGATTGTGTGATGGAGGCGGACAACTCGAATGTCGCTAATGTCAAAATTACAGTGGATATACGCTGTGATACGCTGTAGTGTACTATCCACAGCGTCATCGCCAATCTTTCGATATCAAAAGGATAAACAACACATCAGCCAATAGGCAGGACTGACTGAGAAACACGGATAATAATAAACAGTGTCTAATTATGTCCCTAAAACTGATTATAACTCTAAACTCTAATGATGGTATCGTTCACCCCAGTCTTCATCCTCCTCCTCAATGTCAAGAACCGACTCGGTCTCTTCAAGGCCGCGCAGCACCTCTTCAATCTCGCTCGGGTCCGTGATCGCCCACACGCCGCCGCCCTTGACCAGATCCTTGCCGCGCATACCGACCTCCTTGCCCACCAGGTTGCGCCCAACCTTGCCCGGACCAATGCCCACCCACCGCCGCACCCTTTGCTCTTGGTCCAGGTACCGGATGCTGTCCCACCAGTGCACCGTCTCTTCGCACTGCAGTGCCAGTAGCTCCTTCGTATCGTCCAGGCTCGCAAACGGACGCGCCGTGACGTTGCTGATACAGGGCAGCGTGCCCGGAAACGTCACAATATCCTCGTGCTCGCGACCCTTGACGCGGCTGCGACCGGCCAGCAGCTGACGGATCTCGTCGGTCGCAGACCGCATAATGGGGCTGTGGAAGGGACTGTCCGAGTTGAGGCGCACGGCGCGCGGGTCGTGGCCCAGGAATAGCCGCACCTGGTCCATGAGCGCGCCGATGCGCTGGATGCTGCCGCTCAGCACGATCTGGTTCTTGCTGTTGATGTTGGCAATCGACAGCTGCTGGCTCGGAGGCGCACCCGCGTTCTTCAGGTACGTCTTGTCCACAAGGACCATGCTCGACGACGTCGGCGCACAGATGTTGGTGCCGTCCAAGAAGCCGTGGATGGCGGTCACCAAACGACCCATGTACTCGGGCTCGGTCACGACGGCCACCATGCCGTATTCGCCGCCGTGCTCGTCGCGCACACGCTGGGTGGCACGGGCCATGGCCTCGGCACGGCGGCGCACCAGATACAGACTGTCTTCAAACTGCAGATAGCCGCCTGCGACAAGAGCAGCAAACTCGCCGAGCGAGTGGCCGAGCGTGACGTCGAAGCGGTCGGCCACACGGAAGTTGTACTCGCGCTCCAGGATGCGCAGGATCAGGATGGACGTGGCCATAATGGCAGGCTGCGCGTGGGCCGTGGCGGTCAGGCGCTTGCCGGGCCCGTCCTGGATGACATCGGACAGCTTGAAGCCCATGTAGTGGTCAATCTCTTGTATTGTGTCGCGAGCCGTGATGGGAAAGGCCTCGAGCCACGGCGTGAGCATGCCGACCTTTTGCACGCCCTGGCCTGGAGCAGTCAGTACTTGTGGGCAGCTATGATAGATAAGATGTTAGACACGCACCTGGAAAGAATATGGCAGTTTTGGGGCGCATCTGCTGTGCCATGATGGGAGCTGGTGGTGTTGTGGAGGCCCACCGGCGTTGGTGCATGACATCATCGTGCGATGCGGATGATGGGTATGGTGTTGGAGTGAGTGGAGGGGGGGTGGCTGGAGGTACTGATGATGCCGTAGAGTATTTGCAGGATGGTTGTAATGAGAAGAGACGGGTGGTGCGTGCCGAGAGTGAGAGAGAAGCTGGGGAGAGCGAGGGGGAGAGCGAGAGGGCAGCCCGCGGGAGTCGAGCCATTTCTACTGATATGCGCCAGAGAAGCGTGGCGGGTGTACGATGAAGATCTGGCGGTAGAAATGACGGTAGAGTGGCGGCAGTCAAGGCTGGTCCTCTCGTAGGGATCAACAAGACGACGTTGCTTGGACGTTGCTGTATGAATCACGCATCGCGATACCGGGAAGGCTGCGTGCTCCGTTTACCCATACGGCACTAGTGTGAGTACACCTCGGTTTACGGCTGGGGAAGCGCATTACAGCGGCAGATCCACTAGAGCGAGTGTGGGGTAGTGCATGCTGCAGGTGTTAGCGTTGCGGGTTGCCGTTTGAGAGAGCCAATCAGTGACTGGTATAGATACGGTGGCATCTTCTAACGGTGAGTCCGACGGTGCGGTAACGGAAGGACCGTCAAGAGAAGATATCACGACCAACAAAGATGTAAATTGGATGTTGGCTAGTTTAATGGTAGTAGTTTCATACCTAAATATGTCAAATAGAAAAACACTCTTTGGTAGATCTCATAAGCATATCTAGATTTGAGCACGGTCATCAAGGTCAAAACTCTGATCTCGGAGATCTCTGATATTACTGTGGTATTCTGTAAAAAAGGCACAATACGAGGGGCTGCAGTTGGTCAAACAGTCCGAGCTTCAACTCAAACCTAGGTGAGGCATCGTGAACTCTTGACTGCAAATCGATTTCTTGTACTCTGGCTCTGCTTCTGTTTGACCTTGTCTGGCTGTTTGACTCTTGGCTCTGATTCACTGCTTCACCCTGTTGACTCACTTGACTGTTTGACCGTGCGTGAGACTGCTTGACTCTGCTTGCCTGTTTGACTCTGACTCTGCCACTCTGCTTGACTTCTTGACGCCTCTTTCGTTTCTACCTTGTTCCAACTCACCGCACGTTGCCGCTCAGCTTATGCCCAGACAGTCCAAACAGCCACCCCACACAGCCCTGCATTTGTTTCGTTTATACTCTATTTTTGTATCTACTTTCTTTTATCAGTATGGCGTGATTGTTTATTGCTTAGCTTATCTTGATTGCATTGTTACATGTAGATATGTCTGCCTCGGGTCGCATGTCTACAGCATGACACGCGTGGGGCGCATCTGCAAAGCGCAGGGCATCGCATACACGCAATTTGCCTGCTAATGCAGTGGTAATGGCATAAATTCCCCATACTCTTCAGGCAGGCATGGTTTATCCCCAGGGCAGGGCGAAGGCGCGAACACGCTTGATCCCAGCTCACACAGCGCTGCCCTAAGCGCCACAAATTTCAGTTACCATTCCAATCTTAGGGAGGCTACAGCAGCCTCATGGATTTTTAGTGATTTACTCAGCTAGAACACTGCTGTATCACACGTCGAATACCCCTAAAGCACCTGTACCGACACCAATCAATCAATCATCAATCTCCTGTGCTTGACTCTTTGTCCTGTGTATCTCTTTATTTTCTTTCTTTGTCTTTAACGTAAGGGTTTTTTCTTTGCTTTTTCGTTTCTACACCATCTCTACTCCATATCTACTGATAAGCTACCCGATGCTGCACACCTCAAGACATGTCTTACAACGCTTGGGCCATCCATACCACCATCCACCACCATCCCACCAGACTGTCATCGCCAGGTCCTTCCTTCTTTGTCTTAATCACTAGTCCATCTCCAAAGCTTACACGGTGCCTGAGCTTTGTTCGCTTATTGGCTGTCGATCCATTATCTAATCACTGACAGCCGCCGTCTTGGCCGTCTCCGTAAATACCGCCTCCCCTGGCGCCATCCTACCCCCGCTTTAAGCCCCTGTGACATCGCTAAACGTTATGTAAGTTATGTACTTGTTCGTAGTAGACGTGTATGTACTTTGTAGACATCCGAGTGCATTTCATCAATTTCACATTCCTGGTCTTCTCGCTTCTTGTCGTTTTGTAACTCTCCATTCGTTTCCCCTCTTCCTCCCTTGCTCTTTACTCCCACCTCTCTGCTGTCGCCTTTTCTCTCAGTCTCTCCTTCTTCCTCTCTACATATCATACATATAGTCCATTCCCGCCTCCTCTTCGATACTCTCCTCTCGATTCTCGATCCTCTCCTCAACCGTCGACCCCCACGATCGCTCCCTTTATCCTCTTTCAACTCTTCGCTCTCTCGCTCTCAATACCCCCTCTTCCGCTGTCGCCGCCACATATCCAGACCGACACTTTCCCTCCTATCGTTGTCTCACGACAAGCAAACAACAGCGGACGCAACATCGACACCCCCCAGCGACTTCGTCTCGACCACACACCTCTCATCTTCGTCCCGACCTCACCTCTCTTCCCCCTCCAGCCGCGACCCTACGGAGCACTGCCCGCCTCCAGTACGATTCCGCCTCCAGCAATCGTACCTGGTCCAAGCACACCAATACTACATCCGGAAGAACCCCCGGCCTCTCCTATCTTTCTCCCCTCCTCTTCTCCTCTTCGCTCACCCTTGACCCTCCACTCTGCATCCACCCGCCACACCGACACCGACACCGACGCAGTCACCGCTTCGCTTCCTCCGTTTGTGTTGCACGGCAGCTTGTTGCATTCCTCCACACACAACCCATTTATGCAGCTGTCTCGGTCTCTGCCGCTGTTTGGTCCTCTTGGAATGGCTGCCGGATACGCTCCTTAACGGTCCTTAAGAAACCCCTTCTCAGCCCCAGCCTTGCAGCCACTCATACATCTGTACCTACTTACCTGCATCGACCTTTTGTCTGTGACCTATCATAGTCCGTCATCTACAACGAAGCAACCCTCCTCGTTGTCGCTGTCGTCGAATCACATCTCACCATATCATCACCTCGTCTTGTATCTACACACTGCATCGACTCTTCTTCGTCTATACGACTTTGATACGACAGTCTGCATCGTAAACGTCTCTCTTCATTCCTCCTTCTCAACCTCCTCAACCCCCCAATCCCTCAACATGGAGCCCGTCCCAGAAACTGAACGGATGGAGGAGTTTCGCTCCTCCCCGTTGCCCTCGCAGCGGCTTCATAACTCGCCGTCTCTTACCTTGGCATCGCCGACCCCCCCATCTCCTCGAGCTGCCTCCGACTCCGAGAACAGAAAACCCTTCCCTCGCCGTTCCACTGAACCAATCTCACCAATCTCGCCGTCATGGTCACCACCACCCCTCCTGTATCGCCCTCGCACCACATCGCCATTGGCAGGCTTGCACATGCGGTCTCGGTCTACTGCTAGTGTCGGCATGTATCCGTCTGACATGGGCCGCACACAGTCCATGCCCGGTGTTAATGGCGCCGGCCATCTCCAGTTTCGCCGGGACAACAGAAGCTCAAGTCCGTCCTTGGGCTTGGGCCCGGGCCCCCGTCCCCGCCCACCTACACTGACAATGCGCACTCCTAAAAAGAGCCTCGTTGAAGACGCGTACCCCTCGTCTCCTACCCGCATCTCTGTTATTCATGACTCGGACCGGCAGCTGCATGAACGGAACAGCTCGCCGAACCTCGTCAACACAACTCTTCCCAGCGTCCGGCCAGCGTCTCCCTACCGTCGCGTCTCGCCAAACGGCGGCCCGACCTCGGTGCCTGGCCCTGCAACCTCTGCACCAGCACTGATGTCAGCTGCATCGCCTCCCTCCCCATTGGGCTTCTCGAGTTTCTCGAGCGGCAACATTGGCACGATTGTTGAAAGTCAGACCGCAGCGTATGGGGGCACACCGTCGTCCTCGGCTGCCTCGTCGCCCGTCTACCGGCCATCCGACATTTTGGTGTCGGCACCGTCGTACAGCAGCCTCAACGGCCTGTCTTCGTCCTCGGTGCCCTCGACCCCGACATCCACGCGGTCACGGAGCCCTAGTATTTCTAGCTTGGAGACTATCCCCGACTCACCAGATGCCGAAGAGGCTGCTCTCGAAGCTGAGCGCATAGCGCAGCTCAAGGCGGCCGCAGAGGCGGCCGAGAATGGCGATGCCAAAAAGGGCGCCAGCGGCGATGCGCCAGCGCGGGGCCGAACTCTGGCCCTGAGTGCACGGGACAAGCGGAAGCGCTGGAGTGTCTGTGGTGCCGAGAGGCGAGGCGATCTTGACCTGGAGACCATCTGGGAGGATTGATTGTGTTTTGCTTGCGTTTCTTTGTGCGTCTGCCATGCTTTACGTCTCGCGTTCTCATGCGTTCTCATGCTTTTATGGTTTTATGCGTTCTTATGCTCCATGTCTCAGCCATCAGTTTGTTACTTTAGTGATTTTCTGTTTTCCGTTTTCCGTCATCTGCCTACGTTTGGCTCTGGCCCGCCTTGCCTTTTATTTTCCATCACCTCGAGTTTGTCGTTTCTTGCATTCAACTGGCGGCGTCCAGTTAGGCGGCCATTGCTCTGATACCCTCGTGGCATATTGCATCTTATTTACGCACAGCTATCTCAATCAAGTTCAATCTATTTATGCCAGCGGTAGACAGCCATGTACATCTTGTACTTGTAGTATGCATGACGTCTAGTCAACTAGTCAAATGGAATCCGCCGCAGCGTGTCGCCGCCTCGCCTGCGCATCTCGCCGGCCGCGCCAAAACTGCTCGGCACCCGGATGCCGCAGCAGTCGCCCCAGCCGCTGGGCGTGTGGATGTGCCGCACATTGCCCTCCTGGTACACATCCACCTTGTCGTTGCCGTCGACAATCGCATCCTCGTCCTCGCTGTCGTCGTCGTTGTTGTCATTGTCATTGTCGTGCTCGCGTGCCGGCGTCATGCCCGCAGCGGCCGGCACCAGCGAGCCGAACAGAAAGTGCTGCATGACCGGCAGCTTTTTGAGAACTTCGGCCACAAACATGCGTCGCATGCCGCCCTCGATCTTGGCCCACGACTTGGCCGCCGAGATATCGTCGAGCATCGGGCTGTGCCAGCGGAGGCTGCTGACTGCGCCTGCCGCCGGGGCATCCTTTGAGGCAATGCCGGGGGCATCAGCCGTGGCCACCTTGATACTGTTGACAAACCCGACCTGGCCGAGGTACAGATAGTCGTCGCCAAACTGTTCGAGCGTGAGCGGCTGGTGCACGGCGCGCGGCGTGATGTAGCGGTGGTGCAGCAGCTGGGCGGCCCCGAACAAAAAAGGCAGGAATTGGTAGTCGTCGAGGCCCCAGACGCCGTGCGAGCCGGCGGGTTCGAGGTAGTAGGTTGTCTGCACGACGCGCATGACCTCGAGGTAGCGCGCGAATACGCAGAGGACGAGGGCAGGCATGTCCTGCGACGGCGCAGCCGGAGCTTTGTCAGCCGGCGAGAAGAGACCCAACTGATAAAGACACAGCAGCCACACGACAAAGTGCAGCTCATGCCCCGATCCATAGTCAATACGCGCCCGATTGCCAAACGCGTGACACAAATACGCCGCCGCCTCACCTGCCGCCTCGCCGTCCACTCCCAACGAGGCATGCCACTGCGGCGCCCGCTGCCGCACCTGGTCAACAAACACCCTAAACCGCTTATTGCCAAACCGCGAGCCGCCCGCGTCGTCCGGCGGCGTCGCGTACACGAGCTCTTCCACTTCATCTAGAATCGCCAGCAGCGACACCACCACGGGCGACAGCAGCCGCTGCGGCAGGTTCTTTTGGTACGTCTTTTGGTGCTCAGACGGGCGCCACTGGCCGGGCACTGTCGAGTTCTTTTTATCTTGGTTCTTGTTCTTGGCGGCCAAATCGGCCAACGCGTCGGCGTACACCCCCGCCGGTGTGTCGACAACCGACTCGGCAAGGCCAAAGACCCATGCCTGCAGCAGCGAGCACGTCGGCGATGCCAGAAAGAGGGCGTGGTCTTCGGGGCTCAGGATGCGGCGGCGGGGTGTTGTAAACGTTGTAAACGCGGAGGCGGCCGAGGTCGCAGACGGGGGAGGAAGAGGAGGTGTTTCGGGCGCGGCGCTCTGGTTCGACGGCGCCGACGGTCGGCGGCGCGGCTGGAGTTTCGGGATGCGGTCGCGCAGGTTGGGGAGGCCAGTGGCAGCTGTGGCGGCGGCTACCGACGGCGCTGTTGAGGATGCTGGTGTTGACGCTGACGCGGAAGCTGCGGGCGGGGGCGCTGTAGTAGCCATTGTCGATGTCTCAGTAGGTTTTGTAATAGCTAGATTCTGTCGACCAAGTGTATCGTGCGATGCTTGATGCTCGTGGTCTGACGTACACGTCTATTTGTTTTGCCCCTGCTCTTATCGATAGCGAGCTCCGTCTTGCGGGGTACTTTTCTTTTGTACTTTGTACTTTTGTACTTTTGTACTTGTACGGCTGCACTACGATAAGATTACCGTTTGCGCTAGTGGAACGGGTAGCTCCAGGTTTTTCTGATCAGAGAATTGGGCTTCTGGCTTGTCGATTTCGACTCTGCAACATCACTGCACCACGCCAACATGACTGTCTCTGAACCAAAAGCCATTCTCTCGACCCTGCCTCGTGCCGATGGCTCGGCAACCTACTCGCATGCCGGATACACCATCACGGCGACGGCCAACGGACCGCTCGAGGCACAGCGGCGCGACGAGGACCCTGACGAGGCGTCTGTCGACGTTGTCGTCCGGCCCGCAGCCGGTGTAGGAGGTGAGTCGGCATTTCTTAGTCTATGGAGTTGATTGACTCTGCTTGCTCTGCAAAAACTAACAATGTACCCCCAGGCCCCAGCGAACGCCACCTCGAGTCCATCCTCCAAAAGACACTCCGCGAAATCATCCTCGTCCAGGACTTTCCGCGCTGTCTCATCCAGATCGTCCTGCAGGTCCAGTCGGCGCCCGCAAACGACTATGTCAACACGAAGCTCAACGTCCCGGGGCTGGTACGTTTTTTTGTTTTTTTCTTTCTTCTTTGTATCTTCTCGCAGACTACTAACAAACAGAACATTGGCGCTGTCCCGGCTCTCCTGCAGAGCGCCGTGCTCGCTCTCCTATCTGCCAGCATCCCGCTGCGCACCACCGCAGCTGCCGCTTCGTTTGCCTATGTCCCTGACGGCAGTGGCAACCCCGAAAAATACAAACTCGTGTCCAGCTTCTCGCCCCGCGACGCCGCCGTCGCTCGCTCAACACACGTCCTCGCGTTTGCCGCACACCACAACAAGCTCGTGCTCGCCGAGAGCGAGGGCGCTTTTTCCATGGACGAGTGGGACGAGGTCGTGGCGGCGGCGCGCAAGATGTGCTGTGCCGTCGGCGGCGCACAGCCCGAAGAGGACGGCATGGCGCTGGACCCGGCGTCTACGGCGCACAGCAGCGACGGGCCTAATATTAGCGAGTTTGTGCGGTCGACGATGCAGGGCAAGCTCGAGGATGCGCTCACGTGGAGGAGCCAGTGAGCGCGACGCTGAATGGCGTGGTAGCTAACGGCGGACGTCGCTAACGGCGCGGACGTCGCTGAACGCGGCAGACGTCGCTGATTGGTGCAGACGTCGCTAAACGGCAGCGCGCACCGCTGTCGACATCCACGGCTAGCAAGCGAACAAGACACGAGCAGCGGCATCTACACATAATTTCGACACGCAATCAACGCTCACAGCCATCGACGAACCATGGGCTACGCCAGCACCTTGAAGTTGGACTGCCAGCATCAAGCCTCACGCACCATACCAAGGCTACCGCCGCTACCGAGCCGCGAAGCAGATCCCGGCAAACGATCCTGCTTGAGCAGGAAGCATCACACATACCTCTGCGTACCAGAACACAAAAATAACTAGCGAGGTGAAGAGGCACCGAGAACGCAAGACGCAGGCCAGACAATATCCAATTGATATCGCACGCGGTATCTTCCGGCTTGGCAGTCGGGCATCTACTTCTTTGATCACTGTTCTGACCAACCAAACACCGGACCCAGTGCTGGCTGATTCTGGGCGGCTACAGAGGGACTCATGTGATGAGTTGAGATAAGAAGTTGAGAAAAGGAGAGAAAAAAAGAGAAAATATATATAGAATAGAAGATAAATAGGGCGAGACAGTGTCAATTTCTTGATACGTCTCCTGCACACAACTTTTTTCTTTTTACTTTCAGGAATAACAACTCTTTATCAAGCGTCGCAATCTACTCACGATACATTATGTGCTAGTCGTCCAATGAGGCTTCTCAACCAATTGCTGCCTCGCGTGGAGATCTACCATCACAACGTGCTAGACGACAGGATGGCTCTTTACAGATGTACTGAAGCTTCATGAAAGAAATGTGGTAGCTGCTCTCTGGGATGTAAGCAAGGCTGAAGAAAGCGAGGCGGAGGCAGAAAAGTGGATCGGCTCGCTAGTAGGATTACTAAGACATTTTATGCAGTTGGTACTTTCGCATCGGGAGCACCCGCGATGGAACATGCCGTCTGTCTCTGTCTGACATGTACAGGTTTTCTCGAGTTGTAAGCATATGTGTAGCAGAGAACGCCATGTATCATACACAGTAAGCATAGTAGCAGGCATTTGCTCTTCAAGATTAACGAGGGATGCTGTTCTCTTTTAGGACAGCTCCGCGCGAGCATCACTGACCAGAATGTATGTATCTTACCTACGAGTACGACGTTGGAAATAAGAGAGCGGGTGTTGCTTCAATCGCGCAGTAGGGCTGTGGGTTTGTACCGGAATACTCGTAGCAAGACAAGATCAATTACCACCCAAACTACCGAATACACCGCATCTCCCATCTCAAACACACTTGGTGGGTCGAACTGGCACGGGTGCGTTTTGAGTGAGAGTGCATTCGGGAGGCTCTTATTTCCTGCAACCTAGTACTCCGTACGTAGTACCCGTCAAAACAACCCACAGACAGAAACCCCATCCAGGAGTGTGTTTCAGCTTCGTCTTTTGTTGTTGCTCCGTACATATAATGTCGTTTCGAGCACGCTCCGCAGCCGCCAGCACAGCATGAGATGCATCCATGAGACAAGGCTCCGCTTAGTCTGGCGGGTCTGTCAGCAAGCAGTATCAAGTGCAGAGGTGCATACAGAGCACGGCTGTACGGAGTAGAGAGAGTATTGACTGGTAAAACGAGAGGCGACACACAGGGAGGAAGCTTATTTCCTATCTCCGTCACGAAAATAGCAGTCATTTTATCTGAGATCTTACGGATGGAGGACATGGTCCTGGCGGCAGCGTTGCAGCTGTCTGGTGTGCACGTGGGATATCAGAAGCATACTGTCCTACAGGTTGATCCTGACCGAAAGAGAACGGCATAACATGGCAGATATATCCATATATCCATGGGTCTCGTATAAGAGGCCTCATCTATGAAGGAGTACAGTGTTGCAAGTTACTCCGTATGCAGACACGCCAAGAACGGGAAAGAGACCGAGGACGAGGCCGACAGGGCGAGTAGGGATGAAGAAGGGATGAGATGCGGAAGACAAAGCTTACGTGTCCAAGGTCGAGACGACGATGCAAGGGGAAAGGGTTGTTTTCTGCCATATATTTACAAGTAGGCATTTTGTAAATTAATGTTGTATGGCACGAACATTGTGTTATCTGTCCTGCAGACGAGAACGAAAAGAGTGACATTACATCTTTGATCTTCTGGTTATTTGTCCTGCAGAAACACATATTGATATCTTGTTGATGACTCAGGTATGATAACTTGCAAGACACTCCGTACCCCTGATACCCTACCCTGATACGGAGCCGTGCTGGAGCGGCTACTGAGTAAGCTCGGATATGCGTAAAACGATCAAGAACTAAAGAAAATGGGGTCGGAGATGATTTAGCCAACAGAGAAACGAAGACGGGGACGAGACGAGATACGACACTGTCACCACACCAAAACAGTCCTGCAATGCTAACAATAGACCCCGTCTCCGACAAGGGAGAAAGGAGGCTGCTGCTACCCTGGCTCTCCGCCCAAGGCGACAAAGCTGTGATGATCTTCGATGCTGTCTAAAGCTATCTTACAACCTTCATCCCAGACAGTGTTATAAGCATTCGTCTCTCGCTTCATTCCGCTTCCTCTATTTCTTTCTTTCTTCCTCTTCTTCCTCCTTCAGTCTTCTTCACGTTGGCCCATCTACATCGTTGTTCGTCTCTGTTTCGACATTATCAATCAGCTCTGGAGCTTTGATTTGTCTTTTTGTCTTTTGCTTCTTCTCTTGGCATCTCGATCATCTTGCCTTGTCAGCATCACACCATCAGCATCACCCATCAGCATCACCCGACGTCGCTTCTATTTACATCTTTCTTTCGTATCTTCTTTCTATATCTTCTTATCTTTTCTCTCTCTTCTTATTATATCCCCTCTTCCTTCATCCTCCCTCTCTTCTTATAGAATCGTCTCCTCCCCTTATCTTCTCTCCATTAATAGTCGTCACACTGCAGTAGCTCATCTGGGCGTCACTAATTCCATCTTGCATCATCCCACAGCACTCGCCACTTATTCCCATTCGCCATCACACGACGCTTGCCTGCAGGACAGATCCCATCACGACTCGCCCCAATCAGTGCTGTGCACCGTCAACCGGTAAGTCTCTGCATGATCTGTCGCATGCGACCAAGCCACTAACTGCCAAATACAGACTTAGACGTCTGATTAGTAATCACATCCACGTCACGACCTCATCAGCAAACACTGTTGCAGATATCTATTTCCATCTGTAAGTCACACAGGCTAATGCACCACTCACCCCCTCCACTCGGGCCTCCTCTATCTCGATCCTCTGTTGCGGTCCTCTTATTCTACAAATACCCTCAGACTTCCCCACCGGTGTCCTTAATCCTGTCTTACGCTCCCCAGAGCCCAAAGCCCAAAGCCCCTGTACCCTCCCTCAAACCTGCTAGAAACACTTGTCTTGTAGCGCAACCTCCGACGGACCCTCACTAACTCCGACTATTAGAACCGCTAAAATGCCCGCTACTACAGTGACCCACTCGACTTTGGCAGTTGACCCTGCAGTGCTGCAAGTGCCGCTACCACTATCGCCACTCGTCCTCGGCTCGCCGGCGTCGCAGGGGCCCAGTACTTATAGTGCCGGCATTCCGACCTCTGCTGCTTCTGTGTCTGCTGTCTCTGCAACAACACTCACCGCGCCTTTATCTGCAGCCCTTCCTACCCTACAACCCGCACAACAGCATGCGGCTGACCGTCTAGGTGAGCCCGCCGTATTGCGTAGACCCCAATCGGCCCGCGCTCACCGCGGCACTCTGGACATTGTCCCGCGCCAGACCATTATCAAGGCCCTCGCCTCGGTTGCCCGCAGCCACAAGCCCGAGGCCCTGTCGCTCTCTGGCGTTCTCAGCGCCACCATGCGTCCTCCCAAGTCGGGCTCCCGCTCGGCCGGCCTGCCCAGCCTCAACAGCCAGCTCAACTCGCTGGCCGCCGCCGCCGATCTCGGATCCGTCATGGACAGTTCGGATGTCGAGACTGTCGTCCACGATGAGGAGGTGGCGGAAAAGACAGAAAAGACGGAAAAGACAGAAAAAGAGTCTGCCGCCGCCGCCGAGTCAACACCCTCGCAGCAGCTGTGCAACGCGCTCAACGACCTGGCGCTGCGCAGCAATGCGACGCCCACGACCGTCGGCCCCAACTCGTCGGCCGCGGCCAACTTTGCCTTTACGGGCCTCAAGTCGCCCTGCTACTACCACCAGCGCTTCGACGACGCCGTCGACATTGACAAGGTCCTGGACGAGATTAAAAACGACGAGTTCATGTCGCACTCGCGGCTCGTGCAGACCGCCACCGGCGTGCGCGAGGTGTCCAAGCAGCTGCAGCGCCGGCCCATCCGCCGCGCCGTGCACAACATTATGATTGTGACCAAGGCGCGCGACAACCAGCTGGTCGTGCTGACGCGCGAGCTCACGCAGTGGCTGCTGGCCACGCCGCGCTACGGCTCCGACGTGGGCGTCAATGTGTACGTGGACGCCAAGCTGCGCAACGCGCGCCGGTTCGGCGCCGCCAGCATTGTGGCCGCGAACCCGCAGCGATTTGGGAGTATGCTGCGCTACTGGACGCCCGATCTGTGCTGGAGCCAGCCGGAAAAGTTTGACCTTGTCATCACGCTGGGCGGCGACGGCACGGTGCTCTTTACGTCGTGGCTCTTCCAGCGCATCGTGCCGCCGGTGCTGTCTTTTAGTTTGGGCTCGCTCGGGTTCCTGACGACCTTTGAGTACGAGCGCTTCCGCGACCACCTGGACCGGCTCATGGGCAGCGACGGCATGCGCGTCAACTTGCGCATGCGCTTTACCTGTACGGTGTACCGGAATGGCGCTACCGGCTCGGCGGCCGGCTCGGTGACGTCCCCGACGGCATCCGCCTCCAGCAGTTCGCCGCTCGAGGAGGGCGAACAGTTTGAAGTCTTGAACGAGCTTGTCATTGACCGCGGCCCGTCGCCGTACGTGTCCAACCTGGAGCTCTACGGCGACGACGAGCTCCTCACCGTCGTCCAGGCCGACGGCTGCATCTTCTCCACGCCCACGGGCTCGACGGCCTACTCGCTCTCGGCCGGCGGCTCGCTCGTGCACCCCGACATCCCCGCCATCCTGCTGACGCCCATCTGCCCGCACACGCTGTCCTTCCGGCCCATGGTGCTGTCCGACACAATGCTGCTGCGCGTGTCCATTCCGCGCAACAGCCGCGCCACCGCCTACTGCGCCTTTGACGGCAAGGGCCGTCTCGAGCTCACGCCGGGCGACTGCGTCACCATTACGGCGTCGCAGTACCCCTTCCCCACGGTGACGCGCACCGACACCGAGTGGTTCGACTCGGTGTCGCGGACGCTGCGCTGGAACACGCGTGCCGCCACGCAAAAGGGCTTTGACAGTAGCGAAAACAGCAACAGCGACAGCGCCGTCGACCTGGCGGGCGCCGCCGGCACCGGAAAAGACGAGCCCGAGTGGGACATTGACACCGACTCGGGCTACTACGCCAGCGAGGAGGGCAGTGTGGCGCCGAGCCCGCTGCGCCGGCAGATGAGTCTGCTGGGTATGTAGTCGGCGTCTGCTTTCCGTTTGTATATATCCAAGCAACCAAGTTGCACAGCTTACATCTTGTTTTCTGTTTTCCGTTTTCCTCTAGCACGTTAGATACGATTGATACGAAACAAAGCCATCTTTAACATTCTTGACAGACGTCTCTTACAATGAAACATACTCTGATATCGTGACACGTCTACTAGAGGCAAAATTAAAACCCATCAATATGTAGATAACACCGACCGTTCGTTATTACAATAGAAAAACAGATAGACAAAATAAAAGTACACAAAACTGGCTTTTCCTTTGCACGTTCCTCTTATTCTTGGTGCTGTGGTGGTGCAGACGTTTTCGTCGCATGGTGTAGGGGCTGGGGTGCTGTTGTCCGTTCCCATCATAATGTCCTGAATCCATAAGGAGAGAGAGAGAGAGAGAGAGAGAGAAAGAAAGAGATGACACAAGGAAAGAGACAGAAAAAAAAGACAAAGGAAAGATAAGAGACAGGCATCATACATAAGTTGGTCATTAGATTTCAAGGCTTTCGCTGGCTTGAATTGTCCAATGGCTCGGTTCTTTCCAATACATCCAGTACATATTCGTACATGCAACATGGCCCTTGCCATGCAACTGGCCGTCTTCATCGCCAGTTGCCCTGCGACAGCGACAGCAGACCCGCTACACAGTCCATGTCGCCCTTCTTGCTCGGGCTCTCGGTCGTGCCCCGCACAGGACGCTCCGTGTCGTTGCCGGCAGGGAGCGTCGTCGCACGCGACAGCTGGATCCGCTTCACAGGTGTGCTGTCGCTGGCTGCGTCCTCAAAGATGTCGAGACCGTCAAAGGCTCCGGCGCCCTTGCCAGCTGTCCGCGAGGCAGCCTTGGCATTCATGGCCGCCTTGCCCTCGCCCAGAATCGACCGCTGCTGCTGCTGTCCGTTTCGAGACGCAGGCAGTGTGCGGCGAGGGTGGGCGTTGGCCGTGTTAGCCGTGTTGGCGCTGGCAACCACGGATGAACGGTCGCTGCCAGGGCTCCAGTTCTCCTTGTCGGAATCGCCACCGCCAGACAGGAGCGTCGAAAGCTTGAGCTTCTTCTTCTTCTCATCGTCGACCCACACCTTATCGCCCTGGGTGCTGTCGCTCCAGTTCTCACGGCCAGTGCTGCCGTTCTGCATCCGTGCAACACTGCTCAGAGCACGGCCCAGCTTGGCCCGCTTCTGCCCAGGTCGCGGCATGCCAGGACGAGCCATGTTGTTGCGTCTGTTGCCGTTGGGCTGCAGCACCGACGAGAGCGAACTAGCGCTAGTGGAGGCTGCAGAGCGCAGTAGGCTAATGGCGGCAATGGCCGAACCGCTAGCTTCGTTTTCTGCGTGTGCACTCAGCTCGTCGTCGACTCGCGTCTCGGCATCGCACACAGACTCCCATGCGTGCACATCGCGAGAGCGGCCACGGAGCAGACGCGGGGCCGAACCGCTGGCAAGCGAGTTGGTCAGGCTGGAAATGGGCGGCAGCGTTAGGCCCGTTGTGCTAGCGACTGCAGACTGGCTGCGATTCAGGCCCGAGCGGCGGATTGCCGGCAGCGAGGGCATCGCGCTCTCGTTTCCGCTGCCGCTACTTGATCTCCGGTCAAAAGACAGCGCATTGTGTGGCAGGGGAAGGCGCCGTGGTGGGGAAGGGGAC
Source organism: Ophiostoma triangulosporum (assembly GCA_029298705.1). Classification (NCBI taxonomy): domain Eukaryota; kingdom Fungi; phylum Ascomycota; class Sordariomycetes; order Ophiostomatales; family Ophiostomataceae; genus Ophiostoma; species Ophiostoma triangulosporum. The sequence goes on along the minus strand of JANSLO010000009.1, from coordinate 798,208 downwards.
TGGCTGGGAAGAACCTCAGCCTTGCCGTCGAGAGAGAGACACAGGCGGAATGGGCGCTGTGTAGGTGTCTGCTTCTGATGCGTGGGAGGAGGAAGGACAGGCGTAGAAGAGACAGAGGCACTGCGGCCAAAGGGCTCGTGTCGCGCCGATTCATCGCGGGACCGGTCGGTACCAGGCGCGCCATTTCCGCCACTCAGCGAAGAGGGTGTAGAAAAGGAGCTGCGCATATTCCAGCGGTTTGCCAGGTAGCCGACGGAGCCGATGGACGAAGAGAAGGACGAGTTTGTTACGGGAGTCTGGACGGGAGGCGCACCAGACATGTTGGCGGTCTCAACACCATCGCGACTGCGTGCCACGTGGCTGGGGGTTTGTTGCAGTTGCTGCAGACGCTCCTCGGACTGCCTCCGGGCGAGGGCTTCGGGGGCCCATGGACCAATGTCGGGAGACGAAGCAGGAGTGGTCGAGTGCGTAGTAGGCATAGTGGGCATCATGGAAGACGAGTTAAACTGTGGGTGGTGCGGAGGAGAAGAGCTGGCACCATCAGATGAGAAGGACGAGTGCTGAGACAGGCCAGGGTGGCCAAAAGGCGACATGTTGTCGGACGAGAGAGGGTGCATGCCGCCATAGCGGAGAGCAGCGATTTCCTGGGGTGAAAGTGGGCGAGACTTGCGGCGGTCATTCTGTCGGCGGTTCTGGAACCAAATCTAGAGGGGGAGTCAGCAGGGGGTTTTGACGAATAAGCGCCGAGTAAATACACCGAGTTAAAATACACCACACCAAGCTAAAATACACCGAGTCAAATACACACCTGGACTTCCTTCTCGTTCAGAGAGACCTGGCTGACGATATCAAGACGAGCCGTCTTGTCGGGCTTGGGGTTGGCGAGGTACGCAGACTCGAGGATAGTCTTGTCCTTGGCACTAGAGGGGTTGTTAGCATAAAGTCACGTCCAATTGGCCAATGTAGTGTGACAGCACATAGCAAAGCAAATAGCACAGGCCAGAAAAAAAGTGTAGACGTATCACAGAACACGCGTTCTCTTCATTCTAGTTTCTCTTTACTTACACAGTTCGCTTTCGCTTGCCCTTGGGGTGCCGGAGCATAGAGTCGTCACCCGCATCGGAGGAGAGGAAAGAAGAGTCCTCGAGTTTTTCGGTGTTGTTGCCCGGGGAGGAGGAGAGCTGTTCCGCCGACGCGTTGGCAGCGGCCATGGGCTGTGTGGACGTGGCCATGGTTGTTGTGATTGTCGTAGGAAAAATTGAAGCGAAGAGAGAGAAGCGAGCAAGACGTGAGGAGAGGAGGGACGAGAGGAGAGACGAGAGGAGACGAGTGGCGCGGCGTGGGAGGGTCTACTATTAAAGAGTGGAAGCGTGATAAGGCACGCGTCAAGGACAAAAGCACGCAAAGGAAGGAACGACTGGAGATGTGGAGGGGAGGTGAAGAGGGTAGGAAAGAGGAAAGAGCAAGCGAGAACAAGAACGAGATCGAGAAGAAAGAGAGAAGGAAGAGCGATTGAAGAGAAGAAGAAAAGAAAAAGGAGCATACAAAAGATAATAAGAAAGAGCAGGCGCGATCGAATAGCGGATCAGACAAGACACGAACAAGCCCGCTCCTTCTACTTTGGAAACGCCCACAAAATATACAATATACATATACAAGACGCGAACTGCAACTCCAATAGTGGCTCCCATTTCTCGTGCATATTATCGTAATACGTAGATACAAGAATACCAGTCATACCACTCAAAGTATTACCCCAGAGGTTCCAGCTTTAATGGTCTTTTGCTCTTTAAGCATACGCTTTACAGAGTGTCTTTACGCTTTAATATGCCCCCTCGGCCATTCCCCGCCCAGATGGCGTTTGGCGTCTTGACATTTCAGACACCTTCCGTCTTGAAACGCTCTCGACACGTTCTGTGCCGATCGTACCTGCCGATAGGGCAGGCCTAGACTCCTTTAGCAGTGCTGCGTTTATGTCTCTGTTATCTCTATGTTCTCTATGTTCTCTATGTATTTTCTCAATCTACTCATCTTTTGCAAAAAGCAGTATATTCGTTCATGTAGACAGTCTATCCTTATCACTCTACCGCGTCTTTCATGAAGCATTCCCGTTATTAGGTTGACTTTTCCCTCATTTTTACGTGACGCAGGACCCACTCGTGCTCGTGCCTCGCTCTGCTCATGTCGTTCGCGTTGGCCAATCACAAGACGCGACACCAAACCTGGTTTCCCAAATAGGTAATCACGCAAATAAACCACGGTTTTGGGTTGACCAGGCGATTCTCGCAGGTCATAACAGAGCGATTAGAAGAGTGCTTGAAGGAATCACAGCAAACTATGCGTTCTTTTCCGTTCTTTTTAGTTTCAAGTTTGCCTACGTAGTACCTACACATACATACATATGCTTACATACTGCGTACATAATAGTTGTTGTTGACCCCAGCGCTTTCGTGGGTCTCTTGCAGCGCGTTTGTTTCCAACCCCCTGTTACTGTTAAAGAGGTTTTCCGTACATAGACAATTGCCCTTGTGTTTTTGTACACCAAAGCCGCTCCGCTCCTTCTTCATGTCAATTGCAACTTGCAACGAGTGCGGGAGGCATAATGCTCAAAGAAAAGAACGACAAAAGAACAAATGTCAAGAGAAAACCGATGCCTTGCCTTGATTAATTTCCTTGTTCATACGTGTGCATATGCACGATGCTCCCTACGTTGCACAGAGTCACACATGCAGCAGCAGGCCCCCAATGGCTACGAGTACGATTGCTTTTGCTCCTCGTCGTGCTGGTGCTGGTGGCCTGCGCCTTTTACCTGCGCCTCCAGGTTTGGTTCACCACTACGCATAAGCATAGGTCTGTGCAGAGCCAGTTTTTTCTTCCGCTCTTCTTCTCTTTGTAGAGTCAAGCTGCGTCAGCGCTGCATATGGTCCATCTGACATGCCGCCTCGCTCGTCTCCTACGAACACATACGGCTGACTGTGTCTCAAACCGATGCGGCCTTGACCTGTACGGGTCATCCATCATAAGCCTCTTCCTATCTACCCTTGCAGCTATGGATTCGACGCGTTCGAGAGACGGGGTACGTACCGAGTAATGCTTGATGTATCACTACTATGGAGTAAAAGTTTTTATCCGACGTTTTCATTTCCATTGCAGCGTGCAGAATGCAGCTATGATGTTCGTATTACAGCCGAATGATAATCAATGGCTCAATGGCAGACATATTGTGCTTGATTCTGTTATGTTTGTATGTTTGTCTGCCTCTGCAATAGTCGGCCTGCTGTTTGTCGCGTCTCGATGTGGGTAGGATAATGCTTAGTAGCATCTTAATTGCCCCCTCGGGTGGCGCCTGGTGGCAGGTAAGCATAGAGCTCACCTTGCCTGTACCACCTCAAGCCATCCCCATGCTCAAAAAAACACGTCGATTTATCGCGGCGCGTCGGGACATTTTGCGACCAGGTTCGTACGGAGTAGTGTACATACGTACAAAGGACGAACGGGCACCATCGACGTGTCTGCCCGCGATGATTGGGATGAAAATACTATGGAGGCCACTCTAAAAACTTTAGATCCTTGTTCACTGCTAAACTGCAGACACCAGCTACATTGGTACACATACAGTATGAGCAATGACCACCTGCTCAACATCTGTCCTGGAGCGAGCTCAGTCTAAAAGTACGGAACCGAAGTGAAATGGAAATAGTTTTGTGATCCATTCAATTCAATCAATCTTCAGGCATGCTGCTTAATTACTCTTACTTTAACCGCTGCTCTTAACAGCTTTCGTTCTGTTCCCAGGTCAAAGAAGCACCAAGGGCCCGCTCATCTCCGTCTGGAATGTGTTCTAATACATCCTTCTCACAAGTTCTTGTAGCTATTCTCTCTACAATATACTCGAGAGGCACGTGGCCCACATCCAGCTCTTTGCAGCTGGTGCTTACTGAGCGGTACCCTCGCAGCAAGCATCAACAACTGCGAGTAAACATGACTGGGAATGCATTCAAGATGCTTCTCCACATGAGTATTCCCATTCAGACATTTCTCCAAGGGATGTCTGCTACAGTGAATGATATGAGGCATAATTGGTTGGCTGGATTAAGTAAACAAATTATCTTGTCGACAGTCTTACGTTGTTCGCCTCTCGCATAGTGAATTTTAATGTATTTTTTCTTTAACAAAAAAAGGATAAAATTCACATTTTTGTCGGGCTTGGATATAAAATGCCAAAAAAAACATCAGACACAATCAAGTTGAAGTAGAATTGCTACAATGTCAACAAGGCTGAATTCATCACAGTACGAATTTAGTATACATACTGTAAAACACTGTACATGAAGCTCCAGCTGCAACCGCCCCATAGAGCCTGCAGAAAACCTTGGTTGCAATCTTTCACCGCCTTTCTATCAAGTTCCATGCTGCACGGTATTTGCTGTCGACCGGATGCGATCCTAGGCGTATGCATGGTTTCTGACATGCTAGGCAGAACGTGGAAGATGTCCTTATTTGATATGATCAGATGAAAACAGTAAGCATAGTGTGTGGTATGCCCTGCTAGCTTGAGTGTCACTCGCAGCCTTGTCAACAAGCCTTGCCGGATCATACCTGATTGCATCATTCACGAGAAAGTATGCAGGGATATATTCTCCGTTTATTTCGTATTTCGTACATCTTCATTAGGACGTCATCTATCTATCCATCCATCCAGTCTGTCGTTCTTTAAAAGGGCAAAGCAAAACAAAATTCCCATTCTTTACGTCTTCTTTTTCATGCGCGTCTTCCTCTTCCTTTTGCATTCCCCCAACACTCGTCCTGTCCCTTGTTTTCATCATCATCGCTTGCCACTGCCACTACCTCCTTCCGAGATTTCTAAGCAAGTTGTGCACCTCAGACAAAGAGTTTCGTTCATCCGGCATGCGTTTCATCACATGTAATCGCTCAGAGGAGGCGTGTGGTGTTTGTAGGCGTAGGACTGTCGTATGCATTTCATTGGCTCGTACTAACAACCGACAACATGAGTGAACGAGGGACGTCGAAGAGAGAGACACAGAGATAAAGAGAAACCATTGTATGATTCAGAAAGGTAAAGACAAGAAGGCGTGACGTGCGGTGGTGATCCGTTTACAGGTCGTCATCGTCCTCGTCGTTGAGGGGCAGGGGCATGCTGGCAGCATCGTCCAGCTCCTTCTGGTACTGAGCGAGCAGGGCCTCGTCGACCTGGGCGGTAGGGGGGGCCAGGGCAGGGGCAGCAACGAACTCCTACAATTGGTTAGTCCTGGCCAGAAAAGAATCATAAAGTAAAACACAAAACACAAAACATACCAGACCGGGGTTGCCGACCAGCTTGCGGCCGAGCCACAGGAAGGGCTTCTCGAAGTTGTAGTTGGACTTGGCCGAGATGTCGTAGTACTGGAGGTTCTTCTTGCGGTGGAAGGTGATGGTCTTGGCCTTGACCTTGCGCTCCTTGACGTCGACCTTGTTACCGCACAGAACAATGGGGATGTTCTCGCAGACACGGACCAGGTCACGGTGCCAGTTGGGGACGTTCTTATAGGTGATGCGGGAAGTCACGTCGAACATGATGATACCGCACTGGCCGTTGATGTAGTAACCGTCACGCAGACCGCCGAACTTCTCCTGACCGGCGGTATCCCAGACATCGAACTGGATGGGACCGAAGTTCTGCGCCAGTTAGTCTCGCGTATCTTTGCACTGGGAAGAGCATTGAACATACCGTGGTGAAACCCAGGGGGTGAACATCGACACCGAGGGTGGCGATGTACATCTTCTCAAACTCGCCAGTCAGATGGCGCTTGACGAAGGTGGTCTGCAAAGTTAGTGTATGATCGATTGTGGCGAGCAGCGCGTAAGAGGTCAATGCGCTTTGCCGAGCGCATGGGCGCCGTGATTGCGTGATTGACCGCTCGCTGTCGCGGACCTGAGAAGAGGATCGTTTATCTTACCTTGCCAGTGCCACCGTCACCGACAAGGACCAGCTTGAAGGTCGGCACAGTGCCTGCAGCCTCAGTCATGATTGCAGATGTGAGAAAATATGCGAACGAATAAGGGAAGCAAAGTCGTAATGCAAAGAGCTCGAAAGTCTGATTGAAGGGACGCTAGTTAGCTATGTATCCAAGAGCAGGGTTGTCTGATCGTGCGGTGTTGTGAGAAGTGCTGGATGTTGGCTATTGAGTGTATTGAGTGTATTGGGTATAGCAAGTATAGCAGGTATAGCGAGTATATTTGGTATATCTGTGCTTCGTCTTGGTGATTGTTTGTGTTTGTGTATCTCGATCGTGGTGTGCGGCGATAGTGGGAGGCTTGTGTGTTGGGCCTCAAAGAGTCTCGAAAAAACAAAAGGCACAAAAAAGGCGGGGGATAGCGAGACCAGTGACGACGGGGACAAGGAAGAGGAACGGGTTTATATAGGCATGATGAAGAAGAGGGGAATAAGAGATATAGGATGGTAGAAACAGGACGAAATGACGTGTCAAGCACCTGTCTTTTGGGCTTACCTTTGCGATGCTGGTTTGCGTGGATGAGGAAAAGAGAGGGAGAGGGGTTCGTTGTGATATCGTGGAGAAGAGAGAAGAGAGAAGAGAGAAGGGAAAAGGGAGAGATTAGGAGGAGTGGGCGAAAAGAATTCTTTTATTATTGTTTTTATTTTGCTATTTTTATGGTTATTTTCTCCATTGATTTATATCCTGTTGCTCCTCCAGCCCGATCTGGCGGGCAGCTTCAGGCTTAGTGCGAGGCCAACAGCAGGGAAACGGGCCAGGTTGGGCGCGACAGGCGGCGGGTAGCGGGGGTTCACTGTCCTGTAGAGCGGGAGGGGTGCGCAACCACATCACGTGTATGATTTGTCAGCATAACAGGCAGTGAATAGCAGGGGCTCCAGGGCCACAAGGCTCTAAAAGCGATGACGTGCCGCCAGCAAACACGTTTTCTCCGTATTACTAAGCCATTTGTGTATCTCGACTTGACAGTATGCTTAGAAATGTTACACATTTAACACGTCTGCTCATATCTACACATCTTACACTACGGATAGCTGTCGTTGTCAATGACATGGAATACTCAATAAGCTATCGTTGACATGGACTGCTCATTTATCCCTCAAGTCGCACGTTGGGCGTCAAGAGAAGGCTCGCTTGGCCGTTTTGAGAGGCAAATTACATGGTCGACTCTTTATTTCTAGATCATGAGACTGTCAACCAATCCTGCATCTGACCTTGCTATTCCTCTCACAATGGAAGAATGTGGCAGCCCAGCAGCCCTCTTCCTCCCCAGTCTCGACGTGGTGTCAAGTCTAGTGTCAGCTCTTCCAAGCCCGACCCCGTACTTCGTGAAATCTTGACAAGAATGTGTTGCTATCACGTTAGTAAATGTCCACTTCATACTGTACTTTGCAATTATACAAAAAACATACCCCCTCATTGCCCTGCACACATTCGCCCACCCTGCGCAGGCTGTCGTGGTTGCTGTGGTCGACATAGCCAAACCGGCGGATCGTGTCGCCTGCTTTGAGTCCAGCCTCGGCGGCCGGGCTGTTGTCCACGACCGTGTTGACCTTGGCGAATGGCGCTTCGAGCACCTCAGGAATCGAGTCGGGCAGGATCGACGTGCCGCTTGGGTTTGTGCCGTTTGTCAGTGTGCCCGTTGCTGCCTCACTGCTGGCGTCTTCGCTTAGGCTGGCAAAGTGCTCGTGCAGAAACTTTTCAATCGTGGCCATCAGCTCCTTGTAGTCGTTTCGCAAGTGAACGATCCGCGACCGTGTTGTGCGGACTGTTAGTGTCAGTATTGTTGCCTTTACTCCGGCCTTCATGTGCCTTGATCACGCGCACTCACTCTGGGCAACATCGAGGTCGGCCCGTGGGAAGCCATCGGGCGTCAAAAGAGGCGTGTTCATGTCGACATTGTGCTGCTAGTCGTTAGTATAATCCCAGATACTCACACAGGCCACAAAACATACGGAATCAAGCACGCTGCCCAGCGCCTTCAGCTCGGCCTCCACAGCATCCTTCTTGCGCTGCAGCTCGGCAAACGACAGGTGCTGGCTGTTTCCGTTTGTCTGCCGGGCCGTCGTCGGCCCCGATGGGATTGTTGGCGCATGTATGTTGCTCATTGTGAGTGTGTAGAGTCTATGTGTAGAGCCGCAACAGAGCGCGAGGTAAACGAGTAGAAAGCTTTCGTGAGACTGCCAGGCAGAATGACGCGCGTGGAAGGGCGAAGCGGGGCCCACGTTGAGCGCAGTGTAAGTGATGCTTACATAATGGCATATGTTGGCAACATCGCGAGCTGGACGACAAAGACCAAACGTTTCAGCTGATATCTTCATAGGAGTATGCAATTCATTCAAAGTTGCTTTCATGTCTTGATACAACATGCCGTTGAAAAGAAAATAACAAGTCGTTAGTAAGCAAAACAGTGCGTGTTGACATCTTCTGATACTGCCACTTTAGGAAGGAACGAGGCCTCTCTGTCGCTCTTTCCTCATAACTTGAGATGACATAATCTGGGGTTGTCGAGGAAATATGAAGTAGCTTGTTGACGGTCAAATATGGCGGGGATTTCAGCTCTCCCTGGCTCTGACATTGCTAGCACATTACCCCAGCATCACTCCGCATAGTTTACTACAGCCTCAAGCATTTTTCTATTATCATATCGAGCAGCCATACAAATACAACTCACTCGGAGCAATGGCAGCTGTCTCGGTTCTGCCGCCGCTGGCGAGCAGCCCGCTACCAATTCCGCCGCCAACCGACGACACCGCCGCCGACGAATGTCGTTTGACATCATCTCCGTGTGGTTCAGTCCGGATCTATCGTCCGCAAAACGGAGAGGCATCACAGGAGAACATGGAAGTTGAGCAGTTGCAGATTGCAGAGAAGCTTGAAGAGTGCGAGGCCGAGGCCGCAACAAGACCGGATAAGGGCGCGACGTCCACATCCATAGCAAACATCGTCGCAGAAGCATTAGAGAGACAACTGGAGCTTGTTTCTTCTGCAACTTGCACTACGGAAGATCACAGAGTAGATTCTCTGATCATGCGACATGATCACCAGACTGATGATGGTTTGCAGTTCCGGCGCCAAGCTGCGGAACTCTTTGCCACAAAGCCAATCCCATGGATGCGTGCACGCGAGCCACGAGAATCGAGCTCGGATGACCGCACTGAAAAGGTTACTGCTAAGGACGCTCTCAGAGGATCCATCGACAGTGTCAAGGCCCTCATAACCGCCTCAGAGCCACAGCAGGCTCGGCAGAGGCGGCCATTCCGGAAATGGGTGCAGACACTCAATCGTCGGCGGACAGAGCGACGAAGATTCAATCAGCTGGAGGCTGGCGACACAGAGATGATCACGGAACTTCATACACCGAGGACAATCGGTGGCTCCAGCTACCGCAGACACTCGTCGTCCGTGTCATCTTTTGCATATGTGGCAGGCATCCGCGATGCCAGCATCAGCGGCTTTGGCACTTCCAGCATTGTGCCCTCGTCGCGGAAACAGGCAACGAGGTCCTCCAAGGTGCTTTCACGGACTGATCGCAGCAGTCGATTTTCCATGTCTGCGAGACGGTCGGACGACGATACCGCCAATGACTTGGCGAGGGAACGCAATATCGTGACGCGTTCGATCCAGCGAAGACGTATCCTGGAAGAGCTCATTGAGACCGAGGAGGGTTACATTGGTGACATCAAGTTTCTGATGAACGTGAGTTCTTTCTGTCTGCATACTGGCAGTCTCGTGCTAATGAATATCTAGGCGTACATGACTATTTTCGCTTCATCACCATCGGCAGACGCCGGACTTCGGCTGGCCATGTACAGCAACTTGACCGACATTGTAGAGCTCCATGACCAGATACTGGGAGAGCTGCACAGAGTCATCCCCGACTCGGAGTACTCTCACCTGTCGACACCCCGCCACCGGTTTGGCGCGCCAGTTCCACTGCGAAACGCAAGGAGCTTCGGTTCCATCTCGGAAGACAGAGGCAAGCGTTCGCCTACTCTACGCAAGGAAGCCATCGAGATGACTACTGCGCCCGACATTGCAGCCAAAGCAGCCAATGTCTTTGTCGAAAAGATTGATCGATTTTACATCTACGAAGAATACAGAGCCAAGCTCGACATGGTTCTCGACGATCTCAAGATGACATACCGGTCAATACCAAATTGGGACAACCATCAAAAGGGTCTTGAAGCTCTGGCATCGTGCCTGAGCTATTCCCGCGACTGGCAGGACTCGAAACGAGCGCTCACAATTGATGATCTGCTCGCCAAGGTGGGTTGGACTATGCTTAGCTCTTGTGTGTGAGCCGTGTTCACGTCCGCTAACAGTGTAGCCGATACAACGGGCGTGCAGATACCCTCTCCTCTTCCATGAGCTGCTCAAATCAACACCAGTCTACGACTGCCCGCGTGCGCACTCGGATATTGAAACTGCCCTAGAAAAGCTGCACGCAGTGACTGTTGCAATGAACAAAGCAACAGAAGACCCCTTCTTCAGGTCGCAACTTGAAAAGACATGGATTTTACAGGAACGGCTGACCTTCCCAGCAAATGCTAGGAATGGTGCCACAAAGGGCCAGATTCGACTGTTTGGCCGCATCGACCTCTGCGGCGTTCTCCACGTTTGCTGGCAGACACAATCATCGGTCCGGGGAAGCTACATGATCTGTTTACTGTACCACAGCTGGCTCTGCCTGGCAGCTGTCGATAGGACGGGAAAGCTGTACGAGCTGCAGGCCTGTATTCCTTTGAAAACGTGTAGTCTGGAGCAGGCCGACAACGGAAAAGGTAGGCTGGCCCCGGATTTTGGTACACAGTATATAACTAACCTAGACAGGCTTACAATGCCATTCCGCCCCATTCTCCTGGAAAGTCGTCTTTGAAGCTGGCGGGCAGCTGTACGAGGTTTTGATGACGGCAAGTACGAGAAAGGAAGAAGCAGAATGGTGGCACCGGATCAAAGACGGCGGGATGCGAGAGGACGATTGCGACGATGACCGGCCCATGTTTACTTTCCTCGCACTCGACATCAAGACTCTTGGAGCCGCGCTCAACCGAAAGCACTCCATACGCAGGGCCACCACTGTGCCGCCCAAGGTGCAGCTGTTCCAGGTGATCTTGGAGAACACCAGCTCAGAAAAGGGTGACTCGCAATTGCTGGAGAGAAAGCTCAACCTAGGCAGATCGCTTTCAGTGCGCAAGTCATCACGAATTCCCGTGATAGCGCCTCCACGAGGCGATCGGGTACGACTGGAGTCTGCCATTTCGGATGTCTGTACCCGGGATGTGCTCATGTCTTCCGGCTTTTTCCCGCGTGTGCGTGGCGACCGGATCCGACCGTCTGCATCAGCCATGATGCGAAAGATCAATGTGCCGAGCCTCAGCAGCACGTTTGGAAGACGTACAGTTTCGCGCACCGAAGCGGTAGTACCCTACCAGGTAGAAGATGTAACCTTCAAGTGCGAGTCGACAGCCAAAGCACCACCATCGCCTCGCCATCATTTTGGCGACCACAAACTCCGGCTGAGTCTCGGACATGCCAGACTAAGACACCACGAGCGCGATGACAAGGCTAGTCCGGACACCCGGGAAGCGGCAGAGAAGGCAGAGAAGGCGGAAAAGACGATAAAGATAGTCAAGGGTCAGCCAAGTTCATCGTCGGACGACGATGTAGGCAAGTCATACTCCTTGACCGGGCATGCTTTGAGCAGACCGACAGAGCTCCGCCGTCCCAAATACTCCTTGTTCCGGAAAGAATCGAATGAGATGAGAACGAAAGGAGCTCGATGCCCGCCATCGCGATTCACCGAGGTGTTTGACGAGCGCTGCACAGATGCGAGTTCGACACCCAAAACAATCTCTTTGATGCCTCCAATACCGTCTCTGCCGTCAATGCCTTTGATGCAGTCAGCTACATCGTCGTCGTTTTTGCGGACGGTGATTGCAAGGCCGAGATCGAGCGGAGAAGCCTCTTCCAAGAGCTTGACGAGTGTGACGAGTGAGCTGCTGGCATCGAGTACGACGTACAAGATGATGGCACCTCTGACGCGCCATGGATACCAGGAAGGGCGAGCAAGTTGTGAGAGTCGTGGAAGTCGTGCAAGCCGAGGAAGCCGTGGAAGCCAGGGATTCGGAGAGGATCGAGAAGACCGGGAGGAGCAGGAAGGAATGCAGTCGAAGTCATCACGAAGATGGCTAAAGAGGCCCAGCCTGCATCGCCCCAGTCTCCATCGGACCTTGAAGAGGATACACTAGGTGGATGTTGGTGCAGGTGAGAGGTGAGTAGCTTCGCCGTCGACAGCAACGGGCCTTTGGGTCTGCCTCCAACGCCAGAGTGAGATTACAGTATCGTCAATTGGTTTTTGGTACAGCATGTATTACGATTGTCTTGTCTCTTGTCCCTTGCATGTTATCTCTTATCGGTTTTGCATTCTCTTGATTGTCTTGATTGTCTTGATTCTATGGAGTTGGATTGGTCCACAATGACGTAGAATGAGGTATCACAGGAGGTAGAGCTCTGGAAGCTCAAGGAACATATGGAGCTAATAAACTCCTAATAAAGAGCATTGCCATTTAATGTGATTGGGTGATACAGAAGCTTCTGGTGTTTGGCTGCAGGGCGTGATCCCCGCTTAGTGCAGCCCTTTGTACCTATGACGTATTATGGCTCATGATGGCGTGTATCGTCAGCGTCATCTGGAGCAAACTGCGCCAACGAGAGGAGAAGATACATAGGCAGACAGCAGGCGGGAGGTCACGCAACTCGTAAGCGTGTGTCTTGGTGTCTTGTATAAATACTGTCTCTGTTTTCTTTCTTGCTTTCTTGCTTTCATCTTCATCACAATCATTTGACAATAATCCATCGACACTCAAGCACTCTCAACAAGTTCAACTACAATAACCACAACTTCAACATCATCAACCCATACCACAATGGCTCGTGGCGAGACAACCCAGACTAAAGTCTTATACAAAGGCGCCGACGAAGACTTTATCGTCTTTGTCGACGACGTCAACGACTTTCACAAGTGGCAGTCCGACACCTCGGTGCCCCTCGCCCACTTTGTCTCCTCCTTTCAAATCTTTACCACCCACCGCCAGGGTCCCCAGGGACCTCTCAATACGGCCGCCAAGGGCACGCTCGAGAACGAGTTTGGCACGAGCGACGACGATGCCGTGATCAAGCAGATCTTGACAAAAGGCACCGTGCAGGCGTCGGAGGCGCCGGAGCGGCAAGGTGTGCGGAACGAGTCGCAGGGAACCCGGGCGGGGCACTAGACGGCGACGGTAGTGATGGCCGGCGGCCAGCCGGCCGTCAATAGCCGTTAATGGCCATTGATGGCGCTGCCAGCCGCGATAGCAAGCATACCCATAGAATTAATAAAAAAAGAGCATCAACAATGAATGCCATAATGCATAAGCAAAAATGAAATCGAAACATTATGCGGATGCAAACAATGTATGCCTACAGAGTACAGGCTAGCCGCAGCGCATGTCGCGTCTGGTGATGCGTGGGCTGACGGTGCATGCATCAATCAATCAATCAATCGCCCCCGTCCCAGCGTGCCATTCTCGCGACGAAAACGCTAAAGGGCATGCTGCATGCTTAATTAAAATCGAGTCTCGTGTTGCCAGGCTGCTGCAATGGCTGTCCGTCGTGGCGTGGCATTGCCGCTGTAGCAATAGTGATTTGTCAGCACGGCCTCTTGTCATGAGATGAGTTGATGAATGTCTCGTGGATGACTCTTACCGCTTCTTGTTCATTCCAGATGTTATTACTTGTTCCGGAACTACAACAAGCCGTGAGCACTCCCGTCGCCATGGAGAGGCCGTCGGCGCCGAAGCTTCGCCCTGAAGTGTATGAGCCACAAAGAGAAAAGAGAAAAGAGATGGAGCGCATCTTGTGTCGTGCCCATTGTTGCCAGTCTTGAGTTGATCTTGTTCATATCATGACTCATCACTCTTTCACATCTTGTATCATTGCTGTTTCATCGACCCATAGTGTCAGATCAGGATTCTTTTGAGAATTATAGAAAAGAAAAAAAAACAATCGCTCGCTGTTCGCTTCATTATCAGAAAGAGTTGATAAATAATCCCATTATCCTGGATGGTCCTCCGCCGCCGTGCTCGCATACAGCACATATCATACGCCTCCAGGACGGCATTGTCTTGGTTCTATAGTATAGTTTGTGTGTACAGGCTCTACCCAGGTAGAATGATAGGTATCATCAGAGGTATTGCAAAAAAAGTCGTCCGCCCCGGTAGGAATGGGAGGCGCGCGGGGTGAAGAGGCCGGATCATGTCATTCTCTTTCTGTTTTTTTTTGGGGGTTTGTTCGTTCTTTTTTTGGTTTGTCGACTGCGCCTAGACACGCCCGCGCGGAGTGCGCTGCGGCAGCGTCCAGGGCTTGGCACAGATGACCTCTCCCTCGCTGTACGCCCACGTGTAGACCATCATGCCGACGACGTAGTAGATGGCCGCGTTGGCGCCCTGGTACAGCAGGGCGGCGGGTAGTGCGGCGAGCGGAAGCAGTGCGAGGCGCGTCTCGAGACTGCGGTGGAAGGCCGAGCCGGCCAGCGCGCCCAGCGGCCACTCCCACGCGACGACGGCGAGTCCAAATAGTAGATTGAGTATTTGTAATATAGGTACAGGCTTGACGATGGGATCGAGGTTGCGTGTCAAAAAGTCCCAGAGCACCTTGGGCCAGAAGAAGCCCTCGATGGCGGCAGCAATTTGGTCTGCACGGTTAGCCAGGCACATTTGCGACACAGAAAAAGAAAAAGAGAGGGGTACGTACAGGCTCCAGCGGTCAGGACAATGAGGCGTGCCCAGTGGTTCTTGATAAGACGGCCCATGATGATGTGTGTGGTTGTGTGGTTTGAGGTGGATTGAGGTGGTTTGCGTAGTTTGAGGAGTTTGGATATCGTGACAAATGACAAAGGCGAGAGGCGAAAGAAAAGACGAAATGCGAGACGAAAGGCGAAGATGAAAAGCGAATGACAAACACAGGCAGCCGGTACCGTGTAGAATAGAATGAATATACAGCCGTAAGTCGACGTCGAAGATGAAGTCGAAGTCGAAAAGGTGAACACAAAAGAATAAATAAAAAGAATAAAATAAAACAGCAACAACCAGTGTCGATATGAAAGAAGGGTATCGACAAAGCGAGTGCACAGCGCTGAAGAAAAGAAACGAATAAGAGAAGAAGAAGAAGAAGAAGAAAAGACAAAAGACGAAAAGAAGAGGAGAGGAGAGGAGAAAAAGACGAAACGAGGACGGGAAGAGTAGAAAAGGAGAGGAGAGGGTCGTGACAATGGGATTCTCAAGAGAATGGACTTTTGCTTGATTGTCCCTTACTTTCCCAGTCTCCCACTTTGGATGGCAACGACAGCAGACAGTGGTGGGTAGGGTGCCCCAGGACAGCACCCGAGGCCGGGAGTGTCTTGTATGAGACGGCCCAGTTTCCAACGGGGGCCCGTGTCGTATGTTTCTGAGTCGCTGTCGAATGGAGATGGGTCGCAGCCGGTGTGGTTTTGGGTCAGGGAGGTATGGAGTGTAGGCAATGTCTGTTTAGTGTTTGAGAGTGCAGTGGGGAGGGTGGGTGCAAGTGTAAGCTTAAGTGGAAGTGGAAGTGTGCAGAGCGTTGTCTGTTGGAGTGGCTTTGCTTATGGTTCTTCTGGTGGTGGCTCGTATGCTTAGAAAGATTATGCTGATGTTTAGGCCTGGTTCTTGCTCTGGTCTCTTGGTCTATTACTGCGGCAAGCATCCGAGGCGATAGCAGGCAGTCAGGTAAAGCAGCTACCGTTTCCGATTTTAGGTTTGGTGGAGACACCCGTATTCTCTCGTGTCTGAGGCTCTGCTTCCGAGTAGCGTTCGGTTATGGTCTAATCGTATTGCTGGAGACTCTGACCGGGATGGGAGGAACCAGTGTGTCAGGAAAGACAAAGGGGGTCAGGAGAAGCCAGATGGGAAAGCTGTCTTGGGAATGGGAAAGTTGGCCGTGAAGATGGGAATCGGATGTGAGATGGAGAGAGATGGATGGAGATGAGAATGAGGCCGGTACGGAGTCGATGAGCCGATTGGAAGATTGGGCAATAAAGTATGGAGTAGACAAAAATGATCAAGGTGATAAACAAACAGAACAAACAGAACAAATGCGAGGGTATCAATGAGAAGCGAAATCAAATGAGCCGGGTGGAATGACGAGTGAATGAGATGAGAATAGGCGTGTAGAGATCGTGAGGTCGTGTATCGTATGTTCTAGATGAAGCAATGAGATGGAGAAATGCGATTGAAAAATGAAGCAATAATGTCGTATACAACCAGTGCCGTCGAGATCGTATGTCAGTCAGAGAGCCGATGATGCGAGTGCGGACTAAGATGCCGTGTTTGCCAGTGTAGCCATGTCGAGAATGAAATGGCGTAAAGTGGTAAAGCCGAGATCAGGAGGCGGAACACGGAGGCTGTGTTTGAAGGTTTGAAAGGTTTGAAAATGTTAAGAGGCTTTACACATAAGCATTGGTAGGAGGAGGAGGTAATAGCGGGCGTTAATGGATGAGGGCCGTGCTGGAACAAAAAGGGTTTGAGAGTGGAATGGTTAAGAGCTTTGTCTGTTTGATAATCGACAGGGAAAGGATATAAGAGAGGGGGAGGAGGAAAAAGAGGAGGAAAAAGAGAAATCAGAGAATCAAAAATCAAAAATCAAAAGAGGTAAAACGAGGGAAGCAGCGGCATATGTAGTATTCCTTTTCGTTTAATGTCTCCTTCTTATTCTATTCGTCGTCTACCCGTACATCTTCTCCAGACGCTGCATGCTCTTGGATCTGGTGCTTGGGGCGGCATGCCTATCGCTTGGCTATTCTAATCACTGGCTACTAATCACTTTTATGGAGCAGTGATGGAACTACGACTCCATACCAGGATGCGACTAGAGCAGGTCGGTAGAGCAATCGGCATAAAGCAACCTCGTCATCGGACCAGGCGGAGAGCATGCATTGGACGACAATGGCGTGAACGGCAGGGCGGGCAGTGTAACTGGATTCGTGGCCAAATTGGTATCCAGATATAATCTATATAATCTGGCAAAAGAGAGGCTGGAGTCGATAAGGTTGAGCATGAGAAGATGAGAATGCGGAGCGACGAGCGACAAGAGAGGATCCTGGCTGTTAATGGGCGGTTAGAAGTGTATTGTAGTGTCTGCAGCCAATTAGAGTGCTAGAAGGCTGTGCTAAGGTGGACGAGACCCATCGACTTGAGGCGACAGGGGTTCCTGGACCCCTGGTTTCGCTAGCCCGGTGCTGAAAAAGTATCTGCATTATTGGAAGATGGGTGGATGGTGACTGTTGCTGTGGACGGTCGTACAATTTGTCACTACATATTAACTTTCATCATTGTTTGGCGTATTGCGACGGTGCAATGACAATGACTAAGCATAAACAGATTAGGTGAACGACGAGATGCTATCTTGACCTCTGTCTGGTATTGCCTTGGACTGCCAACGGCCCCCAATCTGCAGCAGTTGAACATCAAGCCGACGCTAACTCTGCCTGTACTTGCATATCCGAACTCTGCCTGTATGCTTAAGCATATGCTTACTGCATATCCGGAGCAACAGGGGACGATGCATGAGTCTGCACGAATATGTCGTACGTCTTACAAGCTTTGCCTGTCTGACTGTCGAGATAGAGTCGAGTGACGCCGTCCGTATAAGCAGGGGCCTTTGCTTGGGCATGAATACGCCGTAATTCTCACATGATCTACATTACGGTGTAATGGGTTGTGTATCTACAGTTTGAAACAAAAAGATGCGATGAAAAAATGCCGCACAAACGAAATCCTGCAGGACATTCTGGAAACAAGAAACTATGCGAAGAAATAATCAGAGAAGTGTTTGCAACATAGTGTTTGCTTAGATAATCAACATAGAGTGTTGGGGTCATTGGTGCATCCCGTTCACAACTCTCTTGTGTGTGGCATCATGACACCTCCAGCGAGACGCTGACCGGCAGATACTATGCTGCCAATAAGACTGCTTGAAAATTACTGTGTGATATGCCATTCCCCTGAACTCCAGAATGCAGCAAAAGGCAGCGGGCACCACCGGATGTACGTGCATCGTGCTGCAAGTATTGGAAGTGTGTGTCCATTAGATGCAGCTACTTTACATGCGCATGGAGTATGGGTGACACAAATCGGAGCGGATGTCTCAACACCAGCCTCAACCAGCGTACAGCAACGGCGGTTCTTTTTCTGTATTTTGTAGTTTTTCTTTTAGTTTTTCTATTATATTCATTCTTATTGTGATGTGCATTCTTCTCTTCTGTGTGATCTGATATTCTATTTGCTCACTTTCATCGTCTGTTCTTATTACTTTCTTATCTTCTTACTTTCCATCTTCTACTTCTTTAGCATATCTCCAGCTAGTTATCGTGATAGTTATTTGCATCACACAAAGCCAAGACCGACACCAGATAGAACAATGATCACGGTCACTAGACTCTACATGTAAGCATAAGCATACGTCTTACTGTTCATCACCATCATAAACTCAGCACTCGTCCCACACAATATGCGGTGTAAGTGAGCCCCACAGTGACGGCTGCTAGTGCTGCCGCTTTCTAGTTTACTCCGCAGCTGGCGGCTGCACGGCTGCTCTCATTGGTCCATTCGACTTCATCCCCGCTGGAACCGGCCTGACGGCCGTGGTATTGCTTGGCCTCCATTGCGGCCACCACTTGGAGAGTTAAATATAGTACATGTAAATGGACGGTCAGTTCTCTGCTTATGCTGCATGTGATGTACGGATGGCTACCCTGACAACCACTAGGACGATTTCTCGACCAACGACCCGAGCGACGAGCTGCACGTCGTAGTCGTCCCCCGAAGCGACGGGCTACTCCGCAGGAACCATGACAATCACCACCCAGAGCTGTCCATTTGGGGGCCGTATGCACCGAATCTGGTGGTTCTGCATGGTTCTCCGCAAGGCACATGGCTGTTCAGCTTGCATCTATTTACGGTGTTGCAGTGGCAGTACCAATGCAGAAAATATGACACGAGCAGATTCCAAAGAAGACAAGAGCATGCCATCGGTATCTGAACTGGACACTATTACTTCTACCCCGCCAAGTGTGACTGCTTTTGTGACTGCTTTATTGCTCGCAATATTGATGCTCACCGCTATCTATGGATCCAGCCAAGAAGAACTGTAAATATAAAGACAATCAATATAAAAGAGAAACATTGGTCCAACTGCGGTGGATCATGTCGTCACTCTCAAGATATTTGGCCGACTTGCCAGATCTGGCCGACATCCGGTCCGGACCCTTGACCTTTTCTGCCCAGCCACCAAGACTTGCCAACTCCCAAGACCAGATCTATTTTTGTTTATATTGATTCCTACCCAAGCTTGGTTCTATCTATGCTTATCGAGTGCTCCGTACATATACATAAGCATATATATGTACACATATATGTATGCATCACACCATGCCAATGAATGCAGATATCAACCATCAAACTAAAGATTCTCGTGCAAGCCAATTTCTACATGGCACGCACCACTTGCATGCCGCATCAGGTTTAATGCCCGAATGGTATCGGCCTCTACCTCTGCTGACTCGCTAGAGTGGCTAGTGATCGGCACAGTGGCTGCAGCTAGTAGTGATAGCTGCGATGGATCATCACCGCAATAGTCCAAAAATGCTGTCATGTGGTCATGTGCTCGCGTGTCATCAGCAAGGTGTGCTGATGGTGTGACCACAGTCCTCGTTCCTCACGACGATTCCTGCCGACCCCATCACAGCCTGACGCTTCACCTGGGCACAACTTGGGGGCTATTATGCTCACAAGAATAAAAATTAAGCGCCCCAAGAGCACGCCAGAAAAACAAGCTGTGGCTTGGACACTGTATGGCGACGCGCCGTCTTCACTCAACCGCGCTTCCGTTTCTTTCAATGATTCATTCGCTGTTTCTGATTCCTCCCGCCGGGCACTGTTTCATGGAACCGCTGCCATCAAAAGGGAATCATGAGAGAGTATGACAATACTTGCTTGGTATCGATAGTATTAATAGTTTACGGAAGCTGTCCGACTGGCTTGATATCGATAGTATTATTGGTGTACGGAACTGACGGCCCAACTTAGCGCCCGAAACTGCTGACCAACACCAACGGCCAGCGAACAATGAACCATACTAATAAAAAAGTCTTTCTGTTCGGCGCGCTCCCGCGCGGCAGGCGGGTAGGCCCTAGCTCGCAGGTCGCCGGCATGTACATCGCACAATCTGTCTACTGCCGCATGCGCACAGCATCGTCGGCACCGAGAATCTTCTCTAGTTGGCCGCTCTCTTTGAGACGACGGCAAAAGGCAAGCACGTCGCCCAGTACAATGGCGGACTGTCCAGAGACCGTTTTGGTTTTGGCGGCACATGCAGCAACCAGCCTCTTGGCGCCGTCGACAGACAGCGGCACCGTGCTGCCCAAGTACATTCGCAGCAGACTGGAGATCCGGTCGCTGGTGCTGGATGTATCGACCGGCGCTGCAGTGAGCTGTCCGCAGAAAGCGGCCACGGTCGCCGGCAGCGTCTCGACCGCCGTCAGAGGCAGGATCGATATGGCCGTAGTTTGCAGTCTATTGTTAGACTGCACGAGACGACGGACGCAAGATGGGGATAAAAAACTCACTCAATCTGAAGCTGCTCGTAGGCGGCCATGACGTCAACGCCGTCGCCCCGTAGCAAAAATAAAACAACAGCATGCCCGTTCTGCTGCCCCGCCAGACGCTGCAGCTTCTTGGTCGTTGCCGGCTCGCCCACATCCGATGCCGTGACCAGTGCAAACCGAATGGCAATATTTCCGCTGCCGCCAGCCACCACATGTACGGCGAGATCATGCGAGCTGAGCCGTGCCTTGTCCCATCTGGGTTCCGTCCGCACACCCGCGAGCAGTGCGGCGGCGGGCGCCCATACGGCGTCGTTCTCAAGAGACGCACAGAACAGCATGCGCTGGATCGATGCCGGCGCTGGAGGCGGAGCCTGTTTTGGTGCTGGTGTTGGCGTCGGCGTTGGCGTGGGTTTCGGCTGCACAAGTCTAGGATTTGGATTTGGCAGGACCGGCCGGAAAGGCTGCTGGGCTGGTGCCGGTATGGACCGTGACGGGTATGGCCGGAGCGGTCCCAGCAGGGATGATGTCGACGCTGCTGCTGCCGCTGCTCCTGTCGTGGCTGCTACAGCCGTAGATGCACTCGCTGCAATACCACAGTCGAGCGACAGATGGGATCTGCGTAGACGGCGAGCCGGCTGGCTGTGGGGAGGCGGTACGGCATCACGGCGATGGCCAGGGGACGACCAGTACAGTGTCGACTGCGTTTTGACCATTGCAAGGCACGGGGAGTCAAAGGTAGGAAAGGTGAGAATGTATTCGTGTTTGCTGTCTATGTACAAGAGTCAATGTTCGTTCATCATGCGTCGTCACGGCAGATGTTTGCCGTAGTGGTAGGCAGAGAGGGGCGCGCGCCTTTGGAAGGAGGTGACCCGGCGCCGCTCTTTCCTTTTCTTGCCGAGAGACCGGCGCGCCTTCCGCGTTGTTTTTCTATATTTTTTAGGGTTTATTCGTCTAGTTGATCATGTGACTACTGTCATGCTGCCACGGCCGGTGGTGATGTCTGCGCTGGAGCATCGTCTGCTGGTGGCGGCAGCAGTGGCAGTTTTGTCTTGGGGTCGCGGAACCCACGCAGCGCCGACTCCATGGTCAGAATGCGGCTCTCAATCTGCCGCTCACGCTGCCGATCCTCCCCGGCTGCCTTTTGCAGCGCCTCGAGCTGCTGCGTCAGCTCCTTGATGTGCTCGGCGTTGGCGTCGGGCTTCGTGGCCGATTTGTAGTACTCGTAGATCACGAGCAAGCTGGCAATGCCCAGGATAAAGGCGTCGCCAATCACGTCGGCAAACAGGTCGACGGCCTTGGCTTCGGGCAGCGGCCGGAACTTGCGCCGCCACACGCTCGCTGTCCGGTCGATGATCTGCGACACCGGGTGCGACTCCTTGGCCGTCGTGCCGAACTTGGCCCGTTTTGCTTCTTCTTTAGCCTTGGCGCGTTCTTCCTTCTCGACCTCCTCCTTGGTCTTGGCCGTCGGCGCTTCGGCCGCCTCGGCCTTTTCCTTGGCAAGCTTCTCGGCGCTGGCGTTGCGCAGCACGGCGACGTTCATGCGCATGTTGATCTGGTGGATGTGCTGGCCGTACCGTGCGGCAAAGGCGCGGAAGCGCCCATGTTCGTGCGCCCGGACCTTGATTTGGTTCTGCAGGGACAGTTAGACATGCCAACAGGTTCAAGACTCTGACTTTATGAAATGGACAAGACCTACCGCGCCATACTTGGAAATGTGCCGCACAAAGAGAGCGCCGAGCTTGAAGAGGGGCAGGGCGACCATGTCGGAGAGGCGACCGCGAGGCCGAGGGAGTATGGACTGCCGGGTTGGGTGTGCGTATTGTCAGGAATGCCGCGGTTGGATCGATTGTAGAGCTTGCTATCGAGTCAAGGAGGGGGTCGTCGGGCTGTGGTCGGGCTGTCGTGGCTGTCGTGGCTGTCGTCGTGGGCTGTTGTCGTATCCTGGCTGCACTTGCGTGTTAGTACACCGGTTGAAAGAATAGAAGGTCAATTGAGTTGAGACTAACTCAATTACTTACATTGTCAGCATCAATTGCCTGATTCAAGCTGTCGTCGAGCTGCCGGCGATCCGCAATCGCGAAAGTGTCAGCCTGGTCCGGCCGAGGCATTACATAATCAGGGTCTAGGTACTTCGGCGACCAATCATAGTCCACAGCCTCGCCCCAGTTTTATGCCCGGAGCCCCGTTGCCTAGCAACCGACGGCCCCATCTGTCACCTTATTCGCTACCGTTTACTAACATTGCTGTAATCACGATCTCCGCGCCGTATTTCTTTGTTTCTTCATCAACTACACCACGACCACCTCGACACCTACCGGACAGCACCTACGGCCTCAGGCTCTCGCGACACACAGGCTTGCATTTATTTTGAGCTCATCTCTGCTTTTTCTTGGGTTGTTTTGCTCGCGTCTCCTCGACAGACAGGTGAGTGTTTCAACTTCTTTTTCTTCTTCAACCTCTCTATCTATTTATCTTACTTCACTGCTTTACCGCCTTTTGGCTGTGGTTTATGCTGGTCATATTTGTTGATATTGCATGGATCCACCTGCTGTTACTCCATACCTTATATCCTCCTCTCGTTCTTTTTCCTCGACTTCTTCACCTCTAACCAATGTCAACAGTACATCGACGACAACAACAACGACAACAACGACACCGACGCGACACCATCATCATTACCGCATCACTCCATCACTCGCGCATGACCATTCCATCCACCACGCGACGGCTTCTCTCTCATCATGGTCGCAAAGGGCATCGATATGGAGGCACTGTCTCCTAGGGATGCTAATGCCCGCCGCCCTCGCAGCACCGTTGCCGACCTCAAGACCAAGGCTGCTGCGCAGCTCAAGGCTTCCAAAGATAAGGAACACCCGCCACCACCGCCTCCTCACGTCACCGAACCCCCGAGTGTCGACCGTAAGGATGGCGCCGTCTACCAGGTCGGCAAGATGCTCGGCAAGGGCGGTTTTGCTGTCTGCTATGCTGGCACCCTCGCCGGTACCAAGAAGCTGTATGCTCTGAAGATTGTCAAGAGCAAGATGCCTACCAAGATGGAGCAAAAGGTACGCCAGTATACTAAGCTGTTCATTGCTGTTTGTCTGGTTCTAACACACTCAAGTTCCAAACTGAGCTTCAGATTCACTCCAAAATGCGCCAAGTCAACATTGTGCAGTTCTTCCGCGCATTCTCCTTTGAGAACTCAACATACCTCGTCCTCGAACTGTGCCCCAACGGCTCGCTCATGGACATGGTCAAGCGCCGCCGTGGCGTCACCGAGCCCGAGGTTCGCTACTACAGCGTCCAGATTGCCGGCGCCATCAAGTATATGCACGCCAAGGGTATCATCCACCGTGATCTGAAGATGGGCAACGTCTTTCTCGACAAGAACATGAATGCCAAAATCGGCGACTTTGGCCTTGCAGCGCTGCTAGTTACCGGCCGCGACATGCAGACCATCCGCCGCACCACGCTCTGCGGCACACCCAACTACATTGCGCCGGAAATTCTCGAGAAGGGCAAGAAGGGTCACGACCACATGGTCGACATCTGGAGTCTGGGTATCATCATGTTTGCCATGCTCACTTCCAAGCCGCCATTCCAGTCATCCACCACCGACGAGATCTACCGCCGTGCCAGGGAGCGCGACTACGAGTGGCCAACGCGCGACGGCCGCGCCATCAGCGAGGAAGCCAAGCACGCCGTGGCCTCCATGCTGCAAGAGCCGCACATGCGTCCCGATCCCGACGCAATTGTCGAGCACCCCTTCTTCATCATGGGCTACATGCCCAAGCCGGAGGACATGACTGTCAAGCTCAAGGAGCTGCCCCCCGACATTGATGCCTTTTACCAGCAGCCCAGCAGCCGGCGCGTCCAGGCCCATAACCTGGAAACTCTCAAGGAAATGTGCAGCACGTGCAACATTGGCCCGTGGAACCCGACCAAGACTGTGTCGAAGCCCGTGTGGCGCGAGATGGCCGCGGAGGAGCAGGCAGGCCTGACTCCGGCCATTCCACTTGCTGACAACATTGTCTACCGTCCGTTTGAGAACTGGCTCCAGGAGAACCGACTTCTGCAGGGCGGTGCTTCGGGCTCAAGTGTGTCGCGCCTCCAGCCACAAAATGCCACCGCTCCTGTGCTCCCTATCACGTCTTCGTCAGCAACACCATCTCTACCGACATCGTCCCAGGCACCGCTGTCGGAGTGGTCAACACAAACGGCGTCTGTCGTCGCCAATGCTATGGAGTCTGTCCACAAGAGATCGTCTGCTGCTGCTCTGCCATTAGCACCGGCCAGTCTCCTCCGGGCTCCTCCGCAGAGCTTCGCGTCACAGCAGCGTGCACAAGGCCGACCCACTCGCACCAACACAGCCGCCGAGCCCGCTCTGGCCGTGCAGTCGTCTGTCGATACGGCACCGATGCCCTCTGCATCATCGACTGCAGCCCGCTCAGAGCCAGTAACGACGACTCTCGTACGCAGACCTTCGACACGGCGCGACATCCCCCTTACCAACTCGCTGTCGCTCCAGGCGCGAGAGCAAAAGGCAGCGGCGGCATCGAAACCGGCAGGCACATTGCGCACACGCACTGCCCTCCCGAGTAGCAGGCCCACCGCAGAGAGGAGAACCGTCTCACGCAGCGCATCAGCAGAGGTCGCACCGGCCGCTCCGGTTGCTGTCCGGACACATACCAGACAAGAGGTTGCCCCTGGCGTCGAGGCCCTGTCTCTTTTCGGCCCGACCGAAGTCCAGGAGGCCATTCCAAACAGCGAGCCCGATTCTGTTATGCTACGCCTGCGCAAGCTCCAGGCCGAGCTCGATCGTGCACTGAATGCGCGCACTATGGCTTTTACATCAGCCACACGCGACAGAATGTTTGCCACGCCTCCGCAGATTGTGGTGAAGTGGGTCGACTACACCAACAGATTCGGTGTCGGCTATATTTTGAACGACGGCAGCATTGGATGCATCTTGATGTCGATCCCAGCCGAGTCCTCGAGCTCGTCATCAAGCCCTACCGGTACGGACGGCGAGCAAGTCAAGTACCTGCCCCCTGCCTGCCTTTTGATCCACAATGCCGAGCGCCACATTTTGCGTCGCGAAGACCCCAGTTACCCAGACCGGCACCAGATTGTGCCGATGCACACTGACTCGGGCATGCCCATCTCGGAGGGCATCTGCTTCTACGAGAACAACGGCGACGAGGGCTTTCACCGTGTGCGTGTTGATCCCAGCAGTTTCCGCCTCGCGGTGGATGCCCGGACGGGCGTTGCGGCCAAGCTGTCATCGGGCAAGGATGTGTACGACCACCGCAAGCGTGCGCGGATCGTGCTCTGGAAGAAGTTTGCCAACTATATGCTGGCGTACGGCCGTGAGCTAGAGGCTAGCGGCAAAGACCCTGCGCGGCGGCAACAGTCGGCGTCGGGCACGGCTGCTACCAGCAACCCTGTGCCCAGCGACGTTGTCACGTTCTACCAGCGGTTTGGCGATGTGGGCTGCTGGGTGTTCTGCGACGGGCACCTGCAGTTCAACTTCCCAGACCACACCAAGCTTGTGATTGATGCGGGTGGTGTGTGGTGCCACTTTTGGCATCTGCCGGCTAAGGCGGCCGAAGAGCTGGCTGCCACGGGCATGCTTGACGAGTCAGCACTCGATGAGCGCAGTGTTCTTTCGTACCCGCTGCAGACGCTGCTGAACTTTGGGGTGGGCAGCTCGTCGTCTTCTGCGTCTGCCTCGAGCACGGCCTCGAGCAGACGGCGGCCAGTAATCCGACCGGAGCTGCAGAACATCCCGGCGGCAAACGACTTCCGGCGCAAGGTTGAGTTTGTGCGCGGTGTTGTTCGGGAGTGGGTATCCAACGGCGGCATTGGCAACAGCGACAGAAGTCGCGCGGGCCGTCAGCGGTGGACGGGTGCGCGCGAGACACTGAAGCGTGCGCCTGGTGCAAAGACGGCGGACGCAGTGCCGGCCTCGAAGCATGTGTGGGTGACTGTGGGTGCGTGTCAGGGCGACGTGCGGCTGTCCTGCTTGGTGGATCCCAGCCGGCCGGACGAGTTTGGGCCGGACACGGTGGAGAAGCGGTAGTGGTGTCGTGTCACATGATAATGACTGTTTTGTTTTCTGTTTCTGTTTGTCTTTGTTGGCCATGGCGTTCTTGGGTAGATTGCTTTTGTTTCTATTTTCTGTTCTGCTTTTTCTGTCTTGCGTCTTGCTTAATAATGACTGCATAACGTTTTACATTTTGGGTGTCTCACATCTTGACTTTTTGTTTTTTGTTTTTTGTTGCGTTTTCGCTTTCCATTCTACCGTTTTAATCATACTCTCGAGTTTCCTTTGCTTGAATCACTACTTGGCATACAATACGACCATTGTTGATAGACATGTTATTCAAAAGCTGTCTTGTTCAAAGAAGTAAAGAAAATAATTTTAAATACGAAACAGAAATGTACGTACTCCGTATGCGAGGGTATCTGTCTGTCAGACAAGGAAGAAGTAAAGAATGACAAGAACTTTCAAGCGCGAAAAGAAGCCATAAGGTCGTGGAGGATATAAACAGAAACAAAAAAAAAAAACACAAAAAAAAGACTAGAACTCGTCAAAGACGTCATTGAGCGGCGGCGGGGCGTGTGCACTGTACGAGTGTGCGGCCGCGGCGGACCGCATACGCTTGGCCGCAACGCGCAGCCGCCGTGCATGCGCCGCCGGCGACACGTCCGTGCCGTGCCCGGTGCCGATGCCGCACCACTTCCAGTCAAACGTGTTGACCGTCGGCCAGCGCGGATCGCCGCGGCCGTGGTGGTGGCACGGCCCCTCGTCGTGCCAGGCGGCGGCCTCGGCCTGCCAGCTGCGGTTGCGCTCAAACTGCAGCAGGCCGCCGCGGGACGAGTCGGCACAGAGGGCGACGAGGTTCTGGCCGTTGGCGGTCTGGCTGACGCCGGCAATCTCGCCAAAGAATTCAATGGATTGGCGCGCGGCAAACGTCTGGGCGTCAATAACGCTAATCACATCAGACTCCTCGGCCGCAATCAACAACCGCTTGCCGGAGCCGGCGGGCGAAAAGTGCAGGCTGCGGGCGCCGGCCATTTGGGTGCGCAGGGTGACAACAGGTTCGGGCTTGCCGCTGGAGGAGCACCAGCGCCGGGCGTCCCAGATCTTGACGGCGCGGTCCTGGCTGCCGGTGGCGAGGGTGTAGCCGTCGTCGGCCCAGGCGCAGCTGAACCCAAAGTCCTGGTGGCCCCAGAGCGACTGCAAGATGTCGGGTTGACGGTGGACGCCGTCGGCCCCCAAAGAAGTAAGGCGGTCGGGGGTGGCCGGCACAATGTAGGCGGCCATGGTATCGCCCATGACGACGCGCAGGCGGCCGTCGGGCGAGATGGCACTGCAGTTGAGCGGCACATTGAAGCGCACGTCGTAGAGTATCTTGTTGGTGGCCACGTCGAGGATGCGCAGGGCCTGGTCGTTGCTCGAGAATGTGGCGACGGGCCCGCCCACGTTGCGCATGCGGTGCACCTGAATATGATTACAAATACCGCTCTCCGACTGCGTGGTGACGCTGCCGGCACACCTGGTTTTTTCCGAGACATTTTCATCAACGTACTCGGCGTCCAGGTTGGCCACGCAGTACTCGCCGCCGAACCCGCCGGCCACCAGCACGCCATGGCCCGCGGCCAGCGTCGAGACCTGCACATCCGACCACTCGCTGGGGAAGCGCAGGGCCGTCGAGGTCTCGCCCGTGATCATGTCGTAGTGCGTCACGGTGCCCCGGCGGCTGCCGGGAAAGTAGGCGCGCGACCGCGACGCCGTGGCCAGCAGGTTGCGCAGCTGGAAGTGCGGCACGCGGATGTTCTTGCGGATGTGTGTCTGCTGAAAGTCAAAGTAGTGCTCTTTGCTGGGCGGCATCATGCGCTCGCTGCGCTGCGGGAACCAGCAGTCCGAATGTGGAATGCTGGTGTAGTTGCGGTACGTGCGCTCGCGGCGGCGGCGTGCGTCGGCGAGCGTGGTGCCCATGGCATGCCAGTTGACGCCCTGCATGTCGCAGTGGTCGCCGTCGACATCGCTGGGGCGCACGACACAGGCCGGCAGGCTGATCTGGTCCATAATGGCCTCGCGGTCCAGGGGTACCGGTCGATCCCGCGCCGTGTCGTGCGCCCATGTTTGCAAGAACCGCTTCAAGTTGTCGTTGGACGGAGCGAGGTTGGCGGGCCCATTGTGCGGGACAAAGGGGTTTGTTGCATCCAGGGGAAACAAATTTTGCATGCTGGTATCGATGCCGTAGACGTTGATGGCGGTGTTGACGGGGATGGCCACGGCCATGGTGGGTGCGGGCGGAGCAACCAGAGCGGGTGTCTGGGAATGAGGAGCAGGAGGAGGAGCACTAATAGCAGAAGGAGCAGAAGGAGCAGAAGGAGCAGAATGCGCGCTATAGGCAGAGACGTGTCCAGTAGCCATGATTCCTCCGGCGGTTGGAGAGCCGGTCATAAATGTAAACGCTATCCCGCCTGGGCCCGTCAAGGCCATCAGCTGCGATCCATTGGTCGGATGGAGGCTTTGCTGGGCCAAACCGTCTGGGAGGTGTGGGTAGACGGTCGGAAGCACTGGTGCAGGGTAGCCATATTGGTGCAGTGCGTTTAGATGCAGCCCAAGGGCGTGCAGTTGCTGGATGTGCAGCTGCTCTTGTTGTTGCTGTTGCTGGATTTGCTGCTGGAGGATTTGCGGCTCTAGGTGCAGCTGCTCTTGTTGTTGTTGTTGCTCCTCCTGCAGCTGCTCCTGCAGCTGCTCCTGCTGCTCCTCCTGCTGCTCATGTGGAGGCGGCCCCGACAGCGTGTAAAGAGGGCCGGGTGCATAGGATACCGATGACACGGGCGATATCGATAAGTCGGCATCGTGGGGTGTCGGGCTTGGTGCCGTGGCCGACGAAGTCGAGATCGAGGTCGAGGTCGAAGTCGAGGTGCTGGGGGCGGTCATAGAGTACAAGACTTCCTCGCTGTCGTCAATGGGCGGCGTGGTCGAGCCGCTCAGGGTATAGAGGATGGGCATCTCGGCGGATGGCTAGACTGAAGTTGAAATAATCAAGGATCAAAAGAACAAAGAGAAAATCAAAAGAACAAATCACAGATACAGCGATACAGCTTCTCGCCGTAGCTGCACGGCATTTCTAGCCTGACGGTGTTGTTTGCAGTGTGCGAGACACGCGGCCGTCCGTTTGCTCTCACGCTTATGGATGATGGTCGACAGCGTAGGATGCGCACGATGGACTCGGACTGTGGGGGGGTGATTTGGCGAGGCTGGGGTTTCTGATTTGAATGCAACGGTGCAGGGTGCGGTAGTGAGTATGCTTATGCAAGAAGAGAAGAGAAGCAGTAACTGAGTGCGACGAGGTAAATGGGTTGGATAGAATGAAAGAAAGAAAAGAGAATGCGAAGCAATGTTCATAGATGGACGATGACGATGGCGATGACGGTGAGATAAAGCGGTCGATGGAGATGACGGTAGCGGGATGAGAGGGCGCTCAAGTAGACAAAAGTAGACGAATGACGGATAGTCGACTTGGTCTACAGTGTACAGTGTACATGTACAGACAGACTCGAGTCTATGGTGGCTCTGGTCTTTGTTCGTCTCACTGACGGTCTTTGTTCTTTGTCTGTATCTTAGCGTCGGTGGTGATGGAGCTCGAGCTATGAAGCAAGTAAGCAAAGTGAGCAGAGTAAGCAAAGTGAAGCTGGAGACTGTTGGCTATGACAGCGCTGGACAGCGCTGGACGTGAAGAGGTCGTCACGGAGGCTGGAGTCGCGATCGTGACGGATGAAGAGGAGGTTGTCAGGTTGTCAGAGTTGTCGTTGTCAGTTGTCTGGTTGTCATCAATGTCAGACAGGGGCCAACGGTGCGGCTACGTCCAGCTATTAGGCGCTGTGCGAGAGTAGCAATGGATATTACGGCGCTTCGTTGGTGACTGTAGCAGTATACTGTTGAGCATACTACATAGGCGCTTTCAGTGTTGTGTGGACGACTGTAGCAATGATATTACGGCGCTTCTGTTGGTCTGTAGCGACATGAATACTACGTAGGCTCTTGATCGAGCCTGCCGGCGTTCAGCCACAGCAGCTGCAGAGAGAGCATGCTGGCGGGGTTGGGGTACGCACGGAGTATTGCCACTCCTGTCTCGCTGGGATCACAGATCGCCCAGTGGAGCTGCATCAGCTGGCGGCAAACGGCAAACGGCAAACGGGCAAACGGTGGTGTTTGTTGGTCAGTATTATTCGTGAAGCGATTCAGGGAGTTGAAGATTACATTAAAGACGAGGGGTCAGTATTATTCAATAAAGCAGTTGTGAGTATGTAATGGCATTGTGAGGGAGAAATGAACAGATGATATCTGAAAGATGAAAGATGACAAAAGATAACAGGAAACCAAACACTACTACTCAAACAACACCTAAACAAACGAATCACCCGACAATATGACAACACCAAAATCATAATCCGTATTCGGCCGCCTGCATCTGAATTTCAGAGTGGCCTGGTGATTGGCCGTGGCAGTGCGAGAAATGGACTGGACAGAAAACGAGCTGACCGCGATGAATTTTGTTTTGGCCTCGGGCGACACTGCATATGCAGTGGTTGACGGGAGTCGTATAGGACTGGAGAGAGGAGAAGAAGGAGACAAGAAAGAAGAAGAGGAAAGAGACAAGAAAGAGAAAGAAAAAAGGACAAGGTTAAAAGAGAAAAGAAGAAACAAATATTAACATTAAAAATAAAAATAAAACACTACATCACTACACAGTTCTCCTCCTTCTTGTTCCCCCCCCGCGGCGGCCCGACTTCCATCGGCGTGCCGCCACTGCCGCCCAGCCCGCCATTGACCGCCGCTCGGATCGCCTGCAGCCGCAGCGTCGCCCGCTTGTCGCCCGCATCCGCTGCCTGCACATACCACACATTGGCTTCGAGGATGTCCCGTCGACACCCAATCCCCATCTCCGTAAAGTAGCCCACCGTGTACTGCGCCTTGACGTGGCCCAAGTCCGCCGCCCGCCGCGCCCACTCGTACGCCTCCTCCTCGTCCCGCTCCAGCAGCGGCTCCGCGCCCACCATGTACCACGCGCACAGGCCCATCATGGCCGCCGCGTGGCCGCGCTCGGCAGCCTCCGTGTAAAAGTGTACACTGAGCGCCGGGTCGCACGGACAGTTGAGCCGCCCGTGCTCGTAGGCGTCGCCCATTCTGTAGTTCGCCTCGGCGTGCCCGAGCTCGGCCGCCTGCGTAAAGAGCTCGGCCGCATAGCTCTCGTCCTGGAAGATGTCGTCGCCGTAGCCCGTCTCGTAGAGGCAGCCGAGCTGGTAGGGGGCGACATTATGAATCGTATCGGCGGACTCGGTGGCGAGCTTGAGCCACTTGATGCCCTCGCGGTATCGCTTCTTCTCGCCCAGGTCGCCCGACAGACACGCTTTGCCGAGCCGCATCATGGCGCCCGGGTGCCGTTTGGCGGCCGCCGTGCGCAGGTACTGGACGGCCTTGGCCGGATCTTTGCGGCAGCCCCAGCCAAACTCGTAGCAGAGCGCAGTGCGGTAGGCAGACTCGGCGTGGCCGTGCTTGGCGGCCAGGACAAAGAGCGGAAAGGCGGCGTGGTGGTCTGCTTTGGTTTTGCCTTGTTTGCCTTCTTTGCCTTCTTTGCCTTCTTTACTCCTGCTACTAAACAACCCCGACGCGTACCCATCAGCAAGGTAGTACTGGGCAAACGGATAGCCTGCGTTGGACAGCCGCTGTAGGATGCTGCGCGCCTCGCGCACAAGCCCAAGCGGGGTCGCACTGCGTTCAGGGGACGGCTTATCTCTCGCATGATTAGCCGAAGTCGTCGTCACCGCCTCGTCAATCGATAAACCCTGCTCCTGCGCCGTCGCGATAAGAAACACCGCAAACGAGTACTGAATCGACGGGTCCGTCGTCTTTTTTACATTCTGCCGGTACATCTCCAGCGTCTCCGGCGCGCTCAACAGCGACGCATTCGTGCCCACACTCGTTCGCAGCTGCGCATTGTCCAGCGTGATCGGCCCCGGCCCCGGCTGCGGGTACGGCTCATTGAGCATGTCCGCATACGACGACGGCCGCTGGTCCGGCGACTTGCGCGACGACGGCGCCGATGACTGCGCCGACGACAAGCGCCGCCCGTGGCCAAAGTCCGAGTAGACAGAGTAGGACGACGGCGGTCGCGGTAATGAGCTGCGCCGCATGGTGTTGGATGTCGAGCTGCGCTGGTGGTGGTGGTGGTGATTGGCGGCGCCATCGGCTGTCTGACCGCCCGCGCCGGCAGCCATGCCATTGTGGAGAGAGTTGTCGTCGACGGAGCTTGTGCTTGTGGCGGCCGATGATTCAGTTGATATTTGCTGCTGCTCCGTGCTCGTGGTCCCGCGGCTCAGGCGACTGTCACTGTCGGCATGCGGCGGCGGCGTTGGTGCGTCCGAGGACTGAGATTGAGATGGAGAATGTAACGGAGATTGAGACGAAAGGTCATAGTCCTCGATAGGGGCGTTTGTCGGCTTGGCCCAGTTCTCCTGGTGGAAGCTGACTCGGACGGGGGACGCCGCGGGCTGTCGTATCCGGGGTGAGTGTGCACCAGACGTAGAAGGCGAAGGCAGCGGAGGGAGGTCATGCATCGTGCTCATGTCGTGGATGTCGTTGATGTCATGCAGAGGCAGCGGTAGCGGCCTAAGGTGCTTGGTGTTGGACACGGGCGATCGCGACGTGGCTGTCGGCGCCGGGGCAGTAACGGCGGCCATTGCGGTTGGCAGTGTAAAGGCAGACTGAGGCCAAGATGAGGGAAGAGTGAGCGTGAAGACAGAAGAAGTGAGGGAAAAGATAGAAGGGCGGAAGTTATGAAGTACAAGGTCGAACGAGACGGGACGAGGCAACACCGACGTCCAGTCTACAGGGTATCCGGCGTCTTTTCTTTTTGTTCTTGTAAAGTCTTTGTGCTATTCTCTTTCGGCTCCTATCTGTGCCTAGTTGAGACTTTGTTCTGATCCTTTATTCGGCTCAGATGTGCCTCGTGATGCCTCTGGTCGGATTAAGCGATTGGTGTGTGCGACGTCGGCGTGAAGGTGAGGAGCAGAGGCCAGGGTGCAGAGGTCAGAGGATCAGAGTTGGAGAGACAAGGTGAGAAAGAAAGAGAAGCGAGCGAAGCGAGGAGGAAAAGAGAAGCATATGGGCGTGTCAAACGCAAAGAAGCTCAATTTCGTATCTTATCGTGATAACTGCAATCGAGCAAACAAACTGCATCAGATGGTAATTTGACGGGAGAGAAGAGAGTAAAAGGTCGAGGTTGCACTGGTAATGGTTGTTATAATTGGTAATTAGCGGTTGAATAAATGTTTATATCAACAAATAATTCGAGAAGGAGAAACCAGAGCAAGGTGTGACGAACTAGGCTCTTTAACTAAGCGGCGTGATCGAGTGTGCTCTCAGTCGTGATGGGCCTTATTTCGGCTGAGAGTTAAGCCTCTGTTTTTGTTCTAGAGCTTCGGTTCTTTGAGGAGGCTATGGCTATTTTTATCTTATTGGACCATTTCATTAGAGTTATTAGCCGCAAGCAGTGGATGGTGCAGATCGGATGATGCGGAAGATTGCACGGAGCGTGTATGTACTGTGGTAGCGTATAGGCTTAGGCTTACCGGCTTGGTTTACAGCCCTACAGGCTTAGGCTTACAGGTCTACAGGCTTACGGCTTACAGTGCAGTAACAGTGCTTTTAGGCTTATATATGTATGTAGGCTTACAGGCAGCCACAGGCTTACAGTGGAGACTATCGGAAGGCTGCAGCTTAAGACAACAGCCGGCTGGAGAGTCAAGCAACCAAGAGACAAGAAACAAGAAACGAAACAGAGCAAGGTAGAGAACACGGACAGTACCGAAGGACAAACCGATAGAACTGCAGCAGCACAGCCCAATACAGTTGCTGGCAAGGTGCAGTTCGTATACAGCAATGTAAGCAGTGAACAGAACACAGAGTTATGTAAGAGCTGATGAGTTGTAGCGTATGAGAACCAGTGTCAACACGAGGCACGCAGTAGCCGTACGCTGTGTACAGCACGCATCTGGTGAGAACAGCGGTCACCACCAATTAGGGTGCATACATTAGGTCAGAAGACGTCTCTCGCATCGCTTCTCCAGGTTTCCACTAGCGCCGCTTCCTAGTGTACGGCTTATGCCGTGCCACGATATTTTGGATGGGAAGGGAGTTCTTTGAATAATGAACAAGGTTAAACATTAAATAAGTCAAGACATACACCTAGCGAGACAGAGCTTGTTATGAGAATCGGCAAATCTGCCGGAGAGGTAGGCTGAACGACTCCGGGATAGTCTGGCTATCAGAGAATGATATCAGATTCAGATAGATGCCTCTAATGAACTCTGAGAGCTCGTTTCTGTCTCACTGATACTGCAACTGATCGTATTCAACACGAGCTCCATTGTGCGCATGAGGGTGTTGTCTTTCTCTCATATTTCACAGAGTACAAAGTCCTCCTACGCTGCTCCGGTATCCGGTAGTTACACGACAAGACTCAAATTCAGTCACAAGACACAAACAGCCTCAATATCGTCATCGTCACGATGCTGCCAAGATAGAGATCCTGTTGAGAAGATACAATAAACCGTATTAAAATAGGACGGCATTATTAGTCTAGCAGTATGCCAAACTGTACTAAAAGGTTATTGACAAGTCGTACTTGATAGATCACGTCAACTCGAAAACTTGAACAATCAAGCATTATCAAAACATCATGCCACAAAAGACAGCACGTCCTCGACAAATGCATAGAGATAGGTAGTGATGCCCATCTCGAATCTACGATGCGATATGCTTACGCTATGACGGATAACCATGCCGGATATTCAGACTATCAACACCTAATTTGTACAAGTCCCGTCCCGTCTTTCATTCCTCCTCTGCGGAACATTTGCATATCCTATTTATCCTGGTCGACCTTTCAGCACGCAAAACACGGAGTAGTACTAGCACGCCATCTAATCCTTACTGCGCTCCGTAAGCTACAAGGAGCACTCTACCTGGCGGCTTATGATACACTTTATCCTCGGTAGACAGGGTTCTAGCGGTCTGGTGGCCTGACAACGCTCGCCCATGGAATCTTTCATACGGTCTCCATCTGCAATATCCGTAAGATTTAAACAGCAGTTCCAGACCGATTTCTATTTGATGTCATATTGCGTCTGTCCGCGTAATACCTCTAAAAGATACAAGATAATTCATCACCTCCGCTTGAGCCTGACGGGCGGCCAAGACAGTCCCGACAGACAGTCACAATAGCCTTGTTGCAAAACAACTGCTCCAAACCATCACGGCTGTTTACCATACATCGTTTAAACGGTCCAATTAGCACATCCATCCTTCAGCCGGGAGACAACAACAACCCAGCATCGTGGTGTCTTACTAAGCAAGATAAGATCAGCGCGATGGAGTACAATCGAATATGCTTACTTCATAGGAAGCAATCGTGTACATATTTACACCCCACCTGCCTACAGCACATTATCGCATCCCATCGTGCCTTCCTTGCAGATGCATGTAGCTTCATTTCGTGTGCCATGGTAGAGTCGACGGGTCGCAATTGCCGTTTGTAAACCTGCCGTGACTGTGCACCGCAGCTCCTGCCGTCTTCTGCCAGACATATGCATCGTATACGTGTCTGCATCCCCAGTCCCCTGTCCCTTCAACATCCTTTCTCTCTCTCATCTCCATGTCGACTCCGTGCCATCGCCAACGCCGCCCTTCAGCCCGCTCGCAATGACTCTACAAAGTATGACTCTAGCTCAATTGCAATCCTAATCTCAACTCGCTTCTTCCGTCATCACGCTGTGCCAAGCCTTAAGCTTGAGCCCTCTCCAGCCTCAGCCTCAAGCCCTCAATCTCAAATATCTCTACCTGTGACGGCAAATCCTTCATCTACGAGTATCCAAGCGCCCTCAATAGTTGTCACTCGCCTGCATCGTGCCGCTCAATCTGCCTACCAACTGTTGTCTCTGCCCGTACGAGTTTGTCTGGAACACTGAGCCTCCACTCAGGAGCCACGACAACAACAACTCTCTCTCAATCACTTCTCCGATTCGTTGCTCTCCTCGGTTGCTCTCCTCGGTTGCTGTCCTCGGTTGCTTCGTCCATCCTGTCTTGGTGCCGCTGTTGTGCTGACTGTGACACCCTGCTGCCACACTGCTCCCTGTCACTGCCAACTTTTGAGCGCCAACTTCGGCATAGGAGCATCCACGACATTATCCTATCAACTCCATTCCTCTCTCATCCAAGTACATACAAAATACTGCATCTCAATCTACTTGGCAACCCGATCTAACTACCCCTGTCGACTTGAGCCGCTCCACTGACTTATTCCTGTTGCTGCACCACATCGGCTTGGCGCTCTTCCGCCCGTCTCCTCAGAAACACACCACATACTTCACTCAGCTCAGCTTGTCGCTACACCGCACCAACTCATAGTGCATACCCGTATCCACTGGCCCAATCTTGCCGGCCCTCCAACGGCGCAAATACATTGACTGCAGAGCACAAGTAAGCCTCTATTCTATTCATATTTCTATTTCCAACATTGCTTGTTTCTACTTTCCAGCTCCTCGCCTCTTGCGCTTGTCTCCTCCCGCCGTCTCATCCCAAACCTTTTTGTTTTTTTCTTTCTCTTGTCACTTTCTTGCCATTTCTTGTCCCTTCTGACATCTCTTCTGCTCCCTCGCTCGTTTTGCTATACATTCGTTTGATTGCTCCATTTCGCACTTCTTCTCGCTCGTTTGCATCTTCGCATCGCACGTGCTTCTGGCTTACTGCGGCGGCGCTTGGCTGGATAGTGGGCTCTCTTCATTTGTTTACTTCCCTCCGCCAGCGCCTCACAACCACCACATCGCTATACCTCAAAATCTCTACAAATCCGACGAACTCGACAATCCCGATACATTCTCCCATCGAGTTTCTCGATTCCATCTGCTCCGCAAGGGTGAATACCTCCTCTCCCCAGCTCACAGCTCTTTACACCGACAGCGTCATCCGTTGCCTAGGGCTTCGCTGGCGTTGCTCCGCTCTTAATTCGCCTAGCACCCTAGCACCACGCACTCTCTAGCACTAAAATCCACCTAAAACTGCAGCCCAACTAACACCACCACTACAGGGCCATGGCTCCCTCCGATAAACCGACCGGCCGTCCGCCGCGCCAGCCCCGAAACTCATACCACCAGTCGCCAGCGCGGCGCAACCGGCCCATAGATGTCGAAACTGGAGGTTATCAGCCCGTCCACAGCCACCACCGACGGGGCTCCTCGCTAGGCAGCTCCTTTGGAGACCCCGTCAAGCCATATGAAGCCGTTCCTCTCAACCCGTCGTCTCCCGTTCACACCAGCGCCCACGCCGGCCCGAAACAGCAGGTTCATAGAAAACGAAGCTTGGTCCGCCCCGAGCGCAATCGGATAGGCAAAGACCACCCCAACTACCATTACCGCAAACATGCAGCCAACATGAACACCATTCCCTCGTCAACAGGCAACGACCCGATCCTAGAAGACATCGAGGGTCCCACAGATGCCACAACTACCTCACATCGCCCCCGGGTTGTCAGCCGGAGCCGCACAAATAGTGACGAAGTGGCCGAGAAGGCCCGGGAACGTACGCGGCGACGTACTTCGGGTGGCCACGGACACAGTCACAGCCACGGACACAGCCACGGTCACGGGCATGGGCACGGTCACGGCAAGCGTACCAAGTCTGGAGGCAAGTCTGGAAGATCGGGCAAGGCCCACAAAGGACACAGGCGCGACCGAAAGGCGGTTGAGACAATACGGCCGCCCAGCCTGTGGAATGTCTACTGTGCAATCATCACTTTTTGGTTCCCTGATTTTCTGCTGCGGTCATGCTGCAAGAAGGTGTCCAAGGAGCAGCAGCGCGCATGGCGGGAAAAGATGGGCTTGATCAGCATCATTCTCCTCATCATGGCATTTGTCGGTTTCTTGACCTTTGGTTTCACCGAGGTGGTCTGCAACAACCCTAGCATCCGCCTCCGTGTCAACGAGGTTGACAGAGGCTTCATGATTTTCCACGGTGTGGCCTACGACCTGAGCACGTCAAAACACCCCGCCGCCGAGGGCATCGCGGCAGACACCAATGTCCTCTATGGCCTGCCCGAGAAGCACGGTGGCCAAGACGGCAGCTTTTTGTTCCAGAATGTCAACGGCAAGTGCAAGGACCTCATCACGCTTGCGGCCGACTCGGACGTCCCCACCGACTCCAGTGACAACCTCGCGTGGTACTTTCCCTGCAATACTTTCAACCAGGATGGCTCCAGCCCGGTCAACCTGACCGTTCCCTACTACCTTGGCTACGCCTGCCACACTACCGCTACCTCTCGTAGCACATTTTACACCGAGCTCAAGAGCACTGCCGACGTCTACTTTACCTGGGATGATGTCAAGAACAGCTCGCGCAACCTCATTGTCTACTCTGGCAACGTTCTCGACCTGAATCTCTTGTATTGGTTTAACGAAGCCGAGGTCACGATTCCGGATCGCTTCAAGGAGCTGCGCGACACCACCACGACTGCCAACCGGGCCGTGCGTGGCCGCGATGTGACCCGCATGTTCCAGGCCCACGGTGACAAGGCCTATGCCGAGTGCTTTGAAGAAATTATCAAGGTCGGCACGGTCGATACCGAAACGGTGGGCTGCATTGCATCCAAGGTGGTGCTCTACGTGTCCCTGGCCCTGATTCTGTCTGTTGTGCTGGCGCGCTTTGTGCTAGCGCTGATCTTCCAGTGGTTCCTCAGCAAGACGTATGCAGCGGACACAACATCACAGTCGTCGGACAAGCGCAAGCGCAACAAGCAGATTGAGGACTGGACCGAGGATATCTACCGCGCGCCCCTCCGTATGCCGGGCGATATTGGCAGCAGTTATGTGGCCACCAGCTCAGACCGCAACAGCAGGCTCAGTAGCTTCCTCCCCACAACATCGCGCTTCACGACGGCGGACCGTACCTCGCGTATCCGCAACGGTCCTACGACAATGGCCAGCCAGAGCGCGGGCCAGCAGCTGCCAACTTCGCTGTACAACCAGGGTAACGATAGCAGCAGCTACCTCCGGTCGGCTGCATTCGGCAGTAATGCGAGTCCGGGCGATGGCCCCGGTCCTGCCGGGTTCATCCACGAGGCTGTTGTGCCCCAGCCGCCTTCAGACTGGATGCCCTTTGGCTTTCCGCTCGCACATGCGATCTGCTTGGTTACGGCGTACTCTGAGGGCGAGATTGGCCTTCGGACAACACTTAATTCTGTTGCGATGACCGACTACCCCAGCAGCCACAAGGTGATTCTTGTTGTGTGTGATGGTCTGATCAAGGGCGAGGGCGAGTCGATGACGACACCGGATATTGTTCTGAGCATGATGAAGGATATGACTGTGCCGGCCGACGAGGTTGAGGCGTTTTCGTACGTTGCGGTTGCCAGCGGCTCAAAGCGGCACAACATGGCCAAGATCTATGCGGGCTTCTACGACTATGGAGTCAAGTCGTCCATTCCCAGGAGCAGGCAGCAGCGCGTGCCGATGATGGTCGTTGTCAAGTGTGGCACGCCGGACGAAGCCAAAAAGTCCAAGCCGGGCAACCGCGGCAAGCGCGACAGTCAGATCATTCTCATGTCGTTTTTGCAAAAGGTCATGTTTGACGAGCGCATGACAGAGCTCGAGTACGAGATGTTCAATGGCTTGTGGAAGGTGACGGGCATTTCGCCAGACTTTTACGAGATGGTGTTGATGGTGGACGCGGACACCAAGGTGTTCCCCGATAGTCTGACACACATGGTATCGGCTATGGTCAAGGACCCAGAGATCATGGGCCTGTGCGGCGAGACCAAGATTGCCAACAAGCGCGCGTCGTGGGTGTCTGCGATCCAGGTGTTTGAGTACTTTGTCTCGCACCACCTGTCCAAGTCGTTTGAGTCTGTGTTTGGTGGTGTGACGTGTCTGCCAGGCTGTTTCAGCATGTACCGCATCAAGGCGCCCAAGGGAGCGCAGAACTACTGGGTGCCGATCCTGGCCAACCCTGATGTTGTCGAGCACTACTCGGAAAACGTTGTGGACACGCTGCACAAGAAGAATCTGCTGCTGCTGGGCGAGGACCGGTATCTGACGACACTGATGCTGCGGACGTTCCCGAAGCGCAAGCAGGTGTTTGTGCCGCAGGCTGTGTGCAAGACAACAGTGCCGGAGTCGTTTATGGTACTGCTGTCGCAGCGGCGTCGGTGGATCAACTCGACGATTCACAATCTGATGGAGCTGGTGCTGGTGCGTGACTTGTGCGGCACGTTCTGCTTTAGCATGCAGTTTATGATTGGCGTTGAGCTCGTGGGCACGCTGGTGCTGCCGGCAGCGATTGCGTTTACGTTTTACGTTGTGATTATCTCGATTGTGAACTCGCCTCCGCAGATCATCCCACTAGTGCTTCTGGCTCTGATCCTGGGTCTGCCGGCTGTTCTTATTGTGATGACGGCGCACTCGTGGACGTATGTGGGGTGGATGATCATCTACCTGTTCTCGCTGCCGGTGTGGAACTTTGTCTTGCCGACGTATGCGTTCTGGAAGTTTGACGATTTCTCGTGGGGCGACACACGCAAGACGGCGGGCGAGAAGACGCGCAAGGCGGGCATTGAGTACGAGGGCGAGTTTGACAGCAGCAAGATCACGATGAAGCGGTGGGCGGAGTTTGAGCGCGACAGGCGTGCACGAAGCCAGTACTGGGCGGCAGAGCACGCGGCACCGGGCGGCGGCGTGCCGGCGAGCATGCATGGCAACGGCATGTGGGCGTCTCCACCGGCGGCACACCAGCCGGCAGAGGAGTACTACTCTGATGCTTAGGGTGGTTAACGTGTTTGATTTATGTGTTACGGCATTGCATTTATGGCGGTACAGGATTTAGATGGTGGTTGCCTTTCGGTGTTTCTGTTTTCTGTTTACTGTTTCTATTTTGTTGTATTTGCTGTGTTATGTGCAGCTTAATGACGGGCATGGTCCCAAGATGACGACAAGCGTTTGTTTATGACCAGTTATCGTTGTTTTGATTTAGATACCATGATAACAATGATCTGTTTGTGTATGGTCTTGATTTGATTTGATTTACAGTAATTAACAACTGGAGGACTAATCTATTTCCTCCGCCCAAAAAGATCCCATTACACCGTAGTCTATCGTCTTGACTGCCGTCTACTCGACAGTCAGAGGACCCAACCGAGGCAAACACCGTGTCGACAAAAGAAAGAAGAGAAAAAGACAAAAGAAAAGGAATTAGGCACCCTTAAAGACTTGAAAGATTTGCACCCGATGAAT
Source organism: Ophiostoma triangulosporum (assembly GCA_029298705.1). Lineage (NCBI taxonomy): Eukaryota > Fungi > Ascomycota > Sordariomycetes > Ophiostomatales > Ophiostomataceae > Ophiostoma > Ophiostoma triangulosporum. The sequence continues at coordinate 756,175 of JANSLO010000009.1, read as the reverse complement.
AGTAAAAGAAGATAGCTTACAGCGGACTCGGCTGCAGGCTGGTAAAGTTGCCCATGAGCACAGTGTCGGCCGAGCACAGCACACCCGCCGCGCCCATGGTCAGCTTCGCCGCCGTCGCGTTGCTGCTACCGCTCACCGTCGTACACCGCAGACTCGTCGCCGCCACCGACCCGCTCGCCTCGAATGTGGTTGCCGTCGCCCCCGGGCACGTCGTTTCAATCATCGTCAGCTTGTTACGCGCCGCCTCCCAGATAAACGACACCAGCCCGTCGTTGCACGCATACCGCGGCGCCAGACCCGTGCCCGCCGTCAGCGATACCGAGCTCGCATTAAATGCACACTCCGTCGCCACCGCCGTCGCCGCGTCCGCGTACGCAAACGACACGTACGACCGGCTCGTGTTGGCCGCCGGGGCAAACGTTGTAAAGCGCAGGAGGGCGTACTGCTTGGGGTAGCTGCAGACGCCGTTGGCGACGGCGGCGTCGACAGCGGCAGTGTCGGCAGTGGCGCGGCGGCGGCGGGCAGTGCGGCGGACAGGGACAGGGGCAGTGTCGGCAACGGCGCGGCGGCGGACAGGGGCAGTCGTGTTGACACTGGTAGTGTTGTACCCAGTGGCGTTGACGCCGGTGGAAAACGCCAGCGAGCGGCGCACAAGGGCGGCGCGGCGAATGGGGTGTACAGTAGCGTGCGCGGTGGTGTTGACACAGGTGGCGTTGACGCTGCCAGTGGCATACGCCAGCGAGCGGCGGACAAAGGTGGGTGCAGTGACATGTGGGAGGGTGGTGTTGACTTTGGTAACATTGTAGCCGGCAAACACTGGCGAGCGGCGGACAAGGGCGGGCGGTGCAGTGACATGTACGAGAGTGGTGTTGACACCGGTTGCGTTAACGCTGCCAGTGGCATACGCCAGCGAGCGGCGCACCACAGTCGCGTTCCCATACGTACCCGTGGAGCAAGTCGCATTCACACTGACATCAACAGCGCGGACGTGGAAGCGCGATGTCCGGTTGCCGGTGGCATTGTAGCTGCCCATGGAGTAAGCGGGTGTGGGATGATGGACAGGCGCAGCGGCAGCGGCCGGGACGGCGTTGACGGCTGGGACGGCGTTGGCGGCCGGGGCAAAGCCAAACAAGTTGGACAGGGCGGCGGGAAAGGGAAAGGCATCGGCGCCCGAGGCGGCGGCCAGGACGGACACGACGGAGAGGTGGGTGAGCTGCATGTTGAAGATGAGACGAAAAAGGCAAAGATGGGGAAGAGAAAGTGAAAAGGATGCCGGTGCAAGGCTGAAGAAAATTAGAGAAAAAAGGAAGCGGAGGGACGGTCTTTAAAGGAAAAGTGTAGCGAGTGTCGTTTGGTGAAAAGTGTGGCGTGGACCAAGTGAGTGGTGCTGATCGTCGAGATCGAGGTGTACGAGTGACAAGGCGGACGTGTAGAAAAGAAAAGAGACAGAGGAAAAGACAAAAGAGAGACACGTAAAAACAGTTGAAGAGTTGAGGAGGACAGTCGACGTGTATCGATTATATACATATATGTAGTACATATTTCGAAAATAAATACATAAAACCAGCAGCAGCCGAGTGCCTAATTGAGTAACTAACACCTCTAGCCCTACCACTAACATCGCTGCCGTTGGCCATCCGTCGACGCCATTCCTTGATTCTTTGCCTTGGCGATGCGGTAAGTGTTCTGCCCCTGGCGGTTCTGTTCTTTGCCAGTGTCATAGCAAGACATTGGTAGCACAACGGGAGCTTTTCCACTGCAGGCACGCAAGACGTAACGAGACATATCGAAACATATTAAGTTATCCTGTCCGCCGTTAATCTGTCTGCCTTGATATATGCTATATGTACGTCATTCAATATAGATGTACATATAGTGCAGTCATGTCTGAAATCTCAGACCTCTTCCCTTGTAAATCTACTCTTGACTATCTCTGCTCCGCAGTGTGCAGTCTACCAAGGCATCCCTTTTCATGCGCTGCCCTTGGTCTGGCCGAGAGATTAGTCTTGCCGATCACCGATGCGCTTCACTCTCCATTGCCTTGCTCCTGCCGGCATGTCCCCGGCATCGGGCAGTTTCAGAGAACCTAATCTCATCTAAATCTTGGTATCAGACAGATCATCCCCGGAGATATCTAAAGTCCATGCCTTGGAAGTAGAGCTTGTTGGCACCACCTACTTGTAACTATACAGTGCTGTTATCGTTCAACAGTATCTTTCTAGTATCTTCTCTTTACATTTTTTTTGTAACATCTCTATAACTCTGTTATGACTGGCTACCCTATCGTTACAATCTCATCTCTATTCATCTTTACTCATCTACCGATCATCGCCTGCCGCTACCCAACGACTAGTGACTTTAGTACCAACGTTGGTACTTTTGTTTCTACATCGAATATGTTTCACCAGCAGGATTGCGTCTGCCGCTGCTGATCTACGGAGTAGCAGTAATTGGCATCGACGCTTAGAGATACCCTGCATATTCAGACACCCTCTGTGCGCTATCTCTATCATGTATATTTGCTTTTTCTTTGTCCCTTGTCCATATCGTTCTTTTCGTCATAGAGGCAGCTAGCCCATGGCAGTAGGACCGACGACAACCAAGACAGCTGCTTCATCCCGATGCTGCCGCCATGCATGCATGTATGTACCTCGTGGCGACTGGCGACCACTGCAAGTAGAAGATGTTGGAAGCCAGGTCAACGGTCCGGTCGATTTGATTTGATTATATTTGACGTCACGAAAAAGAGACCAACGGTCTTGCGGCCAGTCACATTCCTACCCTCGCGACCCTGAGCGCAGAATCTAGCCCAGAGGGTCAAATCGTAACAGGCGTCGTTGGTACATCCGTTCCGGGTACAGGCGAGACATCTGGACGTCTAGATCATCTAGCTGAGCGTACGTTTCATAAACAAATCAAGGACACGGACAGAAAAAGTACCTGTCCACGAAGCAGAAAGGTTTCCAACAGAGACACCAGGACGAAAGACTGAAGATCAAGGCTGGGCACGACATTGCGAGACCGGACAATGACCGGGATGATAAAGACTGATGGCAATGAGGTCAGAACATACCGACATCATAATGATGCCCATGGCTATCTGCAGTGCAGGCAATCACTGCTGTCTTTGTTTCCTCGCATCATAGCATAACCAGAGCTATTCTCTTTTCTCTTTTCGGCATCTCGTGTAGGTGTAGATGCACTAAAAGCTCTGGTACCTAACCCACCACCGTGTGCTTGTACACTTCCAGCGTGAACCAACACAGTCCAACCAATGTCTTACGTATCATGACGTTTAACATCGGACATCCCATCCTTGCCGTTACCTCGCATCCCTTGTCCTCCCGTTGCCTGTTCCGCATGGAAGGAAATGATGGTCACGGACAGCAAACATGCTCGGTCCGCCAGTGCCTACTGCCTAGGATGCACAAGAAAAGCTGATCGGCCGTGCGACTGGTCATCCAGGCTCCGGGAGGCCGCGTCGCGCGTGTGCTCCTGTTCTCCTCGTCGCCTCTCCGCCTGCCACTTCGCCTCCTTCTTCGTATCGCACGCTGTGTATCGTGTCACTGTGTACTGGTCCGCATGCATCCCCAGCCATGACAGAAATAGATTGGAATAAAATCACCGACCGTGAGGATGTGCTTCCTACAGTGTATCGGAGTACCGTTCTTGGTTGTGTAAGCGTGCATCAGCCACAGTAGTGCCACAGTAGTGCCACATTACCTCCCGGATCACATGATCCTAGGGCTTGTACCTGGCCCGTATATCATTATCTACACGTGACGCACAAGGCCCTATATTATGTCAGCAAATGGTCAATTTTTTCCGGGCCCGAAGAGTAATCGAGCGGGTCCTGTATCTAGCCAATAGAGCCTTTCCAAAATTTCAGGTGGGGCTATTAGTCGAGTTTTTTTTGTTTTCCGCCCACAGACAAGGGCACAGGAAAAATCCGATGATACTCTCCTACACATCTTTCCCCCCCCCTCTTGGTCTCTTTTGTTCTCTTGACCATTCCCCCGACCATTTCTCGACAACACCCATCGACAACATCATCCAAAATGGCAAAGGAAGCCGCACCCAGAACCGGCCTTGCCGTCGGTCTTAACAAGGGCTTTGTACGTCGCTCTCCCCTCGCTGTCGTCGACGTTGTCGATGTCGTCGATGTCGCAGTTGTCAATTGTGCGCTGCTGGCATGATCTTGGAATGGTTATGTGGTTTGGACTGGAGGATGCTCGGATTGGACTGGTTTTGCTCTCTCTCTCTCTCTCTTGGACGCTCTCTCTCTCGGACGCACGCAACGCCTCGACTGCTTTAACACGCCTTTACACCTCGGGCCCGACGTTTCAATCTATGGCCGGCCGTCTCAAATGGGGCCCCAAAATTTTTCAGTTTGCAGCACCACTGGACCTCGAAAACGGCAGACGACACGACCAGGCCGACTGCTACGACGACGGCAGCTCGTCATGCCACCAATGTTCGACAAGCCAGTCAAAACGGCACACCACACTCAACAGAGTCGGTGATTTGCATCGCCGTCGACTCCCTCGCAAAGCAACCCTCAGAACGGCCATGTCCTGCCGCAGCAGCCAACGCCATCCGCCCGCACAGAGAGCCGACCGTCCAATCTGACTTTTGACTTTGACCTGTCCACCCATGCCACAGCCACAGCCCTTTTCGTCTATGCGCACTCCCCCCTCTACACCTACTAACACCCTCTGCAGAAGACCACCGCCCGCGTTGTCAAGCCCCGCGTCTCGCGCACCAAGGGCCACCTGAGCAAGCGCACCGCCTTCGTCCGCGACATTGTCAAGGAGGTTGCCGGCCTTGCGCCCTACGAGCGCCGCGTGATTGAGCTGCTGCGCAACTCCAAGGACAAGCGTGCCCGCAAGCTGGCAAAGAAGCGGCTCGGTACCTTTGGCCGTGCCAAGAGAAAGGTCGACGAGCTGACCCGCGTCATCACCGAGTCCCGCAGACATTAAGTTTAGTCGAAAATGGAACGAGGCGATTAAAATAGCAAATAGCAAAATGGGGACCAAATCGATGGCAGTGGCTGTACAACTGTCTTATTTCTTGTTTCTGGGTCGGCATTTCGGTTGGCGTCAAACCAATAAAATATGAATCATCAATCATTGCTTTTGCTTTGCTCTGTGTGTGTGTGTGCAAGAATACTTTTTCAACGTAACGCTACTACTTCTTCGACAGACGCAGAAACTTGGACATCTTGTTGATGCCGTCACCTTTAGACTTCTTGGCGCCGTCTGCTGCCTCGGCTTTAGCCACCGGCTTCGGCTCGTCCTCGTCGACTTCCGTCATCTGCGGCACCACAATGTCCTGCGCCATCCCCGCCACCTCGGGCCGCACATACAGCTTGCCCGCCGCCAGCGCCGGCACGCCCTGGCCCCGCAAGTAGTTGATCACAACACCGCCGCGCATCCCGTAGCCCCGCACGAGCCCATGCTTTGCCGCATCGGCATTGTCCTGGATCTCCTCGTCCGGCCGGAACATGGGCGGCGCCAGCCGAAAGGGCTGGTCTCTGATATCGTCCGCCAGCACGCCGCGTACGGCCGCATGCAGCGTCGCACCCGTCGCGGCGTCGGGCCCATTGCCCGCAAACGACCACAGCACCGTGTACCCGTCGGGGAACCGGATGCGCACGTCCACCTTGCTTACGGCCGACGCCTTGGCCGCACGCGCGCGCGCCTCGTCCTCGAGTTCCTGGTCCGACTTGAGCCGTCGGTTGCGCCCAGACTCTTCCAGGTGCCGCTGGTGCGCCTTCATCTGCGCAATGGACGGCGCAAACGTCGAGTCCGCTTCCTTGGCCCACCGCAGCGACGCCGCCGCGGGCATGCCAGCCTTGGGCGGCGACCAGACCTGGACTGGCTCCAGGCTAAATTTGTGCGGCTGTGCCGATTCCGTGGCTTGTGACGGTGTCGCTGTTGTCTGTAGTGTGGAAGTAGGTGTAGGTGTGGTTGTGGGTGGTAATGGTTGTGGTGGCTGTTCTTGTGCTGCCGTACTTGATGTGCCGACTTTCATCGCCTCTGGCTCGTGCGTTTCTTGTGCCTTTGGTGCGTCTTGTGCGTCTTGTGCGTCTTGCGCTTTTTGCGCTGGCGCTGCACCTTCTGCCTGGACTGCCTTTCCCTTATCAGCAGCGTCCGGCTGCTCCAGCTGTGTCTGCACCATCTCCATGGCCTGCTGTAATGTGAAATCAGAAATGCGGAACTCGAGCATGATCAGCTGGCTGCCCGTGTCGATGCCGACCTGCGACAGCGTCTTGCGATAGTCGTCGATCGTGACCAGCTCGCGGCCTGCAAACTTGAGCACCGGCACCTCCCAGTACAGCTGGCCGGACCCGCCAAAGGCGCCGCCGTGGCTGAGCCGCGGCACACCCCGCGCCGTCAGGTTCAGCCCCTTTTGCTTGGCCTCATCCAGCTGCTCAAAGTGCCGCAGCAGCTTCCACAGCGGGGTGTCGCTGCGCACCTTGGCCGACACGCGGTTGCTGGGGATGCCCAGTGCGGCCTCAGACGGCGGCATCCGCAGTGCCACCGTCACGACAGACGGCGACTTGGACTTGACGATGAGCTCGAGCTTGGCGCCCTGCGGCAGGCCGGCCGCACGGATCGGGTCGGTCAGGTTGATGGCCTTGTTATTGTGTCTGTTTGTTAGTCGCTGGCTGTTTTTGAGTTTTTGGGTTTTTGAGTTTTTGAGAGGAGCGTTGCTGCCTACTTTAGCTGGTAGTTTTCCGTCTTGAGCTTGAGCTTTGTGCATGCCTCTTCGAGCACATCGATCATGTAGCCGCCGCCAGGCACTTTGACAGTGGTGCGGCGCAGATCCGTCGCGATGACGACAAACGATGTAGCCATGCTCGGCGAGTTGCAGAGGCAGATTGTTGGATCAAGAGAAGTAGTCGAGTAGGAGATATCATTAAAAGCGGCGTTGCTTCTTGTGGTGGTGCTTCGTCGTGATGTAGATGTTCAGCTGGCAGAATGGCGAAACAACAAGACGAATGGGGCGCAATAGATGGGGAATGCTAGCTTGGACTGGGGACAAGCTGAAGGGCAAGCTGGGGAATCGTAGCAACAGTATTGTAGAGTGATAATGTAAGACAAGGTCATCCAAGACGGAAGGAAGGCTACAGAACTTTACAGAATCGCTTCTGTTGACTCTGGGATGGACCCCTCCAAGAGATGATGACGATAACGATAACTGACTAATATGCTAGCTGTCAGGCAGACAACACGCGTGGACCGCCTACTCGTAGTGCTAGCCTACAGCGTGCTCAAGCTCCAGCGCCACACCCCAGCGACTGCCAGGTCACGTTTTGCAGCCGCGCCAGCTGTGTTTGCCTCGTGAAGCTCCAATGCCCGCTTTCGCTGTCCCACCGCCCGATCACAACGACGACGACGACGACAGAGACGAAAGACGATTGACGACGATAGCTATTGACCTCTATACTGCTTGAAAGGGACAATTAATTTTACTTCCTTTATACCTCCCCCGCGACAATCACCCCTCCAGCAACTCCTCGACGTCACTCGACCTCTCCTCGATATCAACATCGACATCGATTCCACGATCACGATCACGACCACGATCATAAACACAAGCACTGCGCAGCAAGGTTCCTGCTGCTAGTCGACGTTTCTCTGCCTTACAACCACATCTAACACCGCCTCATCCTCCCAATCATCCAATGGTACGCTTCAGAAACAGCTCCCAATGTCCTCTACCTAGCTAACCCTCTCGCTCTCTAGTCATCGCCATTCTCAATAAGTACGGTCATCTTCGCGCATGCTCCTACATTCCTTTTCCTTTTTCTCCCCTCACCGCTAACAGTACAGACGGCGGCGCCTGCGTCGCCATGGTCGGCAAGGACTGCGTCGCCATCGCCTGCGATCTGCGCCTCGGCATGCAGGCCCTGACCGTGTCCAACAACTTCCCCAAGATCTTTCCCTACGGCGACCACGTCTTTCTCGGCCTCACCGGCCTCGCCACCGACGTCAACACCGTCTCCGACCTGTTCCGCTACAAGGTCAACCTCTACCGTCTGCGCGAGGAGCGCCACATTGCGCCCACCACGTTTGCCAACCTCGTGTCTTCGTCCCTCTACGAGCGCCGCTTCGGCCCCTACTTTGTGAGCCCCGTCGTCGCCGGCCTCGACCCCAAGACGGGAAAACCGTTTATCTGCGGCTTCGACAGCATCGGCTGCATCGACTTCGCCAAGGACTTTATCGTCGCCGGCACCGCCAGCGACCAGCTCTTTGGTACCTGCGAGGGTCTCTGGGAGCCGGATCTGGGACCCGAGGACCTGTTTGAGACCATCTCACAGGCACTGCTCAACGCCGTCGACCGCGACGCGCTCTCGGGCTGGGGTGCCCATGTGTACATTATCGAAAAGGACAAGGTCACCAAGCGGCTGCTCAAGGGCCGGCAAGACTAGATGACTAGATGACTAGATGTGTGTGTGTCCTGTGGCGGCAAAGGACGCGCGCAAAAGAGAGCATACAGCATGGAGCATGGAACGCACACTTTGTAACGATGCCATTCTTAGTCAATGGTCAAAGACATGTCATTCAATCACTGCCAGTGCATGCCGTAGAGTATCTTCATGTGTGATCTCTTCACGTTATCAACATCACCAGCCGATGGTATTGACTTGCATTGTTTCTATTTTACTGAATTTGTTTTAACTATATTACTGTACATTGTAAGAATCGCTGCCTGGCCCCGCGGCCCTCGCTTGTATTTCCTATCGTGCAGAGCGCATCCTTATATCATCCATATTGCGTATAGAGCATAGCACACGTGTGTTCTGCTGGGTGTATACAAAATGACAGCAGAGATGCGCTGTTCTCTGTTCTAGGCATTGTGCCTGAATGTAGCAGGCCGACGCTGTTTCAATACGTCGGACGACAGCCCCGACTCCGTTCAGTTGGTCTTCTTCTCCGGCACCACGGCCTCGGACGTCTGCACAAAGAACAGTCTCTCAAGAAGCTTGAGGATCTCGTCAATGACACTAGCTGGTTAGTACATCGTCAAAACAAACCATCGTAGGGCAGCAGAATAAAACTCACATAACGGGCGCGCTGATCACCAGCACGGCCTTCCATTCGTTCCAGTTGAGCGGCAGGATCGAGAACAGCGTCTGCAAAAATGGCGTGTACAGCAGGGCAAAGTGCAGAGCCATCGACAGGGCAATGGCATACACCAGCATCATGTTCTTCCACAGCGGCAGCGTCAGCAGCGACTCGCTCGACGACAGCGCGTTGACGGCGTTGAACATCTCAATCACAACCAGGATCGACAGCGACACCGTCGACGCCGACTTGGCGCGGTCGTCAGAGAACATAGCACAGCCAATCTCGGAAAACTCGGTAGAGCAGCGGTGGAAGCCGGAGAGCTGGCTAAACGTAATCTGCGGACCCTCGGCGTTGTACATGAACCACCAGGCGTAGCCGGCAACAGTGCCCAGGCCCACGTAGGTGCCAATCACCAGGTAGCGGAAGAACAGCCATCCGCTGATCAGGGGCTCGTCACGCTTGCGCGGTGCGCGGCGCATAATGTCATTGTCCGGGGGGTTGAAAGAGAGCGCAGTGGCCGGGAGACCGTCGGTGACCAGGTTGACCCACAGCAGCTGCACGGGGATCAGGGCCTCGGGCATGCCCAGGGCGGCCGTCAGGAAGATAGACACAACCTCGCCAATGTTGGACGAGATCAAGTAGCGGATAAACTGCTGTGTGTTGTTGTAGATCGAACGGCCCTCCTCAATGGCAGACTCGATCGTGGCAAAGTTGTTGTCAGCCAGCACCATGTCGGCAGCCAGCTTGGCAACGTCCGTGCCGGCACCCATGGCGACACCAATATCAGCCTTCTTGAGAGCAGGCGCATCGTTGACACCGTCACCCGTCATGGCCACGACCTCGCCTAGCTGCTGAAGCAGATCCACGAGACGCGACTTGTGCGAGGGCTCGACACGCGAGAACAGGGACGCAGTCTTGGCGGCCTCGAGCTGCTCGCTCTCCGACAGGTTTTCAAACTCGCGGCCAGTAAAGCTCTTTCCAGTCACATCCTCATTGGTACCAAAGACGCCAATCTGGCGGCAGATGCTCTCGGCAGTGTTGCGGTTGTCACCAGTGATCACAATCACACGAATACCGGCTTCCTTGCACAGACGAATCGACTCGGGAACCTCGGGACGGGGAGGGTCAAGCATGCCAACAAAACCGAGGAAGGTCATGTTCTGTTCCAACTGGGTGTACTCGGTGGTGTTCTTGGCGGAACGCGAGAGCGGGTTGCTGGAAACATCGTCGACGCTGGCCAGGGCAATAATACGGAGACCACGGTTGCCGTACTCGACAATCTCACGGATCAAAAGATCAGTCAGTTCACGGGTGAGCGGGGTCTTGGTACCGGTGGCGCCGATCAAGGCGTGCGAGCAGCGTTCGATAATGGACTCGGGAGCTCCCTTGACCAGCAGCTTGGCAGCGTTTTCGTTCTGGACAAGAACAGACATGCTCTTGCGGTCGCGCGAGAATTCGTAGGTGGCAAGGCGGGCGTACTTCTTTTCGTACCAGGAGCTGGCGTAGTGGACAAGGTCGTGGGGCTTGGTATCGGCAGGGGCAACAGGGCCAACCTTTTCGACCAGGACACGCAGAGCACCCTCAGTGGCCTCGCCAATGTTGGAGAATGTGTTGGTGGCGGAATCGTAGTCGAGGCGGGCGTCGTTGCAGAGAGCAGCGACCTCGGTCATCTGGCGGACCGTGGACGAGGTCTGGGCGAGGTCGGTGATTTCATTACCACTCGAAGTCGTAATGGTGCCGCGAGGCGAGAACGTGGTGCCATCAACGGACAGCTCCTCGAGTCCCTTTCCACCCTCCTGGATGTAGACAACCTTGTTGACGCTCATCTGGTTCGTGGTCAGGGTGCCCGTCTTGTCAGAGCAGATGACGCTGCAGCTGCCGAGCGTCTCGACAGATGGCAGGCTGCGCACAACGGCGTTCTTGGCGGCCATCTTGCGAGTGCCCAGGGCCAGACAGGTGGTGATGACGACGGCCAGACCCTCAGGGATGGCAGCCACACCAAGCGAAACGGCAATCTTGAGGTAGTAGATGGCACCCTTGGCCCAGGTACCATGGCTCGGGTCGCCAAAGTGGGGGATGTTGATCAGCCAGACGAGGATGCAGATGACAGTGATGACCTTGGCGAGGCTGTCGCCAAAGTCGTTGAGCTTCTGCTTCAGCGGCGTGGGCTCAGAGATCTGGGCAGTGATGCTCTCGTGGATGTCACCAATAGCGGTCTTGGGACCGGTCAGAACAACGACAGCGGTGGCACGGCCAGTGACGACAGTAGTGCCGGAGAAAAGCATATTGACCTGATCCTGCTTAACAGCCTTGTCGTCGCCGACGACAGCAGAGGCGTCCTTGCTGACGCTCTCGCTCTCGCCAGTCAGGATAGCCTGGTCGACGGCAAAGCTGTTGCTTTCGATGCTGAGAAGACGGCAATCGGCGGGGATGCGGTCACCAACGGCAACAGAGACGATATCACCGGGGACAAGCTCATCGGCCTTGAGACGGTGGACAGTGCCATCACGGATGACGTTAGCCTCGTTGGCGGAGTACTCCTGGAGCGCGGCAATGGCCTTTTCGGCACTGCTCTCTTGAGAGACACCGACGACGGCGTTGAGAACCAAGATAGTGAGGATCTATGGATGATTAGACGGGCTCGGATGCGAGTCAATTGGCAGGTTACTTACAACAGCGGGATCAACAAATGCGCTCCAGCCGCCTTCGTCTTCGAAGAGGGCGAGCACAAATGAGACAATAGCCGAGCCAAGCAGGATAATGACCAGCTGGTCCTTGAACTGCTCAAAGATCAGCTCCCACAGGGGGGTAGGCGGTTCTTCGGGAATGACTAGGACTGTTAGCGATATTTTGTCTTGAAAGTCTCATGCTCTTCTCATGATATTCTCATGCTTCCCATGCATCTCATGCAACTCATGCCGTCTTATGCATCTCATCTCATGAGTCTCTCAAACTCACCATTGCTGCCGTACTCCTTGCGCAGCTCAGTGACCTGGGTCTTGGTCAGACCCTTGGCCGGGTCGACGGCGAACTTGGCCAGGACCTGGCCGGTCGGCTGGGCGTAGGCGTTTTCCATTGGTGTGATGGATATCGGGTATTGAGCGTCGATGCGCTTTTTAAGCTTCACACTCTCGAGCCTTGGGGGCCAGTGCAAGCTTTTGTGCTTTTTGGCGTCTTTCAGAGATGCTCGGTGGGGGTGATATATCGAAACAATAAGAATAAACAAAGTGGTCTCTTGAGCCTCGTAGAATGCAAAGTAACAGTTCAACAAGGTCAGCAAGGTCAACAAGGTCAACAAGCAAGCAAACAAGCAACAAAGCCAACGTGGCAGCCCTGTGAAGGGGGACCAGCAGTCTCAGGTAGTTCTGGGCGTGTCCGATAACAGATTAGCGGGCTTTTGTGGACTCTTGGTGGGTATTGACAGAAGGCGGAAGAACAAAGTCGGTTTAGCTGATGAAAGAAAGTCGATGAGAGAAACGGCAAATGTAAAAAGGGTCAGACGCCGTCGTATATGAGGCAAAAGAGACAAAAGAGGCAAAGTGAGGCGAAAGTGAGGCAAAACGACGAGGTAAATGGCTGTGCAAGCAGGACGCAAAGCAGGCAAGCAACGTAGTGCAATGCTCACACGAGCAGTCGTCTGAAAAGTTTTGCTTGTACAGGGGTGTGGTCTCTGCGGCGGAGGCGAGAATAACCTTTTTGATGTGTTTCAGTAAAAGTTGACGATAATTAGTAAAGTATATAAACTTGCTGAAAACTCGATAGTGTCCTTTGGGCAAGGCTAGCAAGAAGACACGTCGCCTTGCTACAGGTGGTGTTCCTGGCTGTTCAGGGCTTCAGGCACATCCGCGGCGGGACCATAGCGCTAGCGCCTTCTGGACCACACCAGTTCGCTCTTCCTTACAAATCTCAACTGTGTCACAGCAGGCAAGTGCGGTCTTTTAGTATGCGTATTGCTCTTTCCGTCTACATGACACATCTGCAAGTCTTGCTCTATCCTCAACTAACACGCTCCTGCCAGTTCTGATTATGTGCGACGACCCACTTCCCCGCCACTGTATTTACAAATGTCGTGCAGCTGGATGCAGTACACAGCTTACTAATAACGACGACATCTATCATCTACGACATAGCACGTTTGCCGGCAGCTCCGCCATTACTGCGGATGAAGATGACAGGTTGCTCTTAACTGCTTGCGTTGCGACGTCATCCGCTACATGACTCGACATAATTTGCCACCGAGGTTTCACTTTGCTCCAGTCAATGCCTCGCCTCTGGCATCTGGCATTCCTCATGCTACGTAGCTGGCACTCTAATCTTCAAGCTGTGCAAATGCACTCATGCACAATCGTAAATGCCATGCTCCATAACAAAAGAAAGTAGCAGTATAAACGTAATATGGCAAACATACAATCCAGCCAGCTCAACAGACTACAGTCCTGCCAACACACTCTGCACTCCCGTGCTGCTTGCATCCTCGCGCCGCTGCACAAACGCCTTGAAGTCGGCCTTTTGCAGCTTCTTGCCGCCCGAGCCCACCGTCGTGAGGTTGCGCGACCGCTCGCGCAGGGCTTCCGGGCCGATGATAAACAGATAGCTCACCTCGGTCAGCACCTCCACCGTCGACGCGGCGTCCTTGTTGAGCGGCCATGCTTTGAGCGTCGACACGTACTTGGCAATGTCCTTGGTCACCATCAGACCGCCCGTCGCATTGACGGCAAACTTTTTAAAGTGCTCAAACAGCAGCTCAAAGATGGCCAGTGCCAGTTCGCTGCTGAACGCGTCCAGGTTCTGCCCGTCAATCGACCGTGCCGACAGCGCCGCCACCCGCTCCAAAAACACACAAATGGTCTGGCATGTGGGCGTCTGCAGCGAGTCCACAATGCTCTCGAGGTCGTTGTCGCGCGGCCGGAAATCCGTGCGCTTCTGTGTTGCCAGCACCTTGGTCACCCAGTTGACCACAACATCCATGGTCGTCTTGAGCACGCTGTTGGTCTTTTTCTCAATGGCCTCGATGCCCATGCGCGTCTGCGCTTCCATGTTGCGCCGCACCGTCGGGTTGGAGTCGGCCAGTCGGATCAGCACCGTCTGCACAAACCGTGCCATGATGCTCGTAATCGTCACCGCCGGCCGCAGCGAGGGCAGGTAGTTCATGTCGGGCTCGACCTTGACGCTCTCCAGCGATGTCGCGACATCGAGTGATGCGTCGAGCCCTGTCTCCACGTACACGCGGCCCATCGTCATCATGAGCAGGCCCAGCAGCACATTGACGTCCTTGGGCGTCTCTGCTGCGCTGCCCAGCTCCAGCGTGCGCCGCACACTCTCCGCGAGCCACTTCATCATGCGCTTCGCACTGACCGTGCTCAGCACGCCGTCCTCGTCCGTCACCTCAATCTCGTTCTTCTTGTCCGAGTCTTGGATGCCTGCGACACGAAGCATCATAGCCTTTTGTGTGGGTGTCAGGTCCGACGACTCCAGTCTCTCCGTGTACGCATCCTTTGCCGACGAAAGAAGCTGTGTACCCTGCTGCGCAATCATGTTCATGAAGCCGCGCGTGGCCTTGGGCCGCCGCGAGTGGTAGACGGTAAACTTGAACAGCAGAGAATTGTACATCTCCTCCAGACTCTTGCGCTCCTTTTCAATGTACGAGCTTCCCACCAGATAGGGCACAAACAGCTCCTCCACCTGCTGGTCGAGTGTCTGTGCAATCTGGCTCGAGCATGGCTCGGGGTTCTCTGTCAGACCGTGCGTCTTCAGATCCTCTACCAGGGCTCCGATATAGCTGCGAGAGGCATGCAAAGACCGCAGGTACGCCAGTGTCGACACCGTGCTGGCCTGTTCGAGCACCATCTCCAGCCGCTGCTGGACCGACTGCTGGAAGACGCGCTGAATAAACTTGATGAGGACCGTCTCATAGTACGGGAACGCACGCTTGATGATAAAGGACTCTTCCTGCATCACAATCTTGACCTCGTCAATAAGCGACTGCAGGCTGGGCTCAACGCCAGGGGGGTCGGCATCGGGATCCGCCAGCTGGTTCCACATCTCGCCGTCCGTCGTGACCTCGTCGGTGAGAAGCTGGTCTCTGTCGATAAAGAACTGGTGCTGGTTGACAAACGCGGCGATAACACTAGTACCGCCGTTGAAATCATGCAGCACCTTGGCGCACTCCATCATGTCGTCAAAGTTTTGTCGGCGGTAGCTGTTGTTGAACTGCTTCAGCAGATCCTGCTCCAGCGTTTCGGAAAACTTCTCGAGCGCCCGGCGTGTGTTTGGTGATTGCGGGCTTCCATCTTTGGCTGCGGTGCCGTTGCTGGTGCCGTTCACTCCGTTGATTGTTAATCCAACTGCGGATGTGTTGCTGGCACTAAACATGCGGCTGCTTCTCATCTCCATCCATGACACCGGGTCGAGCCGCTGGCTTATGCGCATCAATTGCCGTGCAATCACCGCACACCGCACCTTGTTCTCGGCGCCGCCTTGCCGCTGGATCTCCTCGAGGGGCGTCAGCTGTCCCGTCTCGCTCAGCTCTGTCCAGCACTGTACTAAAAAGGTGGCGTCCAGCGCTCTCCTCCGTTTCCGGTCCAGCTCCTCCAGTTTCTCTCCAATCTGCACGGCAATGTTGCCACCGCCCGTGTCTGAGCGGCTCCCGCGCTCGGTCGATCCGTATGTGCCGTTGGGGTTGTTGAGGGTCAGGTCGAGCGCTTCAAACTGTGCCATTGACTGGTCCAGCTTGCTGCCCAGTGTGTCGAGTGTCTGGTCGTGCTGGATCTCCGCACGACGCACCTGCGATAGAATGTCCGATTCCTTCTCTTGCAGCTCTTCCGAGAGCGAACCAAGCTGAGAAAGCGCATCTAGACGTAGTCAGCTTTCCGTACTTTTTTATCGCAGTTTCTCGTCGAGGTATCATGGCCGTCTTACTCTCAAATGTCCGAATGAGCGGTTTTGGGTCGAATGCTTGCTGTGCAGCAGCTCCAGAGCGGCGGTTCGCGGGGACGGCGGTCTCGGCCAAGGTGTCGACAAAGTCGCGGACAATGAAATCCTTATTCGAAAAGTCGTCGAGTGTAAAGCTAGGGCCCTTGGGGAAGAGTACCCTTGCTGCATTGGACGAGACGCGATCCATGATGTGCGAGTCGGCTCTGCCGCAACACCGCCCGGCGGGTGACGGAAGGGGGGGTATATATGGTGATGCGTTTCAAGTCGGGGCAGCTTCACATTGCCGTCTTTTGCGTGTGAACAGTAGTTTCCGTTGGTATTCGAAGCTGTGTTGCCGTCGCCAGTCGGTATAATGGGGGTCGTTTATTAAGGTGCTCCGTATCGTGGGACTGTGCTACTCAGGCGCGCGCAAGGAGTTGTAGTGTCGTTGATCTACACATTCGTTTGGAGGGCTGTTTCTAGTGGAGCAGGGGTGCTAAGTGCTAGCTGGTGTTGTGGCTTAGGTGAGGTAGCATTACGTATTATGTCATCGGGAGGGGCTGGTGCTCTTGGGGAGCAGTCATTGGTCAGTGCCCGCTTGGCCGGTGAAAACCACATGCCAGAGTAAAGTAGCGGCCTAAGTACCATGTAACGGAAAGAGCGATCTAGCTGTCCCGACTTTGCAAACCGCTCCTTCCTACGACATCATGGTTAGCATGTGATATCGAGCGGCCAACCGAACCGCAACTTTTCGAATCGAACAACATACATCGACAACACTCTCCATCACGTCCATAGCCAGCGCCATGTCGTTCAACACAAGAGACACGCTCATCTATCGGCAGGACGAGAAATCCGGTCACAAGCTTCTGACACCCGAACAGCGATTGAAGCTCGTCGAGGTGAGTCGCACCTTCTACGCCGGAGACATACGCGAGCTCGGATTGGAAGGCATGATGCCGGACTGCTCGAAACTTGAAAGTGCACATAGACGAAAGGCAGTTGCGACCGACACTGGACATAGGAGAGCAGGACATGTGGGAAACAGGATGATGGGACGACAGAGTTGCCTACATCCCGTCGTCTGCCCCTATCTTGACTCTTCTCTGTTTCACTTGCAATCTACTGCTTAGAACGTCAACTGCACTCTGCCTTTCAGTCGTCCTGGCCTCCGTGGTCTTTGTCTTGTCATCTTCTTCTACCAAACACGGCTATGATCCCAAGTCACGATAGAAATCACACCACAATGGCTACACCCGTCCTCTTTGGTCAATCGACCACGAACCTCGTACTAACCAGCCTCAAGCCCTACCTTCCCGCTCCTCGCTCTGCTTCGCGCGAGAATGACAAGGCTTCCTCCAAGTTCAAGATCCGCAAGAACCGCGAGCGGTTCAGCCTACGCAGCTTTGTCGCCACTCAGATCTACGTTTTCTGCTTTACCGTGGTGCACGCCCTCTTCTCCGTGTACCGGCGCATCCGTATCAGCTACCACGGCGTCCGTGACCGCATCTACTCGGTCCTCAAATACCACCACCGCACCCCGGAGATTATTGCCCGCGATGTTCGCGACCTCAAGCGCCTCCCCAAGCACCTCAGTGTGATTCTGACTCTCGAAGAAAACGGTCATGGGCTTGCTGAGCTCGAACGCCTCGTTAACGAAGTCTCCGACATTGCCGCCTGGTGTGCTTCGGCAGGCATCCCCATGCTTTCCGTCTACGAGAAGACCGGTACGTTGGGGTGGGACGAATCTAGACTCTCTAGAATATCCAGAACATTCAAATAGAGATGCTAACAAATCAGGTATCCTCAAGAGCTACCTTGCAGACACGCATCGTGCTGTTTCCCAGCGCCTCACCACATACTTTGGCCGCGTCCACCCCGCCGTCACAGTGCAGGCCCCGCATATGCCCTCTATTGAATCGACTGTGTCTCCTCACACGCGTGAAAACGGAGAGACGGACGACGGCCATATTACTATCCTGCTGATTTCCGAAGAAAACGGCAGAGACTCGCTCGTGGACCTGACCAAGACACTGGCGGAGATGGCGCAGCGGGCCAAGATCGCGCCGTCTGACATTAGCATTGACCTGGTCGATGCTGAACTCTCCGAGAGCATCATGGGCGAGCCTGACCTGCTGCTTGTCTTTGGGCCACATATTGAGTTATCGGGATACCCGCCGTGGCAGATTCGCCTGACAGAGATGTTCCATGTACCCGACAACCAAAGCGTCGGCTACCAAGTCTTCCTCTGGGGCCTACACAGCTTTGCCGGCGCCGAATTCCGAATCGGCCGTTGAAAGTGTTTCGTGGCTCCAGTCTATCCATTCGCAAATCATTTGTCACGTCATCTTACCATCATACATCACTGCCAAATGTCGAATTTCTTATATCCAACCTTACAGGCCAGCATCGTTTATCCGTTACAACGTCGCCATTTATCAACTGCTTCATTCATCTAATTGGCCTACATCCTTCGAGCCATTTCCTTTGTTTCTTCTTTTCTGTCTTGTCTCGTTGATCGCATCATCTATTACTACTTGAAGAAATCACCACAAGCGGACTCCAAATTGTTGTAGGGGTCTAGTTGTATTATGGTCAGTCTACTCAACACTCGCAACATATATACTAAAGGGAGAGAGACGACATGTGTCAGTTCAGTCGAGTTTATCAAATATATGCGCGGGATGGGTTGAGGCCCAAAGGCAGCTATTAGACGTGCTGCAGCATAGTTAGTTTGGCGGTCGGCAGTTTTAGTGCGCCACACATCCATGAAATTTATGACATAACGCCACACTTGAACTTCATCCTGATTTTCATGTCACAGCTCACAACGCAATCAGGCTATGTAAGCAGTAAATTTACGACAGCGAGCCTATAATCATAATCGCATACACATTGCGCATTCCAACACAACACAGCGACCGCACAGCCGTGGTTGCCCATTCAGCGCTCACATGGTAGCCGGCCAAAAACGATCTCGGCCGTCGAGCTCCAGCGACGACAAGGATCCTGTGTCGGGCATTGACTCTGCATCGGACATGAGCTTCATCCGACCGCCTACGCTGCGGGCGGCCGCGCTGACGGCGTCGCAGACGCTCAACAAGGCGCTGTTCACGGCGACGTTTGAGATTGCGGCGGCGCGGGTGCATGACAACCGGCTCATTGCCAAGTACCAAAAGGCGCTGACAGGGACACGCGAGCTCTTTCGGGTGGAGCGCATCTCTGCAGTGGCGGATGATCCTGGTGCAGCCAGCACAGACGCGGGACAGATGCCGGGGCAAAAAATGCCCCGGCGGAAATGCCTGCTGCTGAACCCGACGGTGTCGCCGTCGGCGCCCGACACGTGGAGCGAGACACTCAAGCAGGCAGTCGAAAAGAAGGAGCTCGGTGTCATCCCATACAAGCTGACGCTGGACTACGACTACTGGACGTCGCGGGAGGTGCTGGTGTCGGTACTGCCCGAAACATTCCACGACGACATCCCGACGGGCTTCAACACGGCGGGCCACGTGGCGCATCTGAACCTGCGGGACCGCTTCCAGCCGTACAAGTACATTGTGGCGCAGGTGCTGCTGGACAAGAACGTGGGCCTGCGCACGGTGATCAACAAGATCGACCTGGTGGGCACGGAGTCGGTGTTCCGGACGTTTCCGTACGAGCTGCTGGCGGGGCCGGACGACATGGACGTCGAGGTGCGCGAGAACATGTGCACGTTCCGGTTCGACTACAGCAAGGTGTACTGGAACAGCAAGCTGGAGCCGGAGCACTCGCGGCTGGTGTATTTTTTCAGACCGGGCGAGGTGGTGGTGGACGTGATGGCGGGCATTGGGCCGTTTGCGGTGCCGGCGGGCAAGCGCGGCGTGTTTGTGTGGGCCAACGACATGAACCCGGAGAGCTGTGCGGCCCTGACGGACGCGATTGCGCGCAACAAGGTGGGCGCGTACGTACGGCCATTTAACGAAGATGGGCTGGTGTTTATCCACAAGGCGGTGGACCTTGTGCTGGCGGCCGCGCGCGCGGGCGAGAGTGCGCGCGAGGTGTCGGCGACGACGGCGCCCAACAAGCCGCCGCCGGCAAAGAACCAAAAGCAGCAGCAGGCCTTGGAGCCTAAGGAGCCTGTTCAAGAGAAGGAAAAGGACAAAAAGGACAAGAAAGCCAAAAACAACCCCGTCAAAAAGGCTGCCGTCGAACTCAAGGACGTGCCCGTACCGCCGACGGTGTCCCACTTTGTCATGAACCTGCCGGCGTCGGCAACGACCTTTTTGCCGCGCTTCAAGGGCGTCTACGCGGGGCATGAAGAGCTCTTTACAGCATCCGATAACTCCTCAAAACCCAAACTACCCATGGTGCATGTGCACTGCTTTGCACCCAAGATGGACGACCAGAGCATCCCCAAGCGGGAGGTGTGCGAGCGCGTGTCGGGCGAGCTGGGCGTGCCGATGACGCTGTGCGATTCAATGGCCGAGGTGGAGCAGGACGACCCGGTGGCGGCGGCGCCCAAGAACCTGGTGTACGTGCACAATGTGCGGGCGGTGGCGCCCAGCAAGAGCATGTTTTGTGCCAGTTTCCGGATACCGGCCGCCGTCGCGTTTGCACCGAGGGAGGCGTCACGGGAGTAGATGGTTTAAGCTACGAGATATCAATCAATACGACTACCACAACCATGCACAATGTGACAGGCCATCGAGTGCCAACCATCGATACGCCCACGGCTACACGAGATGCATACATTGTGCGATTGAGGCTTTTGTGCACCCAGCTTCGATGCGTACATGCTCAGCATACGACACATGCAGAAGATGCGACGTGCAGCCACGATCTACATTAAACCGAGAGTAACGTCTCGCGCGTCTAGGTTCCAGCTGCACACGCCAGCGATGCCGCGCGTCTGTGTCTTCCGGTGGGAGCTCACCCGTATCACGCTTCTGGAAAGTAGGGAGCTCTCCTGTACCTTGATCAAGTTATCAAGTTGTATGAAGAGCTTTCCAGGGCTTACCAGGACGCACTCGTACCTTGATCAGTTAACAAGTTGTATGGAGAGCTTTCCGGACACGCCCGTATCTGATCAGCTACCAAGTTGTATAAAGTGGCTTTCTGGAAGCACCCGGTCCTCGTATCTTGCAAGTTATATCAAGTTGTATGGCGTTGGTGACGCAGGTTTCCCGCCGGCTAGACAATGGGCCGGCTGATCGACAGGCAGACTGCGTGTATCCTGCACTGCGTCGTCGACAAGTTCGGGACTTTTGCCATGTTCCGCAACGATTATCTCTTTTTTTTTAGTTTTCTAGTATCTGCAATTGGAATGTCAACTGCTCTCGGGGGCCGACCGAACAAGGAAGACAGCTCCTCCCGTCCGCGTTTCGCCGGTCTTTTTGTTCTTTGATGTCCTTTTATGCGGATGGAGGAGAGTACCACTGTGTCTTCCGCTCGAGCTCTGTGTACTAGAGCTCCAAGCAGCAAGCGTTATCGCTAGCTTTCAGTCTACGTAAGTATGATAATGATAATGATACATGCACGGCTGTACTAATGCTCGCTGATTACCGCGCAGGTTGCCCCGCATGCAGATGCAGTGGTGTGTGTGTGTAGTCGGTCTGTTGTGCCGTCGGCGATACTGGACAAGATGTAGTATGTAATATTGCATGCATTATCAGTCTGGTGATGGGTGGTGGCGTCGCCCGTGCTGACTAATCCCGCGTGGCACAGCTGTCGTTCGCCATCTTGTGTACAGCTGCAGGTGGGCGGTCATGCGGCATGGAGGCGTAATACAGCAGCAGAAGCAGAAGCAGAGCAGCTACAGCAGCGGCCGAGAGGGGATGTGCTACAATCCCTAAGCCAGAAACAAAAGCCACTGGGGCGCACATGAGGAATAATGGCGAGCAATTGCGCGGGTGTGTTGTGCTCCGCTGTTTATACTCCGTACAGCGTGTGCATTGCAGAGCAGGCTGCAGACATGCGGTGCGGTTGCGGTGCGGTTGCAGTCGTGCGGAAGCGGGCACGGCTGCGCTCTAGAACACGAAGGTCTGAAGGCGGTCACAGTTTGGTTGTCAGAGTATTTCTTGCAAGCGTTGCACGTTATCGTTCAAGTTATTACCGTAGATTGCGGATTTGTTTCTTCCATCGGCCCTTCCAGGCTCTTTCGATTGCTGCTCAATAATCATGCTCAGGGACACAGACTCTTGTCTCCCGTGCTTCTGTTCGTCGATTGGATCACTACGGAGTACATGTAAAGAAAATCGAGGAAAATCGAAGCACAGGGTGTCACTGCGCAGAGAATGCAAGGATACAGCCCTAGTGGAGGCGCAATCTCGACCAGTATTCGTAAAGTATCTTACAGGCACATGGCCTCCAGAGTGGTTGCAAATCGTGGGGGTGCCAAAGAGGGGACCGAGATATGGAGAAACAGAAGACGCGAGGTTATGATGGTGGGTTGAACATTGAGCTGGATAGCATGAGAGATAATGATGCAAAGACCTTTTGCGTTTCTGCGTTTGCGTCTTTGCGTTTTTGCGATCCGGGCTTTTCCGACCGTCGTGGTCAATGTTGCTGCTTTGCTTATATAAGCGGTGGTGATGCTGTCGCCACGAGCAATCGACTTGCAACGTGCGTTGCTGATCCGCTATCCGACGGTCGGCAATTGAGCCTAGTACGTAGTGAAGCGATATTAGAGGTCAGCAACCGAGAAGAAGCCGCCGTCGAGAAAAAACGAGAAAACGAAAACTGACAAGAGATAGGCGGCCCCCACGGGCAAGGCTATCATATCAGTACTTGTGTACATAAGGGAGCCGAAAAGACCAGTTGGTCTGAGAGCTTCAGAGGAGCTTGATATCGCAGTGCTAACAAGCATCCTTTTAGCTTTTAGTTTATTTTATATAAAAGTAGTTACTCCAATGACGCACTCGGACAGATTGACACCTTCTGCGGACATGAAAGACGGTGAGCGTTGAGGGTGTGCAGAAGCGGGGTGAAGAGCTGCATATGCTTACATACTATATTTACATTTATGTGCATTTTATCTGCACGCATACACGAGCGCAGAGAACTAAAGCAAAGCATCGCGGGATGAATGCAGCACAGTGGGGTCCATATGATACCCAATAACACATAGTCAGCTGGTTAAGGTTTTTATTTGAGAAACAAAAAAGACAAATATACGTAAGCTGATTTAGAATAGCCAATGAAGTAATGCTTGAATGGTAATAATAAAAATTAAGAACATGTCAAGCAGATCTTATCTTACCAAATTAAGAAGCACATTAGCAAAGGTAAACACCATCTATGACCTGTCACTTTTCGGAGGACACCCAGGGCATGGCAAAAAATGTCCTTAATACAACGTAAGAGGGCCACAAATCAGCGAGTAAGAAGTCACTGGCAGTTACGAATGACAAACGGCATGAAGAGCAACAGTGAACCAGGATGTCTGAATCTCCCTGCCGTCAGCTCTCGTCACTTGACCTGTCTGTGTCTGAGATCTACGATGGAATGCGAGACATGACAGAAGAGGTTGAAAATAAGGTAAAATAAAGTAAAATAAAAGAGAATATTTATTCGCCATGCTCAATCAACCCCAACTATTGGCGCCTATGTTAAGACAATTAAACAAAACCGAGATCACCACCCCAATGCGGAGATCAGCGTCTTACTGTGAGACAGCCTTAAGCATACTCCGTAGACATTACGGGATTGGGATTGGGTGTTTACATATATATGCAGACTGCACGACTGAGACCTCGGCCATACTATCGCCGGGTGCATCATAATGACGACAACGACATGCCGATCACCGGCTGTGGCATTCACGAATCGTAATTATTTACTCTTTCGGACTTGTAGCATCGATGTCCTCATTGAAACAGCAGCTATGTATATTTATGCTCCCTGCGGCCTCCCATGATCCGGGGAACACAGTGTAGAACCTGGAGAAAAGACATTGATTATGGGGTCATGGGGTCGATGTCTCACAGCGGGTTGATGCCTGTTTACAGCTTCTACTTTGATACTTGTTGATGTCGACGCCAGCTCAAGTGAGATCTACCTTGCCGATCATTGTTACTAGGCAGCAAATGTATGCTTAAGCATACAGTCAACAGATAGACCCTCGTATAAATAGAACAAAGACGTCACGGAATATGCCGGATTCGTTGATTACGTACGCAGCACTATTGATTCTGCCGGCGCACACCCGTTCGCGCTAAATGCAATGCCCATCGTACATATTCCTCCATGCCCCTACATTGACCAAGGACAACGACGATAGAGATAAACGTACATATGCTAGTTCTGCAAGACATCCATTCGGCTGGTACGATTATGTACGAGCATCTCGCATCGCATATCCTGGGTATTTCAGTGAATACCGTTATTGCCAACCTTCAATCTTATTAATCTCTTCTACACAAGCATAAGCATAGTGATTACCGAGGTCTAAACCAAATGCGGCATGTGCACAGTTTACTCCATACTCCGTAGTGGAGATGAAGACTTTGATCTCAGGATCTCAAAGGGACTGACAGTAGTAATGGTCGCTGAAATTAGTAGGAAAAGTCTAGATCTCCCGCAGTTCATTCATGCTTCAGTCAATATTCAACAATATTCTTGTGGCTCCCATCCAATATTGACTCGCTGGTCTTTGTATGACGGGGGCTGAATATCAGACTGTAAATATTGTTCCAATCGCGAAAATGCCATACTGTGTAATTACCATATCAACGCAGAATGCCATACTGTGTAAATACCGTATCATTGCCAATCGCGAAATCAAAAACTCCGCATGATTCTCCGGCATCACAGTCGCTCCTTCCAAAAGTCATACATACGAATCGGCTCACGGTCACACTTTAACTCGTCACCAAGTGTCTACGTTGTGCAATCACAGACCTCGGCGCAGCCAATCATTTACCAAGCATTGTTTGCTTTATTTGCATTTGTTCCAATATCGTATCGTGGCGACAAATCCCATCACGTTCAAAGGTCACCTGCGCAAATCAGTGCCCGGTCCCCTCCTCACTGGCGTCATTCTGCTCCTGCCGTTTTCCCCGTGACTGTAATATCGCTCTTTCTCTTTCGGTCGTCGGTCTTCTCCTTTGCTCTGTCCGTTGTGTGTGTTGTCATCTGCTGCTCCTCCCCTTTGTAGTAACTTTACCGATTGCTCTTTCCTGGTAATTCATCGTATCATCAGTCGCGCTTTCCTCCCAACACGCCTCGCGTCTTCTCCTTTTCCACATCACCAACTCGCATCCCCTTTTTTGCTTCTCTTTTCTTGAACCTTTGCCTCTGTTTGTAGCTCTCCTTGTTGTCTCTTTTCTACCATGATAGCCTCTATTATTGTGTCTCGCTTCTACCTGCTTGCGTAAGATACTATCGACGTCCATTCCACGCCTAGCTACCACCTAAAAAAGCGCCACTCGCCAAAGCCTAGGCTTTTCTAGCTTCGCCGTTCTCTTGTCCTCCTTTCTTTTCTTTTCCTTTCCTTTTTTCCCTCTTTTGTTTTCTCATCTTTTCTTCGGTCCGAGATCTCATCTTTCTTCGGTCCATCTCGGCTTCCCTTGCAATTCTCGAGTCTCGTCTAAATTTTCATCCTTCCGCTTCACGTCGTCTTGCAATACCCTGTCGATCCATCTTCAATCCGACTTCACTCTAAGCTTAGGTACAACCTCAATCACCTAATAACTTAAGGGTCACAAAGTGACCAACTCAACAATCAACTCAATCAGTTGCTTCCGCACTCTAACGGTACGACAACGCGAATACCACTCTACGCCAGACAAACTCAAATCACACCCTCTTCCTTCTTGTCTCGCCCTCACACTCACCAGACTTACACACCCTCAACTATTCAACTACTACTACCGCATCCTGACCGACATCCTAATCCTACTCTACCACTCACACTACTCACGCATTGCATCCCATCCCACGCCGCAAAACGCCTCCTCAGCTATCAACGCCCTCAACGCCTTTAACACGCCGGCACGTTACCGTACAATACCGGATTTGTAAATACAACTACACAGTATGTATCTTCCTATTATTTGCTTTTCTTAACGTTTCATCTTTATTTCGTCCATTTCTCTCATTTCGCCATCAAATATCGTCCTCATTTCGCCTCATTTCGCCATATTTCGCCATCCAACATTTCCTCCGCTCAGACTGCAGTGGCGCCTCCATCCTTCCTTCCCATTCTGTACTCAATTCTGTCCCAGCCCAGACTCTAAAACACCCTCCCTGCGCCTTACGCCTTCTATTCCACCTTCCATATCCCACGCTACTTCTTTTTCGTCTATTCTTCCACACCTAAACACCGCTACCGCAAACCCCCAACACTAACCGACACTCCCCTCCCACTCCTCCCACTCTCCCATTCTCCCTCCAATTCTCCCCAAGTCTCCCAATTCTCCCATTTTCCCACCCTCCCTAAACACCCCTACTACCCACGAGTACCACCCCTACAATCACTACGCATACCATTATTTCGGGCGTTTCGTGCTCCAAGCCCAGTCTCTTCTCTCAACACACCCTCTCACACCTCACCTGCGTCCGATGAGCCGGGTCATTCATCCGTTCTCGAACCTCATTCCTCTTCTTCTTCTCATACTTGTTCTGTTTCCTATTCCATACACACTCCCGGGCAAACGCAATAGTCAACATCCTGGTCTAGTACTGTTGTCACTACCTGTAGCTCGCTCCTTGCACTTAATCTTTTCCACACTTTTCCACACTTTTCCTCCTCGCCTCTCTAAAAATACGCTCACTTACCTCACTACTCTACTCTCTTCATCTCCCATCTTTTCGCTCTTCTCCTTTTCTTTTCTTCGCTACCTATCTTCCACCACCTTTCTTGTCGCTTCGCCTCAGCCCGACACATTCTAACCTCTGCTCCAGACTTCTTACACACACTCGCCTTTATCTTGACTTTGCAATCTATCTCGAATCTCGAATCGAATTTCGAATCGAATCTCGATAAGCGCAGTCTCACCCAACAAGGACTAGGAGCCAACTCACCCGCACGATTCCTTACATCGTATTCTCACCCTCATTCACTTCACCTCGGCTAGCCTCGCTCTTCAACTGGACCAATTCAACCATGATTGCTGGCTGTTGCTAAAAGAGAACACAGTGATACATTCACAACGCTGGAGCCAGCCCACACCGTTCAGCACCACACATGTCCATTTATTAGTCGACTTCAGAGTTGACTCGTAGGAGGCCATCTGGCAAGGCGGCAGACACCGGGACATAAACCCATACAATCTACTCCCCCAGCGACAGGCTTTTCCCACCGCCAAAAAAATGGCCGCTGTCCTAACCTCTGACGAGGCCTCGCTCTTTGCGCCTGGCATGCGCCGCTCGCAATCTCAGCCGAAATTTTCATCAACACAAAACGGATTTCGCCAATCATCCTCTGCCTCTCGGCTTAGCGACTTATATCAACAGCCACTACAGAAACAGCAGTCGCAGCAGCAACGCCAGCCTGAATCAACAGAGCCCGCGCCATATCAGCAAATTCCAGTCTTCTCAGACTCCTCGGACACTTCTTCCACCGCATCATTGTCGCCACGCACCGCAGCCACAGGCGATGCCCGGATAGCAGCCCACTCGCCCTCAAAACTGCTCGTCCCCAGCTTGCGTCTGCCACGGAACCTCGGCCGTCCGGGCTATGGCTCATCACCAAGCGGTACCGACGATGGCAACGACGCAGACGGTGCCATCACATATGCTCACTACGATGGCGTGAGCTACTATAACCCTACAAAAGACTTTGAGTCTCCGCCAAGCCCGCATATAATGGGCGACGAAACAGGGTCACCAAACGACAATAACACCCTGTCCTCCACCGGCCCCTCCAGGACAAATTCAGATTTTGATCTGTTCGAGCATGCCGCCGAGGACGATACTGCTGTGCGCACTCTGCCGTCGCGTCACGTCGACTACCTTTCCCACAACTGGAAGGAAGAAGACATTTGGGAATCCTGGAAGTACATCGTCTCTCGGAGAGGCGACTACACAAACTCTGCACGCCTGGAAAACGCGTCATGGAGAACTTGGATGAAGTCCAAAAATAAGCTCAAGACCGTTTCTCCTGAAACCCTCAACTGGTATGCCTCTCTTTTCAATCTTACGTTGATATGTCATATATCACACAAATGACATCGTCTAACCCCAACTCAACTACAGGCTCAAGGATTGCGACGTTACTTGGCTGTACGGCCCATTGCAGGTTGGCCATCCTGCACTTGCGGCTGCCCATACAGCCGACAGCGTCGAGTTGACAAAGTCCAACTCGTTCCTGACCAGCAACAAAAAGACTATTCTCAAGAAGCGGAGCATGTCCGAGGTCATGCTGCAGCGCTCTCTATCGGCTTCGTCGCTACTCAAGCAAGCAGCTGCCGCTGTCCAGGCCCAGCAAAAAGACCACCGCAATCGCAAAGCGTCGCGGCCGCGTCTGGAGCGCGCCGCCACAGACTATGTGACCTTTCCGTTTTCGTCAAGCCGCTTCAACACAACCGAGATGCCTAGCATGCTGCCATCAACCGAGTCCTCTGGCATCGAAACGCCGTCTGTTGAGCGGAAACACATCCACTTCAACGAACAGGTTGAGCAGTGCATCGCCGTTAATGTCAAGGGCGACGACGACGACGATGACGACGACGTCGATATCAATCTGGCTGGTCGCTACAACTACGACAGCGATTCGGACGACGATGCTATCATGATGAAGCACACGACAGCCAAGCATCGCACCTTGCCACCCACGCGCCGCCACAGCTACTCACTGCACACTGAAAGCAAGACGATTGCCATGCTGCCCTCTACGACGCTCAAATACCGCGACGACGCTCCCGACTCGCCCTTTCCCAGTTTGATCGGCTCTGCGATGAAGCACAGCTACCGGAGCCCGACTGTGCTGTCGCCATCTGCGTCTCAAGAGACTCTGCGGCCTTCCAAGGTGTCTGGCAGGCTGTTCTTTGCCGACGACGACAGTGACGATGATAGAATCGAAGTCGAAGGCATTGAGGAGGTCGTCCAGCAGCCAGCCAACGACGACGACGACAGCGACAGCGAGAATGATAGCGACAGCGACAGCGATGATAGCTTTGGCATGGCCATGGGCACTGCCCGGCGACGCACGGGCGGCCTCGTCTCATCTGCATCTACGTCGCGCCTTGGAGGCATGGGAGGTCTTGCCGCCAAGTCCATGTCTAGTGGCGGCGGCGGTGGCGGCCTAGGCGGCCTAAAGCGCACTACATCGACAAGCAGCCTTGCAGCAGAACCCTCTGGCATGCGGAGAACGGCATCGGGGATGTTAATGCCCAAACAAGGTGAGCCAGCTCGAGGTGATGATGAGCAAGAGCAAGACGAGAGCGAAGAGAGGAATGGGGGGCTGGTCGGTCGAGTCATTGATACAGTCAACACCGCCCGTGACATTATCTATGTGATATGGAACGTTGGCTGGAGGACATAATGTTTGTGCAGAGTACTGATTTTTTTTCTTTGTTTTTTCCCGTATAGGAGGACTCCTGTCATCTCAACTTCATCACCAGGCTCGTTGAGCGGATCTTACTGTCGGGGTTGCTTGTTTATGGCTGTGCGTTTTGAGCGTTTGTTCTTTCGTTTTGTACGTTGGCACTTGGGCAACATTACCACCCCTACAAACTAATACCCACGACACCGATCTATCGACCCATCAGGCTCGAAACACTCAGCAACGCATACTCATCACCATCAACTCTACATCCCGAACCATCAAAGCACGTCACCTACGATCTACTCACTCGCCACATTCTCATTATCCTAATTCTCACAAAGACGACTATCATCTTATCAAAATCCCCGTGGCACACATCGGGGCACTCGTCTTTCTTTCGTCACATCAGCATTATCAACGGAGTTTTTTCTACTTTTTACTTTTATCTCATCTACTGTCATTTTCCTTGTCTACCTTCACTCTACCTTTTCAGACTACTGTTGTGTTTCTGTCGGTACTGTCGGTTCTGTCGTTGCTACTATTGGCTTTCTTGTTTTCATCTTTTCATATCGGCATTGGGCAACGGGGTGTTAATGGGACAAAAGGGATTTTATTTTTACAACTGGATCGGAACGGCACAGGCCAATGGCAACGGCAAGGAAAGGAAAGGGTGGGAAATGGACGACGCGCGAGGTCCGGGTTACAAGACAGCGACAGAAAGATAGCAATCAATCTTTTCCTACATATCACAGCATCATGAGTCATGAGTGTCATAAGAGTCATGAGAGTGTCATTGCTTTATAGTACATTATCAAATACCTGTTCCAAACCGAATATACAAACGCAGATACAAGCGCAGTGAGATGCGAGGTCCTTTCCTTTTTCCTTTTAGATCCTTTTCCGTCCATCCCGTGTTTAGAATATGCTAGTTCGCATCGCCACGCGGCTCATCCTCGCCGTACACCTTTTTCGACTCGGTCACCTGGTCCTTGTGCATCCGCTCGGGTGACGGCGTCATGTCAGAGTCGGGCTTGCGCTCCACCGTGCCCAGCTTCTGGTGGTCGCGCTCAACCTTTTGCAGCTCGCGCTCCCGCGCTGTCATCTTTGCTTTTTCTTTCTTTTCCTCGGCCAAGGCTATACTGCGCGCGCGCATCGCCTCAAGGCGCTCCACGTGGCGCGCCGCCCGGGCTTCCTTCTCGGCCGCCTTGACTTTGCGGGCCTCCCGCTTCAATTTCATCTTGCCGGACTTGGTCAGCGGCACGGGCGCCGGCGGCGGCGTCATGTCGACGGCGTTGCCCGTGCGCCGCACAATGACGCGGTTGCCGTGCACGTCGACAAAGTCGAGCGCCACGGGGAAGACGTCGCCAATCTTGACGTCTTCGAGCGCCAAACGCTGCATGTCGCCATCGGGCATTTCATGCAAAGTGTCGTCGTAAAACTCGGTCTCTTTCAGGTCTTTCAGGTCTTTTAGGTCTTTTAGGTCCTCGCTGGCGCTCGATTTGGGGTCCTCGCTGGCGCTCGATTTAGGGTCTTTAGGGTCCTCGCTGGCGCTCGAAGCGCTCGGATTCAACCCGCCCAGCTCCATCAACGCGACGCGCTCAAACCAGTCGAGACGTCCCGTGATAATACCGTGCCGCGCGTTCACGGCCGTCACCAAAAACCGCAGGTTGCGGAACCCGACGCGGTGCTGCTGCGGCGGCACATCGGGCGTAAACAGCTTCTTCGACTTGAGGCCGAGCTCTTTGCGCACATGCTTCTCGCCGCGCTTGATCGACTTGCGCACGCGCCGCTTCGACAGCTTGCTGTCGTCGTGGAACACGGGCCGCTCCACCACCTCGACGAGCTCGCCGCCCTTCCACGCGCGCACAAGCGCCTGCAAAATCCACTGGTCCGTGCCCAGCCGGTTGTCGAGCGTGCGCATCTGGCGCTCGCGCACGCGCATCAGCGGCAAGATGTCGCGCTCCAGATCCTCGCGCGCAAACACGGCGCCCGCAATGGCGTCGTCCTGCTGGCGCTGCGCCTCCTTTTTCTCGAGTGCCTTGGCCAGACTGTCCTCGTCGCGCTCAACGACGGCGGTGTTGTTACCCAAAGAACTAAAAGCGCTCGACTCCCGGACCGAGCCGACACTGCCGTCCGAGTCCACGAACCGGTCCGTGTTTTCGGAATTGTCGGTATTGTTGGTATTGTCGGAATTGTCGGTGCCCCGGTTCATCTCCGCCCGCAGCGCCGACTCAATCTGCCAGTGCACCACGAGATCCGAGTACCGCCGCAGCGGACTCGTGACCTTGGTGTACCGCTTCACGCCCATGGTCACATGGGGTACGGGAACGGCCGTGATCTCGTCGGAGCCCAGCAGGCGCCGGAACTCGACGAGCGCGTCCTCGGGCGGCCGCTTGCCCTGCACCAGTTCCGGGTAGATGACCGTGCGCGCCAGCACCTCGAGCCGCTCCAGGTGCGGCAAGGCCGCCGGCTGGCCCCGGTAGGGAATGGCAATGTTGCGCTCGGCACACCAGTCGGCCGCCGCCTCGCCGGCCAGGCGCATAAGGCTCTCGACCATGCGGCTGGCCGCGCCCGACACGCGGCTGCAGCCCTTGCCCTGCAGCGCCAGCATGTGCGGCTGGATGCGGTAGTCGTCGCAGCCGTCAAAGTAGACCTGGATGTGCGGGTCGCCTTCGCAGCGGTAAAACGTCGTCGACCGCCCGCCCTTCCACGTGGCAATCGAGTCCGGCAGCGAGCCCACGGCCATGTAGTCCTGCGACGGGATCAGGCTCTGCGACTTGATCACGTCCGTGTACGTCATGTGCACCTTGACCTGCGGCCGCGGCCAGTACAGCGGCATGGCGCCCTTTTTCAGGCGCGACTGCCGCAGCATCGTGGCCACCATCATCAACATCCGTAAATCTTCCTTGTTCCGGTACGTGATGCTGTCCGGACGCGTCAGGTGGCCGTGGTTCGACGCGATCCGCTTCATGTCTTCCTTTGTGTGCGGCGTGCCCACCGCAAACGACGACATGCGCCACGGCAGGTCAATCGGCCGCGGCTGCGCCACCGGCGGCAGGCTCAGCAGCTTGCTCACCCTGACCTCTTCGCCCGACACCACCTCGGAACAGTCCTCGGGCGTCATGTACACGACCTTGCCCAGCACGCCGGGCCTGATCTGTGTGCTGATCACCTTGCCCGTCTTGCTCACGAGCACACTAACGGTCAGACACGGCCGGTCCGTCGCCAGAGAGAACTTTTTGCGCACAATCTCCTCGGGGAACATGGGCGACGTGAAGCCCGGCAGGTACGACGTCTGCGGCATCTGCTTGGCCATCTCGGCCAGCGCGCTGCCCGGGCGGATCCGCGACGCTGGATCGGCAATGTGGATGCGCACAAGGTAGCTCGAGCCATGCTTCCTGATGGAAATGCCGTCGTCCACATCCTGCGTATCGGCACTGTCAATGCAGTACGTAATGGCCTGCCACTTCTCGCGCTTGCCCTCGAAAATGTCCTCGGACAGTAAATCTTCAGGGTTGTGCGCCTTGTACAGCGCGCCAGCGTCCTTTTGAAAGGTCTCCGTCAGCCGGCTGGTCCGGTTGAGCGTGCCCCCGCGCTGCGGCGGCACGTCCGGCAGAGCCATGGCGTAGCGCGCCGGGATGTCCCAGGGCTTGATGTAGCCGACCTCCTGCAAAAACGTCCAGCCCGTCGACATGGTAAGGTACTCGGAGTCTTCGTAGCGCTGCGTGGCCCGCAGGATGGACGAGCCGATCCAGTGCAGCCGTGACGTCGACGAGAAGCGCTTGTAGCCGGCCCACAGGTGCATAAAGTGCAGCACCATAATGTCGTACGGGTACCAGTCTCGCACCTGCGGGTTGTACGCCGGACTCGCCGGGTACCCGTCGGCACCCATATTCTGCTTGTTCCAAATCTTGGGCTGCTGCATCTGTCTCTGCGCCAGCGGTACCTGTGCGTTGATCATCTTGGGGTCTTTGAAAATCTGGTGCGGCCCTCGCGTCTTGAACATGTTTGTATACGCCAGCAGCCGCTCCTTGGCGCTCTCCGACGACCGTTTTGGCCACGCCCCGTTGATCTTCTGCGGTATCGACAGCAGCATGCCATACGGCGACCAGTGCCGCGTCTTGCGGCTGTGGTCAATGGCCACGCGTGCATTCATGATAAACGCCGCAAGCCGGTGCCGCGTGTCGCCCAGATCGCGCACCTCGCCGTTATCTGGAATGTTGTCGCTTTCGGCATTGAACTCGCGCACAAGCTCCTCGACCTCGTTGACCATGTCCACGTCCTCGGGCGGCGACACCTGGAACAGACAGGTGCGGCTGCGGTTGGGCAGCATGGCTTCCGCATCCGCATCCATGTCCACGTCCGCGTCCACGGCGTCGGCAGCGTCGGCAATTTCGTTGGGGTTGCCCAGTCGGGACGACACCGGGCGGAAGGCAACATCGTCGGCGACAATGGCGCGGTAGATGGCGTACATGGCGGGCGCTGTAAACTCGTCCGGAGCCATACCGCCGCTATTGGCCTTGTCAATGTAGTTGCGCAGTGCATGGACATTCCTGTGGTTCAGACGCGAGCTCTGGGGGCCCGAAAACGAGCTCTGCTGGTGCCGGAACAGGATGGATGCCAGCTCGTCAATGGAAAAGTAGGCCTGCTTGTACAGCTTCAGAGACTCTTCCTTGGTAAAGGGCTTGGTCCAGCAGACGGGCACAGGCGTCGTCGCATGCAAGTAGCGCGGCGCAGGCGGCGGGTAGATGGCCTTGCGGATGATGCTGTACGCGTTGTCGAGCAGCGAGGCATAGGCCATATGGATGCTCTGCGACTGGTGCAAAAAGGCCTGCATCTTCTTCAGCAGGCCGGCAGCAGCTTCGCGCGTGGGACCCTTGCGCATGTCCTGGAGCGTGTTGAGCATCTTATTAATGCCAGCTATGCTCGTGTCGCTGGCTGGCGCGCCGTCCTCAGCCGTGCTCTCGTCGCCCTCCTCCCGGACCAGGGACGGCAGCGCGGCAATGGTGGGCTGCAGCTCGGCAAGGGTGGCAAAGTTGGTGACGTGAAACATGGTGTGGACGTTTGTGGACGCAAACCACTTGCCGGTATTTGTGTAGTAGTGGTCGACGCCGCGGAAGTTGCCCAGACACACGGCCAGCATCTGGACGCGCCACGAATCGGTGCTGACCTCGATGAGGTCACCGGCCTTGGGCGACACTACACCATACGGCCGCGCAAACATGGACTCGGGCGACATGGGGTCCACACTGTCGTGATTCGTCTGCCATAGCTTTACCACGTCCGGATCCTCGTCGCCGCTACCGCCGTCAATGTCCGAGCCCTCGGTGCGGAGGGTGGCCAGATCGTAGCTCTCAACGCGGGTCATTGCATTCTCAGTGGCACCAGCACGAGCAGCGTCGCGTGGCAGTGGTGCACTGCTCGTGACAGTGGCCTCTTCTTCTCCAATGTCTCGGAGATACTGTCGTATAGGTTTCCTCCTTGGCGCCGCTGTCTCGGACTCTGGATCCGGGATCTTGTTGCCGCCGTCAAAGCCGAGCTGATACGAGGCATGCCGGCGCGAAATGTTGGGTGTGGCGAGGAGAGACGCAGACGAAAGCTAGATCTGTTAGTACACTGTGGCTTATATATAACCTCTTCTCTTCTGACCTACCCTTGGCCTTGCTCGTGGTCTGGCGTTGGCCGGCGTCCATGTCGACAAGGCGGCGCGGACAGGCAGCCAAGCCTGGAGACATTGGCGACAAGCTGAGAGCCGGGTCGGCCGCCGACTTGCGTGAAGCTGCATTTTTACCACGAATTCAAAAGTACTTTTGAATTGTTGGGCCCGCCGTTTGTAGGCAAATGCAAATGTGTCGTCCAAAGTCGTCAATGGGGTCCGTCAAAACTTCTTGAAAATTTAAAATAAAAATCAAGATAAATTGAGAAATTCGCTGCAAGGCTACGTACTGGACAAGGTCTGTGATTGGCTCTTAATTCTCATTTAAACTCCACCGGGCTGCTCGTGTGGCACGCTCATTATGGCCAATGAGAGGCGGCGGAGGTCCAATGTAAACAGTCAGTTGCATTTTAATTTCTGTGCCAGGAAGGCGCGCTGTTGCCTCTTGTCCTTTTACAACCACAACCAACCCCTATTGCTGGGATTTGGAACAAAAGAGGGAAGAGCGAGTGCGAGTTGAAAGAAGAGAACAGGCAGGTGCGACCTAACATGACATCACACCTTTCCGTCAATTCTTGATCGGCGCATTCCTCTTTCCTCTGTTCTTTTTTGCCCTTTTGCCTTTTTTTTTGTCTCTTGCCTTTCGCATTACAATCAGGCAGCCAATTACTAGTCGAGATTCTGCCGCCCTACGACTAGTCGCTATTCTGCCGCTCACACCCGAAGCGACCAGGTCTTGATAACCTACCGGGACTGCCGGACTGTCGGACCACGACGATGGGCACAAAGCATCTCACCGAGGCGGATCGCCTTCGGGCGAGAATGCTCTTCTTTGACAGCGGCCTGTCGAAATCACGAATTTGCCAGCTGACGGGCTTCAGCCTGAACCAGGTCAAGCTGGCCATCCGCGAGAAGACGCCAAAGTCTCGGTGTGGACGGCCACCACGGCGCCGGCCAGGTGCGATACCAGTATCGGTACCAATGGCCACGTCTGCAGGACCGAGTCCGGGCACGGGGTATATGGCGGAACATTCAGGGATGGCACACGTGGCAGGCATGGCATCTGCCGGGGGTGACGGCTCGTTTGGACATGCACCAGGGGCCATGCCGGAAGCGACGGTGATGGACGTGGGCGCGGTATCGTCCCATCCAGGCGGCTTTTATCACCCGCAGCAGCATCATCACCACCACATGCAGCAGCATCACGACGCGCATGCGCAACATCAGCATCACCCGCAGCAGCCGCTTCCCCAGCTCCACCACCTGCATCAGCCACAGCACCATTACCAGGAGCACGAACAGCAGCAACAGCAGCAGCAGCTTCAGCCTCTCCATCCACAGTTGCATCAAGACCATCATAACCACCAGACGGCATCCATGCGCCACAAGTGGGAGCCAGAGTACTCGCCGTCGAGCTGCTATGCCTGGACATCACACCCAGCGCCGCCATCTACATCGTCGACCGTGTCCTCGGCCAGCACACACTACGGCAACTATGGACGCGCCTTGTCGCCGCCGCCGATCAGCTCGCTTCGTGCACCGTCGTCCTCGTCCTCGTCCTCGTCGCTGCTCGGCATTCATGCGCTGGCCGGCTACGACCGCGGCTATCACGACGGACACAGCAGCAGCGGGGGCAGCACCAGCTCACCTAATGGCCTGTCGTCGAGCATGTCGACGTCGTCGCTTGCATCGTCGGCCACTTCGTATTCATCCATGTCGCCGTCGCCGTCGGGCATCAGCCCGTCCATGAGCGGCCACGGCGGCTTCTCACTACCAGCCATTCTTGCCACGGCAGCCCGACCATGAGCAGAAAGCTCAAGACACCATACACCGATACGCGGTATAATTTCTAATATCTAATCCTCTAATCCTTAATCTTGAACACTCGTTCCCAGCTTCCAACTCACCTTTCTTTTGTTTCTTTTGTTTCTTTTGTCATTCTTCTTTATACTTTTTAATACCCTCATGGACGCTGCGGCCTCTACCTTTTATCATAGCATTTTCCTTTGTCTCTTACCCTTTTCTTCTCGTACAGCTTATACCACTTTGTTTTACATTCGATACCATGTACGTATATAGTTGGCATTTATTCTCTTCTCATCTACTCTGATACTGCTGACCGATTGGTCCCTATTTACTTTTGTGATATGTTTTGGTGATCTACCTTGTCTCAAGTGTCTCTCCATGTGTATTTGCTTCGGTGCCTCGGCACTCCTATTAGCACCCAGCACGGGAAAGCCGTCTCACAACCACAAGCAAGGTTGCAACACAGTGGGTATCCCCCGATGCTGTCTGCCTTTATCCGTAGACGGAGAAGCTCACGACAATCAAAGACTCTAGACTCTCGTCATGGGTCAAGGGCCTAGACCAGAGCGTCTATGCTTCTGGCAAAAGGGGCAGTCGTCGTGATACCACTCCGTACGGATTCCGCACGGATTATGCTTATGCTTAGAGTATGCTTAAGCACACGGATACCTACGGAGCATTTCGAGATTGGCAGAGAAGGTTAATCCCAGCAAGGGTCACAGAGCTCTCGTACGGATAGCTCCTCTCATTAATCAATCATTGCCAATTTCGATGGCGATCAGCACTGAGAGAGAGCTGGAGCCCCAGATTTGCACTGAAAGATGCTTGAACCTGTACGGATTAAATATCCTATCTTATGCTTGTTTTTTTCTACTCTCTGTCATGCTTCTGGATGCCAATGGGCTCTGGCAATGTCCACGATCGATCCGGGGTGTACGGAGTGCTGTGCTCTTCTGTCCAACGAGCCCATGGAACTTGCATCCCATTCATCACGGGTGTAGCACAGACCTTGTCAAAGTGTTACTATCTCCGACGAGAAGACCATAAGCTTACCACGCCGGCACATTTACAATTCTCCTTCATTTCATGGCCTGTCGTTGCAACACACCGACTCGAATTAACCTTTACGGAGTACAGGGCACAACGTTTAATGCCAGTACTCTGTATGGAGCACAGCATTCTCTTTTTCTTTTTCTTTTTCTTCTCTCAGTACTTCTTTATCAAGGGAGGCCGGTGGAGTGACAGCAAGGCATCCATTTATGCAGACACTTTGACAGCACAGTACGAGTCGTAAATACTACTCCTTACACCGCTGAATACAGCGTGGTATTACCCCGTAAATGAGTGGCTGTTCCTTTGGTTTACCGCCCCTTTTTCTTCCAGCAGGGCTTCTGGAGTCTTTCGATCCCTGGATGCCTGCGCTCTCATTAATGACCATTAA
Source organism: Ophiostoma triangulosporum (assembly GCA_029298705.1). NCBI lineage: Eukaryota > Fungi > Ascomycota > Sordariomycetes > Ophiostomatales > Ophiostomataceae > Ophiostoma > Ophiostoma triangulosporum. The sequence goes on along the minus strand of JANSLO010000009.1, from coordinate 717,818 downwards.
TCGCTCTTAGCCTCGGCCGTCTCACGTCTCACTTGGCAATCATTCCTCAACGGAGCCCTTCCGGGCGTTTTCACATTCCGGCTAGGCCTTTTCTTTGTCGAGGCAGTATTTTCAAGTACTCCCTGGATTCTTTCACAACCCCGCACCCTGGCACGTAACGTGAGCGAAGAGCTGGAGAGCTCTAAGCATATTTCGTAGGTGTTGTGCATCTTACAGAGTATGCTTATGCTTACTCCGTACGCCATTTGCACTCTGCCGGGCTGGCATATTACGACCAATATGTAATGTACTTTATTCGGTAACATCTTGCACCAATCTTATTGATCCTGCTGACTCGGCTGTCCGTTGCCGTCATATTCCACAGATGAAGAACACCTGCAGATCTACGACGAGTTGTTATTGTTGATGTCTCATCCCATCTTCATCCCGCATTCCGCCATTAGAGTTACACAACACAGATTAAGTTGTGCGATGCATTGCTCGGATTCTGTCCATTCGAGAATGCCGGCACTTTTGCTTAAGCATATATGTAGATGTACAAGTACACTCCTTGTCTTTTCAGCATTCACGAAAACGCCTATTTTCGTAAAAGTAATGCCATTTCTCAGTTAACAATAGGGGGAAATTGCTCCTCGTATATGCTTATCCCAGTTGATGCTAAATAGGCGCCTTCATAAGATAAGTAGCTCGCATCAAGCACCTTTTGAATTCTGATTTGCCGAGTCTGATTTGCCAGCGTCAGATTAAACGTCAACAGTACAACATGTATGCTTACATACATTACATATACTCCGTAGACCTGTGTTTATTTCAATGAATGCACCAAGTGGAACTGCTTCCTCTCAGTCTCAATCACCTCGTGATGCGCCGGCCGAGCTGCTACTGAGTACATATGCGCACTTAACGGCCAAGTAACGGCCAAGTATTAAGTTTAGGCTAGCGGGCGAGATGCCATTAACGCCAGAAGCTATGCTTATACGCCCCGCTTTTCCAGGGGTAATGAGCATATGCTTATGGTCTTAGTCGCGCAGTGCGAAATTAAGATGAGCAAACCGCCATGGACCAGGGCCGTGTCTGCACTTTTGCGGAGCTCATGTCGCTTAGCTAATTTCCCATGCCTCCGAACCACTCATTTTGAGAGTTTATGCTCTGCTTCGTGTCAAATTGGCTTGTCGCCGGCGTCTTGGGCTCTGGGCAGCTGGGCATCTGAGCGCTGGGCAGATCAGGTTGTTGATCAGCTTAGTAAGAATACACATGGAGTTGGAAGAGACTGTGCAGCGGCAGGTACGACAGACTCACTTACACGCAGGGATCCTCGCGCATGACTAAGACACTCGACGTCTCGAGTGCGCTTGATTCTCTGCGATTCTGTATCCGCGTACTCCGTAAATATACGTTACAGCCATTTCATAAGCATAAGCATACATAAGCATACATCCTGCAGCTCTTACCAGGGCATCGTCACCGCTATTCCATCATACGCTACGCTGCACAGAATCCGTCACCGTATTGATAGAGGCTGTCATCAACAACAGGGGCAGTCCCACTGTCCACCTGTTGTGTGGGTTCCAGTGTAAGTACTCCACACTAGTACCTTTCCGCTTACGCCATAGTCCATAAGCATACGCTTATGCTTAGTCGCTGCAAGTCGCTGCAAGTCGTTACAAATATGCACCACGACCAAAAGGACAAAACAACAGACGACTTGGCCCGTCGCGGTCACTGCCGTGCATGTATTGGTATTAGTATCTTGCAGGCTGTACGGATACGTCTTTGGCAAGTTCTCCTGCATAGCTCCGTGCTGCAGCATGATATATGCTCTTCAGTCGAGTTCTCCTCCTCGTCTAGGGCCCCATCACCTAGCTGCCCTTTAACAACGGCTCTTTAACAACTCATCAGTCACTTTTTCATACTCTATGCACTTGTCTATGAAAGCATATGTAAATGTACAAGAATCGCTTTCTTACTTCCTTGCTACTCCCTCTCAACCTCTTCCACGCACCAACCAGGTGCGGAATACCACCACCGTTCCAGGCCCGCGTCCGTGTCATCGCCACATAATCTTATCTCCTCGTATTAATGACTCCTTCTTCAGTACGCCCTACTCCGTAGTCCTCTCATTCCATAGCACCCTCTTCACCCGGAATACATCAAGATACATCCACCTTCCACCTTCCACCCCCCTATCTCACACCCCGGTCTCAACGCTGGCGTTGCCCCATATTCAAACTCTGTTTTGTCTCTGCAGCGTAGCATTCAGTCTGTACGGAGTTGTAGCCGTAGCATAATGTAACTATATTCAAAATGGCCTGGATCATAAGAGGCCATCTGTGCCCTGCTCGCTCCTCTTTTCCTTTTCTTCTTCTTTCCTCTTCTTCCTCTTCTCTTCCTCTTTTTTCCTTCTTCTCTTCTCCCCTTCCTCTCTCACCTCACTTCCTCATCTATTTACTGATGTTGTAGTCACCCTGAAAGCCATCTTTGCTTTCTTCCACTCGTTCATTCGCTTTCATTCAACTACCGCTTCACTCTTTCAGCGGGCATTCTTTTCTCATCGACGCGTTCTATACACCCCATCTTACTCCCTCGATAATTCGATAATCTCATCATGAAGGGCTCAATCTTGGCAGCTGCGGCTGTCTTTGCCGCCGGTGCCTCGGCGCGCCTTAACCACCGCCATGCCGATGCGCACAAGCTCTTTGAGCAGCGCGACGCCCCGGAGGAGCAGGAGCTCTGCACGACTATCATCCAGACCATCACTGGTGATTACTGTATGTTGTTGCCATTCTAGATAATCAGAATAGTTCACGTAACTAATGCGATATACAGACTGGGTCCCTACCCCCGAGTGCACGGACAAGACCGTTACCAAGACGGCCTCCACGAGCACCACCAGCAAGTACACCACTCGCAAGTACAACACCACCGTCCCGTACCCGACGACTGCTCCGGCCCCGACGACCGCCTCCGTGATGAACACGACCTCGATTGTTGTGCCCACTACCACCACTGTCGTTGACACCACCGTCGTTGTCGAGTCGTGCTCCGTCCCGACCCCCGCCATCTCGACGTGCACGGTGCCCGGCACCTACACCTTCCCGGCCACCACCGTCGTCGTCACCGAGACCACCACGGTCTGCGGCGCTTCGACCACCAAGGTCCCTGCCGGCACCCACACTCTGGGTGGTCTTACCACCGTTGTCACCACCGCGACCACTGTTGTCTGCCCCTATGCCACCGCTGAGACGCAGTCGAACGGTGTTGTGACCAGCCTCATTAAGGAGACCACCTACGTCTGCCCCTCGGCCGGCACCTACACCATTGTGCCCCCTGTCACCACTGTTTGCACCACCGATAAGACCGTCATCATCCCCGTTGTCACCACGTACGTCCCGGCCACCTACACGCGCCCCGCTGTCATCACCACCGTGACCGAGACCAGCGTTGTCGTTGTCTGCCCCTTCAGCATCCCCGAGACCGCCACCCCTGCCGTGCCCACGACGGCCCCTGCTCCTGCCCCGACCACGTCCACGACGGCTGTCGCCACCACTGCGCCCGCCCCTGTCCCGACTACGACGGCGCCTGTTGTTGAGGTTCCCACCACGGCTGCCCCTACCACGGCCGTTGTTGTCGCCACCACCTCCTCGTCGACCTCGTCGGCGCATGTCGCCACTGGCACCTCGACCGTCCCCAAGCTGGGCGGCAGCGGTGACCACTGGGCCATTACCTACACTCCTTACACCAGCTCCGGCCAGTGCAAGGGTGCCTCGGACGTCATGACTGACCTGACCGAGATCAAGGGCAAGGGCTTCTCCACCATCCGTGTGTACTCGACCGACTGCGACACCCTGCCCAACGTCGGTGCCGCTTGCGAGGCTGTCGGCCTCAAGATGATCATTGGTGTCTTTATCGCCGAGGCTGGCTGCGACAACGCGTCGCCCAGCGTCGCTTCGCAGATTGCTGCCATCAAGGCCTGGGCTAAGTGGGATCTGGTTGAGCTTGTCGTTGTCGGCAACGAGGCCGGTTTCCAGAACTACTGCACGCCCACTGAGCTCAGCAGCCTCATCGTCCAGGTCAAGACCATGATCAAGGAGGACGGCTGCAGCGTTCCCGTGACCACCACCGACACTGTCGGCACGTGGCAGAACCCTGAGTTCTCGGCTGCCATCTGCGGCGTCGTCGACGTCGTTGCCTGCAACGCCCACGCCTACTTCAACGCCGAGACCGCCCCGTCCCAGGCCGGTACCTTTGTCGCTGGCCAGCTCGATATCGTCAAGAACATCTGCGGCCTCGAGGGCTACGTCATGGAGACTGGTTGGCCCTCTGCCTGCGTTGCCAACGGCGTCGCTACCTGCTCCGATGATGACCAGGCCACCGCCATCAAGTCGCTCAAGGCTGAGCTTGGCGGCACTGTCGTCTTCTTCTCGTACTCCAACGATGACTGGAAGGAGAACGGCTCGTGCGAGTGCGAGCAGCACTGGGGCTGCGGCCAGCTCTTTTAAGTCCAAGGCGTGATGTAATGTACATCGCCTGGTAGACCATTCGTGTATACCGGGCCTATCTCGTCTTGCACTTTCCATTCTCATGTCCTTTTTTTTTTGTATACATGTTTCCTTTACATATGTATTGCATTTTGAGCCAGCAGCACGATCAATGATAACACTCTTCCCGCTGTCCATTTCCGTGGCTATCGTCTGTTTGCTCTCTCTCTTCTCCCTCCCTCCCCCTCAACCCAACGGCAGAGCGGCGTTGCTGTTTACCATGTATATGATATATGACCTTGCCAATTGATTTTTTTGTCTCTGTTCTTAAGGCGAAAAACAAATCACATCTCCGTCTCTGCTCTTTCTGTCTCGTATGTCCCAAGTGAACGTGTCTGCCTATTATGTCTCACCGTCATCATTGCTCGTCACACCCTCGACCATATTTGTTGTGTTGTTGTCTACCGCATCTAACTAATATGGGCCTATTGTCTTGGGCGTTTCTAAGCATAATGTTTGTTGCTCGCTACTTTCTTCTCATGTTTTTATAACTATAGATGCTTTTGAAATCAAATTGTACAAGTTCAACAGTCAAAGCCCTCAGAAAATACAAACAGAAGAAATCCAGATGAAATCTATGAAGAAATATAGACCGGGAAACAGAAGAAGTACAAAAGAAACAGAAGAAGTACAAAAGACACTGAAGAAATACCAAGAAACTGAAGAAATACAAAAGACACAGAAGAAGTACAAAAGAAACACAGAAGAAATACAAGAGAATAGAAGAATTTTAAGAAACAAAAGAAATTCAGAATAACCCACGACAACGGCTTGTTCAGGAAATAGGTTTCATTTCACACATCATCCAACTCGCAACCAATTCAATTATACCGCCGCCCATTGACATGACATCCCATTATGCTTGACTATTCCAACAGATTTACTGCTAGCGATCTTGATCACTGACTCGGTTCCGTGTTGTGCGAGGCTCGGCTCGGCGTACTTGGCGTTCCTGGCAAGTGGTGGCAATGTAAGATGAACTAAGATCACGTGCTACATCACGTCATATCATTTCCTAATGCAGTTATATCATTCCTTGGGTCGCCACCAGAGGAACGTATCATGCTTTCTATGAGACAATCTATCGACTGCATCCTCATGGTTCATTGTATTTACTCTCTGACAATCTGATTGCCAATCCAGGCTAGACACCATACATTTGATCGAGAAGCACCTATGAGTCAGTCATACGGAAGCTCGTTGGGAGGAGCTGACAGCCTTGGATCTGACGACCAAGGCTAACAAACCGATCGACAGCGTATCAGCGTAACGGCTCAAACGGACATAGATCTTGCAGCACTGCGCCGAAACCGGGCCAGTAGATGCTATATCACACTTGATTGACAGTCATATACAGTCATCCAACGACTCGCTTTGTCTCGAATAAATTTCAAAGATGGCTGATCCCCCGGATTACGACATGCGAGATGAAGAGGATGAGTGCGACAGCGGGGAGATGAGCCAACACGACGAAGCGCCGCAGTCGCAGCCGCAGCCGCAGCCGCAGCAGCAACAACAGACAAAGAGAACCCGCGTGCTTCTCAGCTGTGCTCCGTGCCGCACATCCAAGCTCAAGTGCGACCGCGCGGCGCCGTGCGGGAACTGTCTCAAAAAAGACCGCGTCGACCTCTGCCAGTATGCGCCGCGGTCAAAGAAGACAAGACCGGCCAAGGGCATGGCGGCCCGGCTGCGGCGGCTCGAGGGGATGCTGCGCGGGATGATGGACGACAGTACCGCGGCAGACGTTGATGGCACAGATGGGTTCAATGGCACCGATGGCATCAATGACACAAAAGGCATCGATGGCACAGATGGCATCAATGGCACCGACCAAGGAAAGACCCCATCTGCACCACGCAGCCGCGTTGTGCGTGGACAGCGAGCAACGACCTATGTCGGCGCCACGCACTTCATGGCCATGCTGGACGACATTGACGACCTCAAAGCGTACTTTGAGGACCCACAAGACGAGCTCGACGACGGGACCGGCTTGGAGACGTCGGCCGAGTTTACGGGGATCGAGAGTCTCATGATGAGCGCGGGCGCGGGCGCGTCACCTCCCGGCCGGCTGCGCACCAAGGGCGACCTGCTGCGGATGATGCCGCCGCGCAGCATTGCCGACCGGCTGATCACGCGCTTCTTCAGCTCGCACACGCCGTCGCACCACGTCCTGCACCGCCCGACGTTTACCAAGCAGTACAAGGCGTTTTGGAACGACATGACCCATGTCGACACCGCCTTTCTGGCTGTCATCTTTGTCGTTTTGGCGCTGGGCATATACTTTTCCACCTTCTCGTCGCCGCACGAGCTGGAGCTGGACGGCACCGGCACGACCCCTGCCGAGCGGTACCGGGCCTACCGCACGGCGGCGTCGTGTGCGCTGACGCTGACGCGGTTTGCCAGTCCCAGCACGGCGACGCTGCAGGCCATGGTGATCTTTGTTGAGGCCGAGTTTCTGGTGAACCGCGTGAGTCAGACCAACTGCTACCTGCTGCTGGGCGTGTGCATCCGCCTCATGCTCAAGATGGGCCTGCACCGCGACCCGGACCGGCTGCCCAACATTTCGGCGCACGAGGGCGAGATGCGGCGGCGGCTCTGGAACCTGGCGATCCAGCTGGACCTGGTTGTCGCCTTCTACCTGGGCCTGCCGAGCATGATCCACGGCATCCCAAGCGACACGGGCTTCGTGCACAACCTGCTGGACGACGACTTTGACGAGGACACGGCGGTGCTGCCGCCGTCGCGGCCCGCCCCCGAGTACACCACCATGAGCTACACCATCTTCAAGAGCATGGTGTGCCGCGCGTTCGGGCAGGTGGCGCGCCTCGCGCACGCGCTGACGCCGCCGTCGTATGCGGACGTGATGCGCACCGACGCGATGCTCGAGGACACGTGGAGCCAGGTGCCGCCGTTTATCAAAGTGCGGCCGGTCGACGACTGCGTCGCGGATCCGCCGCTGCTTGTCGTGCAGCGGTTTGGCCTCGCGTCGCTCTACCAGCGCAGCCGGTGTGTGCTGCACCGGCCGTACCTTCTCGAGGATCAGGGTCAGGTGCGGCCGGAGCATGCATACTCGCGGCGCGCGTGCCTGCAGTCGGCGCTGGCGCTGCTAGCGTACCACCAGGCCGTGCACGACGCGACGCAGCCGGGCGCGGTGCTGCACCAGACCGGGTGGTTCATCAAGGGCCTGGGCATGCACGACTTTTTGCTCGCGGCCATGATTGTGTACATTGTTGTGCAGAACGAGAGCAAGTTTACGCCGGAGCTGGTTGTAGGTAGTGAGAGTGCGAGTGCGAGTGCAAACAGTGCAAGAAGCGTGAGTGCGAGCGCGAGCGCGAGTGCAAATAGTGACAGAAACAGCACCAACACGTCACCGTCAGCCACCAGCACAACAGCCACGACCGCGACGTTGTCGTCTAACGAGACACCCAACTACGGATCGCACGCCAGCCTGCCCGTCGCGCGCAGCGTGCTTGTCGACATGCTGCGGCGGTCTCATGCGATCTGGGCCGACGTGGCACAGACGGACAGCGATGCGGTCAAGGCGGCCGATCTCGTGGGCGTGATGCTGCGCAAGATTCACGCAAACGACGTGCGCGAGCACGGCTGCACACCGAATTGGTCGCCGCCTGCCGATCCGCAGGGTTGCCAACCGAGCAGCACACAGAATCGCCCGACACAAGAGCCTTCGCCACAGGACGATACCGGATACACCTTGGCGGCGGACTGCTACGGCGGGATGATGCCTCTGTCAGAACTATCAGAAACCACCCTCCAGAACCGTGAGCCTTTCTCGACCACGCCTAAAACGAATTGTACTAACTCGATAGTCGGCATGGAAACACCAGTACCGTACATGCCCGCACCACTTGGCTCGCTGCCGACGCTTCCGACGGCCAGCACACAGATGGGCTTCTCACGGCGCGATCTGGTGCCTTTTGTGCCGCCGGGACAGACGCCGGCCGATGCTGTCGGTACAGGCCCCCTTGTGACTGAAGACGCGCCGACGTCCTACGACGCGTGGATTCCCCTCGACTTGGACCACATTAACTGGGTAGGCAGCCTCTTCATCTACCCTTGCCTCTACGACTTCAAGACACTAACAAACAGAACACGGTCGACACGGGCATCCGGGTGAGCAGCCAGCCGACCAACGAGTGGACGACGGCCGACTCGGTACTGGCCGACATCAACTATGCGGCGTCAAGCCTCTGGGACCATCCAGGACTGTGAATGTCTCTGTTCTGTCAAGACAACCGGTACTCGACCCACGCGAGTTTCGAAAACGTATTGCAAACAAAATAAAGCATATCGTAACACAATTGGTAAAAGCCCATCATACATCTCCAGCCACCACGATTTGTTGGCCGCTGTCTCGCCTTTGCGTTGTTATCTGGTCCCTCTGTTGCGATGCCTGTGCCGTGCGCTCTGCTAGTTCTGCATCGTCGATATTCCGATTCCGGTTCAACCACCGAGCTCAGTTGCAAATGTGCCGCCCGACTGTACACCCATCAATCTCCAGTTGCTATGTGCCGCCCGACTGTAGAAATCGTTTCTCAGTGGCACGGTCAGCCTCTCAAGACATCTCAGCGCTTCTAAGCCTGTCGAGTTCCGCTATATTCTGGTCGGCCTGTACACGAAACCGTACGGCGGCCCTCTGCAACTTCTTGATCTTATAGACGATTTTGTCGTCTTTGCAGTCTTTTAGTACGCGCGAAAGATCGTCATTCAAGCGCTCCAACTCCTCTAGTGTTCTCGGCGTATCATCAAACGATGGAGAAGAGTCATCGACGTCACGGTCCGGGGTACCACGATCGGTACCACGCTTCTTAATGCGGACTGTATTGTCGATTATTGAAAACCCATGCCGGTGGGCGAAGCGTTGCACCCATTTCGTACCGACTTCTGGGCAGTCTTGCACACCGGGCTCAGCTTTGCGCTGGAGGATATTGTTTGCCGCCTGTACGACGCGGCCAATGTGTACAGTCAAATAGGAACGGTCACATTGCTCGATATACTGACAGAGACCAGCCTCCTCGTCCACGGTAAGTTTCCCGTGTGTTCTGGGCCTGCCATGGCGTGGTCCGATGCCTCGCCAGCGTCGTGAGAGCAGGCGCTGGTCGACACCGAATTCTTTTGACAGAGAAGTGAAGGAACGCGTTTTGTCGGCCGTTTTTGCTGCCAGCGCGAGCGCCAGCGCATCCTCCACAAAAGACGCGTCGGGATTCATTGTTGGTGGTGTTGTCGCGTAAAGCGTGATGCAGTTGAGTTTCGATGGACCATAAGGGTGTAAGCATATGTACGGGCACCCACCGGGAAGGTGGGACGCGTAGATGGACATAACAAAGTTGCCCATACAGTGTGTTGTTTATAGCTAGCCAATTGGCACTGTATCATTCCGTCCTACGTTACATAACAGACAGAACACGGTCGATACGGGCATCCGGGTGAGCAGCCAGCCGGCCAACGAGTGGACGACGGCCGACTCGGTGCTGGCCGATATTAACTATGCGGCATCGAGCCTCTGGGACCACCCAGGACTGTAAATGTCTCTGTTCTGGCAAGACAACCGGTACTCGTACCATGCTCCCACCTTCCAGGCGGGTGCTCACTACCCTGATGTACCGTGCAGCTTAATGGTTCGAATCGAAAGTTATCGTGAGTTTTAAAAACGTATAACAAATAAAATACAGCATATCGAAACACAATTGGTAAAAGCCTATCATACATCTCCAGCCACCGCGATTTGTTGGCCGCTGCCTTGCCTTTGCGTTGTTGTCTGGCCCCTCTATTGCGATGCCTGTGCCGTGCGCTCTGCTTGTTCTGCCTCGTTGATATCTCGATTCCGATTCATCCACCGAGCTCAGTTGCTATGTGCCGCCCGACTGTAGAAAGCGTTTCTTAGTGGTACGGCCAGCCTCTCAAGATATATCAGCGCGATTAAGCTTGTCGACTTCCGCTCTATACTCGTCACCCAGTATACACATCTGCAAGGCACCCTTCTGCAACTTCTTCATCTTATAGACGATTTTTTCGTCTTTGCAGTCTTTTAGTGCGCGCGAAAGTTCGTCAATACAGCGCTCCAATTCCAACCGCCTTTGTGATTTCGGCGTCTCATCAACCGGCGAAGAAAAGTCATCGACGTCACGGTCCGGGGTACCACGATCGGTACCGCGTTTTTTAATGCGGACTCTACCGTCGATGACTGAAAACCCATACCGGCGGAGGAAGCGTTGCATCCATTGCGTACCGACTCCCGGGCAGTCTTGCATACCGGGCTCAGCTTTGCGCCGAAGGAAATCGTTTGCCGACTGTACGAGGTTGCCAACGCGTACACTTATATTGGAACGATCACATCGCTCGACATACCGACGGAGAATAGCCTCCTCGTTCACGTTAAGTCTCCCGTGTGTTCTGGGCCTGCCATGGCGTGGCCCGATGCCTCGCCATCGTCGCGAGAGCAGGCGCTGGTTGACACCGAATTCTTTTGACAGAGAAGTGAAGGTACGCGTTTGGTCGGCCTCTTTTGCTGCCAGCGCGAGCGCCAGCGCGTCCTCAACAGAAGACGCGTCGGGATTCATTGTTGGTGGTGTTGTCGCGTAAAAGTTGATGCAGTTGAGTCGATTTGAACCATAAGGGTGTGTACATATGCTTAAGGGGGAGCACTCACCTGTGGATCGTGGGACAAGTGATGAAGAGTCGCCCATACAGTGTGTTGTTGATACTGCTAATTGACACTGTACATTCCATCTTACGTTACATAATATCCAGCAGCCGAGTTCATTCTATTTAACAAGAAAGCTCTGCACACGAACTCGGCCAATCAGAGCCGCCTCTCCAGTCTAGCAGTTGGTGTTAGTGATTGATTTAGACAACGGTTAGACAACCGCAAGGCTTGGCCTATCACAAAGCGCGGCAATGACAAAGACAAACGATAAGGCGTGTACATGAGGATACAATTGATAACTATATAGTAATAGAACGAGAGCAAATCCACTATGCTCTCGTGACCATAAGAAATCAATTAGAGGGCTGGCTGCTGGCTTCTTGGCTTTGGCTGTCTTGCTGGATTGTATTTGGTCGGTTAACGTATCGTGTCTTTATGTGTTTATTCGGTACAGTGATTACATAATATCACGTGCCGTAAATCACTAGTGGGTCACAGCAAATCCCGACTCAGTACACCGAAGAGTTCTCAAACAGGCAGGTGTAGACACTTCAACACAGCATCATCACGATGTCAATACCACATTTTACACCCATACATAAGCATACATAAGAATATGAAACCGGTGTGCGTTATTAGGAATAGTGCAGCTTGTCCACTACGCCCCTCGTGGCTACCGAGTAGATAAAGCATAATTACATCTGCACGTTCTTCTACTCTCCAGCTTTTGCGCAAAACTTTTTGCATGTAGTGCGGTCAGCAAAAGGAGAGGGTTGGGATCGCCGGATGCTATGGGTATCAGGACGCTCCTCGTCTCTAAGCATACATATACTCTGCCCCTGCATTCTGTATTCTTACATCCTGTGTCAAAAACTTACATGCACTGTCATAGCTCAGAACCCGCTCGGTATCGCACCATCGCACCACATCGCCCCTTAAACGTGCTGCATCGTCATAGCTCGTCGGTGACATCACGCGACGTCACGAGTGGACATGGACTATCAAACACGGACAGATCCATTGCAAGCCGAGCTGTTGGGCCGTTGTTCTTTTGCCTAAATTCATCACTGGACAACACACCCTAGAACCACAAGGCGCAAGACACGCGGACTGCCTCTGCAGCCCAGGCAGCCCAGTCTAGGCCCGTCTGACAGCACGTTTTGGCTGGATGGTGGTTCTCCTTGAGGAAGGCTATTACTTAATGACAAGCAAATCGGATTTAGCAACCTTTCCCCATCAGTTACGGAGTATGTCCTTTCCCTCCCCATCAGAGTACGGAGTACGTCCTTTCCCTCCCCATCAGCTCACGGAGTACGGCACCTTTCCTGCTCTCAAAATTCACGGAATAAGCTTCCTTTCCCGCTCATCGTATCTACGGAGAACGGAGTACGCCGTTCAAGAGTCGCCGACAAAGACACCGTAGTCGAATTACCCCTCTTTCAACCTCTGGCATTTGAAAAGACCAGCTAGCCAATCACAGCGTGTGCGCATCCAGACACTCTTATCAGATTCACCGCAACATAGCGTAGAAAGCATTCCAATCTGAGCATCTTGATGACATAATAAACAAAGAGAAGGGCCGTTCTGTATTTTACCTGTATTTTGTAAGTAATGGCATAAAACCTTGCCAAGATACAACATACAAAGGACAGATAACACGTTGACAGCTGATATGAGTAAACAGTATGTGCCATACTTGATCGAGATTGTCTCCGTTCTTGTTTCTTCGTCTGTTGTCTGTTAATTACAAAATAATAGCAATATACATATAGGAGACAACAATCTCATGTGATACAAACGATGCACTGACAACAACTGTAACTTCTTATCTTGACTCCATTCGTTGACCGCTCTCCATTGCCGTGCAACACGTCGACGCGATTGCTGTCCTCTGTCGTCTGTTGTCGTCTGTTGTCTGTTGTCTTCTGTTGTCGTCTCGGCCGTACTCTTGTCTTTTTCCTCTCCTCTTTCCACACTACTCTCCACATCCACCGCGTTCTGGCTTCTCTTCTGGCTTCTGGCTTCTGGATCTAACCGTCCCCATCTTCATCTCCATCCACCTCTCCGTCTCCATTTCTATCCATCTCTATCCGCCTACATCCACCTCTATCTACTCCGTACTTCCATACCTCATCCACCTCATCCAACTCCATCCGCCGCCATCTCGTCGAGTGGACCAACAGAAATACTCTCCCAAAGCACCATCGCTAAGCATACAGCCGACTCTTGGCTGTCTCTTGGTGTTCTAGCATCAGCCTTGACTCCGTAACTCTTCGGCCCAAAGCATCACACGACATCCTCGAGACGACCAGCTGTGCAACTACTCGCCTCAACCTAGCCCCATTGACCTGTTGGCCAGTAGCAGCGCCTCTCAAGATCAGCCACGCATCGCAGCTGTTAGCTATCCGTACGTCAACGTGAATCTAGCTTTCTTCGTCTCGCCTGCCCCTCTCGTCTTTAACATCTACCGTATGCTCAGGTGCTATTGTTTATTGTATGCTTTATTACCTCAACTCCCTTTACTCTCGTTGCTCTTTCTGTTGTCGCACTGTGGCACTGTCCGATTCAGCTTCTACACCAACCAAGCTATTCACAGATCTCACGATCTACTGTCACACATTATTTTATGCCGTTCATAACCTCTTTACTCACTTCTTCTTCTTTTCTCACCCATGTTCCTAAGCATATGCTTACTCCGTACGTAGACAGGCACGTCTAACAAAATCTTCTTACAGCCCCCGCTTCCTACCGCACGTCGTCCTCCTGTCCGCAGCGATTGGCCAGCCTCCAGCTCGATCTCTCCAGCCATGAACACGACAAGTAGAGTCAAGGAGTATGCTTACTCTTGCCCGGCTCAACCGCACTCGGTAAGTTTCTTCTTCTCATGCTCTCCACCAACCTTCTTCTCCACACTCTGCAGCCCCCCTTACTCTACAAGTACACCGTGGCTCCGTACCACTACCTCACCTAGCTCTATGCTTACAAGTACACCGGCTGGCCCAAAGCACAGGAAGCTTTGCTAAAGAGGGCCGTGCTCTCCTCAGCCCGCCCGCACCTCCTCTACCTCTAAAGTACCTCTCTCCGTCCTCTGGCATTCTCTACTCCAGATATACATATAGACATACACCTCACCTTCGTGCACACCCCTCCGCCCGTTTGTCCCTGTCCCTGTCATCCATATCACGTTCTCAATAACCTGCATATCGTCATCGACCTTCCCCTCTCATCGCACCACTTGCACCACTCTTATCGCACCACTGAGTGTGTGCAGCTTACCTAAGCGGCATACGTAGGAGCTGGGCAACGCAACGTTGTTCTTTACTGGCTTGATATCTTATCACTGCCGCCTTGACCGACAAAGCTGTTATCTTTTTGTTTGCATAAGATCTAGCTTTTGCCTCCCATGTCCATTGTTCACTTTGCCATCTCGTGCCTGTTCTCGCCCCGCAAATGACAAAAGACCACAAATAGAGATAGTCATCCAGGACCCACTAACACAGAGGCACGTTTGTCACTAGGATAAAAAACGACGCGAAAGAAGAGCCGAAAATATTTTAAAAAAAAGACGAAAAAAGAAAAGCTTTCAGTCTGGCAATCAGTTGCCCCTCAGGGTTCACGCGGAAAGAATCAAACTGTCGGAAACTAAAACAAGAGCACGATTGCGACCCCAATATCGAAACTTTTTTTTGCGAGCGATAAGCAACACGACGAGAGCACGTCGCCACGAACCAGATATCATCACAACAGACGAGCACGACTCTTAAGATCTTCAACAGACGGGAGATTTGCAGACGTTGTCCCCACCATAGAAGGATTCTTTTTTTTAAAGAAAGAGGAGAAAAGAAGAGAAAAAAGAAAGGGAAAGGAACAGAGAAGAGAAGAAAAAAGAAGAAGAAGAAGAAGAAAAAAGAAAAGAAAACCCGACAAGAGAGAAACGGGAAAAAAACCCCTACCACAGCTTTGTTCTCGTATCTCCCCATATCGCATATCTCATATCTCACCCTCCTTATTCTCTCCATCTTATCCTCCTCAATCTTTATCTTTTATCACCTTTTATCTTTATCCTATAATCTTCCTCCTCCCTTCCCCCTCTTTCGAACATACCCCCAGACCAACGACACAAGCTTGCACATCACATCATATCACATCACCTATCACATTAACTACCAACTCGTACACAACTCTCACAACACAGCGCACAATACCAGTACCTGTACATTCTCGGTACACACCACACTATCCGAAGCGTGCTGTCCCGCGAATAGTCATACCTTGCCACCTCCTCTCCTACCCTCTGAGGTCCCCTTTCCTTTCTATTGTATTACTTTTCAGTTTATACAACTACCCTCTCATAGCCCTTCAAATGCCTGGAGGACTTTTGGCGGATCTTGCCATACGGCCAGCTCCGTTTAACAACAATCCCAGCAACAATCCCGGCGCCCCCAACGGTATCAATGGTATCAGCGGTATCAACGGCATGAACGGCAACAACGGCATCAACGGCATCAGCAGCAACAGCAACAGTAACCCCAGTAGCCTCAGTAACAGCATCAGCGCCTCACGACAAAACGGCACGCCTGTCATACCCAACGCAAAACAAAACGGTGCTACCATTGCCCCTCCCAACGCAAGGCAGAACGCTGGCATCCCCAGCGCAAGACAGAACGGTGCTCCCATGATCATTCCCATCCGCACCGGCAATCACGGCCACCACAAGCACGCCCGCTCCTCCTACTCTGACGCATCATCCCCTCTCTTTGCAAGAAAAGACTCCTTCACCTTCCGGCCTGCTAAGCGCTCCATGCCGGCACCCGGAAAGACCATTGCCGTCATCAACGCTAGCGGCCGTCAGGCAGCTTCGCTGATTCGCTATGCCACTGCTGTCGGCTACCATGTCCGCGCACAGATGCGCAATCGTCTGGGTGTCATTGCTACCGAGGTTGCCACAAATGAGAATGTAACCGTCATCGAGGGCGAGCTCTACACCCGCCTGCCGCGCTCCGACTCTGACAAGGCAAGAGGCGTGTCGCTTGCCGACGATGTCGACGTCACGGCCGACAGCTCCGCTCTTTCCGGCATCGGAGTCAACCATGACCTGATCAACGACCTCTTCCGCGGCACCCAATTGGCTTTTATCAACACCACCTTTTATGGCGACGAGCTCAAGATCGGCAAGGCCATTGCCGACGCTGCCAAACGGGCAAACGTCCAGCACTTTGTCTACTCCTCCATGCCGGACCACAGTGCGTACGACAAGTCGTGGCCGTCGCTCCCGCTGTGGTCCGACAAGCACCTTGTCGAGGACTACATCTACTCCATTGGCCTGCCATCGACATTTGTCTACACGGGCATCTACAACAACAATTTCACGTCGCTCAAATACCCTCTTTTCTGCATGGAACTGCAGCCTGACGGCTCCTTCTTGTGGGAGGCGCCCTTCCACCCGGACGCCAAGCTGCCATGGCTCGACGCCGAGCACGACGTCGGCCCGGCCATTTTGCAAATCTTCAAGGACGGCGTCTCCAAATGGGGCAAGGGCCAGCGCATTGCGCTCGCCTACGAGATGCTATCGCCCCGCGAGGCCTGCAAGGTCTTTTGGAGTGGTGTCGGCCGGCCCGTGCACTACAAGCGGGGCCCCATCAAGCTCAAGGTACCGGTGCCCGAGGGCTACCGCGCACAGCTTGTGGCGCTTGAGAAGCTCTTTATGCTCGGCGGCGACGATGCCAGCAAGCAGCCACCATATTTTGGCGATGCCAAGCTCGATGCCGATGTGCCCACGGGCGCGCTTGGTCTTTGGGAAGGCCCGCGCGGACTCGAAGAGTATGCGCGCGAGGTGTTCCCGCTGGAAGAGCATGCCAACGGCATGACGTGGATGCTGGAAGAGGACGACGACGAGCCGCTCACCGAGGAGCTGGTCGGCGGCGAGCGTGTCGACGGCAGTGCTCCGGCGCCAAGCTGCAATTGTACGTTGAACGGCACGGGCAATGGGACGGAGAATGCCGTTGACGACGACGAGGACGACGAGGACGATGAGGACGACGGCCTAGTTATGCGTGTCACGGCCAGAGATGATGAAGAGTGGCTGCCATAGGAAGGCAGCCACAGTCTCCCGGTTATCTGATTTCTGCTTTTTGGCTTTTTGGCTCTTTCTTTTCCTTTTCTTTTCTTTTTCTTTACATTAACGTCAGAGTATCATGGATCTACTGCATTGTTCGGAGCATTGGCGAGCGCGTTCGGAATCTACCACAACACAAAAGTTTTCATTTTCTGCTTCCTGTTCCCTATTTTAATTATATAACTTGTTCCTCCTCCCCACGAGTCATGTATGGCGTTTGGTGACAGATTGTCCAAGGTGGAAGGCTACAGCTGGATGAGAGGACATGTACGGCAAACGTGTGGCCGACTTATGATTTATGGAATGAATAACGATACGATCCTCACTGGGCTTGATGACGTTCTTTAAACGACATGATATTGACGTCACCTGTCATTCTTACAAGACTGCACAAGTATAATCATGTTGTATCTGATATAGAGCCGAACAAACAATAACAAAACCGAGACCCTAACGCCGCTATGATAGACAAAAAACAAAAGACACAAGAAGAGCTCTGCCGACACGCCCCGATCCAAGATCAGGCTGTCGGCGCGCCTGGCAGGTTCTCAATCACGTACTTGCCCTGCGCCACGCTCATAATAGGAACACCCGGCACCTTGCGGATCCGCCGCTTCAGGTCCCGATCGTTGGTCGCCACAATGTACGTCCGGTGCCGCACGATGCGGTCAAAGATGCAGTCGTCGGCGTAGATGCCTTTGTGGGTGCACTTGCTGCGTTCCCAGCGTTCGTCGCGGGCGATTTTGAGGGCGATGCGGTACTTGGGGCCGAGTTTTTCGAGTTCGGCCATGACGCAGTCGGTCATGATGGGGCGGCAGGTAGCGTAGAGGCAGTCCATCTGATGGTTAGCAGCCGAAGGCGAGCGAGCAAGCCGTAGGCAGCGGCAAGATCAAGCGAGCCGAGGCGGCGCCGAGCGAGTGCAAGATCAAAGCGAGCCGTAAGGCGAGCGAGCAAATCAAGCTCGCAATCAAAGCTCGGAAATCAAAGCTGCAAGCGCAGATCAACATACCATGGACTCCAACAACGGCAGCTTCCGCTGCACGGTATGGGACAAAAAGTTTGTATCAATAAGCACCTGGTACGGCGCAACCAGGGCCGTGTTGGCCTTGTGGAAGAGCGAAATGGGCATTTGCGGGCTGTCCATTAGTACAAAAGAATGCAGCAGAGGAGACGAAAACACTCACATCTCCCGAATCAGCTCGGGAGCGGCCTCGGCGACCTTTGCCTTTGCACCCTCGGCGCCCTTGTCCTTGTTCTTCTTGAGACGGTTGTCCTTGAGGCTGATGAGGCGCTTGACCTCGCCAAACTTTCTGTTCTTTTTGGCGACACCCATGGTCGGCGTCAGTCGATGGACGTGGTCGGGGCGGTGGGTGGTGGAGGCACGGGGACGGATCGATGGAAGGCGGACCGGTAGGCAGATGGGCAGAGGTTGTCGTATGGAGGTCGTATGAGTTGTCAAGTGGTGGTGATTGACGAGCAAAAGGTTTCGTTATCGCATTTGATGATGATCAGTATCGCAGAAAAAAGATGCTTATCGCGATAAGACAGGCGGAGTGTGAAGTGTATACAGTGTATACTACATGATGTCAACTCACACTGTCTCGACGACATTTTATTACATAATCATCAACAACATTGAAGTATTAAAGAGGGTTCGCCCTCGCATTGCGGCTTCAGATGCTGGCTGGGCCACCATGCGCCAGACACGTGCTACGTCCGGCTCCATGTTCCTCGTCAATGGCTCTCCGGTTCACTGGAAGTCCAAAAAGCAAACCGTCACAGCCGCTGACACTGCTCGTCTTTGCGACATGGTTCGCGATCACTATCATGAGATCTGGGGATCGCCTCCAGCTACTGTTCCTCTACTTATGGACAGTCGCTCTGCACTTGCCACCATCGCTGGTGTCGGCACTAACCCCCGCAACCGCCACTCTCGCCAAGTTATCAACGCTGAGTACATCAGCACCGACGACATGCCTGCTGATGGCCTTACCAAAGCACTGGGTGCCGTGAAACACACCCACTTCATGGACCTCATCGACATGGCACGATGATACTCTTCTTTAACCCTAACCCTAATTCCACACAGACGTATATGTAGTTCATGCTTTCCTCCAGATAGAACAGAACAATTGATCTTCATCCCTCTTGAATACTTTATCTACCACGATGACGACCTATCCATCGTGAAAACGGTGTCCTGCTGCACGGCGAGAAGTATTGATATATGTGCCACAATACTTCTCGCCGTGCAGCAGGACACCGTTTTCACGATGGATAGGTCGTCATCGTGGTCCTTTGGAATGGGCTGCTTCTGCTGAGTCTGGTCATGAGAGTCATCACTGCTGTCTGACTCATCGTGCGATTGTGCAGGCTCCTCGGCCGTCGGGGCCGATCTGGTCTTGGGAGGCATAGTGGGAGTAAGTGGTAGTGATCGTCTCTGGCAGATTTGCGGAACGCAAAAGTCATAGAACGGAGAGGTCAGAGCCAGACTTTTGCGTTCCGCAAATCTGCCAGAGACGATCACTACCACTTACTCCTACTATGCCTCCCAAGACCAGATCGGCCCCGACGGCCGAGGAGCCTGCACAATCGCACGATGAGTCAGACAGCAGTGACGACTCCCACGACCAGGCCCAGCAGAAGCAGCCCATCTTAAAGGACCACGATGACGATCTATCCACCGTGAAAACGGTGTCCTGCTGCACGGCGAGAGGCATCGACTCAGGCACGTTCAGTATTGACAGCCTGCTATTTTCCATTGATCACCTTAACAAATTTCCCAAGGCCATCACGGCGGCTAAGGAAGTCGCTGCATGGCAGCCTACTGATAAGCCGACTACGAGCAAGCAACGTTTCACCACGCTCGCTCAACTTATCACCTTCTCAGCATCCTCTGCTCTGTTCTGTCAAGAACAGGAGATCCGTGAGCTGATCCCCGCCTCTACTCGGGACATCCTCGTGCCTGCATGGCAAGGGTTGATCAGCAAGTACTACCGCAGTGGCCAGTCGGATGACCTGTACACGGCGTTCAAGAACATTGCCCATTCCGTGCGTGTGAACCAGAAGCAGGTCGAGCTTGACTTGCATGAGGCGCTGAGCAAGCTGATTGCGCTCTACGAGCGCACCTCCATATTGCGCAAGTGGTCATCCGTTGACGGGCGACAGCGCGGCGATGAGCTTCTCTCAATGCATAGACTTTCTTGTCAGGCTGCTTGTCGTAAGACTTTCAATCTTCGAGCTTTCCGAGAAGGTATCGTGGTGGAGAGTGATCGTCTCAGGCAGATTTGCAAACGCAAAAGTCTCATAATCTGATGAAGTATTAAAGAGGGATGAAGTTCTACTGGATCTATCTATCGCGGGAGAATACCGCACTATGTGTGAGGGACGCCAGTCCTGGTCAGCTTGTGTGCGACGGCGCAAGCCCTAGTCACGTGTTACGACACGTGCCATAGCGGAGCATAGTGGAGCTGCCCTGTATCAAACATCATCACGTTGATTTGAACATGTCTGACGACTCGGAGTAAGCTGGAGGTGAGACCGGCCCAGGGATATCTACTTGGTTGTGTTTGTACATTCACATAGCTCTCACTTATGATTAACAATAGGATACAGTCACTGTATCATACTTGCTCGATTTCCAAGCCTGCTGCACGACGACTAGTGACCGATTGATGTCGTACTCAAGCGTCACAGATGTATTAGCTATGATTTTGAAGAACGCGCTACGGTTGGATGTTGCTAGCACCGCCAAAGTACCTCTTCGCTATTGTGATCATGTGATAACACTCTTGGTATTCACTCCAGCCGCACTGTACATCCCCATATATATAGCGTGACGAGTCCCTCACGTCCAGGTCATCCTCCCGCCATCTGCCGTTTTCCTGAAGACATCTTTTCCATTCTTCATATTCCGTTTACCTACAGGCAAGAAAAGATGAGTGTCCTTCGTTCAGGCCAGAGATTTCGTCAGGAAGACGATCCTTTTAAAACAAACGGCAAAAATTCTACCAACAACAACAAGTCGGAGAATAATCTCTCCGTGTTCATTGCAATATTCGCTGACGGAAACTTTTACAAACACTGGGCGTTGTATGTCGAATACAAAAAGCCGCGCCACCAACAGAGCTTCATCTGCAACGTGCGGGGCAGCGAGGGCCGCTTCCGTTACGAAACAGCCCTCGGATACGCAAGAGAGTCTCGTACAATTTACGGCCTGCCTCTCCTCGGAATAGTCAGCGAAGCCGATACGGACCGTCTCCGAGACTTTTGCGGCGCCCTTCCCCCTCAAGGCAATACCCACGGCTGGAATTGTCAAGACTGGGTCTGCGATGCGTTCCAAGCACTTGTTCGCGAAGGCGTTCTGACTCCTGCGGACGGAGTTGACGAAGCCCATATTCGTAGTCAAATGGACGGGTACTGAGAAGTACAAACAGTTCTGCTTCTTGGTGAGAAGCACATAACTCGCTCAGATACGGCATGCACTGTAAGTCGCCGTTGTCACTCGTTTTTTTTTCATTCTATTTCTAACCAGCAAGTCGCTCTGTATCTGGTAGGACCAGCTCTCAGGAGTGTGTTGCCAAGGATCCCACTGTCGGGGCGACTCTTGGGATGTTGCACTCATTCTTGGTATGTCATGCTTAGCCGAACAGCGCTCGTCTGGCCGCTGCCAAGGAACGTCTTTGCCGTGTTGGCGATGACCTGCGGGACCAACTGCACACTTCTTTCAAACCAAACCCGTCGTCTATTCGCCTGATGCACTCTGACAAGACGGCGCCTTTTGATCTGGCCGCCTTCATGCGTGATGCCTTGGTGACGATGTCGATGGCCCAACTTCTGGACGAATCGCCCAACATCACTACGGACCAGCTACCGACAAGGCTATAATCGTTTGTCGTTCTTCGTACTCGTACGAAGAAGGCGACCTTGCAATGCATTGTGAGTTTTTTTCATTTTATTCTGTTCCACTTGTCCTTTATGTTGTCACATTCTAACAGCAACAGTCGGTTTTCAAGACGTACATGTCCAGGAGTAGTAGTGCCCATACCTACCCGGCTGGCTTGTGGTACTTGCCGGCTAGGGAGCCAGAGCAAAACGGCGCTGCCGAGCGCTATGGCCAGACCGTGAAAAGAAAAGCGCGGTGCCTCGCGGTGGCCTATGGACTCCCGGATATTCTCTGACCAGAACTTGTTCACGCAGCTGTCTATCTCCACAACCGAACGCCAAGCAAAATCTTTAGCTGGCACACGCCATACTATCGTGTCTTTGGCCATAAGCCAGACATTCATGGTATTCGCACGATCGGCTGTGAAGCGTACCCACTCGCGCGAGATATACTGCGAGACATCAACCACAGACACATGAAGCTCGCGCCGCACGCCTGGAAAGGCTATCTGGCCGCTACCGGTACGAGACAAAGCTCAGATCCGCAAGAAACTCGACCTTGGCCACCACCAAACACCCATCTCTTTTTCACTTCATTTTTCAATCCTCGAACATTTCCCTCATAACCTCTTTTTTCACTTCCAACTTTACTGGCAAGACAGAATGGGCATTCTTCGCTCAGGAAACAAATTTCGCCAGGGAGACGGGCCCTCCACAGCAACCAAAGACAACAAGTCCGAGACTGGTAATAGAGTCTTCGTTGCGGTGTTCAAGTCCGCAGTTTTTTTCAAACACTGGGCCCTGTACGTGAAATACGACAAGCCGAAGCATGAAGAAAGCTTCATTTGCCACGTGCAGGGCAGCAGTGGACGCTACCGGTACGAGTCAAAGCTCAGGTATGCAAGAGACTCGACAACAATTTTCGACTTGCAACTCCTCGGGGAAGTCAGAGACGCCGATGTAGACCGGCTCCGGGGAACGTGTGGCGCCGTTTCCCTTCGGAACGATATCCCCAGCTGGAACTGTCAGGACTGGGTGTGCGATGCTTGCGCACGGAGACTTGTTTAAGCACTGGGCCCTATATCTAGAATACAAAGAGCCGCTTCAAGATCTAAGCCTCATCTGCCACGTGCAGGACAACCCTGACTCCTTCCGTTACGAAACTGCAAAACTCGCTCCCTGGCGACAGGCAGGGTCAGCACACTGCGAGAGCAGTATTTGGAGGGGGTGAGCGACCACCCCCAGCTGATGTCCATCGTTGAAGGGCTGGCAGCCGAAAAGCACCTCAATGACACTCAGATATATAAGAGAGTCTCGTACAATTTACCGCCTGCATCTCCTCGGGGAAGTCAGAGAAGCCGACGCGGACCGTCTCCGAACAATTTGTGGCGCCGTTCCCCATCGGAACGATATCTCCAGCTGGAACTGCCAAGACTGGGTCTGCAATGCGTTCGGGGCGCTTGTCCTCGAACGCGTTCTGACTCCTGCGGACGGAGTTACGAGAACCAAGTTCGTGGCAGAATGGAAGGTTTTGAGGATCATTAAGCATTGTCGAGATGGCCACTCTCTAGATAGACAATATCCCCAGCTGGAACTGTCAAGCCTGGGTCAGAGATTCGTTTGGGGCGCTGGTTGTTACAGGCATTCTGACTCCTGCGGCCGGAGTTGACAAAGACCATATTCGCAGTCAAATGGACGGTTACTGAGAAGCATAAATGGTTCTGCTTTTTTTTTATACAGGCCATGGGTCGTCGGCCCAAAGTCCACACGGACTGGTGCGAAGACTGGAGCCGCGTGATGTCCAACTGTCGCGACGAAAACCTACGGAGGCCATGACACCTTCCATCTGGTGGCCCACCCTGGCCGGCTACATCGACAACATGCTCCCGGGTTGGTCGGCCATGTATGAAACATCGCACGCTGATACCATCGGCTCCGAGACGGTGACGTTTGAGGACGTCATGCTGGATCCGCGTCTCAAGGCGACTTGCACCGATCGCTCGTCGAAGCACACGCCTCTTGCCAACCTCTTCACCGGCCAAGGCAACAACGACAAGAACGACGAGGAATCAGTCAACATGTTCAAGAAGGGTAAACGCCAGTTGGGCAACTACCCTGTCTCGGACGGGCCCAACAAGATCAAGAAAGCCAAGGGCACGGTTCTGCTTCTCGGTGAGAAGCACATGACTTGTGCCTTTGTTTCATTTAAGCTGTTTCTTGCTCCCTGTGAGCCGTTTTCCCTGCCTCTCTCTACTTGCTCTCCGTGAGCCTTCTTCATTGCCTCTCTTTATTTTCTCCCTGTGAGCCGTTTTCTGCCTCTCTCTTTCCATAACACTCCGCACCATAAGGTATATGGTTGGTTTTGAATAGGGTTGGGCGTGGCGGAAATACTGTATCGATCTGTGCTGGCAGATAAATACTTGATCCAAGCAGAGTTGGAGTTTCTCTGTTTGTTTGCTTGTGCTACGTGTCTGTGTGCTGCTTGTTTTCTGTTCATCCTCTAGTTCTCGTGACGTAAATTCAAATCAACTCTAATCAAAATTTTGAACTGGACTATTGTTTACTGCTTTGTACGCAATACATATCATTACCGTGACGAAGAGTTCCATCTACGACTCTGCTGAAGTGTTGTCTATCCATTCCGTCAGGGCTTTGTAGTACAGGGACTCCGCAAGCGCACTGTCTGTCCCACACGTCGGCGCAGCGACCGGAGAGTAGGGGTGGTAGCGGGCGTCGTCGCCGCAACATGGCGGTAGTTGCGTTCACTATCGTGGTCACGGTGGCCAGGGGAGTGGGGCAGGCGCCGAGCACGGCGTCGATGATCCTTAAGGTGGTTTCATCTACCATTTGCTTAGCCAGGGCGATGAGGCTGCTGTCGGCCTGAGAGTTTGCGCACTTCGCTGCGAAGTCATCGGCGTACAGGATGATCAGGTCGTTGTTGACGAGACGCTGACGCGCTATGATTACGCGGTTGATGAGCCGCACAGGGTGTGTCATGATGACATAAGCGTGATGCTGTAGTGCGGCAGCTGGTGTTCGATGGTAAACGACATGTGCGTACGTTGTTGTGATCTCGTTGCCGGTAGTAGAAGATTACGGTGAAATGAGCGTAAGGCTACAGTGAGGTAGCTGATGTTCGATTGTAAACGATATGTCCGTACATGATCTCGTTGCCGGCTATAAATAGGCACCAAAGACTTGACCTTGGCCCCCAACAAAGCACCCCTTTCTTTTCTACATCAACCGCCAGTCCTCTATCATTTCCTTGATCACTTTTTTTCACACTTTTATTATTCACAGTCAAGCAAAGATGGCCGTCCTTCGTTCAGGCCGGAAATTTCGCCAGGAAGATGAATCTTCCTCATCAAAAGGCGACAACTCTACCAACGACAAAAAAACCGCGAGTCGTCTCCGCGTGTTCATTTCGATATTCGCGGACGGCAACTTCTTCAAGCACTGGGCCTTGTATGTAGAATACGAGAAGCCGCGTCACGAACGAAGCTTCATCTGCCACGTGACGGGCAGCGCTGGCCGCTTCAGTTACGAGACGACCCCCAGATACGCAAGGGAGTATGACATCATCTACGACCTGCATCTGCTCGGAACAATCAGCGAAGCTGAGATGGACCGTCTCCGAGATATTTGTGGCACCGTTCCCCCCCAGAACGATACCCACGGCTGGAACTGTCAAGACTGGGTCAGCGATGCGTTTGGGGCGCTTGTTCTCCAAGGCGTTCTGACTCCTGCGGACGGAGTTGACGAAGCCCAAATTCGCGGCCGAATGGACGGATATTGAGAAGCATAAACTTTTCTGCTTCTTGGACTATTGTTAACTGATATGTACGCAATAAATATCATTACCGAGACATGAATCTCTCTATTTACGACCTGCTGTAGTGTTATTACTTTCAAAGTTTGATTCTATTTTCTTTTTCATCTTTGTGTCTCTAAATTTTATGTTGTTTGATTACGCAAGGACATCAACGCCCGTTGGCTTGGACTCTTCCCCGGCAACATCGTGCAAAGCCGATGTAGGCTAGACATCAACACCGTTTGCCTGGTCCCACAACCGGCCTATGGCCCAATCGGCCGGATAGCTGGCGGGGTGGATGCAGCGTGGAACGTACTGCCACCAGTCTTCTAGGCCAGTCCGGTCTTTGGGTTCATCAGAGGCATATTCTCTGAAGTTGTACAACACCTTAGTCGCCTCGAACGATGCTGGATAGAAGCCACTCTCTTCCCAGTCAATGATGCCCGTCACTACATACTCTGTCGGGTCAGTCGGGTCAATGCCGATCATGATGTTCCCGGGAAACACGTCGCCATGTGTGAAGACGGCAGGCTCGTTAGGATCGGGCGGTGGCAGGAGGCTCTTCAAAAAGTTGCAGTACTCGGGCCCACACGGCGATTCGATTGCGAATTGAAAGTCGCGGAACGCCGAAACCGTTTGAATGATGGTCTGAGTGTCCACCTGCTCGACCCAGGCGTGGCTGTCGCTGACGCCTTCGCCTGCGGTGCCGCCCAGCCGGCCACCCAGTGGTAGTTTGATACTGCGTAGCTGTGTGAAAAGCCGGTCCAGCTGGCCCTGGATGGAGACTTTGTGGTGAAGGGACAGCTTCGGCCAAGCATCCTTCAAGGTGGTTGACGGTATGTATGTCATAAACATCACAACACGGTTAGCATGCGAATGCCCCACGAGGCCAAGCGTCTTTGATGTGGGAAAGTCGGGAAGATTCTCGGCCAGGTACTGCATGGTGGAGTACTGTGTCGGCGTAGTGGGACGCGGGCACGACCTTGATGACAATGTCTAGTAGATGTCCGTTGCTGCCGCGGCACCGCATCACCGCTCCGCGGCCTAGTAGCTTCGCAAGCACCTCTCCATTGTCTAAGATACGCCGTACGCCTTGGCTAAATTGGTCGTCTTCGCCATCGTCGAAGTCCGTATCGTTGCCCTCATGACCGTCTCCTTGGCCCTCGTTCAAAATAAGCGCCTTGACAACATCTGAAAGGGGGCGCAAGACGACATACTTGTCGTCTGTGTCCGCACGCTTGGATGGTAACGCGGGCCGCGGAGGCGAATGAGGCGTAGGCCATTTGTTTTGCTGCAGCTCTGCCCACTGGCGCGGGTGTCTTCGTTGCATTTCCAGTCTGACTTCCGAAAACGCATTGTCGAGGTTGGCGGTGGGGTTTTCCGTGATGATCTTCTGCAGATCCTCCACGATCTCTCGATTAATGACAGCGCGCTTCGCTTTGCGCCGAGGGGGCTCCTCTTCGACTGGCATGGCGTATGTTGGGAAGTTTTAACCAGGAAATGATAGTAAAGCTTATATAATGGGAGGTGCAGCGGGAACCCCCATTTGGTGCAGCCCAGCACCCCCATTTGGAAAAGATACAAAAAATACTTTCAAGGCGCGCTAGTGATTCCTACCACTGTCTGAGCGCTGTAAATACAGTGTACGCAACACTCACCAATAGATGTCACGTGACCTAAGAAGATACTGACAGCTTCATGCGTGCTCAGGAGGATACTGCGGCTATGGAAGGGGTTCCGGTGGTGAAACCGGCCCGGGGATGTCTACATACTTGTTCGTGTTTACACATAGCTCTCACTCATCAGCTATCTATGACACACAATCACCGCGTCTTACTTGCTCATTTCTCAAGCCTGCTGCACCACGACTGGTGGCCGCTCAACTAGCTACACTCTCACGGCCTTGCCAACATAGAATAGACCCTGGCCTGTGTACAGAGCCGTACCCAAGCGTCACATATGTCTTGTTTGTCTTTATGTACTTAGTTCACGTGATATCCATGTTTGGATTGTTTGTTCACCTGCTGTATTTAAAGCGCTAAGACAGTGCTAGTATGCCGCTAGTGAGCCTTGAACGTACCTTTTGTATCTTTTCCAAAAGAAGCTAAAATGGGGGTGCTGGGCTGCACCAAATGGGGGCTCCCGCTGCACCTCCCTATATAATAGTATTATACAAGGCCACTGACGGATTCAACTGCCATAATGGCAGGACTGAGTGCGTATTAGGACGAGTTGTGTTTATGTTTGACGAACGTGGATAAGGCTGGAGGACAACCAAGCGGTCAAGTACGGCAGAATGTCCTTCCATGTTCCTATGCTCCAGCAAAGACACTCTGCTGTGTCTTCATACGTCGGGTACCCTTAAGGGAGGTAGCGTTATGTGCGACGACGAGAAAATGACTATTGTTTACTGCTATGTACGCAACAAATATCATGTCCGTGACATGAAGTTTTCTATTTACGACTCTGCTGCAGCGTTATTGCTTTCATTTTTGATTCTGAATTTTCTCTCCCTCTTTCCCCGTCTTATATATAGTTTGATTACGCAACGACATCTAGGCCGTCGTCTTCGGACTGGTCTCCAGCAACATCGTGCAAAGCCGATACAGTTTAGACATTAATACCGTTTGCCTTGTCCCACAGCCGGCCTATGGCCCACTCGGTCGGGTAGCTAGCGGGGTGGATGCAGCGTGGAACGTAGTGCCACCAGTCTTCTAGGCCATCGCGACCCTTGGGTTCATCGTAATACTCTGTGAAGTTGTACAACACCTTGGTCGCTTCAAACCACGCCGGATAGAAGCCACTCTCTTCCCAGTCAATGATGCCCGTCACTACATACTCTTCCGGGTTAGTCGAGTCAGTGTCGATCATGATGTTCCCGGGAAACAAGTCGCCATGTGTGAAGACGGCAGGCTCGTTAGGATCGGGCAGCGGCAGGAGGCTCTTTAGAAAGTTGCTGTACTCGGGCCCAGTCGGCGACTCGATTGCGAATTGAAAGTCGCGGAACGCCGAAGCCGTTTGAATGATGGTCTGGCTGTCCGCGTGCCGGACCCAGGCGTGGCTGTCGCTGACGCCTTCGCCAGCGGTGCCGCCCAGCCGGCCACCCAATGGGAGCTTGATGCTGCGTAGCTGTGCAAGAAGACGGTCCAGCTGGCCCCGGATAGAGACTTTGTGGTGAAGGGCCAGCTTCGGCCAAGCATCCTTCAAGTTGATTGACGGTATGTATGACATGAACATCAGAACAAAGTCAAAAAGCCCCACGAGGCCATGCGGCTTTGGTGCGGGAAAGTCGGGGGAATTCTCGGCCAGGTACTGCATGGTGGAGTACTCGGTGTCGGCGTAGTGGGACGCGGGCACGATCTTGATGACAATGTCTAGTAGACGTCCGTCGCTGCCGCGGCACCGTACCACTCCGCCGCGTCCTATCATCTCCGCAAGCACCTGTCCTTTTGCAAGGATACGCCGGACGGCTTGGCTAAAGTGGTCGTCATCGCCGTCGTCGAGGTCCGTATCGTTGCCCTCATTGCCGCCTCCATGGCCCTCGTCCAAAAGCAGCGCCTTGACAACATCTGAGAGGGGGCGCAAGACGACATACTTGTCGTCTGCGTCCACAAACTCGGATGGGAACGCGGGCAGCGGAGAAGGAGGCGTAGGTCTTCTGCGTTCTTGCAGCAGCTCTGCCCACCGGGGCGGATGTTTTCGATATGTATTCAGTCTGACGTCCGAAAACGCCTTGTCGAGCTTGACGCTGGGGTCCTCTGTGATGATCTTCTGCAGCTCCTCCACGATCTCTCGATTAATGATAGCGCGCTTCGCTTTGAGCTCAGGGGACTCCTCTTCGATCCTGGCATGGCGTATGTTAGAAAGTTTGGCAAGGAAATGATAGAGTAATATTGTAAAAGGCCACTTACGGATTTGACTGCGACATGATTATGGCAGAACTGAGTGCGGATGAGAACGAGTTGTGTTTATGTTTGACGAACGTGGATATGGAGGATGGGTGCGTTAATGTGATTGCCGCCTGGACAGCAAAGCGTTTTAGTACGGCAGAGTTAAGTTGCCAGTCTCTTACTCCTTTTCACTCTTTCTCTCTCACGCGAATCCTTCTTGTGCAATTTGCACAACGGCGTGCGTTTGGTGGCCGGCAGAGCAAACAGAGGTTACAGGGACAGTATATGGGTACTCGTACTGTGTGTTGTATCAGATGATGGGCCCATATTTGTCTATCATAGCAAGTCCAAGTTCCAACATCGTTTTGGTTGAGTCCACTTTTGTATGAATGATAGCGGAAGGGAGAATAAGATTTGGACCCCTCTTCAGGGATAGGGCGTAGGCGCCCATCGTGAGATATCACGACGAGATAGAGGAAGAAGATAAGACATACCAACAGACCAAGCATACTCCCTTGGGAAGGACAACCCTACGGGACGTGCCATGGCCTACCGGTGTCTCAGTCGACAACGTTCAACGCAACTAAGCTTAAGCATAGCTACTGTCCGCCGATCGGCTACAATATCGGACTGGTATTCTGACACTGTGTAAGCATATCTATTTATCTATTTAAGCATAATACAGTGTAAGCATAAGGATAAGCTTAAATAGGTTAGCGGATTGCCTTATTAAGTAATGCCCCAGTTCCGTTGCTCGTGGGGTCATCGTAGGTGGATGTCTCCGCCAGGGCCGAGGCGGAAGTCACCTTCTGGGATTAAAGCAGACGACCTTGAAGATTGAGAAAGAACGAGCGGTCGGCCACATCCGTCATCGAGAGGAGGACGGACTTCACGCGGTTGCGGAGGTTGATGATCTGCTGCACATGCAGGACCAACCACTGGCGTCTATCGTCCCGCTTTGTAAAAAGCTGCTGCTGAAGAACAAGTCTTGCGAGTACCTAGCGGGCAAGGTGGAGGCAAAGTGGCGGCACTACAATACGGGTGTGCTGCTACTCTGGCAAAGACAACAACGGGTTGAAGGGCAACCCGGCACAGGGAGGGGAATTGGAGAGGAGAGTTCTTGTTTTTGTGTTTTTCTGGGACTTTCCGTAAAGATAGTTATGTTGCACCTCGCTGCTACCCGGAGATAGTCAGAGTCGCTGAACAACCTCCGCAGGATCTTCGTAAGGGTCTTCATTCTCCATGTCCTGATCGCGGCGGTTGTTCACGGTGGGCATGTTCGATTTGGCCTTGGTGGCTTTGACCATCTTCGCCAACTGCGAAGAGGCGTTCTTGAGCTGCACGTTGATCTTGCGCGAGGTCTCGCGGTTGGGCTTCCAGTTTGCGACGCGTGCGTGCTTACGGGCTTCAAACCAGAGGAAGAAGCAGTCGCCAGCATGATGGCCTTGTCTATAGCAGGCCAGGCAGCGTTTGACTGAGGCCTCCTGCGAACAGAAACATTCCGCAGCCAACTCCAGCAAAATGTCCATGTTGATGCCGCCCGTCGCCATGGTGATGGTGAGCTATGATGGTGGGTTTGATGGGAAAGTAGAATTTGAGAGGTAAGAGACTCTTATTATTAGAAGAGAAGTCTGATGTTGTTGTAATAAGCATATGTACGGAGTATGTATTGGGTTAAGTTTTCTAGACTGAAAGGAGGATAGTAGCTCCATTTATAGTGGAGGTTACCCTAATAAGTTCGACATGTTGCCTCCCGCAGAGGGCTCTCAACTTCTGTCCGGTAACTGATCCGGCGTCTTATGTTCCATGTGTAGTTTTCGTGACG
Organism: Ophiostoma triangulosporum; assembly: GCA_029298705.1. Classification (NCBI taxonomy): domain Eukaryota; kingdom Fungi; phylum Ascomycota; class Sordariomycetes; order Ophiostomatales; family Ophiostomataceae; genus Ophiostoma; species Ophiostoma triangulosporum. The sequence goes on along the minus strand of JANSLO010000009.1, from coordinate 686,091 downwards.
TTAAAATCAATCAACCAATCAATCAGTGAGCCACTGTGGCCAGTCGGGCGGCTGCGGAGGGGTATCTGGGCATGGCATAAGGACGTGTGGGGGTTTTGTCCACGGCCCTCATCTGATGGAGATGCGCGCGGAGGCCAATATTATGGCCTGTCCAGATCTGCGCCACGAGGCTGCTGTCGGCATTTGTGAGATGAAGACGGCGACGCCGTACAGCCCGAGTTGACCGGCACGGCGTCCATGCTGCAAAGGAGCTTGCAAAGCGGCCGGATTCGACGGCACCTCGCCGACAGGCCTTCCAGCGGTCGGCGACATTAGTCCAGTCCGCCTCTTTGAGGTTGGGCGGTGTGGGTGAAGCGGGGATGCGCGGATGGCAATTGGTGAAAGGCCTGTTAAAGTTACGGTGCACCGCGTACCGGATATTTCTGGCTTTATGTTGGTAATCCGGTCGGACCAGGAAGACGGCTCGACGGTACAGGTAAAGGCCCAGCGGGAGTATGCCTGCCTCGGAATGAAGCAGGTGTGTTGGTGTGGACTTGTAAGAACCGAGGACGGTGCTGAGATAGCCGTGAAAGACCGTGTCCAGTGATGTTGACACATGGCGACTGTCTCTTTCTGAGACGAAGACACTCGCGCCATACGCTGCTGTGCTCCGGAGCACTTCCGTAGTGTTATTGCTTTCACATAGATACTGTTTTTTTGCCTCTCATTCTCTCTGTCTTTTCATATGTTGTTTGATTACGCAACGACATAAGGCCGTTGGCTTTGGACTGGTCTCCAGCAACATCGTGCAAAACCGATCAGATTAGGCATCAATATCATCAATATCGATTGCCTTGTCCCACAACCGGTATATGGCCCACTCAACCGGGTAGCTGGCAGGGTGGATGCAGCGTGGAACGTACTGCCACCAGTCTTCTAGGCCAGTCCGGCCGTTGAGGCCACCATATTCTGTGAATGTATACAGCACCTTAGTCGCCTCGTACCACGCTGGATAGAAGCCACTAAATTCCCAGTCAATGATACCCGTCACTACATACTCTGTCGGGTTACTCGGGTCAATGTCGACCATGATGTTCCCGGGAAACACATCGCCATGTGTGAAGACGGCAGGCTCGTTAGGATCGGGCGGCGGCAGGAGGCTCTTCAAGAAGTCGCTGTACTCGGGATCACACGGCGAATCGATTGCGAATTGAAAGTCGCGGAACGCCGAAGCCGTTTGAATGATGTTACGGCTGTTCGTGTGATCGACACAGGTGTGGTTGTCGCAGACGCCTTCGCCTGCGGTGCCGCCCAACCGGCCACCCAGTGGGAGCTTGATACTGCGTAGCTGTGTAAAAAGACGGTCCAGCTGGCCCTGGATGGAGACTTTGTGGTGAGGGGTCAGCTTCGGCCAAGCATCCATCAAGGTGGTTGACGGTATGTATGACATGAATATCAGAGCACAATCAACAATAAACACGTAACCATGCGGCTTTGGTGCGGGAAAGTCGGGAAAATTCTCGGCCAGGTACTGCATGCAGGAGTACTCGGTGTCGGTGCAATGGGACGCGAACACGATCTTGATGACAATGTCTAGTAGACGTCCGTCGCTGCCGCGGCACCGTATCACCCCGCCGCTGTCTTGTAACGTTGCAAGCACCTTTCCTTTTTTAAGGATACGCCGGACGCCTTGGTCAATGCGGTCGTCTTCGTCCTCGCCGTGGCCGTCTTCGTCCTCGCCGTGGTCGTCTTCGTCCTCGCCGTGGCCGTCTTCGAGGTCCGTATCGTTGCCCTCATGGCAATCTCCATGGCCCTCGTCCAAAACCAGCGCCTTGACAGTATCTGAAAGGGGGCTCACGACGAAAAACTTGTAGCCCTCATACCTGTATGGAAACGACTCAAACAGCGGAGGAGAAGGAGACCTAAGCGGCGGAGGAGAAGGAGACCTAAGCGGCGGAGGAGAAGGAGACCTAAGCAGCGGAGGAGAAGGAGACCCAGGACTTTGGCGTTCTTGTAGCAGCTGTTCCCACCGTGGGGTATATTTTCGACGTATTTCTAGACAGACGTCCGAAAACGCCCTGACGATTTCGACGCTGGGGTCTTCTGTGAGGATCTTTTGCAGGCCCTCCATGACCTCTCGATTAATGATAGTGCGCGTCGCTTTGCGCTCAGGGGAGTCCTCTTCGATCCTGGCATGGCGTATGTTAGAAAGAAGAAAATGATAGGATAATATTGTACAAGGCCACTTACGGATTTGACTCTGACTGTCCTGACATGATAATGGAAGGACTGAGTGCGGATGAGAACGGGTTGTGGTTTTGTTTGACGACCGTGAATTTGGAGGATGGATGCTTGTTTGTTTGTTTGTGTCGGTTTGTATTTGGGATTTTGTTGTGTTTTATCGCAGGGACAGCAAAGTGGTCAAGTACGGCTGGGTTTCTGATTGATTGCTTATATTCAACGTCACGGAAACTACACAGGGAGCATAATACGCAACTTCCTCTTGTGATTTCGGCAGCCGGCAGAGCAACCAAATGTGGCGGACAGGGTAGCAGTACATGTGATCGCACTATGTACGGTACCAAAGAACAAGTACCTGCGAACGCAAAATCACGGCGCGCCTTTATATCAGAGAGTGATAGCTAAATCCGGCCGAGAGCCTTCAGTTTTCGTAGATATAATCGGTAAACTAAACAACGTGTCGTTGAGACTGGTAGAAAGGCCGAGCTCGTAGGTAGGCTTTTTGTATGTAATCCGAGGGTGCCTTTCGTAAATCGTATAATTTGATGTTGCTTTCGACGGTCAATTAGACTAGAACGGCCATTTCGAGGCTTCGAGTCCTACCGTTATGTTCTGCAAAATTATAAGTGCGACGGTGACGGGAGATGGCGATATCCCAAAACGCCTCGCGACGGCGCTCTTACTTTGGCCGCTACAGTGGGTACTCAATTGTTTTCGGCCCTTGGACTGAAGCAGACGACCTTGGAGATTGAGGAAGAACGAGCGGTCGGCCACATCCGTCATCAAGTGGAGGACGGACCACACGCGGGCGTGGAGGTTGACGACCTGCTGGACATGCAGGACGGCCCTGGACAGTATCTATTTGCACTATTGTTTACTGCTATGTACGCAATGGATACTATCACCGTGACATGTAATTTTCTATATATGACTCTGCTGTGGATTTATTGCTTTCAATTTTGAATCTAGGTTTCTCATATTTTTCTCTCTGTATTTTCATATGTTGTTTGATTACGCAACGACACCAAGGCCCGTTGGCTTCGGACTGGCACCGGCAACGTCGTGCCGCAATCTTTCTAGATTTGAATACCGTTTGCCTTGTCCCACAACCGGCCTATGGCCCACTCGGCCGGGTAGCTGGCGGGGTGGATGCAGCGTGGAACGTACTGCCACCAGTCTTCTAGGCCGGTCCGGCTGTTGGCTCCATCATAGTATTCTCTGAAGTTGTACAAAACCTTGCTAGCCTCGAACCACGCTGGATAGAAGCCACTCTCTTCCCAGTCAATGATGCCCGTCACTACATACTCTGCCGGGTTAGTCGAGTCAACGTCGATCATAATGTTCCCGGGAAACACGTCGCCATGTGTGAAGACGGCAGGCTCGCTAGGATCGGGCGGCGGCAGGAGGCTCTTCAAGAAGTTGCAGTACTCGGGCCCACACGGCGATTCGATTGCGAATTGGAAGTCGCGGAACGCCGAAGCCGTTTGAACGATGGTCTGGCTGTCCGCATGTTCGACCCAGGCGTGGCTGTCGCTGACGCCTTCGCCTGCGGTGCCGCCCAGCCGGCCACCCAATGGGAGCTTGATGCTGCGTAACTGTGTAAAAAGACAGTCCAGCTGGCCCTGGATGGAGACTTTGTGGTGAAGGGTCAGCTTCGGCCAAGCATCCTTCAAGTTGATTGAAGGTATGTATGACATGAACATCAGAACAAAGTCAGGAAGCCCCATGAGGCCATGCGGCTTTGGTGCGGGGAAGTCGGGGGAATTTTCGGCCAGGTATTGCATGGTGGAGTACTCGGTGTCGACGTAGTGGGACTCGGGCACGATCTTAATGACAACGTCCAGTAGACGTCCGTCGCTGCCGCGGCACCGTACCACTCCGCCACGCCCTATCATCTTCGCAAGTACCTGTCCTTTTGCAAGGATACGCCGGACGGTTTGGCTAAAGTGGTCCTCTTCGCCATCGTCGAGGTCCCCCTCGTCCAAAAGCAGCGCTTTGACAACATCTGAAAGGGGGCGCAAAACGACATACTTGTCGTCTGCGTCCACAAACTCGGATGGAAACGCGGGCCGCGGAGGAGGAGGCGGAGGCCTTTTGCGTTGTTGCACCAGCTCTGCCCACCGGGGCGGATGTTTTCGATGAATTTTCAGTTTGGTTTCCGAAATAGCATCGTTGAGATTGACGCTGGGATTTTCTGTGATGATCTTCTGCAGCTCCTCCACGATCTCTCGATTAATGATAGTGCGCCTCAATTTGAGCTCAGGGGACTCATCTTTGATCCTGGCATGGCGTATGTTAAAAAGTGTGACAAGGAAATAATAGAGTAATATTGCACAAGGCTACTTACGTATTTGACTGCGACATAGTTATGGCAGGACTGACTGCGGATGAGAACGAGTTGTGTTTATGTTTGGCGAACGGGGATTTGGAGGATAGGTGCTTGATATGCCTGCCGCCTGGACAGCAAAGCGGTCAAGTACGCAGAATTGCACCAAGCTGCCAGTTTCTTTCTCTTCTTCACTCTTTCTTTCTCACCCAAATTATTTTCGGGCAATGTACACAACGGCGTGCGTTTGTTGGCCGGCAGAGCAAACAGAGGTGACCGGGACAGTAGCAGTACATAAGCATACTGTGTATTTAAGCATAGCTTATGCTAGCGGCTTGCCTATTAAGTAATACCCCAGTTCCGTTGCTGCACGACGACTAGTGTTGCTATTATCCCCGTATTTAGGTATTTATATTTGCGTCGTATTTATATATCTATTTACTTTTGTCCGATATCGAGATCGAAACTCCGTGCTGATCATATTCCAAGAGGTCACTCGATATGAAAGGCGTATGTGATGATTTTGTATCACCTCACCTAGATTAGTACCTGTAGCAGCCCATCCTCTTCTAATGACACTGTAGACCAGCAACAGTGAACTCTTGCCATCCAAACCGTGCAACTGCTCTTGGTAACACACCCCACCCGGTACCTCTTACGTTGTGTTCAGGTTCAGGCTTCTTTCCTGGCACGCCAGTCTTGTTCCTTCCTCTTTTCTTCCTAGTCTCTCCCACTCCCCTTTCTTTCATTTCACGTTCTACTCCCTGTTACTTCTCAGCTTCTGTCAACAGCATCATCATCGCATCGACATTCACGATTTCACGATTCACTGCTCGACCCGCGGACCATCACTGCCTACTTCGGACGCTCCTACCCCAGCATTTGCTATTCGGTTACATTCTTTAACTCCGCCTAGATTTCATTCCGATCGATTGTCTTGTTATTCACCTGTTTGGGCTTCCTTCGTTCATTTAACTTCTTCATACTGTTGCCGGCTCGCTTCGTGCTTCGACAGCGTTATCGACAGGCCACTGTTGTTCCACCACATTAGCGGATTCTACCACCTGCAAGGCACCTGATCTATTGCCGGCATCGATTCAACACGCGTCACGGACAAGCGCTGACAGATCACACTTGTCAACAAAAATAAAACCCAAAATGCCGCCGTCTCACGTCTCGCCGAAGCGGGTGGTGTTCGCCGCCGGCCTCGCCGTGGCCATTTTCTCGACGACGACCATGGCCGCCACATCCAGCACGGCAACAGCCGAGTTGTCTACCGCAAGCACATTGAGAACATTCAGCACTTTAAGCACATCGAGCACACAATCATCTGAGGCTTCTGCAAAGACAACTACGACGGCGGGAGAGACGACAAGTATTACCAGCGCCGTCAGCGCCGCCAGCGCTACCAGTGTCACCAGCACCGCCAGTGCTGCCAGCGCCACCAGCACAACCGGCACCGTGACATCAGGCTCTGACAGCACAATGTCCACAATCACCTCGTCAAGCTCCATTAGCATGCCGACACTCTCGACGACAAACACAGCCGTGCCTACGTACCCAGCACCATCGGTCCCGCCTACTGCCGACGCGCCCTTTATGCGGCACTCGAACCTGCCCGACGGCACTGTGTTTATTATCGTAGGGGCCATACTCGGCGCATTTGGTGCTGCCATTATCATCTGGCGTGTCGTCGTTGCTTACCTGCTGCACCGCTCGATTTCCCGCGCCGCACTTGCCCAGCATCTGGCTGACGACAAGGCGCCGTTTTCATCTGCTTCGAACATGCCGCTCTACAAGTACTCGGATCACGACTCGACCCTTTATCTTGGCGGTGGCGGCTTCGGTGGCGGTCCAGGCGGTTCTGGAGGCGCTGCTGCCGGCCGTGGCGTGCGTCGTACCAACCGCGGGCCGACGCCGTCATCAACACCGTCGCAGACCAATCTCTTCTTTTCTCCTACGGCACCTGGTTCCTCTGGCGCTGGAAATAACCGCGACTCTCGTCTCCTGTCGCCCGGAATCTACACTGCCGGTTCCGGTACGTCTGCCGGCGCACCACATGGCCAGCACGGCCAGCACAGCTACTCGATTAGCATGACCAACCTGCGGCCCGAGTCGCTGCTCAACACGCGCCATGCCGGTGGCTCGAGCCCGCCCGACTCTCCCAACTTTGGCCCGCTGCGTGCTTCGGCAGGTAGCCGCAATATGAGCGGCAGCAGTATCAGCCTGAACCGGCCACCAAGCGGACGGGCACCGAGTGCCTTCTTAGACGATCTGCTGGACGAGCAGCCACACCTGTTTCCCTCCACGTCGACTTTACCACATGACTACCCACACGACAACCACCCAGGACGATACTAGTCGAGCCTTTATTTTGCACGTTTTCTGTTTTGAATCTACCTTTACAATCTAGTTAGTAGCCATCTAACCAGCTCATCTTGTTCTTCACATTTGCTCTTCCATTTGCCTCTCGTTTTAAGGCGTGCTAGTACGGCGGTGTTTTGCTTTCTTGTTATTTTTTTTGTTTGGAGCATATCACTGCCGATCTCTGGCAATCATTGGTTTTCTGAACTCTCTATTTTTTCTAACGATTTCATCCATGTGTACTCAATCAAAAGCTGTATGCGTTTGTTCCTTACGTTCATCAACTAAATGACGAACAATACTTTGATGTTGGGGTGCAGCATATCTTATCGATATTGATGCCACGATACCACACATCCTTCTGTTATCTGAATTACCTTGTTGGCTAGCAAATGACGCTTGCCATCTCATGGATGTCCTCCCGATCTATCTACGTTTTTCTACTTGTTCTGTAAGCATACTATGATCTTAGATCTGGGGAAACGAAACATAGCCTCATTGAGAGGATCGACAGTTACAAATACGAATATATACATGTAGTTTCTCGCAATACCCAAATAACAAGTATATACTGTATGCAGTGTCTACGTCATCGAGTCGACCCATATGAATAAAACAATTTGTGTATAGATCATACTGATATCCAACAATAAACAACGCCGAGCAACGCAAACAATCACCAGCACGAGACTACAGCTTCGACTCGGGAACAGCAGCCGGCGCCGACGCGGTGGCAGTAGGAGCTGTCGTCTTGTCACCGCCCGACCGCTCCAGGATCCAGTCGCCCACCTCGCTGTAAAACAACTGCCGGTCCGCCAGAGGCTCCGCGTGCAGCATGTGCTTCCATCCCACGTAGTGGCGGAACGTCTTGTCCGGCACCGCGGCGGCCGAGTCGTCAAACCACGCCTTGCTCGCCTTGAAACTCGTGCACTTGTCGGCGTCGCCGTGGCCCAGCCAGATGCTCTTGACGCCCGCGCCGGGCTTCATCCGGCCCTCGGACAGCTCCGACACGCGGTCCAGCAGCGCCGCCATGCCCTCGAGCGTGCCCGTGTCGTGGCACAGCGGGTCCTTGGCGAGGCTCTCCAGCACCGCCGGGTCGCGGCTCAGGTATTCCTTGGGGAGGACATGCTTGAGCTGGAACGTCGGCAGGAACCGGCCGGCGAGGCGGCCCAGGTAAATCTTGGCCGCGCTCGGGGCCTCGCCCTCGGGCCAGCCGAAAAAGGGCGCCTCAAGCAGCCAGCCACGGACCTTTTGCACGACGTCCGTGGCGAGCGGGGACCCAGCGGGCGCGGCCATGAGCGAAGCGATCTCGTTGCCGCCCATGGAGTGGCCGAGCACGAACACGGGCGTTGTCTCAAAATCAACTAAATGCGGCTTGATAAACGCCGCAATGTCGCTCAGCACGGTGGCGGTGGCGCCGGAGCGGCCCTTGTCCGAGGGCTTCTTGACGCTGCGGCCCCAGCCACGCTGGTCGAAGCCGTAGACGGCAATGCCGCGGCCGGCCAGGACGGAGAAGAAGTCGAGGTAGAGGCCGAGATGGTCACTGAAGCCGTGGACGACGATGAGTTTGGCCACGGGCGTGCCGTCGGGCTGTTTTGTTAGTAGCGGTCGAGCATCTTTGTGGACGAAGTGTAGCTTACCAGCCATGTCTTGGAGTACAGCTCCTGGCCGTCGGGGGCGACAAAGACGCCCTCTGTTTCAGAGACCATGTTGTCGATTCAAGAAGATCTGGCGTTGGTAATGGGTGAGTGTTGAGAGTGAGAATAGCAATGATGCAACTATAGCACGGTCAATGGCTATCACTGCTGTGTATGTAAAGGAAGCAGACGACAAGACAGAAGAGTGTCGCGATACTTGGGGACGGCATTAGTAATAATGAAGTAACCGTCAGCGCATGAACGGAGCGTATTAAAGTGGGTCCACGAAAACGAGCTCCTACCACGACTTGAAGGATCTCTTTTAATCTGAACGTATGTACGCACGTACGTACTATGAAGAAGACATGCTCCAATCTGGCTATTATTAGACGACAGTGCACTGTATACGTAGAGACATATATGTTGCAGCACTTCGTATCGATGCTGAGCAACAAGCAGTATATAAGCATAGGTAGGTATCTACGCATATAATCTCAGTGATAGAGAATCATGTAGGATTTGGCTGATACATACTGTGTACTGACAGAGTGCGACTCTGGCGGTGCAAGTAACGTACGATTCCAATCTCTATCAACTATGTTTGTCAGTATACTGAAGCATAGGAGCAGTCATGCCAAGATACGTCTTTGTTGGAGAAGATGCGTTAGCTACTGACCAAGCTAGATATGAGGTGTTTGAGCTAACAATATGCTTCACCGTTGAATTAGCTAGTAAGTCCGGAGTAAACTAGAGAGCTGACCGATACAAAGAATATCTGTAGCAGCTAAGATGTTGTCTCACGATGTCCCATATTGAACATGTACAGTGTGGTCACCAAGTATCAACTGACTTATTGTTCAAGTAGACCGCCCGAGCAAAAGACTACCCTCATTGAATGATAACGACTTACACAGTTGTCGGCCGATGCCGTGATAGCGTGCCAGTTGGTGACAGCTGACAGCCTGCAACGCCCAGAGCTCCTTTGCCTGTATCCACAATCCCCCCACTTCCATCACCACCAGCGAGCCGACCGCATCGTAGCATCTCCCTAGAAGACCTAGAGCTCGAGCGGTGCCGCTCTGGACAGCAACATCCGACTCGACACTCTACAACGTTTGTGTCTTCGCTCACGAAATCAACCTACCAGAATATACCATCTACCACCTACCCCTACAAGTGCGACACCGTCCGACTATCTCATAGCATTGCCCTCCAATGGTCGTGGCCAACAGGGCCTTGCTTGCCGTTAGTTGAGCGAACAGACCCTCGGCTCTCGCTGTCTTACCTCTTCTTATTGTAACACGGCTCTCGCTGTCTTACTCTCTTGCTCTTCACTCAACACACACACACACACACACACACACTCCTCATGTCTGGACCTTATGCCGGCCGGCCCGGTGCTGGCCCCGGTCCGGGGGGCCCGGGGATGCCAAACAAGAGCATCCTTGGCGTGCTCCAGGCAACACAGATTGACGAAACAAAGCCGGTCCTGCCAGCTGAAATCCTCGCCAAGATCCTCGACTACCTTCCCATCTCTGACCAGATGCGCTTCGCCCGCACAAACCGCCGGTTCCGTGAAATGGTCTATGAAGACACACGATGGGTGATCCGGCTGCAGAGCATGGGCCTGTGGAACGAGACAGAGGCTCGGCGACACTTTGACGAGGCCATGGCCAAGCGGAGGCGTGACGCAGCAGCAGCTGCTGCAGCAGCTTCAGCTGCTGCAAATGCTTCAGGAACCGCGGGTGCATTGGGCGGTACAGGGCCCATTGGCGGCGGTGGCGGACATGCAGCAGGTCGTGCAAGGCCGGCCGCCGGGGCGACGACCCTATTTGATGCGTCATTGGAAGAGGAACGGAGACGACAGCAGCAGCACTTACAACAACAAAAGCAACAAGAGCAGGAGGCAAAACTACGGGACGATATTGAGACGCTGGCCATTTCCGCAGCAGCAGCAGGCACAGCAGCAGCAGCAGCATCATCATCACGAAACCCGTTTGAAGACCCAGAAGCACTGCTCAACATCCTCAAGAGCGTGCAGAGTGTGCGTGGGCATGCGCGTGACGAGTACGGCAAGGTCTACGGCGCACTGGCTCCCTTTTACTGGGACCTGCAGAACGCCAAGACGCATGCCGACCCCGTCGTGTTCAAGGTCTTCCGTGATCCGGAGCGCCAGGCGCACATGCTGTCCAACCTGCGCGTCTTTGCCCAGAGCGACTGGGCACAGGGCTGGCACAAGCGCGAAGAAAAGGTGGCGACCATGACCGGCATCTTTGAGAGTGCTGTGCTGCGCGAGTTTGAGCAGGGCTACGAGTTCTGGGATGTGGACGGCCGCATGCGCAAGTATGCCCATGTCCTGGACGTGCTGGACAACAGCTCAGCCGGCATTGATCTGTTCATCCAGAAGCACCCCATCTTTGACGACACCGAGCTCACAAACATGAACTCGATGGACTGCGTCCGCCTAGCACCAAAGACCGCAGAGTCGCCCGATAATCAGCTCACGCTCGACCCGTCACGCCGTTTTTTCGAACTGCTCACGCGCAAAGTCAACGAGCAGAGCGGCGTGATCAGCCGCATCTTCCCACGCCCTGGCCGTGTTTTCTGGGCACTTGTCGACAAGGTGCGCGAGGACATTATCATGGAGTACATCACGCCGCTGCTGGACGAGACGCACGAGCGCGACATGCCGGCCTACCTCCGGGCTGTCTCGGGCCTTTTTGAGCAGTGCCTGCAGTTTCTCAAAGAGCTGGACCCGCCCAAGCCGCCCGGGACGGTCGAAGATGCGTCGGCCGCACCCAAGTCGATGCAGGAAGAGGCTGCCGACAAGACGGCCGCGCTGATCAAGCAGAGGAGCAGCAAGCTGATCATGCCGTCGCTGTCGCTGGCCTCCGACAAGAGCGCGCTGGACGGCGGTGAAGACGGCTCGGGTCATGCCGACAAGGAGGACGAAAACGACGTCGATGCGTGGCGGCCCAAGGCGCGGCTGCACAAGGCGAAAGAGCTGGCTTTTCGCGCGTTCGAGCCGCACCTGGACCTCTACCTGCAAGAGGAACTGGACTACTTTACCAAGCAAATCGAGGCCAAGGTGCGAGACTGGGACAAGAAGCTGTCGGAGCAGGATGCCAATGCCGAGTCCTTTTACATGTCCAACTTTAACCGGCAAGAAGTCAAAAAGGACTTTTTGAGCTCATTCAAGAAAGTCGTCATGATGCCCGTGACCGTCCTGCCCAGTCTACCTGGACTGGGTGGCAGTACCTCGGCGGCGGCAGCCAAGCCGGGCGCCGTCAACCCGATAACAGCACTGCCGGCGGGCGACGCTGGACGGGCCGCGCCCACGACGGCGGGCAAGCTGCCCGAGAAAGCGCCCGACGACGAGCTTGCGGCCAAGGCGGCACTGATGACATCGCGTCTCGAGGGCATCAAGTCGCTCTTCAGTCTGGAAATGGCGCTCAACCTGGTGCACGCGGCCAAGATCAGTCTCGGCCGGGCTGCCGTGTTTGTGCAGCTCGGCGGCCAGGCTGCAGGCGAAGCCCGCGAGCAGTGCGAGTCCATCTTTGTTGTGCTGCTCAAGATTTTGGGGAATGGACACGTGAAGCAGGGCTTTGACCGTGCTGTCGAGCACCTGTCTCTCTACAACCCGCGCGCCGTCGTGAAGAAGCCGAAGAAGGAGCCCGCGCCGGGGGGCGATGGTGCAGGGGACGGCGGCGAGACGGAGAAGAGCGCGGCCGCATCAAAGAACAAGACTGAAAACGAAAACGACGACAACGGCCCGGGCGACGGCGGCGTGGCTCCACTGATGACCTTTATCGAGCTCGTCAATGTGGGCGATCTCATCTCGCAAATGGTCGATGTGTTTTACGAGCAGCAGCTGGCCGGGCCCAAGATTGCCGACCGCAACGACTTTCTGGACCCGGCGGGTCTTGCCAAGAAGCGCTTTGAGCAGATGATTGACGAGAGCGTTGCGGCCGGACTCAACAAGGGCATCGATGTGCTGATGGACGAGGTCGAGTACATTTGCGCGACGACCCAAAAGCCCACCGACTACTACCCCGAAGCCGCCGACGCCGTGGCCGACAGCGGTCTCTTCTTTTTGAACAACAGCCTCTCGAGCGTCACTGGAGCCAGTCCTGCGGGAGGATCCAGTGCCGGCACATCGATCCATGGTGGAGGCGGCGGCAGCGGCGGTGGTGGTGGCGGTGGCAGCGGTGGTGGCGGCGGCGGTGCCATGACACCGACGGCTGAATCTGGGCCGAACCGTAACTCGGTGCTCGACCCGTTTTCGGCCATTGACATTGGCCCGACGCAGACGGCGGAGCGCGTCGTGGCACTGGTGCGCGGCCACACCAACATGCTCAAGGGCAGCACGGAGAAGACGATGCTGGACGTGTTCAATGGCGAGGTCGGCTTGCGGCTGTTTACGGCGGTGTGCAAGCACCTGAAGCGGCAGCGCATCAGCATGTCGGGCGCGGTGCGCGTGATTGCAGACATGACGCTGTATTTCGAGTACATCCGGACGCTGCGCAACCAGGACCTGCTGGCGTACTTTCGGGCGCTGCGCGAGCTGAGCCAGCTGTACCTGATTGACGCGCGGCACCACGCCAAGGAGATGGCGATTATCATTGCGGACAACGACCGGTTCGGCGGCATCTTCCGGGCCGAGGAGGTGTACGAGTTTGCCGAGCGGCGCGCCGACTGGTACCAGGTCAAGCGCAACGTCGAGCGGGCCATGTACGGACTGGAGTGTTGTTTAATGTAGTTTTTTTTGTCTTTTATTAGCAGGCGATTTTGGTTAGCAATCAACGACAGACAGTCTCTGAGCATCATCCAGACTTTAATGATTACGATCTAGAACATGTATAGGAAGTAAATACAAAACAAATACAAAACACAAAACAAACACCACCGTGACCTAAACGCCTCTTATAAAATCCATCACCTACTTGCCAAAGTCGAGCCGCCGTGCTACCCGTGCGCCGCGGTCCTGCTCGTCGCCGACGATGCCCGGCCGCTTGTCCTCGTCCTTTTTCTTGTCCTTGTCCTTGTCGACGGCCCGCTTCTGTGGCAGGTCCTGGATCGGCGTCGGCCGCGGCTCGGCGTGCCACCAGCCATGGCTCAGCATGGCGCGCGCCGTGATGCGCCGCCGCGGGTCCAGAACGAGGCTCTTCATGAGCAGGTCGACGCCGTCGGGGCCGACGGTGCCAAAGGGTCCGAGGAACGTGTCGCGCTTCGGCACCGGGTACGTCTGGTCCGTGGGCACGGTGTAGGCGTCGAGGCGCGTGACGCCCGGCCAGTTGTCCTCGGTGGGCGTGCCGAGGGCGCGGCAGATGAGTGCAATCTGTTCGATTTCGCTGTTGCCCGGCAGGTACGGGTTGCGGATGATGAGCTCGGCAAAGACGAGGCCGACGGACCAGACGTCGACACCCCCACTATAGTGGCGGGCGCCAAAGAGCAGCTCGGGCGAGCGGTACCAGCGCGTGACGACATTCGTGGTCATGGGCCGGTAGGGGTCGGCGCAGGCGCGCGCGAGACCGAAATCGGCGAGCTTGAGGGCGCCGTCGGCGGCGACGAGCAAATTGTTGGGCTTGATGTCGCGGTGCAGCACGGCGCGGTCGTGGCAAAAGGCAATGGCGCGGCACAGCATGCCCATCCAGGCCTTGATGTCGGCGGCGCCGTAGCGCACGGCGGCGGTGTCGCGGATGAGCATCTCGAGGTCGCCGCGCGGCAGATGCTCGAGCACCAAACACAGGTTCTGGTCGCGCGTGCTGTAGACGCTGTGCAGCTTCACAATGTTGGCGTGGCCGAGCTCCTGCAGAAACTTGATCTCGCGCACGGCGTCGGGCGCAATGCCGTCGCTGTACTCTTTCTGGACTTTTATTTTCTTGATGGCGACAAGCTGCGACGGGTCGCTGCGCAGGTGGCCCTCGTACACGACGGCATACGTACCCTCGCCGAGCTCTTTGCCGCGAATGTACTTGCTCTTTTCCTCTTCGTTGAGCCGCTCGGCCACGTCCATGGTGATGTGCCGCTGTCGGTGGCCGTGGTGGCTGCCCTGGTGGTGGCTGTGCTTCTTGTCGGCCGTGGCCGTTGTCGTCGTCGTCGTCGTCGCACCTCGGTCGGTTCGCGGCGAGTGTGCCGGCCGTGACAGGGCGTCCGTCGGGATCGCCAGGATGGGCGAGGCGCTCATTCTGTGTGTAAGCGACCGTAAAAGGTTGACAGGAATAGCAATGGCAATAGCGACAAGCTTGCACTCCGAGTCGAGTGACGATGCAGTCGAGCGATGCTGTCGAGACTCGAGACGCAAAGAATGGCTGTGATTGGCCAGAGCTTGGAGAGCAACATTGCGCTCCACCAACCTTTGAAGAAGTGGCTTGCGATGTGGCTCAGCAGATCCACTCGTCTGCCCATTGATCACGGTACATCGGCGGTCGGAAGCGCCGGGGTTGAACAACACTGCGACGCGCGTAGTTAGTAATGGCAGCATAGCAGCTGGAAATAGCGTGCAAAAAGGACCTGACGTCATGCCAACGCGGCTGCTGTCGCTTTCGCAATACAATCGCCTGTAGCCAGTGCCTTGCAGCTCTCGATTGGCCGTCACTCGTTTAATTTGGCATCTCGCGATCTCTGGTGGCTGGCTTTTTGGATGTGCTTTGCACCTTGTCATCTTGTCATCTTGTCATCTTGGTTATATGATTGAATACTGCTTTTTGGATCAAGATCACTTACTCGGCCTTTTGCCGCTGCATCAATACACATATCGTCATTGCCTCTTACCTCGCAGTCTGTCGCATCTGTCGTCATACCTTGCACCCCCCCCCCCCCTTTTGCGCCGTGACATCTTGTCCTACCGCACCTCACAATGATCGGCCGTCTATCATATTGGGTGAGTTCTTGTCTTCTCGTGCGCGCCGCCATCCGCTGACAACCAGCTTCTGCCACTCTTCTCCGGCGCCGTCTGGCTCGGCATGCTGCTCGGCATGATCATCGGCTGGGTCGTCGACCTCGACCGCGAACACACAAGCTCCATGGACAACGGCCAGTACATCCCCTACATTAGCGACATTGGCGCCACGTCCCGCTTCAAACCCATGTTCATTGCGCTCAGCGCCGTCACCACCGCCAGTCTCGATCTCTCGTTCCTCGCCGACCGCTGGCTGCGCCACTCGGGCCGTCTCACCCCCAACGGCAGCCGCGGCCAAAAACTGCTCGCCGTCCTGACCATTGTCTTTGCCATTGCCGGCACCGCCGGTTTGATACTGCTATCCATCTTTGACGTCGCCCACCACCAGAAGCAGCACGACGGCTTTTTGCTATTGTTCCTGGGCGGCTACGTGCTGTCCGCCATCTTCATCTGCTGGGAGTACCAGCGCCTCGGCATCCACAACCGCCACCTGCGCATCCTCGCCACCTCCTTTTGGATCAAGCTGTCCTTTGTGCTCATCGAGGTCGTGCTCGCCATTGTCTTTGTCTCGCTGACCTTTACCGACAAGACCAACGGCGGCGCCGCTGTCGAGTGGGTCATTGCCGTCTTCTTTGCCTTTTACGTCTTCTCCTTTAGCATCGACCTCTACCCGGCCGTCCACTCCCGGCGCCGTCGGCACGATGTCGAGAAGAACAACGCCCGCGTCCGCAATGGTCACGACGACGACAACGACGCCCTCAATCTAAACAACAGCGGCATGGCACCACCTGCCGGCGGAGAAATGGTCCAGGAGCACTACGGCGATGCATATGGCCAGAGTGCGGCGCGCGCAACACGGGCCCCGCGCACCAACCGGAACAGCGGCATCGCCAATGCTGCACCTGCCGAGGCCCACGGCTACGCCCACGGCTCATTCAACCAAGGCAACTTTGATGAGCACGCGGGCAGCGCAGGCAGCGAAAACCAGTTTGTCGAGTTGCCTGCTGACTCCTACCAGCCCGGAAGAGCATACTGAGGGTGAATAGCTAATAATGCGCAAGATAATAGGCGGTGGATGTACTGCTGTAATATATACGATACCTTTTGGATAGCGGTTTGGTAGGCTGATCCTGGATAATAGAAATATCAATATTTTGTACTACTGAGACAATATATATATATATTTATTCGCCTTACTGAGTCAATCCTGACTATTGGCGCCTGTGTTGACAGAACCCTCTGGGGAATAAACTGTCGCTGGACTATGTAGTTGCTGCGTAAAAGCTATGTACAAGTGTGTGTTGTTGTGAAAATTAGCGAGATACATGATATGCCGTAGCAAATAGCCCCCTAAACTATCCCTCAGATTGCTCTTCATTAGTACCATTTCCCCCACTAAAGATTCGTTTCCGCGTTGGTCATTGGACACCAGACACTTCGAGGGGGACCTGTAGTAACCGGCTTACACCTGATTCATGGGGGCGAGGCCACCAAACTCGCCCAGCACTACACAGGGGCGGCGGCCCCTCCTCGAAGGTCGACGGTGCCGGGGTACGAATTAATTGACCAGAAAAATACTACTGAGACAATGTTCTTGTAAAAATTTCATAAGAACTGTTGCAATTTATAAACGCTCTAACATAAATCGTGTTGATATAGAGCATATCCAAGTAAATAACAAGAAAAAACAAACCAAACATCAAGCATTCAACATAATAAACCATGGATATCAAGCGAAAAACAAAAAGAAAGGCCAATCGCCACTTAAAACTTGTCCTCCAGGTTCTCAAGGAACCGCGAGTCGCGCACAGGACTTGCACTCTTCTTGTACGCAGGATCGCGCAGCGTCTTGGGCAGCGTGTATGCTGTGTCGATGCCTGACTCGCCCGATGCCGTGCCGGCTGTGACTGTAGACGGTGCCGTTGTTGGGGGAGGCACGGTCACGAAAGTGTTGGAGCCTTACGAGTTAGCACGCATCCTCGTCTTGATAGCCGTTGCAGACATGCTGGCGCCAACTCAGCCAAACCCACTTCCTGTAGCACCGCGAGCGCCGCTAGTGGCTGCTGCGCCGTCGTCATTGTAGTTGCTGCTGCCGTAGCTGACATAGCTTGCCCGGTCACCAGGCTCGTTGGCACCAGAGGCAGAGCCCTTTGCTGTGCCGCCTAGGGCATTGGGATACGAGCCGGACCCATTGATGTGCCCCCCGGACGTGGACGACTTTGGCTGCTTGGAGACATCGTGGAAATCTCTCGTCGTAGGAGACGAGCCCGACGTGACCGCCTCCACAGTCGTGCCCAAGGGAACATGCGGACACTTGTCATCGGCATTCGCCTCACTTACAACACCAGTTCTGGACTTGCCTGTGACATCAAGTAGCCCGGGGTTCAGACCGTCCTTTCTGTCCATGGGCACGCCCGTATCAGGAAGGCCAGACTTGTCCGTCTCACCAGGCGCCTTGGAAGCAGAATTGCCAGCGGAAAATCCGCCTGGACCATCACCCATGGCAGATATGTTCAAGCCTCCAGAACCCATGGCAGGACTCTTGCCATTCTTGATGCTGTCGGTGGTGCCATTATTAGCCGCTCTGTTGGTGCCGGAACCGCTGGCCGATACATTTTCAGCGCTTGTCAGAGCATGACCGCCGACAAATGTCTTTTTGGCATTGGCATCAGTGCCTGCTGCGCTGTATGTCGTGTCCTTCGCCTTGGCCCCGGATGCAGGAACACTACCTGAATCTGTAGCGCCCGACTTGGAGCCCGACCTGGAGAACTTGGCGAACCACGTCTTGACCTTGGAGTTTCTCCTCGGCGTGGACGACTCGTTTCCCGGAGTGGCCGAAGTAGGCGGCGACTTGTCCATGGCGCTCGTTCCGAGTCTGGAGCCGGAGGCATTGTTGGTAGG
This sequence comes from Ophiostoma triangulosporum, assembly GCA_029298705.1. Lineage (NCBI taxonomy): Eukaryota > Fungi > Ascomycota > Sordariomycetes > Ophiostomatales > Ophiostomataceae > Ophiostoma > Ophiostoma triangulosporum. Next base: position 667,742 of record JANSLO010000009.1, on the reverse strand, counting down.
GCTCGTGCTAGTGCCGCTTGCAGCCGGCTTGTTCATGACGCGACTTACAAAGTCTGATCCAACAGCACCCGTTCCTCCGAAGGCACCAACTGCGCCGATAGGGCCGACGGCTGTGCCCTGTGCAGCGTTCTTTCGGTGCTCATGGTCAATTTCGGAGTACTCGATTGGCTTGGGAGGGGCAGCATCCCTCGACGGAGTCTTCACAAAAAGGTTCGACAGCCTCCGGCCAGAACGTGTCTCTTGGGCCCCTCCAGCTGTCCCCGTAGTGCCCGTCTTGGGGGTGCTGAATTCAGAAGTTGGGGGGCTGTAAGGAGCCGTGGCAGCCTTGCGGGTAGAAGAAGCAGGAGACTTTGGCGGGGAAGGGAAGGCAGAGTAAAGGTGCGAAGTAGGCGCATTGAATGCAAATCCAGATGAAGTCACTGCAGGGGGTGTCGAAGGAACAGCAGGGGCATCGCGAGGCTCTGTAAAGGGGGTTGATGGTGCCCTGGGAAGAGCAGTTGATGAAGCAGTCGATGAAGGAAGAAGAAATGGAGCAGCCGGGGGATCTAGCTGCGAGTGCGAGGAAGAAGGCGAGTGAGCCGTAGCAGCAGCAGAGACAGGAGATGCTTGGCTACTTGAGGCAGGCTCCGGAGCGGAGACCGGCGCGGAAGTCTCAGCAGAGGGGCTAGCTGTGGAAGTCTTGCCGACTATGACGGCCGGAATGGCACCAGCAGCAGTGACGACAGCTGCCGGTGCTACCCAACTGGTACGTGCCTCTGGAGAGACAGGTGAGAGCGGCGAGCCCGGAGACACAGGAGAAACAGGCTCACGGGCCTTGGATACAGGCTCGGTGGCCAAAGCAGAGTGCTCAGGTTCGGTTGTGGGGCTTGGTGTCTCGACGTCGTGAGTTTCGCGAACGGACGAGGTAGTGTCGGGAGCCGTCATCACCTCGCTGTCGGTGACCTCATGGTCATGCTCATCGCGGTTGGACTGGTGTGTAGGAGCCTCGGGGATGATTGCAGCAACTGGCTTGGAGGCTATTCCAGTGTCCTTGGTGTCTGAGTCCTTGGAGTTCTTGGACTTCCCAGCCATGAACGAGCCTCTTTTCTTGGCAACCTTGCTCGCCTTCTCCTCGGCCTTTGCGGCCTTTTTCTTCTCCTTTTCCTCCTCTGTGAAATTGTTAGTTTTTGTCTTATCTTGTGTCGTTAAATTCAGTCAAAACTTACGCTTAAGCTTCTTCTTGAGTTCCTTGAGTTCCTTGTCACGCGCCTTGAGTTGAGCAGCCTCAGCCTTTTGGTCTTCCTGCTCCTTGCGCACAGTTTCCTGACGCTCACGCTCGGCCTGGGCCTTCTCGTGCATGTCGTCAATGACAGGCTGAACGTTGCGGGCAGCAATCTTGTCAACTTGGGTGCGGGGAACGAATGTGCCGCCACCGATATCAACTTGGTCAGCACGCGGGTACATGCTCAGCTGAGCATTGGCGCGATCCTGGGCAACAGAGTGCGCCTTGCTTTCCCAGGACGAGAGAGTACCGGGAGGAACGCGACCGGAGTTGGAGTACACCTTCTCATCAATGTCATGGAGCTGCGACTTGACATTGCGCTGGGCTGCCAAAAGAACATTCTGGCGATCCTCGCGCTTCTTGGTCTCGGCCGCAGAGATCTTACCAGAGACCTGGTCCATCTGGTTGCGAATCTCAGTTGAGCGTTCTTCCGTCATATCGCTGTCGCTGGATGAGCGGCGGCGCCGGAGACGATCGCGCATGGAGAAACGGCGTGAGAAGCCGGCAGAGGATGCGCTAGAAGAGCCCATCTTGGGATCGACATAATAGTCGCGGAACTCGCGGTCCTTGCCGTACTTCTCGTGAAGAGCTTCTAGACGTGCCTGGGCCAGCTTGTAGGCAGCCTCCTGCAGGTTGGTACCCTGTGTACCTCCGGGGCCAGCAACACCGGCCGTACTACTGGCCTGGCTATTGGCCTGGGGATTGTACATCTTCTTAGCCATGGCGACCGCAGACTCATGCAGCATCTTTTCGTGAGCCTCATTGTCATGCTCGGGGCCAATGTGAGGATGCGAAGTGTACATCTGGCGACCCATTGTGGTGTAAGGCACGGAGCCGCCTTCAAGGTAAAGACTACTGCGATCGCCAGAGCGAGCCTTTGTGGCGGCGGTAGCGGCCTTCAAAGCATTAGCAGCAGAGGAAGAGGCCTGTCCAGCCGAAACACCCTCGGGGTAGTGCGAGGAAAGGCTCTTCTGGTGACGGAGGGACGAAGTCGAGTTCGACTTATGTCTAGGGCGCAGTGACGGACTGGGGCTCGGAGCGACCTTCATGGCACCTACGGCTGCGCGCAGGGATGGCTGGGGACCGAGGGCAGCGATTTCTGGAATAGGCTTTGGTGGGGGAGCCGTTGCACGTGAAGCTTGCGAGACCTGACTGTTGCGGAAGGCCTGGGTGGCAGCCGAGTTGCCCCAGGTTGAGGTATCGACTGGCGCTTTGGCAGACATGCTGGAAACACTTGGCGCGGGGCTAAAGTTACCAGACGCGCTGGCATTGCGCTGATGATGGCGGCGCTGGGGGGGCCGAGATGGCATGGACGCTTCGGAGGACTCGGCGACTGGCGTGTTCTGTGAAGCTTGTGCAGGACGGGCTGGCACGTGAAGAGCCGCACCAGCAGCGGCGGCGGCGGTGGCAGCCTTGAGGGAAGCCGAGCTCACCGGACCGCTAGAGTAGATAGCAGGCGGGCTCTTTGTTTGTGAGGCCTGAATGGCGGCCAAGTTTGTGCTGTCCAACTTGACGCCAACGGTTGGGTACGACGGCAGGCTGCGAGGATCAGCGTAGACGATGCGTCCAGAGTGCTCGGCTTTTAAGAGAGTTAGTTTGTGTTAAAATTTGATATGTAGGATGTAGCTAGAATGAAGTTGGGGGTGATGAAGAATGATCTTCACTCCCCCACCGGCATTCTCCGCCATCTATGGTTGGAGCATGCAGGTGCAAGTGTGACGTACCAGGCAGATTACGGCCCGGCTTCCTTGCAGAGCGCTGCGCTGTAGAATCCGAGGCGGGCATCTTGATAGCTGATTGGTACACGGATATACACGTTGGAGATGGAGCCGTTACGGGCTGTTGCTGTTGGAGGCGAATGTTGCTTGCGTGGCAACGGTGATAAGGATGGATGCGTCGGAAACTAGAAAGAACAGGATATCGAAGCAGTATACAAAATGCGATACACACGAGAAGGGCGACAAGACGTCGAGAGTGAGTAGAAAGATGTCGATAGTCTGGACTCTTGTGGATGCTTTCTTCTTTGGTGGATAGCAAATGGGTAGATGCGACCCGGAGAAAAGCGGTGTTGCAGTAGAATATGGCAAGGGGAATATGGATAAAAGCACTGGAATTGGAAATGGGTATCGTTGTGGTATCGGAATGACAACGTCACGTATCTGTATGTATAACAAGATGGTCTGAAAGAGAAAAATGAAGAAATAAGGAAAAGAGAAAATCAAAGGAAAAGAGGAAAGATGGAGAGAGAAAGAGGAAGAGACGAGAGAGTAGAAGAAGGAAAGAGCTGAGTGGAAGGGTAGGGAAGGTATGCCTAATAAAACAAGTCAAAGAAATAAGAAGGCGCGAACGAGCTGTTTCCTAGATCAAATGGAAACGTGATGATCATTGAAGGAAGCTGATACAAATAGACCTAATAGGGAAAGATGCACCCGCGGAGGCGTCATCGCTTGGTTTAGAGAAGGCAAGAGTATCCCAGGACAGATCAGATGTGGTACAGATTAGTGCATAGAGACGGTAAGAGCATCCAAAAGATCAAATGTGGGTACAATAGCAGTTGCCGGAACAAATGGAAGGCGCAGCATTGCGCTGGTGGGAAGGAATGGCGCATCGCACCTGCGCAACTGAGATAAGAACGACGTCATCGGCCTCCTACCAGATGTATGTGCGTGTGTAAGTACCCGACTTAGCGGGTCCTTAGCGGCGCGAGAAGAAAGAAAATGACGGACTATACTTTGCAAAAGGACGACGGCAGACATGGGCAGCGGATGATTTAGTGTGAATATGAGGAATATGATGTAAATGATTTTAGGTTAATCAAGAAAAGAAAGGGTGAAGCGTTTAAACAGACGTCAGTTGGACAAGTTATGCTTGGCGTGACCAGGCACGTGATGGTAGACGAATCAAACTCTGCTCGGTGGCATCTGTTAAGAGGTCATCTGTCGCGTTGCCAAACGGGACAACGGGACATGTGCATGGGACAACCTCCCTGTGTAGTTTCCGTCGTTGAATATAAGCATAATCAAATCAAGCATGGGACAACCCCGAGACTGCTGCTGTCTGAATATTAGGCAAGATCAACGCTGTACTCGACCGGACGAGATGGCTATGGAATCAATTCAGCTGGTCTTGAGGACTGACACCGAACAACGGCCAACATTCCAGATCGAAGATGGCCACTCCTCGTCATGAGGCCTCATAAAATGACGAAAGAAGAACGCCGAAACTATTTAACAACACTATTTAACGACTAGAGAGAAAGGGTAAAATAAGGTGGACCCGTCTTGTGGTGTAGTAATCAACACCGAAGACCCTAGACTGCGCTAGTCCAATTTAGGCCTCGTGAGCATCAAGTAGCGAGGAAGCAGGAAACAAAAGACAGAATGACGTTCAGAGACCTGGAAACAAGACGGAGATCCAACGTCAAGACCAACGACAAATTGTCGCGATCCTGTTCGGCAGAGCTCATGGCTCTACAGCCAAGAATCAGTTTCTATAGACAGGAAATCAAATCATGTGCGCTTTGTTTAGGTGGGAATCATTGTATTGTCGTGACAGTCATTGATCATTGATCATAAATCTACTTTCTCGTAAAGCGACCTTGCAGCCAGCACCGGTACATCTTGAGCTTCATTGCGCGGTTGACAATCAAGCGCCGATCGACACCCATGTTCTCGAGGGCGAAGAAGGACGGCTCGGCCTCCGCATGAGGCTCGGCATCAGTCTCAGTCTCGGCATCGGCTTCGCCTTGACCGGTCCAGATGTTGATCAGCTCGTCCTTTTCGAAAAAGTAGACACGCGTACCGTCGCCGCGAATGTAAAAGTTCTCCTCCAGGTAGCGACCCTTACGGAAGCGCACTTGCGCCAGGTCACCCCGGCCATAGTCGCGGAAGCACACCGTGCCGCCCGGCTTGACAAGGTTGGCCACGTTGGCGACAGCCTGCTTCCACTGGGCCGGCGAGAGCGCCGAAAAGATAAACACCAGGATGGCTACGTCGACCGAGGCAGGGCCCAGGCCGGGCGGCATCGACGCATCGCCGGTGCCGGCCGCATCCCATACGTCCGCCTGCATGTGCTTTGTGTCGTACGCCTCGTCCTTGCGCATGACGTCGACTGCCGTCTTGCTAAAGTCGCAGGCATGGATACGCAGCTCTGGGTTTTTGTTACGCGCCAGGATCGGGAACGCCGTGTTACCGGCACCCGCACCAATCTCCAAGATGACCTTGGGGCCGGCATCGGGCTCGCACACCTCGTTGAGGATGGGGAACTCTTGCTGAAGCCACTTGCGGTCCTTGAAGAAGTTGGCCGTGTTGTTTTTGTAGAAGAGATTCCACCACTTTGCTGGATCGCTATTGAAACGCGCTGTAACCATTAGTATGAGACCAAACAGACGTGATGTGTGTGTGTGACAAAATGGAGGAAGAGTATGCAGATCAGATGGGAGCGAAAGACAAATGATTGTAATTTGTCATCAGGAATCAGATGAACTATGCTTAATATTGACAAAATCATCATAGCATACTGGGTGTAGAGGTTTGTGCTTGTGCAAGGAATAAGAATACTCACATTTGTCAAAGTCGGACACGGGAGCGCTCCGCTGCAGCTCGTACTGCTTCTCAGAGTACTCCTTGAATGCGTCGTCCGTCTCGACGTGGTCCCACGCGTTGTACTCAAACACATTGTCCTCCTGTGTCAGGAACCGCTGTCCGAACATGAACGGATCTGTGCGCTTCTGGTTGTTCGCAGGATCGTGCGAGAGGTGGGCAGGGACGGCGGCAGAGGGAGAGGCATCCGCCAGTGCCGGGGACACAGCCTGCTCAACAGCCTTGCTGTCGACGACCGCGTCGCTGATCGCGAGGGATGCAGCTGCTTCAGTAGCAGCCGCCACCTCGGCAGCGATGGGCATATCAGTCATTTCGGACGTGATGGATCGTGGGGAAAAAGAAGAGGTCAAGAAAAGAAGAATGAAAGACTCTATCCGATCGAGTAGCAAGAAACACACTGCCGGCAGTGAAGCATGATGGGCGGAAGAGAGAGAGAGAAAGAGAAACTTTCCGACCCTGGCGCTGTGGTTGGGCTGGAAAGAAAAGAGAAGGAAGAGATTTTAAGAGAGCAACAAGAAAAAAAAGTTAGCGTATTTAAAGGCCGTGCCTGAGTTTTTCCTCTTATGGGGCAGCCAGGGACTATGTGGCTGGTGGCTTGTGGCGCACCACACTAGCGATCAATAAGCCATGCTGCATCGAGCTCGGAGCTTGGTGATGGTGACGAGCGCGCAAGACGACAATTTCCGGTGCTTTGGAAAACAGTCGTGCCTGATTATAATGGATTCATGATACCAGACTTTGTATCGATTTAATTCTTATTTTTCGACATGGCCACAAAGGCCGCTTTCCGCCGTGCCCCGGCCCTCGGCCTTTGGACCATGGCCAAGCGCACGGCTGTCGTCCCGGCCGTCATGGCTCGTCCGCCACAGCAGCGTGCCATCTTCAACCTCGCCGCTGCCGCGCTCGGCCCGGCGCCGTCGGGACACACCCAGACGCTCACGACGGTCCGCACGCTGCCCTTTTCCGCTGCCGACCTCTTCCGCATCGTCGCCGACATCAACGCGTATGCGCACTTTCTGCCGCACTGCACCGCCAGCCGAGTCACGCACTGGCGCACATTGCCGTCGGACGCCACGTCCAAGTGGCCGTCGCGCGCCGACCTCACTGTTGGCTGGGGCCCCATCTCACAAACTTATTCATCGCGTGTGTACTGTGTGCCCGGTCACGGTGTCGTCGAGGCTGTTTCGGGCCGCGGCGGTGCACCATCGCTGTCGGCTGCCGAGCGTGCTGAAATCGGCCTGAACACGACAGAAGATGCTGACGGCCGGCGACTGGGTGCCGCCACGGCCACCGATGACGAGACGTTTGAGTCGCTCGTGACGCGCTGGAAAGTGCGGCCGCTGGAGCAGGCCTCGACATTTCCGGCGCGGGAAACGACTCGCGTAGAGCTGCACATCCAGTTCCAGTTCCGCAACCCGCTATACCAGATGGCGGCCGCACAGGTCGGCAACGAGATGGCGACAAAGATGATCGAGGCCTTTGAGACCCGGGCGGCGGCATTGCTTGGGCCCAAAGGCCGGCGGCTGTGACCGGCCATGGCTGTGTCGACGTTATGATAATGACCCTCTCCACAACTTGATCTCCAATAGACGCATGCCACGTTAATAGACACAAGGGTACAAAATAGACTGCGTGTTTTTATCCAAGTTTATTTTGTCATAGTGTATAAACAGTACAATCGTCAACATATAGAGACATAAACAGCCCTTTTGGTGACGGACCAAGGCAGACAGAACGCAAAAATACAACATATGCAAACGCACGTACAAAACATGAACCATACACCCAGTGAACAAAGATGGTAGTTAAGACCACAGCATCAAAGCACTTGCTCGTGGCAGCTGCTCTAGATCTCTGGGGCATGCCATCAGAGCCACAGATTAACGACGAGAGAAAAGACAGCAAGCAATGCCACGCGAAATAGAAAAAAATCACATAAGAACATGAAACGGCCAAAGAACGCGATCTAAACTGGCAGAAAAGGGGGAATCTCAAGGCCAACCAGACTGGAAGACCCGTAAAAGAAAGAATAAAGAGAAGAAAAGAACGGCTTTCCCAAAATAAAGTAACAGAAAGACAAGAACATCAAGCGGAGTCTGTGTTGGCGGCCAAGCTGGGTTCATTAATAATTGCGCATGTAGGCCCAGGGTATCACCACAGCGGCGCACCAGAGTGTCGTGCGAATGGAACTCTACTTCCGCCTGAACTGTTAGTGTATGAACGACAACGCTCCGATCACTATTTCGAAACTTACTTCTTCGCCTTGGGAGGCTTGCCGCCCATAAAGGCCAGAAACGTCGTGCCGGCCGCCTTGGAGCTGCTGCCCTTCTTCTTCTCGTGGCTGCTGTGGTGTCTGTGGTCGCCATCGACAACCTGAATATTGGGCACACCCATACCGTCCATGACGGGCATGCCGGGCATACCGTGCATTCCGGGCACAGGATGCATACTGGGCATGCGCGGCCCAGCGGAGCCAGGACGAGCACCAACAGGGACCTGCATTGGGTAGCCTGGGCGCGGTACACCGTTAGGTACTCCGCGCATAGGGATCGGCATACCGCGTCCAGCCGCAACACCAGGCATGGGACGCTGCCCGTTAGGCATAAACATGGGATGCTGTGCGTTCGGCGGGGCGTTCTTGAGCGGTGGCGTCTTGTCCATGGGCCACATGTGCATCGTGATCGCCCAGTCAGGCTCAACGACCTTTTCCCAGATCGACGGCAGAATAATCTCGCCGTTGGGCCCGACCAGGTCGTAATGGCCCTCTTGCACATGGGGACCGATGGCCTCGACTTGCACAAAGGCCTGCTTGATGAGCTCCTCCATACCCGTCCACGTCTGGCATAGATTGAACGGGAAGCTGAACTTGCGGCCCACGGCATCCTTGAACTTGATCGGCGGCTTTTCGTTCTTTTTGGCGTCGTCCTGGATCTTGGCCTTGGTCTCTTCCACAATCTTGTCGCGCATCGCCTTCTCTGCCTTCTTCTTTTCCTCCGCCGCAATCCTGGCCTCTTCCGCCTTCTGCCGCTCCTCCTCCAGCTTCGCCCTTGCCTCCACTTCGGCCTTGAGTTTCGCCTCCTCTTCCAGCTTCTTCCGCCACGCCATCTCCTCCTGGACCTTCTTCTCGGCAGCCGCCTGGGCCTCAATCTCGGCCTTGAACTCTGCAGCTGCCTTGGCCCTGGCTGCCGCCTCAGCTGCCTCCACCTTTGCCTTCAGAGCTTCCGCAGCAGCCTTTTCAAGCTCCTCCTGTCGCTGACGCTTCTCGGCAAGCTCTATCTGCTCCCTCTCGTACTTGAGCCGTGTCTCGGCCTCAATGCGTTCTATTGCCAGCTTTTGCTGCCGTGCTTCCTCCTCTTTTGCTTTCCGCTCCGCTTCGATGCGCTCGCGGGCTGCACGCTCAGCTTCGAGTTTGTGTTTCGCCAACTCCTTCTCGGCTTCGTCTTTCGCCTTGCGGTCGGCCTCCACCCTGCGTTGCAGATCGATCTCGGCGGCCTTTAGTGCAGCTTCGTGAACCGCCTTGCGCTCCTCCGCCTCGCGCTGGATCATCTTCTCGCGCTCAAACATCTCCAGTTTTTGCTTCATTAGCTCCAACTCGGGATCGACTTTCTTCTCTGGTGGCGGCGCGGGGGTCTGTGGCTTGGCGGGTGCTTCGGTCGGGGGAGGTGGCGGCGCATTGTACATGTACGGCTGCATCGGTAGAGCATACTGGTTATTGGCGGTAGAGTAGTAGTTTTGCTGGTATGGCACATGGTGGCTGGGTACCATTTCATAGCTCTGACGGGTCTGGTCACCATAGTATTGTGCAGGCGGTGGATTGGCCATAAATGGGTTTCCTGTGTAGCCGTTCTGCGGATAGTGCACAAGTTGCCGGCCGGCACCTGCAGCACCGCCTGCGACGCCGCCGCCGCCGCCGTACGGATAGCCTGCCTGGCCCTGACCCTGGCTATGGTAGCCGTAGTGCGGGTGGGCACTGGGTGCGTAGGCACCCCGGCTAGCCCCGTAGTAGTCTTCTGATGGATCTGAGCTCATGTTTGGTGATTGTGCCTGTGCTGGTACAATGCCGTAGTTATTATATGCTTGTTGTTGGCGTGCTGATCGAGAGTGTCTGCGCGAGGCGTTTCGCGAGAGAGAATTTCTTCGAGGTTGTCTGTCCTCGTAGTCGCCGCTGGCAGAGGCGGAGTCAGATGGTTCTACGTCTCCGTAGGGTGCGTGCCAGGGGTCTGGTGAATATGTACTGGTGTCGTCGTATTGAGGGTCGTCATGAAGGTTTCGTTGGTTGCGGTGGCGGCTGCTATATAGGCGCAAACGGTCAGTTAGTTCCTCGCTTTCTTCTTTGTTCGGCTGTTGTCGCATCCTCCTCAAGGCTCGAGGAGCCAAGTAGATGCATGGGACGAGAGAAGGAGGGTTTGGAAACTCACGACATTGGGATTGGAAGGACAAGTTTGAGATGCGCTCGTTGATTTAGGCGGTAGTTTGCGTAGGTAATGCGATCTGACGAATGCAGGTGCGGGTATTGTTGTAGTTGCTGCGTTTTTGGTTTGTACAGATGAGAATAGTCGACACGATATGTTCTGAGCGACGCGTTATAGTGTAACTTTGAGTAAGATATGCTGCGGTTCTGGTGGGAGTTTGGCGAAAATTGTCTCAAGAAAATGTAAACAAACGGTTTCCGGGGGAGGGGAGTGCGTGTAATAAGAGAGTCAGGAGGGGTCCTTTGGGGTGTATGTTGTGGTATTTTAGTCTTGAAAGGGAGGGGGACGGCGCGGATGGACTGGTAGCGTGCTGAGATTGACAGTGGTGCTAACACGATAGTTTGAAAACTAGTAACAGCTTTGGCGGGTTTTGTTTTGATTGTTTTGATTTGTTGTTGTTGTTGTTTCGTTTGATTAGTCTGAATGCGACGTTCGGAAAGGCGCGAAAAGATGTGGTCGAATGGTATCTGTGAGTTGCGGAACAAAAGAATTAGGAAACTCCCGAGACGTAACTTGAAGTGGGCAGTCTGTGGTATTTAAAGATTCAAGCGGGAGCGTGCAGGACACGGAGGCAAGGGTGCGATTCGCTGGGCGCAGTATGGGCATTAGGGACGGATGAATTGCAGTGAGAGTGAGAGGGAGAGAAAAAAGTGAATATAAGCGATTGGGCCTCGTGGGAATGGGGCTGAAGGCAAAATGTAAGAGAGAATGTGCGTGCGCTCCTGTGTGCGACTTTTCTCGTTCTTGTCAGTGCGGCGGAGACAGGGAGGGGGGGGAGTGTGAAGTGTAGCAGACGGGTTAAGTGTAGAGAGTGCGGCAGTATTGGGCACAACTGGTAGAAATGGTTCCTCGAGGCCAGGCCGAATAAGAAAAGCGGTACAGCGTCCCGACTGGTCCTGGTGGTTGAGTCGGTGCGGTGAGAGGATGGGCACGGACGAGTGATATGCGTAGTCGCTGGGCGCGGTGCTTTTGGTGGAGGGGATAGTGGAGGCCGGAAGTGCCCAGCAGGGGATCAGTGTATCTTACCTACGGCAGACTGATTCCCCGGTAGAGAAAGCTGTAGTTGGCCAGAACGATGGGGCGGATCGAAGAAGAGCAAGCACAATGTGCTAGATTATGTTTCGTTTCGACTCGTCGTCGAGATCAAGACAAGGTGAGGGTATTTGACGAAGCGAGAGACGTCGAGACTGAGAGTGACCGCCTCCGCCACAAACAGTCAAATGGTGACTATCTGCAGACAGGCACCGATTCTTCCCCTACTCGTCAAGGTCCGTGACGGTGGAAGACGGGGACAGAGGTAAATAAGCAGATGTCCGCTCGTGTGTAGATGAACACGAGGGGGAGAGGGGGAGAGTAAAGAAGGACAAGAGGACTCAGGATTGACAGAAAAGTGTGGGCGAGTGTGAGAAGATATAAAAGACGCCGGCGTCAAGGGCGAAACGGACAGTAGGGGGGCCGGTTGCGTTGAGAGAGGAATCTCTGTTGACGTGACTATTATGTCTAATCAGTGGTCGACTCCGTATATGCTTAGTCTTGAGCGTTCCGATATGGGTTGTTCGGCTGTTTCTGGTGGTCAAGACGTAGGTGTGTGGTGGCGAAAGGCAACACCGATTTTACTGCTCCGTTTTCCCTCTCCAGTTTCGGTCGGATTGACACGACCAGGCCCAGACAGTGGACGAAGGTAGGATGGTAAGTTGTCTGCTGGTGGTGCTCACTATCATGGACGCTAACCGGCCAGCTCGAAACGCATGGAGGGGGGGTCCATGTAAGGGCTAAACAATGCGAGATCACTCCGTACTGCGTATGTATTGGATGCAAGGCAATTTGCAAGACGGAGGACTCCGTCAGACATGGCGTCGTCCACCATGTTCGACTCAATGATGTCTTCATTCTCTTTCGCATACTGCCTTTGTCTCCGGAAGAGACGGCAGACGGCCGCCATCTTTTGCTTGCGTGGGACGGACAGCACGATAAACAGGAGATATACGTAGTCTGTGCACACTGACAGGAGAAAATGCCTGGATCACTGTTGAAGATGGGCTTCTTGCAAGGGGGGGAGGACGGTGTGCTTCTGCGTACTCTGTACGCCGTAGGACAATCTCTCCGTCCCCCAAGCATCTCCCGAGCTGCCTGTCTAGTCCCTCCAAAGCCATGTAACACCAGGATCGCATGGCGAATGCGCACTGTGTTCTGTTGACTTATACGTACTTTGCCCCGTAGACATGTGCTGGCCGTTTTGTGACGGCCGCGGACAGCGTGGAGCCATGTCGCAGTCAGGCAGGTGGACAGGCAGACCAAAGCGGTCTGGAATGCTCTCGACGCAAGGCATTTCCTGTCCTGCATCCTCCCCACCGCCCTTCGGCCAGCGTATCGATGTACATGCATTGTCGCTGCTGCCACTTTCTAAGTGGTTCGCCTTCACATGCTTGTTTGTGTCAGCTTAGCCTCTTCAGATACGACTCGCAATCTGGCTGTTATCTCTGGCTCTTTGATTACTCGGTGCGTCGCGGCTTCGGGCCCTCCGTTTCGCTGCCGTTTCTGACGATCGAGCAGCCGACTGCCAGCACCAGTGAGGGGCCATTGAGGCGCGGACGGACAAGGATCCCACGGTCAAGGCGGGGCTTATATGTATTTTGTTAGCCGCCCTTTCATCAGCGGCAATTGCTGCAAATGCGTACACTGATGGCTTATTGGTGCGCTGTCACAATGTTAAGCTGCTGTCGATGTGAATCCATAGTATAGATATTGTCACTAAAAGCGAGGCAGACATGACCTTTGCACTGCTCTTGCTCGTTCTTTTCTGTGCTACCGCCACTATCCGTCTGATCTATGCCCCGAGGCTGGAGACCATGCCGGCGCGGTGCAATGTAGGAGCTATGAGATGTCCGGAAGTTGACAGATGGGATGTGGCGCTGGACAAGATAGACGAGAAAGACGAAGAAGTGAGGTCAAAATGATCACGAGACAATGCGGGCCTATCTGTGCTGGGTCGTGCCGTGCCGTTTTGACACTCTGATGTTCTTGCTATTTAAGCTTAAAGGACCACGGTCGCACCTTCCGCTTTGATACGTTTACAGTCGTTTGTAATCCCAATTCAGAAGTTATGGAAGGTGCGATGGGCTGCCGTCTCAGCTTTGACGTCGCCAATTACATAATCCAAGAATGCATCGGTATGTAATAGCTGGATGCCTTTATCTAGATTTCCGTATTGCCAACATGCCAGTTATGCTTGACAGGGCATGGGGAATGTCTTGGGCTGGGACTAGGAGCGGCACCTCCGTCAGTATACAACCAACATGCAATGACTGATAAAAAAGACAAAAGACACAGGAATGCACAGATTAAGGAATGAGACATCTACAGATTAGGGCTGCTAGATTGACACCCAGTCGGGACGGGCAGCTAGTGACGACGTAGGTTACCGATACGAGTCCAGGCATTAAGACAGCTTGAAACCAGTGCGTGGCATATGCCATAGATTCATCATCTTGTACAACGTTTACTGAGCCCGACAGTATGCAAGACGCACTGCCGACTGTATGTTGTGGTGCACTCTGATACGGCCATGGTATATCGGCGTATTCACCTTGTCAGTCCTGATAAAGTACTATCGTTGCGGTGAATGCAGTTGTGCCATGCATTTGTACCAGTTGTGGCATTGTGCTATTGTGACATATGACGAGTTGACCGCGGGAATACACGACGGGAGGCTCCTGGGAGGACAATGGCATCGTGCATGTGTGTCATAATTCACTTGAAGGACGGTCTAGACACGAGGAGGGGCTGATAAGGGTCGTTGCACTGGCTGCTCGCACATATCGGTACCGTCACAGCAGCATACTGCGCGGGACGTTGTCACAAGTGCCGACACAGCAGACATGGTATGCACACACTGCAAAAATGCAAGCACGGAGATACCACAAGACGATGCGGTATGGCCACAAGACCGGTGCATAGGGACAGGAGCATCGCGGGTTGGTTGTTGTGCAACAGTCGGAAATAGGAAGAGAAAAGTGCAAGAGATCATCTCAGATGACGCGCATGCTAGATTGACATGGTTCTCGTTTACAAGGAGTTGATTGTGCACCGTTTTGCTTAAATATATTTTCAAGCATCTTGTGTCCGCCGTGCTGGACCCCTCCCCCCCAAATCGATTATGTAGTACGTACGTACAGGGTGACCATCGTGCATGACGGGCGCGCGGGCATGCATGTGAGACGACCCCCCGATTGGGTAAATGATGAACAGATGCAAGCCCATCGCGAAGAATGAAGAGCTATTATCATTTGCCAGGGTATACTTGTCCCATGCATGTGTGAGTGGGCGCCCTTGTGTAAAAAGACGCCATGCCGTCTTCTCTACTAGATGAGCATCGCAGGCCAGGAATTCTAGCAGTTTCTAGGTATTACTGTGCAGGGGCGCTCGCCTCTGATGTATATTTAAAGGGTGTGGCAGTACGGCAGTACGAAAAGTAAAATGACCAGTACAAAAATCACATGACCCCAAATAGGTACATAGCAGTACTTTGGCAGTGTTAGCGGACTCAAGCATCAACTTGCTGTCATTAAAACGAATAGAAGGTAGCAGTCTTCTCTTTTTTTCCATCTCGTTCCAGTGTCTATTTAAGAGAACAGCAATCTTCTCTTTTCATTTCTTTCAGTGGTCACGCAGTCTGGGGGTAGTGTGGGCGACAGCATCGTCATTGACGACTCGTAGTAAGCCGGATGTGAGACCGGCCCAGGGATGTCTACTTGTTTGCGTTTGTACATTCACATAGCTCTTACCCATTCCCTTAAATAGCATACAGTCATTGTACCATAGTTGCTCAATTCCCAAGCCTGCTGTATGACGACTAGTGACCGATTGATGCCGTTACAGAAGCCGTGTAATAGCATCGGAGCCAGACTTGGCGGCAAACATCAAGGCTGTCCTGTCCTGGCTATCCTTCGCCTCGACGTTGGCACCCTTCTCGAGCAGCAGTCTTGCAACAGCTTCCTGGCCAGAGTCGGCCGCAAACATCAACGACGTCCAACCATCAGCATCACTCGCCTCGACGTCGGCATGATTCTCGAGCAGCAGCCGTGTAACAGTTTCGTGGCCAGATTTGGCGGCAAGCATCAATGCTGTCTTGCCATGATTCATCTTCGCCTCGACGTCGGCACGATGTTTGAGCAACAGTCGGGTAACCGCCTCAAGCGTCACAGATGTAGCTATGATTTTGAACGCGCGAAGACAGTTCTGGGATGTTGATAGTACTGGCAAAGTCCTGCTATGTACCTTTTTTGGGTCATGTGATTTTTGTACTGGTCATTTCACTTTTCGTACTGCCGTACTGCCACACCCTATTTAAAAGGCGAAATCTCCCGATCTTGTATCGCTGGTGCACGACATATCATGTGCTGTGATGTCCTTGTCTTTTCGCTGTACGGGTGGGTAGTACAGACAGTCTACGCAGCGGTGCGCATTTGTATCCTCTCTTTTGCATGCCATCAGCGCGCATGCAGCATACCAGGAGATCTCGTGCTGTTCTTTGGTCGCTGCTTCTTTACGGAGTGCATCCCCACTCGATTGGCCTTGACTGGAGCCACGTTCTGGACCGAAAGCAGCCGAGCATGCCCGCCAATTCATCAGCCATAACCGTGCGGTGACGGCTGCCTAGCACATACGTCGGCAATGATACATGTAGACAGCGGTATTGGACCGTGAAACGGAGGCCGAGTGAGCAAAACGGAGTGGTCTGCAAGCATATGTAAGCTTCCGTGTAAGACGCGCAAGATGGACACCAGCAGCAGTATTCAGGGCCACCAACTGAACCTGCACAGGCCAGTGGCGTCGCGATGCGGCTCTGAGTGCCGTGTGGTGCAGTGTATATCCCCCCCGGGCTGTGGGTGTGCACATGGACGGCATAGTGACGAGCGTAGTCGGCACTGAAGCAGTCTTGTGCTTCGGCCTGTTGTCTTGGACCAGCTGATACCTGGCGGGCTGATCCGCTTTGGGTCACAGAGCTAGCCAACGCAGTGCCCAACCCGGAGCTACGCATCGATGCCTGATGCATTGTGTCCTGCGTTTTCTCTCGATTTTGTTCACTCCACACAACCTCTCCATCATCATGTGTCCCTGAGACGGGCCGGCCTTGAAAACCCCTTCTCACCGATCTGGCTGCCCAATCGTCCACCCCCTTCATCTACTCTATCTGCCCATGACGTATGCCATGCGATTGCTGCCGCGTTTGGGGGTTGCGTCCCATGGCGATCTCCTGCTTGCTCGCTCGTTTCCCCTAGCTACATACAGCCAGCCCGGCATAGTCGTCGGGTCACAGGAGACAGCCTCGGTGCCCAACATCTCCTCGTGGATGGGGCTAGGGTTTAGGTTCCGTGTTGTTTTTTTCATTGCATTTCATTACACAGAGCACAATGTGGTGGTTAGTAATGATGTGGCTACGTAGCCAAGCTTTTTGACCGCAAGATGAGCATGTGCACAGTAGCACATCAAAATGTGTCCCTGAGTATGCATAGTGTACATGCACGTATAACTGCATGTGCGCGTTACGCTGTATGATAGAGCCGGGTACAATATTGAGGAGACTGTGGCTGTCAAGAAACCTCGAGTGGTAGAGGTGATAACATGAGATGAAAGGCATGTGCGGGCGTTGCTATACGTAACGATAGGAGGCAAAAGCATGAACAGAGAATTTGGAATAAGCAATAGCAAGTAGGTTCTGCAGACTGCCTACCGAACGACAGACGCAGATTCTCCTGCCAGAAGCTCACGCGTCGCTGCAATCTCGGCCTCGTCGTACCCGCTCCAGTGCGGCTCTTTCGCAGTGTACCGGCGCACAATCTCCAACAGTTTCTCCGTTGCAAGCTGTGCAAGGCGCTGCACGGTGGCCGTCTCCGGGACGGTGAAATCCTCAGTGCTGCTGGTCTGCTTTGGCCACTTGCCTGCATTCTTCAGAATATGTGATGTGACCTGCAGTTGTTGATTAGTAAAAGGGATTCAAGCAAGCTGAAGCCGGAGGGCAGTCTTTGGTTCGATACAAAGACAACGCAGCCATGGCTGCACGTGCATGCCAACGGCACGCTGCAGTCCGTACGTCGCTCGATATTCTGCATTGCGAGCTGAACTCGAACGCATAAGTTGCTGCAGCAGACATCCAGACCACAACAGACCACCGAAAGAAGACCACAGAACCACGACAACAAAGCAGACGGACTGCAGTCATCCATGCATAAAGGTGGTGCGGATTCGAAATGGAGCTGCCGAAAGAAACAACGACACCCGACTGGCAAACGACGCGACAGGATCATAACAGAACACGAGACAGAAAGCAAAGAAAAGACTCACCACCTTAAGCCCGTAGTAGCCGCGCAGGTAGTCGTCGCAGAGCTCGATGCTCCGACAGAACCGCTTCAGCGACTCGGCGGCGTACTTTTGTGACGCGGCATCGCTGCCGCCTGCCGATGTGGCTGCCGCCATGTACTCGACCTCGCCTAAGCGAGCATGCATCTATACGTGTTAGCTAGCTGTTTGTCAACTGCTCCTGCACACGGACAGCGAGCATTTCCGCGGCCGTTTCTCTGCAGACCTGAATGGTCGACGTACGTTCCATGCGTTTGGCGACTGCACCAGGACCTCTTCAAGCGCATAGACAGCCTGTCCGTACAGGCCCTGGTCCAGGTAGACGTCGGCCAGCTCCGACCACGCCTCGGTATCGGTCGGCGAAAAGTCAAGCAGTGCTAACAGACCTGCCACGGCCTCGGGGATCTTGCCCATGGACCGCAGCAGCGCGATCCTCCGCTTGTGGATGGGCTATTGGTCAGTGCCAAAGCTCATTTATTCTTTGATTCACGTTCTTGACAGGGACGCACCACATTGGCATCGTCTTTGGCGAGGATGTCATCGTAGCTCTTCAGGACAGCCTGAAGACCCTTGGTGTCAGTCGCCTGGGCCTCGCGGATGAGTCCCTCCAGCGCCAGCACACGATCCGTGTCGTCGCCGAACCGGACGGTCAGCCGCCGGACACACTCCTGTGCCGACTCGATATCGCCAGTGCGCAGACACGACAGCAGGAGGTTCTCGTACGTAACCCAGACCTCGGCCTTGTCGACGGGTGCAAACAGGAGAGACTGCAATGCACCACCAGAACTGCTGTTGCTGGGCAAGCTCCGGAGGACGGCGGGCGCCTGTTGCGAAAGCGCAAGGGCCTCGGCGGCCGACAGGTGGCCGGCCGGCTGAAGAAGCGTCGGCGTCATTGTCGGCAATTCGATAATGGTCGGTCGTGGTAGTCGAGTCAGTGGCTAGGCGCTGAAGACGGCGGTTGGTCGTCGAGTTAGCTGGAGATGTGATATGCGATCGACGTCGCAGCTACCGGCATCTGCGTATGTAATCACCAGCGCCACCTATCGCGATAATAGGGGCCTTTCAGCGCTGTCACCGCCTAGAGACGGCAGTAAATTGATCGCTTCCTGGCCTACAGTACAGTAAGCATACAGTGCTGATCGGCCGCTCCCGCCAGTGACGACAGTGCTAAATGTCACATGGAAACGCCGCACTGTCCAGCGTGGGGCTTTCAAAGGGCACTCAAAGGCATCCCACCACTGTGAAGACTGCTGTGTGCGCTGTAATTCGCCGAATGCTCAGCTTTCTATGACGACTCTTGCCCAGCTTCTGGCCTCAACATCGCGATCCAAGCTACACGCGACCCCCCCGGAACCCCTACCTCTTGTCGCCTCTTCAAGGCCGGCCGATACCACGATTGATCTCTACAGACACCCGATACCGGTTCTACCCCGCAAGATGCCCGCCGGCTCTCTGCTGTACCGCCTGATAACCCGTGCCTTTTCCTCTCGACCCATCCGTCTGCCTGCCGGGCCACCGATAACACGCCCGAGCACACACGGCCTAGGCGCATAGCACTTTCAAACGGTATCTCAAAACACTCTTTGAGCTGCTGTAGGCGGGGAGAACCTAGCTGCCAGCTGTTGCGACAAGATGTGAGTGCGATCGGAGAGAGAGAAACAGGTGCATCAGTCGCCGACGGTATCATCTGCGGAATGGCATGCTGACAAGACGGCTTCCTAGGTTCGAAAAATCACTGCTCGACCTCATCCGGGGCTTACGACACCACAAGGGAAATGAAAAGGCATACATTCAGAACTCTTTGAAGGAGTGTCGGACCGAGGTCCGCAGCCAGGACATGGACGTCAAGGCCACAGCCCTCCTCAAACTCGTCTACCTCGAGATGGTCGGTCACGACATGTCCTGGGCAGCCTTCCATGTGCTCGAGGTTATGTCGTCGCAGAAGATGCACCAGAAGCGCATTGGCTATCTTGCAGCCGTGCAGAGCTTCCGACCAGACACCGAGGTGCTCATGCTGGCAACCAACCTGCTCAAGAAGGACCTGAGCGCGACGTCGCCCATCACCATACAGCTGCCCATTGCTGCGCTACCGCACGTCATCAACCCCTCGCTTGCGCTGTCGGTGCTGTCCGACCTACTGCCGCGCCTCTCACACTCACACCGCGTCATCCGCAAGAAGACCATTGTGACGCTCTACCGCATGGCCCTGGTCTACCCCGAGGCGCTGCGCGCGGCGTGGCCCAAGATCAAGGAGCGCCTGATGGACCCCAACGAAGACCCCAGCGTCACGGCCGCCATTGTCAATGTCATCTGCGAGCTCGGCTGGCGGCGGCCACACGACTTTCTGCCGCTCGCGCCCAGGCTGTTTGAGCTCCTTGTCGATGGTGGTAATAACTGGATGGCCATCAAGCTCATCAAGTTGTTTGCCACCCTGACACCGCTCGAGCCGCGTCTGGTTCGCAAGCTGTTGCCGCCATTGACCGACATCATCCGCACAACGCCGGCCATGTCGCTGTTGTACGAGTGCATCAACGGCATTATCCAGGGGGGCATCCTCGGCAGCGACGACGACTCGTCTGGGCGTGAAGAGATTGCGTCGTTGTGCGTGACGAAACTACGCGGCATGATCATGATTGAAAACGATACAAATTGTACGTTTTACTGCAGTGACGCGTGAGCGCGTAAGCAATGGCTAACCGGTCTAGTAAAATACGTGGCGCTGCTTGCGTTCAACAAGATTGTCAAGACACATCCATACCTCGTTGCCCAGCAGGAGGATGTGATCTTGGAGTGCATCGACAGTCCCGACATTACAATCCGCATCAAGGCGCTCGACCTGGTCCAGGGCATGGTCAGCAGTGAGAACCTCGTCTCTATTGTTGGCCGTCTCATGCGCCAGCTAAAACAGGCGTCTACGGCCGAGCCAGAAAAGCAAGCCGAAGTGCGGCCCATTGAGTTCCGCGCAGATTCGGACGACGACGCGCCCAAACGGCCTGCTAATGGCAGCAGAGGTGGCGAGCTGCCTCTGCCCGAAGACTACAAGATCGACGTCATCCATCGCGTGCTGTCCATGTGTGCCCAGGATAACTACAGCAATCTTGGCGACTTTGACTGGTACATTGACATCCTGACACAGCTTCTTCGCACCGCGCCAGCGCCACGAGCGAGCGACGTCGACAACGAGGGCGGTGACGACGACGACGAGCTTCTGTCGGGCTCGGCTGCGGCCGCTAGCATTTCCGAAAAGATTGGCAACGAGCTGCGCAATGTCGCCGTCAAGGTGCACGCGTTGCGCCCAGCTGCGGTGCGGGCCGCAGACAGCGTCATCGTCCAGCTCAGCACCGAGGCTACGTCGTCTGTTGGCGTGCAGGTAACGTCGACGGCACTTAAGCCGCTCGCATTTATTGCCGGCGAATACGCGGTGTACCTGCCATCGGCCGACGACACACTGACCTGCCTGCTGCAGCTGCTGCCGCGCATACGCTTCGCCGAAGTGCTGGCCACCGCTCTGCAGACCGTCATTAAGCTGTTTGCTTTTATTGTGAGCAATGGCAACGGCCAGCAGTTTGACTATGGCTGGACACCCGAGCGCAAGGCTACCACGTCTCTCTTGTTGGCACGACTAGTCCACGGTCTCGAGCCTCTGGCACAGCACCCGCAACTTGAGGTTCAGGAGCGCGCCGTTGAGCTGTCAGAGCTTTTGAAGCTGGCAGCCGAGGCCGTCTCGGCCCAGCCAGTGTCGACCGACGAGGTTCAGCAGGATGCACCCCTGCTCCTGACAGAAGCCATCCCGTCGCTCTTTCGCGGCTGGGAGCTCAACTCCGTCGCGCCGGGCGCACAGCGCAGTGTCCCTATGCCGAGCGGCCTCGATCTCGACGAGCCCATCAACCCCCACCTGGGCCGTCTTCTGGCCGAGGCCGATCACCTGGCCGCGTCGTCGGATGCGAACAACACCTTGAGCGGGACGTTGTCGGCCGAAGAAGACGAGTTCGAGGCGTACTACCGGCAGCGGCCCGCACCGTCGCATGTGTCGTCGTCCGAGCCGGCCATCAACCGCCTGCTCGACGGCCCCGACCCGTCGACATCCCTGTCGTCGTCATACCAGAAACAGCCTGCGGATGAAGAGGCATACCTGGACGCCGATATCCTGGCCCGGCGGCGCAACGAACGTGCCGAGCGCAACCGCGACGACCCCTTTTACATTCAGCCCACAACAGCGACAACATCGCTGTCGCAGATCGGCAGCCTCCCCATCCGCGAGGGCAACACATCGACGCCGATCCACGACATTCTACAAACCGAAAACGGCAACGACCTCGACATTGACGCGATCCCGGTCATGAAGCTCGATCTGCAGACACTGGGCAACAGCAGCGGCGGCGGCAAGACGGCGGCGGCCACCCTGTCGGCCGTCTCTGGCCAGCAGCAGCGCCAGATGGCCCGTGCTGCGCGACCCAAGATTATCGTGGCGGCTGACGAGACGCTCGGCGGTATGAGCAGCGGCCGCTCGACGCCGCGCAACTACGAGTCCGAGACCAACTCCAACGACAGTGGCGCCCTGCGGCAGCAGCGGGCCAAGAAGGCCAAGCACTCGCTGCTCAAGGTGGACTCGAGCCATCTCGGGTCACTGCGCCTGGGCGAGGACGACGGTCTTGCCGCGACGGCGGCGGCAGCAGGCCCTGGCAGCAGTGGCCGCATGCCGGGCGGCGGCGGCGTCTTTGACCTGGAGCGGCAGAAGCGCGCCGACGCCGAGATGGCGCTGGCGCTCAAAGAGGTGGAGAAGCGGCGGCTCGAGATGCAGCGGGCCAACGAGCGCGTGCAGATGGCGCAGGGCGTGTCGATGGAGGGCGCCGCTGTTGTGGCCAAGAAGCCGAAGAAGAAAAAGGCCGCGGCTGCTGGAGACGCTAATGGCAAGAGCAATGGTAATGGCGAGGGCGAGGCTGCAGCTGCCACCAAGCCGAAAAAGAAAAAGGCGGCGCCGGCGGGCGAGGGTGAGGCACTGGCGTCTCCGGCAGCGGGCGGCGTGGTCAAGTCCAAGAAGAAGAAGCCCAAAAAGGTGATTGACTTGCAGGGACCGGATGCATAGGCGTACTTGATTGTGTATAGACAGGATAATCATAGCCGTTTACTCACTTTGACATTTGGCTTTGCAGGCATATTTGATGTACTTTACATGATTCCATGTAAAACCTAGAGCATTTTGATACAATGTTATTTTTTGTTTTGAAAACAAAAAAATTCAACAGGTTATAAATTCAACAATATTGTTGTCATTGCTCATTAATAGCATTATCCCTTGCTAATGACTGGATATAAATCAAACAACCGAGACGCCTGGAACGGTATTCGCTCCTGTTATTGTCTATCCCTGTTCTGTGAACATGCGTGTCGTCTTATGCTTTTTGCAGACTGGACTGCACCGTCCTCCGAGCCTTTTGGGCCATCTGCTTCCGAGGCCGCCAGCGGCTCTTCTAGGCCGCTGTCGGTGCTGGCGCATCTGGCGCATCTGACGCATCTGACGCCGGCGCGCCCTTTGCTTCGTGTGCTACATCCTCCAGTCGTCCCCATGCCGGCTTGTTCAGCTTCGTCTCCACAACACCGACCATCTTGACCTGGTAGCCGCGCGCACGCGGTCGTGTCGCCTTGCCCTCCGGCAGATCGGGCTCGTATGCTGCCTGAAAGTGGCGCGCGCGCTGCCGGAACGCCTCGATGCCTTCCTCGGCCAGCGTCGCGCGGATGTCGGCAAAGAACGCGGTCATTACGTGGTGGTTGTGGAACTGCAGCAGCGTCCAGGCCAGCATCTCGCGCGCGTCGAGCAGGTGGTGGACGTATGCGCGGTGGTGGGTCGTGCAGGCCGCGCACGTGCAGCCGGGCGACAGCGGCTCGACGGCGATCTTGTGCTCGTCATCCGACAGGTCGATTGCGAGCGGCAGACGCTCGGCACCGACGCCAATAGGCTGCGACAGCGCCGCTTTGGACGGCCAGGCAAAGGTATAGGCGAGGCCGTGCTCCGAAGCATCTGTAATCGCCGGCAGAAGCAGGATATCGGCACCCAGCGAGATCTGCCGCAGCACATGGTGTGGTGTGACGGCGGGGTGGAGAGACAAACGCGGCAGGTGGCCGAGGGTATCGGCGTAGTCGGCGTGCAGGTCGGCCAGGAGGTCGATGTCGTAGACGGCGAGACCCGAGACGGTGGCATCCTCGCCATTGTTCGCGACAAGCTCCGACAGCCGGTTCAGGTACTGCCACTGTGTCGCATAGGGCACGGGGAGCGTCGGCGCAAACACGACGGCGCCCGTCTTCTTGGCGAGCCCGTCCTTGTGCACCTCGTCGATCCAGTCCTCGGTGCGCTCGGCCATGCGCAGCGCACGTTTGGCCGAAGGGTACTTGACGGTTGTCGGGCTGGCATCGGCATTGGTGAAACCGGTGTGTGCGCTGGCGCCGCCACCATAGGTCAGGTCGGCGAGGGGCACGACTATATCCGGTCGCAGGGCATCGACGGCATGGCTGTAGCGATCGACGGACAGCTGTTGGAAGCCGGTGGATGTGACAATGGAGATATGGTGCGGGCCGTTGGGGAGGTGCGACGCGGCCGCAGGATGGCGGCGGGGGGCGAGGACGGTGATGGCCGAGGGGGGGAGGGCCGCAAAGGTGCGCAGTTTCGAGTAGGCTGTCGGAGAGGCTGTCGAGCTGGACGAGGCTGACGAGGCTGCGGGCGGCAATGGGGTGTTGAAGACGGGCGGTTGGCGGCCTGGTTTCAATGGGATGGTCTCAATATCTGCATGGTTAGCATTCGACCAGACTACAGGCAGAGACTTCACACATACAGTCCTCTAGAGCGCAGTAGGCGGCGTTGATGAGGTTTGTGCGAATGGCGTTGTCGGGGGTCACGTGGGGTACGACGCCACGCGACGTGACGGTGATAAAAGCCGGTGTTGCAATAGGTGTCCGGGCCGTAATGGAAAGCAGGCCCAGCCGGGGTACAACTTGCCGCTCAAGCTCTTCTGCGGCACCGGCAGCACTGCCCCCGTTGCAAGCTGACGAGGTGGCCGTCTTGAGGATGCGGAAGAGGGGCGACGATGAGGGCGGCATAGCTGAGGGAGAGGGGCCGACGGGATCTGTGGCAGCAGACGCCATTGTCAGCCACGGGGCAGACTGACGAAAACTGTATATGCCGTGCACCTGTGACTGTAGGCAAACAAGTCGTACCGGGAAGTATATTTAGTTGCGTCTGCTGTCGATCACGACGATTTGCAGTGAAATTCGCCTGTGATACTAAGACCCCACTGGAGATCCTGCCCCATAAAAAGCCGGGTGGATTATCTGACGTTTATTGGCCAGTGCGCAGCAAAAAGGCTCCACTGTCGCCATATGAGGCCCAAACGCCCAAAACAGACGCTCAAGCGTCATCAAGCCGCGGCATCCGTGGGAGAAACAGGTCGGGCCCGAGCTGTTTCAGCCGCTAGATGACGGAGCTGGACCTGGTCTCGATTTTGTCTGCAATGTTTGTTTCTGTCAGTTTATCTATCGTCTTATGCATCTAGCACTTTGATGTGATTTGTCATCCTTTCAGCCTCACCTTTGATCTTACATCGACAGCGCCTGTGCTACTTTAAACACTATTTTGCACTATTGCCCCATTGTGCACTACTGGCGAGCGTTATCGTGTTGACTTTGTTCCGTCCATTGCTGTTGGTACTTATGTTGCGAGCTCTTCTTTCTTTTCACTCACAATGAGTCCAAACACTACCGACGCCGGCGATTCCGTGCGCGCCAACAGCAATCTGCGCACCGACAACAGCCTGGACAGCACATCCGAGGACCTGGAACTCGAGGAAGACGACACTCCGCCGACACCGCGCTTCATGCAAGATGAGGGCGCGTGGAAGAACTGGCGTTGGGTGCCGTACTCGGTGCGCCGCCTCTTGGTGGCCGTCAACACATGGTCTTACGGGCCGCCCGATGCCCAGCCGTTCTTCATCGAGCCGCTGCTGCCCGCCGTCCAGCATGCACCCATCCGGCTGCTCGACACGCTCATCGACCGGTTACCCACGCTCCACAAGACGGACGTCGCACGCAGCCGCACGCTCTGGCGCCGCGGACTGCTGGCGGCATGGCTCGGGCTGTGGCTCATGACGTTTTCGCTTGTCATGCGCGCAGGCATCGTGGCCGGCGAGATGGCCGACTGGGGCGTTCCGGGTGACATTGGCTGTGGCAACACGTACTGGGTTCCGGGAAATATGTGCGGCCTGGACGGCAATGAATGTCGGCCCTTTAACGGCAGTGGGTTTGCGTTCCGGTGCCCGGCGAGCTGTGCGAGCCACCAGGTGCTTAACCCGCGCGCCGTCGGCGACCAGGAAGTTGTTTACAAGCCGCTCATCGTCGGTGGGCCTGGCTCGGGTGAGACGGGCGATGTGCTGGCGTACCGCGGCGACTCGTTCATTTGCGGCGCCGCTATCCACGCCGGCGTCGTCAGCAACGCGGCCGGTGGCTGCGGTGTGGTCCGTCTTATCGGCCGCCAGAGCGCGTTTGCTGCATCCAAGCGCAACGGCCTGCATAGCGTGGGCTTCGACTCCGTCTTCCCGCTAGCGTTTACGTTTGAGGAGGGTGCCGGCTGCCCGGGCGCCCAGGACGCGCGCTGGCCGCTGCTGGCCGTGTCGCTCGTGTTCTCAACCGGCCTATCGCTCTTCGTCACGGACGCGGCCGTATTCTTCTTCAGCATCTTCACGGGCCTCTTCTGGCACGTCGGTCTCGCGTCGGACCCGCCGCCGTATGCGACGGTCCCGGGCCTGCTGTCCAATATCGTGGGCAAGTTTCTGCCGGCAGCGCTGGCGGCCTGGGTCATCTACGACAAGATGGGCGTGCGGCGCACGCTGACGGGTCTCACCGCGCAAGTCGAGAAAACGGTGTTGTGGCTGGGCGCCTGCTGGGTGGGTGCGCTCAACAACTACACGTTTGATGGCATCCCCATCCAGCGGCTGACGCCGCATGACCTGGCGCAGCAGCCCGGCGCCAAGGCGGCGCTGTCTATCATCGTACTCGTGCTCGTCGTCATCGTTGGCTCGCAGGTGTGGTTCTTCCGCCAAGAGGGCCGGCTGCGCCGCTACCTGCAGCTGTATGTACTGCTGGGCGGCGGCCTGATTTTCTTTGTCCTGCTGCCCGGCCTGAGCCTGCGCATCCATCACTACATCCTGGCGCTGCTGCTGCTTCCGGGCACCAGCATGCAGACGCGGCCGGCACTGTTGTACCAGGGCCTTCTGGTCGGGCTGTTCCTCAACGGTATCGCACGCTGGGGCTGGGACGCTGTGCTGCAGACGGCCGCCGCACTGCAGGGCGATGCGCAGCTGGGGTCACCTCTTCCGACTTTGCTGGAGCCCGTGGTGCGTCTCGCCAATGAGACAATGGCGCAGGCCGTCGAGGTCGCGGCTGACACAGACCTCGCAGATCTCGCAAACCTTGCATCGCTGGACACGGCCGCGACCGCCGGCCTTGTGGCATCATTTGCGGCGGCAGTCAACACCAGCTCCATCACGTTTACATGGAATGCGCCGCCCGGTCCGCGCTATGACGGCATCAGTGTGCTGGTCAACGATGTCGAGCGGTTCCGGGGGTACTTTGACGACTACGCGACCGACGCAAACCCGGAGCGCATATCGTTTGTGTGGGAGCGCACGGCCGAGGTCGCAGCACAAGGGCTGCCCGAGTACTTTCGATTTGGCTACATGGAGGGCAGCTCGAGCGACGACTACACAAAGGCGGGCGTGTGGACGGCTGCGGGCGAATGGGTGCCCATGAAGCCAGGACCATCCAAGTAAGGGTGTGATGGTGTGGTTACTATCTAGATTGGAGCACCGGCGTTGAAGGTTGTCTGCTGCTGTCCAGTGGCATTTCTTTGATATTTATTTGTATCGACTTGTGTTTTTTAATCCATCCTCGTACGCCTGCGCTGAAGTGAGTTTGAGTGTACTTGCAGTTATAACTTATGACAGGCCATTTCCACCCGCTAAACGCTCAGTTTAGGGCGGCCCATTGCTACCCCGCTAAATGCCGTGTCGTCCGTCTCCAACTCCTCTCATTACCCTCTCACCCTGTCTCACCCTTCTCACTGCCATTCTAAGTTGACCGTGATGACGCGTGTACCGACAGAAGAGGACTTTGCCGGCCTCGGCACGGCCCTGCATGTCGCACTGCACTTCCCTGACCCGCCCGCATCGACGACGGCCATCCTGCTCTTGTTTCACGGCCTGGGCGATGCCGAGTCGCCGTTTGCCGCGTTTGCGCGCGCCGTTAACCTTCCCGGCGTCATGGCCATTGCTGTGCGCGGCCCCGCAGTCGTTCCGCCTGTCTTGGTCATGGACGACTCGGACGCCGACAGCTTCGGCTCTGGCCCGCAGCACTTCCACTGGGGCGACGATCTGCGACTCGACGGCGCCGGCCAGCTCGACGACGATCCGGGCTTCGACCGTGCTGTCGGCCTCATCGACCGCAGGCTGATCCAGGACATTCTCGTGCGCACGTGCGGCTGGCGCTACGATGATATTCTGCTTTTTGGTTTTGGCCAGGGCGGCACATTTGCGCTGGCCCTGGCGGCACGCATCCACGAGCAGCGACAACAGGACAAGGGCCTGTCTACGGGACCCCCGGACGGCAACGAATTCAAAGGCATTGTGGCGATTGGACCGACTATACCGTCAGCTGTCACGACGGGCGCCTCGTCGGCGTCGGCGCGGCTCACAGCGCCCCTACTGGTGTGCGGTGCAAAGGGCGGCGACGCCGTGTCCGACGAGACCGCCGAGCTGCTGCGAACGCGCTTCTCCAGCGTGCAGATGGTGCCATGGCAGCGGCCGCGTGACGACGACAACGGCATGCCGCGCAGCCGGGCCGAGATGCTGCCCATTATGCAGTTTTTCGCCGCCAGGCTGAGGGTCATGTAGGAAATGGGCCACGCCGCTCGGCTCACAGCACCATACCACATCAACTCGCCCGGATCGCTCGGGGCATCAGAGCACGTCGCAGTGTTATCAGTTCGTCAACTTCGTCGTACCCTATAGATCGACATCCCCACTTTTCCAGCT
Organism: Ophiostoma triangulosporum; assembly: GCA_029298705.1. Taxonomy (NCBI): domain Eukaryota; kingdom Fungi; phylum Ascomycota; class Sordariomycetes; order Ophiostomatales; family Ophiostomataceae; genus Ophiostoma; species Ophiostoma triangulosporum. Next base: position 638,974 of record JANSLO010000009.1, on the reverse strand, counting down.
ACGAGTACGTGTGGCTCAAACAATGGGCTCGAGACACCTCCTGGCGACATCGATCTTGACTCTGCAATTCATATACTTCTCATCGCGTAACAACCAAAATCACAATGGCTGGCGGCGACAAAAACTACCTCGCGGCCGTGACCGACAGCGACCTCCAAAAGGCCTTTTCCTAGTAAGTCCTTTTCTGTGCGCTGCTGCGGCCACTTCGCGCCTCGGAGACATTTGGATTCTGGTCTCGTCCAAGTCCGCGATGACTGACTTGATACTCTGTCAGTGACTACATTTCGCATATGCTCTGGGCCCAGTTTCATACCCTGCCTTTGCCCGCACCCAACTTCTTTGCCGGCCAGACCGTCATTATCACGGGCGCCAATGTCGGCCTCGGCCTCGAAGCCGTCCGCCATGTGACCCGCCTCGGCGCCGCGCGCGTTGTCGTCGCGTGCCGCAGCATTGAAAAGTCCGAGGCCGCTATCCGTGATGTCCGCGCATCGCTGCCCGACGCCACGACCACGCTCGTGCCCATGGACGTCGACCTCGGCTCCTTTGCGAGCGTCGCCGCGTTTGCCGCGCGCTGTGCCACCGAGCTCGACCGCGTCGATGCCGTTGTCGAGAATGCCGGCATTGCAACGGGCACCTTTGAGCTTCTGGAGGGCCACGAGAGCACCATCACGGTCAACGTGCTGTCCACCTTTTACATGGCGCTACTGCTGCTGCCGCTGCTGCGCCGCACGGCGGTCCAGCACAACGTGCGGCCGCGGCTCGCCATTGTCTCGTCCGAGGCCCATCTGATTGCCCGCTTCCAAGAGTCGAGAGAGGCCAATATCTTTGCGGCCATGCAGGCGCCGGCGTCGATGAACGACGATCGCTACAACGTGTCCAAGCTGATTGAGCTGCTGCTCGTGCGCGAGCTGGCGACCGTCTTCACCGATCACGGCATCCCCGTGACGCTCAATGCGCTCAACCCGGGCCTGTGCCGCACGCAGCTGTTCCGCGGCCTGCCCTTTGGCGTGCGCCAGACTGTCGTGGCCGTGCTGCACATTATCGGGCGGTCGTCCGAGATGGGCTCGCGCACGCTCGTGGCTGCTGCGGCCGCCGGGCCTGAGGCGCACGGCCAGTACATGGACTCGGCCCAGGTTTGGCATGTCAGCAAGTATGTCGCGTCCAAGGAGGCTGCCGTCGTGCAGAAGCGTCTTCTCACGGAGCTCCTGGTCATCTTGGAGGGCGTCCAGCCGGGCATCTCCAAGAACCTGGAGTAGACAGATCATTTCTACTTTCATCTATCATCGCCGAAGCCTGTTGTTCATTCTGCCATATGCAATCTATCGTGTTCTTGTTCTACAATGCTATTTGTTTGCTGTGTTCCGTACAATCGTTTCTGTCCCATGGGTATCTGCTGAAAATGAATGACCGTATCTCTGTCGAGTCGACATGCCCTTACTACTCTACACCTAGTCCTTTGTCTCCATGTCCTTGGACCACGTCTCTTGCCCGTAGCCGCCGACACCGCTGACCAGGTACGACAGCCCCTCGGGGCCGCGGCGGTTCTGACTGCGCGGACCGCGGTCTCTCAGGTCGTCGCGCAGCCATGCCAGCACCAGGTCGCCGAGGCGCGAGTTGCCCGACGCGCCCAGCAGGCTGAGCGCCGGACTGTCGCTCCCCGTATGGCCGCGCACGCCGCCCTGCGACGCAAGCACGCGGTCAGCACCGCTGGCCACCATCAGTGCAGGGTCCGACTGCACGCGCTCGTTGTAGTACGCGGGGTCGTCGAGGAACTGCGACGCGGGACCCCATTCGCGCACCGCGCCCAGGTGCATGTGCACCAGGTGCGTCGGCCAGCCGGCCAAGTGGTCGAGAATGTGCGTGGCGTACACAATCGTCGGCGGCGGCAGGCCCTGTTCGCGGCCCGGGTGCCGCTCGCACTCGCGCCGGAGCCAGCCGAGGAACTGTGCGCGCGTCCACACGTCGAGATCGACCGTGATCTCGTCGAGCAGCAGCACGCGCCACGGCCGCAGCAGACCCATGGCCAGCTGCACGCGGCGGCGCTCGCCGTCGCTGACTGCGTGCATGCGCCACGACGTGTCAATGTCGAGCACGCTCACGAGCTCGTCGCGCCGCGCGGGAAACGCATTGCCGCCGACCGAGGCCAGCAGCTCGTCGACGCCAATGTCGCGGCGCACCACCGGGTTGAGGACCCATTCGAGGCCGAGGTAGGTGACGCCCTCGATGCCGTGCGAGAACGGATCGTAGCCGCCGATGCGAATCGAGCCCTTGGGTGCCAGGCGCTTGCCGGCCAGCAGCCGCAGCAGTGTCGTTTTGCCTGCGCCATTGGCCCCGACCAGCAGTGTGCGACTGCCGGCAGGCAGACTGAGGGAAAGGTCCGAAATGCCTGTGCTGTAGTCCTGGAAGGTGTAGGTCAGATTTGTGACCTCGACCATGGGAGTCTGCGTCGCGGTGCCAGGGTCGGCGTCGGTCGTGGAACGAGCTTCGGCCATTGTGTCTTTTGTCGTTCACGCTGTGTTTTGTAAATAAATAAAAAAGTTGCAAAGGGTAGAGAAGACAAAGGGACCTTGTCCTCGCAAGACGTGGTGGTAAGATACAGCCGTGTGACAGTGGCCGTGGCGCTATTTTTTACTCCTAGTGGGGTGAGATCATCCACTCTAGCACTTTAGCACTGATACTAGAAATCACGGCCAAAGCTGCTGTCTCAGTAGCCCAGATCGCAACAAAGACAGCCCGTACTTGTTATCATGCAGATCGAGAACTCATCAAGTTCTTCATAGTGTTGTACATCAGCGCGGCCACGCCCCCCAAACCCTTACTCTCAAGGTAGACCAGGAGCCCGGATCGGTATGCCTGCCACGAGATGTCGAGACCACCAGTATTGGCCAGCTGCAAGAGGGTCGCCTGGGTAACTGGCCCGGCATGTCGTCGCCGAATTTCCCGGCCGCGGCCTGTGCTGGCGGCCTCAATGGCGTCGTCTTCGAGCTTGCGCAAGTATGAGATCGCCTGCAGGCAGAGTGCCGGCGCGTGTGTGAGGTTAAAGGCCGACGTCAGCGGCAATTCCTGGTCCATCAAGCCGTAGATGTAGCTCGACAGCCGGTCGACCACAGCACTGTCCATGCGGCAGCCGAGGGCGTTTGTGTCTTTATTTGAAAACGCGCGCGAGCGCCATAGGCAGTTGCAGACGTCCATCAGGTAACCGTTGAACTGGTTGATGCGGGAACGCTCGTCGTCCGAGAGCGGGCTGCCCAACGGCGTGCTCAGATCCAGAATAGTCGTCGACCCGATACTACTCCGCGTCGGCCGGCGTGCCATGGCAGCCTCCATGGAGCGCTTGTAGCTGGCAAGTACGGCATAGAGGCGCGACGCGACAGCCGCGGAATGGTCAAAGTGCAGAATGTACACCGCAGCCGGCGGGGGAATCAGATCCTGCACATATGCCAACAGATGGTCATGCCGCAACGACACGACAGATGACACCTGCTCATAGAACTCGACGACAGCTAAAGCAGCCAGCGTCGAGGCGCCGCCTCCTGGTGGCGACGACGAAACGTCCTGGGCGTTTTGAAGGAGGGCTAGCACAAGGTTGTGGGCATGCCGGACCAGGGCCATAACGAAGGCCGACTCCTCCGCTCCGTCGCGTCGCTCCATTGCCGACAAGGACACGGCGCACCGTTGCAGAACGCGCGTGTAGAACGTAAGAAGATCCAGCTGAGAGTCGGCCGTGTTGTTGAGCAGTCGAACCTCGAGATTGGCATACACGGCATCGTATATTTCTAAGCAGTCAGCATTTGGCCATGCATGGTCATGTCGCAGCTGCCACGACATACCTTGAAAACTCGAAGACGGTGCAAAGGCGAGAGCCTCGAGGATGAGGTCCTTTTTGGCGCGCCCGTCCCAATCTGCTAGGATCGCATTAAAGAAGCGCAGGAAAACCGGGGGAAATGTCTGACTGTCAGCATGATGGGCGTCTAGCTATATGTGGCCAGTCAAGGGGCCAACGTACCCGTGTGCTCGTGATATAGTCGTGGACGACCTCAGCCAAGTCCATAAGCTCCTCTCGGTCAGTATCGCCGTGGTCGGCGCTCGCAACACATGCCGCCAGCCAGTTTTCAACCCGTGCAAAGGCTTCTGTGGACGGCCGCAAGAGAAGCAGCTTTTGCAGCAGGGGATCCGCCAGCACAGCGACAAGCTGGTTCGGCAGTTCGATCGTGTCGAGATGTTTAACGAGCGACGTTGCGCTGTCGATTTCCTCGAGCGTAACGGACTCTTCCTGCGCGTGGATGTTGTGGACGCCGGGGATGCCAGAGACTTTGCCGCGGCGCCCAATATTCTGCTTGACGCGGAAGCCGTTGTACGCGGCATCGTCCGTATTGCCCGCAGAAGAAGCAGCATCCGCAGACGCAAGAAGGCTCTGCTGCTGTGCTTGGCGGATCTCGTCGAGGTGTGTGCGCCATTGCGGATCAGGGTGCTGACATGCAAACGTTAGCAGTGTCTAGGGCAGTGAAAGCTGGACGGTGCAGCAGTACCTTGAAGGGAGAAGCTCTGCCGCGCGTGGCCTCGCCCACAATCACTTCGGGGTAGTAGTTTTTGAAGACGCGCAAAAGACCCAGGAGATGGGCATCGTGGCCTATCTGTCGTGACAGGTTGAGTCTGACACGTTAGCAGCCATTTCGCAACTGTGCATGACATTTTTCGCACAGCATGGGTACGCCAGACTCACATGGCTTGGATGCGGAAAGGCCGCACGTGTTTGCGGCGCGTGGTGAGCACCAGGACGTGGCACAGCTGGGGCCGGATGCCGGCTGTGTCGAGCAGGTTGAACAGCACGGCATAGGACCGTGACAAAATAGCCAGTGCTGCGGGAGACAGAACATGGTAGGCGAGAACAAGCCACCGCAAAAGGAGGGACTGGATGGCCAGCGTCGGCTTGAGCTCGCCCTGGCCCAAGCAGCCGACGATGGCCAGAACAACATCCTCGGACACCGTTCCAGTCGACGACGAGGAAGACCCTGCCGCGCTTCCCACCGGATATAGATTTCGGATGAGGCTTCCCAGACTGGCCTGATCTAGGTGTATTCCCGGTGCTGCCACAACATCGACGACAAGCGTGCGAAAGGTGTCTGGCCGCAGTCCGTGCTCATAGGCCAGAGCTGTCAAGCGTTCAACGGTGTGCTTCACCGCAAACTGGCGGCGTTTTGCAGGAACACGAGCCGCTGGCGATGTTAGCTGCCCTCGTTCTATAACTTTTTATTTAGCTACAAATAATACCTTGGACGAGATCGCCGACGAGGGCGGTCGCCTCTTCGTCGGGCTCCGGATCCATTGAATGCTTGCAATATATCTCTTATGGAGTTATAATCCTTTTGATGCTTAGAAACAATGCGGAGCTCATATATGAGCCGGCTAGTCCAGTTTGTCTGTTGCGGTGGCGGCGATGATGTCGTTTGGCGATGCTCTTTGAAAGACGCGTTTGGTGTACCAACGCGCCGTGTACTTTTAGCGGGGCCATGGTGAGAGGACGTCACTTATTAGTCGGTATTCCCCGCTTATGTAATGCTTGAGACGACCAGCAGCAAAGCATCGAATTTCATGACAAACACGCCTCTCTCTGGCTTTTTAGTAATATTTTGACTTTTTGGGTTGGCTAGATTCATATTTAATGTGCTGATATTAGCTATTATGTGGAAGAAATGGTCGTCGATGATGAGATCTGCTGGCACTTTTGCATCTCATACACGGCATACACGAAGTGCGTAGGTTCTGTGCCAGCTCAATAACTATATTCACCATAAGCTTGCATTGATATGAGTCAGTGTCTCATTCTTGCACCACCCAGACCGTCATATATAGAACTTTGGCCCGAGGTCACTCAGGACATCAATTCTGTGTGCCACGACACGTGCTGGTCCCTGCTGCGTATGACAGATGATGCAGAATTAACCATGATATTAGGAACGGGCCGTATCATAGATGACATACAAAGACACTTTCGTGGGCTTGTGCTTGGTGGAAGGGTTCCGGATATGCCACCAAAGAGTTCCGTTAGACTGCTCGATGTACACGGTGGTTCAAACCCAGCAAAAGATGGACCCATGTTACGGCCCCCAACCGGAGAGCCCTGGTTCCTAAGCCGACTATATTTTTCTGGCACACGGAGATAAGAGGCCGGTCAGAACACTCCGGTAGCAAAAGCTTGTCAACAAAGAGACCATGGTTGAGCAGACCTGATTAGCCGCAGGAGGCCCTCGCATGCAGGGCCTTTCCGGAGGACGCCAAATTGCACGACGCAGCGACGCACTGCAGACTGCAGGGGAGATACGAGGCAGAGAAAGGAAAAGAGATGTAAAAGAGTACAGCATTCCGTATCTTGACTTCCCGTGTCATGTATGACGATACAGTTTATGGGTTGTTATCAAAGCTAGCAGCATGATGCGTGCTTGAAGACTAAACAGACTGAGAGAAGCGCACACTCTAGCCATACGCTACATAGGGTATCTATCATCAACAGTTCCTTGCCCAAGCGATGAGGGCTATCTCAAGGCATCAGAAGTTGCCTGCCACTACATTATCTCTATCCACGACATGGCTGCACCGCGTATCAATCGCGGCACACAATCTTTACCTGCCAGTACGGTGTAGCAGCCAGGTGCAACATTTCCCGCATCCCGCTGGGCATGTATGCATGTCCAACCCAATTGTGTGCGTCCGGTACGACTGTGCTCTTGTACACGCATCCGCGTGTCTGTTATCATATATCCAATTTTGAAACGGGCTGCCATGCCTCGAACGTTATTCTGTATCGCGATACAAAAATTTGTTCTATCCGCCACTGGTTCTTCGAATTATCCATGTTTATTTGAGTATTTTGCGAGTTCCTTGAAAATGAAGGTGCCTTAATGATAATCTGGCGTGGAACGTGCGCCGCCGGATCTCGGCTGCAGGCGCAACTCTGGGCCAAGACAACAGCGGCAAACGCGTTCGGCGCATGTGGCAAAAGACGAAGAACACATCGAGCCACATGCAAGAGTCAAGCCGTGCCGCGAGACTGTGCCAAGCGTAACTCTACATAGCTAGTTAGGCTCGTGTCTGCGCACCTGCATGATGTCGTGGCCGTCTAATTGTTTTTAGGGGTGTAGGCACGGCGGATCGGCCGGCAGGCAACACAAACCCATGGCGGCGCAATTGCTGTCGATGCATCGTAAGAGTGCAATGTAGTCTGACCGCTTTCTGGCCGCTGCCCAGCGCTAGTTTTGACGCGGCCCAGGGCAACTTAACGCAGCCGCCACGAAGCGGGACGCATGCCCAATATGCACACTATGACACGCCGTTGGAGCCCAATAACCGCGATCAAGGAAAACACAGCGGGCCGCAAACGGGCCATCGGCGCGGTGGAGAGGGGACAACACAGCACAAGATCTGTATTGGTAAGTATTTGTGGACAGCCAACAAAACGGCCACCATAGCAAAAGACTCGATCAAGTCACGCCAGCATCTGATGAGCGAAATGAGCATCAACACAGAGCAAGAAAGCCAATACACTAAGTATATGTAGTTCCATCACACGCTATTGCGGGAAAACCGTGTTTGGCTGCATTTTATATGTATATTGTTTTCAATGGCCGTTTAATTTGTGTTGTGATCTGTCATCTTCTTGCACATTCTCGCTCAGATAGATGGCCGGTCAGCAAAGTGAGATACGACCCTACTAGCACTCACCAATCAGTGCGCTTTCCATCGACAACCGGGTGATGGGCAGCGGTGAATCTGCGTGTATTTACTACGGAGTGTGCGACAAAGACCACTTTTTGTCGCTTGTGATGGCTCCCTGCCGCGCTCCCACCATGCTCGTGTTAGACGGAAGACTCATTTGCGCAGTCAATGGTCCGACCAATAATCAGCCGTATACACCAACTACGCTCGATAGCCTGCAGTAGTGATAGCCATGGTGTTAATGAGCTCGGTCAGACTCCTAATTTCGGCGAGAGGATGCTCAATCCGGGAATGCAAGAAGCTGTCGGGCGGCCGGCCTAATGCTTGTGAATGTATCATGTAGCAGCATCGGCACGGAATGGAGCGAAAGAAAAAAGTACCAACAACGTGTTGAATGAGACGAGCGTTGAAGAAACGGGCCAAAATGCGAAAAGAAAAACCAACAGACAGCCGAATTGAAAAACATATAGTTTACTAATACTGCTATTTGTGAAAACAAAAAGGGAAGGAGCGACTGGTTGTGCCTGGCGACGTTTGCAAAGGGATAAGGCACGATGGGGCTCTGATACCGATTGTACGTATAAGCAATTGCGTCGCATCGTCGGGCGCCTTCCTAGAACTTGACGCGATGTGGTCAGTCGCTTCTTCCTCCTTTCGCCGTATACCGGGCTGTCCAGCCTATTAAGTGCAATTAAGGCTGACCAAGCACGTCTTCTTGTGTCCCGCGAGGCCGTATGTCGGACAGTCGCCGCAAGCACTTATCAATACTACATCTCTTACATACCGACATGTAGGTGCGTGTTTCACCACGCCCGCATCCACAGTGGCGTCTAGGAGCGTCTATGGAGTAGAGTTGCGTCAAAGTACGGCATCTCCACGTCAGAGGGGGCAGGACTGCCCTGTTTTTGATACTCTGTCGGCTGGTGCGGCAGTATAATGTATCTGATTGTCGAGGTGCGGGCAGATCTATGCTTAGTTGCCCAGTTACTTGCAGACAAGGAAGGGATCGTGGCCGCTTTGCCGTTGTTCGCATCATCTATATGTACGCCGCTTGCTTTTTGTTTGAATATTTGCGCCTCCGAGTTAAAGCTTAGTCGCTATCAAGTCGCGCAGACACACACAGGAGCCGCGCAGCCACGCACAAGCCGCGCCAATTTCTCTCTGTCGGCTCTCCCACGTAGCCGTCTCTGATTTGAGCGGTTCTTGCGCCAAAAGCCCTGTCGCAGTAATACTTTACATATAAATTAGCCGTTGGTCTGCTTTTCTGATTTGCTGGCAAACTATCGTTGCGTCATTTTGTTTTGTTGTTTGTCCAAGCGAAAGGGCCGCCAGCGCATCGTGAGAGACAGCTTTGATAAAAGGTCATAACAATAACAACAACAAATACTACCAAAAAAACGGCTCACTGACCCTTGCTTCGCCCCCAACATCAAGTACGCACAGTGACGCATTTTCACTCTATTGCCCTCCTCTTTACGCCCTTCTTTGACCCAGCCAGCCTTCAGCCGGCCCCCAGCTCCTCCCTCTTCTCTATATGTATGCTTAAGCATACTGCAGGCATCAACCCCCTGTGCTAGCTCTGGCCTCTCCCGGGGTCATCCTTGACCGCATCTTCTGCAAGATCTTTGGGCACTGGCGCAGAGATTCATGCATGCAAGGAAAGAAGAAAAGTCGAAAAGCTTCGGCACTGGCTTGGCCTGAGTAGGAACGGCCCCTCACTGTGTCTGGTCCTCCAAGATCCGCATCGTCATCACCTGCAGAACCTGCACGCTGTCCGAGAAATACCGTCTTTCAGTTCCCACCGCTTCCGCTCTCGATTTGTTTGGTGGTCCTTACTCCGTATCTGCCACGCTGTCTGTCCACCTGCCCTGCCTGCCTGTCCGTCTGCTTGGTTGTTCGTCCCGACCCGCGCTGCTAGTGTAAATGACGACAGCACAGTACATTTTCCACACACGAACAGCACACCGAGTCAGGCTATCTATCTGTGGGAGGGACTAGCACGCTCGGAGTTTTTTCAGCGAGGAGCCAAGGCCGCGGCCAAGTTCAGAGACAGCCCCCAAGGCCAGGCCAGCTCACAGGCAGACAGACTAAGCATACGTATACGACCAGGTTGGCCGGTTCAAAGGCCAGGCCAGCCTGCCAGGCCGCCATAATCCAACCAAAGCAACGCGAGACACAACGGTCCTAATCTAGCATCAAGCCGAGACAATAATTCCACAGCGGGGCCTCTTACACATCTTCCTGTTCCTCCTGTTGTCGGTGAATTTGCCGCGTCAGGGTGGTGTTATTGTTGTTGTTTTTGTTGTCGTCCAGGGACTTCCTACTTCAAAAATACAGGGCAGTACAGAAATTCCACAGCGGGGCCTCGTACCGTCCCTCCTGTTGTCGGTGATTATTCCGCGTCGGGTTGTTGTTGTTGTTATTGTTGTTAATGTCGTGTTACAAAGACTTCTCCTTCGAGAGGCACGACACAGCCTTGGGCTAGAGAATTTGGATAAGAAGAGATTGCCTTCCCATGCTTATTGCGTGGTATTGGGCAGTGCCTATCGACAAAGGCCAACGTCACTCTACCACGAGACATCTGAGGCAACCTTTGCATCAAACAGGCTAGGCGGAGCATGCGTGGGGTCCAAAAAGATCACGAAAAAAGAAAGCTACGCAACATCATTTCTACATCACCTACACTGCACGCCTAGGCGAGAAATCCTTTGGGTCGGCAGTAGGCAGCACGATAGTGACCTGTCAAACAACACACCCCTTAACGTCCCATGCCTTTTCTCATACCTCATTCAACACACCATCATCTGTGCCGTCTGAATTTACGGGGCAACATCCAATTGTCTCTCAGCGAACCTTTTGCGCTCTCGTTAGTTCAGATTTGGGCTGGGTGTAGTAAGCTCGAACATCCTGGACTGGCAATTTCCTTTTAAACCTTCCACCGCCCTTGCTTCTTTTCTTTCTATGCTCTGGAACACACGACACTATTCAACCTCATCACACCCTTGACAACGTAACGACAGCCCGATGGCAATCTGACAACGTGACGACAACAACCGGCAATTTCAAACACAGCGAACACACACAGACCAGTAAGTCTATTCCCCTCGCAATACGCTCGACTCTTTCCTCTCTGTAAACACGCACACCGAGCACCATGCTGACATGTTGAGGAAAATCGTCGGGACTCTACAAGTGGCAAATTATATGCAGCTGCTCGAGCAGGCCAACCTCGTCTCCAGTTTTGATTCAAGCAAGCAAACGGATAGGACAGGCAGAGCAAGTCAAGTTTGCTTCACAAACTTTCCAACTCGCCGTTTCTATAGCAGAAGGTAGCAGATCCTTTTCTTTTAATCTTTTTCCTTTACTCTCTTCTTTTCTTCTTTCTCTCTCAATTTCTCTTCTTTTACTGTCTTTCCTGTCTTTCTACTGTCGCTCGAAAACCATACATACCACTGAGGGCCCTGCGCATACGGCAGCCCGGCGCCGGCCTCTCAGACACGGACAATGGTGCGAACGGAGGAGGAATACAACCCGGGATGGGGCGCTGTCTTTTGCATCCGGGACCTCCAAAATTGCCTCCCGCTTACAAAAGTCCTAGGCGAAGGAGACCTTCTTTACTTGGTCACGCCGGTTGTTTGTCGACCAGGTCGACCGGATCCAGACGATTCAGCCACGGACCCGTTTGAACCCCTTGGTCGAGCATTGGCCGTTGTTCACCCCAGAGTTCGCCACCTTCCGTATATGGTCCGGGACGGCATCACTCGATACCACGTCAACCACCTCGCCCTTGCCAAAGCAGTCATCTTTGTAATCACTGGCCCTCCGGTGTACGGACAACCGTCGCAAGTCGCCCTATCGCAAGCTGTTCGGTCTCTCATACCCAATCGGCCACTGATTGTGCTTGTCTGCTGTAGTGTCCACGAGCTTGATCCACTCGACGTCGTGTTTCCAACGCTGATCGAGTCTCAGGGCTTTTCTACCGAAACACTCTGGAGCGCCGCAGATCTTATTCTCCCACGTCTCTACCAGGATAGAGAAGACGCCGTACGATTCGAGCCGTCCCCGGAGCGAGAGTTTTCACCTGCAATGGCTGCAACAAATACGCGTTGGCTTGTGCAGGAATGGGACATTTTGCAAGATGCGGAAGCCATCCACCTCCTGTGGTGCCAGTGCCTTCCCAGACAGTTTCACATGGACTCCAGCACCTTTATGCCGCTTCTCAACCGGCTAGGCTACTCGAAGCACTTTGTGGTGCGTGAACCGTCCACAAGGGCACTGGTTGGCTTCTGCGCAACATACACGACCTACATCGACAACCGGGACAACTCGTTGGTTGGCTGCATCGCTGCCATCGTTGTGCAGCCGGATTATCGGAACCGCGGCATTGGCATGTCACTACACCACCATGCACTGCGTCAGCTGGCCACACATCGGGTGTCTCGACTGCAGCTCGGCTCTGCCTTCCCACGGCTTCTCTACGGCCCGCTCATCGACGCCCGAACCGATCAATGGTTTCGGCGGCGGGGGTGGCGCATCGACGACTCGGGGATGCCCGGCTGCGGGCAAGAAGCATGCGACTGGGTGCTCGATTTTACTGACTGGCACGTCGATAGCCTGGAGAGTCGCGGGCTCACGATCCGCCAGTGTGAGACACACGAGCTCGATCATGTCCTAGAGTTTGTTGTTCGCGAATCGTCTCGGCGAGACTGCGTTGGCTGGTATGACCAATACTGCCAGCTTGCAGCACCAAACGACATCCACGATATCGTGCTTGTGCTCGAAGGGAATAATCTGCTTGCGTCTGCCATCATCAACGTTCCCCACAGGCTCACCCGTGTTGGAGAAAACCTGCCCTGGGCACGAACGATTGGTGATTTTGTTGGTGGTGTAGCGTGTATATGCATCGCAGGTACGTTTTTGCGTTTTCATTTCCGTTTATCATCCCCATTTTCCTTGCAACTTCTGACACATTCCTGCCAGACAATCTTCCCACCACGCGAACACGAGACGCGGTACTGATAAGGCTCCTCAACTACTGCGTCACCACGCTTCAAGAGCAGGGCATGCGCAAGATGTTCCTTGACGCTATCATCGGCGGCTACGACGGATTCCAGTCGATCGGTATGTGGCGCCACGCCCCCGTGTTGGAATGTTTGACTAACCATGCACAATGTAGGCTTCCATAAATGGGCCAGATATCGAGATGTCTGGCGGAACACCTGAGCACTTGGCACCGTCGCAGGATGCAATGCAGTTGAGGTCCGGATAAATCCCGAAAAGCATTGACGGAACAGTCACATCAAAAATTCTACTGGAGGAGTCACATACTCCGCGGAGGCCATCTTTCGACGTTTGTTATCTCTTTGTTCTCTCTGCCTATTGTTTTTCATCTTTCGGCTCTATGGAGTATAGGTCATTATTGTGATAGGAATGGGATGGATCAAGAGGCTAAAAGGAGATAATCCATGCTTGTTCGGGACAGAAAACAATAAGACATCACTTGCCGGCTTTGACTGGTCCAATTTGAAACGCCAACGGCTCCTCTCATTCTCGTTTGCAAGGTAGTGTTTCCTGAATGGGCCGACTTCTGACCGCCACGAGCGAATAGGCACGCGCTGCAGGACATGTTGATTAAGTGCCCTCCATGATCCTGCGTTATCGCCTGCCCATGCTTCCAACTGAGATGTACGTAGACGTTGCTACGTGGTAACACGCACAGTTGTTGATCCGGAGAGGAGGAACTGCCGTTTCCAAGGGGCCGATATATGCCGGACTACCAGGGGAGACGACAGAATCTAACATGGACATCATCGAACCGGTTATGGATGAGTCGTGGTACAGGAATGTATTTTCTTTTTTTGGCAGATCTGGGAACGTCCTGAGTAGCCTGTCGTTTTTTTTGAAATGATATATCACAGCGTACTTCGACTATCACAATTGCATAAGCCTCATTTACACGAGATTGTGCATGCTGATGCTCAAAACTCACAAAGTCAGCCAGCCTTATTACACAAGCAATTGGCTTCTACTTTGGCTTTTTCCACTTCTTCCCCTCTCACCCCCCCTCTTCCTTTTTCTTGGATTTATCCCAACTATCGGCTGCTCCCCTACTCTCGGCTGCTCCCTCTTATAATTCTCTACTTCCTCCCCTCTTCATCTTCCTTTCTCTTCTTTCAAACCGTTGACACTGCAACTACTACTTTAATGCTTACATGTACTTGCTCATCGACATGCATATTGCAAGAGCGCATCCCATGACGCCATGGTACGAAGAGCGGGCGTGAGGAAAGTCTGAAAGACGCCTTTGTTATTCGAGCGATGTACCACAGCAACCACCTGTAAGGGGATGCTTACAGGCACGCCATGTTCGAGGACGACATGTGCCTCGCGCGCGTGGCCCTGACAAGACACAAGGAGGGGTTACCTAGCTGGCGATCTCTCAAGTCTAGAGTTTGCATTGACTACACATATACAGCGCGATGAGTCCCCTCGCATCTAGGTATGTTTCCTCTCGAGTTCTTCATCGCACGACAATCTACAAATTCTCGCTCTTGGTGCCATCTCGATCTTTCAATATGCTATGTACATCGGAAGGCAAACCATTTCTTCACGGCGGTAGCCACCACCTTTGCGTGCTCGCGCAATGTTGCACAGGAGCTACTAAAAATTCAAGTCGAGCAGGTCCTCGTGGTCGTCAACCACGTAGCTCAACCAGCCAGCGCTAGACACCACGTCCGTGCTAGCACCGTCGTTTTGCCCGGTCCCGGCCCGCACCTACCAACGGACCAGTTTGAATTGGGTTTTTAGTAGCTCAACGTTCTATCCCGCGCTTGTTCTATCCCGCGTCTGTTCTATCCCGCGTCTGTTCTATCTCTTGTTTGTTTTATCTCTTGCTGCGCTTATCTGAAAGAACCTCATGCACTCAAGCCTCACGCTCAGTCCCGTGAGAACCCATTACTTCTGTCTGTTGGAGCACTACAGCCTCAGACCCTCACGACGTTCTCTACAGTTGACAGATACTTCTCTTCGGGCCGGTAACTACTGGAGCGTGAGGCTTCTTTCAGAGAACCAAGGAACTAAAACAGCAGACAAGCGCAACAGGAGATAAAACTGACAGGAGATAGAACAGGCGCGGGATAGAACAAGCGCGGGATAGAACAAAAGAGATTGACAAAAGAGATAACAGGAAAGACAAACATAACCCTTGTAAGCTATTTGGCAAGCAGGGTTCATAACATCAACAGCCTTCAAGATCATATTGACCGACGAGGCACGCGACAAATGCGCGGAGCTGGTACGCAATCACGGCCCCGACTGGCAGGCCGTCGCCGCTATCCTATGGTTGGGGGTGCTTTGGTCTGGTGGTGTATCTTGTCATGTCTGCTCTTCTATCTTGAGGTGGAGGGCGTTTGCGCCCTGTCTACTTATACACCTGAAAAGGGGTGCCCATCCTCCCTCTCGACAGCCGGAAGGTGGGATGATCCTTCCTCAGTCCTGAACACAATGCAACAACGTCGCAAATCCTCGCTCCTGCTCGTCCTAAGGGCTGCGCACCACTCCGTGGTGTTTCGTCCATCACAGTCACGTAAATATTGCTGATTCACGTTCCGACAACTTCATGATCTCTTCTAAGGAGTATATGGCGTACTCTCCGATATTCGCAATACACTTTTCAGCCCCCAACTGTTTCGCCGTGATGCCACAATAAAGTATTTAAAATTGCATTATCAAAAAGTCATAATCTTAGTCCACCTCTAGCACTAATCAACACGTGCTCATTTCCGTAACGGGAAACAACGTTGAGCAGACAGAAAGGGGAAGGTACGGCTCCAACGGCACGGCAGGAGCAACAGGTGTCGTCAGCCTGGTGTCGTCAGCCTTGGGACATCTTGTGATATTTTTTTTAAGATTGAGCTTGAGCCTCACTCACGGGTACTACATTAAGAAACCAAAACCCCGCTGCCCTTACACAGCCACCCCCATCGCCGTCATTTCACTTAATTGCCGCGAGGGTTGTTCTAGCCTCATCCTCTGCGCGGACGGCACATCAGATCTGAAGCATCATTATTTCTCTGTCCTTTTGCTCATTTTCACTTTCACGCTACTCGCTCGGCAGCTGTCTTGTCCCCCACATGCGCCCCTATTTTCTGGAATAATACGACACTGATCGCCCGCCATTGGAAGCTCCGATCCCGCCTTCGCAGCTCCCAGCTTCCAGCTCCCAACGGCTCTACGAGTACCTCTTCGTTACCCCCGCAGTCTGGTCTCAATATTGACATTTCCGGCTTGCCCCTATCATTTGATCCTTTGCAAAGTCTCACGTGCCTCGGCTTCCGCTGCTGCCGGACCAGATTTGAGCACTCCCCTACTCTCCCCAGCCCTCCAGCTTGCCGTTGCCATGGAGCAGTCGCCCCTCACACACCAGCCACGCCCGGAGGTCTTCCAGCCCAAGATCGTCCAGCTGTACGACGAGCTTTTTGTGAGCTATATCGCCGAGGAGCTCCTTTACGAGATACAAGCCGCTAATATCTGCAGGGCCATCCTGACGACATTCCCGACGAAGGCTTCTGGGCCGAGTTCTTCCTCTTGCGCCCCGACCACCGCACACTGCGAAAACGCATCGATGCCTTGACTGCAGGCGATCTACTGGCGCTTGAGGTCCAGACGCGACAGCTCTTCTCACATGCCGTCAACGTGCTCTTCACGGTGAAAGCACCACCCGGCGCTCCGACTCACAGCCAGGACGACCGTCCATCATCATCATCAGCAGCATCTGTCCGCCCCGAGTCCACGAATACCACAGTCGAAAACACCTTGACCACATTGACGACCTTTTTGTCGGCCGCACTAGCGAAGCGATACAACAATCCATCGGCCGACGTAATCGACCTGCTGGCTGGCCTGGACCGTGTTGACGCCGTCCTGTCTGATTTTGTGGCGGCTCTCGACCAGATATTGCGATGGGGCCCTACCGAGACGATGCGTACACGTGCCGTAGAGGTCATCTTGGCCGTGACGGCGGGTGCCTATCAGACGACGGTCTTGACCTACTTCATTCAGCGTGATCTCTTCCAAGCCATAATGAAGATCATCCTCAGCAGCCCCGACGCCGTAGCACCGGCCTTCACACTAATCGGGCTGCTGGCCAACTACAACAAATTCGAATTTCAGAACCCGTACCAGCTGCGGCTCGGCGATTTTGTGAACGAAGAGACGATCCAAAATACGCTATGGGGCGTGGGCGGTGCATGTCAGGTGCTGCGTGAGCAGTACATTGCCGTCCAGGACGACTCGCCCGAGGGCGGATGGCTGCTCGAAAAGGCATTGGGCATCCTCACCTTTGGCGGTGTTGGCAGCAGCAGCAAAGCGCCGGCCAAGCAAGTCTACGACGCAGAGACGACCCGGAAGATGCTGGCCGAGCTGCCGGGCCACGAGGCACCGCTGCTGCTCGCGACGTACGACTTTACACACGCCAATAAGTTGTTTAGCTTTAATCTGGTCAACCTGGGCCCGCGCCCCAAGAACACCGACGCCGACAGCAAAGCTGCTGCTCCAACCGCAGGCCTGGAACGCAACGAGCCGCCGATTGCCAGCGTCATCTCCCTCACGTCGTACCTGCTACAGAACGCATACCGGTCACCACGCGCAACGCTCTATACCCACCTCAGCCTGATGATATTCCGCCTGCTTGTTGAAGACCCGACACTATGCAAGCGGCTATGCAGCAGCGACGATGGCAGCAAGGTAGCGGTGCGGCTCTGCCGGCAGCGTGCGCCGCACTTGCCCGTTGTCACGTCGCCGCGGCCGCTGGCAGCGAGCATTCTAGATGCCATGGTGGACGGTATCACGCACAACTTGCGGAAGCGGCTGGATGTTGGCCTGTATACGCAGTGTGTGGGCATCATGCTGCGCCTCGTCGCACACTTGTCGCGCACCCGCACGCGGCTGCCGTACGGCCATTGGCCGGAGCTGTTCCGTGCCCTCCTGAGTCTTGTGCGCTTCCTGACAACATACGCCACCGACTTGCGCGGCCCTGCCGGCGCCGACAACCCGCAACACCTGGACACGCTGGTCGACCACGTCGTCAATCTGCTCGCGCTCAGCCTGTCTGCGGGCGAGTCCTTTTTGCCGACACCGGCGGCCTATGACGATCTCTTCTACAAGGTGGTCGAGACGGGCGACATGCTGGAAAAGTTCAAGTCAATCTACCGCATTGGCGGCAAGAGTAGCAGCATCAGTGCCGCCACCGGCAGCCGGGCCGAAAACCGTGCGATGAGCAGCATAGACACGCTGCTGAGCGTGAATGCGCACTACAAACAGCTTCTAGACGAGGGCGCCAACGGCGGCAAGGACGGCCGTGTCAGCAAGTCGCTGTCGACGCTGACGAGCATGCAGGTCGCCGAGGTGATCAAGCAAGGGTACGAGACGCTGAGCATCCAGGCGACCGAGGGACTCGACGGCTGGGACAAGTACCGCGAGGCCGATGAGCGGACACTGCTAAAGAAGGTGGCGCGCACGGCCGTGGCCGATGTCAAGCTTTACATTTCCGAGCACTAGCCAGTGCCTCTTGGGGTCTTGCTCTTTGCTACTGCTTTTTCGTCTTCTTCTTCTTCTTCTTCCGGTTGTGTCTTGGGCAATGGCGCATGGTAAATCATAAAACGCTGATTAGCGTAAAAGCAGAATAGATCAGAATTTGAGCGCGACCGGTGCGCATGCGTTGGCGCGTCCACCAACCACAACTTACGACGTACTCGTACTATCGAGACCTGCTCGGCGGTTTTATCGTTCCATGATTACATAACCAGACACGCTCGTAATTACTCGGCCTTGGTGTGGACCCGCCAAAGCAGCCGCCATTGGCTCGTCTGTGGCCTCGTCGGCCTGCTTGACCATTCCAGTAGTGTTGATTGGCGCGGATAATGTGGGGCTCACAGTGCCAGCCTGCTGTTTTTGCATGACAAATGCAGACTGTGCGATGCAGCCCACCTTTCGGCCCCGAACAGCGAATCACAAGCCGCGAGTACTGTTTTCGCCTGTGACAGGTTCTGGTTTGTGCTGACCTTGAATACTCCGAACGACGTATGATCTATTACTACTTCTTGGTAATACACTGCCGGCTAGCCATAACTGCGCCCATCTCTTTTGATCTGCCTTAGAAATCACTCCCCCGTCTGCATTCTTCATTATCATCATTCCTACATCCTACAACGGCAATTGACATAAATAACGCAGCTATTACGCCTGGTCCCTTCGCGATCACCTCTGCACCCCCGACATCCATCTACACCACCGCCATCACAACAGCAGCCATGATCCTCTCGCGACGGTCGGCAGAGTCCGCCTGCCTATTTTGCCGTCAGGGTCTTGCCCGGCAATGGCGCATGCAGCACCAGCAGTCCCGGCAGTTCTCTGCTGCAGCCATGACGACAGTCACCTCCATGCCCGCCGCTTCATCACAACCGTGGCTTGCTCGGCCGCAGCAGCAACAGCGCCGGCGGTTCCTGTCTGGTACGGCGCCCGCACACATGCCACCACCATTATCCCAGTCTGCGTCAGCCGCCGCCGCCACTGCCGCCACCAAGACTTCTTCTTCCTCTGCCTCTACCACCTCCACATCGGCCTCGGCCAAGCCGTACACACGATACTCACTATACCCCGCGGACGACTCGCCGTCGCCGGCACCGATGACCATGCGGCCCCCGCCGCCGCCGGAACCGGTAGTGCCCATCCTTTCCGATGACGTCACCGCAGCAAAGAAGAGCGCGGCCACACACAGCACACAGAGCACGGCAACGGCAACGGCTGAGACAACAAAGTCACTACAGAGCGCCTCTTCAGAACCACCTCTTGCATCGACCCCGACCCCCACCAAGGCCACACCCACATCTGCAGCGTCGACGGCATCAACGGTATCCGCGCCGGCAGCAGCGCCGGCGGCGGCACCCAAGAAGCGCCCGTCCAAGCTGCGGGCACCCCGCAAGGCAGCCATGAAGCTGACGCCCGCTGCCGTCGAGCAGGTGCGCGACCTTCTCGAGGGCCCCGAGCCAAAGCTGATCAAGGTCGGCGTCAAGAACCGCGGCTGTAGCGGCCTCGCGTACCACCTGGAGTACGTCGAGAAGCCCGGCGCGTTTGACGAGCTTGTGGAGCAGGACGGCGTGCGCGTGCTTGTCGACAGCAAGGCGCTTTTCAGCATCATCGGCAGCGAGATGGACTGGGTCGAGGACAAGCTGAACCAGCGCTTTGTGTTCCGCAACCCCAACATTAGTGAGTTGTCATTTCACGGCCCTTGAGCATATCGTTTTGTGCACACACTAACCATAACCAGAGGAGCAATGCGGCTGCGGCGAGTCATTTATGGTCTAAACCAGCGACACATTTGACAGACTTGATAGAGCGATTGCTGTTACGAATCATGACATTGCTGAGTCAGCTTGCATTAGAAGTCATCCTCATTGCATATACTACAGAATGGTTTCATGATTATAATACCGATATTAGAAAAACAGTGCAAATCATATTAGACAGATATCACAATGACACCGGCGTGCCGCGCGGCAGATCCTTCTGCTCCTTACGCGCCAGAACAGAACGCTGCTGCCGAGCGGCACGCCAGCGTCATCAAAGCCAAAATTGAACCATACAGGAACACTCTGGACTGCTGAGACTCTATAAATTGCCGTAAAGGTTGCGGTATTGTCCTGAAGTGTTCTGTAAAAGCACCAAATGTGCTGGAATGAGGTCAATGACGCAGCCGCTGTATTATATAATCAAGTTTTGCTTAGCGCGTGTCCAGCGCTTACCACTGGCTTTAGGTACCCACAAAAACGCGTCTCAGGGCCTTTAGTTGGTACCTGACGTGCCTTTCTTGACAAACGGATAATGCGACAAAAATCCCTTATGTAATTGATATAAAGCAACGACATTCGTCGCAGCAGAGTGGCTCATGATACTGCAATATTTGCTCGACCTACGCCTACGGACTACCATCACGATACAACCCATACATCGACACTTATTGCCTCGATCATGCCTTTGTTTGTCGACTGTCCCATCTGCGCCAAGCACGTGCGCCCAACCGATATCAACGCACACCTCGATGCAGGGTGCTCGACGCACATTGTGGAAGAGGGAGATGGCGAGACTGCCAGTAGTGGCCATAGCGGCGGTGCCAAACGCTCATCACAACCGCCCAGCTCGCCATCAATGAGCTCGTCACAGCCGAAGCGGTCGGCGTCGACATTCTTTCAGACACCAGCAGCGAAGCGGCAGCAGAACCTAGCAGCAGCAGCAGCACCCAACGGCGGCAGCACGACGACGAAGAAGCCATTTGCGGCAACAACACCACAAAATGGAACACATGCATCGGTTTTTACGCTGCCTGTCACGTCACAACCACAAACCCAATCACAAGCGGCAGCCGGCGGTGGAAAGAAGCGCAGCTACGACGACGGACCAGGCGACAGCGCACCGGCCAATGGAAACACAGACACACCACACGAGCACAAGTCACAGGAGATGCCGTCGCGCAGCAGCGGCCCGCAGGCGAAGCGCTCGCGCACAAACAAGGCGGCGCCCCTGGCCGAGCGCATGCGCCCGCAGACGCTCGACGACGTCTGCGGCCAGGAGCTCGTCGGGCCGCACGGCGTGCTGCGAGCGCTCATCGAAGCGGACCGCGTGCCGTCCATGATTCTCTGGGGCGGTTCCGGCACGGGCAAGACGACGATTGCGCGCTGCATAGCGCACCGCGTGGGCAGCCGCTTTGTGGAGATGAATGCTACGAGCAGCGGCGGCGTCGCCGAGTGCAAGAAGATTTTTACCGAGGCGGCCAACGAGCTCACGCTGTTTGGGCGCAAGACCATTTTGTTCTGCGACGAGATCCACCGGTTCACCAAGGCGCAGCAGGATGTCTTTCTCAAGCCCGTCGAGGCCGGCACCATAACGCTCATTGGCGCAACGACAGAGAACCCGTCGTTCCGTGTGGTCAATGCGCTGCTGTCGCGGTGCCGCACGTTTACGCTGGCGTCGCTGTCCAAGGAAGACGTGCAGCGAATCCTTGCACGGGCCGTGTACGAAGAGACGGGCGAGCGCGTGGCAAAAGGGGGCGCCGACGAGCCGCCCGCCAAGAACGAGGACGGCACGACGTCGAAACTGTCGCCGCTCATTGACAATGAGCTGCTGGCCTACCTCGCCGCCTTCTCCGACGGCGATGCGCGCACCGCGCTCAACCTGCTCGAGCTGGCCATGTCGATTGCGGCACGGCCCAAGGAGTTGTCCGCCGCCGCCGCCGCCGCCTCGGCATCAAATGGCCAGGCCAACGGCACGGTGGCATCGCAGCCGACAACAACGTGCCTGACCAAGGACGAACTCAAAGCGCAGCTGACAAAGACGCTCGTGTATGACCGCGCGGGCGACCAGCACTACGACACGATTTCGGCCTTTCACAAGTCGGTGCGCGGCTCGGACGCAGACGCTACGCTGTACTACCTCGCGCGCATGCTGCAGTCCGGCGAGGATCCGTTGTTTGTGGCGCGCCGCATGGTCGTGATTGCGTCCGAGGACATTGGCCTCGCCGACAGCACACTGCTGCCGCTGGCGACGGCGGCCTACACGGCGACGCAGCAGATCGGCATGCCCGAGGCGCGCATCCCGCTGGCGCACTGTGCCGTCGCTCTGGCTCTGGCGCCCAAGAGCACGCGCGCGTACCGCGGACTGAACAATGCGTTTGCGGTGCTGCGCGAGCCGGGTGTTGCGTCGCTGCCGATCCCCATCCACCTGCGGAATGCGCCGACGCGGCTGATGAAGGACCTGGGCTACGGCCAGGAGTACAAGTACAACCCCAACTATGTAGACGGGCGCGTCAAGCAGGCGTACCTGCCAGACGACCTGCAGGGGCGGTCGTTTTTGGAGGAGCGGGATTTGGGCACGGCGATCGACCCGGACCTGTGAGAGGGCAGCTGCGGCGTAATGGTCTCTGTATATTGGATAAAAGGCATGGCATGGCATGGTAGAGGCATCTGGCGTTATAGCGGCATCTTGGACAGTTCTTGTACTCTAGCATAATCAAACAGTTTGCGTTAAACGTCTGGCGCAAGGTGCACCTGTCATCACATCGCCGGTCAGCTCCAACAGCTCCAGCAACTACAACAGACAGTAACAAGTTGGCAATGTCAAACCGTGTTGGTGATTGATGCCTGATGTGTCTGTAGCTGTCAACATCCATTTCGCTTACAGTCTCTCACTTTGGACTATCTCTCAGCGTTTGACTTTGATAGGATTGATCAACTGCCGTTCAGAAATACCGGCCGGCTGAGGGGGGCCGCACATGCGACGGTCCTTCTTTGCAGGCAATCTCCAGATGTCTGTTGGTATGTGGCCACGGTCGTATCTTCTCGCTGTAGTTTCTGTCGCCACCGCAGGAGCTCTTATCTTCTGGCTGCTCGGTCGTTGCAATGTCCGTGTGTCGTTATCGCCTCGGAGCCCACCACAGCCCGAGGCACGAATCATGCTTGGTCATATGGCCACAAGAAGTGGCCAGTGCAAAGGGATGCGGCAACCGTTGTTAATCGAGAGAATCAGAAAGATGGATGAACGGGGGGAAAGAGATCGAACGGCAACGGTGATGATGCAAAGGGACGTGAGGAGGTGGCGTTTTACGGCCGCCAAGACCGAGCTTGCTCCCCAACTTCCCGGGCCGAAGCCCGAGTGTTTTCCGTCTGACGCGCTTCAAGTCGGGGTAATGCCTCCTCATTCTGTCTCTGGGTTCTCTGGTTGGTTGGCCAAGGTGTGTTTACGCGTGCAGCTCGCCCTGCGTTCGGTGAGACTGTTTCAGTTCTCTGTGCTCTTCAATGGACGAGATCTAGAAGAAGATGAAGGAAGTACCAAGATAGACAACCCCGCTCCATATCTGTTGTGATGGATGCAGTCGGGTGAATGGAACCCGGCAGTGTCCATGTTATACCCTCGATTTGCCTGCTGCGGAGAAGCTCTGTGTGCAACCCTCAATAAGTACAGTCGGGGTCGGAGCTTGATTCTGTTGTAGTAACTCCTAGTAGCTCTATCTCTACGGGCAACTGTAGACGCATGAGCTCAGTAGCCACGTCTAGGTCCGCTGCTAGCGCCGGTGTAGAATACTCATCACCTCGGAACTCTGAGAGGCCCTTTGTCTGGATCTGGTGCTGATAAGACAGCATGATGTACTGACAGATTCATTCCTGCTCAACTGCTCAACTGCTCAACTGCTCTAGATTTACATCTTGTTAGCCTATTATCAATATGAAACTGTCGTCCTAGTACAGGGTTCTAGCAAGTAGAATAACGAGGCAATGCATCTGTTGCATCTACGCCAAAATAGAAAAACATGACGGTCTAGCTCTGGGTGCCTACCCGGCGCCTAGTCTCCCGTGCCCGACAGCCAACCCTACGACATCTCAATATCTAGCCAGCTCCTCCTCAGTTGATATTGATGTTCAGCCTCCTTATAGTTAATATTGATCTGCGAGCCAAGTGAGGAGAAGACACGTCAATCAAGCAGACAGAGCGCTAAAGGGAGAAAACTCGGCGTGTGGCAGCCCTAGCTGCAGGCAAGCAGATGTGACACAAGTCTAGACAGCGCCCAGACAGCTCCAATTCAACCGGGTTGGTAATGTGATAATGTCTCTCTGCAAAGACTACAGCACAAGTCCGTGACGGATGCGACAAGAGGCTACACGAATCACAGATGCAGATGAACCCTCAAGCGATATTACGCAGGACCCACAGATTTCGCGGGGAAGTCGTGGGGAATGTGGCTTGCCGACTAGTCTCCACACAGCCTGAAGATCCGGGGGTGGAATCTGGGGGTGGAGAGTGGGCGGCGAGCAGGCAACGTTCATTGTCGCTTGGCGTGGCAGATAGCCTACGGAGTATGTATTGGCAACTCGTATTTCATACCATACGAAAGGTTTAAAATCTGAAAGGGGAGCAGCTTTATAAGGAGAGTGAGAGTAGCTTGCTAGATCAGAGCATATGGGGATTGCTCAAGCATACCTAGAGAGGCCGACTACAAACCCAGATAGCCTAAGCAATACGTAAGCATACGTACGTACAGCCTCCAATGAGTGCGACATTGCATTGTCGCGTTGAGCTGCCCCTGACAGGGTTTGAATCCGTCATCTGACAGCCGCCTCGTTCTCCCATTGGCAGTCATGCACAAGATCGATATAAAACGAACAAGATAATGACAATAGTAACAGGACGACGGGTTTGGGGTCGTCTTGGAGATCCCGCAACAAGTGACAAGTGAGGAGGCGGCCGGCAGCTGGACCCGGAAAGAGGGGGTGAGGGTAGCAAAGTGGCATCCCCCGCCGCCTCCGCCGCCTCCATGCCTTTGTCTGAGCTGTTGGATCAGTCTTTTGGCGCGTCTCTAGAGCCATTTTTTTGCTGCAGCTGATGCTATTTGCGTGCGTCAATAACAGACTACGAGCAAGAAACCCGCACTCGTAAGCCTGCATATCCGAAAGCGCGTAGTCATGAGGAGCGGTAAGGACGGAAGCGACGGCGAGCCATGGAGGGGGTAGATGCAACACAGCAAGAAGCGGACAGGGTAATAGCAGGAAAGCTGAAGAGGAGAGGGGGACGAGGAGGACCACCAGTCTATATAAAGATGAGTCGAGTCGAGGACGACACCAGATCTTTTGCTCTCACCTCATCATCCTCACCACTTCCTTGACTTATCTTTCTTGTCTTTTTTTGCAATACCGACTTGCTGTCTTCAACGTGAACTAGAAGAACTAGAACAACAGCCCGTGATGACGCTCCCCGAAGAGTTCGACATTATTGTCTGCGGCGGTGGCAGCTGTGGCTGCGTCGTGGCCGGACGGTAAGCATGCTTTATACCCGTTGTCTTGTTGTCGTCTCAGCCGGCTCAGTCATCACCATCGCCGTCTTGATGCTGCTGTTCCTATTCATTATCGTGCCAAACGCCGAACATCCGAAGCTGACTCCCCCCCCTTCCCTTGATCCAGGCTGGCCAATCTCGACCACAATCTCAAAGTCCTACTCATCGAGGCTGGCGAGAGCAACCTAAACAACCCGAACGTGTTCCGCCCGGGTGTCTACCCGCGCAACATGAAGGTGGATTCCAAGACCGCCTCCTTCTACAAGTCCCGTCCCTCCAAGTGGCTGGCTGGCAGAGAGGCCGTCGTGCCTTGTGCCAACATCCTCGGAGGTGGCTCGTCCATCAACTTTCTCGTACGTTTTTTTCATCCTGCTTCTCCCGTCTCCCTTGGCAAGCCGAGCTTCGACCGCTGACAAGCAGATGTACACTCGGGCTTCGGCTTCCGACTACGATGACTTCCAGGCCAAGGGCTGGACCACCAAGGACCTCCTGCCTCTCATGAAGAAGCATGAGACATACCAGCGCGCCTGCCACAACCCGTAAGTCCTACATCATCACATCATCCTGTCCGATGTCCGAGCTACAGCCACTAACACAAACAGTGAGGTCCATGGCTTCGAGGGCCCCATCAAGGTGTCGTTTGGTAACTAGTATGTCGTCAGCCACCGCAGGCATTCCACTATCCCATACCTCTTTCCGTGTACTGACACACCCAGCACCTACCCCGTCAAGGATGATTTCCTCCGCGCCGCCGAGTCCCAGGGTATCCCCTTCACCGATGATGCCGAGGACCTGAGCACTGGCCACGCTGCCGAGCACTGGCTCAAGTGGATCAACCGCGATGTAAGACACTGTTATCACATGCTTCTGCTGCATGGTCATGACTAACTCGCCAGACCGGCCGTCGCAGCGATAGTGCGCACGCGTACGTGCACTCGACGCGCGCCAAGCACTCCAACCTGTACCTGGCCACCAACACCAAGGTCGACAAGGTCATCATTGAGAATGGCCGTGCCGTCGCCGTCCAGACTGTGTACGTCCATGGCCCTCATCTGCATACTCTGGCTATACATCCGCTAACAGAACAGGCCCACCAAGCCAGTCAACCCTTCCGGCGTCAAGCCGCGCATCTTCCGCGCACGCAAGCAGATTGTTGTGTCGGGCGGCACGCTGTCGTCGCCGCTGATCCTGCAGCGCTCGGGTGTCGGCGACCCCGCCAAGCTGCGCGCGGCCGGCATCGAGCCCAAGGTCGACCTTCCCGGTGTCGGCCTCAACTTCCAGGACCACTACCTGACGTTTTCCGTCTATCGCGCGAAGCCCGGTACCGAGAGCTTTGATGACTTTGCCCGCGGCAAGCCCGAGGTGCAGGAGAGTACGTTTTCACAATACCACGATCAGGAAAAACACATCTAACAAGACAGAAATATTTGAGGAGTGGAACCTCAAGGGCACGGGTCCGCTGGCAACCAACGGCATCGACGCCGGTGTCAAGATCCGCCCGACGGAGGAGGAGCTGCGCAAGTTTGAGTCGTGGCCGACGCCGCACTTCAAGTCGGGCTGGGAATCTTACTTTAAGAACAAGCCCGACAAGCCGGTTATGCACTACTCGATCATTGCTGGCTGGTTCGGTGACCACACCATCATGCCGCCAGGCAACTTCTTCACCATGTTCCACTTCCTTGAGTACCCGTTCTCGCGTGGCTTCATCCATGCCGCGTCGGCGGACCCCTACGAGACGCCTGACTTTGACACGGGCTTCATGAACGATGAGCGCGACATGGCACCCATGGTCTGGGGCTACATCAAGAGCCGCGAGACGGCGCGCCGCATGGATGCGTACGCCGGCGAGGTCGAGAACATGCACCCGTTCTACGACTACGACTCGCCCGCCCGCGCGCACGACATGGACCTTGAGACGACCAAGCAGATTGCACTGCCCGGCAATCTGAGCGCCGGCCTGCAGCACGGCTCGTGGAGCAAGTTCCTTCCGGCCTCGAAAAAGTCCCCCGAGAACAGGCTCAACAGCTGCGCGGTCGACCACCACGGCGACCTCGAGTACTCGACGTCTGACATCAAGGCCATTGAGCAGTGGGTGCAGCGCCACGTCGAGAGCACGTGGCACTGTCTCGGCACGTGCTCGATGGCGCCGCGCGAGGGCAACAGCATCGTGCGCCACGGTGTGCTCGATGAGCGCCTCAACGTGCACGGCGTCAAGGGCCTCAAGGTGGCCGATCTCAGCATCTGCCCCGACAACGTCGGCTGCAACACGTACTCGACGGCGCTGCTGATTGGCGAGAAGGCGGCAATGCTGGTCGCTGAGGATCTCGGCTACAGCGGCGAGGCGCTGGACATGAAGGTGCCCGACTACCACGCGCCTGGCGAGGCCCGTCTGGCGCACCGCCTGTAAGTGGTCGGGAAGCCAGCAGCAGGTGCAGCAAAAGCGCCCAGCAAATGAATGTGTTGATGATCACGAGCATGCCAGGTATCGAGGGATCAGCCAGAAAAAAAGGAAGAAAAGCCCCCAAAAACAACTCATAGCAAGCGGGTATGATCCAGATAGTTTCAAGATGTTTACTTTCTGTATTTATTTGTCAAATGTGATAGTACTGCTGTTCCAAAACATGTATCGTCTGCAATTAGTCCAGTCTGATATAATATGATACAATGCTTGAGTATGTCATCACTTGAGATCACTTTTGGTCATATCGTCATTGGCTAGTCTTGGTATTGACAACACAATAAACCAAGATTAGCATGGATTAAAGAGGCAGTTGCCGCACCCGAGTGAATGACTCATGTCACCATGTGCCGGCATTCACGTTCAAGTGCACAAGCTCCGAGCTGTGACAGCTTGGACAGCTTAGGTGATGTCACAGTCATGGTCTGGACCTGCGATCCATGCGTACCTTCCCCTCACCTTAGCCGGACTATCTTCATTGTCCAACACGGCACCCTATCAATCTTTATGCGCCGAGCGACCACCGACGAAGACAAAGCGTACACCAAGGACCATTGGCAAACCTCACATCGAGAACCGTCGACGCACCCCAGGACACATCATGGTCATCAACGAGTAAATAGCTAGACAGCCTCCCATAGCCAGTTACTCCATATTTTTCACTCGTTGGCTATCAGTATCAGTAACATACAGTCGCCGCATTATATTTGCTCGATTCTCCAATTCTACTGCACCACGACTAGTGACCGATTTGTCAATTGCACCCTGATGTAACACAGTTTCCCTATCTAGGAGGAAGATGGCGTTATGAGCGAGAATAGGTATTGCTCGTGCAATGAGGAACTCGAGAGAACAGAGCCTCGGGGGGACTCCCCGCACCTCAGTGACCCACGGCAGAAACGATGAGTAAGCATACGTCGCCCAGCGCTAAGGTTGTCCTGTGGATACTTTCTTATCTGTGGCTTATGCTTACTCCGTACACATACTAGTAAACTCTAATGACGCATTACACTGGCGATCTCGCCAACTCAAACTCGACACTTTCTGCCTGCCTTTCATCCAAAGTCGTACCCAAGCATCACACATTGATAGCTCTTTTGCAGACAGTCACCCTGCGACATCGATCAATAGCTAGACACGATGGCTTCCACCATTCAAGACCCGACTACCTTATCGGTCAACCAGCCCACTGCGCCGCAGCCCCATATCGAAGGAGGCACGATCGTGGATGTGGAAGGACATGAAGACATAAAGAACATCGACCAGCATCGCGAAGAATTGCGGATGTTGAGGGAGCAGAAGCTCTATCTCACCGCCAAGCTCGAAGAAAGAGAACAAGCCCACAACGAAGACATAAGCACAATCATTGCAACCCCCCCGGAATTCTTCTATGGAATACCCGAAAAGCTTCAGCCGTTCCTCACCCGACTCCTAGTCTACTTCTCGCTTTTCCCCATCAAGCACGGATCGGACAAGTCCAAGGTTGAATACGCCGCTGGACGACTTAGAGGAAAGGCTCGCAAGTGGTTCATGTCCACATATCTTCAATATGCCAACAATCCCAAAGAAACACCCCCGGACGTCGACTCAGTGTTGTCAAACTACGACAACTTCGTACACGCCTTGAAACAAAGATTTGGTCTTACCGACGAAGAAGAAGAATTAGAAGCCGAGGACCAACTGATGAAACTTCGACAGACCGGATCGGTGGCCGACTACACCGCCCGATTCCTGACGATCTCCTTCAAGTTACAGCAGTCCTGGGGAGAGAAGCCCCTCATGGCCCGCCTGTACTACGGCCTGAAGGATCACATCAAGTACGAGCTTTTCAAGAGGGAGCGACCTAATACTGTGGTCGAATACGCTCAGATGGCGAAATCGATCGACGCGCTCCTGTACGGCCAGAGTCAAATCTTGAACGAGGGAAACCGCAACTACAATCGGACCTACGGACGAAACAACTACCGACAATACAGCAAGCCACGCCAAAGTTCGACTAACTCGACTACCGCGTGGGACCAGCACGCAGGGCTCAGGGAATGGGACACGATGAAAAATGACAACTTCCGGGGGGCTTGTTACAACTGTGGGAGAAAGGGACATTTTGCTCGCGCCTGTGGACAGACGAGACAGTATTGTTGAAATCCTGTCCCGGAGGACAAGCGCGGGATGCATGTCCCTGATTCCGGACATCCAATACTGTTTTCAGCCGTCCGCTTGCCTCTGCGGCGCTGGCGGTCCTCAACTGTTCTGGTCATGCTGTAGCCCTGTCACAAATGACGCTCATCTTTTTCTTAAATGTGTTGCAGATAGCTTTGTTCATGTACGTGGCGCTTTTGCGTTGGAGGTCTTGTTCCTGTTATGTTGCCTGAGCTCTCGCGGCTTCTTTGGATACCAACCGCTTCCATCCTTGCTGCTCATATGGATGTTGGCAACCTTCATAGCATACCGTCCATGACAATGCGGCGTGGGTGACATCTGGTTCTTGTTGACGTTCCGCCTGGGACACACGACTCGCCAGCTGTTGGTCGTTTTCTATGGTGGCGTCGCCTGTAACGGACTTTTTACTGTACCGGGTACCCAGTCGCCTACCCACTAGTTAGACTACACCTACACTGTTAGATACAAAGGGTAAATAGTAAATACGAAAGGTAGTAAGTGCACATTGTCTACATAGGCGCAGCCTGTCAAGTTCCTCATCGCACGAGTAATAAACGATACTCGCTTTTAATCCATCCCTTCTAGTTGGTCGACCGCGTTACAGCTTCATCCGTGAATCTGAGGGTAGTTGCGGTTTCCGTGGTTCTTTTTATGTCAGGTGACAAGTGGCCTGGAAAGACATAACCGAGGTAAAAGGGGACCGTCTCACGTACACGGATTCATATTAACTCACGATAGTCACCAACATGGCTGAAAACGTCCTCTACCAGTACTCGGTCATGGCCGCCTTAATGGACGGCGTGGCCGAGCACGGTCTGCCGCTCGACCAGCTCCTCACGCACGGCAACTTTGGACTCGGTACGTTTCGACACATGGCCGGCGAGATGGCCATGAACGACGGCCGTGCCTGGCAAATGACAAGCGACGGCGGTATCCGCGCGCTCGATGCCGCGACAGAAAAACGGCAGGACAGTGACGCAAGCTGCTGTCCCTTTGCCATGGTCACCCGCTTTCGGCCCAGCATCCACGACACCCTGCCGGCCGATGCCCGCGCGGTCCGCACCAAAGACGACCTTGCTGCCTGGCTTGACCATCGGCTACCGGCCAATGCGCGCAACCAGTTTGTGGCGCTGCGGCTCACGGGCCGCTTTGCCTCTGTCACGATCCGCGTCGTCCCTGCACAGACGTTCCGTGGCCAGAAGCTGGCCGAGCTGACCGCAGCACAGTCGGAGCACACGGCGACGGACATGCGCGGTACCGTAGTCGGCTTCCGCTCGCCGGGGTACGCAGCCGGCTTCGGCGTGCCGGGCCTGCACCTGCACTTTCTCAGCGATGACGACACATACGGAGGCCACATCCTCGCACTGGACATGGGCACGCCCACAGCCGGTGGCGTGAACGAGCCAATCCACTTTGAAGCAGCCGTCATGGCAAAGCTGCACCTGGAGCTGCCGACAGACGATGCGGACTTTAATGCGGCGCCATTGCAGCCCGACTTGGAAGCCATGCGGAAAGCCGAGGGGTGAGCTGATACTGCATTACTTACAACCTATGACATGGCTCATGCGTGCTTGAGAAACGCAGCAGTCAGAGCATCACGTATACTGGGTGATAGGAAGTCGGTATAGCGCATATTTATTAGGTAGTACTCTGCAATATAAGCATACTTGGGGTGACCTCCCTTCGTTGCCTGTCAACATTGTTGTCGACCACATCCAAGCCGTGGCGCAGCGCACAGTCTGGCCCATTTCCATACTACATACATAGGTGTCACTGCTTTTTGGTACTAATCACTAACTGCCGTTCCGCTCTGGATTTCTATTTTTGCATCTTGTATGACAGGGCGCAGCATGCAGGCCCAGGCAGCTGAATTAGTATGACACGAATGTTCAGTCTGCTCAACTTTTATGTATCTACTCTTTCTTATTTCATTTTCTTTTATTTTTATATCATTACAGGCTATCGTCCCGTTACATATTTTCATCACGTCTTAATCTGTGAGATATTGATTCGTCAGAGCTCAAGCTTGACCTTTACGGGAGGCCTCACCCCTCCTTCCGCTGCAATCCGAGTAACAACTTGAGTAGATAATAGCTCTGTCAATGGAGAATAGAGAAAATAAAGTGTACAGAGTACGCATAAAGCTATATTTGTCTTCGTCCTGATCAGACGACGCGTAACTCCTCCACATGGTTGGGCGTTCTGGGGACGACTAACCGCACAGGGATATTAGCTGATGAATGCTGGATAAAACTTTGGAGCATTCATGGGAGTATCTAGCTTGTCGATATTCTCTGCTCATGTAAAAGCTTATCTCTATGTGTAGATGTCTTTGATATATCATTAGTCATCATCGTGATGGTAGTGTGTGATGCAAACGGCTAAGACGACAGGAACGGCCGGAACATGTCACGTAGCAATCACGTGTGTGGGTAGAGTTGTTATCTCTTTCATCAGTCACTACATATAATCTCTCTCGGGGTTTTCTCCTCAATCAATAACGTTTTCCTCTTCGTCAGAACACACCACAGCAAACAAAGCACGTCTTTTCTGTAGCTCCCCTGCAGTCCACACCGAACGCAACCCAACATTGTAAATGGTTGAGAAGAACGACGCTCAGCCCTGTGGCTGTGGTCGGAGGCGATGACGTACGAACAGACAGACAGCCGCTGTTCCACCAGCATCCCTCTCTTTCCTTACGACGTAAGCTATGTACTGCAATCGATACTCGCTTCTTCATATAAGACGACACTTGTTGTGATGACAAATCTCAAATAAATAAAAACTACAAAATCTACCATGTGACAAGGCACACCACCAGATAGGCACCCCACTTTAGCGACCTATTCTCACCGTTTCCATCAAGCGCAAGCGCACTGTTATTTCCACTAGTGCCTACTTGTAAAATGTAGTCCATATAGTCGGTCCGGCAGCCGATCTCCGCATGCTTTCGTAAAGTGGTGATCGTCTCTCTCTCTCTGGCGTCTCCCTTTCTCCTCTTCGTCTGTTACTACTTTGCTATTTTTCTTTTCTGTTATACCTAATATTCACATAACGAAACATCCTTTGCAATTGCCAACACACTGCTCTCACTTCGCGACAGTGCAGCAGCTCAACATCCCAGCATACCACCTCATCTCTGCATCACGACCCATTTATCCAGCCGCATCCTCCCACGAGAATGCAGCACAACCCACCAGACAAATCCGGTGAACCCGTCCTCGGCAGCGCCTCGCAGGCCGGCCCGTCAAGTACAGCCAACGCCATCAGCTACAGTCGTGACAATAGTACTGTCAACCAGACGCCCTCTACCCTTCTCCTCCTCGATATCCCTAGTCCCAGCCCTGGGTCCGACCTGAGCCGCGGCATTAGCCCTGTCAGCGGCTCTGGGCCAACCGACCTCGACGGCGTCCCCGATGTACCACCACCCACGTACGAGGAGGCCACCGGCATCTCACCCAATGCACCAGCAGCCGCGCCAGCAGGCCTGCCTCCACTGCCACGACGACGCCCAGACACCAGCGCCAATGCCAGCGGCCAGCAGCCACAGCTGCCACCGCGGCGCCCAAGTAACAGCCTACACGTCCCCGGCGCTTTCCCACGACCGGCAACGAGTGCATCTCCAGGCTCTCCCACAGCAGCGGCCGGGAGCCGGCGCACCAGTGGCAATGCGGCGGTAGCCGATGCGGCCGGTGTGTATGGCAACGCTAAGAACAACCGGCGACACTCGACAGCGACGGGCGGTGCGGGCAGCTCGGGTACGGCTGGTGGTACCAGCGGCCGGACGAGCACCAGCAGCGGCAGAACCCCGGCACCAGGCTCAATACCGCGCGGCCGGCAGTTCCCTGCTGCCATCAACCTGTACGGCGACAGCTGGGCGCGCGCGTATACGCTCGGCACAGAGCGGTTGTCGCCCATGTATGCCGTGCGCATGCGGCCGTCGTGGGAGATGAGCAACCCGGTGATTGCACTGCACAACGGCCCCAATGCCGAAACGGCCCCGCTGCTGGCAGCCGTCGACGCGGTGCCCATGTCCGACAACATGATTGTGACGCTGCCGCCGCCGCTGACGTACACGGGCACGGGGTCGACGGCAGTGCGCCTGGATCTCGTGCTGGGCTGGTCGCACCACTACACCTTTACCATGGAGGTGGGCACGGCGACGAGCAATGTGCACATGGAAGCGTTTGAGTGGCGGCACAGCTACGGCAATGCGATTGCCGCGCTGGGTGGTGCGCGCGACGGGTGGAAGCTGGTGCGCATGAGCACGCAGGCGCTGCCAGGTGCGCC
This sequence comes from Ophiostoma triangulosporum, assembly GCA_029298705.1. Lineage (NCBI taxonomy): Eukaryota > Fungi > Ascomycota > Sordariomycetes > Ophiostomatales > Ophiostomataceae > Ophiostoma > Ophiostoma triangulosporum. Next base: position 604,478 of record JANSLO010000009.1, on the reverse strand, counting down.
GCGGCCGAACCCGAGCCCCGGCTTTGTCTCGTCGGACGGACGCGAGGTTGTGGCCATGTACTCGAGCGCGCGGATGAGCGTGTCGAAGCACCTCAAGTTTGCCTTTGTCGGCACGGGCTGGTCGGGTGCGCTGGGCGAGCGGTGGTCCGTTATGGCCGTGACGAGCGCGCTGGGCATCTGGGAGAAGGAAGAGGCCGTGAGCAACCGGCGTTAGACTGGTGCGCACCGCTCGCATTTGTCACTAATTTTCTGCGTTTTATCTGCGTCACTCTATTCTTATGCTAGCACGATACCCTTATGAATGGTTTAATTATTAATCTATCATGGAACGTCGGACGCCAATACAGACGTCGTGATCTAGAGCACAAAAAAACAAAAAGCATGCGAGTTTCATGACGGTATATACATATGCAGCATGACGCCTTAGACAGACATCTTCATGGCAATCGCCTTGTACGGGTTGTAGCCCTCGACCACAAAGTCGTCGAGCTGCCAGCCATCAATACTGTTGTCGCGGCTGTCGATTGGGTGGTTGCGGATGTCGAGGTCGGGGAATGCGCGCGGTACACGCTCCAGCTGCGTCTGCAGCGCCTCGACGTGGTCGGCATAGACGTGAGCGTCGCCCATGACGTGCGTCAGCGAGCCCGGCACGAGGTTGCACACGCGCGCCAGCATATGCGTCAGCAGCGCGTACGACGCAATGTTGAACGGCACGCCGAGGCCCATGTCGCAGCTGCGCTGGTACAGCTGGCAGTGCAGATGGCCCACGTCGGACTGGCCAGACTGACTGGGCTGGCCCAGCTTGGCCGCCCGCGGGTACGACACGTAAAACTGCGCAAACATGTGGCACGGCGGCAGCACCATCTGCGGCACATCGTGCGGGTTCCACGCCGACAGCAGGATGCGCCGGTCGTAGGGCGTCTCGCGCAGCTTGCGCACCACCTCGGCCAGCTGGTCCACGCCCTGGCCTGTGTAGTCGGCGTGCGGGTCTTTGTACGCGGCTCCAAAGTGCCGCCACTGAAAGCCGTAGACGGGCCCAAGATCGCCGTCGGCACGCTCGGTAAAGCCCATCTTGTCCAGGAACGCGCGCGAGCCGTTGCCGTCCCAGATCTTGATGTTCTTGTCGGACAGCGTCGTCGACGTCGTCTCGCCGCGGATGAACCAGAGCAGCTCTTCGATGACGGCGCGCGTAAACACGCGCTTCGTGGTGAGCAGGGGCAGCACCGGGACAATGGCGGCGTCGGGGCCCTTGCGGTGCAGGGCAAACTTGAGCGGGCGCGGTGCAAAAATGGAGTAGGTGCCGGTGCCGGTTCTGTCTGGGCGGTGCTCGCCCGTCTCGAGGATCTCACGGACGAGGTCCAGGTACTGGTCCTCCTCCTTGTTGCCTGGTGCGGGATCTGGTGGTTGTGTCGATGTCTCTGTCGTTGTCTCTGTTGTCGTCTCTGCCGCCGTCGTCTCGGTCTTGTCTACAGGCGCCGCCGGCGCTGTTGCCAGTGTGTCTTTTGTTGCAGGCATTTCGTGCGTGTGTGTGTGTGTGCGTGTGCGTGTGTGTGCGTGTGCGTGTGTGTGTGTGTGCGTGTGTGTGTGTGTGTGTGTGTGTGCGTGTGTGTGTGTGTGTGTGTGTGTGTGTGTGTGTGTGTCTGCAGTGTTTGGAGTTTGAGAGGTTTCGAAGAGGCTGATGACAAAAAAGAATCAAACAGGCTCGATGTCGTAACACAATTCTCTTTAAAAGGACCCCTCGCTTTCTTCATGCAAAGACGCGTCGCGTCAAGACTTTAAGTGTTTATGACTAATTTTCCAGGTACCGCGCGACAGGCCAAGACCCCACTGAAACCGCTAAACGTCCGTCCGATAAGAGGCGAATGCGGATAAGAGCTACATCGGACGGCGATTATCGGACGACACGGCACGTTCCACGGGGTCTCTCTCGTCTCTCGGAACGGTCCGGTTGCGTGAAAGGTATTTGCATACAAAATTATAATGTCAACAATTTTTTCGTGCCGGCAGTGCGCGCGGGCAACGATGCGGTCTCGCCGGCCCCAGCTCGTTCGTCCGACAGCAGCATTGGATAAGGCCGGCCGGTCACACTCAACTCAAGAGATACCAAAGAGGGAAGACTCGGCAGCCGATGCAGACTCGAAAAAGGATAATCCAAGGCCAAAAGGAGCCATGTCACGGCGGCTTCAAGAGGCCACCGAAGAGTCGCTTTACACGGGCGGCCGGGCCGGACGACAGGCCGTCGAGGATGCCGGGTTCAGCGACGAGCTTAAAAGCAAGCTGCTGGGAAAGATTGCCGACGCCAAGTTTCATGCCGAGCACGACAGGAATATTGCCGCAGCGGGACTCGACCCCGTCACAATGGCGTCGGCAAGCAGCACAGGCACAAGGGCACCGGCAGCAGCAGCCTCTGTTGCGGGCCAGCCGTGGACGGGCGAGGAGGCCACCGAGGATGCGGTGCTGCGAATGCTCCACGACTCGCGCAAGACCCTGGCACCAGGACTCCGCGGACCGCCCAAGATCCCCGACCCCGTCGTCGTCGACCTGCGCCTGCGCCGCGCACCAACCGCCAGTGCCGGCCAGCGGCTGTCGGACGCGCGCGACAAAGCATCCATCTACACCGACAAGGAAAAGATGTCCGCAAATCGCATGACGGACAAGGAGCGTGAGGCGTACCGCAAAGAGCTGCAGGAGCGGTTCTCGCCCGCTGGGCGCATCATGCCCAGCTCGTTCTCGGGCCTCGCGGCGCTGGCCAACGAGCGCATCGAGAATGCCATCTCGCGCGGGCAGTTTCAAAACATCCCGCGCGGTCCGGGCGTCAAGCGCGACACGCGCACCGACAACCCGTTTATCGACACGACCGAGTACATTATGAACAAGATGATCCAGCGCCAGGACATGGTGCCGCCGTGGATCGAGAAGCAGCAGGAGGTGGTGCGCGCGACGCACGCCTTCCGCGTGTTTCTGCGGACGTCGTGGCGGCGGCATGCGGCGCGGACGATTGCGAGCCGTGGCGGGTCTCTGCAGCAGCAAATGGCCGCGGCCGAGCGGTATGCGCGTGCTGAGCAGGTGCACAACCCGCGGCGGCGGAACGTCGAGCAGATCGCCGTGGCCACAAACCATACGGACGATCCTGTCATGGCCAGGCTGATTGATGCCGATGCCGACGCAGTCGAGGCAGAGACGGCCGAGAAGGCAGAGACAAACACAAAAACTGCCGACATCGACATGACCCGTCCCTACCGCGACCCGAGCTGGGAGGCATTGGAAAAGTCGTACATGGAGCTGTCTGTCAAGAACCTCAACGCGATGACGCGGTCGTACAACCTGATGGCGCCCGAGCTGGCCAAAAAGCCGTACTTTTCCCTCGCGCGCGAGCTCGATGCGTGCTATGCCGACGTGGCGCCGTCCCTGGCCCAGACGATCAAAGAGCGTGCGGCACGGCCAGCCAAGCCGCCCGGCGAGGACATGAGCGAGGCCGTGGGCCGGCGGGTTCTGGAGCGGATGGGTGGCGGCAGTGCAAACACGCGCATTTACGAGAGCAAGGCGCCCAAGTACGGTCTCCGGGAGATGTGGCGTGATGTCTGGCGGAAAGACTAGTCTCTTACCATTTTTACTATAATCTACTCTACGATGATATACGACAGCACCACTCATCTGCATTCGTTGCCTCCGCGATATAGTACCTACGTTTGACAGATCTTTTAGATCACACATTGCGATTGGCTGCCTGTATCCATCGGCATGCAACCACTTGCCACCGTCATGCATCAAATGTCCAAGTCAGTTGCAAGAAAGCGTTCGTATTCGATAGCAGCTCCTGTGTAGTACTTTATAGTTTGCGTAGTACGCCATTCTTGACAGTCACTACCATGGCATCTGTCCCTTGTCTTGGTAGATGACGGTTTGCCTGCTACGGGCTGCCAAATCGGCTCGCTTGCTTCCGGCAGGCATGCAACGGCCGCTCAATAGCACCCAATCGAAGCTCATGATTGGGACATCCGACACTACTCTGTCACCATTCAAGCGCAGTATCTATTAACATACAATCCGCCCATTACAGGAGTTTATTGGTATCTTAGTAAGCACTCAGTAGATGGGCTGTTCTTGCGGGTCGTGCCTGTCTTGTTCAGTCAATTTCACATGCCAATCTCTAGTGACGTCACAGCAATGTCGCACACAGCAGAGCTAATTCCTTTGTTGTGCTTTCTGCGCCTCGATTGATATATCTTCCGCTGTCTGTGACCGAGTCCTACAACAGACAACACGATCACCTCATTCTTTTTCTCAGTATCATCATCAGCGCCACCATGCTCGGGTCGTACTCCCTCAATCCCGTCAAGCTGGGCTTCCAGCTGTGGCAGGACGCCCTGGACAAGCTCCTATCTCCCTATCCTCCCGACCCGAACGCCGAGCTCGGCCGGCCCAGAGTCGCCATCATTGGCGCTGGTATCACAGGTATCACCTCAGCTGCCCACTGTGTTGGCCACGGCTTTGATGTCGTACTGTTCGAGGCCGGCGCGCCCGACCACCTCGGCGGCATCTGGAGCCAGGTGAATGACACATCAGGCCTCCAGATCAACTCGGCCATGTACCGCTTCCACCCGTCAGTCAAATGGAATCGTGGCTACCCGAGTCGTGCCGAGATTATTGAGCAAGTCACCAAGCTGTGGGAGCGCTACGGTCTCGCGTCCAAGACGCGCTTCAACACACCCGTCGACAAGGTCTATCAGGACGACAATGGCCGCTGGATTGTCAACAACCCGAGCAACGGCCGTTTCGAGGGCATCATTGCGGCTGTCGGCACATGCGGCGAGCCCAAGAAGCCGCACATTGAAGGCATGGAAAGCTTCCAGGGCGACGTCGTCCACTCGAGCGAGCTGACGGGCAAGACGGCCAAGGGCAAGCGCGTTGCTATCATTGGCGGCGGTGCCAGTGCGGTCGAGGCGCTCGAGTTTGCCGATAAGACGGACGCAACCAAGACCTATGTACTCGCCCGCAGCGAGAAGTGGATTATCCCGCGCAACCTGATTATCGACATCCTGCTGTCATTCAACGTCTTTGGTCAGGAGACCATTTTGTCGTGGATCCCCGAGTCGCTGCTGCGCAACTACTTTTACGGCCAGGACCTCAAGCACATTGCGCCCCCCAAGAACCAGGGTCTGTTCATGGACACGCCCATGGTCAACTCCGACGTGATGCAGAAGCTACGCAGTGGCAAGGCCGAGTGGGTGCGCTGTGATATTGAAAAGATTACGAACACGGGCGTCATCGTCAACCGGCGCGGCCCGAACGTGCCCAAGGGTGGTCCGGGCCGCCGCGATGAAATCGACGTCGACATGGTGGTGCTGGCAACGGGCTTCAAACGGCCGCCGCTGTCGTTCCTGCCCGCGGACTGCTTTAACGAACCGTACCAGCCACCAAACTGGTACCTGCAGACATTCCCGCCCCAACACCCGTCCATCTCGGCCATCAACTGCACGTACCTGGCAGCCATTGGCACGGTGGGCAACTGGCACATTGGCATCTACACGCGGATCCTTCTCATGTTCTTGGTTGATCCGCTGACGCGCCCATCGCCGTTCTGGATAGAGCGCTGGATCGACATGACGCGCTTTCTCAAGCACTGGTCGCCGACCAAGGCGTTTGATTTCTTTACGTACCTCGAGCTCATATGGTGGTTCTCATTCTGTGTCGTGATCAACCCATTCCGGTGGAAGTGGGTCATTTTTGTCTTTTGTGGCATCGGCATAGGTTTGCCCAAGGCTACCATAGAGCTGGAGTCGGACATTCGCGACAAGATGGGCATTTCGGACGAGGAGGGCAAGGGACGGGATGTTGGAAACAGTTTCTAGACGCTGGATTATGTAAGCGGTGGCGGCTTCAAGTGGCGGACGGTGTTAGACGACGAAAGTGGAAGGTGTCGTTGCCCTGTAACATACATGTTTTGGTTACCTGCCACTGCTCTCTCCTAGACTAAAATTCCCTACGATCAACAGCAATGCTGTCCGTTTGATGTTAATCCAATACAAGCATCTAGCCAGTTAGACACACGTTATCGTTATATCAACACTGCATATCTACATTGCAACTGCTATTATACAACGACCGAACATCATGACTTCACGAAAGCGCAGCTATAGCCCAGAGCTAGAGTCCCGCGACAACTATGCGATTTTCCTGGAAGCCCTCAACAAAAGCTAGCAGCATCGCGGAGGCGTTACCCATCTGTACGAGAATGGCCCCAAGAGGCGTCGGCAAGAGGGCAGTAAGACAGCCGATGATGCTCTGGATGCCGAAGGCTTCTTCTTGATCACGCCACCCGAGGTGGACTCGCCGGTTGCCATTGCACTCGACGTCGACTGGGACGCCACGTCCGACTACGACATGCGGAGCAATACACCCTGCCCGAGTCCATCATTGTCTGCTTCTGCGAGTTCGTCGCGTGGGCCAGAGAAGCCTGTTCTTTCTGCTTCGTCCACGCAAAATGTCCTGTCGAGCGAGTCAAGCGAGAAATCGGCGTCGCTCGACTCGGATTCGGCCTCGTCGCTCGACGACTGCACGCATTGCGACAAGCCATGGACGATTCCGTGGGTGGTCCAGTCGACCGACCCCCTGCTGTGCCTAGACGGTCACATTCCTAGAAACTGCACGGAGTGCAACAGCTCGGCCGGGGTTGTATGCCGCTACGTCTCATACAGCAACCCACAAACGCACCTTGTCTACGTCCCAAGCAGCGCTACGGCAAACTCCATTCGCCCCCCAGGAGCGGCGGTTCTCGACGAGGTGACCAAGGCATACCCTGCCGGCACAAGACGCGCACAGGCCATGGCACTGCTAGCTCTGGTGGAGCATCCAAACTGGCTCGACGAGGGATGTCGGAACTTGGTTCTTGCCGTGAGCGGGCATCATGTCATTTCGTGCGTCGAGTACCTGATACAGAGGAACTGGCAGTCGTCGTTTTCAACCTGGCACTTTGTGGGCGTCGAGGACGTGTGGGCGCTGGTGCTGCATCATATCCGAGCGTGGGCGGACCGAGGCCTGCGCATCCAGTTCTGGCGGGTGCCGAAAGAGATGACGGCTTGACCAGTTCACGATGGGAAGCATGATTACGCTGTATTGTTAGTACATTGTACGCGATGGCCTGTATTGTTCAGTGTATTCTGATAAAAGACGAAGAAATTGACAGCAAATGCGTCAAGAGTTTGAGCCCGAAGGTTGACTAATAAATCCAATTAAAGAAAGAAGGACCTTGGAGCTGGACAACGTACTGTGTTGGCTGGTGACGTCACTACGGTTGGTCTGCCAGCACCATCCATTGACGGCAAGAGCATGTGAGACGGCTCTCTCTTTCCTTTTATGCTATTGTTTTGTTATTGTTTTCATCGCCATTCCCTCGTCTGTTTTCTTTCTCTTTGCTGTCCACTTTTTACTCGGTCATACCCGTGTCCTGCCGTCCACAATCGCCACCATGGAAAACCCGCCAGCCGAGATCAAGGACATTGTCCTCACACTCTGCACGCGGCCGCGCGCCGAACAGCAGGCCGCCATTACCAAGTACTTTACTGCGGACGCCGAGTTTGTCCACCCGCTGTGCCGCGTGCCCCCGTTTGCGGCCGACGTGCTGGGGGGCCTGTTTTATGGAAAACCGCTCCACATTGAGTCGCGCCGCGCCATTGCCGGCATCTACCGCTGGTACAAACTGATGAGTCCGCGCATCGACATTGGCTTCGAGTCTGTCGCGTGGGACGCCGACAGCCGCATGCTGTACGTTGCGCTGCACCAGCGCTTTGCGCTGTGGTTTATGCCATTCTATGAAGCCAATGTGCGCCTCGTGACGGAGCTGTCGCTGCGGCCGATCACGACGGAGGAGCACCGCAGCTATGCCGAGGTGGCGGCGGCGCACGCGGCGGCACTGTCGGCGCAGTCGCCGGGATCGTCTGCGAGCGCGCCGGTCGTCGACGGCGACGGGCCGACGACGCGGTTCTACATTACGCGGCAGGAGGACCATTACCAGATCAACGAGCTGATCAAGTTCTTTGGGTTTAGTGGCCTGCAGCAGGCTGGACTGCTGTGGTACCTGATACAGCTGTTGGCTACGGCCTTTTCGGTGTGCGCGGCCGGGGCGATTGATTTGGTGTGGGGGTGTGTCAGTGTGTCCGGCACGAAAAGCGTCAAGCGCCGGAAGTGAGGGTGCTCAAGATTGGTGGTCACAGGGTTTGTTTTTTGTTTGTTTATGCTTACGAAGGATCACGGTGGTAATATGAATACTAACACAGGCGCCAATAGTCCGGATTGACTCGGCGAATAACAACAAAAACATGAATACTAAAATCAAAACTGGTCGATTGAATGCTTGCTTGCTTGTGTAAAGTGGGCGCGGACCCTGGATTGAGCAGTTGAACCTTGCGGTTGTTACTATGTAGTAATGGTAGCTCTTTTTTTCCTTTTTCCTTCCTGAAGACAAAGGAGACAAGATGCGACGAAGGCGAGAGACGACAACGACAAAAAGAAAAAGAGGAAAAAAACTTCAACCGGGCACCATGGCACCACGTTGAGCAAGAGACAACAGACTCTGAAGAAAAAGAAAAAGAAAAGGAACGAGACGATATAGATATAGCAAACTCCATCCATTGTACCCATACCATATCAAACCCATATAGTTTTTTGAGAGAATAAAAGGAAACAGGCAACTAGGAGAATAGGAAAATCCCGACAGATGAGCAGAGACAGAGACAAAAAAGAGAAAAGAAAACTGTAGTAACATTGGGTGTACTCGGGCACATGGGGCACATGCCGAGTACATGAAAGACAAGGAGAAAAGTAAATAGACGAAAGATAGAGACAGACAATAGACAAGAGAAAATGCGGCCGTGATCGTATGGTATAACATGTACAGACGCAGCACTAAACCTTGTCTTATAAAGAAAAACTGTCAGGTGAGAGTAGTAGTGAATAGCAGACGCGTGTCAGACGCGTGTCAGGTAAGAAGAAGAGTAATTTGGTAAATTGAGAAGATGGAAGAAATATAGGGGTATCATTGAGTATGGTCCGAACAATGCAAAGAGAAAAGAGTAAAAAAAAAGGTATACGAAAAATAGGATAGGGTTGGGTGAGTAAATGTACAGCAGTGCTTAAACAGCATTGTCTGTAGGGGCAGCAGCTGTTACAGGGGTAGGAGGAACAGCAGTGCCGTTGTGGGTGTTGTTGCCACCGCGCATCCAGGCAAAGAGATCGGTGCGCGATGTGCCGGACTCCTTGAGAGACGGCGTGGCGATCGACAAAGCCGACACGCCAGACTCGATAAACGCCTTGGCGGCAGCCTGCGTCTCGCGCGGCTCAAGCAGCAGCGACTTGCGGTAGTAGGAAACCTGCACGTTGTTGCCAGGAGCCTCGAGCTCGCGCACGCGGCCAATCTGGCTCGTGATCCACTCCTGAAAATCGGCCAGCTCGGTCAGGCGGTACGGAATCTGGAACCGCTGCAGCTCGCCAATGATCTTGGCCGTGCGAGTGTGCTTGTCAAAGTTGACAACAGTCAGGCCTGAGCCCGAGTTCTGGTTCGAGTCGACGCCGTCCTGGCCAGGCAGCTGCTTGGTGGCCGGGTTGCCAATGTCGTTGAAAGTCAAGTCTGTCAGGTACATGCCTAGGAAAGGCAGGCAAGGAGGAACGTGATCGTGCAGACGACCACGGAGCACCTTGTTGTTCTGCGACGGCTCGACAATGCCCTGCAGCATGCGGAGCGTCTCGCGGCGCTTTCCGGAGATCATGTCCCACGTGCGGCGGAGGCGGGTAATGGTGGAGCTGTTGAGACTGCACACAATGGCCATAAGGGCGTCATAGTTGTGCAGCTCGTAGCACTGGTATGCAATCTTGATCCATTGCTTGATGACGCCGGCACGCTTCTTCACCTCAGAGTACTGGAGGATGGTGTCGGCAACGAGGTTGGAGATGTCAGTCGACAGAGCGGTCATGGCCTTGACGTTGGGCGAATGAATGCCGCCCTTCTTCATCCACTGTGACCCCAGCAGCTCCTCGGGCAGAATCGAGCAGAAAATGGTCATCTGGCGCATAGTAAACTGGCGGGCCATCTCGAGCGGGTCAAAGTCCATGATAGTCGGGGCTGTGCCGCCCATCTTCCAGTTCGCCATGCTGTGCTGCAGGTTCTTGGACAGGACCGGTCCAGGCAGGAGAGTGTCGGCGGGGACAAATTGCGAGATCGACGTGCTGGTCTTGCCCATCGATGAGACAAGGCGCGGCACCAACGAGCCGGCAGCCGAGCTGACGCGGTTGGTCAGCTCGAGCAAGCGGCGGCCAGCCGTCGGCAGAACGGCAGTGAGGCGACTCTCGGCAAAGGGAACAATAAGAGCGAGAGCCTCGTGGTCCATCTCCTCGCGCCAGTGCGACTCCAGCCAGCCCTTGAAAGCGTTGTACACGCGCAGGCGAACAGGGCCGGCCATGTGTGGCGACTCGCCGACGTACTCGAAGCGGTCGATGAGCGCCTCGGTCAGCTTAATGGGAGTGCAGAACAGGCGGAACGTCAGGTAGAACGTCGACACAAACGTAGCGTCGGGCGTCGACTCGTGCGTGGTCAAGCGCTCCACAAGAGCAGGCAGAGTGCCGCCGGTGACCTGGCCCTCCTTGTTGAACATGAGCTCGTGCGCGTAGGTGCGCTCCAGCAGCTTCGACTCGAGATCATCGTCATTCTCGTCAGCAACGGTCGAGCTGCCAGTCATGCTGAGGTCTGACAGCGAGGGCTGGTTCTTGGGTGCGGCACCATTCTCGGGCGTGGTGGCACGAGTTGACGTCTGCGACCGAAGGCTGCTTTGGGAGTTGCGGCTCGCATAGGTGCTAGTAGTACCAGAGCTGAGTGCGGTCAGGATCTCTGAGTGCGCCGAAGCACTGAGTCCGCCATCGGCAGGCGTCTGCTCGTCACTCGGCATGGCAGTGGAGAGGCGAGGCAGTGCAGGGAGGAGGCTGGAACGCAGCATTGAGGCATCCAGTGCAGGTGGTGCCATTGTAGGCATGGCGTGCATGTCCTCCGTAGCGGCAAAGGACGAGGGGCGGCCGGCCACAGAGACAGACAGAGAGCGGTGATGCGAGGCAATGGGTGTCTCCTCAGTGGGTGACGTCAGGTCCACGGGCACACTGGGAAGAGGCTTGTCAATCGACAAGTTAGAGCGGGCAATGGGCTTGCTGGGTGAGGAGGTAGTCGAGCCAAAAGCAGTCTGAGAGGGTGGCGGGAGGTCGGACGCAGAAGACGAGACAACCGAGTCGACGACGCTGGCAGAGCCACCGGCAGTGACGGGGCGCTGCTCTTCGTCGTTGGCAGACTGTGCCGCCTGGGACAGCGATGAGGTAGCAGTAGGGACAGGGACGGACGCCGTGTTTTCGGCAGCGGCGGCATCCAAGACAGACAGGTCCATGTCAAAGTCGAAAGCGAGTGTCGCCTCGTTAAAGTGGTATTCAAAGTCGCCAATGCGCTCAATTACCCACTTTGTTTTGGCGACACACTCGCCCGTGGCCTTGACGCAGTCGGTAGCAGCCGTGAGCAGACGGCTGTTGTCTTGGGGCATAATGACATCCTCTACTTCGGGCAGCTGGTTGGTCAGAATGTCTCGTGCGAGGCACACGAGGTCGACAATGCGGTTACACATGGCCACACGAGACTTGTAGAGAATCTCCTGGCTCAGTGAATTGTGGGCAGAGACAACATCCACGACAACCAACAGCTGGCCACCGGAGGTAGCCGACTGTTTAATAGCCACAGCCAGGTGGGGGCGAGATTGCGACTGCAAGTGCAGACGGCCGATGAATGCGCCCAGGTAGGACAAGAACGTGTCGTGCCGCTCGCTCAACCGACTGGAGACCAGGTTCTGGGGTTGTGAGAGAGGCGAAGGACCGGCGAGTGAGACACGATGTGAGAGGCTCGACGAGGACATGCGATGGCCAGCATGCACCGAAGAGAGGCGTTGGTGGTGTTTGGCAGTGAAGCCGGACAGGCGCCTGTTGGCGGTCGTAGCAGCAGAGACAGCGAGAGAGCTCGGCGTGGGCGCAGAGCTGGAGAGGGTCATGGTTGCGTCGTTGCTGTCGGCGACGACATCTTCGACAATGGTGATGGATGCGCCTTGGTACTGAGACAGCTGGGATTGCTGAGACGCATGTGTCTCCTCGGCCGTCGTTTCAGCATTAAATGTGACGGTATCAGCTGGTGGCGTTGGAGGAGCGGAGTTGACCTCGACCACTGTAGCCATGACGGCGACAGCCGGTGCGCGCTGGCGGCGATCGTCCTCGAGGACATCAAAGAAGCGGACAGCCTTGGTGACAATCTTGAAGGCCTTGAGAATCATCTCGTCGACGATGTCGTTGGCGTTCTCGAACGGATCAGCAATGCGCTGGTGATCTTGAAGGCGCTTGGCCGACTTGACGAGCGAGGACAGCTCTGACAGAAGAGACTTGCGGCAGCGGCGAAGGCCATCGTGGCGCTGGATGGGGCTGGATTCCCGGGTGAGGCACTGTGTCCGCTCAAGGAGGTACCGTACACCGGCAATGATGCCTTTCATAAACTCCTGGTTGCCAAAGATCTCGCTGTCGTTGACGGTGGTGCTGCGCATGAGATCCCAAAAGTTGAGAAGAGCGTTTAGCAAGCTGCGCATCTCCTCGGGGTCGTAGGCGTCACAGTAGTTTGTGGGAAGCCAGCCACGGGCGCCGGAAGCCAGCAGCGTACCGTCGGCCCAGCCGTTGGTGTGAATGGAGTGCACGAGAATAACATCACCTTCTCTCATGGGCAGGGTGACGGTAGAGTCGCCGGACGAGTAGCTGGGGTGGAAGGCGTAGTAGGCTCTCAAGAAGTTGTGGAAGACGGGTGCCGGGTCCTGGTAGGACGGAGACGAGTAAATGTAGTCCTGGTGATCCGAGTAACCCTGGACGGATTCTTGAGAGTCGTCGGTATATGCGATGCCGTAGGTTGACGCATCTTGATATTGCTGCTGTTGCTGTTCGTAGTGGTGGTATTTTTGTTGTTGTTGCATCTGCATTTGCTGCTGTTGTTGCAGCTGTGCCTGTGCAAGTTGGCGATTGTGGTCGGCATGTGGTAGGCTCTCGTTGGAGCCATTTGGCGTTGCTGGTGGTGTCATTTGAGAAGCCGAATAGACGTTGCTGGGTGAGGCAGCAGAAGAGCCGGTGGTTGAGGATGCAGAGGATGTGTAGACTTCGTCACCTGCCGGTGTGTCGTGTGTAGGCTTGAAGAGAGTGAGGGGGGCCACAGATAGGCTCGCGCGCAGAGGTAGATTGTTCAGCATAGCCATTGCTGCTAAGGCGTCGGGGCGAACGACACCATGAGGATAGTCGTGATGAGCTATCAAGTGTTGATGTTCTGGAGTGCTCATGTGCTGATCTGTTGACGCCTTGGTAGAAGTGTTGATTTTTTGTTGTTGAAGAAAGAGAAGGTCAGATATTCCGAGACGGTGTCGAAAGAGATAAAGCGTCGAGTATCGAGTTGAGGGAGTCGATAATCGAGTTCAGATCCAAGTCCCGGTTCAAGCTCGAATCCAAACACCAAAAAGACAACAAACAGTCGAGGTCGGCCGTCGAAAAAAAGTTGACAGGCGCGTCCGATCCAAAGGGCTGACTGGAACGTGAACGCGAGAATGATGCAATGCAGCAGGAAGCCGAAGAACGCTGTTGATCTGCTAGTCAGAGCTGAGTTGTATGAAAGAAAAGTAAGACGTGTGGAGAGTGAGGAGACGTGAGGAATGTAGGGAGGAAGGATGGAAGGTGTTGATATGATAGATTGAGGAAGAAGTACGAGAGGGGCGGAAGAATGAGACGGGGGAGGGTACTGTACATATTAGAGGATGGAGGTCTAGAGTGAACCTGGACGAGTCGGGGTTGTTGCGGGTGTGTAAGTGGTGTGTGCGCAAGGGAGGGTGTGCGGGCTATGGGTATGGGTATGCTTAACGGCAAGATACAGTTAGACGGGCAGAGACGGCAGGCGACAGGAAAAAAGAGAGAAAAAGCGAGGCATGGAGTTCGTGCGAGACTGGGGCGAGCTCCGCCCGTTGGTGTAAGACAGGGGGGGCCTGGACAGAAGTTTCGGGGGGGTAAGAGCTCTCCACAGCAGGGTAATGCAGAGGGTACGGATAGACAAGGGGGGAAGAAGTGGGAGCAGTACTTTTGACGAAGACGACAAAAGACGATTGAAAGATTTAACGAATGAAAAGTAGTTTGTATGTATGTATGTAATGTGTATATATATGTATGTAGATGTAGATGATAAAACGAAAGACAGGGACAGGGCAGTAGATGTCGGAAGCGCACCTTGGAGATGTGACTGGGCTGGATGAGACCAGAGTCGCATTCTTTTTGTATGGGAGTGTTCTGTAGCGTTGGAGATGGAGAGTCTGAGGATTCTCGTACTTAAGATGTAAGCTTAGGAGATGGAGTGTGAGAAGGTCGTTTTTCTCGTGGATTGCTTAAGTTGTGGTTCTCGGGTCAGCTAAGGGAGAGACAAAGAGAGAGAGATGTCGAGAAAGAGGACGTCAAGAAAGAGGCAGATACAGAGACAGAGACAGTGAGAGACAAGGACTGAATGGACTGACTGCACAGATAATGTCGAGCAACGTGACGAGATGTACCAGGTCTAATACAGGCCAGCGACAGGGGAGAAAGATAGAGGCAACGACCAGGATCAAAGACCATAAGGAGAGTACGTTGGCGAGGTGCGTCGGATGTGTCGCCGTCTCCGTACAACGGCTCTCAATACCACGCTGTAAACAGACTCTTGTACTTTGTACTTGTACTGCACTTGCGATACTGCTACTTCGTAGCTATACTGCTTCTTGCGTAGCTATATTTGCCGATCGCTGGCCTGCTTTATCTCGGAGATCTCATTGTCTTGTCGTCTATGCCGCAAAGCACGGTGTAGCCAACGACCAAGGTCACACACCGTGCACCAAACAATTGGCAGACCAGAAATGAGGTCAGGCGATCGACACGGCACGATGCTCAAGTGGTGATAGATCAAAAAAAGAGAAAGAAAAAAAGTGCTGCGGCTTGAGACAATCTACAATATTGACGCACCTGTGACGCAAGGAGGCAGCGACAGAATCGCATAAATCAGAGCTCACAGAGCACGCGCGCCGTCGTCGATACGAAAAACGAACTCGACGTACGGAGTAAGAGAAATCGGCGTGAGGGATGAGGCTGGTGGAGGGTGGAGGGGATTCGAGACAAAAGAGCAGATGAAGATGAAACAGACGAGCCAGGATAGTACGTTATTTACGCAGAATGGCTGCCTGTCAGCTTGCTCAATACTGCTCTTCCAGAACTCCCTATGCTTACAGCGTACGTAAATACGTAAACCACATGCGAATGGCAGCTGCGTCGTAACCCAGTGCAACAATAGAAAGCACGACCATGTGCTGCCTTCTCAATCTAGCAACAAGTGGAACGCTATCATCTCGAAAAAGAAGGCACAACCGTTACGGGACGTATGCACTTGCCCGCATTAACAGAACAGATCAGTCGGCGACCATGGGATATACGTAATATACGCCGGAGAAAGCGACAACCTGCATGGTCAACCCAAAGGACAGCTTTCGATCCGGCTCGGTGACTGATTGACTATTGACTTGACGCGCACACATTCAACTCAATTGACCTTTTGGTGTCGCGTTGTGGTTGTGTGGATAACAAGTGGGGCGCTGCTTGTGCATGCGACTCTGGAGGTTTGCACTTTCCTATTTGGACAAAACCAAGAGCTGGTGCATATGCTTACAAGTACAACGTGCACGACTCCTTCCTTCAGTCTATGCAAGCGTCGTTTGGCACCCTTTCCAGGCTGTGCACTTCCGAAAAAGAAAAGAACAAAAAAAGAAAGAAAATATATGCAAGGAAAATGTTCTCGTTACGGTGTTTTGCGGTAGAATTCAAAAGTACTGTACGCTGCGAGCTGCATGTCTTGTACGTATGCAAGTAAGCTGTCGGATGCCTGCCACGAGCCGGCAGCCGCACGGGGCACAATAATGTCTGCGCAGGCCTGCAGATGCAGAAGAAGCAAAAGGCAAAAGGCAAAAGAAACACGGGAAGAGAGGAGATTCAAACTGAAAAATTGATAAATATTTGCTACGCTAGCCTATTTGGACATGGTAAGAAGAAGGGACGAGACTCGCTTTGCCACTAGCAAATGTGAATGCACGTACTCGATACAGTAGTGTACATATATAGGTAGAAATGTAAATAATGAAAAAGAAAAGAAACACATATTACACTCCGAAGAGAGCGGAGAACCAGAATACTCCGTACAACACGGGAATAGCAGAAGCAGCCGTTGCGTTGCCGTTGCTGCGCGGCAGATTGGAACAGCTGTGCTAAGCTAGTGGTGCCCACGAAATGGTCGCTCTGCCGTTGGCGAAAAGAGAAAAAGTAGCGATGTACGTATGCTTATGTGTATATGTATATTGTACATACATATATGTATGTAAGCAATAGTGTATGTAAGCATATACGTATGCTTATGCTTATATGTACGTGGTTTATTGATGAGAGATAATACGGAGAATAGCCATCACATATTGTACATATAGGGTAAGAGCTGCGAGTGCAGGCCTCGTTACTCCGTACAGCATGTGATAGTCAGGTGCCCGTTGCGCTTTTCCTATTCAGTCATCACTCGTCTCTATTTCCCAATCTAACAGTCCTATCCGGCAGTGGGGCTGAATAAACGGGTCACTATCTTGACAGCGGCGCATGTTATTGGCTACAGAGACGGGATTAACATTTGCTTATGTAATTCATCACCATGTATTTTCAGAACAGGGTATCACCCCAGTCTTCTCACTCGGGTGATTTCGATGATAAATCAAGGGAATCAAACTAAAATCTCGTAAACAAGAGAAATCAAGTTTGCTCGTTGGCGCCCAATCCACGAAATCCACAAAGGCCACTCTGCCATGCTCCTTGTCGCCACAAGCTTTGACATGACGCCGAGTGGCTTGACGGCGATGCAGGGATAAGCGCGCCGAATCTGTACCTGCCCGAGCACGTTTAAGCTGTATGTTATTATCGTCTGCCAGTCATGGGACCTGAACTCGGCTCCGAAAGTACGCGTGCATACACAGCCACCGCGACTTGGCAGCTATGCCGACTATCGGTTCCTTTTATCGTCTTTTCTATTTGCAAAGAACATGCCTCTGCTGAGAATCAACGGAGGGCAGATGCGTATTCTCGCCAAATGTCTCAGTCGCGCTTATATAAGCCGGTAACAAACGAATTGCCGAGAATACTCAATATTGCACCACGCGATACTTTGAGGACTGCCCTTTAATATTAGATCAAAGACAAGCTAGTCATGATTCAAGACTCGAATCAGCTCATGCTGTCGTGGGGTACTATCAAATAACGGGAGTGCCTCGGTCTAACGCGCTTTGTGCATGAAAAAGGGGTAGCGCAGACGTTGGACCTCGAGCTCATAGCTATGCTTAAGCATAAGCTCTAAGCATAGCTAAAAGGCACTCAGTAATCCTACAATACGCCTGTTGCTAACAGCTGCCCGGGGTCCGGGTATCATCCGGTATCGAGTGCAACCATCCGCGTCTCGTCCTCCGACCAACAGACCGTTGCATCAGCGCGCCTCTGGCTAGATCTGATGTTCCTGTGCTGACTGGCGAGTCAATAGTCGCCCACTCCAGAGGATCGGTTTAGCAGCAAATCATGCACGACACACAAGTACGACGTAGAACATCCCATCACGATGGTTATGATCCTTCGATAAGACAGAAGGAGCATAGAGCAGCGGAGGCTTTTGAACCTGGTCGTCGTAAGATGCCTGGCTTGATCTTGCTTGTAAGCTTAGCTTGTAGCGGCTGACACCCACCGTCCGAGCTCGAATGGCTCTCTCAATACTCCGTACATATTTATGTGCCCACGAGGGACCAAGTCCGAAGGGTCCGATACTCCATCAAAGACAAATTGTCGGGTCACCCGTTGAATCGTATTAAAGTCACCGGAATATATTTAGCCTCGATGCGACACCAAGGTGCAACCGGGGGGCATTGCTACGATGGTTTATCAGGTTATTTCGTTTTATTGATGATATTTGGATCCATCTGCGTGGCTCGGAAATGGAGGGCACACACTTGACTCACACTCTCCTGGCGTTCTGTCATATCTCTCGAAGAATCTGTCGAAGAATAGAAGCGATGGAAGAAGAATATGGAGTATATACGAGCCTGGACATGACCGACTGCATGTCATCGACACGACACTGATCCCAGAAAACAGACAGCTGGGCCCTTCTTCAATTTCCTCTCTCTGGATCCGACAGTGCTTGTTATGTGGTCTCCCCTGGCTCGTTTCGCAGGCTGATAATTGCGAGCGACTGTGACTTTGCCGTGCTTGGGAGAGAGAGGCCAAAATCGGTACCAAAGAACACAAAAGAAGGAGGACGGTATGGGGCACCCGACCGGGGGCGTCGGAAGTTGCGTGAAGGAAAATAAACATTAATCCCAACGGTACGAGTACTACGTAGTATTCTCCAGATGTGGTGAAACTCTTCAAAGACCTGACAGATGGCAGAAAGATGAAAGAAGAAGCAAAAGAAATGACACTGATACGCGAAATGATGGCTCGACTCTGGCGGCGTGGGAGGAATCCGAATAAGCCCTGCCAGAGTGAAACACCCTACTCTCTTTCTCTACATGTACTTGCTGCTTATTTTTCTCTGCTGACAACTTCTTCCACTTTGACTACCAGGCCCTTGGGAAGAGAACTGCTGCATCCCGTATCTGGGCTCGAGTGCCGTTGTCATGAGTACAGCAGGGTGGAAAGAAACCCGTTCGTATTCTGCAAGGCTCGAGATATAGTGTCCGCATCTCAAAGGTTAATTACCAAGTGCCCGGCTCGGTGTTTGGTCATCTAAGCATTAATGCTTATATTCACATGTACGGAGTACTATGCTTACATATGCTTATACGTCGTGCTGATACTACTGAGGCTACGTCGCTACTCAAGTTTGGACCATTGTCTTCGTCCGGCTTACCAATCTTCAGCATCTTTGAAAGTACAGCCAGAAAAAGTACGTATATGTAGTATCCCAAACTAGCCACGAGTGTGCCTGGTACCTGAGTCTTTACGTTTCATGGAAGGAAGACCGCAAGTAATCGTAAAAGTTGGTCTAGATCGTGACGAAAGCCGGACGGGTCCTCGGTCTTGCTACTCGATGCATGGACTTTCTCCCGTCCGCCTCCTGCATATCGGGCATACGGCACATTCACTGATCGGAACCCCATTGCAAATCGGAAATCCGTCAGATGCAAATCCGTACAAAGTCCACGGCCCTGGGAGGCAAGTGTACTTTTCCGGATGGACATGGTGTCTCCGGATACCCCCACGACCGGTACGTACTCCGTAAAAACTGGTGCAGCCGGGAAGCCTGACAAATACAGATAGTCCGCGACAAGGTGAGGCTGTCGGTATGCTTAGAAACGATATATCACATTGAAGAGTTTTCTGTAAATAAGCATGGAGCGAGCTGGGTCGGTTCTTACGAGGACTCCGTCACGCGGTTGTTCTTTATCGTTGTCTTTTTTATGTTTATCGTTTCTTTCTCACGGTTCCTTTTAGCCGAGTGTTTTCTTTATTCTTTTACTATATGTACTTCTTTATTCCAACTTTTATCCCTTGTAGCTTCTACATGCGTATATACATGTGCGCAATCAAGCAGTCGATACACATTCGCCGTACACATATATTTAGAATGCGATGAAGACAACTATGCTTACGGAGTAGCTCAAACGTGGTGAAGATAGTCCGGCTTCTTCCCCGGCAATGAGAACAGACAGTGGACTCTACCAACAATACGGTCAACTCTCACACTCGCTCTACCCACAGACTCCTTAATACGAGTAAAACCCGGTTATGTAATGTCTCAGTCTGCATCCACTCAACTTCGTTCATTCTTATCTGTTGAGAAAGAAGAAGACGATATCAATAAAACAGATACGATAGGACATCGTTGCCAGTCAAGAATCCAAATCAAAACAAATACGAGTAACGTGGTAACGAGGAGTAAATACTGTAAAGCTGATCACGAGGCTGACAGACGCACGGTTCAAGACTGCAAGTCATCCAAGACATTGTTAATATAGCAGAAACAAGGATGGTCTTAGATATATGTAAGAAGCACGATATAGCCGTAGCCTCCGTTGCCATCGATACAGATTTGAGTTGGTGTTTGATAATCATCATATCAACTGCAAACTAAAACCAATGAAAATAAAAGAAAATTGAGAAAAATAGCTATTGGCAAACACATGCTCGACATCGTCTTCTGTTTATTGCAACTGCCACAGCTTGCAGGATCGTGCAAAATCTACAATTACAACTTGATAACTCAACAGTATTCATAGACGAGTAAACATATCAAATTGATCTACAAGCCAGGAAGGCTCTACCACAGCTGTACTCACCTGGAGGCCTAGGTGTATGGCGTAGATCATCCTGAGACAGTTGACTCTGATATAAAACACAAGTGGACTGTCGTGGGCAACTTTATTTGCTGGTTGGATCCCAGACATTTTTTTAGACTCCCTTGCGTGGCCTTTCTTTGTCCTGCGTTATGAGGTGTCTCGCTACGAAGCAGGACGAAATAATGACGAATCAGCCAAACCCGGATGCGAGACATTTCCGGGAAAAAATCAAATGAAAACAAAAACCCGAAAACAATCGAGCGCACGGTTCTCGCAATGCGACAACCCATGGCTTCTACATCAGACCCTTTCTGTCTCAGAGTCGTTTCTATGTCGATGTGAAGCATCAACACCTCGCACGTTGCTACCTCGGGCGATCGCAAATCAACATTTCTCCCAGCTGTCCAGTTCACACAGGCAATCGTGGAATCTATTTCGGGGACATCGCATGCTTTGCTTCTACTCCGTACATGAAACTGGGCAGAGAGAGAAACGAAGCTAATGGCCGATCTGTCGACGCATCACAAACAATGCAGGCACATCGGCGACCTGGATGCATACGGAACGGACCAGTGCCCGTTATCTGATCACAGCCGACGACGGATCAACGATCCGTCAACTGACGTAATCTCCACGGAAGGGATTCCCCGATTGTGCCTCGTATTACAGAGTCACAGAGGAGCGTGATGGAGTGTGATTGTCGGGTCCAGTGTGATAGGTGATAGTGGCAGAGTGATGGTCACAGAGGGCTACCATACGTATATGTAGAGTGTCAGCACAGACGACCACCGAGGGATGTGACGCGAAAAGGACAAATGCAGGGGTCATTGGAGAATACGGAGGAAAAAGACGAGCTGGTCAATGCAAAGCTTGCCGTCACACCGCTATGGGTACATGTATGCTTATGTGAGCATTTACACATTATCCGTATGCTTACTCCGTATGTGTATGCTTATGCTTAGATGCGATTTGCCGTCACATGTGAATCGTCTTGTTCAGCATGGAATCTGACGGCAAGATGAAAAACGAAAGACAAAGAGAAAAACTAGACATATAGAAAAAATAAATAAGCAACAACATGCCGCTAAACCAGTCAGCGACTGCTCGTTTATCACAGACAAGACTCTGCGTCCTCCGCCCAAAGGCTGGGCATTTCGAACCCCTAGCCTTGCAAGCCTTGCAGAACTGACAGGGGTATACGGAGAGCAGCAGCAATAAGCATACATATACGGAAACGATCGCGACAGGACGAGCGAATCAGGACGGCCAATTCAGGGGCGGCGCCATATGCCAACAGCCAACGAGCATCACTACTTCTTCCGACGATTGGCGCCTCGTTGTTATGCGTACTCCGTGAATATACTCCGTAAATATAGGTGATCGCTCTGCACGCTTCTTGTTTCCCAATGCAAATACTTTATCCGTCAAGTTACCATCCCCATGTCCGTACCGTTGACAGACAGGTCTCGACCGCTGCTGACAACGCCCAAACAGGGTACGTCAGGCGCCAGCTGGTGCACTATGGGTGGGCGGATTGCCGTGGTTATCAGCAGCAGTTATCAGGAACTGCAACGTTGGTGTCTGGCTCACCGAGCACGCTCCAGGGCTCCATTCTACGGAGTACTCGTACTCCATATGCGTACTCTGTAGCTGTCGCTCTCGACATGGAGTGCCCATCTTCAGCGGGCTGCTAAAGATTCCACATGGGTCAATGCGTCTATATCGAGTCTGCTAATCCTCCGAGGCATCGCACAGAGCCTGGCCTGCTTTACATGTATGCTTAATGTACATGTACAGGTACGCCTGCATCGGACTGCACCGCTGCATCTGCATCTGCATCTGTAGTCCGTCACGGTCCTTGTGCAGCTCGAAAACGTCTGAGCGGTACCATAGGGCGAGTCAAATGTCAAAACGCACGGGAAAGACGAATAGGCAGATTCACGATACAATACTACGATAGACCGATACCCGCAGCGGCTGCTAGAGAGCTGCTACTCCGTAAGCATAGACTTAAAAACTATCTGACCACTTGCCGAACATTTATTGCGCTCTGCAGAGCTGCAGCTCGGCTCCATGCCCGCTAGATCAGCTCGACGATCTTGGGCTGACAATCGTACTCGTACGAGTGGCGATACTCTTTGACTATCCAAATATCGCAGCGGCTAGACGACGCCGGAGGGAAGATATGCAGGAGGGGCCCGAATGATCGATCCGGATGCGACGGCGGCCACGATAATAGCGTCGACTTTTGACGCCAATTTGCTAATTAGGATCGGCGTCGCGGCTAGTCTATCACGTTGGCCGTTGCCAAAGGCGTCCACAACAGTAAACAGACAACGCCATCGCTTGTTAAACTCTGCGTTGGCTGCTGGGCTCTGCCCACTGAAGAGCTTGCCTTGCTGCTGCTTGCAGTAGTAAAGTGCGCTGCCAACATTCGACTTCACTGGTAACGGCTAGGCCAGCAGCAACGCGACAGGCATCATGCCTGCTATAATACCATCTGCATACATTTCTCAAGGGTATAGCAGATGGGTCTCGAAATCTAAATGTTGCTTACACAGCATAAGCGCAATGTCAAGGCGATCCTTGCTGCAAGGAGTTGGCGTACGAGATGAATTTATCATCAAAGAAGTCGACCGAAAACGGATGACCAGGATGATGACGAGACCAAGGACAAGGTGTGTCGATGTCGGAGCGGTCTCTGGTCATCTCTACGACACACGCCATACGATCATTGCATCATTCAGGACGGCAGGTAAATTAAGTGGCAGGGCATCGGCATGAGCCATTTATTGACAACAAAAGACGGGATACTTTATTTGATACCTATCCAGAGGCATCGATCTAGCCGGGATGGCATGCAAATTAGCAGCTGGGATAACCAGAAAAAGCGAACCACTGTAGAGACGAGGTCAGACCATAAAGTACTGATCTAATAAAAAACAAAAATCAAAATAACAACGACTCATGGCGATTCGGAATGCTGTGACGCCCACACTTCCGTGGCCCCCGCGCCGCGCTGCGGGCCGCACACCCAGCAATCATCCGCCTCCTAGGCCCGGATCTTGTCGGGCAGCGGCGCCGGCATGTTGTTGATCGGCCGCTCAATCCGCGTGTCGTGCGCGCGCCGGTCCACCGCCCGGAACGCAAACACGCCCGCCAGCTGCGTGCGCACCCCGTCCAGCGTCTCGAGCGCCGCCTTCATCTTCTCCGGCGACGTGTCCTCCACCACGTGTCGCCGCACAAACAGCAGCCACTGCCCCGACGCGTCCAGGCACAGGTCCGGCGACCGCAGCTCCGTCCACGACGGCAATGCCGTCAGTGGCACCGGCGCGCCCTGTGGTGCCTGCTCGGTTGGCGCGCCGACGGCGCCCGGCAGCCGGTGGAAGCGCACGAGCGCGTACTCGGTGCCGCTGTTGAAGAATACAATGGACTCCTCGACCATTTCCGACGTGAAGCGGTAGTTGTTGTCCGCCAGCAGCGCCGCCAGGTTACGCGTGTCGGGAATGTCAATCTTCTTGCGCTGCGTCGTGAGCCGCAGGATGCCGGCCGCGTTGCTGCTGCTCGTCGGGTCGGGCAGGTCCTGCCACCGCAGCAGGCCGGGCACGCTGCCCGCTGCAATCGCTGCGTTGATGTTGTTTTGTGGCTGATTCTGATTCTGATTTTGGTTCTGATTTTGACTCTGATTTTGATTCTGATTCAGGCCAAGGTCCTCTGCCCGGATGGGATACCGCGCCTGCACGATAAACGACGAGCGCGCCATCTGCTGGTGCAGGTCGGCCCAGAGGCGCTGCTGTCCCTGCGGCGGCGGGAAACGTTTGAGCGACAGTCCACGCGGCTGCGGCGGGCCGGCGTAGAACAGGACGCGATGAAGCGTGCGCTGCGCCGTCATGCCACACAGGCCCTGCAGTAGAGCCTGCGCGCGCTCCAGGTCGGCGTCAGGCAGCACGGCCATGAGAAAAAGCTCGTGCATCGCGACGGTAGTGTGAGGTTGTGATGGCTGTGATGCTACAAAATGGTTGCGGTTTGGAGCTCTCAGGTATGATGCGGTAATATGGGGCACTCCTAACACCTAAGCATACATATAAGTCGGGAGGTGCCCTGCTACAAACTCCACTTTTATAAAAGATACATCTAAGCATAAGGCGCCATGATAGGACTATGTCTTTAATAAGGTGCGCAGGGCACCTCCCTCTAAAAGTCTCTAAAAACAGCGTACGGAGTAATACTTGGAATAGATGACTTGTGTCTTACACGACTTGTAGAATGCAAAGATAATACAAACAAAACAACGGCAGCGCAGCTTCTTCAACAACCTTGGACGACTTTCCTTTTCGTTTAAAACCAGTCACGTGACCTGGCGTTTACGCGTCATTGATCGAAGCGATGCGCGTGCCGACTCGTGAATATCTAATATAATCATATACTGAAAACTGAAAATGGCGAGAAGCTTGCGTGCTAGTGCTGCGGCTGCGGCCAAGAAGATCCTGGCGCAGGCGGCCGACGACGGCGATGCTGCAGACACACGCTCGACGCGTCAACGGTCGGGCAACAAGCGCAAGAGACGAGACGACTCGCCAGCGTATGAAGCCGAGGACGGCGGCGGCGAGGCTGACGAGGAAGACGTTAGCGGTGACGACGAGAGTGATATTATAGAGAAAGACAGTGCAAAGAAGAAGCGGCCAGCCAAGACGGTGCCCCGTCTCGGCCCAGAAGAGACCAAGCGGCGGCTTGATCTGCTGCTCGCAGCGGGCGCGCCCGGCGCGAAAGAGTCTGCAAAGCCCTGTCCACCCACAAGGAAGAAGAGCGCCGGTGCCGGCACTAAGAAGCAGCATGCGCTTGCCAGCCGTCTCTTTGCCAGCACCGACGCGGCTGAGCCGCTGCCGGCGTGCTGCCCGCCCGAGCGCCGCCACGCGCTCGACTACCACCGCCCGCTGCTGCTGAACGGCGCCGACGGCAAGGTCGCGCGCGCCGCGCTGCTCGCCTGGTACGATACCGTCAGCGGCGCGCGCGGCATGCCCTGGCGGCGTGCGCAGTGGCTCGATCCGCGCACGGCGACGCCGCAGGAGCTTGGCCGCCGCGCCTACGAGGTCTGGATCAGCGAGATTATGGCGCAGCAGACGCGCATCGCCGTCGTCGTCGACTACTGGACACGCTGGACGGCGCGCTGGCCGACAGTGGCCGACCTGGCCGTCGCCGAGCCGCACGAGGTCATGCACGCGTGGAGCGGGCTCGGGTACTACAGCCGCGCGGCGCGCCTGCACGAGGCCGCGCGCGTGGTCGTGTCGGACCCGGTCTTCCAGGGGCTGCTGCCGGCGGATGTGGCGACGCTCGAGGCCCGCGTGCCCGGCGTCGGGCGCTACACGGCGGGCGCCATTTCGGCGATTGTCTTTGGGCGCGCGGCGGCCATGGTGGACGGCAATGTGGTGCGCGTTCTGAGTCGGCAGCTGGGCGTGTTTGCCGACAGCAAGGCGGACAAGAGCGTGATGGACGTTTTGTGGGCGGCCGCCGAAGCGCTCGTGCAGGCCGTCGCGCGCGATGGGCCGGATACATGCGAAGATGGGCAAGACGCCGGCAGCGACGCGCCCATCAGCGACCGGCCCGGGCGATGGGGCCAGGCGCTGATGGAGCTCGGCAGCACTGTCTGCGCGCCCAAGCCAGACTGTGCGGCGTGCCCCATCACGTCAACGTGCCGCGCGTATGCCGAGGGGCTGCGGCTGTTTGACCGCGCCAAAGGCCGCCCGGACGCCGTCCAGGCGGAGGACGATAGCGAGCCCTGCGAGCTGTGCGAGCAGTTTCCCGAGCGCGACGAGGAGGAGGCGGCCGCGCTGGCCAAGGCGGACACGAAGAGCACCAAGGGCGCGCGAGCGAAGACGTCGCCGTTCTTTGATGTCGAAGATGCAGCGTCGGGGCTCGTGCTGCGCGGTGAGGCGCTGGCAACCGTCGTCGGCCACGCACGCGCGTTTCCGCTGCGGCGGCCCAAGAAGCCTGTGCGCGAAGTCGACACGCTCGTGTGTGCGATCCGCACCGTAGCCAGCAGCGACCAGGAGCCCGTCTACCTCCTGCACCAGCGCCCCGACAAGGGCCTGCTGGCTAGCCTCTGGCAGCTGCCGAGCTACGACGTACCGCCCGCCAAGGCGGCCGGCCTGACACCGGCTGCGCGGTGCAGCGAGGCCGAAGCCTTTGTTGGTCGGTGGCTAGGCAACGGTGCAGCAAAAAAGACAGAGCGCTGCATCCAGACCGTGCACGTCAAGGAACTCGGCAGCATCCCGTGGCTATTCTCCCATCTGCGGCAAACGATGCATGTCTATTTGATTGAAGTCAAAGATGTTGCGTCTGATGGGGGTCTGCCTACGCCGGCAGCATGCTGCTGGTCGTCTGTCGAGGATGCCGAGGACCGGTATTCCATGGGCACGGGCATGCGAAAGTGCTGGCAGCTTGCAAGGGATGCATGAAGGTGTAATTTTGTATATATTCTTGACATTTTCTTCATAACTTTTTCTTGGTTTATTTTGTATTTTCTCATAATCTCTTATTTCTGTCATTAGATCCTAGACAGTTTCTACTATTTACGTTGAATCTATGCACTGTGAACCATCATGCCGATTACTCTGTGCATTCTGGAGACGACGAGGTCATTGTGGTCAGAGTGGTGGTGGCCAGAGTGGTGGTGGCCAGAGTGGTGGTGGCCAGAGTGGTTGCTTTTGTCTTGCCAGGCGATGTCGACGACGTGGCGCCAACAATCATGGTCGAGACCGACTGCTGGACAGCACACACAGCACCGTCGGTAAAACAGGGCACGCCGTTGGCCATGCCTGCAATGTTGAGCCCGAGGTCGACGGATATGGGCGGGTATCCGCCGTTGGCAGTGCAGTTGCACATCATGACGGACGTGTCGTTGTAGAGGCTGCAATCGTGGCACAGGCTGGAGAAGCGGACGGGCGCCGCGTCGGACGGGCTGGCGACATGGATGACATTCTCGCTGGCAACGTAAGACTTGTCGAGCGCGAGACGGCTGATGACGTAGATGTCGGTGCCCTGGCTTAAGGGGGTGGAGGACGCGGACAGGGCGGCGGACGGTGCGGGCTGCGGATCGGGCTGGCGCGCATAGCACGATGTCCAGAGGGACAGCTCGCCGTCGCCAACAAGGTACTCGAGGCGCCACTGGTTGCATGTGAGGGTAAAGGTAAATGCGGGATCAGGGGGCGTGTGGGACGGCGGTTGAGACGAAGGCGACGGAGACGTAGATGCGGTGGCAAGGCCGTTGTGCAGTCCCACGTCCACATCGATGCCCAGGGCCGCCGAGACGGCTGCAAAGAGGATGATGAACTGCATACTACTGGCTCTTGCAGAGATGATGCGGATTGGATCTGTCGTAGAGGAAGTTGGAGTAGACGGAGAAAGAGAGAAGACGCTCCCAATTTATACTATACTTAGATGCCCATGACACCGGTAGCCATCTCACCTTGCTGCCTCGCAGGTCACGATCACCGCGTCAGACATTTATGCTTGATCCCCTTTGTGCGAGTGACAAGTAGATCCTAAATGACAGCGCATGTTTTGTTTCTGTGCGTGTCTCTACGTATGTGTCTTTGGTCTTGGCTTGTTTTTGCTGGCATGTATCTGCTCGGCAGTTTGATTGCTGTGCTACCTGCATCTGTCGGGCTGTGCTACCCTGAACATGGAGCGCTTACAGATCATCACATCTCGGCCGCAACGGTTTCTCACTCGGCAAACAGGGCCGAGTCTGGAACGGTCAGCTTGGATGGTATTGCACAGCATATGATGCTTCCAAGACTATCGGCCATGCATCTAATAGTCAAGTGATCAACACTTCAAAGACAACATGGTGAGTCTAAACCGATATTGCTTGTACACTGGTACTCATCAGGTGCACTGGCTACGGCAATCTGCCAAGGTGATATCAAGTAAGTTGCCTGGTATTCTTACAGGACAAGAGACATGTTACGCTATTACGATATCTATCTAGCTTTGTCCGAAAGTCAAAATTGATGTAAACAAGAGCAGAAGATGCACGTCGCAGTGGGGGGCGTTCATAGCCTTACTTAGAAAGGCTCGGATGTCACTGCTTGCTTGAGGCACCTGTGTATTGTACTCTAAAAAAGGCAAGCAATAGATTGTATCCCTCCCCTTATCTAGATTTCCTCTAGATCATTTGGCTCATTACCTGCACTCGCACTCGTCACCTTGGATTTTCGTTGCATACAGTCGTTTTGAAGGCACCCTGTCACTATCGGGGGATATCACCATGGTTGCCAGATCCATGCTTGATGCCTGCCTTGTATGAAGACTGTCAGTCGGATGCTCAACGCCGTCTGATCACGGCAACCGTTTTGCTGGAAGATTATGATTTGATTTGATTTGATTTGATTTGATTTGATTTGATCATATTTTACGTCGACCAAACTACACTAACAGGTTGTCAGACTGGTTACCGGACGGAAGATTAGAGCCCTCTGCATGGCAACTCGGGAGCACCAGACCCTAAAAGGCCTGTTGCGTACCTCCGCCACAGCCTCGACCAGCAGTCTACATTCAGCCATGTCTTCGCAATCACACCAAGTCGCACGACTGAGCGACATCGTCGCAGGTGTTTTCCGATGCTGCGATTTCGATGTCCATATCGTGGGAGGTGTCGGCTGCGACGATGTCGCCCAGACGTGCGACTTGGCGTGATTGCGAAGACATGGCTGAATGGAGACTGCTGGTCGAGTCAGAGTCGGTGTATGGTGGGAAAGCCACCATTTAGAGAGATCGGTGTGGGAGAAGTGACGGGGGCCGACTTTGTCGTGAAGAGGTCGGGACGAGAAATGTGATGCTGGGGGTACCAGCCATGGTATGACGGAAGATAGAGATTGGATTGAGGAGACTTCACTCAGCAGGGAACTAATACTGTCCGAAGGACATTCTATACGCTCAACCCATGTCGCTGCTCGTCAAGCACGAAAAAACGAAACGCTGGCTTTTCATTGGTCACGAAAAAACGAAAGACCACGCTAAATCCTGAAACGCTGGCTTTTCATTGGTCACGAAATAACGAAAAACCACGCTAAAGCCTGCTCGTCAAGCAGCGCTGTGGTCACGAACCAGCACGCTGAGTCCTGCTCGTGATGGGTAGCCCAAGCATCACTACTTTTTTGCTTGCTTGAGCATTTTGCCAAATCTCCCCCGAGTCTCATCGCTCAACCACCTTGATCACGCCAATAAAACATCTTTTCGACCTCGATTGATCGCAGTATGCCTGGTGATGCTCCACGTCCTGAGAGGATATCGTTAGTCAGCATTGGATCGGGCACGATGCATCCGAGGGGATCAAACGTTCAAGTAGCTATTGTTTTCTTTGCTTCGATGCGTTTTTAGCGGAGTGTAGTCACGTTTGAAGTCACGGCAAATACATGGTTGACCAGTTAGGATCCTGGTTTACGGTCAGGATCCTGGTTAACGGTTAGTTTAGGATCAGGGAGACGTTAAGGTTAGGTGGTTAAGGTTAGTGGTTAGGATTAGCTGGTTAGGATTAGCGGTGTTTTTTTTTTTTTTTTTCATGAGGTGATGCGGCACCGGACATCACCGGCGCGGAGTGGTATAAGCATAGATAGAGAGAGGCAAGGAAAACGGCTCACTGAGGAGCAAGAACGGCTTAAAGGGGAGCAACGGAAAACGGCTCACGGGGAGCAAGAAACAGATTAGATGAAAGCGGAGACACGGAGCTCAAACATTAAGATTCGGCTGGCTAAAAAGTTCAAAGAGATATGGAGAAGAAGATGAATCTTCTCGCCCAGAAGTGGGCGTAGTTACCAGGTTCTGTAAGTTCAACAGCCGCCACAGCCAGTCTATCTACCTGTAAATGAGACCAACGCTTCTGTAGATGTAAGAATAACGAGAGATATCCTAACTTCGGTTGTCTTCTTGGCCTACGTGATGATCTAGATAAAAACGGTAAAAATACAATCAGCCTAGTCTTGATTAGATTTGATTTGAATTGGCCCCAGGTATTTGCTATCACAACAGTATCGCGGTGATGCATCAATCCTAGTTTGACCCGCCAAAGTCCTGGCTCGCAGTGTTACCACCAGCTCCAGCCGAAAGCGACCGCGAGGGTTCAAATCCCCAGCGAAGCGTTCTTTCTCTCAGGCCTACGGACAGCTCTTGGGTCAGGCTTGCATGATCCCCTGGTGCCCGACCGTATCAACGGACCGCTCCAGGCTTATTTTATGTATGCTTATGTACGTTCTATGTACAAGTTACTTGTCTCCTGAGAACCAAAAGTGGTACCTTTTAAAGTGGACCTAACGTACGTCGTTCATATCACGCTCTCGCGCGCATCGCCAACCAGGAAGGTGAAAGTAAACAAACCATTCGCAATACATCGACGCCTTTTTCCTGTACGCCAGCGCCACCATGTCTGAACTTAAACGAAAACAGGCATTGCCAGCCGATGCAACGGCTGCTCCTTCGAAAAAGCCCTGCCTTGCGCCCCCGTCGACACCATCAACGCCTCTCCCGGAGCCGGCGACGCGACCTCTCCTGAACGGGCCTGTCTCCAGGGAGATTTCTACGGATTCGCATCAAACTCAGAATCTCGTCGAAGTTTTTACTCTTTTTTGCCCTGAAGCCCTGGTCGATGAATGGGTCAGGTACATCAACGAGGATCGTCCAACAACATGGTTGCCGACTTGCAGGGAGGAAATCTATCTGTTCTTCGGCGCGTTATTGAACATGAAATACAGCGAACGAGGAGCCTTGGAAAGATACTGGACTACATTGGACGAAAGCGTCATGTTTCTTTTCGCAAGATGCATGACGAAAGACCGCTATTTTGACATCTACGTGCGCTTCTGTACATGGGACGCGACGGAAGAGGAGGCTTCTGGTTTTGATAAAATCAAAGGCTGGAGCTCCCAGATGCAATCGGTTTGGTCTACTTTTGACACGTCCTCGTCGAGTGCCAGCGTCGACAAAGGCCACGACAAAGGCCACGACAAAGGCCAACCCGCCAAATCGTCTACGAGCGCCAAACCCGCACGAGCACCTGGATTCACAGTTGCAAGGAACTTTTTCATGTTACCGGTATTCATCGACCAGTATAACAATGATCTGGACGGCCTGATATGCCCTAGGAAGAAGCCTATTGGAGATTCGGTCGACTGGGGAATAAGACTCGAATCAGAACAAGCGCGTGAAAACCTCTCTGTGCTCCAAGCTGCCTTTGCGTATACTTTTCTTCTCCAGCGTCGTCGCTGGAACTCAAAGAAAAACACAAAATGGGAATTTGGCAGGCAGCTGTACTTGCAAATCTTCGAGCAGTTCGCTCTACACGTCAATCTTCGCAATAAGGGCGTGGCAACGAGTGCTTACTTCAACTACCGCATCAATGCATGTCGTGAGAAGCGTGGTTGTTGAGCCTTCTGCTCCTCGACGCTGAAAAATGCACTCCTCAGTCAGCGCATATCATATGCTGCGCCAGAAAATAAACTCCAAGTCAACACAGGATGCAGTGCGTGCGGCGTCGCGCTGAGCAATAATTCGAAAAGAAGCTGTTTTCAGGAGTGGCACCGGAGCCTTGGAAAGATCGAATAAGCATAGTTCTTCGTTTTGCTTTGCATCGCACATGTGGATACGTGATAGGCACGTGATGATCCAGTAGCAGGGTGGATAGGTGACCCTACCCCCGACAAGAGAGGTGACGGGCACGCGGAAAAGAAACCAAAACCAAAACCAAAACCAAAACCAAAGAACCAAAACATACAAAACTACTCCAACGGCCCCTTCCCTGGCTCTCAGCCCCATCTCTCCTTTCCGTCACATAAGCAAAAATAAAACTGAGAGTGCCCATCCTCCCGATGCCATACTCGCCGTACTCGCCGGACTTGCAACCCCTGGCGGTCTCTCAACCCCGCATTGTAGCGCCTCCACTTTGGTTCCAGCTGCCTGCTAGATACTTGCAAGACTTGTTCTTCAGCAGCAACTACTGTGATGGTAGAGGTCTGGGCGTAGGTATGAAAGAAGATGATATTGTATGGAAGAGTCTTCACTCGGTGGTGCGCTATATACAGGGTCCGTGGTAGCACGTGACCCTACCCCCGACAACTTCTCCCAAGTAAACCCCGAAATCGAGCCCGTCATCCGCTGTCGATATCCGTATATACTCCCGTAGGCACCGATATTATATGGAAACAGGCAAGATGGCCGAGCGGTCTAAGGCGCTAGCTTCAGGAATTCGAGCAATCGAGCACTTGTACATGCTAGTCTTGAAAAAGGCGTGGGTTCGAATCCCACTCTTGTCATATTTTTGCCTCTCTGGAGTAGACAGTTTACATAGAGCTTCCTGAATAACTTCGAAAATACGAACAGTTTTAATCAACTTGCCATACATGTAGTTCTCGTTGCAGAAGGTCGCTGATTTCTAATCAATAAACAACCCGTTATTACTCCTGATAACGCCCGACGAGGTATCTCGGAGCATACGCTATTTGTCGTATTCTCCCACTCTGTTCCGCCATGGCCGTTTTAATGTGAATCCTCATTGCTTTTGGGGTTTCAAGTCCGTCTTCTTACTCCGAGTAGACTATGACAACACGAGAGTTAAAACAGTCAAGCCAGTACTTGCATAATTGAAGCAAAGGTATAATCAAATCAAGAACATCTATCAAATCAGGATATCCTCATTCATCATCTCATGCAGCTACATGTTGATTAACAGCTCTAGATATTGAGTTGTAACTTTACTCCGTATTTGCATGTGATAGACAAGATATTCTACTTAAAACAAGCTTAATATCTGATAGCTACCACCCCTTAGCTGGAACTGCCTTAACCTCTTCTCGTCGATAACCGATGAACACCGCTCTGTCTCGCGGTGTGCAGCGAATCGGCCACAACAAAGGATGCTAATTCCTGGTATATCCTGCCCTGCCAAGCAGTTTCCTCTTTAGTCTACAGTCCGGCAGTATATAGCAGACCCGTTGTCGGACATCACTCCAAGATAAGTGGCCGCTGGCAGCCGTCCGCACCGAGCGGACCGGGGCACAGGCCTTGGTAAACCTAGACCTGCCTAGAATGGACTGGCGCATAATGAGAGACGTCTGTCGTCCCTTTTAAGCTTTTGCCTCTGTCTCTTGTGCGCCCTGCCGTTCAACACGAGGTATCTTGATTAGCGATCAGCTCAACACTCGACTGTGAATGCCAGTGTAACGCCGCAATGGACCGATGCCGGAAGAGGCAGTTGGCGATGGATGGCGATGGAGCTTCGGGTGGTACCGCTGACTGATCCGCATTGCTATCGGCCTGGCAAAGACGGAATGGATGGCGTCGACGCGAGCGTCAGTGTCTGACGTCGGCGGACAAGGCAGAAGTATATATACTGCCGTCGACCCGTCGTCTGTTGCTTTAAATGCCAAGACATCAATCTCCCACTCCTTACCCTCTACTTCTCTCCACATCCTCTACCTCTCTTCACCCCCCCTTCTGTCTCGCTCGAGCTTCGTGACAATGCGCACCACATCCACTCTCGTTGTCGGCCTCGCCGGTCTGCAGGGCGCCCACGCTTGGGGCGTCCTCGGCCACGCCACCGTCGCCTACGTGGCGCAGAACTTTGTCGACGCCGACGTCAAGACGTGGGCCCAGGGCGTGCTGGGCGACAAGTCGACGTCATACCTTGCCAACGTCGCCTCGTGGGCCGACACCTACCGCGCCACCAAGGCCGGCAAGTGGTCCTCGCCGCTGCACTTTATCGACGCCGAGGACAACCCGCCGTCGAGCTGCAACGTCGACTACGAGCGCGACTGCGGCAGCAGCGGCTGCTCCATCAGCGCCATTGCCAACTACACGCAGCGCGTCAGCGACACCCGCCTGTCGGCCGCCAACACCGTCGAGGCCCTCAAGTTCCTCGTCCACTTCCTCGGCGACGTGACCCAGCCGCTGCACGACGAGGCCCTCTCCCTCGGCGGCAACGAGATCAAGACCACCTTTGACGGCTACGACGACGACAACCTGCACTCCGACTGGGACACGTACATCCCCCAGAAGCACGTCGGCGGCGGCAGCCTCGCCGACGCCAAGACCTGGGCCACCACGCTCTCCAAGAGCATCAAGAGCGGCAGCTACGCCAACCTCAAGGCCTCCTGGATCGAGGGCGACGACCCCTCTGACGCCGTCACCTCGGCCACCCGCTGGGCCGCCGACGCCAACGCCTTTGTCTGCACCGTCGTCATGCCCGACGGCGTCGCCGCCCTGCAGGAGGGCGACCTGTACCCGACGTACTACGACAGCGTCATCTCCACCGTCGAGCTGCAGATTGCAAAGGGCGGCTACCGCCTCGCCAACTGGCTCAACATGATCTACGCCAACGAAATTGCCAGCGGCGCCGCCGCCAAGCGCGCCGCCGACCCTGAGGCCGAGCCCGAGCTGACTGGCGCCGACTTTCTGCCGGCCCCGCGCCCCATGAGCAAGGCTAAGCTGGCGCGTGCTGCCATGGAGGGCAGCTGCGGCAACCACAAGCACTAGACGGTGTCTTGCGACATGGCGGAAGGGGGCTGGAGCTGGAGCTGGGGCGGATGCATGATGATTCACTTGTAAATATTGTACATACTGTATATAGACTGTCGTTTAAATGTATATATTGTTGGTCTGAAGTCTGCACGAGATGTCTGCTTATGTAAGAATAATAGAAGAGGAAAGGGGTCTACCCCGGCTCGCTGGGATTCAACATCCCATGTGGGAGGGGAAGACCGGGCCACTGGAAAATCTGGGGTCCACGAGAGGGGCAGATCTGGGGAAACGGAAGAAGGAAGGAAGACTGGGCATTCTCTCTATTTATCCTTAATATCCCCCATCGTCCCGTCTTTCTATTGCCTCTTTCTCATTATTTCTTCTGGTTGACGAGCCTCAGTTCTATTTTGGCGGGACGAATAAAAGGATCAAAGATCTCTACAATCTACGACACATCATCACCATTCGTTTGTCTTATTATTTGCATTGCGTTGGATATATTATATACGCGTGTGTCTGCTCCATCCAAACATGGCACACAATCTATCGCCACCCGTGGTCAACGGCCGCAAGTGCGCTTCAAGCTTTGAGCTGCTCCCTCTCGTCCGCGACCTCGTCTGCGATTCGCCTATTTCCAGCCGTTGAACTTGAGCATGCTGCCGTGCTCGTCCAGAGCCCGGTGCAGGTCAAACGACTGGTACAGCAGATGCGGCTCGTGACCCATACCGCGCTTCAGGCAGTACGAGTCCGCACGGTCGAGGTAGTCCGTCAGGATCGGCTGGTACAGCGGGTGCGCACACTTGCGCACAATCACGCGAGCGCGCTCACGCGGGCTCAGGCCGCGCACGTCCGCCAGGCCCTGCTCCGTCACCACAACGTCCAAGTCGTGCTCCGTCTGGTCAACGTGCGTGCACATCGGCACGATGCAGCTGATGCCGTACGGGTCTGTCTTGGAAGGCCGCGCCGACGGCGTGTGCATGATCGAGTACTTGGCGTTGCGCAGGAAATCTGCCGAGCCGCCCAGACCGTTGAGCATGCGCGAGCCGTTGACACATGTGCTGTTGGCGTGCGCGTACAGGTCGACCTCGACCGGCGTGTTCATGCCAATGACACCGAGACGGCGGATAATCTCGGGGCTGTTGGACACCGACTGCGACCGCAGCAGCAGCTTGTCCTTGTACGACTCCCAGTTGCCATAGAAGCGGCGGAAGCCGTCCGGCGAGAAGCGCACCGACGTCGCCGTGGCAAAGTCCAGGTGACCGCTGTCAAACAGGTCCAAAAAGGTGTCCTGGATGACCTCCGTCCACACCTTGAGGTGCCAGAACTTGGCGTTCTGCAGACCACCAATCACCGCGTTGGCAATGTTGCCAATACCCGACTGCAGCGGCAGCAGAGACGGCGGCAGCCGGCCGTGGTTGACCTCGTGCTCAAAGAACTCGATCAGGTGGCCAGCAATCTGGAACGAGCCCTCATCCGCCGGTGTGTTGGGCGCCGTCTGGTCCTGGTAGTCGGACTCGACAATGCCCACAATCTTCTCGGGGTCGACGGGGATCGAAGTGGTACCGATGCGGTCCTCGCACGCCGTGATCAGGTATGGCTTGCGGCGCGGCGGCAGATCCGTCATGGTAATGTCGTGCAGACCCTCGAAACTGGGAAGAGACGTGTTGACCTCGATGATGACCTTGTCGGCCATCTGCACGAGCTCGGGCGTCGCGCCCACGGAAGCGCCGGGAACAAAGCTGCCGTCGGGGAGAATGTCGGTGGCCTCGACGATCACAACGTCGAGGTTCTTCTTGCCCTCGGGCCGGTCCTTGGTGTAGAAGCCATAGACGAGGTCGGTCGGGAACATGGACAGGTGCTTGTCAAAGAACTGGATGGCACCGTTGTTGATGCCCTTGGAGATAGCCTTGCCGACCTGGTGAGGCGAGCGACGCTCGATCATGTCGAGACCGGCCCAGCGGTTCTCCGTCTCAGCACCGGACGAGGCACCGACAAAGAGCGAGTACCGCATCTGGCCCTGCAGGTTGTTCTTCTCCACATGGTCGGCCAAAAAGGTCGGGATCTTCTTGGGGTAGCCGACACCGGTGAAGCCGGACCAGCCGAGGTAGGAGCCGTTGGGAAAGTGGTGGAGGAGGTCCTGGGGTTGGCAGACCTTTGCCAGCATGGAAGCGCGCTGGATGCGCGACTTTAGAGCTGCTGAAGCCATTGGAGGGGGGAGGGGGAGTTGAGGAGGGGAGATGATCTGGGGAGAAGAGGAGAAGAGGAGAGAAGGAGAGGAGGAGAGGAGGAGAGGAAGAGAGAGAGAACGGAAAAAGAAAACAAACGGGAAAAAAGGAAGGAGAGAAAGAAAAAGGGTCCAAAAATACCAAGAGACAAGTGTTGTCTGCGCGTACGGAGGTGTCGTCGGGTTTTTGGCGGGACCGGGAGCTGCGTGGAGTGTAAGGGATGCGCAAGAGGGCCAAAAGCGAGCGTTTGGGAGTGGAGGGGCGGCGAGGTCAGTTGACTGATTGAGCGGCTCCGCTGGAGCTAAGTTGAGGAAAAACGCGAGGTCTAGGCCAGCACGCGAACGCGAGGTGCTCGAGGCGAGCTTGATTCGGGATCGAGATGCTTGTTGGATGTCGAGAGGTACAAGTTCGCATTGGATGTCCTGCTAATAATGACTACAGACAGCATACACGACGTGACAGGTGCTCTTTCCCTCGATTCGATTCCAGCAACCCCAATGCGCTGCTCATGGAAGGCACGCTAGTGACGCGCCCCGCCATGGCAATCGTATCTGGAAGCTGGTCCTATCGCGCCTGCCGTCTGCCCGTATGCAGCTTCACTTTACCGAACGGCAGCCGAACACCATCCCAGCGCTACAAAACCGTGTCCGTTTCTCGTGGAACGGCTCGTGGAACGAGTGGGAAAACCCCCGGTTGCCCAGACATATTGTATACATTGAGCTCGCCACTTCTCCAGACTCCAGACTCTCCAGACTCTTACTCCAGACTCTCCGGACTCTCCAGATTTCCCTTTCCCGTCTCCAAACGACCCCAAATCCCCAATTTTTTGCATGACTTCCCTTTGTGTTCTAACTCGCATCGTACTTTCCTTTTCTTCTCCTTCCCTTTTTGATCTGCTCACCATTTCCTTTTGTCTGATTCGTCTATTCCACCAGCCTTCCGCTCTTGCCGTCCGTCTGTGCTGCAGCTGTCAGACAGTCGAGTCCGTATGCTTATGCTTAGATTCCCAGCATCCCCACCGTCGATGCTTGATTGGTTAATGCATGTCTCTACATTTCCTCACCAATCTGATAGTAATCGTTTCCTTTTTCTGTCTGTCGTTTTATTTCTTCTCTTTATCTCTCACCATTTCTTCCAGGCGGCGCCAGTGCGACAAGCGTAGCTGTACACAGTATCTCCTACGGAAAGTGAGACCTTTTAAGTGTACTCGGTATTGATTTTAATCGGTCAAAAAGGCATTTCTTTTTTTATTAAAAAAACGTACAAAAAAACTCCCATGCGATACAAAGCAAAACGAAGAACTATTCGATCTTTTCAAGGCTCCGGTGCCACTCCTGGAAACAGCTTCCTTTCGAATTATTGCACAGCGCGACGCCGCACGCACTGCAATATGTGTTGACTAGGAGTTCATGTTCTGGCGCAGCATATAATATGTCCCGTCCTCGTCTGAGGAGGGTGTTTCTCAGCGTCGAGGAGCAAAAGGCACAATGACCACGCTCCTCACGCTGTATGCATTGATGCGGTTGTTGTAAGGAAGCACTCGTTGACAGGCCCTTATTGCGAAGAGTGACGTGCAGACCGAACTGCTGGAAGATTTGCAAGTGCAGCTGCCTGCAAAATGCGTCTTTTGTGTTTTTATGTGAATTCCAGCGACGACGCTGGAGAAGAAAAGTATACGCAAAGGCAGCTTCGAGTACAGAGAGGTTTTGACGCGCTTGTTCTGATTCGCGTCTTAGTATCCAGTCCATCGACATTCCATCAGGCATCCGCCTAGGGACTATCAGGCCGTTCAGATCATTGCCATCCTGGTCGATGAATACCGGCAACCTAAAAAAGTTCTTCGCAACTGCAAATCTGGAGCTCGTAATCGATTTGGCGGGTTGGCTTTTGTCGTGGCCTTTGTCGACGCTGGCACTCGACGAGGGTGTGTCAAAACTGTTCCAAACCGACTGTATATGGGAGCTCCAGCCTTTGATTATATCAAATCCTGAAGCCTCCTCTTCCGTCGCGTCCCATGTACAGAAGCGCACGTAGATGTCAAAATAGCGGTCTTTCGTCATGACTCTTGCGAAAGGAAACCTGTTGCGTTCTTCCGGTGTACCCCAGTATTCTTCTAAAGCATTTCGTGGGCTGTACATATAGATCATGTTCAATAACGCGCCGAAGAACAGATAGATTTCCTCCCTGTAAGTCGGCAGCCATGTGGTTGGCCGATCCTCGTTGATGTACCTGACCCATTCATCGACCAGGGCGTCAGGGCAAAAAAGAGTAAATACTTCGAAGAGATTTTGAGTTTGATGCGAGTCCGGAGAAATCTCCTTGGAGACAGGCCCGTTCAGGAGAGGTCGCGTCGCCGGCATCGGGAGAGGCGTTGAGGCTGATGAAGGGGGCACAAGGCAGGGCTTTTTCGAAGGAGCAGCCGTTGCATCGGCTGGCAATTCCTGTTTTCGTTTAAGTTCAGACATGGTGGCGCTGGCGTACAGGAAAAAGGCGTCGATGTATTGCGAACGGTTTGTTTATTTTCACCTTCTTGGTTGGCGATGCGCGCGAGAACGTGATATGAACGACGTCGACGTTGGGCCCACTTTAAAAGGTACCACTTTTGGTTCTCAGGAGATATATGTAAGTAACTTGTACATAAGCATATGTGTAAGCGTACGGAGTAGTGGCAAAGAAAGAGAGCTCGCGACTCGCGTCATCTGCATGGGCCCACTTCCCCATGCTTATATAAGACCTCCACAAACGCGCTTAGCAGAGGATAACATCGGCTCGGTTGTTTCTTGACCGAAGCTGGTGGAGGCTGTTAGGCCGATGGCGGCGGCTGACTCAATCGGCGAAAGCTACGAGAACGAAGAAATCCGTGCAAAGTTTCATGTCACACAGTCATTGTTAGTAATTTGAGATGTCACACAGTCATTGTTATATAGTATATGTAATTTGAGATAGATTAAACACGAGAGGACTGCGAGAACACAGCCAACAACACGAGCGGAGAAGATTGACAAAGTACAAAAGAAAACGAGACAATGGAGAAAGATCCCGAGGTATCACAAGAAAATGGCAAACGTATTGCAAGCAGGGGTGCTGCGTCGCCACGCACAAAGAGTCGCAGCGGCACCGCGTCACCAGCAGCCTACGCATCCTAGACCTTTTCAGCCAGAGCATTGGGGGCCACAACGTCGTCCAGCGTCTCGTCGGAGAACTTGAGATCCTCCTCAATCGAGACCGTGTCCTTGATACGGAGGACGATCAGAGGTGCCGCCACGATCAGCGAGCCGGCCAGAAGACCCCACGTGGCGCCAAAGATGGCCTCGTACGGCTTCTTCAGGCCGTCCAGGCGCCAGAAGACGGCAGCGCCGGCCGACTGGATGCCCTTGTAGAAGCCAGCCAGGTTGGCAGCCTTGCGACCCGAGTTGGACAGCGCACCCATGTACCAGTAGATGCACGTCTGCCAGCACGCGTCGTAGAATCCGTAAAACATGTACAGGAACATGGGGCCAATGTACAGCTTGCCGCCGTCCGTCCAGTCCAGCGTCGTAAAGGCATCCGGGTCAGCGGTCATGGCCGCGCGCGTCGGCTGCTTGTGCATCCACGCGTAGCCGCCGCCCCAGATGGCAAACGTGAGCGCAAACAGCGCACCGAGCGAGGCCTTGGCGCGCGCGCTGCGGCCAAACTTGTGGTAGTCGAGGGCATAGCCAAAGATCATGGCGCCCATGATCTGCGACAGCCAGTACAGCAGGTTGTTGAGGGCGCGCGTGCGGGTGTTGAAGTAGGCGGCGTTCATGCAGTTGGTCTGGTAGGTGGTGAAGACGTTGGAGGCGAAGAACATGGGGAACAGCAGCACGATCCACGGGTCGTTGACAAAGGTCTCGTAGAGGCCGTACAGCTCCGTCTTGAACGAGGGGTTCTTCATCAGGATGACCTTGCTGCCGTCCTCGCGCACGACCTTGGTGGCATCGACGAGGAAGATGGCCAGCACCGCACCCAGGAACATGAGCACAATGAAGCCGGCATAGGTGCCGTCCGACACGGTCTTGGCCGTCGTCGTGTGGATGTTCTGGCCCAGCGGAATCAGCGCGCCAATAACGGCTCCGAGGTTGAAGATCATCCAGAACCACGAGATGTAGCGGCCCTTCTTGTTCTCGGGAGGGTACGCCATCATAATGGTACCCTGGCCCGTCCACAGAAGGCCGGCGCACAGTCCGAGGAAGGCACCGGCAAAGATGACGAAGCCGTCGTTGGCCGTGTGCGAGTAGCAGAGAAAGCTGGCGCCGTAGATGCAGTAGCCAATGCCGCCGATGGCGAGGGTGACGCGGACACCAAACGTGTTGGCAAAGGAGCCGGAGAAGAAACCGACGACGGCAAAGACGGAGTAGAGAGCCGTCGAGGCGGCATCCTGGGCGTGCGTGTCAACCTGGCCACCAGCACCCATACCACCCAGAGCGTTGAACATGCCGGGGCACAGGAAACAGACCATGGAGACCATGAACAGCTGGACCTTGGGCGAGGCGTACCAAAGCTCCCTGCCAAAGATGGTGATGCTCTTGTACCGCCAGCCAGGCGGACGGATAACGGTGCCATCGGAGTCGACAATGGCAATGTCGGCCGGGGCGGAGACCGGGTCCACCTCGGGGACCTTGTCGGTAGTCATTTTGTTGGTGTTTTTGATTTCGATGTGGTATATAACGTGTCAAGGCTGTGGTGACTGAATTGTATTAGTTGTGAACGGCCGACAGAGAGCATGCAAGGAGAGAACAAGACAGGATGGGGAGTGGAGAGGATGGGTCTTTTATGAGTCTGTCTTGCTTAAGCTAGACGATGCTAGTCAAACAAGCAGCAACAGCCTTTGATATTCAAAGAGACGGTGGGGGGGGGCGTTGTCGCAAAAAATACGCTTGACCATGTATTAAGCATAGATGAATACCAACATGCGGAACTAGGGAAGTGGGTTTGAAAGAGCCGACAATGAGGTTTTCCACATCGCAGTACATAGGAAATTCAATGCCAAGAGGATGAAGCACAGGCAAAGGAAGGGAATAGCACGTGGAAAGTGTACAGGGACGGATCGACAGATGAACGGAGCGCGTGCATGTGCAACGGTGTAATATGAAATGGAACCTGGAGTTGACGTACAGTGCGCACAAGCGAGGTTGATATTGGTGGAGAGTAGCACGCAGGAGAGGAGAGCGGCTGGCTATGAACTGGATCCGCCCGTTTGGGAAGCGAACCGGACTGGGGACTGGGATCTGTCGCTGTCGAAGGGGTTACTGTCCTAAGGGGAAGAGAGGATCAAGAGATGAGATGGAGGAGAGCGGGTAATATATGGGTAGAGCGTTGCGTGAGGAGAGACAAGACGGAGGTGACCCATCCAACGGCAGGTTGCAGATGGATAAGGATAAGGATAGGAACGTAGACGCGGAGAGCTTAGTACGTGCGTAGAAATAAGAATAGCCAAGAAACAACTAGGGGATGGAACCAGAGGCCGATTGGGCTAGGGGTGAGAAGGGTGTGTCTATGCTTAGAGGGGGGTATCACGAAAGGGGCCGTTTGGATGGTAGCTACAGAGACCCTATGCAGGAAGAAATGGATTGAAAAAGAAACAAAAAAAAGATAAAGCTAACGATATGGAGAGAGATAAATCATTCACAAGCTGACGGGCTGGCGAGGAGGTAAGCATAAAGGCAAGAAGGGACATTAGGATACGACGCAGAGGTAACAGCCGCAATTTTTCCTCTCTGGGACGAGAGCGTGCTAAGACAGAGGAGCACGGACAACAACGGTAGATACACGGGTGGTGGTAGTACGGCGGTAGCGTGGTAGCGTCGACGGGTAGGATAAGAGCAAAGAGCAGAGACAAGGGGTGGAAGACGGTTGGTATCATGAGATATATTTACAGGTGGTTGGATGGGGACGGGGCTACTGCGAGATAGGGCCAAGGGCGCTAGTGACAAACACTTATCGGCGAACAACGGCAAAGCAGACGTAACAATCAGAGGTTGAGAGGCAAGACAGAGCAAGACGAAAGGCTACGAAGTGGAGGGAGAGATAAGAAGACAGGGAACAGTGGGGATACAAGGTAGGCAAAGTGCAGCCGTGTCGATCTTGCAAATGGATGGGCAAGATGTGGTGACGATACGGCTGTAAGTGGACGAAGGAAGCAGTTGATGTATGCAGATGAAAACGGCGATGAAGAAAGCAGATGAAGGGAATAGAAGAAATGAGTAGTAGGAAGGAAACGTAAGGGATGGTAGGCAAGGGGTGCCGGTCAGGCAGTTACTTCATAAACAAATGGAAGGCAAGGAAGGACGCTTAGACGGTATATCAGACGGAGTAAATATAGAGGGCGAGACAATTACGAAGATGAGCTGGCGCTGTGTCGCTTATACGTACATGGTCAGTGCT
Source organism: Ophiostoma triangulosporum (assembly GCA_029298705.1). Classification (NCBI taxonomy): domain Eukaryota; kingdom Fungi; phylum Ascomycota; class Sordariomycetes; order Ophiostomatales; family Ophiostomataceae; genus Ophiostoma; species Ophiostoma triangulosporum. The sequence continues at coordinate 560,881 of JANSLO010000009.1, read as the reverse complement.
TCAGCTTCTGCTATTCAGGATCATTGCTACCCTTCGTTGGTAGCTGTCTCTGATCTGTCGTCTGTTTCTCCTTGCTTCCCATGTTCAGCTTGTCTCATTCCGGCTTTATTGGGGTCCGACTTACACATACGAGACAAGATGCGGTCAGACTGATTTAGAGCTCAGCAATACGAGGCTGTGCAACGCGGCAGTCAGCAAGAATGGTTGGCCAGGTAAGAGATCTTGCAAATACTTTGTACAGGTATGCTTAGACAGCAGCTCAAACAAATATGCGGTCTCTGTTGACCGCTCCGCCAAGTAAATCGCCGGACCATTTTGTCCTAAATCCTATATGTGGAAGGCCGTTGCTTTTCATACACAACAGAGGATCACAATAGCGCACAGACGATCACCTCTAGACTTGCCCGACGCACTCCAGAGGCAGAGAAACGCGCCTATGCATATACGTCTACAACGAGGCCATGCGTAACGTACTCGAGGAAGAAGCGAGTGCTGGCGTCGCGCTGTCGTGATGCTGCGATCTTGAATCCCAACCACGGCAATCCGGATAGAGAGCTTCTCGCAGCAAAGAAGCACTAGCCACCTAGCCGTCACTCAGGAAGAGTGCCGGTGGCTTTCGTCTAAAAACGCCATACCTTATATTGTACACATAATGTGTATATACTTGTGATGCGCACTGCAACTAGTGCATCTGATGTACCGCTACTGCTAGCCAAGGACGGCGCATGTAACGTTTCGTAGAATTTGTCTTAGCGCACGGCTTTCTGATTTCATTGGCCTGAGATAGATTATGTCCGACCGTATCCTGGTATTTATGATGGTATTAAGAGCCATCAAGTTGCTTCGATTTTGACAGAGTGTTAATGGAAGATGACTAATGTCTTGATAGCCTCGAACATGGTTGCATCGATAACAGACTAGACGTTGCAACAGTCATAAGTATCATATATACGTATGTATGTACAGCAGTCTGCCGTGCAAACCTGCCGTGCTCGACATGTCTCCATCTCCACTGGCCATCCAATGGAAATAGCACAGCTCACAAGACATACCCAAAGACCTAGCCAAAATAGTCTCGAGACAGTGTTACGTGACGCCGTGACGCCGTGACGCCAAACCACCACCTACCTGCATGGCTTACGTTTGAGTGCGTACTGCAGGCTGGCTGTCTGTTGTATCCGCATGCCCCGTATATTTACAGGGCATGCCTGCTTATCGCGTGCCTTTGTCGCTTGTATGCTTATCACATCTTACGGCGTAGTCGTCTATCTCGGGGCTGGATATGACAGAAAATGACAGACGGCGATAGACCCCACGAGGCCCCGTACTGGCAGCAACAGCAACAACCCAAGGCGCGCTCACGGCGGCAATTTGATGAGTAGCTTTTCCATGTGCAGACGAGGCAAGGAGGCAGCCCCTTATCTCACGTCCAATTTCGAGATGCGGCTGTTGGTCGTAGGCTGATAGCCTGATAGGTAGGCAGGCCGACTAAGCATATGTATTTATCGCCGCAAATTAAACGTAGCATCGCGGTCTTTGTGGAGAATGGACAAGGGACTTTTGGCCTTGCTGATCAACATAATTTGCTTATGCTTAGTACATATTCGTACGTTGGAAGGCAGCGAGGCTCTGCCTCGTGTATATGTATACGTACTCGCGGCTGTCCAAGTCGAGCACCGTTTCGTACTTTACTGCCAGTCTCCGCATTCTACATATAGTCAAGAGTGCGTGATCGTGCCGTCCGGGGATGACGCTATTTGTCCCGTCCCGATTTCCATTACCTAACAGACCGTCGGGGTGGTATCGCAATGCCCAGTGACCTGCGTCTTATTGGCAAAGCATCGACATGCTATCACGTAACGTCTTCAGCTTGCGTATAAATAGCAGGGCAATACTACTCTGTTTTCCATACTACGGAGTATATGCATGCTTGGTTTGGGATAGCAAGCTGGCACATCAAGTGATCAAATGCATGCGTAAGCATATGCTTAGGCAAGGGGGACTATACCAGGTATTGCTATTGCAGACACTATTATGTTTATTGGCTGCTGAAAGCATGCAATGCGACATCGCATGTCATCTCGGACAATATGCTCCTCCTTTTATTTCCCTTATCAGTTCAGCCTTCTGCTTGGCGGCACCGGAACGAGTCATCGCTTGACCAGAATAGAACTTCGAATTTAACCACGAACAAAACCAAAAAAACGCAACCAAAAATAGGACGCGGTGTCTAGGAACTTCGGCGGCCGAGCGGCTCAAAAGGGAACACGGCACTCACGGCGGCCATACCAACAAACAGCGCCGCGCACACATAGATCGGCACCGACGTGCCCGTGTCTGCCACCGTCGCGATCACAGCGCTCAAAATGCCCATCACGCGGTTGCACGCCACCGCGACACCGTTGCCCGTCGCACGGTGCGCACTCGGCAGCACCTCGGGCGTGTACGCGTAGAGCGTGCCGTAATAGATGTTGAGACAGAAGCCAATGGCACAGCTGAAGCCGACGTTCTGCGGCGCCGTGCGCACTGCCGTGTACGCAAAGAAGAACACGCACGTCACCAGCGCGCCAATCACCATGGTGTAGCGACGGCCCAGCCACGGGACCTCGCACAAGTACGCCGCCAGCACGGGGCCGAAGATGCCTGACACATTGACGAGCGCATAATTGCGCCACGTCTCGTACGTCGTCTCGTCAAAATCGGCGCCACGCGTCGCGAGGTACGCCGGCAGAAAGACGTAGAACAGCGGGTACGCGAGGCCGATGAGAGTCCACGACAGCCAGACCAGCAGCGTCGACACGGCGACGAGGCGCGATGAGAACAGCCCGCGCAAGTGGCCCCAGGTTGCGCCAAACGACACACGGCTCATCAGGCTGCTGCCCCCAGCCAGCGGGCCGCCATTCGCCGTCTTCACGGTACCGCACGCTGCGAGGCGCGCCACCGTCAGCGTGCATGGGCGGTTGTACTTGATGGCAAGCCCCTGCAGCGTCTCGACGAGCGCCGCATCCTCGCCCTGGCTGAGCTGGTACTTGGGCGTCTCCTTGAGCCGGATGACGGTGAGGCGCAGCAGCGACATAACAAACACGAGCGCGCCGCTTGTGAACATGACGTAGCGCCAGCCCATGTTGTTGGCGCGCGTGCACGTCGCGACATCGCTGCAGTTGAACCGCGCGGGCGCCAAAAAGCCCCAGGCGATAAAGCCGGCAATGGCCTGGCCGATACCCCACCACGCCGCCAGCAGCGTCAGCGCCCACTGCTTGTCGCCGGGCAGGTACTCGAGAAAGACAGTCGTGTCGAGCACCAGATTGCCGCCGCCGCCGAAACCGATGAGGGCGATGAAGACGCCAAGCGACGGCCACGAGGGCATGGCGCCAGCCAAGATGCAGGCCACAGAGCAGATCATGAGCGACACATTAAACGCAAAGCGACGGCCCACCATGTCGGCTGTCATGCCCCAGAACAGGGCGCCGACCAGCATGCCAACGTACGCCGCAATGGTCAGGCCCTTAGCGTAGCCGTGCGCGCCAAACTCGGTGTACGCCGACGTCGCGATGACGGACTGCAGCAGCAGGATCAGCGAGTCGACGGCATAGCCGAAGCCGTTGAGCACAAAGAGCTTCCAGTGGTATGGTGTCCAGCCCAGGTCGTTGATCGCCTGGCGGTTAGCTGCTGCAGGCGAGAGCAAGAGACGACGAGCCACGTACATTGTTCACGAGGTGCATCTTTGCCGTCAAGGCGGGATCGCCGTCGACTGCGCCGAGAATGTCGATGCCTTCACGCAGCGAGGAGCTGCTAGTGGACACGGCAGCCTCATCCTTCTTGTCGTCGTTATTGTACATGCCGCCCACGGCAGCAGTCTCGACATCCTCGTGCAGGGTAGTACCTGCAGATCCGGTGTGGGCCATGGTCGGTAATGTTGCAGCCGCAATGAGTTGTACTCCGTAAATTGTATGCCCGGGTGATACTGTATATGTTGTTTTTTGTTAAAGAGAATGCATTGACAGCGTATGGCCAGGTTGCCAAGTGTGGATGGCCAGGCGAGGCTGTAACGTCGGTGAAAATTCGTGTAGTAACCAGGAAGGAGTGATCCATGCACCCCGGGAAAAAAAGAGTGGACAGCCTGAAGAGAGGGTTGAGAATGGAAAGAGCAGGGGGGAGAAGTACAACGACTGGCAGGAGGGACTTGTTATGTATCTTTGTCATCCAAGCTGCTTGCCATGCCGTCATGGATGCATTGAATGTAAGCTTGGCATGTCGAGTAGTGTGAAAATCTGTGCGAGTTGCACTTGGTTCCAGAGCATCGAGAAGAGGAACGGCGAGGTAGGGTGTCTTAAGGTTATAGATAATAAAGAAGATAAGACTAAATAAAGGTTTACTTAGACATAGCATCATAGACGCAAGTACTGCGGAGGTCTGGGTGGCGAAAGAATACTGCAAAATTTTACTCGAGACGTCTCGGCATCACAAATAGCGATACCGTACGAGATATAATGTGATCCTAAAGATAATGATACTCTGAATAAGAACAAGATCTGATTGATAAAAAAGCGTTGGTCTTTGGTCTGCCGCGAAGTGATGATGGGTGCTTAGCAAGGCATGGCATGCACATCATACGAGAAAGATCTATTGGCTATTCTTTTCTTCGAAAGAACAATAAGCAGCAACTAAGACAGAGAGAACAACAGACAGCAGCATTGAATGACGTCACGGTCGCTGAAGATTAGATTAGCACTAGGAGATAAACTGATTGCATCATTTGCCATGACGTCTCTCAGATTAGCTAGTAGAGCGTTTATGTTATTCACAGCAAGGTGCATGAGAGAGTACTCGCTTGTAGAATTTGTACCGCTGATCATGCCCGATAAGCCCATATCCCATCTAAGCTCCTGTTGAATCAAACTGGCTTGATCTAATATTGCCGACTACTTACGACTCAAACGTGCGGCCGAAATCAACACGACACGATATCGAATGAATTCAGGCTGATGGCGCAACAGATGGCTCAATCACCCAATATCGATATTCATCGTATTGGCCAATCAAGGCGCCGTGGCATCATGACACCATCCCGGTAGGTCGGCCAGATCCTGTGGCGGAGCCCCACGTTGCGAGGTGAGTGCATCACCAGATCCGGGCCTCCACTTCCAGTAATCTAACAGTTCCTCAGAAAGCGTTCCTTCGAGTAGCTCCACGATGTGCTTTCCGATGATTGGGAGAAGCTTGAATGAATGTCTTGAAGTGTTAGCTGTGGTGTGTATCTCTTTGCATTGAACGTAAGCAAATCTTCCATGTACATACCCACTGTCTCCTGTAGCAAGGAAGAAGTTCTTCCACTCAGGGTGCTCGCAAATCAAAAGAGATGCGTTCGCCGTATCAGTACACCAGCACATTGTCTTGTTGAAGAGCGGCTTGTCATTAAAGTTTGGCAGAAACGTATCAATGGCACGGCGGATTGTGACATCCGACTGGTCCGGGTACGTGTCTGTGGGATGCTGTGCGTGGGAACGAGGAACGGAGATGGATTTCGGCGATGTGGCGCCGTAGGGTTGGTGCTGCTGGAAATGCGAAAACCCAGGAAACTCGTCACAGACCTTGATCACGCCGTGTCTAGCCGGTTAGCAATGTTTACGGGAAACAGAATTACGACCCAGTAACCTACTCGTTTGGCTCAAAGAAGAAGCCAAAATCCTCGTTGTAGACAACAGGAATGTTCTTGTATGCCGCTGCTTCAGTCTCTGTCAGCTGAATATGGGCATACACCCAGGCCTGTTCAAGTCAGTTAAATGTACCTCAACAAGCATGAGTCTTGCGCCAGTATAACTTGCCTTTGAGCAGCACTGTTCCTTGAGGTCTACCAGTGTTGGAGACCAAGCTCCCGCTGCCAAGACCACTTTATCGGCATGGTATTGCGTGCCGTCCACCGTCTCTACTCCGATACAAGTGCTTCCGTCCTCGGTAAAAAGTGGCTTCTTAAACGAACCAGCACTGTGTCCTGTCAGCATCGCGCATTTTTATCCAAGACAGTATGTCGGCCACTTACCCGCCAAAGCCAAACTTGACGCCACTCGCTTTGAGAAACAGGCCGATAGCATTGATTGCTTTTCCTGCAGCCAGCCATCCACCATCTTCACTGTAAATTGCTTGCCAGCCCTTTGATATGTGTTAGCAAGCTTGGAAGGAAACAAGTTGATTCTCGAGGCACATACTTTGATTTTGTCGGCATGTAACTGCGGCACCTTGGCCAGAATCTTTTCCTCGGTGTCAAGCCACTCATGGGTCTTCTCGAGGCCAATGCCCGCATCCAGTAAAACCCGATACTCTTCCCGCAAAGCAGCAAGAGCCTCCTCAGACACAGCACAGTCCATCTAACATGTCAGTACCCGAGTCGATCACATACTAAAAACACAGGCTTGACAAAGTTCATACCCGTCCAGTGTTGTGAAAGTACGGCTTGAACAGCTCATCGTTTTTCCACATGTCGCGGGCCTCGAGGCTCAACTGAATGTCGCAGTGCTTTCGAAGACGAATCCCCATGATCTTGTTCAGGTCATTTCCAGCAGACTGCGCTGACGGTATTTCAAAGGTGTCGAGCACCGTGATGTTCTCTGGCGTGTAGCCAGTGCGGACGAGGTGCAGGGCAGTGGAAGCACCAAACGTGCCGCCACCGCCTACGACGATGACCTTGGTTGTCGAGCGCGAGGATGCCATCTTGACAGACGTTTCTATGATGCTATTGCAATATGCACCAATTCATACGAGTGGCGGCGGAAGTCGTTCATATACGACGGACCACTTCCGATCTCCATTTTATCTACTTCCCGAATCCATTGCGGTCTTATCGTCCTCCAGCGCTAAAGGGAGCACATTTCCATTGTTTCTTTACGTTATCTGTATGACCAACGGGGTAATTGTACCTTATCTTGTCCGGTCCTACTCCGTACTCCGAATCTGACGATCCATTGAGCAATCGTACGGCTTCTTGTCGAGCGCACTTTTCTGCCTCGCATCCCAGTGAGAGTGGGTGTTGCCGAAGCTACCCTCTGCTCGGAACAACAAGCGCCTGCAGTGCCGCTGACTGATCTAGGTGTAGCCAAGCATAGTAAAAGCTAAGAGACCCTTTGCTTACTACGATTTGCTTGGCACGCATCATGTTTGCCAGATTTAGCATGGTACAACAAGGCTGAGGCTTGTATGTTGTCATTGTCTGGAATTGGCTTCCAGTCTTGTCTTGTAGATTCACTGTCGGCACCATCTTACTTGGCCGAGCTTTGCATTTCTTTTTTCTTTACGGTGTATGGGCATCTGAATACATTATTGGCTTACTTCTGTGCTTTCTGGTAGAGTTTTTGAGATCATACCCAACCTGCCTTGATCTTTTCTACCGCCTCTGATTCTCCCACCACACCAGCAAGCATCAAGATCAAACAGTGGCTCTTTATAAATCTCTACACTACGGCCGCCGCCCGCCTCTTCCTTGCTCTGGAATCCATGCTCACACGCGTCCACTACCATTGCTCGCACCGCTAGTGCTAACACCACCCAGAGCGATAGTGTCGACTCCGAGGGCAATTAACTGACCCGTCAAGTTGTAATCAGAAAACTGATTAGGTTGCGCTTGAGTATCACAGCCTCGTTGTCCCAATCAAGGGTTAGGCCCGGCATCCATGCCCCGAAGATCGCCCCCATGCCAAACGGAAGTACCCGGTGACTTATCACTCGAATTCATATGCAAAAAAATCAGAGATAAGATGTAGAGAACATCGACCAGCAAAAAGTTGGGGTCTGTCCGTGGATCGAACACGGGACCTCTCGCAAGTTATCGATGCCGTTGCCAGCATCTAATACTCAGGGTGTACCCTAAGCGAGAATCATACCACTAGACCAACAGACCTTGGCGGATGAAATGGCGCCAGGTAGTAGAAGATATATGCCGCGATACATCGTGGGTTTTTTTGTGGGACACCCCCTCAAAACTCAATCTAAGTGGCTGCGAGGCCACTCTGTGTACTGCCACGTACACCATACATATACATGTACATAGCACACCACCGAGTAAAGACTCTGGAATACAATCTTCATCTTCTTCCATACCCTCGCTCCGCCCCCTACTATCACAACTTTCGTCACCCTGACAAACCCCTTGCGGCGCGCGTACGACGCACTGAACCGCGACATCATAGTGCGTCAAAGCCTCGTCAACTACCTGATCCTCCCATACGCGGAGGACCTCGCAACGAAGTGCGCAAACTTTAGGACGATGACACCACCCTGAGGATCATTGGTGCCGTGCTCGGCACCTCTACCACTCCCCCGGCCACCGTCGCCACGACAGCGAACGCGACTACGCCACGCCACAAGAACCACCCTATTGCAGTGACGACGCCTGCAACTGCCCCTACACCGGCCGCTGCTCCGTTGCCGGCAGCCAAGCAAACAATGGCAGAAGTTGTCCGCAACACGGAGCCCCAAAAGAGCCAGGCTGCACCCAATTCCGCGACGACACGGCAGGCCGCACGCAAGATGTCGGCGCCGCCGACGCAGCGGACGAAAGCTTACAAAGAGGGTGAGTGGACTCAAGCTGCCGAGCAACTAAAACAACATAAAGAACAGGAAGGCCGCCGGCAAAAAACGACACAAGCCCACTGTGACCTCGCGGTACACAATTGGCCACCACTGCCTCTTTCGTAAGGCCGAGTGCCGACCACCCGAAGAAATTCTGTGACAACTTCCTGACTCAGACTGGCATGCACTGGTGGCGTCAAGGCCACCACACCACTACGGGCTTTTCACTGATACCCCGGGGCGAAGCCAAACACCGTACGATCCTGCTGCAGCAGGTCGAAGCCATCAGGCCTACTTCGACAACAATCGACTCCAGCGCGGTGTGCGACACTTTCGTGGTGGGCCCCGTGGAGTAGGCCTTGATGGCCTCGGCCTGCTGCAGCTGCAGCAGGGTCGTGCGGTGTTTGTCGTCTCCTCGGGGCATCAGAGAAAACCCCGTGTTGGTGGGCTTGGCGCCGAACAGTGCCTCCTTGATCTCCTTGTTCAACTGCCACAGGTCTGTCTGGACCAGGAAACTGTCCCTGCATTTCTTCGGATGGTCGGCACTCGGCCTCACGAAGAGTCGGTGGTCGACCCGTTCGGGGCCGATCGTGTACCGCGAAGTAACGATGGGCTGAGCCGCGTCGTGCTTGCCGGCGGCCTTTTTCTTGTCGCTCGGCTTTTTACGAGCGACTTGGGCCCACTCACCCTCCTTGCGGGATGTTGTGGGCTGCGTCGGCGGCGCCGCTGGCTTTGGTGTGGCCTGCGATCTCGCGGCCTGGAAGAAGACTCTCGCGGCCTTGGGTGCAGTCTTCTTCCAGGCCGCGAGATCGCAGGCCATACCAAAGCCAGCGGCGCCGCCGCAATGCGAGCAGCATCTGCCGTTGTCGTTTTGGCTGCCGGTGGCGACGCAGCGGGCGTCGTCGCAGCGGCAGACGGGCGCGCTGTTGTCGCGTTCGTTGTCGCGTTCGTTGTCGTGGCCACGGTGGCCGAGGGGGTGGTCGAGGTGCCGAGCACGGCGTCGATGATTCTGAGGGTGGTCTTGGCCAGGGCGATGAGGTCGCCGTCGGCCTGGGTGTTCGCGCACTTCGCAGCAAACTCCTCCGCGTATGGGAGGATTAGCTCGTGGACTAATAGGCGCTGACGCGCTAAGATGTCGCGATTGATCGCGTCGTACGCGCGCCGCACAGGATGCGTCATGGTGACACTGACTTGGTGCTGCAGTGTAGCAGCTGATGTAATTGATGCTTGATTAAGTGATTCGATTCGAAGAATGTTTTTTGGAACTCCTTGCCCAGGTGCTTTCGTGGCTGCATGTTCTTTTTTTTTTCTTTTTTTTCTCTTCGTTCACTCTCTATATACTCTTCTAACTTTGATTTCTCCGTCGTCACACAAGGTCTGTTGGTCTAGTGGTATGATTCTCGCTTAGGGTACACCCTGAGTTTTCAAGCTTGCGAGAGGTCCCGTGTTCGATCCACGGACAGACCCCAATTTTTGCTGCCAGCGACAGATGTGGGCGTGTTTTTTTTTTATTTTTTTTTTTCGTTCGCTCTCTTACTTCTATTCTTCTAATTTTTTACTACTACTATGTTGGCTGGTTTAATATTTTTTACTGCTACTATATTGGCTGGTTTAATTAGGAACTACTTGCTCTTATTGAGTTTTCTTTAATTAATCTGTTTCTTCTCTCACTTTCGGCCGATTACTCTGCTTTGATGTTTTATTTTGGGTCGTGCAGTAGGACAGGTACTAAAGTGCTGTAGGACAGGTACTGTCCCCACTATTTTGGAAAAGATACAAAGGGTACTTGACGTTATCCTGGTAGCACCGTCTAAACGCGTTCTTGAATACAGATAAGCAAACAAACCGATATCACGTGACGTATTTACATAACCTCAAACCAGTAGACATCTGTGACGCTTGAGTACGACTCTGATGCAGAGGAGAGTCGTTTCTATTTTGGCAAGACCGCCAGGTACGACTGATCAATCGGTCACTAGTCGTAGTTAAGCAGATTATGTAATAGAGCAATTGTGATATGATGGCTGTATGTTACTGGAAGCTAATGATTGAGTGCTCAAGTAGACATCTGTGCCGGTATCACCGCTTACTCCGAGTCGTCAATGACAATGCAACTACCCGCAGTACCCGCAGGCTACGTGACCACCGGGAACCCCTTCCATAGCTGCAGAATGCTCCTGAACGCTTCTTGCTGTCGAGCTCGTCTCGAGTCACGTGATATTGATCTGTGAGTACGCATAGTGCATCTGTATGTAGTTGACGCTGCAAGCACCGCTAGAGCGCCTGAAGGTACCGTTTGTATCTTTTTCAAAATAGTGGAGACAGTACCTGTCCTACAGCACTTTAGTACCTGTCCTACTGTACGACCCTTTATTTTCTGCTTATCTTTTTACATCTCAAGTTCCATGTTCGGTCAAAGACTCTGCATATAGGTGTATATCAAAACGTGACTATGAACATAGGCACCAAGGCTAAGTAAGAACACTGATACCCATCCGCCGGGTAAACTTGTTGTTGAACATGCCCGTCGAGTTCAGCTGCCGGTAGACGGCATACCATGACTCAAAGTCTGGATACCACGACCGGATGTCATCTTCAGTGATAAAGTCCATGTCCAGGCCCCAGTGGATTCGAGGCGAGTCATATCGGTCGGTGCACATCTTCTCCTTGATTGCCTGAGCTAGCTTCAGGCCCGACTCGACACCGACCAGCATGTCGAGCTCAATGGCGCAGGTCAGGCGGCCCGCCTCGGGAGCCAAAAAGGCGTTGGATGCCGCCGTGAAGCGGATACCCAGTGGCCCGGCCATGTAGTACTCGTGGTCCTCCGCCTCGTCATTGAACACGTCCAGCAGCTTGTCGATTATGGGCACGCACTGGCTGGCATCGCAGTGCAGCTCCATTGCCATGCCTTTGATCTCGTTGGCTGGGCCCAAGTTCAGCACGCGGAAACTCTTGTCCGTGTACGGCCCGCTCTCCACCAGCGAGTTGATGGCCCGGTTCACGGCAATGGGCGTAATGAGCGGGAAGCGGTTGAGCACTCCAATCATGCGTGGGATCGAGTGAATACCAAACTGCTCCAGCAATGTGCTCAGCCAGTCCTTGCGTGCTCCCGACGGCTTGGTGTCATGCGTGACGTGGTTGCGCTCAACGCGAACACACGAGTTTTGCGACCAGCGCGTGTACGGGTTCAGCACCAGCTCAAAGTGGTCGGCACCGGCCACGGCGGGAGCAACTGGCGCCCAGAGCTCGGGCAGCAGCTGCTTGCGCACTTCGTCCCACCTAGTGGCCGACCGCAGCTCCTGGATGTTGAACGCCTCGGTCACTTCGATCACGTAGCTGTAGATCACACCCACACAGCCCATGGCCACAAGAGCCGTGCGGAACCAGGCGTCGTCCTGCTTCAGGACAATGGGAAGGCCATCGACCTTTTGCGGGAACGATGCTGCTTCGCTCAGCGGACCCTTGCCGACTTTGGTCGACGCCGGCTCGATTTGGTAGACGGTTGCATCCTCTGACACAAGAACAATGGCACGCACAAACGAGGCCAAGGGGCCAAATGCAATGCCAGACCCATGGGTGCCCGTGGACATGACGCCGGCCAAGGTCTGGCCATCAAATGCGCCCATGTTGATGAGAGCGAGGCCGCGGTTGTCCAACTCTGCATTCAGCTCCCGGACAGTGACGCCGGACTGCACACGCGCGAGCTTGCGGCTACGGTTGACTGTCCGGGGCGCCTCGTCGGGCAGGTCATCGTCAATGCCGATGAGGAGGTCCGCCGACGTGGACGCATTGCGCTTTCTGTGATTGCTTGCCAGTGGCTCGGTAGGTTGGGAAGGCTTGGTGAAACCGACGATACCGTCTTCGCCGTTGTCCATCATGGCCACGCGCTTCAAGAGCGTCATGTCAACTAGCACGGCGTTGGTTGAGTAGGTAATGTCCGAGAAGGAGTGGCCAGACCCGATGGCACGCACTCGCTGGCGCAGGCTGTGGGCATCAGCTACAATGGCAACAAGCTGCTGAAGAGACTCGGGCTTGACAATGACGAGCGGCGAGCTCGGTTGCATGCCCACGCAGTTGACCTAGACTGGGTTATCGGCATTTTGTCGAGCGCCATCGGCATTCCCGGCACCGTTCTTGACTTCGGAGCTGCCCACAAGGTGGCCGTGTGACGCTTGCAGAGCCAGCCGGACTGACTCCCGGGCATGGTCGCAGCGCTTTTTCGAGTCCCGGCCACGACGACGGGGCTCAATACCGGGCCTGCGGACTACATTGTAGATGCTGTCGTGCACGCTGTCCGGGTTCTCGGCGAATACCCTGTCGATACGCCGCAGAGTCTGTTCATTGGGTGGTTTTCCACGAGCCTGACGCAGCTTCCGCTCGATAGACTTTTGCTCGACAGAAAGATGGGCGCCCATAATGAGAGGGTAGAGTGGAAGTAGGTAGCTAGGATATGTTGATAGGGATGATGCTTAGGAGGAGGGATTGAGGATATAGGGAAATGCAATTTGAGTTGTTATTGGAGAAGTTGTTTACGCAAAGAAGGCGAGGGAGGAATAGCTGTAGAAGATCAGGCGATGTTCCGACATACCTTCTACTTTGAGATGTCTTTTGATGATGCTTGATTACATAATGCATGGACTAACATGGACTGAATCAGACTTGTGATCTCTGGAATGAAGAGCCGGGGTAGCATAGGAATGCTTTCCCCAGTCATCGATGTCTCATTTGACGCGCTGGATTGGCTTTCACGTTGGAGACACAGGGCTGTAAGATACGTCGTAGATGCGTGGTACTATGGTATTACAGAGTACAGCTGCGACATTATTTTGCTGCCCCGAGTTAACGGCGACGAGTTAAAACTCGTTTCTCGGCATGCCAAGACTAATAGACTCAGCCCAGCTATGTCGTAAGGTAAACCGCATAGTTCGTATTCTACCCAGAGAATCCAGAGACTCCACGACTGAGGCTGGTCTAAGCCCTGTGCTGTCGTATGTCTCGCCTGCAGGCCAACCGCACTGGAGAAAGAATAGACGTTGATATACTGTCCATAGAACATTCTATTATACATATATATGTTCTATATGTATGCTTAGAATGTCGAGATTGACAATACGGATGGTAGTCGTCAGTATCAGCTGCGCCCTTTGAAGATGCTGCGTTAAACGCGCGCGGCCTTGCTCCAGACTAGCACTTATTTATCCTGTAAGACGCTATAAATACCAAGCTAGCACTTAATCACCACTGTAAGTCGCTATAAGTCACTATAAGTCGCTATGACACTATGAACTGACTCCCTGCGCATCGCGACTGCATAAACATCACGAACGGCAGCTCTTCTGCCTTGCAGATTTGCCTTTCAATACGACCTGTCTCCATTAAAGATACGACTCAAAACAACCACACGTTACAACCCCAAGCTGCCGGCACTGCACACACAAGCGCGTGATAGCATTCTGCTGCCATTGGCCGTCTCGCTGTCCGTTTCGGGCCTCGTCCCTTTTTCGCGTCCCATTCTCTTATCATTTCTGCTTTTTGCTCTGGACCGGCCGATTACTCAGAGCTGGTCTATTCGATCAATACCGAACGGCCTTATTCTTTCTTCTAGTCCTTTTCTAGTTCTTGATCCTCTTCGCCTCTTGCCCCGCCATGTTTTCGCGTTTCCACCATCGACGAGGGCATTCGACCCCGACGTCCCCCGTGCCGCCTGCAACCGACAGTTTGGCCTCATGGGAGCCAGCTGCTGTTCATCAGAAGCACGCCATTGTCACACAACGACCCGTCTCGAGCAATAATAGCGCCTCTACTATGGCTGCATCGTCTTCGACTACTATCAACGATAATGCTGTCTCTAAGCCATCCACGACACCTGCGTCATTCACCGCCGCCGGCCCGTTATCCTCCAACCCCCCTTTCCCCGGCGCCGAGATCAAAGGCAACACGAAACCCACCGATACTTTTCAGCTGCAACCCTCGTACTCTGCCCCATCTTCGTCCCTTGATGTGCGACGCCCTCCCTCGAGAAAGATGACCTCCCCACTGCCGACACACGATTCTCCGCAGGCACAGTCAAATGAGCCGACCTTTATTGGCGGTCTGGCTCTGGCCAACCTGCGGCGCTCCGTGCCGCATGATCTATCCACAGCAGCGGCTGCTGCAGCAGCAACGGCTGCAACTGGGACAAAACGGCCAACAAGCTTGATATACTCGACATCGACAACTTCTCCCGCATTACCGACAACTTCAACACCATCGACATACAGCACTTTTGAGCGGCGCATGTCTCGACAAAAGGCACCTCCGCCGCCAATCAACACAGGCCTGACGACACGGCAATACGTGTCACCGACCAATGGCGGCTCCCAAACCAAGGGTAGACCGTCCATCAGCAAGTCCGCCACATCGTTCATCACGCCTACCGACCTCCAGTCTTCAGCGGCGGCAGCAGCGGCAGCAGCAGCATCGGCAGTCAATGCTGCCAATGCGCGGACCAAGAAGAGCAGGCCCTTCTTGAAGAACCCCGTGTCCTCGCTCCTCGGCCGGCGGAAGACGACTGCAAGCACGCCAGAGCCGTCTGCAAAGGCCGCCTCAAGTACCGACAACGATGGCCCCGTGTATGTGCCGTTCCGCGGTACGCGGGTACACGACTTCAGCGCTCCTCGGCAACCCCGGGTCGTCACAAATGAACCGCCTGTATCCACGTCCACAGCAGCAGCAGCGGCAGCAGCGGCTGTCGCCAACTCCACCGGTCTCGCCAAGGCGACAGTCGCCCCAATGCGACAGCCTCCCGTGCCATCTCCGGTCACATCTGTGCGCCCTCGGTCATCAGATGCCTCTGACGGGGCCTCGCATGTTCCCCAAACCGGGCCCATCGACATTGGTTCCGCAACTTTGTCTCAGGCTGTACCGCAGACAACGCCATCCTCATACCCGACCAGCACAAGCATGAATCAGTCGGTTACACCAGACCCCAATGCAGCACAGAGCTGCGTGACTCCTTTGCCGAAAACCTCCACGGCGGATCCGCGTGGGGCACCCGTGCGTATACTGTCACAAGGAGCACTCCAGACCCTGCAGGAGAATGACACAATCTCGTTTTCTGAGCAGGTGGCGTCAGAGAAGCTCCCCATGGAGTGTCCCATTGACGCAGCCGATGAAGGTGTCGGCCGAGATGCCGGTCCAGCCCCATCACAACCGTTTCCCACATGGGCGCCCTCGGCCTCGACGCGCCCACGGGGCGCTTCGATCGACGTCTCATCAATCCTCAAGCCATCGTCGTCCACCGTGACGATGCGGTCACGCAATGTTTCCATATCTGAAATGTCTCCGAACTCAAACGCAGGTGGCCAGCCGTCCACGTCAGCCACGACGCCCGGATCGGTTGTATGCGCCCAACCCAGGCACATGAAGAGCACCTCATCACGCTTCAGCTTTATGGTCGGATCCAGCGAGGAAATGGTGTTGGAGGAGCGCCATCGTCAAAAGCAAGCCGAGAAGGAGACCAATACCCCTAAGCGTGATTTCCGCTACTACGACTCGGACGATGATGATCTCGACTACGAAGCTATGCTGGACGAAGATGACGATTACGAAGAACGGATTCCTGGCGTGAACGCAGACTTTGAGGAGGACGCGTATCATTTGTACGACGATACACCTCACGTCGGCCTGGGTCACCAAGATTTCTTGGCTGCCGATGGCGGCGCATACGAGAGCAAGCTCAATGATACTACTACGGATTGCGACGACAAGCCAACGGTGGGCATTGTGATCGAAGACGACGACCCGGAAGGCATCGACCCCAACAACGACCAGGAGAACTTTGCTGGCTTTGTCTTCCAGAGGTCCAACCCGGCATCCTCTCTCGTCAGTCCCATCAGTGCCGGAATAGTTGGGACGCCGCGCGATGCTACTGGCCATGCGATCGGATTTGCCATGACCAAGGATACGACGCCCGATCTCAACCCGCCGTCGACCAAGTCGCTATCGCCAATGAACCCCGGCCTGCTCAATGTGGCGATGGAGAACCACCAAAGGTCGGTATGGTCAGGAGGAGATGGCAATGCAGGGGGCCTCGGGATCCAGCACATGGCGTCCCAGGCATGCGCTGGCATCGAAGTCTATGACGATGACTACAGCGCCACGGAGAATCTGAACGACTATGAAGCCGAGTCTGATTACGACGAGCCGACTGTTACTGTCCAGCATGTCTCAGACCCGTTCCAACAGTATGCGCAGCAACAGGAGCCGGTTGAGCAGCCTGTCCATGCTCCTGCTCCTGCTCCTGGAGCTGCATCATTGCAGCAAGAGCACATGCAGACCCGAGGCGATGACTTGTATTTTGACCAAGGTCTCGCCGATGAGCTAGATTTTGGCGCACCGGACCCTTCTGCCCCATTCGATGAAAACCTGTTTGATCTTCCAGACACAGACCAGTATGGCCGGCCTCTCCCTGGCGTATTTGCAGCAGCGCAGGCTGCGCAGGCGGCCCAGCGCGATGCCATGGCCGCTGCTGTCGTGGCAGCAGCAAGTGGCACTACGCGCGAGCCGGAGGTGCCCTCATCTGGGATGTTTGAGCTGTCGCAAATTACAGAGGATCCGACCGCGCATACATCCACGAGCATCTCCCAGTTTGCTCAGACGCGCAATGACACAGACTCTCAGACATCGTTCCGCCCCCAGTTGGCGCCAATCATGACAGATGCCGAGCGTGTTGCTGCATACCAGGCCGCGCTGTCCGAGGCTGCATTCAAGGCTGCCGCCCAGGGAAAGTTTCGTCGAGACCCAGAGCCGGCCGCATCCGACTTCATGAGCGGCGGCGCTTCTCCACCTGCTGCTGCATCGCCCACGGTCAATGAGCAGAACGTCTTACTTGAGACGGCGGTTGGCCTGGGACTCAGCTTTGGCGCTGGGGAGAGCGCCCTCAAGGCATCTGCACCGCCGCCGATACCGGTTCCGGTTCGTAGCACCACCGGTGAGCAGCCGGCGGATGGCGCTTCCCAATCCCACCTGGCCTATGCCTTTACTAGCCAGAATGGCTCGGACTACGAGCAAAGTTTCAAAGATGATGATTACTTGGAGGACATGGATGACTACGATTTTGACGATGATATCATTGCGGCAGCGAACGCGGAAGCCCTTGCCAACGATATGGACGGGTTCTATGGCCAAGAGTTCAACTTTTTTGCGGCACCTGCCAATCCAGGACCGGCGGCAAAGGACGTTCCTCAATACGCACATGGCGGCTACTTTATTCCCCAAGGCGTTGGACGAAGCGTTCCGGGCCGGGTTGTGTCGCGCGAGCCCAACCTTACGCCCATCACGGAGCGGTCCGAGTACTCCAACCGGAACAGCGTGATGTCTCTTGCCGTGCCGCCATATGGAAGCAGCGCCGAGCTTCGGTCACCTGGTCTGGCCCAGCTTGCGATGCTGGCCGACGATAACGATATGAGTATCTCGGCTTTGCTGCGCTTGCGAAACAGGACGTTTGGTGGCAGCCAGACCAGCTCGCGCGAGGGCAGCCCGATGCTTGTTCCGCCTGGCGGCATGTCCATGCCCAGCTCGGCCCCGGCATCGGCTCCTCCATCGGCTCTGGGATTCGACCGCGACCGTGGCGACCGCGACAGCGCCTCGTCACCTTACGACCAGCGACTCACACCGGCGCAGTTGCAGCTGCTGCAGAAGCAATATGCACTGCCGCCGTCGCACTACCAGCATCACCAACGGATGAACTCGGGGGCCAGCCAGCTGTCACGCGGTGCCGGCAGCAGCGATTACAACAACTCCGAGGGCGGTAGCGAGTGTGCGAGTCCTACGTTGACCAACCTGCAAGCGATCTCGAGCCTCGCAGAAGCCATTCCGCCCGTGCCGCCGCTACCGCAGTCGCTGCCCCTGTCGCCGCTTCCCGCGGGCGTGGTCAGCAGTGTGACGAGCAGATGTACACCAGTGCTGGAAGAAGACGGTGAGGGTGTGGCGGCCGGCGGTTTGCGCGAGCCATCGTCGACGGCAGCGGATCTCGCTCTGGCGCGTGCGCCCAGCGGCCGCAGTTCAGCGTCGGGATCGGTCTTGTGGGCGCGCAGCCCTGTGACGGGCAGTCTGAATGCGAAGCACCACCGACACAGCAACAGCAATGGCGAGCAGCAGATTTTGGATCTCCAGCACCAGCTCCAGCTCAAGGAGCGCGAGAACGAGCGGATCCAGCGGGAAAACGACAAGATGCAGCTCAAAATTCTTGCGCTGGAGCAGAAAAAGAGCGGCTTGGAGCAGCCGGACCTGGCGTCTCCCAAGTCTCCCATGTCTCCCAGGTCGCCCATGTCTCCCACTCGCCCCATGGGCAGAGTCCATCGGCGCAAGGGCTCGGCCGAAAGCGTGTCGTATGTCATGGCCGGGTCCGATGATGCGGGCCAGAGCCAGTGGATGGTCGAGCACCGGCGCACGGGCGAGGCCGGCGAGGTTGAGATTTTGAAGCGCGAATATGTCGACCGTATATGATGGCTGTGCCGACGGTAGAGCGTGAACGCGTTTTGGAAACCAAAAGTACCAGCTTGCACCCTTGATTTACAACAGCCTACACCGACGATAGAAGAAGGAGGAAAGCAAAGCAGCGCGCAGACTCTCTCCTTTTGTTTTGATTTTGGATGATACCATTTGGATACCTTTAGCACTTGATATTTTTTGGTTATTTGATAATACTATTTTATTCTCTAGACTTACGTAACGCTGAGCCGCACTGCCAACAGTCCGTCGTCTTATGTAAGAGTATGGCAAGTACCTGTCATTAGATAAGCAACAAGCACGTATTGTGCCGGACTTCATGATGCCCATCTTCGAGACACTCGCAGTGAATCTAGAAATAAGCTACACATTACTGTCAGTGCAGCCTCCAGTCGCTCGTGTCTAACGGGACGCTGATACAAGGTACTTTCGTCTAGCAAGTCCTAGACCAAAAATTCTCTCTACGCGAGCCATTTCTTCGTGATGTCTCAACACTTGATCATGAGCACTGTTTACATGCGGCATCATCAGATAGCAATATGAATCTGACCATCAGAAAGCCAATGACATCTTTCCAAGAGATAAGAAAAACAGTAGTGTGCAGCTCGAGAGCTGCATTTTCATTTGTGAGAATACGAGCAGAACGAAGGCGTCAGACATCCAAGCCATGGCTGCCGACTTCGTATAGGAACTATCACATGTCGTCAGCAGAATGCAGCTGAGACCGCGGTCTGGACTATGCATGTGGTCATACGGTGTCTGTAGTGAGGTGCCCTTGGCTGCATAAGCCTCGGATTTCGGCGTGCGTGTGTGTGGCAACTGGGCATGGCCCTCGTCTGATTTCCGCAAGTTGATTATATCTTCAGTCTGGCACAGAGAGCAGGCAATAGATAATGGGACGTGTGGTGCGCACCTTGCTGAGCGAATGCACAGTTTAAAATTCTCCACCAGTACATAGAGTACATGTCAAGCCGCGCTGGTGTGCTAATGAAGCCTAGCACCATCTTCGCGCGCTGTAAAAACAGGTGTGAGCAAAACAGATCCAAGCAAATCCATATCACGTGAATTAAATACATGTAGTCAAACAAGACAATTGTGACGCTTGGGTACGACACTGTATGTAGGGCAAGGTCGGTTTTTGTTGACAGGGCCGTGAGGGTGCAACTGATAAATCGGTCACTAGCCGTGGTGCAGCAGGCTTGGACATATAACACGGTGACTGTATGTTGTTGATAGCATCATAGCTAATGAGTGGGAGCTATCACCACCACCGGCTCAAATTAAGTCGCCAATGACAATGCAGTCGCTCACAGTACCCCCTGGCTGTATGACCACTGGAACTCCTTCCATAGCTGTAAAACCTCCTGAACACGCATCTTGCTGTCGAGCTGGTCTCAGTGCAGGTGATATCGATTTGTGAGTACATACTCCGTACAATAGTGCGTATGCTTACACCTGTATTCAGTAAAGCGATAGGGTAAAGTTAGGCTCCATCAGCACACCAGCGCGGCTTGGCATGTACTCTATGTACTGGTGGGGAATTTTAAACTGTGCATTCGCTCAGCAAGGTGCGCACCACACGTCCCTAGATAATTGCAGTATTACCCGAGAGCAAGCTCATCGCTTCTCTGATTCGTTCAAGCCATGAGCCTTTTGCGCTGGGTCGGTTGCAGTGCATCGTCAGATGATGCCCATGCTGTGGCATGCGGTGCACATTTGGTCTGACAAGCATGGTGAGCAGCCAGCGACTAGGTCAGAGACACGGGCGACAGCCAGTCGTTATTGGACTGCAATATATCAGGAAGATGACTGCATACGTTAGTGCCAGTAAGGTGGCACATGTCTGACATTGCCTCTCGGCGCGAGTATAATTGTGCCGATATACATGCATAAAATAAAATATTACATCCCGCCGACTGCTTCCAGCCTATAGGCGTTTACTGTTTGCCCGATAGCAACCGTGTTTCCTGGCGGAATGTGCAAGTATGCTTAGAGGCTGCTGCCCAGAAAGACTCGGACTGCTGATATTGGCGGGCATATGCATGCCTTGTCATTTATGATGAGCACGCCACGGGCTGTGTCGCCTGTCGCACGCGCTTTGGCGACCCCCTCCATTGGACCAGACATTGACGTGGCAAGCCATACATATAGTAAAATACTCTGTGACTCTCGGGAGTAACCAGGAGAGCCTGAAGTAGCCTTAGCGGTGCGTCGAGAAAGGCGCCCAAGATCCAGCTCAGTTAGAAAGATAGCTAATATTTGACGCAGTGATTTATCCCAACAGGTGTCCGCAGAACTAAGCAACGCCGAGTTGCAGTTTTCTTAGAGATAGATAGTTGTTACCCCCCATGATCGTTCATATTTTCGTCATCTCCCATCCCATATGTAATTCCCTCCCTAGATCATCATCCGTCATCCACCACAGGTTAACCCCCCTCAACACCATGGGCATAGAAACAGCAAAATGAGTTTCGGCTACAGTGTTGGCGACATTTTGGCAGGCATTCAACTTATAAGAAAGCTATGCAGTGACTTTGCCAATGCGCCGAAAGAGTTCAAAAGCATCACAGACGAGTTAGTAGCCCCGGGACCATGTATGCATGCACTGCTAATAGTTGGTACAGACTTCGCAACTTTGGCACACTTATGGCTGATGTTGAAACTTACCTGGAAAACGCATCGGAACCACAGACGGAATCCTTAAAATATATTATCGAAACCTGCGACAGTGTTCATAAGGATCTGGCCAAGCTACGAGACAAGTATAGCGAACTCGGAGCTGCTGCTGAAGACGGCACAGCCAATACACCTGCAACGGCTCGTAGAAAACGCCAAAAAGTGCAAAGGATCTGGAAGAGAATCAAATGGGATCCCAGCGAAGTCACCGCTCTCCGACAGCGTCTGATTTCGAATACCACCAACCTCCAAGCCTACCTCGACACTGATACAAGGTATGCGAGAGTCAAATCACATTTGAGATGTCAACATACTTATAGAGTCAGGCAAAGGATCCGCAAGGTAGACGATGGTGTTGTCCACCTCACCCATTATCAGGATGACCGTGTCAAGAGCGAGGTTCTAGAGTGGCTCACACCCATCGACTATGGCCCTGAGCAATCAGACTTTCTCTCTCGGAAAGGAGACGGCACGGGCCAGTGGTTCCTGGACTCTTCAGAGTATCGGGACTGGATTCGAGAAGTTCGTCGGACGCTATTCTGTCCAGGCATCCCCGGCGCAGGAAAGACGATTCTCACCTCGATTGTGGTGGACGAGCTCACGAAACACTTTAAAGCCGACAAGACTGTTGGGATTGCTTACCTGTACTGCAACTTCCGGAGAAGTCACGACCAAAAAATAACGGATCTTCTTGCTAGCCTGCTCAAACAGCTGGCCTCCACCTTGTCTCCTGTGCCCAGCTGCTTGACAGCATTGCACGAGAAGCACAAAGATGCTAAGACGCGGCCATCACTCCAAGAACTGATCGACGCCCTCCATGCAGTCGCAGGCTCGTTCTCCAGGACCTTTCTCATCGTTGACGCTCTCGATGAGTGCCAAACCATGGGTGGTTGCCAGTCGGAGCTCATCTCTGAAATGTTCGCTATGCAGTCCAAGTGTGGTACAAACATCTTTGCAACGTCAAGATTCATCCCAGACATCATGACAAAGTTCTCCTCGGTGCAGAGTACACAACTGGAAATCCGTGCCAGGAAGGAAGATATCGAAAAGTTCTTGGGCAGGAACATCCTCAAATTGCCTGTATCTGAGGATTGGGACGATGCGCTCAAGGATACCATTAAGACCACCATATCCGGCGCTGTCGATGGAATGTGAGTCTTTCATTATAATATTTTTCTCATGCAGTGTGAACCGTTGTTTTTACCCTGAAAAAAGACTAACATTACTTAGGTTTCTTCTTGCCCATATATATCTCCAGTCGCTCGATGACAAGACGAAGCCGAAAGCCGTGAAGAAAGCACTGAAGAGCTTGCGCAAACAAGAGCCCGGATCAAGCGAGAGTCAAAGAAAAGAGGTGCTGGGTCTAGCATACGACGACGCAATGAAGCGGATCAACAAGCATGGGAAAGCATTACGAGAACTCGCCATGAATGTACTTCTCTGGATCACATTTGCCGAAAGACCGCTCACGACAGTGGAGCTTCAGCATGCTCTTGCTGTCGAGCCTGACGACACGGACCTGGACCCCGAGAATATGGACAAGATCGACAGAATGGTCTCGGTATGTGCCGGTCTGGTCACAGTCGACGCAGAGGGCGGCATCATTCGGCTAGTCCACTACACGACACAAGAGTATCTTGAGGAGAAGCAACATGACTTGTTCCCCGACGCACAGTATCGAATGGCGGAAACCTGTGCAACATACCTTACATTCGGCACCTTTGACTACGAATACCTATCATTCATGACCTGGAGCATGGAGTATAGAACCGGCTTCGATAACAACGCTGATCGATATAAGTTACTTGATTATACCTCCCAGAACTGGGGACGCCATGTACGCAAGTCTGGAAAGATTGGTCCCAGTGTCGCAAACTTTCTCCAAAACTACAAGGCGTTACATATGATATGTAGCGCGACGAAACGAGAAGATGGCATGTCATTGAACTTTACATACCGACCCAACTTCACCTTTGATGACGTTCAAGCCATAGCAACTCACCTGTCTTCATATTACGATGTCGAAATAGCCGTCGCGCACTTGATACATACAGGGGCAAATGTAAACTCGACAGACGATGATGGCAGGACACCTCTTTCTTGCGCCGCGTCGAATGGACATGAAGCTGTTGTTCAGCTACTACTAAGTCGCGACGATGTCGTACCCGGCTTGACAGACATCCGTGACTGGACACCACTTTCTTACGCCGCTCAGAATGGACACGAAGCTGTTGTTCAGCTGCTACTAAGTCGTGACGATGTCGTACCCGACTCGACTGACAACTATGGCAGGACACCTTTATTGTATGCCGCTCGGGGAGGACACGAAGGCACTGTTCAGCTGCTACTAAGTCGCGACGATGTCGTACCCGGCTTGACAGACAACGATGGCAGGACACCTCTTTCTTACGCCGCTAAGGATGGACTCGAAGCTATTGTTCAGCTGCTACTAAGTCGCGACGATGCCGTACCCGACTCGACAGACAACGATGGCAGGACACCTCTTTCTTACGCTATGAGTTGGGGTCGCATAGCTGTTGTTCAGCTGCTACTAAGTCGTGACGATGTCGTACTCGACTCGACAGACGATGATGGCAGGACACCTCTTTCTTACGCCGCGTCGAATGGACACGAAGCTATTGTTCAGCTGCTACTAAGTCGCGACGATGTGGCGCCCGACTCCGTAGACGGCAGTGGCAGGACACTTCTTTCTTACGCCGCATCGAAAGGACACGAAGCTACTGTACAGCTGCTACTAAGTCGCGACGATGTGGTACCCGACTCGAAAGACAACCGTGGCAGGACACCTCTTTTTTACGCCGCTGAGAATGGACACGAAGCTATTGTTCAGCTGCTACTAAGTCGCGACGATGTCGTACCCGACTCGACAGACAACGATGGCAGGACACCTCTTTCTTACGCTATGAGTTGGGGTCGCATAGCTGTTGTTCAGCTGCTACTAAGTCGTGACGATGTCGTACTCGACTCGACAGACGATGATGGCAGGACACCTCTTTCTTACGCCGCTGAGGATGGACACGAAGCTATTGTTCAGCTGCTACTAAGTCGCGACGATGTGGTACCCGACTCCGCAGACGGCAGCGGCAGGACACTTCTTTCTTACGCCGCATCGAAAGGACACGAAACTATTGTACAGCTGCTACTAAGTCGCGACGATGTGGTACCCGACTCGAAAGACAACCGTGGCAGGACACCTCTTTCTTACGCTGCCATGCATGGATGCGAAACTATTGTACAGCTGCTACTAAGTCGCGACGATGTGGTACCCGACTCGAAAGACAACCGTGGCAGGGCACCTCTTTCTTACGCTGCCATGCATGGATGCGAAACTATTGTACAGCTGCTACTAAGTCGCGACGATGTGGTACCCGACTCGAAAGACAACCGTGGCAGGACACCTCTTTCTTACGCTGCCATGCATGGATGCGAAACTAATGTACAGCTGCTACTAAGTCGCGACGATGTGGTACCCGACTCGAAAGACAACCGTGGCAGGACACCTCTTTCTTACGCTGCCATGCATGGATACGAAACTATTGTACAGCTGCTACTTAGTCGCGACGATGTCGTACCCGGCTCGACAGATAACGACGGTAGAACGCCTCATTTCTACGCCGCTCAATATGGACAGGATCGTGTTGCTCAGCTGCTACTAAGTCGTGGCGATGTCATATACGACTCGTCAGAGAACGGCAGGACACGAAGCAGTCGCTGAGTTGCTGTGACAAGGGTGGCGGGTCCTAATATCGAAGACTCGAAAGATAAAGCGCATTTGTGAGCTACTTTTCCTGGTGATGAGTGGTATATCGGTGAGATTAGACCTCCTCTTATAAAGATGTGATGTACAGGCGACACTGAATGTTGGACCAGGCGAAGATTCGCTGCAGCGCGCTGTCGATTGCAGAACTGTCGAAAGCCGTGATGATTGGTTGATGTTGACATCCGCAGTTGTACGAGCATATATGTGTTGGCTACTGGCGTGACTTGTTTTGTTCTTGTTTTGTGTCTTTGTGTGTTTTTCGGATTCGGTAATAGCATAACTAGATAGCATTACTCTTCATCAATCATATAAATTCATTGGTCGATATGAGCTGTAATATCTTCGTCTGGGCTTGCTCGGCATCGAGACCATTGTGCTGCCGGGCGGTGCTTTGGGATATGAAAGAGAGGAGAGATATTTGTGACAGCCGAGCACCGGAGCGCCGTGACATATTGTTCGGGCATCCAGGTTTGCTCCAAGGGTAGAAATAACAGCAGCTAGGCATCACCGTGTCCTTCACGACCAATGATGGCCCTGGGTCTGTCCTGTATTGTGTCGACAGTGTGACTCTGGTCGTGCACCCCATGGCTGAGCTGGTCAAGCTGCGTGGTGAGAACAACATTTGCAATCTAGGACTGTCGCCACCATCGTACACGACGCTTCGCTGCATATGTGGCTCCAATCATGACACGAGAGCGCCATTGAGGTTCCGAGAGTACAGATTTGCCAAATACATATGCTTGTTGATGGGTGCACGCCTGATGAGGTGCTGGCGTGGCTGCTTGCTCGGGGTGACTACGTTGATACTATTCCAGCTATCATGAGCGATACGGGGGTTGTGGCGACTGGATGAACATTTAAATTGTTCATCTAAAGCCTAGGACGAGACATCCGTCTGTCAGGATGTTCATCCAAAGCTAAGGGTAAAGTACGACCCGTGTATTTTGTACAAGCCACCGATTTCAGGATGGGCAGTGATTCCATGCTCGATGCGCTTGATGGTGGTTGAATGCGCCTGCATGGCACCGTATCGGGCCTGGTGTATACGCTGGATGATGTAGACTCCGAGATTGTTTTAGATGTTGCTGCTGGCCCAGACAAGCTAACTATATAGAAAAGATGAGATGATCATGGGATGGGGAGCGCTCGTGGGAGACATGTCCGAGACTAGGTAGCGTATGTCGGGCTTCACACTAGAGCATGAGCCGCGAATAGTAGCTTGTTTTGCCCTCAAAGCGGGACACTAGACACATCAGAAGCCCATCGAGTAGAGGGTCGTCCATCGAGTATTTAGAATAGCGATGAGAAAGCTGTGGATCATACCTCTCTTGCTACACGGGTATGTGGGCCGAGCCCATGTCCACTTTTGCCGGCCGGTGCGGAATTCTGTGACAGTGGATGGGACCAATTTCGGCCGCTCGAGAAAGTTTGGCAGCGGTGGAAGTCGCCCAAGTGGCACGACAAGCCGCTAAACATCTTGAAAGTGCCATGTGCGATGGCTGCTGGCACGTGGCGGTTCTTGTCCTGCGGCACGATCCTGCGCGAGAGCGGTTGGTCGGACCCCCAAGTGTATGCGCAACCCACGGCTAACCATCTCGTTCAACCTGGCACACACAATTGTATCTACCATGGAGCTCGTCCGCGTTGACTTGAAATGGAGCATTAGGCTGCGGATGTGCTTGGGGATCGTAGACAGATACACGTCGAGAGGCGACATCCAGTAGAGGATGTTCTGGTGCCCGGGCCCGTCAGTGCCCGACTAGAGAATATAGTCACCATCCAGGCGCCCGAGGTAAAAGCGGCGTCTATGTTCGCCGTATAAGGCGCAGGTGGCAATGCAGCGTGTGCCTTGCTGAAAGTTGCGAGCAGTCAGCCAGGCTGCGGCGACGTTGGAATGTGCACGGCTTATTTTGTGGGACTTTGTCGCTTGGAGCTGAGGCCGACGCCGTTGGTGTTGGCAACACGGCAAAGCAGAAGCTCCAACATCGTTGTGTCATGGTTAATGACAGCGACTGACTGTGGCGAGACCAGCTTACAGCGCTGCCCTCACTGGACCGGACGGTCGAAGGATGGCACCAGTTCGATGGCCGGCCGTCAGCCTTGTACATCCGCTTGTCGCGATCGTCCCGCTCAATTTACTCATCGCCGTCCAAGCGAGCCTCAAAAGAGACCGTCCTTATACCGTTAATCTGCTTTACACTTAGTGCGCCTTTTTCGGGGGGATAGATAGAGCTATTAAGATATCTCTCCTTGTACTTTAATAGATGCAGTAGACATTACATACAAAGGCTGGCCGTCGCGTGTGATGATTGGCTCTTTTTAAATATGGCCCCGCTTTGAACAAGCCCCACATATACTCCAAAATGTCTAGAGCTTTTGAGCCTCGTCTGCTTCATCTCTGCATCTGCAGCTCGTCATCGCCTTTCCATTCGCATCGCGTCGCCCATCCATCGCTCTGTCGCCAGCGGTTGATCACACTGTATCACTAGTTACCACAGTCACTTTTAGATCCTCCTTTTGCGACCGCGACCGGATCCTCGACACATTAACGACGACGACATCGACCTCATCCCGACCAACCTTACCGCCATCCACCCGACTGCGCGACCATCGTTTCCAGATCATGCGCATCGCGCTCCCTCTGTATCGGTAGCACTCCTTGTGCTGCCTTTTCCTTTTTTCGTTCTTGCTGTTCTCGTCTGCAGCCCGCGCTGTCGCCTTTCTCGATCCATCGATCACCGCGCCATTGCTTGCGCACCACCTTAGCTTCAGTCCCGGCCCAGATACCGACGACACGCCCGCATCCGTGCCAACTTTGCGACAGACACCATGGATCTCGCAAAGAACCTTGTGCGCTCGGTTGCGCGGGCGTTTTACGAGACGCGACACATTCTGATTGTGGATGCGCTCGTGATTCATTCGGCGTACGTCTGCCACGGGGGAGACGACAAGGAGAAGCGAGACGAGAACGCGCAAAGGACGTTTTCCGAACGAGCTTTTGGATAATGTTAACGTTTTTTTCAACTGCAGGATCCCGTCTGATGACCTGGCATACCTGGTGGACATCAACACCAAGGATCTGTACAAGCTCTGCCAGAAGCTGCGCGAGGACCGACTCATCACATCGTATGCTTTACCCGGTCTGAATGGCAACGTCTTTTTCTCGGGCGATATACTAACGCGGACCAAGACATTCGAGGCCTGAGCTCCGTGAAGGCCAGACCCGGCCCTTTAACCGCCTCTATTTTTACATCGACTACCGACAGGCCATCGATGCCATCAAGTGGCGCGTCTACAAGATCGACAAGGATCTGCAGGGCCCCGTGGTGCCCCCGAGCGAGAAGAAGGAGTTTTTTTGCGACCACTGCAAGGCGGAGTGGACCCAGATGGAGGTGCTCGACAGCTCCGGCCCGACGGGCTTCTTATGCCACCGCTGCGGCAGCGTGCTGCGCCACGGCGACAGCGGCCAGTCGGGCGGCCACGAGCGCAGCACGCGCATGAACAGCCAGTTCAAGTTCATCACGGACCTGCTGCCCAAGATCGACAGCGTCGTGATCCCCGACAACAACTTTGAGATTGCCTACAACAACAAGCGCCCCGTGATGCGCGCCGCGACGCACGCGACGACGGCCAGTGTCGGCGTTGACGCCATGAACCGCCCGACGGCCGTCCGCGGTCTGGCCAACACCGGGCCCAGCACGCTGTCCGTGTCGATCCAGGCCGGCAGCGGCCCGTCCGAGGAGGACAAGGCACGCGAGCTGGAGCGCCGCGAGCAGGCGGCCAAGCAAAACGCGCTGCCCGAGTGGATGTCCAACAGCACGATTACGGGCGACGCGTTCAAGACGGACCTGAACAAGGGCGTCGTGACGCTCAGCAGCAGCGACGTCAAGGACCCGACGCGCAAGCCCAAGGCCGATCACGAGACCGATGCGCAGCTCGAGGACTACTTTGCCAAGCTGAAGCGCCAGGCAGCCGAGGAAGAGGCGCGCAAGGCAGCGGCAGCGGCCGAGGAGGATGACGACGAAGAGGACGACGACGACGACATGGAGTTTGAGGACGTGGATGTCGTGCAGGACTCGGGCACCAACTCGCGCGCCGCGACGCCGGCCACCAACGGCACGTCGCTAGCACCACCCAAGAGCATCGGGTCGCCCGGCAATCTGCCCAAGGCGCCGTCGCCGCTGCGCCAGGCACACTCGCAGACGAGTCTCAAGCGGCCGGCCATGTCGGAGCCGCCGAGCCCGTCGGCGTCGCCCAAGAAGATGAAGATGGCGGACAAGGCGGACGACGAGGAGAGCGAGGAGGACGAGGACGACATTGAGTTTGTCGATGTCTAGGACGTTGCGAGAAGAGCTTTGGCTCTGCTTGTGTGCCATCCATTCCTTCTTCTTGCTTCTTGGCTGGCGGGAATATGTACACATTATGTATAAAAGACGATACGGGACGGGTCACATTTGGCGGGAGTTTACTTTTTTCTTTCTTTCTTTCTCACTGTTAAAGTCACTACAGATCACGGCAGATACTACAGAACACCATAAGACAGCAAAATGCATTGATTTTGGTCCTTTAGCAGACATGACTTGATTGACTAATATTGCATGCCGTCAAAGACGATACATCTACTCGCGCTCTTGGTACCGTTCAACGGGCTGGGCGCCAATCAGCCACCCAACTCCCGACGTCAGCGTGCCCATGGCCGCATCGCGCAGCTGATCACGCTTACGGACGTGGTGCGCCGACGCGTCGTCGTCGTCGGTACCCCATGCTTCTGCGCCGTCAGTGGAGTCCCTTGCGCCCGCGCCCGCGCTCGCGCCCACATCGCCTTGACGGCCAGGACCGGCCGGGCCGCCACGGCTGCCGGCTTGACTTCCGACGCCAACATGCTCTCGTGTCTGCCGTAGGCTGGACAGCGCCGAGAAGTTGCGCTGGGCCAGCCGTGCCGTGGCGCGCGACAGGTCAAACAAGGACAGCGGCGCCTCGTCGGCGGCCGTGCCGTCGGCCGACTGCGACGGCTGGCGCTGGTGCCCAGCGGGCCGTGGCCCGGAGCGTGCAGCCGCTTGGCCGCCATACATGGCCGTTGCCGATGCGGCTGCTGCCGCTGCCGCACGCGATGCCATAGGCATCGAGCTGTTGAATGCGGGCGACGACGCGCCGCTGTGGGCGCCGTCGTCGTCGAATGTGCCAGGCATGCCCGATGGGAGTGTCCGCGGGCGGCGCGGATTCATGCTCTGGTTCTGGGCCTGAGCATGGGCCGCAGCCGATGCAGGCTGGCTCTGCCACGACTGGTCGGCCGCGTCGTCCCAGGCGTTCTCCTGCTCGTCTTCCGCCTGCACGGCCACCTCGAGCTCTTCCTCGCAGCGGCGGTAGGCATTGAGGATCTCCTGCAGCGTGTCCGACGGCGCAATGCGCAGAGCCGTGGCCAGACATTCGATGCGCTGTTCCAGGTGGCGGATCTCCAAATTGGCGCTGGCCATGCCAATGTGCGTCGGCTTGACAGTGCGCTCGGTGCGGCGGTACTTACCCGCCTCGAGGGCAGCGCGCCACGACCAAGCGTCTGAGCACCCGTCATCGTACGACTGTGACGGCTGGGTCGACTGGGTGTCCAGCCGGCTGACTACGTATGAGTAAGCCATCTCAAAGTCGTCCTCGTTCAGGGCGGCATGGATGCACAGGGCCGTCACGCGCCGCTCGGCCATGGTGCGCATGCACGCCACCCGGTCGGGTGTCGGTGCGGGCGTCGATGACTGGGTGGCCAGGCCGGCATCGACCATGGCCTGGCCAATATCGACGAGCTCCTGGATCTTGGTGTAGCTCTTGGGGTTCTGCTCAAGGACGCGGCCGAGAATCGACAGCGCGTCGTCGTGGACACGCAGGACCACCGGCGTAAAGGGCTCGCCCTGCTTGAGGACAAGACGGTAGCGGCCTAGCGCATGTGTTGCTTCCAGGAGCGCCTCGACACGCTGTCCTTCGGGCAAGGACCGGTTGATCGTCTTGGGGAACGCCTTGATGATGTCATCGCACTTCTTGACGCCGCCACGCGTCCGGTTCGGATTGGAGGCATTGTCGTAGGCCCCCATGGCGGCGGCAAAAACACACTCCCGCACCAGCTCCACAGACAGCGGCCGGTCCGGCGCGTCTTCGTACAGCGCACGGGCCAGGGTATACCGCGTGTTTGCCAGCAGGATTTTGAGGAACTCGACCTCAATGAACTCGCGCTTGACCTGGCCAAACACGCCGTTGCCGGCCATGGCCGCAGTCTCGCCGCCCCAGTCGTCGTCCTCGGCGCCCCAGTCGCGCAACCATAGGATCTCGTTGCGCGCCTTGATCCAGAACTTGTCATCGGTTTTGGGCCCGTTTGCAGCGAACCAGCGCAGCACCTTGGTGGCCTCGGCCTTTTGCTCGCGCTCGCTTTGCAGCACAGCAAGCTCGCCTGCCCGCCGGATAGTGCACTCGACGCCGGCTTTGTTGAGCAGAGATGCGCTCAGCACAAGAGCGCGCAGCAGTTCCGTCGCGGCAGGACTGGGCGTTGTCAGGGCGTTTGCGTCGTCGAGAAGCTCGTGGCGAAGGTGGACGGCGTTGCGCGACTGCAGCAGGGGGGCCAGGTCGATATCGGGCGAAATGGGCGACAGCAGCGAGAGCGCGGTTGGCAGGCTTGGGACGGGGTCGAGGTCGAGGAGGTCGGCAATCTTGGCCACAACACTGTACGCGCCCGCCATGGCATCGTCCGAGACCGCAGGGATCAGGTAGATGCAGGCAAGCGCTGTGCGAGCATAGCGGGACTCGAGGTACTGCTGCTCGTCGTCGTCAAACCAGGCGGTGCCCAGGTCGCCGAGATCGGCATCAGTCGGGCCGTCCCACTGCTCAACCGCACACACGGGCACGCGCCACGACTTGGCAGCCTGTGTGACAAGCCACTGCAGGACCTCTTCCCACCCTGGGCATGTGCTGGGCCCGTCGTCACTGTTTCGGCTCGTTCGTTGCCACCGGTCTTCGTTGTAAAGCCAGGGGCCGATCAGTCCACGGAGGTCGCGGCCGACCAAGGCCAGGCTTTCGTCTGTAGCGCCCGTCTGCGATAGTAGGCGCGACACGGCAAGGCGGTCGGGGAGATGCTCAAAGTCGGCGAGTGTTTGCTGCAGGGGACACGCGGGGTAATATTCGCAGTTTCGCCGTAACAATGGGAGGAGGACGGAGATGGTCCAGTTGCGCAGATGTGCGGTGCGGTTGAGGAACGGCGCAATCAGCGCTGGCAGCTCGGGGAGGGCGCCGGAGCCGTCGTCTACGGCATATGCGCGCAGGATCAAAAAGATGGCCAGCGGATCGTCTGGCTCTTCGGCGTCGGGGTCCTGCTCTGCGCCGTCATCGTCTGTGTTTGGTGGTGGAGATGCGCTGTGGCTTGGTAGCGAGAGAGGCTGTAACCGCAGCTTCTTCACTCTCTTGGCAGCCTGCTCGTCTGGCAGCGACTGGACACTCGACGCGTCAATGGTCTGGAGGGGAAAGAAGCTGGAGAAGTCTGCGGATTCGAGGCTCTTGAGGAGCGGGAGGTATTCGTCGGTCGGGAGGCGTGAGGGGAGGTAGGTCAGAAGCAGGCGAAGAACTAGCTTCTTGCGCAAGACATTGCCATTGCTGGCAATGAGCGAGGCGAGACTGGGGATGTCGCCCGAGGCTGTAAAGTGTGCTGCGAGAAGGACAAGCTTTGGTGGGGGGAGGTCCGTCATTGCATGTCGTGGGTATGTGCGATGAGAGATGGTAAAATATCACGTGTCGTTGGTAGTATGCCGATTTTATTTTTTCCTCGTCGTCTTGTTGTCGTTGGTGATCCGCCGAGGTGGTGTTGAATGGTGGCGACAACGATGATGTATTGTGCACTATGACATGTATGACATGTGTTCGTTGGTGAGCTATGGAATGTGGATAGCTTCAGGATTTATGGGTCCACGCCGTTTGGTCCATTTGCAGTCGACGTAATTCTGCTTAACGTGGCTGACACTGTGGCTGGTTAGGATACCCGCTTTTCTGCCGTCTCAATCCGCCAAAACATCACGAATCTACCGAGTGTTAACGAGCATCTTGAGCGAGCTTCCGGATCACGACGACAAAGACGACGACAACGACGCCACACCTTCTCTACCGATCCAGCGAATCTCCCCTCACCACCCACACAACGAAATGGCTTCTGGCTACGGCTTGAACGGAGGTACGTCTGGCTGCCGCCGAGCCCGGATCGACAGGACGACGGAGGACGCGGCAAAGACGGCAAAGAAGAGAGAGCTCTGCTCTTGAACGACGGGTTGCTAACATTTTGGTAAACAGGCCCCGGCCGGTGCTTCCCCTTCTGGCAGGAGATGCTGTCTTGCTATGTGATCAACTCCAACGGCGAGGACAGCACGGGCAGAAAGAAGTGCGCGCCGCTCCTCGAGGACTACTACGAGTGTCTGCACCACAAGAAGGAGGTGTGTATCTCCAAATATATTACCGTCATCTCGTATCCTGTTTTTCCATGACTAACAGAATAGCACGCTCGCGTAAGAAACATCCAGCTGGCCCTCCGCAAGGCCGAGGCCGCCACCCCACGAGACGCAGCACCGAACGCGGGTCAGATACGGACCTTGGGCCTGCTGGGCAAAGAAGACGACTCGAAGAAGTTCCTGGGCCAGTCATAAGCACGTCATAGCGAGTCACAGGCGAGTGCCGAGCGCAGACGACTGAGGGCGTCTTCTCGCATCGCGCGGCGAGGCCGGTGGCGGACAGCGGTCGAAGATGGGCGAACTGTATTGTATATTGGTGATCGAGGATTTCTCGTGCAAATCGAATTGACGAATATCGGAAGTGCTCATGCCCATCCCGGTGAAATACAATGCGTAGACGATGTCTTGCTACTGCGTTTGATGCATTGCGTCTTATTTTATGGCTTCGCAAGCTTAATAAGCCGACTCATGAAAGGAAGGAACGCACATGGTCGCTCTTGCCTCTTGTTGTATGAGCATATAACTTGGTAACTCTTTTGTGCTGGACTGGCTGGCGCGTTTCTCCAACTACAAACCATATCACGTCGCAACACGATACCGCCTGATACAACTCACAAGCAATGCCGTGCTTCCGCGGAATAGACATATCGGTGGTAGCTACACAAGACAGCAGCGAATTTCCCGAGTTCCCGCACCCCGATGGCTCATCAGCACGCTTCGGTGGCCCGAACGGCAAGCGACACTCGGGCAGTATCTTTCTGAGCCCGCGGCGACGGCAGCAGGGCGATGATGGACTGGCCGGCGACACGCCGAGGTATGCTGAGCGATATGCAGATCCCACGATCTCCGTCTATATACCGTCTGCAGCAGGTAAGTCTCGTTCACGTGGTGAAAACCGGGGATGACCCGAGCATATCTGACCAGCGCAGAGACAAACTTTTTCTTCCGCTACCACATCACACAGCCTCCCGTCGGCCACCGGTACCTCTGCTTTCGGGTCATCATCAACGGCCGCGATATTGTGTCGTGGGGAATTGATCTCGACGAGAGCCTGTGTGGTGCCACGCACCAGGCGCTGTTTCAGCCGTCCATCACGTACCAGCGCTGTATCAACGGTGTGCTCATGACGCAGTATGGCATCGAGTCGCGCTGCTTCCGGTTCGTGTCGTGCGGTGCCAACAAGACTTCGGTGGCAGACGACGGCGGGCTGATCGAGGTCAAGGTGTTCCGGGCCAGGGCGCGCAGCAGGCGGGCGCCGCAGCCCGACCACTACCGTGGGCGTGGGCGGTATGGCATCAGTCTCGTCAGTAACGGCCTGCTGGAGGACCCGCAGACGGCGAGCTACTACGACTACCATCTCGTCGATGCCAGCGACTGTCCCTATGCGTCATTCCGCTTCCACTACCGGTCGTGGGGGAACTTGCGGTCGCTGCAGCTGGCGCCCGACGAGAAGCCCGAGTTTCTGTGCACCAGTCCATCGAGAGTGACCTTAAAAAGGAATACGACGACGCCGAAGCCGATAAGCCAAGCAGCAGATGCCGATTTGCGATCTTGCTTAAAGGAGTTCGGCCTAGCTGATACCGCAATGGGAGGAGAGGCGCATGATGCGATACCAAGATCATGCACACGCGCGGCGCGGCACGAACGGCCGCTTCCGCAGCTGCCCACGATGGGCAAGAGCATGCTGGATCTGGGAACGTTTTCCGACAATGAGACCAGTGAGCACGACGCGGACGTGACAACAGTTGATGAGGCGCACAGTGTTCACGTCCAGCGAGCAAGAGCGTTGTCAGCCGTGTCCAGCACATCGGCCACGTCTAAAGTGTCAATTGCAACATCACTCCAAGCGTATGCAGACGGCGATGAT
Organism: Ophiostoma triangulosporum; assembly: GCA_029298705.1. Classification (NCBI taxonomy): domain Eukaryota; kingdom Fungi; phylum Ascomycota; class Sordariomycetes; order Ophiostomatales; family Ophiostomataceae; genus Ophiostoma; species Ophiostoma triangulosporum. Next base: position 525,039 of record JANSLO010000009.1, on the reverse strand, counting down.
GGCCTCTTGGTCGACACAATGGAGCACGGATCGGCCGTGGAAGTCGGGGCAGTTTTTCGCGGAAAACCCGAGTGCCACATGCCACCAGACGCGGGCAAGCGCTCCGCATCAAGCCTATCCTCCTGGTACAGCCTGACACATGTGGCCCCGTTCACCGACGATCTGCGCAAGCGGCCCTGCTCGCCCAACAAGCCCCGACGCCGTGGACTCTCGGCAGAGTATTCACCCCGAAGCCGGGGCAGTCCCATCGCTCGCCGGCTTCATGGCGGCAGTCTTGACTCGGCATCGCAGCTGGCCCTCGGGTCATCTTTTTAAGTCGACGAGCATCGGGATTGTGTACATTGGCGTTTTAACTACGCATCATGGGCAGCCATTCTTGTCCTAGATACTTGTCTCGTATATTGCAGGCATTTGCCGACCTTTTCGATTTTAATGATATCAAGTTCATCAATGCCACTCAAACGTTCTTTGAACAGCTACTGTCCGTTGGTTGGTGCTAGAGCCAAGCTGGTGTAAGCATCGATTCTGGGCATCGGCCCCGCACAGCCTATCTACATCCATAGGTAACCCAACAGCACCTCCATCGTGTATAAGCAAAACAGCCGTGATAATGAACGATGCAAAGACAAAAGAGAGCCACGAGGCGCGGACGGCCAGCGAGCCTCGCGACATGGTGCGTACACGATGGCCACTCTTATCTCTTTTCCGTCTCACACTGCACACTGTGTACTCACGCTGCTGCAGACCCTCCACAACGTCATCCTGTCTAGCGTCACGCCCGTCGGCAGCCTCGTCCGTGTCTTCCGACTGCAGATTCCGTCTGGTCAGGCCGACATCAAGGTATGTTTGTCATCGAATTTGTCGTCGTGGCATGACTGACGTCTAGTTTCTGCCGGGCCAATGGGTCGACTGCTTCGTGCCGGGCGTCGCCAAGGCCGGCGGCTTCACCATCACATCGACGCCGCTCGCGGCACGTGCAGACGGCCATACTGGTCACGCTGATCGCTACATTGAGCTCGCTGTCAAGGCATCGCCCGACAACCCGGCTGCGGCATGGCTCTGGCAGGACCCGGTGTCGTCGATCCTCGGCCAGACGCTGCGGCTGCGTGTTGGCGGCAGCTTTGTCTTTCCGCCGGCCGGAGTTGCTGGCTCAAGCTCGACGGCCCGCTATGTGTTTGTCGCTGGCGGTGTGGGCATCAACCCGCTGGTGAGCATGGCCTGCCACATCGCCGAGTGCAACAATGCAGAGAGTACCGGCGCCGGTGCCGGCGCCTGCCCAGAGGTTACGTTCTTGTATGCGGTCCGCGAAGAGCCGGCGGCCAAGGACGACGATGTGGGCGATGACCGCATACTGTTTCTGCAGCGCCTGGCATCACTCTACAGCCGCAAGTCGCTCCGCGGCCAGCTTAAAGTATTTCTGACGGGAGACGACAGCGGCGGTGCCATTTGCTGCCGCAAGGCGGACGTTCCATGCGAGCGCCGGCGGATCACGCTGGCCGATGTCGATGCGGCAGTCTTGGACGGACCGAACGGCGCCGACAATGTTTACGTCTATGTGTGCGGCGTTCCCGCCATGACCGACGATATTGTCGCGCACTTGACACGGCGCAAGAACAGCGGCGGTCTCGGTCTTGCATCGCATCAAGTCTTGTATGAGAGGTGGTGGTAGACCAGGCAGGGTGTGACGAGAAGAGCATTTGCTACGTAGTGCAAAGTTAAACTGGTCATGACGAAAGAGGTGTGCTAAACCGAATGCTTTTCTTTTCAAAACAAATCCAACGATGATAATCAAAAGACAAGGACAAATAAAAGAAGGGCGCTGATGCACGCTTTCATGAGAGAAAAGAATAAGAAGCAAAAAGAGACAGACGCTTCGGCAAATGCGCTAGCTCCTCACAGCTCATCCTCAGGTTACAAGAACATCGAGCTCCTCTTCCGACGGCAGCGCCGCGGTCTGCCCGTGTGCCGGTATCCCCTCGTCCTTTTCAAACAAAACCCCAGGTCCGGTGTACGCCGGCAGCGTCATCAAGGCATCTTCAAACAGGTCATCCGTGGTGTCGCTCATCGTGCTCACGCCGCTGCTGTGGTCGTAGATGCTGAGGACCGAGCTCGCCTCCAGGCCGCCGGGCTTGACCGGTGTCGGACTCACAACAGACGTCGGCGGCCGCGTCCCCTTCAAATCGCCTCCTTCCGGGCCACCTTGAACGTCTTGAGGTGCGTGCGTCTGTCCCAGCCGCTCAAGCAGAAGCCGAGACTGCTCCTGTGCGAGTTTCTGTAGCTGCGAAGCCGGATCCTTGCAGTTGCCAAAGATGTTAGTAAGGCTGCACAGGCAATCGGCGGGCTTTTACACCACGCCTTGCGCACGTACCCAATCGGCCTGCTGCGGCACACCTTGCGCAGCAGGCAGCACGCGCTCGGCACCAGCATCAGCATCGACGTCTTGTGCGGATGGACGGATCGGTGCGGGCGTCACGGGGAGACTCGGCCGCTCGGATTCGGTGGGGAAGTCGGTGACTCGCGAGCCGCGCTGCTCTTCGCCGGGTTGTCCCTGTGTAGCATTAGGAGCGCCGAAGTCCGAGCCTCCAGACGATGTCGGCCGGCTCTTGACACGCGGCCCGTTCTGCTTCTGGATTGATTGGACGTATCGCTCAATCTGCGGCACGTCGTCCCAGGCATTGGACCGGGAAAAGTTGGCCCAGGGGTCCGATGATGGCTGCTCTTGGACGGTTGACGACATGGTCGGTGTGGCAATCTCAGTCTCTACTGGTGAACCTATAATAGTGGATGATGGCTTAGTTTTATAGTCCAGAGAGTGTGTGTGGATGTGTGTGGCACGCCGACTTACTCTTAGAGGCCGGCGCCGGTGCAGGCGCGGGTGCCGGTGCCGGCGTCGCATCGGCGAAAGTGCGAGTTGGTTCAGGCTGATTAGCTTCCCATGGAAAGATGGGTGCCGGCTTAGATGTCACGGGTATATACTGTTGCGGCGGGACAAACGGTGCTGTGTCTCGAGACATTTCGTAGTGGCCTTGAGGGAAGTTCATGGCCTCCGGCTTGGCATTGACGGGCGGCGACTGCCGTTGGGCGTCCCAGCTGGACTGGTATGGTCCATTCTTACCCGGTTCGTAGGCTGCTGAGGTCTCAGTGTGTGTTCTCAACAAAATAAATAGGAGACGCAGAAGGAGGGGGGAAGACGAGTTCTCTGTCTCAGTTGGGGTAGACGTGGGGATGATGAAGACGGATTTGCCGGGAACATTTCCACTTGGCACTGTTCACCGTGCTGTTCCTTGGCTTCGTGATGTCCATGATGTCCATGATGTCCACTATGATTGATCGTGGTGGTAAAAATATGACTGGGAGGGGAGTGGTAAGAGTTTCAAAAAATACTGACTGTTATGGGGAGCCGTTGGGTTGTATTCGCCCTTGACAAAGTACTGGACAATTGCAGGAATCGTCGACGCGGACACACCGGATCCAGAGGTTGTCTATCATGTTAGTTGACCGAGAGCATTATAACGGTATGACGAATACATACAGAAGCGCGGTAGTGGCGGTCATAGACGGCCCACCATTGGCCGACCATCTCGTCGTAGGCACCGCCGTGTACGGCATTGCGGCCTTGGAACCAGGGCTTATCGGGGCCAATAAAATGAACCATGTTAATCTTGGACTGGAAGTGGCGGTACGCCGGGAGGTACTGGTAGTGAGCAGATGGCGTGACGTTGTAGGTGAAGGGCAGACGGTGGTAGTTGTTCTCAAAGTGCATGTTCAAGAGACCCTGGTCAGCGCCGTCAAAAGAGGTGCCTTGCTGGGCCATGGCCGACAGCTCATTGTGCTTGTCGAGGTCGGGCGTGACGACCATAACACCGGTATTAAAGAGATCCGGCCAGCCAATGTCGGGAGCGGCCGCAAAGGCATGCTCCAGGGCAAACAGCTCGTCGGGAGCACGGTAAGCAACGACATCGGCATCAATGTAGACAATCTTGCGAAACTGGGTCTGCTTCCACAGGTTGATCTTGGTAAAGGCGGAGTGCAGGTCGGGGCGGTTCATGAGACTGAGGTTGCCGGGAGCGGCCTCGTTCACGATGCGTGAGACAGACAAGACATAGTCGAAGACGCTCTCGAGCTGCGTGATCACCTCGACGGCCACAGTGTCGGGGGTGACCAAGACGGCCAGCTTCTTGGAGGTGCCGGCATCGCGCAGTGAATGGGCCAAGACGAGCGCGCCTAGAGTTGTTAGCTTTGGGAGACTAGAGAAGAGCTTTGTCAAGGCCGTTGAAAGTCAATTGATGGCAGAGAAGAGCCGTACCTGGCAAGTAAGTGTCGTTGGTAAGAAGCTGTAAAAAACGTTGTCAGCAAGCGCCGGTTCGATTAGACAAACAAACACAAAAGCATGTGATTGTAAGACAAAGGGAGCTCATACAGTGGCATAGACGTCCTCGCCGTCCTGTTGAGCCATTGTGTCGAAGCCGAAAGATGGCAAGCAATTGAGCGTATGAGTTGATACAGACTGTGAAAGTGAAGTTGTAAATGGAAGAGGGGAAAGCCGGTGATCCGATGCGATTAAAAGTAGAATGACCCCCCGTACACAATACTGTTGGGCAATTGGGCAATTGATTGATGTGTCAAATAAGTGGAGCAAGACGAGTTGGCAAAAGCAGGACTGGAAGGAAGGACTGGTGACTGGTTAGTCCTGCAGATATCAACTACTCCGTACGGAGTAATAAGGCAAGAACGTACGAGAGCTACTGTAAGAGGCAAGAGCATGGTTGAATTGGGCGAATTTGAGAGGGTGTGGCCGGTAATTGGCCTGGCGAGAGAAAAAGTGGTGTTACGGAGTACGTTGGGTAGGCACAGACGGTTGCAGTTGCCCAACCGGCGCAATACTCGATTAGGCTGAGACCCCGCGGAGAGGCAGATGACAATACGTACTCCGTATGTAAGCAAGACAACGATAATACAGTAAACAAGACAGCGTGAGATAACAAAGACAAGCAGAGATGAAGAGGAGGAGTTGAGAAGTCACTACGTTAATACACACACGCGTGTTATCTAAAACGCTCTCGGTCTGGTCGGATGGCTGCTGGCACCATTGCTGATATCAGGGCATGTTTACTTGCTGTAATACCCCATGTTAGGCTAGCATGTGGGGCATATGTTGCTATGTAAGCAGTAAGCATACAACCGGTGATGAAGTATTGAAGAGGAATAGTTTCTACTAAGTCCATCTATCACGAAGAAACGACGCACTAATATAAAGTGCAATGTAACGGGAATTCAGGGTCCAGGGCTAGCTAGCCCTGATTACATGACATAGTGGGTCGTAACCTTAACAACCAGAGGGCGGTTGCGGAGGGCGGTTGGAGAGCAAGTTCATGATGTTTGCTTGTAATTTTGGACAAGAATGATAAACAAAGTGCCATGGTTCACAACACATAATGCACTCTGTTATTTATTTATGTTGCATCTGATATGTGATTGCACTCTGTCATTCAATTTTGTGAGATTTTAAAATTTGATATATGAAATGGATGGCTGTTGAATGAGAGAGAATCCGTTCAGATTGTCATGATCCCTACACGTCATCACCTCGAATGGACACAAAATCATATAGTTGCGTTTACAACCCACAGAAATACAGATCGCCGGACCAACAAGAGTCACACAAGATAAAGGAAACTGATCAGTCTGAAATGCCACGCCAACTCTGGCTCCTCCATCCTCAGATGTCCTTCTTATAGGCATGCTCTGGCTTGTGCGTTGTCTCGTAGTCCACATGCACATATGCCCGCTCGATATCTGGCAGACACTCGAGCTTGAACTGCAGCGCCTCGGCCACGTCGTGCGTCTCGCCCAGCGTCGCATCCTGTGGCATCACCACGTCCACCTCGGCAATCAGGCGCGGACCCGAGTGGTAGACGCGTACCGTATCAATCTGCTGCACGGCCGGCGAGTGCGTTAGGCACACATACGTAATCAGGCGCTGTGTCTCCGCCGACGCCGTCACACCCACGAGCAGCAGAAACTCGGCAAACGCCGTGCGCAGCCAAATGGCCGACACAATGATGCCGAGCACAATGGCGCCCGCCGGGTCGATCCACCACACGAGCTTGCTGCCGCCAACGCTCGTGAGCAGACCGAAGCCGTTGATCAGCAGGTCGTTGCGGTGGTCCTGCCACAGAATGTAGACCTGGCTGTAGCGGTCCTTGAGCATCCATGTGTACAAAAACAGCACAAACTTGGTCAAAAAGGCAACGGCCACCGCCACGACCGACGGCAGGTGGAACCTGTTGGTGTCGTCGTCGCCCTCGTCGCGGTCGTCGATGAGCTGCCGCGCCGAAAAGGCAATCAGGATAAACGACACGGCCGTCATCAAGAAGCAAAACACAATGTTGCCCACGGTCTCGAGCCGCGCCTTGCCCGACGGGAACCGCGCCGGGTCGACGTGCTTGACGGCGCGGTTGGTCAGGATCAGCGTCACGTTGGACAGCGGGTCGAACACGGCGTCCGCCATGGTCGTGAACAGCGACAGCGAGCCCGACGACACGGCGCCGTACACCTGCAGACCCGCCAGGACCATGTTGGCGGCAAACGAGCCGTACACCGCGATGCGGTAGCGCAGCTGGTCGTCACCCTGCTCCTGCCGCGCCTCGGCCTGGTGCTCCTCCACGCTCTTGAGCATGTTCTCGATCATGGCGTTCTGCTCCTTGTAGAAGCCCTGCAGCTTGCGCGTCTGCATCGCCCGCCGCGCCGCTGACGGGACAAGCGGCCGCAGCAGCGCCCGGAACGAGCCTGGCATGCACCGCGACAGAAATCCATCGCTACTGTCTCTGTCTCTGGCGCCGGCGCCGGCGCCCGAGTCCACATCGGTCCTGCGACCGTCTGCGTCGGGGCCGTTGTCGTCGCCACTGCCGTCGCTCGCCGTCGAGCTTCCACCACCTCCACCACCGCCACCGACCCGGCGACGCGAGGTGTTGGTCGTCGACTTGATCTTGGCCAGCTCCTGGTCCGTCTTGTACGCCAAGGACAGCCCATACGGATCGCTCTCGGCCGACGGGCGTGGCAGACGCCCAGCACCGCCAGGGCCCGCTGTCGTCTGGCCCTCGACGTCCGTCGGGCCGCTCGCTGCGTTGCTGTTGACGGCGCTTAGGCCGCTGGGGCTCGGGTGGGTCGAGAGATGGCGCTCTGTCGCCGCGCCGGCACTGTCCGTCTCGACAGATGTGACCTCGACGCCAGTGCTGGACGCATTCTGATGTTGGCCGTGACTCGGATGGAGGTTGCTGACGCTGCGCTCGGCATGTCCAGGCGGCGAAGCTGGTGGACGCGACGACGACCGGCTGGCCGGCGAGTGTTCCAGCCGGAAAGGGTGTGGGTGTTTGGTGATGCTGGCGCTCAGATCGGGCTCCATGGTGAAGCTGTACTGGAGAATGTGAATGTGAATGATAAGAGTAAGGTAGTGTACAGAAAAGGAGACGTGGGCGAAAGAGGAGAAAACGAAGAGAGATAATGTGTCCTATCTTATCACACTGTTACAATGAACAAAGAGAACACCGCGGAGATGGACGAAAGAACCCCGAGCATCTACACAGTAGGGGCAGCTCCAAAGGGATGTGTACGCAGGGCTGTAGACTGGACACAGTACGGATGACGTCTCCGCACAGGCTTACACGGTGGCGAGATACCGCTGAGGTGAGGTTGAGCTGGACCAAGGAGTGGTTGTCGAGGATGACGTCGATGCTGTGACTACGTGCCTTGCCGCATCTGCAAATTACTGCCGGATATCACCGAAACGTGTAGAAGTGTGTCGCGTGCAGCGCATAGCAGATATCGGTGAGGTGGCAAATACATTTTTCAGAATCACTACAAGCTGATAGATATCGCATCGACGTAGGCTCTACAGTGCGTGTTGTATCTTATACGTGGGCACGTGGGTACGTGCAGCTCTGTGAGTGGCAGCCCATAAGGCTATCAGAAGCAGGCTGTTACTCCGTACGGCAGTTGCGGCGAATTTGGCGTGGGGAGAAAGCTTAAGTGATGCTGCCAAGGCTTCCCTGTAAGTTCAGTGGCGCTGCGCTTATTAATGCCAATTACACTATTGCAGGCCTCAAGACAGCACTACAAACAGGCACCTCAGATTGAGATCATCATGCCAACAGGCTGCATCTTTTAACTTCTAATCTCACTACCATGGCTCTTGGAGTATATGTAATTTTACAATTTTATTTTATATTTTACTGCTTCTATTTGTTTATTGCGTATTTGCTCGAGCATGACTGCGACAATGCCTCACAAGTGACATCTATGCCGCATTCTCAAAGAAGAAGCTCGGGCTGCCCGGTGTCGACGCGGCGGCCGGCTGCGGCAGAGGATCGACAACGGCGCCCGTCTTGTACACGGCGCCCGTCGTCGCGCCCGGCTGGACCGACACAATCACCACCTCCTGCAACTTGTTGACCGTCTGCTTGAGGCCCGCCACCATCGCCTCGAGCGTCGCCATCTCGTCAAACGACAGCTTGCGGTCGAACACGGCCGCCGCATCCTCGCCGCCGTCGATGCGCTTCTTGATCGTCTGGATAAAGGGCATCGACTTCTTGAGCTCCGCCTTGTCCAGCTTGGCGCTGACAGCCTTGACGTCGACCATGCCGTTGGGCGTCGCCTCCAGCACCTGCTTGACCACCTCGATGCACTTGTCCTGCCACGCCGGGAACGCCGTCGACACAAACACCGTCAGCTTCTTGGGCTGCTTGGGGTCGAACGTGATGGCCTTGCCCTTGGCCATCTTCTTGGCCTGCTGCGCCTCGGCCGCAGTAATGCTCGAGGAAGTCTGGTCTGTTAGTGGTCTGTGCAATGTGGTCATTCGGATCAGATCAGCGGAAAAGCGGAAAACGTACGTTGCGGATGTAGTTGCGCGCCGCCGTCAGGCTGGCGTCGGGCGCGGGAACGCTCGGGTACAGAGCATTCTGCACACTGCTGTCGCGCTTGAGGACGTCACGCCACAGGTACTCGGAAAAGTGAGGCGCAATGGGCGTCAGCAGTAGCGCCTGCAGCTCGACAAAACGCTTCACCAGGTCGTGGTGCATGCCGTCGCCCGATGCCTTGGTGATGTCGCGGTACCAGTCGCGCGACGCCACGAAATCGTAGAAGCCGCTCTTGAGCGCCAGCTTGTAATACGTCGCCTGGTAGTGCTTCTTCGTCTCGATCACGAGCGTGTTCATCTCGTTGTCAAACATCTTGTCAAACAGGCCCAGCTCGCCCGTGCGCAGGTTGCCCGCTGTCAGGGTCTCCTGTGCCCACTTGCGCAGCTCGTACAGACGCAGAATCATGGCGTTGGCCACCGTCTCCTCAAAGTTGGCGTCCTCAATGCCGTCGCCGGCGTCGGCCAGCGCCACACGCGTGGCATCGGCGCCAAACTTCTCCGTCGCCTCGCGCAGCGTCAAAAAGTTACCCGTCGACTTGCTCATCTTCTGACCGTTGACCAGCAGATGGCCGTTGACGCGGATGCCGCGGGGCCAGAACTTCTTGGGGAACAGCGCCGCGTGGTGGTAAAGGCAGAACGTCAAGTGGTTGTTGATCAGATCCTTGCCCGAAATGCGGGCGTCGAGGGGGTAGAAGTAGGAGAACTCGCGGCGCATGCCCTCCAGATCGACCGCGGGAATGTCCGTCTCGACCTTGTCGGTACGGAAGAAGATGTAGTCCCAGACCTCATCCGTCATTTGCGCAGCCGTAATGGGCTTCGAGGACTTGCCGGGCGTCGCGCCAAAGATGTCGCCGTGCAGGTACAGGCTGACGGTGTAGTAAGCCATGTAGACCGTGCTGTCGCTCAGCGACTCCACCAGCTGGCTGATATCCCACGGCAGCTTGGTGCCCAGACCATACGACCGCGAGCACGCCCAGTGACCCAGCCAGTTGAGCGTCTGCTCAAACGCGTGCTTGGCCTCATTGTAGAAGCAGTTGACCGTGCCGTCCTCGAGCGCCTCGACCACCTCGTTGCACCATTCGCCGTCGCCGCCGTTCTCGGCAGTGCCGTAGTTCAGGTACCACTGGTCCAGGTACGCAGCCACGCAAACGTCGGCCGACCGCGAGATAACCTCGCCGTCGGGCTCGGCGTAGTTGAACGCCAGGCGCGCGTCCATCAGCTGCTTGCGGATCAGCGGCTTGGCATCCTGCACCGGCGAGCCCTTGAACTCGCCAATCAGCATGGTGCCCTGGTAGAAGCCCTCCTTGTACGCCTGCTCCTTGGCCTCCTCCAGCAGCTTGGCGTCCTTGGGCGAGTTAATCTTGAGCTTCTCAACGAGGAACTTGGCGATCAGGTCGGACGACGGCGTCTGGATAATCGGCAAAATGTCCTTCTCGAGCCACATGGGGTCGATGTTGTAGTACGCAGGCTTGCGCTTCAGCTCCGTCACAGTGGCGTAGTCGTCAGGGCTGTCCGAGGGCACGCAGGCAACCACGCCCGTGCCCTTGGTCGGCTTCAGGCTGGCCATGGGCAGAATGTAGACCTTCTCGTACACGGACATGGGAGCGTTGACAAGAGTGCCGACGACGTCGGCGCCCAGCAGCTGGACGACCGACTCGAACTCGCCCCATGGCAGAATCTTCTGGTACGCCATGTTGCGTGCCGCGCGCTCTGTGCACAAAAAGTACTCGTCTTTGCCGCCGTCGGTGCCAGGGGCCTTGAAGATGCCGTAGGCGACAGTGGGGCCGACAAAACAGCAGATCTGGCCGTACATGGTCTCGGGGCGCAGCGTGGCGGGGATGAAGAAGACGTCGGCATCGGCGGGGAGGGCGTCACCGATGACGGCCTTGGCCTTGTCGGACCACGTGAGAGCCTTCATCTTGATGGCGCTGTACTCCTGGACGGTGATGCCCTCGCCAGAGCTGCGGTCGTGATCCAGACACGCTTGACCGTCCTTGGGGCTGTAGACGGTGTAGCGCTTGCCGAACTTGATCTTGCCGGCATCGCGCAGGCGGTTCATCTGCCAGCGGACAAAGGAGTCGTAGTAGGGGTTGGCAGGGGTCGTGACCATGGAGCGGCGCCAGTCGACACGGGCACCCATGCGGCGCAGATCCGTCTCGCAGCGCTGGGGGAAGACCTGCAGCCAGTGCTCGGGGTCGGTGAACTTGTGGATCTCCTCGACCGGGAAGCCCAGGGACATCATGATCTGGAACTGGTACTTGGCCTTGCCGGTCTTGGCGACAGCCTTGCTCTTGTTGCTGCTGAACTTGCTCATGTCGGTCTTGCCGGCGGCGGCGACGGCCTCAGCCTCGGGGGCAGGGGTGGCGGCGGGGCGCAGGGCCAGGATCTCCTCGACGTCGGCGCCCTCAAAGTTCTGGCCAAACATCTCGACCTCGCGCGTCAGCTTGTCGGCGGCGGCCTTGATGGGCATGCCGGTGCAGTGGAAGCCCTGGGGCAGCAGGGCGCGGCGGCCCTCCATGCGAGCAAAGCCGGTCATGAACTCGACTTTGGAAAAGGTGAAGCAGTGGCCGGCGTGCAGGCTGCCGTTCATGTAGGGGTAGGCCATGGTCGTAAACAGCTTGTCCTGGGCCGGGTCGGTCGGCAGGGGAGCATCCTGCTCAAAGTACTTGGCCTTTTCCCATTCCTCTTGGAAACGAATCTCGTCCTGGGCGTGTCAGAAAGATACTGTATACTGGACAGGAGGATAACGAGAGAATGAAAGAGTGTCGACTTACAGCAATGAGGGTGTCACGCTTCTCGGTCTAGATTAGGTGGTACAGTCAGCAGGAATTCTATGCAGTCAACAAAAGGCATATAACAGCATCGCCGTTGTCGTCAGATCGCGAGACCTCGACTTGACGAGTGCAAATCGCACTGTATACACACGTTCTCCAGCTTGAGCGTGCGCTCAGAGCCCACGACCTTGGTGTCCTCCATGTTGTCTGGCGGTGGCGGTAGTGGTGGTGGTGGTGGGTTGTTGGGTAGTGAAGGAGAAGATCGCGAAGAGCCAAACAGAAAAGTAAAGAGGCCTAAAATGTGACTAAGAAAATCCAGTGATACCAGCGGAGGGCGAGGGCAGCCGCTGTGGTACCGCTGTGAAGGGCTAACAACAGATGATGCCCCTCTTCACCTGTGCTAAATGCCTTCCCCGCCGTCAGAAAGTTTTTAATGGGCCTGTCAATTGATGAGTCAAAGTACGGATATGGAAAGCGGTGAGTCGCATGTATTATGTAAGCGCTATACAGAAGACAACACGATCGTGAGACTGCACACTGTTCACAGTGACTGATGTATTGCATTATCTCACTACCAATAGCCGCCTCTCCCAGTCAGTCATACGCGTATCATTTAATCCTGTAATTTTGATGTACAAGACAACAAAATATGTCAGAACCCAACGGCCAACAAAGACCCAACAGCCAGCAACGGCCATGATTACATAATACGAAGCACTTCATGTTTACATGGTCTGGTAGCCGTTAACCCATCAGATGTCGACGTGTTCTCATGTTGTGAACATATATTAGATATATTAGATATTACAAAATGTTATCACTGGTAGGCCGTCATATATCCAGAAAGACACCTGTCCCAGTGCTACCCAACCGGGTTCCGCCATGGCAATGCTGTCCAGCGAGACCGTTGATCATGTCCAGACCGTTCCCTTTTCGTTTTCGTTCCCGCCCCTTTCCAATATTTCTCTGATGAAGCTCCCAATATCTGTCACGCTAGATCTTGGCCACCAGCAGGTTGCCAATCATCTCGCGGGCCGAGACGTAGGTCTGGCGCCACAGGGTCGGGAAGTCGAGGGTGCTGGAGAAGCCGTCGGCGTAGCCAAAGAAGAGCATGGGGGGGATCCAGCCACGAGCGTACTCGAGCGCAAAGCAGTTGTCGGGCATGCGGTACTGCTTGACGGTGCCACGGTGCAGGTGGTGGACGCTGCCGGTCTCGTAAACCTCGGGGACAAAGTCACCGGCGGCGTAGGCCCACTGCTCACCGTGCAGGATGTGGAAGTAGTCGTCGGCAGTGTGGCGGCCGGTGTGGCCCTCGGTGCCAATGGTGGTGCCAAAGAAGATGAGGTACTCGGTGATGCTGGCGTGCAGGACGGTCATGCCGCCCATGGCGCCACCGGCGTTGTTGAAGAACCACTCGTCGCCGGTGCTGATGTAGGGCGACAAGCCCTTGGTCTCACGCAGCTCGGTGGAAATGTAGCTCATGACAGCGCCGGTATCGTTGCCGTGTGTGGCAATGGCGCGCTTGGCCAGGTCGTGCAGGTGCTCCGTGTCAAAGATGTAGAACGCGTCGAGGTTCTGCTCGATGTAGTAGACGACGACGGCCAGGATGGCGCCGATGGCGGCGAGAAGCTTCATGGTGGCGGTAGCGGATGGAGGGTGGTAGTTGGTGCGAACAGAGAGGAGGACGGTAAAGGAACGAGCAAGCAAGACGGCTTTTAAAGAAACTGTTGACCCTTTTTGCGATTTTCCAATTGCTCTTATCGATAGCATGCTATTGCGTATGTGTGTTGTACAGCGCAAACCCCTGATTCCGACCCACTATTCATCACATCTAGCTGTCGACATCCCAACTAGTGCTCGTACGAGCTATTAGCTCTCGGCAAATGGCGATCCGGCGCTGTCGCCTGAATGCTCAAATTAGTGCAAATACAAAAGTGTAAGCATACTCTATTTCTACTCCAAACCCGCGTCGCTATGGCGAAAGAAAGCAAACATCGTCTGATCCCGTCCAAGTCGGTGTGTTTGCAGTGCAGCCTCCTGCCTTGTGCATGCTACTTGCTATAGACGCCCCGCGAGTCGACGACAGCCGGAGAAGAACAACTCATAACCATATGAAGGGTAAATACTATCGACGTAAATGGTTCGTCGGCACCACGGCTCATCGGACCCATGCCGGCTGCGATGAACGTGTCTTAATGGGCGAGCTCTGCGTGGGACCGCTCGATCGGCCCGGTTTGTAGGGTAATGCGCCGCTCCTTTGTCGTGCGCACGGAGGGCGGGATTTGACCAAGGATGTCGTCGTACTCGACTGCCCACGTATCCAGCTCAGCAGCGGCTATGTACCAGGCAGCGGTCGGTGTCAGCGTACCGATGGTCTGAAGCATGAAAGCTAAAGCCTGGGCGACTGCAGTGAGCTGGAGGCGGCTGTCACGGTAATATATTACCACGTGTGTGTGCCAAACGTCGATGCTAACGACGACGATGCCGCTACTTGGAACTGTTGCATACTGCCATACTCATGCCATGCCACCGCTCTGCATTGCCACCATGTCGACAGGTTGTCTTTCAACCCTGCAGCCTAGAACTCTTACTGTGGAGCAGCAGGGTCCTCAAGAAGTCTAGGGTCGATGAACATGTTCATGTCCAACTCGATATTCAGGGCGTCAGTCATGGAAATATCCATGGTCATATCATCGTCGGCCACAGGTTGTTGCTGAACATCTAGAGCAGGCTCGCTAGGATGTTGCTGAAGATCTAGAGCTGGCTCGCTAGGATCTAAAGACGGGTAAGCATACAGCCCACCCTGGACGTCAGGCAGGGGGCCGTACATGGACATGCTGTAGTCGGCCGCAGTTGACTGCAGAGGCTCTGGAACGGGCTGGCTGAGATATGGAGAAAGAAGTAATCCAGCCAGTCCGTCAGAAGGCAGTGACAAGCCATCAAGCTGGTAGCTACTAGGCACGACCCCCATGACAGAATGCAAAGCGAAACTGGCGAGGTGGACAGCTTCTGAGTACTCAACTTCAGTGGCCCCAGCGACCTGGCCATTGCCGTCGTCGTCGTTAGCATCGACGTTTGGCACACACACGTGGTAATATACCGTGATTGGGTCGTGCAATATGCAAGAAGACAAAGACCTGACCCGTACAGACATAACCATACTGTATGCCTTTGGCGACCATGTATGAAACCGCTGCGTCACGACAGCTGTCGCCATGTACTCGGACGTATGATGTCGGGCTTCGGCTGGATCTCGGCAGTAAGACCCGTGGTGATCTCATCCGGGCTGAGCTTATGCGGTGCTTTATATTCGATGGCCACGGCAGGGATGTTGTGACCATCTATCCTCCGATATATATGTATGCTTATACAAAACGGGTCCGCGATACCACCCCGCCCGCTTTCAAAGTCCAGGGTGGCACGAATAAAAAAGTTGCGGCGTAAACAGGGAAATGAATTCCATCGCGCGGACGAGTCTCTTGTTTTGTACCGATTTAGATGCTGTGTTGGCAATGTTGGTCTGTTTGGACAGGCCAAGGATGGCGGCATGATCCGTGACCACAATTGCCGGCAACGATGTCCTGCACTCGATCCATATTCGTGTCTTTTCCAATGTCCATACCAGGCCGAGAACTTCCATCTCTGTCGGCCAGTAGTTGCACTCGGCTGCGTTCAGCATCCGTGACAGAAAAGCGACAGTGTGTATGCAGTTATTGGGGTAGGGACCCTTTGATTCTGCGAATGCCGCAGGTTCGACATGGTAGATGTGTGCGCCGATGCCGTGCGCGGAAACGTCGATGTCCAGGTGAAGCTTTCTCGCGGGATCGTAATGGTAGAGAGGGTGATTATCGACGATGGCTTGTTTTATGACTTCAAAAGCTGCGCGTTCCTCTGGTGATCCCTTCAGCTCTCTTCCTGTGGTCCACTGCGATCGCTGATGTTTGTCTTTGTAGTCCGGCGCTTCTTTCCTGTCATCATTGAAAGCGGCATCCATGAGCTTTTTCACGGGGATCTCGACGGTGACGCGCTGTATGCTGTGTTGTGGTATAATGCGATGTGGTAGTGATGTCTGTTCTTTGTTTGCCTCAAATCGAAGCATAACATGGGGATCGAATGGCTTCAGCATCAAGGCGTGATAGTTTGTTTGACCCTGTCTCATTCGCAACCGCGCTGTCTTTTTCTGCAATCGCGCTTGCGATCACGCTGTCTTTATCGGCCAGGGCGGCGCGCAGCCTTCTGATCTCGACATCATTGGATGCTGTTTGGCGCAAGATAGACGCGTTGAATGCGGCTAGGTGTAGAGAGATGATGTCCGTAGAATAATGAGGTAAGGAGATGCGATGTAAGTTCGCGCTCACAATATGGTCATGAGAAAAGCGGGTCGGGATTTGTGATTGGATAAGAATTGGTCAGAACTTCAGTCATGGAACAGAGACGAAGATCACGAAGTGGTGGTGCGAAGCCCTCCGGACACGTCAGAAGCGGAAATGGCCTCCAGCGATACCGAAAGAGAGGATGGATTGGGGAGATAGAAGTATGCCGGGCACAGGCGCCACGTATAATCGACCCTGCAGAAACAAGTCATCTTCAAGTCATCTTCAAGGCATCTTCAAGTCATCTTCAGCTATCACAAAAAGAAGACAAGAAAAGACATCACCAAATGGACCACAGCATGCCTCCATAGGACACTACCTGTGGACGTGCAATGGTCAACTGGTGATAGTGTCAATTGCGTCAAACAGTATCAATTCTTTGCTAATTATTTATTGATCACGTCAACGACTTGCTAAGTGAACTGTGCTCATACGATATTGACAGCCGTCCAAAGTGATGACGCGGGAAATAAGGTAACCATGTGCTGGACCAGATGTTACAAGAGCAACATCGTCGGCTGGGAGAGTCGGATGGGTCAAATGGTGTGGCTAGAAAACTTCTCACTGGTGGTCAGCCACTGCGACGTTATTATGCAGCCGTCTCTGCAATAGCCCCGCCGAGACCGCAGTCAGCCTACAGTACCTGACATCTTATCTGTGCATGCTTACTTATTTTCTGTCTGGTTGTCACTTATCGAAAGTGCACAATTCTGCCTTGGGACATAATGCCGTGTCTGTCACCCCCCACCCCCATAAAGGCATGTTGTGTGTCTTGTCCCGAGCTGTTGTGACAACCTCGTGCAGGCATGTAGCACCAACACGCCCAAAAACATAATGAAACCCTGTCAAAGGCTGTCTGGACCAATAACACAGCTCCTGCAGTATCTCACTTCAGCTAAGCCTGTTTCGACCATCGTCGGGCGGTAACAGAGACTTGGGCAAGTATGCCTTGTCTTGAGACTCCTGACTGTTATATACTTGTCTGTACAACAGAAGCGGCAAGTCCCCTTGAGTTTGTTGAGCATCACAATTAATACAAGGCGTCCTGGACTCTTACCCCCCCCCCCCCTCTCCCTCCCGCCCCCATACACAACGGTTGCAGTTTGATTTCCTATCGACACAGGCGATGCAGAGCTCACGAGTGTTAGCCGGAAATACATACTCTCGTGCACGTTTGGCCTTACCCGCCTCTTACTCGCTCTATCTCTCGCTGTAGACTGGAGTGAGGTTGACCGGATTGGTCTCCGACTGTCAGACAATTAGTCTGAGTTGCCGCGTTTGGTACTCTGCCGTTGAATTGCAGCGTCACCAGTTCAGATTTCCTATCACAACCTCGTCCCCTCTCCTTCTCCGTTGTATGTCGTTTTCTCTCTGCCGCTCCCTTTCCAGTTCTCAGTTCTCTGTTCTCTCAGTCTCCCACTGTTTTATCCTCGACTTATAAATAGTACATTCCGTGTTCACGCGGAAGATCAGCAAACCAACAGTAACAAAATACAATCAAACCAATACAGTGATGTCCTTCGCCGTGGCGGTGGCTGTGCTCGCCGTCTTAGCCGAGGCTGGTGGCAGCCCGTTCAGAGGTCGCGACATCGACGGCAAGTGGCGTGCACCGCGCGAGACACAAGCCGTCGCACGGATACCCGGCGAGCTTGCCTACATGGCCCAGATCGACCTGCAGCAGACACCTGTTTTTGACACGGCACCGGCCACAACAGCGCCGGCCACCCTCTTCGGTCGCCACTTTTGGGAGCGCGACAAGCCCGATAACACCTGCGCCTATATCAGCGGCAAGTCCAGTATGTTGCGTCCCCTCTCTATGCACGATGCGCGTAAATATACTCACAAGCAGGTGACTCTCTGTACTGTTCTGCAACGGCCGACTGTGTCGCCGATGCCAAACTCTCCGTCATGGGCTGCTGTGCCGGTTCAAATCAGTGCAGCATGTACACAAAGTGCCTGCCCCGCGCCAGCAGCACCGACTTTACCACCGACAACGGCCTGACCCTCTTCTGGTGCGTTCTCTTGTCTCTGAGCCGGCTGTCATGATACTCACAGCGCAGCAACGACGCCTCCTACCCCGAGTGCGTCACCCACAAATACGTAGGCTCTGTGTACAAGGGCTACACCCTGCTTGGCTGCGGCAAGTCCAAATCCAAGGACGAAGTCTACTACCAGCCCACAACCGAAACCACGACCACGACCACGTCAACTACGAGCCAAACCTTGGTCGTCATAGCGACCAAGACGACCAAGAACAAGTCCACAACCACCACAAAGACAGGTTACAAAAGCTCGGGCAAGGGCATCAGCAAGAACAAGATCGGTCCCGTTGTCGGCGGCGTCGTTGGCGGCATCGCCGCCATCGCCGGCATTCTGGGGCTTGCTTGGCTGTTCCGCCAATTCAAGCGCAACAAGCGCAACAAGGCCGCCGCGAGTGTGCACTCGTTCGGCGGCCCGGGCGAGTCTGGCAGTGTGCCCGATGCGCCCCTCGTGGCTCACAAAAGCTCCTACAGCGGTTTACCCGGTGGCGATGTTGCCGGTGATTCCAGCACTGGTGCTGCAGCCTACCACCAGTACGGCCAGTCCAGCAAGCCGGACGGCACTGGGCTGTACGATCCGTACGACCACGACGCGCCGCAGCAGCAGCCCTATGACGCGCGGCGCGATAGCATGCACACGGTGTCGACGATGAGCCGCCCGCAGAGCATGGTGGCGGACAAGCCACCGCCGTATGGCGGCGCATCCGATGCAAAGGACTTCGCAGCCCAGCGTACAGGCAGCGCGCAGTCAGCGGTGGCAGCATACAAGTCCTTTGATAAGGAGACAAAATAGTGACTACAGATGGCGTTGGCTTCTTTTGGTTTCTTATTCGGATTGTTTCTTTTGTTTTTTCTCTTGTTTTTTATTTTATTTTTTATTTATGATTCTAGTGTTGTTTCTTCCAACTTTTGTTCCTCTTCGTTTATTTGCAGATCCAATTTCTGTTGTATTTCGAAGCAGTTTCACTCCTATGTTAAATGAAATAGTACTTCATCTTTATCTCAGTTCATCACATACAACAAGCTGTTGATGCTGTTGCTGCTGTTGCCGCTCCGAGCTGTGGCATAATGCCGGTGATTCACCTTACCTAATCGGAGCTTTAAGCCGCTATTGACCCCACAGCACGGAAGACGCACAGAAGCGCAGAGAACACAGCCGACAAGGCCAGATTGCCTGTTAGCTGGGCTTGGTGCCCTGGCGCTTCCTGCTAGGCAATGTGGGCCGCTACCACGCACACGACCGACGCATAGCAGAGCTACGTCGTGCTTTCATCGCGCCCCTTTCGCCTCTCTTTCTCCCGCTCTTTTTTGTTCTTCTCCTTTGTTCCCCTCCCGTCTCCCACCTCACATCATCTCTCTGCCAATTGACTCGACACCCACTGGTTCGAGCCTTGCACGTCTAATCGCATCGTCATCCCCGTCGTCGTCATCGTCCGGTCATCTCCATCACCAGCTTCACAATGGTGTCGTTTAAGCTTTCCGCTGTTGCGCTGTTTGCGCTGCAGGCCATTGGCGTGTTTGCTGTACGTTTTTGTGACACCAATCGTCATGGCAGCGAGCGTTGAGACTAACAACAACATAGGCCGAGGAGCCCAAGGGAGCCGAGCCCAAGGGCGCCGAGGTCAACATCGACGTCGTGACCAAGTTCCCTGAAGCCGACATCTTCGGCCTCAAGCTGATCAACGGCCGCCCGACCAAGTCCATTGTCGAGATCACCAACCACGAGGAGAAGCCCATCCGCGTCTCCATCCTCGGCGGTGCCCTGTACAAGCCCCAGCAGCTCCCCGAGGGCGTGCCCGCATCCACCGGCATCGTGGCCAACCTGACCACGGCCACCTTTGACGGCACCAAGGACGCGCTGCTCGAGCCCGGCCAGACCCGAGGCTACGCGTACAACTTTGTGCTCGACCTGCACCCGCGGGACCTGCGTCTGGACCTGATGGCCATTGTCACCGATGCCGACGGCCGTCTGTTCCAGGTCCTGGCCCACAGCGGCGAGGCCTCCATTGTCGACCCCCCGATCAACTTCCTCGACCCCCAGATGTAAGTCGCGGATTACGGTGGCGCGGTACTTGACAAGAAAAAAACTAACATCGCTCCAGCATCTTCCTCTACGTCTTCTTGACCGGTGTCTTTGGCGCCACCCTCTACTTTGTCTACAAGACCTGGATCGAGGCTCTGTTCCCCCAGGCCAAGCGTGCCCCCTCTGCCCGTAAGGCGCGCAAGGCCCCCGCCGTCGCCGAGGTTGTCGCTGCCGATGCTGCCCTGTCCGGCAACGAGTCGGCTGGCGCCGGCACTGGCTCCGACTTTGACGCCAGCTGGATCCCGGCCCACCACATCAACCGCCCTGTCGCCAAGCGCGTCAAGAGCGGCGCCGCCAAGAAGAAGGTTGTCGAGTAAATTGGCCCTCGTGTGTAGGCACGGTCGTGGCGGTCACTGCGGCATGGCGGCGAGACGACGGCCACGAGGAAACAGTGGGCGTCGACGGCGTTCGGCTTTTGCGCGCTGGACTTTTTTTGTCACATATCGGTTTTGGCATTAAGCTATCGGGCGCGTGCAGCTGAGAGCTGTTGGATCGTCGGACACTGGTGTTCATTTTGATTTTTTTGATCGTTGGATTAGGTGCTCTTTCTGGGAGCGTGTAACTAAATAAAAACTGTATGATCATTGGGTAGTTCGGTTCAATACGAAAATGAAGAGATTTGCAAACGGTCGCCAATTAGTAGACAAGATACGAAAGAAGCCACAACTTCGTCTCCGGGAACACACAACTGACGAGGAAGACTGGCGACCTCCGTGTGATAATTGGACCATGTGTACGATACGCATAGTCTCATCAAGGTGATTTGGGTGAGCTCGGTTTATTCCAGACGCCGATAAGAAGAAACAACAGGAGTAATCAAAAGAAGACGCGAGATTCGTTGAATGAGAAGAACAGAACAAAACAGACACATAAATCAACAAGCTTTTGTGCACGCCAAGTATAAATCATACGCCCAAGATAAACTCCTACGAGAAGTGGATGCCCTCGGTATTCATCTGTTCAGTTAGCATGTGTGTTGTGTCGATAAGAAAATAAGAAATATGAGAGACGTACCGCATCCAGAAGCTTCAAAAAGTCCGTCTCGTCGCACGACCGAGCGCGGCGCTCCGTCATCTCCAGCTGGTCCAGCACGCGCAGCACCTTGGCACGCACAAGCTCGTCGACCTTGGTGCGCTTGCGCCGGCTGGGCGTCTTGGCGGGCGCCGACACGGCCTCCTCCTTGAAGAACGCGGGGATGTCGTCATCAACGTCCATGCCGCCGGCACCGTCCTGCTCCATCTCCGGGGCATCCGCGTCGTTGGCGTCGTCGTCGTCGTCGACGTCCATACCGGCATCGTCATCGTCGGCTGCATCGTCGTCGGCGGCGGCGCCATCCTCGACGAGGCTGTCATCCACGGCAATGCCGTTCATCGACGCATACACGCGGTAGTTGCGGGCCAGCATCGACAGCACCTCCTTGCTCGTAAACGACGCACGCAGCGTCCGGTTCTTGCGCGTAAATGTGATGCGTAGCATGCCGTCCATCTCGGCAAAGTTAAACTTGGGCCGCTCTGCGCCGGTCTTGGGCGTGATGCGCACAACCGCAGACTCGACCTGCGGTGGCGGCCGAAAGTTGGCCTTGCCGACCTTGAGCACGTGCGTGATGCGGGCAAAGAACTGCGCATTGACACTGAGGCGGCAGTATAGCGTGTCGTTGGGGCGTGCCACCAGCCGTTGTGCAAATTCTCTAGGGGAGGCATGGTTAGACAGTGTCTAGTATGTTGTCGCCGGCGTTACGCGTGCTTGTCGAGGCTTACTTTTGAAACATGAGAACGGCCGTCCGTGGCGGGTTGGGCATGGAGAGAAGCTTGAAGCTGTTTTGTTAGACATCTGATATAGTATATTAGATACAATGTGCCGAGGCGACTTACACGAGGGGCGAACTGATCTGGTAGGGTGTGTTGGAAATGCAGACCTAGACGTGTAAGCTTGTGATCTGGCGACGTGATGGCATTGCGAGTTGAGGCAATACTGCAGCCAAACAACTGGCGCCACGCTCAAAATACAGAACAGTAGAAATACCTACATCAAACGGAGGAAACTCGGTCTTGATAGCGTCTCCTAGGAGCACCTGTAGTCGTTGTCAGTACAGCTGCGGCACGGCCAGAGAAACTAGAAGACGTAGACTGCGGCATGATAAGGGTAATGTTGTCCAGGATCGTCCAACGCCGTGCCAGGGGATCTGTGCCTACCTCGAGCTTCTTTTGCAATGGGCCACCCTGCACACGCTTTGTCCTGTGGAAGTCAGTCTATGGACTCGTAGAACCGCTGTCAAAGAACACTAATCTGCAATGCACGACACTCACACTTCCGCAGCCATTCGGGGATCAAGTTCGACTGTCACATGTTAGAAGGTGTCCGATCAGAGCATATAATCGGCTGTACATACTGGCTATGCATTTTCTCGCCTTCTCGAGAATTCGTGTCGTGATGTTGCCCGTGCCGGGGCCAATCTCGAGGACAATATCGGTCGGTTTCAGCTGAACAGTCAGTACACGGCGGTGCTATACGGGGAAGGGGAAGGGACAGCATACCTCGGCCTTATTCACACTGATTCTCTAGTTAGAATCTGTCCCTGTACAACATGTACCTATCCAACAACTCACATGGCTGCAAAGGTTAGCATCAATCCCGGCAAATACGGCTACTTCAGAGGGGTACTGACCATCTGCAACACCCGGGTTCTTCAGAATATGCTACAGTAATTGTCAGTCTCTGCACTTGTACACCGTCCGGTACGCTGACGTCTCGTACCTGGCCGACGTTGGTGTTGAACTTGAACACATTGTTCTTCTGGCCCGCCGCTCCCTTGCCGCCGCCGGGCCGCGAGTACGGCGATGATGCGCCGGCACCGCCCTTCTTCGGAGTCTTGACTTTGCCCATGGTGCGATTGAATGCGGGGTAGTGAATTGTCGATGTAGATTTGTATGGGCTGTTCGGCTAATTGGGCGATAACGGCAAGGCTGTGCAGTGTCGTCGGTGACGTCCATCGACGCTGATTCTATTTTTTGGCGGTGATGAGGGGCACAATTTGGCCATTGTTGGGCGGTGGCAGAATAAAATTGCTTATCTTATCGGAGCAAATAGTGTGCCCCACCAGGCACCAGCTTTAAGTGAGACCCACAATCGAGCTAGCGCAACGGCAGCACGGCACTGTGACTTGCAGCTTACTCCGTAGAAACGGAAAAAATACGAAGATAAACGATGCGTCATCGGACAATATGATTGATCTACGAGATGTTTACGAGATGTTTACGAGCTGGTATCCGTTTGTCAGCAGGTCTGGGCCGCAACGAACGAGCAGTGCGACTGCGTATTGTAGATACCGAAATAGGAAGCAACGACGAGAATCGCTGCTCCAATTTCGGTTATAGGGGTAATTACACGCCGTCTTACGAGGAAGGAGTAAGCATAAGCATACATGTACTCGTGTTGTTTCCTCTTCAAGAAGGAAACTTCGAACGGTCTTTCCTATGCCAATCTTTTTAGCAACAGGAAGGACCAATTGGTATTGTACAAACTACTGAGTAAGAGGCGCTACCTGTCTCACTCGATTGCTATTATTATCTTGCTATTATCCGCAGGTTGTACTTCCACCCTCGTCATACTTTAACTTGTCATACTGCCATTTCTCTTCAATGCAACCTCGGTGCTTTCCGAATAAGACAGCCCATTGACCCATACGCATTACTAGTCCCAGGAGAGGCGAAGCAAGGCCAAGCACTCACACAACCCCGGATAGTGCTGCTATTGAAACTATAGGAGAAGTAGAAGAAGGATAGCAAGTTTGTCTGTGACAGAGATACCTCACGTCATGCCCCTCGACTATCTCCTAAGCATACTTCTAAGCATAAGCATACCTTGGAGGCCTTTTGTGGCCTGTCATCAAGTTGCAAAAAGTGTTTCCGCAAGTGTCTCCCTTTCAGCGCAACCAATACGGCAGCCGGAATCTCGGAGGCAGAAACAAACGAACATAAGTTTAACCTTATTGTCCAAAAGCATACATCGGCCCGCCTTCAACACGCACCCGACTAGAGGGCCATCGTACATAGGACCTTAGAACTGGCTGTCTCTCTTTCGCCAATCGAACCGGCAGCTCTTGGACAGCCACGGCATCGTCAAGCTTCGCCACAAGGATGGGGCCAGCTGCACACTGAACGCGCCGCCCTTTAATCTCACTCCCATCGAACCGTGCTTGTCTTTACTTTGCAATTGCTCTTCCTGCGCCAGTAACCAACTATCTCTTCTACAACCGAGATATGGCCGTCAGAATTGTCCTCTTTGACGCCCCGGATTACTACACCAACCTCGACACCATCCGCGGCGAAGTCAGGTTCCAGCTTACGCGACCTGAGCGCATCGGCACCATCGTCGTCAAGCTCGAGGGCGAGTCCAGCACATCACTAACCGTGCCGCCTCCCGGCGACGAGAAAGGATGGGTATACAAGACGAAAGAGCTGGGAGATCTCGACCCGGTCAAGACCCCAGGCGCAACAACACGGCCAGTACCTGGCACGGTCTTTAAGGAATCGCACAAAGTCCTGTACCAGGTCATGCAGGTCTATCCGCCGCCAAACGAACATCTGCCAAGAAACGGCTTGCTCCCGGCGGCCGAGTACACGTTTCCGTTTCATTTCAAAATACCAATTAACAATGTATGCGCCGACCCCGTCCAGCTTGCGCGGTCTGGTGGTGTCGTTGATTCGAGCTGCCATCCTGAGAGCCCTGCCATGAAACTGGTCCTGTTTGGTCCCAGCAGCCACGGCATCCGTTTTATGGACGGCGCCAAGCAGCTCCAGTACCATCACGTCAAGCAAACCTTGCCGCCCAGCTTTGACGGCTTCCTCAGCTCGACCGAGTCCACCGACATCCGCTACTTTATCAAGGCGACTATACAGCGCCCCAACATTCTCAAGGGCAACTGGCGCAACTCTTTTGACTTCCGCTTTCTCCCCATCGAGCCACTGCGGGAACCGCCGTCAACGCGTGAAGTGTTTGCGCGCCGCCCATTCACCTTTCGAAAGCGCAGTGAGCAGACCGAGGCACCCCCTCTGGTCTTTATCAAGAGAAAGGGACCTTTCTTCCGCGCCACCAGCGGCTCGATGCCCTCGCTTCCGGACTCGCACGTGTCCCCAGCATCCCCATCATCGTCGCCAGATCAGCCGCCATTACCGCTGCAGAATGAGCCAACTACAGCTTCGACCGATAACGACAACCTCGCACCGTCTGTTTTAATAACGGCTTTTCTCCCCCACAAGCCCGTCCTCACATGCAACGAGGCCATCTCGCTGAGGATGGTGGCACAAAAGATGGCGCCGAGCCGTGAAAAAGTGTACATGACATCACTCGAGATTCGGCTCACGGGAAGCACACGCGTCAGGAGCAAGGGCCTCGAGCAGACAAAGATGACCAAGTGGATAGTGGCATCAAGCTCCAGCCTGTCCATCCTTGTGTCAGACCCAGATGCGCCCGTGGACTCTGAGATCAGCATACCCGACCATATTTGGCGTGACAAGGTGTTGCCCGACACAGTGATGCCCAGTTTCATGACGTGCAACGTCAGCCGGTCATATCAGCTAGAAATTCGAGTCGGCCTTAGCTGGTCACTGGACGGCTCTCTCCCATCATCTTTGGATGTCGCGACGCCGATAATGGGAGGCAAGGTGCAGTCCAAAAGGGAGCAAAAGGCCACCCAAAAAGCAATTAAATCCGCCAAGGCCAAGCCAGCTCATTTACTACCACAAACCATCATCTTGCCTCTTGAATTCGACGCCGTGAGCGTGTATTCCGGTATCAAACTGAATCCGGCGCTCGTTGACGCCGCGCACCAGCACAGACAGCGCATATCAATGCTGCAGCAACCACAACTACAGCAGCAGCAGCAGCAATGCCAAAACACCAACCGGCCTCAGCCACAACCTCAACTTCTTGACTCGCACCCGATACAACCACACGCACAGCTTCTTGACTCGCACCCGATAACCCAAAACCGGCCAAACCCGCCCCATATCGACACACGTGGACCACCGCTCGGACCGCAGTCTGCCCAACAAACGATGAACCAGAACCCCAACGTGCATGCCATACAAGGCGAGTACCGGCAGACGAATCCTTATCCGAACCAGATGTCGTCAGAACGGCGTCCCATACCACAGCGTCCGCAGCACATGCCAGAGCAGCCTATATTTGAGCTGCCGTCAGAGCCAGTCCCGTCCCAGCCGCCGCCGCCTGACCACCAGGCCAGCCCATCACCGATCTCGCCGACTGACCCAGATATATCCCCTGTATCACCGACTGTTTCCGAGGCCGTCCAGATGACGGGTACCCCAGTTATCCGGCGCCGGCCTGTGCCTGAGCAATTCGCACAACGACAGAGAGAAGAGCAGCGGCGGCGCGAGAATCCAGAAAAGTTTCCGTCCGGCGAGTACCCATCGTCCGGGACCAGCTTTGGCCAGGTCCACGAGTCGGTGCACTGCCATGGGCCGCAGCACCACTACCACATGCACCAGCAGCAGACAGAGGTCAGCCCTCTGTACACGCCGCAGCTGCAACCGGGCGAAGACCCACGCGGTGCATCTGCAGAAATCGCTGCCGCCCCGCAAGGCACTGTTCTTGTATCGTACAATGGCGTTGTGTCGGCCATGGTGCAGGATGTGGCGTCGGCCATTGATGCCTTTGCATTTGCGGACAGCGACACGGCGTCAATCTACCAAGAGGCGCCGCCTTCGTACGACGAAGCCATGGCTGAGACCATCACGGCCGTTGCCCAGGAAGGAGACTATCATGCCCAGCGGCCGGCCTTTCACAGACGTCCTCTCGGGACTTTGTAAATTTTGCATTTATTTTCAATTTGTCTGCCAGCCATATACTCCGAGTTAGATACTGTTTATTTGATTACTTTGATTGTATACCCTCTTTGAAAATGTCTTGAACGCGGTCTGTTACGCCTGCCTTCTCTCTGAAGATCCCCTCCTTGTCTTACAGTCCCCATCATCCCGATGCCGTACTCGCCGGCGGAGCAACTCCTAGCGCCATTCAACTCCCGCATTGTGACGCCGCCACTTTGGTTCCATCTTTCCCAGACCGACGTCCGCCACGCGCGCCGCGCGCGCCGCACGCGCCATATATTTGCTAGTTGAGGTATATCATATATGGAAACGGGGCAATGGCTCAGTTGGGAGAGCGTCAGACTGAAGATCTGAAGGTCCTCGGTTCGATCCCGAGTTGCCCCATATTTTTGCATCTGGATCCCCATGGGATCCCGCCTCCTGAGGTCACGTATGCTGCCGCCTTCTAAGCCGAAGGCCGTGATCTGCGCCCGTTGCCACGAACAGCACGACGAAAAGACTTGTTCACGCGCAGCACTTTGCGCCCACTGTGGAACGAACGAGCACAGCACCAAAAACCACCCCGCGTGTTGCAGCCTCCCACACGACTGTGGGCCGAGATGCCACATTTGCCGCGGTCCGCATCGCTCGGACTCCACCTCTTGCCCGCTGAGGGCCTCGGGGCTGGGTGCAGACCAGAAGAAGGCCATCCGCCGCAGCCAGCAGAGGTTGCACGCAGAAGCGGTTGCTAAGATCTGCGGCGTAGTGCTGATGCAGACGGCGTCGCACGAACAAGAGGCAACAGAGGAGGCGGCCGACACATGCATGGCACTGGTCGCTGCCCCAAGCACCCAAGCCGTGCACACCCGGAAGAGACAGCGGCAGGCACCGAGACGTGGTATCGATACTCCTTGAAAAGGATATCTATATCCACAACATGTACAACCCGTGCCATGGTAAAGCCAATCGTTGGGAGGCGGCCAAGATGGCCCAATAGCACGCAGCTGGGAAGAAGGCACCTATATACGGAGACTGGAACACGCATTTACAAATGTGGGACAGTGCGCGTAAGATGTCCCCGGACCTCAAAATCCTGACGGACTGGCTAGACAACTCAGGCGCCAATCTGACCAACACCCCAGATGTACCAACTTTCCACGTCAACGAGTACCGGTCGGTGATCGACTTGGCGTTTGCCACTCCAGAACTCGCATTCGACAGAACCTGTATCACTACGGTACATGATGAGCTGGACTGCGGCAGTGATCACGAAGTTCTGCTCACGACAATCGGCAGCACCCCCGTGATGAAGACAGTCAAACGTGACCAGTTCAAGATGGACAGAACAGGGAGGGAGAAGTCTGAGGAGGCATGTGAGAGAGAGGCCCGTGGAATGCCCCTGGACTATGGCACGGAACCATGCGCACTGGACGAGGCCGCCCTCAAGATCACCACGGCCATGCAGCAGACACCGAAAACATCTATGAAGCAAACTGGTGGCAAAGGGACCGGCAAAACTTGGTGGGTTGCAGGACTGCAACCATTTGTGAGAGCGATGCGGCAAGCACGCAAGGCGCACAATCGGTCCAACAACGACCGCACCCTCTACGAAGCCTTCAAGGAGAAGCGCAAGGAGTTTCGTGCCGAGGGCGACGGGCCAAGCGGGAATGATGGAGGCAGACCGCCGAGTCCGGCAAGTACACACGGGAATTGTACTCCCTACTGAAGCGCGTAAAGGGCGGGACCACGCTGGGTATGCCACCCCTGAAGACGGATGCCGGCGTGGCAACCACTACTTCTGAGAAAGCAGGAGTTCTCTTCGACACGCACACCCAGGCAGCAAAGGCCGATGGGGCGGGTGAGACGTACGTGGCGAGCTCAACAGCAAGGCAGCTAGACGAGGTCACAGACAAGGAGGTCCGTGACGCCATCTACCGCCCTGGCAATACCGCGCCTGGCAAGGACGGCATACCCAACCTCGCGTGGAAGTGGGCGTGGGAAGCACTAGGCGAGCACATTGTCACCCTATTCGCCAGATGTTTAGAGACGGGCCACCACCCAGCCCCTTTCAAAACGGCCAACCTGATCGTGATCCCCTAGCCATTCAGCTCCCGCATTGTGATGCCGCCACTTTGGTTCCATCTTTCCTAGACCGACGTCCCGCCACGCGCGCCGCGCGCGCCGCGCGCGCCATATATTTGCTAATTGAACTATATACTATATGGAAACGGGGCAATGGCTCAGTTGGGAGAGCGTCAGACTGAAGATCTGAAGGTCCTCGGTTCGATCCCGAGTTGCCCCATTTTTTGCATCTTTCGATGCCCGTTCTCTTTACGTGACGATTCACCTTTTTGTAGACAGAAACACTCAAGGGAAATGCATACCAAATACAATGTTTCAACAACTCTAGATGATGATGAAATACTCAATTGTAAAAATACCAATTTATTTTTAATGCAAATTCAGTCAGAAGAAATACGCCCTTACGCCGCGCTACAAACAGGGCGGAGCGTCCGCCAGCGCGTGTGGTATGGATGGATGGTTCACGGCAGAGCGAGGCCAATGTAGAAGCCGGGTTGGCTGATGTCGCCATTTTTGTAGCTGGCTGTTAGAGAGTCTTACACAGATAAAGGGAGAGAGAACACACCTCATGACGCTGATGCCGCCCGGCGAAAAGATCATCTCGAGCGGAAAGTCGAGGGCGAAGCCGAGCCAGCGCTTGACAAAGCAGCGCAGGATGAGGCCGTGCGCCACGATCAGCACATCGCCGGTGTCGTCGCTGCCAAAGTGCGGTGCCTGGATGGCCTTGATCTTGGCAATCAGCCGGTCCAGGCGGTCGGCGACCTGCTGCATTGATCTAGATGTCAGTTAGTCTCTTTTTTTATTTGTTGTCTCTTCTCTCTCTCTTCTTCTTTTTTATTTCTTCCCACAACCTACTCTCCGCCGGGACAGCCGTCGGCCCAGATGCTCCAGGCCTTGTCGGCGTCAAGACCCTGGCTGCGGCGCCGTTTGCGGATCTCGTCAATCTTGAGACCCTCGTAGTCCCCGTAGTCCCACTCGGCAATGTCCTCGGTAATGTCTGGGACCGTGCCGCTGTTGTTGCCTTGCACATTAAGCAACTCAAAGGTCTTCAGGGCCCGCAAGCGCGGCGACACAAAAACATGCACGAGCCGCGCCGGGTTGACCAGTTTTCCGGCGCCGACGAGCGTCTGTGCAGCGGACGCGACCTGGCGGACGCCATTGTCGGTCAGGTCAATGTCAGTGGTGCCGGTATAGCGGCCATCCTTGGCCCACTCGGTCTCTCCTGGCGAATTAGCGAATTAGCAATTAGCAACAATCTGCTTGTGGCTGAGGCGTAAAGAGGAGAGAGGTGCGTGATTTACCATGCCTTGCCAGAAAGACACGAGGCGTGCGAGCCTCGAGGTCGGCCATGGTCGCAGTCGACTGTTTGCAATGAAGATGAAAATAAAATCAAGCTGCTGGAATGGGTGGCTGCTTCGATGTGAGAGAAGTGATGATGGGTGCGTCGAGATTATAGCTCTTTTGGAGCCCGTACAACAGGCAGTGCATGAAGCTAAGCCTAGTGTCGCGAGATTACAATCACCTCAGCTTTGTGTTATTTTGACGTTATATAAGGCAAACGCCACACAAAGTTGATATGAGAGTGAGCTTATAGCATCTTATTATTCATGCGATGCTCGAGATGTTACCTTTCCAAGAATAGCCTGGTGGTCGAGAGTCGACAAAAAGAAACAAAAGAAAAACAAAAGAAAAAACAAAATGATTGAGCCATTAACAACTGATCGCGACACAGTAATTCAGTATCACGCGTGTTGACATCGTGATACTTGATAGATGACGGCGTATGCATGACTGCGAGGTTTTCAGTCACTCGTGATTCACATCCGAGTTATTCAATGCCTGTTCTGGAAAGTATAAAATGTCATGAACTCGCATCGTTCCCATGCTCAATTTCCTCACTGTACCATCACTTTGAGCTGCTGCTGTGAACAGGATCTCCGACTCAGTCAAACATCAACGGGAGCTATATCCTCAGGTCTGTCATGCGAGACCAACTTTATATCTGCCGGAACAACCGGCCACGAAAGGACAAAAGGACGAAAAAGGTTTTTGCTGCGGAGCAGGAATCTTGACATACACCACACCGTCCGGCGGCCTGCCACAGCCCCAGCCCAGTCATCCACGTCTTCACATATGATCCAATGCGCCTCCGCGCCCGTTTCCAGGCGAGGTGCCATCCGAACTCATCCGTCGCAGCGCACGTTGCACCATGCGACATGACCACGGTCCGGGCCAATCTCTTCGTTCCCCGAACCAATGAGACCATCGCTCATCGGCACATCTCTACCAATGCAACTCATTTCACGCAACAACTCTGGCAGATCGCCAATTTTGAGAACAATAGCGTTGAGCACCTCAAGGGGTCGGTTGCGCGATCACTTGCGCCGCGACCCCCATGTGATCGAGAATTTTCGCTCTTTTTTCTCGTGCACTTCATCTTGAGAAAGATTCGTTATATTATTTTGAATTCATATTCGTGCCGAGATCTTATTTGGTTTAATTTTATCAAATTCTTCGCTGTATTATCGGTCATATAAGAAGATGCAGCAAATGCAGCAGATCTGATCTAAAGCTTGCAACCGGCCTCGAAGATCAAACCATGTCGTTGAAAAAAGTCATTTATCAGACCTTCCTGGATTTCCCAATCCTCATCTCCGAACTTGAGGGCACTTCATCGGCTCTTGAGATTCCGGGCCGACCCTGGCTCGCTGCTCCAGCTCAGGGAGAAAGACTTATTGGAAATTCGTTGATGCCGCCGAGGGCAAAGAGATTCAAGCCTTCAATCCCACGATCATTGCCTGCGCTCCCTAAAGCGGTTCTACATACGGTACCGCATTACCTCTTCGGACGCACTTCAGGCGCTTTTGAGAAGATGAGTGTGCATATGCATCGTCACGACGTTGTACAGGTGCTGTGAGCGTGTATGTGCTCTCGCGAGCATGGCGATTCAGGACTCACTGACTTTGCTCAAGTCGTTGATTGAGTCGAAAGCGTGAGCCTCCTCAAGATCTAAATCATCTAAATCGACATCTGATCTGCTGTTTTGTCATTTGGTTGTATTTTGTGCCCGTGTGAGGCCATCTTCCACTAGGTCAACATCTCTTCAGTATTATCTTCTGTCTCATCTTGTTGTGAGAGACACCTTTCATCTTTTTGACTTCAGCTTCCTCACCTGTTCTATCCTTATTGCTCTTCACATCGCTGCTCTTCACGGCCACCAGAGCAGGATACTTCGCATAGCTGCCACACCAATAACAGCGACCATGGCAGCAAACTACGGGATATCAGCCTCTGAAGAGTGGAGACTCAATGGAGGGCTTCACGGTTCATTCACTATCAACTCTCAGTACATTGAAATGTGTGCAGATTAATTAGCAAGGGGTATTGTCTGATGATGAAGAAGATAGTTTTGTGCTTGTCGTTGCCGACACTGTTACCGGCAGACCGAGCACTCCTTTATGCGGTATGATTTGGTCTTCTGATAATCTGGTCTGGTCCTCATCCTATCTTGAGATGCAGGGCGCCTGCGCACTGCTTACTTATAGCCCGAGATGGGCGTCTATGCTCGAACGTTCCATACCCAGGCCAACCCTACCATCATGTCGTTTGTTCTTCCTTCTGTCGTTTGCTCTTAAGACCAACTCTTCCTTCATGCTGTTTGCTAGGGCTTTGAATCACTTCGTTATTTTCAGTCCATCATAGTCACGTGAATAATGTTCCGACGATAGCTATTACAATAAACACCATCTATCACCTCGTGCGAGTCTCGGCTCGGACGGATTAAACAAGAACGGCGAGGAGATCGTTACGTCCGGGCACTGCCGAATTACAAGCTTTAGTGGATAGAGAAGCGGATAGCGCTAATACAGGGACTTACAGTGCACATTGCAGCAGCCTTGAGCGATTCGGCTCCGGATAGAAGCATCCGGAGGGGCAATCTGGGGAAGATGCGACAGGTGATGCAAGGCGACTGCCCATGTCCCATGTCGTCAATATATATTACCAGTAGTCCGCCGTCTGACGAATCCGTTGGCTGCCCAATAATTTATGTCTGCCGAGTAAAATGGCGTCAATGCGTGTTCTGCACATACCAAGAGCAGCATCAGTTCTGCGCCCAGCATCAAGAGCTACTCCTTTTCGCCGCCATCTGTCAACATCTTCCACCATGGCCGCCAAAAAGAACGACTGGTCCGCCGACCAGTATCTCAAATTCAACGACGAGCGAACGCGCGCCGTGCAAGACCTCGTTAACCGCATCCCGCTGCCTGGCGGCCGGTTCCCCGTGTCAGCGCAGACCGCAGGCCTGCGTATCGTCGACCTCGGCTGCGGCCCGGGCAACTCAACTGCCGTTCTCGCGGCGCGGTTTCCGGGCGCCGACGTGTCCGGTGTCGACGCGTCGCCCAACATGATTGCCAAGGCCAAGAAGACGCTGCCGTCGGTCGACTTTGGCCTGGCCGATCTGCGCACGTACGACCCGACGGCAGGCGGCCGTCCACCGCCCACGCTCCTGCTGTCCAACGCCGTCTTCCACTGGATCAGCCTGGACCAGCGCCTGCCCACGATCTTGCGGCTCTTCCGCACGCTGCCGCCGGGCGGCGTGCTGGCCTACCAGATGCCCGACAGCAAGGCCGAGCGCACTCACCAGGCCATACGCGAGGTGAGTCGCGGCGATGCACCGGGCACACACGACGGCCCGTGGGTGGCCGCGCTCCAGGACCTGCACGACCGCGACCCCATTGAGACGGCCGAGCAGATCTACGACGCGTTTGTGCCGCACAGCGCGAGCGTCGACGTATGGCACTCTGTTTACAACCACACAATGCAGCGCGGTGCTGCCGACATTGTCGAGTGGATGCGCGGCACGGGACTGCAGCCATGGCTGCATGCGCTGCCGGACGAGGCCACCAAGCAAGCGTTCCTGCAGGCATACGAGAAGCGGCTGGGCGAGCTGTACGAAACGCGCGTGGATGGCACAGTGCTCCTCCCCTACCCCCGGCTCTTTGTCGTTGCCGTCAAGAAGTAGGTAGGGACTAGCCGATTCAGTAGGATAAGTCTGTATTTACAATCGAGTGGCAGCAGCAAAACACCGTTTTTGTCGGAATGTTGGCCATGCAGCCATCTGTTTGTTACAGAGACAACATGGAACCACCAGCAAACAGGATGGAACAGGCGATATGACTCATGAGGGAAGACCAAGCGCAAGAGGAGGAACAAACGAAGTAGAGGTGGCCTCAGAATGGAAGCTTCGAGCATGGCCGCCCATGGGGTATAAGTAGACAGGGCGCAGGCGCCCTGAACCTCAGATTATATGTAGAAGAAGAACAAGACCAGCTTACAAGAAGATCATAGCATCCCGCCTTAGAGGAGTGCTCGGTCTGACAGTAACAGTGTGGACAACAACAGTCAGAATACTACCTTCTTCACTTGCAATCATTACCCTTCCTAAGTCAACCCACAGTTTTCCAATTTGATACTGTATCATGCCGAGAAATATGACAGTATGCACTTTATATTACGATTGCAGATACGTTGATATACGAGCGTTCCACAGTCCTTGCTATGACTCGACAAACAACAACCCTGTACTGACCTGGCTCTGTCGGAGGCCTGTAAGCATACTCCGTAGATGCAACGCCAAATACCCGGCTAGGCGTTCCGGATGGCTGGCCCACGGAGCGTGCCGATTCCGAAGCTTGCTGTAAGGCTCTCCAGGGACAAGCAATCACAAGCGTTGTATCACAGTCTTCTAGAACGCTCAGAGTCGGGAAATGAAGTAACACTGGCACATAACTCCCCCACGCAGCCTCGATGACACGTGTGCCCGGAATCACCGCCTTCTCCTCTTCGACTTCTCTTCCTGCCAGTTGTCAAACCCATTCGGAGCGGCACAGCTGTCTGCAGGCTGTCTGTTGACCTATCATTTATTCCATCATATACAACGGCACATCAGGAGAGATATGCAACGTTATCATGATAAGCATTACATGGCGTAAACAAGGCGGAGCTTGTCTTCCGATTGTGGGGGACAGCGATGATATCACCGAAAAGTCTGCGGCTTGGCTTGTTTGCTTGTGTTGCTTATTTAGCCAAGGTATGGTAATTCCCCTAGATCGCGGACACCCCCTGGTCTTAGCAACGGCCGTGTCCGTGGGGGGGGGTTTGATCTCTCGCCCGCCGCGCCCTTCCGCGTTTTTGACGTGTATGCTTATCTTTTAATGTATCTTTTAATGTACCAAGATTGAAATAAGCAATATGCTTAGGCCCGGAGAATATTACATACACATATATGTAGAACATCACTATATGTAGGGGGTAAGACTGTCCAAACCCAGCACCTCTGCCTTATCGCTGGCCGATGAACGAGCAGACTGAGTCGTTAATTTATTATTTCATTCTTTATCCGCCTCGGTAGCCAGTCCCGACTATTGACCACCATCTATGTGTAGAAGTACTTAATAACTTATGGTGTATGTCTTCTACACATTCACATAAATGTACTTCATTCAGCCCACGTTCCTGGACCCAGCCCCACAGAGCACAACGGTGTAAGCCGGGAAGCTTAACTTTGACGTGCCCTTGCATACA
Organism: Ophiostoma triangulosporum; assembly: GCA_029298705.1. NCBI lineage: Eukaryota > Fungi > Ascomycota > Sordariomycetes > Ophiostomatales > Ophiostomataceae > Ophiostoma > Ophiostoma triangulosporum. Next base: position 489,362 of record JANSLO010000009.1, on the reverse strand, counting down.
TATATGTAAGTGCATTTAAAGGGAACTCCCTATTGGATAATCTCCTATTCTGGAAGGTCGCAAATACTCCGGCTACTAGTATTGGCAAATCAGATCAAATACTATGTAAAGATGGTGGGTTCGGGCCGTTGCTACGCTGGTCCCAGCGCCTGGTGATGGCGCTGAATCTCAACAGAGCTACCCCCAAAGTGGCAGGTCTTTTCCGTCATAGAGACGGGACCTGCGTTCCCTCACAGAAGCCGACTCACACCTGCTCTATTAGCACGTCAATCCGATCAGGCAATACCAGAGAATGACATGTGCAAGCTGTGATACTCTCTCTACTACAGCACCTTGCCTGCTCAGCTGCCTATCTCGGTATTTTATTTGCGGCGCCTGTCAGACACGGTTTACGATGCAAGACCATGAACTTCCTCTCTTGGCAAAAATACTACGGTGAACGCCATGTCTACCACAATATCATCTTCCCCTTTGGGCCCATTACTTGGATTCGTCCTCGATAGCTGACTGACAACTGTGGTATGCCAAGCCGCAAGCCGGCGACATTGCCTTGGATGATCAAGCTTTGCCAACCTTCACTCGAGAGTCTTGAGTACGACTCGGTTATAAATACCAGAGCCGTCCCTCTCTTTTCAGTCCTCTGTTTTTCATCCTCACCCTCATCCTCATCCTCATCTCCTACTTCTGCTTCCTCAGCCTCACAGATCCGATCAAACAAATAAGATGGCTCCTCTCACTCACTTCCTGGCCGCTGCCACTCTGGCTGGCCTGTCGACTGCTATGCCCACTGCCGTTGACAATGTCAAGATTGGCACCACGACCCTGCACCAGGTCCGGAACACCAACTACACCTTCAACGGTGCCGTGTCTGTCTACAAGACCTACCTCAAGTATGGCGTTGCCATTCCTGAGGAGCTCCAGGCTGCCGTCAACAAGACTGGCATCATGGTCAAGCGCACCACCGGCAGCGTCGCCGCCACGCCCATCGACTCCTATGACAATGCCTACACCATTCCTGTCAGTGTCGGTACTCCGGCCCAGGTTCTGAACCTTGACCTGGACACTGGCTCCTCTGACCTGTGGGTTTTCAGCAGCCTTACTAAGGCGTCTGAGGTCAACGGCCAGTCGATCTACAGCCCCGATAAGAGCAGCACCTCCAAGGCTGTCTCGGGTGCCAGCTGGTCGATCACCTACGGTGATCTCTCCTCGTCGAGCGGCAAGGTCTACACCGACAAGGTTACCATTGGTGGTATCACCGTTGCCAACCAGGCTGTCGAGGCTGCCGAGACTGTTTCGGACTCCTTCACCTCCGACAGCCTCATGGACGGCCTCATCGGCATGGGCTTTGACAGCCTTAACTCGGCCCAGCCCGAGGCTGTGCCCACCTTTTTCGACAACATCATTGGCAGCCTGGACGCGCCTGTCTTCACTTGCGACATGAAGCACAACGAGCGTAAGTACTAGTCTCAAAACCCAATTTCCAAAGAATCCGTAAACTGACTTAACTCGCCAGCTGGCACCTACGACTTTGGTGTCATCGACTCCTCCAAGTACACTGGCGATCTGACCTACGTCAACGTCAACACCAACCCCGGCTACTGGAAGTTCACCTCATCTGGTTACCAAGTTGGATCTGCTGCATTCAAGAACTCCAGAATCACCGGCATTGCTGATACCGGCACCACCCTGCTGTACCTCAGCCGGACCGTCGTCCGGGCCTACTACGCCCAGGTCTCGGGCGCGTCGAACAGCGCCATCTACGGCGGTTACGTCTACAAGTGCAGTGCCACCCTTCCTGACTTCACCTTTGGTGTTGGCTCGGCCAGAATCACCATCCCTGGCACCTACATGAACTACGGCGCCGTTGACGATGATGGCGTCACTTGCTTCGGTGGTCTCCAGGACAGCTCGTCCATTGGCATCAACATCTTCGGCGATGTTGCCCTCAAGGCTGCTTTCGTTGTCTTTGACGGTTCCACCCCTCCCCGTCTGGGCTGGGCCTCCAAGAACCTGTAAGCTTACTGCTTACAACTCGCTACCAAGTGAAGGTATAAAAATCACACCACAAAAGGCTGTATCTCTTCAGCCACCACTCAGGAGCAGTACCTAGCTCCACCATCTTCCCTTCTACCAGTATAATTTTTAGATTTGCAAGTTCCATGTTTTGGAACAGTGTATATTAATTGAATCAACATATTATTATTAAAATCTCGCTTTGATTTGCTGTCTGTTGTTTTTTGTATTGCAATTGTCTATTCTTTTGATCAGCACGAGTTGCATAATAACTGTTTCATGCTGGGGCACATCCATCTGGCAATGCAGATCAGTGTAAAGCCTCTTCGTCTATGGGCAATTACAGATCACTTGGCAAGCTTGATAACCCATGGCATGCAGAACCTCCCAATCCCAGCTATGGTCTTGCCATGGAGGGGTGGGAGAGCGACTTTCGATGGGGAGCGGAGATGCTGCCCAATGGTGGTTCAGGCCCGAACATATGACATGGAGTGGGCATCCACCATGCGGTAAAGCTGGATGCTTTTTGTCTCATTATTGTTGACTACATGAACATTTAACACTCCTGAGTGAGTTGAGTCGGGGTGACATTGTGATTGGCAACTCAGTCAGGAATCACCAAGAGGTAAATTCTTAGTCAAGCATGATTTAAGAATTGTTTACGTGGTCAAGGAGCGGTAGGGGCGTCATGCACAGAATCCTCAAATGCCATGAGTGCCCAAACAAAAGCCAATGACATCTATCCAAGAGATAAGAAATTCAGTAGTATCAGCGAGAGAGCTGGAGTTTTTGTTGTGAGCATCTGAGTTGTGATACACGCAATCTGAAGGCGTCAAAATTCATAGCCATGACAGGAAACAAAAACTGCATCGATGCCCGAGAACCACTGTACACGTTGGCAATGCAAGTCCATCGCTGCCCTGATTCGTTCTGGCCATGAGCCTCATGTGTTGGGTCGGTTGAAGTGCATCATCAGATGATGTCCATGCTGACATGCGGTGTGTAGTGGACTATTCACATTGGAATATCTCATCTCAGAAACTTCTGAAGCCATATCCTTTCAGATTGTCCCACCGCGTTACACGGCACACAATTGGCATTCTGGCAACTAACAGCCATTACTGGTCAGCATGAGAGGATGATTGATGACTGCATGCGTTAGCGCCGGTGAGGTGGCACGTCTGATAGTTGACGCAGTGGTTTATTTCGGCCCGTTTCGATGATCTACGCAACGCCGAGTTGCGGCTCTCTGAACTCTGAAAAGAAAGTTGTGGTACCCCCCCCCCCCCCCTTCCCTTCCCTTCCCGTGATAGTTCATATATTCCGACATTTCCCATATGTAATCTTCTTCCAAGATCCTCATCCGTCATCAGCCATTTTTTCCTCTCCAAAATCATCATGAGCATCGAAACAGCAAAATGATTGATGAGGTTTTGGGTTTCATCGATCTTGCGAAGAAAGTACGCAGTGACCTCGGCAACACGCCGAATGAGTCCAAAAGCGTCAAGGATGAGTAAGTCGCCCGAGGAAAATGTATTTGTATGCACGCACTGCTAATAATTTGTACAGACACCATAATGCTGATACGGCTTCGAATGATGCTAAAGTCGTCGTGAATGTCGCACCGGAAACACAAAAGGAAACTCTCAAGAGTTTTATCGAAACGTGCGACAGCCTCTACACGGACTTTGACCAGCTCAAACAACGATACAACAAGTTCAAGTTCCGTTCTTACGCTGCCGAGTATGGACGCGACGCTATTGTTCGGATGCGACGTAGTCGCGGCAAAGATGAGCCCGACACGACAGGCAGCAGTGGCGGCGGCAAAGTTATGCCCGACTTGACGGGCGGCAGTGGTGGCGGCAAAGTTATGCCCGACTTGACAGGCAGCAGTCGCAGCGACAATGGCATGCCCGACTCGACAGGCGACAGTGGCGGACGGTCTTTAGCTTATGCCGCTTGGTGTGGACAAGAAGCTGTTGTTCGGCAGCTTCTAAATCGCGACGATGTCGTACCCGACCCGAGAGATCGCCATGGCAGAACACCTTTGTCTTACGCTGCTGAGAAGGGACACAGAAATGTTGTTCAGATGCTGCTCACTTGCGAAGATGTCGTAATCAACTCGGCAGACAACCGTGGCAGGACACCTTTATCTCACGCCGCTGGCAGTGGTTGCGATACTATTGTTCAGCTGCTACTGAGCTACGGCGATCTCGTTCCCGACCTGGCAGACCGCAGTGGCAGGACACCTTTGTCTTACGCTGCTGAGAATGGACACAAAGGCGTGGTTCAGCAGCTGCTTAGTTGCGACGATGTCGTACCTAACTTGTCAGACAGCCGTGGCAAGACGCCTCTTACTTATGCTGCCGAGTATGGACTCCACGATATTATTGATCTGCTACTTCGTCGCAATACTGCCGTAGCCGAGTCCACAGACGGCCGTGTTAGAATGCCTTACGTTTACGACGCTGGGCGATTTGAGGATTACTGAGATACTTGCTGGGGATCAAGGAATTCGAAGGTGGTGTATTAAATCGATAGATGTGCTCTCATTTCTCTTCTCTTCATAAATACAATCACATACGTTTCAAATATTGACTTGACTGTGTCCCAGCAACACTGGAAATGGACACGAACATGTTGTACAGCTACTCCTTAGTCGTAACGACTTTGAGCAACCTACAATTCTCGCTTAAAAGCTATCTTCTCCTAGATACATTTCGGTGCAGTTCAGTGCACGAGCGGTCGGCGACCGCAGTTAGTCGACCGCCAAGTTCATGCGCAACCCACGGCTGACCAGCTTGTTCAACCTGGCACATACATAGGATTGTCTCTGCGGCATGGAACGCGGCTGTGTTGATCTCGGCAGCATATTTGGGTTCCGGATGTTCTTGGGGATAGTAGACATATGCATCGAGAGGCGACGTCCAGTAGAAGATATGGTTAGATTTGTATTTTAATTTTACATGGTCAGTTGGCTCATTCTTTGAAAGGAGTTTGCTATAATTTGACACTCAATGATCAAACACCAATTATATTAAAGTGTCGAAATACCCGTATAATATTAGGCAATCAAACAAATGCATCGATGCCGGAGAGCAAGCTGCCCCGATTCGTATTAGCCATGAGCCTGCTGCGTTGGATCGGTTGAAGTGCATCATCAGATGATGCTCATGCTGTGACATGCGGTGTGTAACGGACTACTTGCATTGGAGTACGTCATCAAAAGAGCTTCTGATGCCATATTATCCTTCTTCATTGTCCCAATGCGTTGTACGGTGCACAAATGGCATGCCGGCAACTAATCAGCCATTATTGGGATGCAATACGTCAAGATGATCGATGATGACTGCATGCGTTAGTGCCGGTGAGGTGGCACAGCTAATAGTCGACGCAGTGGTTTGTTTATCTCTGCCAGGTTTCCGATGAATCACGCAACGCCGAGTTGTGGTTTTCTGAAAAGGATAGTTGTGCTTTACCCCCCCCAAAGATAGTCTCATTCTCTATATGTTAAATACCTGCAAGATCCTTATCCATCAACCGCCATTTTATCTCCCTCCATGATCATCTCGGCTGCGACCTAGTCGTGGTTATGTCAAGCCCGCCTCGACAGACGCCCGTCGCACCGCCTCGATAGACGGCTGTCGTGCACCTTCATCATGCAGTCACGGCAATGCCATGCCCGTCTCGACAGACGGGCACCTTCATCATACAGTCACTGCAATGCCCGACCCGCCTCGATACACGGCTGTCATACACATTCATCATGCAGGCACGGCAATGCCCGGACCGCCTCAACGCACGTCTGCCGCACACCTTCGTCATGCGGTCATAGTAATTTCCGGCCCGCCCCGACATACGGCTGTCGCACACCGTCATCATATATTCCCGCCAATGCCATGCCCGCCTCGACAAACGGCTGTCTCACACCGTCATCATACAGTGGCGGCAATCCCATGCCCGCCCCGATATACGGCTGTCGCTCACCGTCATCATCTATTCCCGCCAATGCCATGCCCGCCTCGACAAACGGCTGTCGCGGCAATGCCAAGACCGCTTCGGCAGACGGCAGTGGCGGGACACCTTTAACTTATGCCGCTCTATGTGGACACGAAGCTGTTGTTCAGCTGCTACTAAGTCGCGACGATGTCGTGCCCGACTCGACAGACGACAGTGGTAGAACACCGTTATGTTGCGCCGCTAGCAATGGTCACGAAGCTATTGTTCAGCTGCTACTTAGTCGCGACGATGTCGCTCCTGACTCGGCAGACCACCATGGCAGGACACCTTTATCTTACGCTGCTGCGAATGGACACAGAGCTGTTGTTCAGATGCTGCTTTGGCGCGACGAAGTCGTACCTAACTCGACAGACAACCGTGGCAGGACACCACTTTCTTACGCTGCCGAATATGGATTCCGAGATGTGATTCAGCTGATACTTAGTCATGATAATGTCGTACCCGAGTCAGTAGACGGCCGTCTCAGAACACCTCCCTTTTACGGCGCTGGGTGCTATGGGAATGGCTAAGATACTTTCCTGGGGATGACTCAGGAACTAGAAAAGCGGTATATTTGACAGATAGATGTGCGGTGTCTGGGGAGGGTTTTTTACTCTTCTCCTTATAAATACAATCACATATCGTTTCGGATTCTAACTTGAGCCTTCAATTGTGTTCCATCAGCACTAGGAATGGACACGAACATGTAGTTCAGCTGCTCTTTAGTCATAACGGGTCGAGCAACCTAGAACTTTCGCTTAAAAGCTATGTCCTCCTAGATTAGCCCACTGCGTTACATTGGGTGCATTTTTTAAGTGCGCGAGCGGTTGATTACCACAGATGACCAGCTCGTTCGACCTGGCACATACATAGGGTTGTCTCTACGGCATGGAACGCGGCCGTGTTGACGTTGGAAGGAGATTTGGGTTGAGGATGTTCTTGGAGATAGTAGACATACACGTCGAGAGGCGACGTCCAGTAGAATAATTGGTAAAGATTTGTATTTTAATTTTACATGGTTGGTTGGTTCATATTTAGGAACGAGTGTAGCTATAATTTGACATTCAACGATCAAACACAATTATATGAAAATGTCAGAAAACTCTTATAATAATAGGCAGTTAAACAAATGCATAGATGCCCCAGAGCAAGCTGCCCTGATTCGTATCAGCCACAAGCCTGCTGCGTTGGAGCGGTTGAAGTGCATCATCAGATGATGCCCATGCTGACATGCGGTGTGTAACGGACTATCACATGGGAATACCTCATCCCATGAGCATCTGAAGCCCAATATCCTTCTAGAGTGTCCCACCGTGTTACACGGCACACAATTGGCAGACTGGGCTGCATGACAGGATAATTGATGACAGCATGCCTTGGCGCGGGTGAGGTGCCACGTCTGATAGTTGACGCGGTGGTTTATTTCGGCCCGTTTTGTTGATCTACGCAACGCCGAGTTGCGGCTCTCTTTTAGATAATGTTGTGCTACTACCATTTCCCTCCAGTGATAGTTCATGTTTTCCGTCATCCCCCATATGTTGACATTCTCCAAGGTCCTCAACCGTCAACCGCCAAGATCATCATGAGCATCCCAACACCAAAATGATCGATGAGTTTCTGGAAGTCAGCGGCGAATTTGCCAAGAAAGTACGCAGTGACTTCGGCGACACTACAAAAGAGTCTGAAAGCGCCACGAACGAGTTAGTCGCCCTCGGAAAATGTATTTGTGCACTGCTAATAATAATCTGTACAGACTCCATAACGCTGATACTGCTTCGAATGATGCTGAGTTCCACGTGAATATCGCACCGGAAACATAAGAGGGAACCCTCAAAAATCTCATCGAAACATACGGCAGCCTTTATACGGACCTGGACAAGCTAAAACAAAGATACAACAAGTTCAATTTTCGTTCTTACGCTGCTGACTATGAACGCAACGCTAATGTTCGGATGCGAGATAGTCGATGAGCCCGACTCAACGGGCCACAGTGGCGGAGACTCTTTGGCTTATGCCGCTTGGCGTGGAGACGAAGCTGTTGTTCAGCAGCTACTAAGTGGCGACGATGCCGTACCCGACCCGAGAGATCGCCATGGCAGAACACCTTTGTCTTACGCTGCTGAGAAGGGACACGAATTTGTTGTTCAGCTGCTGCTCAGTTGCGACGATGTCCTAAACAACTCGGCAGACAACCGTGGCAGGACACCTTTATCTCACGCCGCCGGGAGTGGTTGCGATACTATTGTTCAGCTGCTACTTAGCTACAACGATGCCGATCCGGACTTAGCAGACTGCAATGGCAGGACTCCTTTGTCCTATGCTGCTGAGAATGGACACACAGTTGTTGTTCGGCTGCTGCTTGATCGCCACGATGTCGTACCAAACTCGACTGACAAGCGTGGAAAAATACCTCTTTCCTATGCTGCCGAGTATGGACACCACGATATTATTGATCTGCTAACTCGTCGCGATACTGTCGTACCCGCCTCGACAGACGGCTGTCGCACACCCACACCATACAGTCGCGGCAAAGCTATGCCCGACTCGACGGGCAGCAGTCGCAGCGACAATGGTATGCCCTCCTCGACAGGCGACAGTGGCGACTCCTTTTTAGCTTATGCCGCTTGGTATGGACACGAAACTGTTGTCTGCCGGCTACTAAGTCGCGACGATGCCGTGCCCGACCCGAGAGATCGCCATGGCAGAACACCTTTGTCTTACGCTGCTGAGAAGGGACACGACTTTGTTGTTCGGCTGCTGCTTGGTCGCAACGATGTCGGAATCAACTCGACAGACAACTGTGGCAGGACACCTTTATCGCACGCCGCTGGGAGTGGTTACGAAACTATTGTTCGGTTGCTGCTTATATACAAGGATGTCCTTCCGGACTTAGCAGACCGCAATGGCAGGACGCCTTTGTCTTACGCTGCTGAGAAGGGACACGGCTTTGTTGTTCGGCTGCTGCTTCGTAGCAAAGATGTCGGAATCAACTCGACAGACAACTGTGGCAGGACACCTTTATTTCACGCCGCCGGGAGTGGTTACGAAACAATTGTTCGGTTGCTGCTTGAATACAACGATGTACTTCCGGACTTGGCAGACCGCAATGGCAGGACACCTTTATCTCACGCCGCTGGGAATGGTTGCGATACTATTGTGCAGCTTCTTTTTGGCTACAAAGATGTCGTTCCGGACTTAGTAGACTGCAATGGCAGGACACCTTTGTCTTATGCTGCTGAGAATGGACACACAGCTGTTGCTCGGCTGCTGCTTGGTCGCCACGATGTCATACCCAACTCGACAGACGACCGTGGCAAGACACCTCTTTCTTATGCTGCCGAGTATGGACACCACGATATCATTGATCTGCTACTTCGCCACGATCATGTAGTACCCAACTCGACAGACAACCGTTGCCAGACACGTCTTTCTTTTGCTGCCGAGTGTCACAGACTCGAAGACATTCCTGATCTGCTACTTCTTCACGATCATGTGATACCGGAGTCGACAGAAGGCTGTCGCACGCCTTCAAGGTCTAGTCGAGGCAGTACCATGCCCGCCCGAACAGACGGCTGTCGCACGCCTTCACCATGCAGTCGCGGAAATGCCATACCCGCCTCAACGGGCAACAGTGGCGGAGACTCGTTGGCTTATGCCGCTTGGCGTGGAGACGAAGCTGTTGTTCATCAGCTACTAAATCGCGACAATGTCGTGCCCGACTCGACAGACGGTGATGGCAGGACACCGTTATCTTGTGCCGCTAGCAATGGACACGAAGCTATTGTTCAGCTGCTACTAAAGCGCGACGATGTCGATATCAACTCGAAAGACAAACGTGGCAGAACACCTTTGTCTCACGCTTCTGGGAGTGGTTACGAAAGTATTGTTCGTCTGCTACTTAGCAGCGACGGTATTATTCCCGACTTGGCAGACCGCAATGGCAAGACACCTTTATCTTACGCTGCTGGGAATGGACACACAGATGTTGTTCGGCTGCTGCTTGGTCGCCACGATGTCATACCTAACTCGACAGACGACCGTGGCATGACACCTCTTTCTTATGCTACCGAGTACGGACTCCAAGATATTATTGATCTGCTACGTAATCACGATTATGTGGTACCCGAGTCAACAGACGGCCGTCAAGAAATGCCTCCTATCTATGACGGCGAGCAGTATGGGGATGACCAAGATACTTGCTTGGTATTCGGGAATTAGAAAAGCAGTGTATTGAAAAAAATAGATGTGCGGTGTATAGAAGGATTTCTCAGTTCTCTTTTCGATATGAATACAATCACATACGTTTTGGTTCCTAACTTGAACCTTCAGTTGTGTTCCTTCAGCACTAGGAATGGACACGAACATGTAGTTCAGCTGCTCTTCAGTCGTAACGACGTCGAGCAACGAACTCCGTACAATTCTCGCTTAAAAGCTCTCCTAGGCTGACCCACTGCGTTACATTCGGCGCAATTAAGTGCGCGAGCGGTTGATTACCATGTTTGGTCGACCGTCAAATCCATGCGCAACCCATGGTTGACCAACTTGCTCGACCGCGGTTGGTCGACTGCCAAATCCATGCGCAACCCACGGTTAACTTGCCCAACCAGGTACATAGGGTTGTCTCTGCGGAATGGAACACCCGTGTTGACCTTAGCAGGAGCTTAATGTTGAGGATGTGCTTGGGGGTCGTAGACATATACGCGTCGAGAGGCGACATCCAGGAAACATGGTTCAATTTGTACTTTAGTTGTACGTGGTAGGGTGATTAAATTTTAGAAGGAGTGTAGCGATAATTTGGTATTAAACATCCGTACACAGTTATAAAAGTATAGAGTATTAACTAAGATAAACTGAATTCATGATGTGGATAACTTTGAATCAGTTACACGCACCGACCTCCGTCAACCTCAATGTTGACGCCGGTGATAAAGGCAGCCTCTTCACTCGCCAGGTAGCAGCATGCATTGGCCACATCGGCCGGCGTGGATGGACGGCCCAGGGGGACGGTCGACACAAAGGCGGCGCGGTTCTCCTCCGTGTCCGCCTTGCCCAGGAACAGATGCGTCATTCCCGTACTGCCGACGACGGGTGACACGCAGTTGAAGCGAATCTGGTTGGGCCCAAACTCAACGGCCATCGACTTGGTGCCGTTGATGACCGCGGCCTTGGATGCGTTGTACCAGGTGAGGCCGCCGCGGGGACGCAGACCGGCTGTGGATGCGACCTGGATAAAGACGCCAGGGCGCTTGTTTTTCAAAAAGTAGGGCACAAGGACCTGGGTCGACTGGTAGACGGACCGCACGTTGACGTTGAAGACCAGGTCAAACTCCCCCTCCGTCACCTGCATCGTGGGCTTGTTGACGTATGTGGCGCCAGCGTTGTTGACGACAATATCGAGACCGCCAAACTGCTCGGTAGCCAGCGTGAGCAGGGCCTCCCAGTCGGCGGCTTTGGTGACGTCACCCTTCAGAAAGACACAGCTGGCGCCGAGCTCAGCAGCTGCAGCTTTGCCGGCGTCAGCAGACAGGTCGGCAATGATGACATGCGCGCCCTCCTGGATGAATTTGGTGGCGATGCCCTTGCCGAAGCCCGACGCGGCGCCGGTCACAATGGCGACCTTTCCTTGGAGACGAGACATTTGGAGGTGATGGTTAATGGTGACGATAGTACGTTAAGAGTCTATGCGATAGGTTGTGGTGAACTGGATATGGTTAATTGTCGACGAGAGGAGGTGTACTGACAGCCAGATAAGGAGAACAAGATGTTTGACAGCAGATTCTACAGCAGACGGGCAACGCCCGAGACGTCCTACAGCAGTTTGACGAACACCCGAGCCGTGTCTTAGGACGCTTTTCCTTTCTCCTTTATCTCCTTCTTTATCTTCATTACTTCTAGGTGGTGGTTCTCCGTAGTAGTAAATTCTCCTCTTTCTGCAAGCTAAACACTCCGTAGTGCATGAACTCCCGTGGACCACAGCAGGCGAGTACAAAAGCGGAAAGCAACCAAAATATTAGTAGCTGAACGACGTTATGATTATGCTTAGTGTTTCCCCGCAACTGTACTGAGACGGAGCGGAGCGTTGGAGCGTGCCATTGGAAACCCATCAGCACTAGCCGAGTCCTACTAGCCAGGCGATGTTCGGAGTCTTTTACAGTGGCACCTGGCCGCATTGTTGGTCTCAAGCCGAACTCGGGCTTAACGTGCACATAAGATACATAGCATGCCTCTTTGAGTGGACTCGGCAGGAGTAAGAGTCAGCACACAACGTCAGCACACCGCCAGACTATCTCCTTTCCAATGACCACTACATACAAGATCCTGGTGCTGCCAGGCGACCATGTCGGCCCCGAGGTCGTGACCGAAGCCCTCAAGGTGCTCGACGTCGTGGAGCAATGCCGGCCGCATATCAAGTTCGAGCGCACATTTGATCTGGTGGGCGGTGCGAGTATCAACAAGCACGGCGTGCCCATTACGGAGGCGGTGCTGGCAAAGGCCGACGCGAGCGATGCAGTGCTCTTTGGCAGCATTGGCGGCCCGGAGTGGGCTGGTGCCGTGCCGACCCCCGAGTCCGGCCTCCTGGCGCTGCGCCACCGCCTCAATGCGTTTGCCAACATCCGGCCATGCGAGTTCTACGCGCCGTCGCTCGTGGCACAGTCACCCATCAAGGAGGCGCTGGTCAAGGGCACCAAGTTTGTTGTCGTGCGCGAGAACTGCGGCGGCGCCTACTTTGGATCCAAGAAAGAAGAGGCCGACGTCGCATCCGACCTGTGGGAGTACACGGCGCCTGAGATCGAGCGCCTTGCGCATGTCAGTGCAGCTGTGGCCCGCATGATGGGCAGCGGCACGGGCGACGGCAAGCCGGCAACCGTTTGGAGCTCCGACAAGGCGAACGTGCTGGCAAACAGCCGGCTGTGGCGGCGCGTGACGCAGGCTGTCTTTGAAAAGGAGTACCCCGATATCGATCTGCAGCACCAGCTGGCTGACAGCATGGCGATGCTCATGGTCGCCAAGCCGACACGGTTCAACGGCGTCATCCACACCGACAACACCTTTGGCGACATCCTGTCCGACGTCTCGGGCGGCATCACCGGCACACTGGGCGTGCTGCCGAGCGCCAGCATCTCTGCCGTGCCCGGCGGGCGGTGCAACGGCATCTACGAGCCTGTCCACGGCAGTGCACCCGATATCTCCGGCAAGGGCCTGGTCAACCCGGTGGCCCAGATCCTCAGCTTGGCCATGATGCTGCGCTACTCGTTCCTGATGGAAGACGAGGCGGCCGCTATCGAGGCAGCCGTGTCGACGGTGCTCGAATCCAAGCAGGGTGGCGGCCTGGAGCTGCGCACGGCCGATCTCGGCGGCAGCGCCACGACGATCCAGGTGGGCGCGGCCGTATGCGACGAGGTGAAGCAGCTGTTGAGTCGAGCTTGAGCCGCACACCTTGTAATTAGACCACACAGTACGGAGCAATGCGCTCTTCCATGCCACCACCTGCTGCGATGGAGCGCGCGTTGGCAGATCCAAATATCAAAACAAATCCACTGCGATAAGGATGCTGACATAATCGTTCATTGCGCTTAAATGCGCTGTAATGCGCTGTACGCATAGCTATCTCGCTGAAAATAGGAGGCGCCCGCGTGGTACCCACTGTAATCCACTTCTCCGCATTCTGTATCGGGGGGGGGGGGGAGGAGTTCTCAGCGTGCTCCCTTTCTAAGCATGACTCGCTTCCCGTCAGTGTACTTCGGATGACGTATCTGCCGCCCATGCCACCTGCCTATCTCCAAATCCTCAGATCTCAGCGCTGTGGCCTAATATCGCCGCATTGATTCCCAAATCGCTACCAACCAACACTCTACCTTGATTGACCTAGTGTCTGGCTCAACGCTCACGTCCTGAATCAAATGCCTCCTGTACGTGCCAAGACACTGTCCGGCTCCTCTGGGTGTCGTGCTCACTTACACCCATATCTAACGCTCGCACGCAGAAGACGCAAAACGCAAAAGACTCCTCCAGTGGCACAGGAAATCTCGAATGCTCATTTTGTGGCCGGTGCTTCTCCCGACCAAGCCACCATGACCGCCATGTGCGCACACATCTGCCGCCCGAGGGCCGTCTATCCCTGCCGTGCGACCGCTGCAACAAGACGTTTGGCCGCAAGGATGTCCTGCTGCGACACCTGCGCACAGCCCACCGCGTCGACCCTGGTCCCCAGCCCAAGGCTGCGCAGAAGTCGTGCTACCGATGTGTCCAGCTGCGCCGCAAGTGCGACCGCGAGCAGCCTTGCCACCTGTGTGCGGCCGGAGGTGCCGTTTGCCAGTATCCGGGACAACTAGCAGCCGACAAGACGCTTGGCCCTGACGACAACCACTCGTCGGACCTGCCCCAGCAGCAGCAGCAGCCTCTGTCGAGCCTGCATCACCAGCAGCCGGACAGTACGTCGTCAATGGCCATCGATTACGCAGCATCCGAGCCGTCTGGGAGCAAGGTCCAAGCCACACCCGTCACAATGCAGGACAACGTATCGGCACAGATGCATCTCTTCAGCGGCGGGCCGTCCGGCGCGTACCCCAGCCGTCCGCATCCGTCGCAACAGCTGCCACTGCCACAGCTGTCACAAAGCCACATCAATGCGCACGACCGACACAGCAGCTATGAGAACACCATGGCGGCCGTGTCGACCACGATGCCTGCCAGCACACAGGCATTTCTCGGCCCAGGTGTCCCAAGCCACGATCCTTACCCCAGCACCACGATGAGCCACAGCATGCTGTCTGTGACGTCCATGCCTGAAGTTTCCATGCAGGGAAGGGTTTGTGGTAGTCCGTGCGTCTCCGACGACTTCTACCTGGCCCCGGATACATCCACGTTTTATGGCTCGTTGTCCGCAGCAGGCCAGCTCGATTTCCGTGGCACGGGCTTGGATTGGCTTGCCTTTGACGTCCCGGAGATATACCCGCCCACAGACAGCCGGGGAATGTCGGGAATCGACTCGACAATGGTGACCGAGCCACCGCTTCCGCAGCTCTTCCAGCAGCTGACGTCTTTTCCAAACCACACTGCACCACCCGTACTCACCCCGCAGCAGTACCCAATACACCACAGACCGCAGCATGCACCACACCAGCCGCAATACACGTCACACCCCCACGGCCAACAAGGCCCGCCGCTGCAACATGCTTCGCCGGGACCCCCTACAGCCTCGGCGCCGCCAAATCCCGGCATTCCCTCGCCGCATCTATCGTATCCTCCTCCTCTGCCCGCAGCTTCACACACCGCCGCACAAAACTCCCATGCTGGAAGCGGGCAGGTACTGCCGTGGCCGTTTGAAGGCGGTTCGCACGACCACCCGCCGCAGCGCTACTCACTCCCGCCACTGCGCGAAGTTCTGCAGAGCAACCTTTTGCAGTCGACAAACCCGGTGCCTAGCTCCAAGTCTGTGCTTGAAAATCTTGTTATCTTGGTGTCTGATATGCGTGTGCAAAGCGTGCCGCCCGATGGCGGTGATGCAGACACGGGCAGCTCTGGAAGCGCGCGGAAAGGACATGGAACCGGTGCCGATGATGGTCCCATGCTGGGCGCATCTGTCCCGGCATCTAATGCTCCGGACCCCGGCATGGTGCACGCCACGGCCCTTCTCAAGAGACTCGTGGACACGTACATTGCCAAGTTCCAGCCCATTCTGCCGCTCCTGCATCTGCCGACATGGGACATGGCGACGGCACCGCGCGTGCTCGTGTCGGCCATGGCGTGTGTCGGCAGCCTGCTCGCCGACGACGAGAACATAAACGGCCTCACTCTTTCCATAAGTGACATCTGCATGCCCATGATTGCCTGGATGGGCTCGTCTGACAGCGCAAACTACCGGGACATTTCATATCTTAGCGCACTCTGTGTGCACCAGATCTTTTCGCTCGGCTCTGGCAGCCGGCAGCTTTACCAAAATGCAGACCGGTCGCGCGGCATCCTGGTCGGCGGTCTGCGCGGCATGGGCTGTCTGACAACACGACTGAGTCTCGAAGACCAAGCCGAGAATGCCGCACACGCCTCGCTGATGCACGGCCTCCTTCGGCAGCACGCCAATGCAGCTAGCGTCGCGGGCACGTCGCCGCAAACACCGTCCGCGGGCACCCCTCCGGCACCGACTCCAGCACTGCAGGAGCAGTGGCTGTCATGGATGTACCGTGAGCGCGAGAAGCGGACGGCGTGGTCCAGCTTCGAGTTCGACTGCAGCTTGTGTACGCTGACAGGCCGGCGCGGCGCCGTCGACCTCAGCGAGCTGCCAAGCCGCCTGCCGTGTGCCGAGACGCTGTGGGATGCGCCGTCGGCTACTGAATGGGCGGCACTGCGCACGCGCCTGTCGCCCGACGCACAGGGCGCTCTTGTCTCGGTGGTCATGCGCGGCGCACTGCGCGACGACGGGACCGACAGCAGCAGCGAGCACAGTTCTCTACCGTCCATCCACTCGAGCACGGGAACGCCGAACCCGCACATCAAGAACCTGAACGTGTCGTTCTGGGGCAAGCGATTGTGCGCACAGGTCATTGGGCGTCTCCTCTGGGACCTCAAGCAGCTGGAAACGCTCGCAACGTCAGAGTACTTTGGCATGCCTTCGCTCTCTGCCGCGCAGGCGGTCAACAAGGGCCGCCTTTTGCGGGCGCTCGACAGCCTGCTCGTGTCCATGGACCAGCCGGTCAATGTGGCTGATCTCATCTCCTACAAGTATGCTTTTTCTGCATTTCCACGTTTCATCTTTGCCAGAGTCCTTACTAACAGCATAGTATTGCCAGTCTCATTGGACACTACTCCCATCTGTACACGGCGCACGACGTTCTCGATATTATCCTGTATATTGTGCGCAATACCGTCGCCCATGGCGCGCACCGGCTGCGGCATCACAAGGGCATCCAGATGGCCAAGAAACGGCTCGTGGCGACGTTGTCGCGCGACCCTCAAGAGGCTCGTCGGCTCGTCTACCATGCCGCCCAGATTGTCGCCGTGGCCAACGACTACTTGGTGTCCGCGCCCTGTGAGATTCTGCGCCTGTTTATGGGCTACACGTTTCTGATCGTCTTTGCGGCATACTGCCCCAGTGGCAATCGTTTCCAGCTGCCCGCTGCAGGCGTGCCGAGCGCGCCGGGTGCTCCGGGTGCGCCTGCCATCGGCGCCATCCAGCTGGATGTTTCGTCGCACCGCATTGCCTCCACGGCCGACGTCGACAACTGGATTGCGCATGGTGGCCCGGCTGCCATTGGCTCTGTTCCAAATCTGTTTGCCGACGGCGGTGCACTGGCCATCTGCCGCGACGCACAGGCTATTATGCAGCGCCTAAAGAACTGGGGCCTGGCCGAGAAGTTTACCAAGATCTTGCAGAACTTTGAGTCGACTGAACTGTCAGAGTTGAACGCGTGATTGGGGTGTACAACACAAATTGGGGTCATAAACAATCATGTATTGCTGGATCTGCACGGACACGCGCGCTTGTGTTGTGCGTTCAAAATATGGCCAGGCAATTGGGCGGACTGCTCACGCCGCCTGGCATGTTGAGCGGCGCACTGGTGACGAAAAAGGTCCAACGGTTGTGCGCCATGCACATTGCGCTCAGGCCTTCGAGGTCAAACAGCTCGCCCACGGGGACGCCCCAAGCCGGCAGCAGGTACTCGTGCATAAAGAGGCCCGGCACGTCCGGCTGGCCACCCGGCCGCTTGTACGACGCCTGCGGCGGATACACCTCAAACGACACGGCATCGCCGGCGACCGCCGCAAAGCCCGTGTCCCAGATCCATCGCAGCATCTCCTCAGTACCCTCAACGCCGGCATGCTGTGGGCTGGAGCTCTGTGCATATGCCAGCTTGTCCGCGGGCGCCATCAGCGTGTCCCACTCCTTGGTCATGCCGATGCGCACAAACAAAATGTCGCCGCGCTGGAACGTAACGCCTTGTGCGCGCGCCACGTCCTGCAGGACGCTGAGCGGCACGGCGTGGTTGCTCAGGGCGGAGTACTGCAGTTCGGGCCGATGTGTGCGCGCGTACTCGGCGTAGTCGAGCAGCACGCCGCGCCCGACAATGCCGTCACGGGCCCAGTGGTGGATGCCGATACGCGTGTTTGCGCGGTTGGCGATCTCGGCGGCGGTGGTGCCGCCGTAGAATAGGCGCTGTGCAGGTTCGGTGGCGGTGGCCGGGTACGGGGCGGAGAAGTGGCGCAGGCCGTCCCATTGGGATGACTGCTGCGGGTTAAAGATGTAGACGTCGTCGAAACCCGCGCCGCCGAGCAGCGACGTGATGTGGTGTTGTGTGGGCGCGCGGTTGAAGTTGGCAATATCGAGTTTGGTGAGGTCCCAGTTGAGCGACACGCGCTGGCCGGTGCGGATGGAGGATGCAGCGGCGGCGGCGACGACATCGGGCGTGAGCAAGACGAGGCGGCCGAGGCCCTCGTCGCGCGACCCTGGTGCGCCAGGCCAGACGCGGCGCTTATCGGGCAGCTCGTCATACGAGAGGCTGTGCAGGTCGTGCGGTGCCGACTGGCTGGTCGTCGGGACCGCATCTGGCGGTGCAGCGGGCTGCGGTATGTACTGTGGCCGCGGCATCGGCGTTGGCTGTGAAGCTGTCGGCATGGTTGGTGGCGGTGGCGGTTTGTGCTCGACGGCAGACGAGGTGAACCAGTGAAATCCACACATTGTGTGTAGTCTTCTGGATCTTGGGGGGGAGTTGGCAGCATGTACAAGTACCTTTTTGCTTTTCGGTTAAGGGGCTCTTTGTCGGTCGGCTGACCGAGAATGTCGAGAATGTTAGTCTTTAGTCTTTACGAGGTAGAAGGACTGTTGGACGACGGGTGGTGTACGCTCCGTTGACCGAGCCGAGTCATATTGAATTCCAAGTTTATATTTTTGTTCTGCGTCCTTTTTCAGATTATCGTGAACCTCCACCAGATTCCAACAGGAGACAATCTAGAACGGTTCGGGCTTTTATTGATCATGTTGCAGCCAGTGATGGCACGGTGCCATTGGAGTTTCGCCTAACAAGTGCCACCACACGTGCCACCAACACATCCGCTGCTCCAATGCTCTTTCTCTCCTCCGCAGGGATCAGGCCAACAGCCTGCCACATCTCCGCTTTCAGCCGTTGTCCCTGGTTAACATCGTGGCACGTTCCGTCCCCGATAACGTTGGCGAGCGCGGTATTGGTTCCGCAGCCCTGCCGTGATCCGTTCAAGCGAGTAGCTTGGGTAGAGCGGGGAATGTCTGCATATGATAGGTATCATGGCATGTGCGGAGAATTACCAAGCCTGGGGCTGACATGGCCCGCTAACTGAACCCGCAGAGATATCTGTCTGGTAACCAATCCGGCGTTTATGCTCCTAATGTATATGTAGTACTGGTTACGTTTTCTTTAAAACATCAATCATGCAGCTGAACCGCAAATTGGCCGATAGTTGCATGCGCCAAGGTACAATATCTGTCATCCTGATCCTCCAGGATGAAGCATGTCTGTTGGAGCTATCTTTTCCCATAGTAGTGTAGCATTAGAAGGATTGTGATTCATAGATGTACATGGCATATACACGGAAATAACTAATACGCGGTACTCATGCAGCCGTAGACGACTGGCGTGTCTTGGAATAGTCGGACATGTGCACCACATCGGCCGTCTTGAGAAAGTCGTCCAGCTCCTGGCGCTGCTCCGCGGAGACATCGTTGACGTGGACAGCCACGTCGTCGCCGAAGCGGGCAGAAATCTCCTCAAGCGAAAGGCGTGCCGTCTCGGGAAAGTAAAAGTACACAATGGGGATAAAAACGATGCACCAGATGATGATGACGAGGTAGTACTTCCAGCCAATATTCTGGAACCCGATCGGCGCCGTCTGCAGCAGCACGAGCGTGGCCGCGAACTGGCCAAACAGCGAGAAGCCCATGCCAATGGGCCGGATTTCCGTCGGGAAAATCTCGGACACGTAGGTGTACATGGTGGTGTCGCAAAAGGTACCCTGGAAGGTGAGATACAAAAAGACAAAGAAGACGCCCGCCGCGTTTCCGCCCTTGTTGTCCGTGCCGGCATACTGCGCAATGCAGCCGGCAAGGCCCGACGTCGTAATGAGACAGCCAAAGAGGCCAAACATGAACATGCCGCGGCGCGAGTTGATCTTGTCGTGCAGCCACGCGCCGCCCGGGTTGTAGATGACGCCGGCCGTCGTGAGCCACAGCGCAGACAGCAGCAGCGGCATGGATCCCGTCTGGCCGAGGCTCGTGTAGAGCAGCACCGCATAGTTGTTGATCACCAGCGGACCGGCAAACTCGGCGCCCCATTGCGTCAGGAACCCGACCACCATGCGCTTGCGGTAGCTCTTGCGCATAATCACCGCCATCCAGGGTCCGTGGCCCGTGGCCTTGAGCTTGGCCGCGTCCAGGGCGATCTGCATCTTGGCCTGGTACAGCTCCTCTTTGGCGTGCATGTCGTCGGGGTCGTCGACCGACTGCCGCAGTGTGCGCAGCACATGCCAGGCCTCGTCGCTGCGGCCCGTCTGCAGCAGCCAGCGCGGCGAGCGCGGGATCCAAAAGGACGTCACGAGCAGCACAAGGGGCGCGAGGCACTGCATGCATAGCGGGAAGCGCCAGGCAAAGGAGGCGTGCTTGTCGGCGGCAAAGTAGCACGCATAGCCGAGCCAGGCGCTCAGCATGTAGCCAAAGACGAGAAAGATGGCGTGGTGGCCGACGAGCCAGCCGCGCATCGCCGGTGCTGCAAGCTCGCTCATGTACATGGGGCACACGGTGACGAGCAGGCCGATGCCGATGCCGCAAAAGATGCGGCCGACGTAGAACATGGCGAGATTGGCGGCGCCTCCCTGCAGCGCGCCGCCGAGAAGGGCCCATGCAGCACCGATCTGGATGCAGCGCTTGCGGCCGAGCGCCGTGGCTGCCCACATGACAAACAGGCTGCCGATGGCGCCGCCGGCACTGAAGAGGCCGTTGGCAGTGGCAATGGCGCGCGTTGTCTTTGTCCCGTAGCCGGGTTCGCCAGCCACGGGCAGATCAAAAAACGCATACCATCCGGGCTGGCCGATGGTGCTGCCAATGATGGACGAGCTGTAGCCGTATGTCTGTAATGTAAGTCTCACGTCTAGCGTATGCCTGATTAGAACTAGATACGCACCAAGGAGCCAAAGGCGACGACAACGGTAACAAGTCGGTTGTATGAATTCGTGCGAACGTGGACGTTCTTCTCTTGAGCCACAGTGATGCCGGCCATCGTTGTGTCGTGTTGACAACGCGATGCTGTTGTCGACGTCGGCCGTCCGGACTTGTGATAATACGACTACAAACGTCTTTCGCAGTGAGACTGAAAATATCACGTTGGAAAAAGGACCGGCACGACCAAGGCACAGCAAAGATCAGAATAAAAAAGGACCATCAGCACAGGAGATAGCAGGCAGAATGAGGTAATCGGTTGTAACGGTCTTTTTCTTTTCGATTGTTTAACTTTGCATTATCATACCATGAAGAGGGGAAGCGTATGTTTTATTTTATTTCCAGACTTCTCCGTATTTTCATTCGCTTTATTGGCTTTAACTCCCAACAACTCCGAATCCTTTGTTACCCTCGGTACCGGAGTTTGTTCCCGGCGGAATCACAATAACCATGTCTTGGAAACAAACTCCATGGGGATAATATGATGTCAAAATGAACAAGACAACATTATGACCTTGGTACAACCAGTAAGAGCGCAGTCGGGTATCTCTGAGTGGATGCCAATCGACAAAATATAGTCAATATAAATCAATGTAATAGAGGAAGAAGCCACAATGACCGCTGTCTGATTGAAACGTCGGTGCAGCGTGCCACCTCCCTGGGGATACTTGACGTGAAGACAATGGTGTCAGACACTTCGAACCTAAATATATCACTACATAAACTATGAAATATGACAGAGATAGCGGCCGCTTGGCAGCCTGATCCTGCTGTAAGCATAGTCCTTCCCCGCGAGTGGGATGATAAACAGGAAGTTGCCTGGCGGTCAGGGCAGAGCGCCGTGGTGGCAATAAGCTGGACACAAACATGTGCTCGCGTCTTCGCCCGCCCCTTATTGGTCTTGAGTGAGTGTTGTGCGGATCCGGATTGATTCTGCGTTCCGCCGTCTCTTTTGAGTATTGCTCTCCAGCCGCCCAGTTCTCATCCTCCAGGCAGTTCCATTTGTACCGCCACTACCAAGAAGGCGAACAATGCTCAAGGGCCCTCTATGAGCTTATGTAGGTATTCCCAGACCTATTGGGGGTCCGGTAATACTCTGGAGAGGTCCGTCATATAAATCTCAAGTTTCCACCGGGTCCTAGTGGATGATTTGCTCCGGGGCCTTCGTCCCGCCGCACACACACTGGCCGGCTACTTCTGCGGCGGGGTGGAAGCGTTGGTGATACCAGGTATAGTCCCCGTAACCCTTGCCGAGTGGAAAGTAAAATGTGCAAAGCTCGCCTTTGGGTAGGGTGAGCTCTGTTGGCTCCTTGTAGCCGAAGAGGGGCCTGAAGCTGAAGCTCCGGTAGTGCAGTGGATTGCATCTGCCCTCCTCGGCCCAAAGCTTCTATGCTTGTCCGGAACTCCTTGTGAAAAGCCGAGTGTATCTGGAGTGTATGGGCACAGACGCCTTAACGTCCACGCCGCGCTTGCCACTGGCCCCCGAGCGGCGTGACTGACGGCTGTCTGATGATACCGCCCACTGCCGTAAAAGCGTACAGGCACCTAAGACCCTCTTTTAGGCCCACAGCACCTAAACACAGCGAGGACAGTGCTGCACAACTAGTGCTAAGCCCACTAACTGCACCGCATCAGAGCCTAGCTCGACGGCTAACAGGACCCTGCTCGTCTCCAGCGCCTACATCGGAGCTTGCGCTTTATGGTCGCCGTCGGCAATAGGTCAGCGCCGACGCGGATGTCTGTCAGTTAATTAACTAGCACCAATTGTAGAGATATTTCACAGAGGCGTTTCGCAGCTACTACTGCAGTTACATCTTCACCCCTAAATTCTCATCATGGCATCGTTTGACCTTCCGTTCACCCTCGCTGACCCCGACCTGCTTCACAATGACAACTTTGTGAACGGCGCCTGGACCCCGGCCGCGTCTGGCAAGCGTTTCGACGTAGTCGACCCCGGCACGGGCAAGACGTGGACGACGTGTCCCGATACCGCCGCAGAGGATGTGGATCAGGCTGTCTCTACCGCCAACGCAGCGTTCAAGATCTACTCCAAATGGACGCCGCGCAAGCGCTCGCAGACGCTCGGCAAGTGGCACCAGCTAATCTCAGATGCGCGCGAGGACCTGGCGCGCATCCTGGTGCTCGAGACCGGTAAGCCTCTGGCCGAGGCGCGCGGCGAGGTCGACTACGGCCTCACGTTTACCTGGTGGTTCACTGGCGAGGCCGACCGCATCCAGGGCGCCACGATGAACTCGGCACTGGCCGGCCGTCGCGCGCTCACCATCAAACAGCCCATCGGCACGTCCGTCGCGCTCGTGCCCTGGAACTTCCCGCTGGCGCTCGTTCTGCGCAAGGCCGGCGCCGCGCTCGCCGCCGGCTGCTCCATGGTCGTCAAGACGTCGCCCGAGACGCCGCTGACGGCCTTCTGCCTCGCCGCGCTGGCCCACCGCGCAGGCTTCCCGCCCGGCACGTTCAACGTGCTGAGCACCTCGCTCACCAACACGCCGCCCGTTGCAGAGGCGCTGTGCCTGCACCCGCTCGTCAAAAAGGTCACGTTTACGGGCAGCACACGCGTCGGCAAGCTGATCAACAGCATGTGTGCACAGAACCTCAAGAAGTGCACGCTCGAGCTCGGCGGCAACTGTCCGTTTATCGTCTTTGACGACGCCAACCTCGACCAGGCACTCGAGCAGCTGCAGTCGCTCAAGTGGCGCCATGCCGGCCAGGCGTGCATCACGGCCAACCGTGTCTTTGTGCAGCGCGGCGTGCACGACGCGTTTGTCGCGCGCGTCGTCGCGCAGACGGCCAAGATCCAGGTCGGCCACGGCCTGACTGACGGCACCACCATGGGCCCCGTGACAACGCCGCGCGGCCTCGACAAGGGCGAGGAGCTCTTCCAGGACGCCGTCAAAAAGGGCGCCGTGGTGCAGTTGGGCGACGGCGCACGACAGGCGGCAACGGCGGGCGCGACGGGCGGCTACTTTATGACGCCAACGGTGCTTACGGGTATTACGGACAGCATGGCGATGGCGCACGACGAAGTGTTTGCGCCGATTCTGGGCATCGCCGTCTTTGATACAGAGGACGAGGCTGTCGCGCGCGCCAACAACACGAGCATGGGCCTTGCCAGCTACGTCTTCACCAAGAACATTGACCGCATCTGGCGGATGTTTGAGAACCTCGAGGCCGGCATGATCGGGCTCAACACGGGCAACGCGTCGGCGACCGAGGCGCCCTTTGGCGGCATCAAGGACAGCGGTGTCGGCAAGGAGAGTGGCAAGGACGTGGCAGTCAACGAGTTTCTTGTCACAAAGACGGGCACGCTGTCGGTGGAGGATCATTACTAGGTCAATAAAAGCAAAACTATCTGTCCGTTTATTCAAACAGCGAGTGGTATTTGTATTTCCTGTACTTTCTCATTTATTATTATCATTACCCGACCAAGTTCAAAAGAGGCACCAAGAAAGTCCTTTTCGACGTCGGTGTTTGTTTGTTAGGACCGAAGGGGGGTCTGAGGCTGTAATTTGAAGAAAGGTAAAGGAACTGTTTCGCAGACCCTGACGCCGTTACTACAACCGAAGGTCAGCCCGTCAAGCTCCGGCAAGGCACCTCTCCGTCCACAGTATACCACTCACACTTCATCTCCATCATGGCATCGCTATGGCGCATGTGAAGTTGTGAACCTTGTCTTCTCCTCGGACCCGTTACTAGTCAGACCAGGCCGAGATCGCCTACACAACAACTCAACTCCGTGGGGCTGCGAGGAAATTTTGGTACGTGGTGAAGGCGTACTGCCCGGTCCGCATATTAGATAAGCCCTCGTCGCTCCCGCTGGGTAAGGTTATTGTCAATTGCATCCGCCCTGAGAGCGACATTTCATCCTCTTCTTGACAGCTACCAGCATCGTGTCATTGTTATTTCCACAATGATTCTCGCTATCAATTTTGTTCTTTCCACAACGTTTATCTCTATCAAGCGCTCCCCACCCTAGATCAATCTCATTTTTTCGAGAGTCAGCTTGTCTAGGCCAGCTGCAACATCAAAAACCATCGCGGAGTCTGCATCATCCAGTGCATACCCCAGGGCAGATACGGTGCCATGCAGGCGCATTTCGTCACCCAGGCACTTCGATCATGCAATCACTAAAATACACGGGGTCGTACTTTACCCATAGCTTGGGATGAATATCCTGACAGACGGGTGTCCCGTCCTAGACTTTGATTAACGATACAAATGCTCATCTCGTCGCCACAACGCCCATCGTCCACGATAGCTGGAATAGTACTAACGTAGTCACCACGAGCAAGCAACCACGCCAGTACCATCCGAGGCGTGCACACATCGATGAGCATATGTCTTTGGAAGATTTGTACTCTCGGCGCCTATATGGTGTTCTCATGACGAAATGAGAGCCACATGTGCAGCGAAACGTTATGGACGATGGTGGCGATAGTCCTAGGTTGCACATTATGCTCTCGCCACGCAGCTTGACCCGCTGAACCATGGTGCGCACGACCAGAGTGATAACGTCGACATGGTTGATACATTCTAGACCCAGGACCGCCACTGGGCGTGTAGGTCACGGTGATGCCTGGCTGCTGAGCATTTTTACACTTGGAGCAAACCTGTATGCCAGAACAACATGTCACGGCGCTCCGGTGCTTGGCTGTCACAAATATCTCTCATCTTTCTCATATCCCAAAGCACAACAATAACTCGCCCGGCAGCACAATAGTTTCAGTGGTAAAGCTAGCCCATACACAACATTATCACAGCTTATCTAGACCAATGAACTTTGATGAATGATGACGAGCAATGCTGTCTAATTATGCCAGTACCGACTCCGAACGAACACCGACACAAATCCAAAACGATTCAGAGAAACCCCTAAAAAAATCGAACAAAACAAGTGACGCCAGTAGCCAACATATATGCCCATCAATCAGTATCGCCTGTGATACACCACTTCTTCTTAGACGCAGCTCCACAAAATCATCATCTGCCCGATATATCAGCGGCATCATACCGTCTCCTCTGTCAAACACGCATCAACCGTAACTAGGTAATTGACCCAACATGACGTTCTCCTCATGGACAGGAATATGCAACGGAGTGTCGCAGATTATGTTTGTGATTCATTAATCAACACCTCCGGTAGAAACAACACATACAATGTTCGCATCATCGCCGGGAATAGCAGCAAACGAAAGGCGTTTAACCATTCGAGTCTAAGAAGTTAGTATCCGCCACCTTTGTCATAGCGGCTCAATGATAACTTTGTGTCCAATCGTATCGGCGTGGAAAGGACGTGTCATACCGTTATCTTTTAAGTCGGATGCAACATCGTCGCGACTTCGTAGCAGCAAAATAACAGCTTCGTGTCCATTCTCAGCAGCGTAAGATAAAGGTGTCCTGCCACTGTCGTCTGTCGAGTCGGGTACCACATCATCGTGACCTAGTAGCATCTGAACAACAGCTTCGTGCCCATACTCGGCAGCGTGAGATAAAGGTGTCCTGCCACCGTCGTCTGTCGTATCAGGTACCACATCGTCTCGACTTAGTAGTAGCTGAACAACAGCTTCGTGTCCATTCTCAGCGGCGTAAGAAAGTGGTGTCCTGCCATCGTTGTCTGTCGAGTCGGGTGCGACATCGTCGCGACTTAGTAGCAGCTGAACAACAGCTTCGTGTCCAGACGCAGCGGCGTAAGAAAGTGGTGTCCTACCATCGTTGTCTGTCGAGTTGGGTGCGACATCGTCGCGACTAAGCAGCAGCTGAACAACAGCTTCGTGCCCATACTCGGCAGCGTGAGATAAAGGTGTCCTGCCACCGTCGTCTGTCGTATCAGGTACCACATCGTCTCGACTTAGTAGTAGCTGAACAACAGCTTCGTGTCCATTCTCAGCGGCGTAAGAAAGTGGTGTCCTGCCATCGTTGTCTGTCGAGTCGGGTGCGACATCGTCGCGACTTAGTAGCAGCTGAACAACAGCTTCGTGTCCAGACGCAGCGGCGTAAGAAAGTGGTGTCATGTCACGGTTGTCTGTCGAGTCGGCTACCACATCGTCGCGACTTAGTAGCAGCCGAACAACAGCTTCGTGTCCATTCTCAGCGGCGTAAGAAAGAGGTGTCATGTCACGGTTGTCTGTCGAGTCGGCTACCACATCGTCGCGACTTAGTAGCAGCCGAACAACAGCTTCGTGTCCATTCTGAGCGGCGTAAGAAAGAGGTGTCCTGCCATAACTATTTGTCGAATCGGATACCACATCGTCGCGACTTAGTAGCAGCTGAACAACAGCTTCATGTCCATTCTCGGCGGCGTAAGAAAGAGGTGTCCCGCCATCAACGTCTGCCGAGTCGGGTGCGACATCGTCGCGACTAAGCAGCAGCTGAACAACAGCTTCATGTCCATTCTCGGCGGCGTAAGAAAGAGGTGTCCCGCCATCAACGTCTGTCGAGTCGGGTACGACATCGTCGCGACTTAGTAGCAGCCGAACAACAGCTTCGTGTCCATTCTCAGCGGCGTAAGAAAGAGGTGTCATGTCACGGTTGTCTGTCGAGTCGGGTACCACATCGTCGCGACTTAGTAGCAGCTGAACAACAGCTTCGTGTCCATTCTGAGCGGCGTAAGAAAGAGGTGTCCCGCCATCAACGTCTGCCGAGTCGGGTGCGACATCGTCACGACTTAGTAGCAGCTGAACAACAGCTTCGTGTCCATTCTGAGCGGCGTAAGAAAGAGGTGTCCCGCCATCAACGTCTGCCGAGTCGGGTGCGACATCGTCACGACTTAATAGCAGCTGGACAACAGCTTCGTGTCCATTCTCGGCGGCGTAAGAAAGAGGTGTCCTGTCATCGTTGTCTGTCGAGTCGGGTACGACATCGTCACGACTTAGTAGCAGCTGGACAACAGCTTCGTGTCCATCCTCAGCGGCGTAAGAAAGAGGTGTCCTGTCATCGTTGTCTGTCGAGTCGGGTTCGACATCGTCACGACTTAGTAGCAGCTGGACAACAGCTTCATGTCCATTCTGAGCGGCGTAAGAAAGAGGTGTCCCGCCACTGTCGTCTGCCAAGTTTGGTTCGACATCGTCACGACTTAGTAGCAGCTGGACAACAGCTTCGTGTCCAGACCCAGCGGCGTAAGAAAGAGGTGTCCTGCCATCGTTGTCTGTCGAGTCGGGTACGACATCGTCGCGACTTAGTAGCAGCTGAACAATAGCTTCGTGTCCATTCTTGGCGGCGTAAGATAAAGGTGTCCTGCCATGATTGTCTGTCGAGGTCACATTTGCCCCTGTATGTATCAAGTGCGCGACGGCTATTTCGACACCGTAATATGAAGAGAAGTGAGTTGCTATGGCTTGAACGTCGTCAATGGTGAAGTCGGGTCGATATGTAAAGCCCAATGAGAAAAAGAAACCGTTTCGTCGTAACATGCTACTCATCCTATGTAACGCCTTGTAGTCTTGGAGAAAGTTGGCGACACTGGGACCAAGCCGTTCAGACTTGCGCACATGGCGTCCCCAGTTCTGGGAGGTGTAATTAAGTAACGTATATCGATCGGCGTCGTTATCGAAGCCGGATTCAAATTCCCTGCTGTAGATGTTGAATGTAAGGTATTCGCAGGCAGAGGTACCGAAGATAAGGTATGTGGCACAGGTTTCCGCCATTCGGTACTGTGCGTCGGGGAACAAGTCGAGTTGCTTCTCCTCAAGATACTCCTGTGTCGTGTAGTGGACTAGCCGGATGATGCCGCCCTCTGCGTCGACTGTAACCAGACCGGCACATTCCGAGACCATTCTGTCGATCTTAACCATGTTTCCAGGGTCCAGGTCCGAGTCGCCAGGCTTGACAGCAAGAGCATGCTGAAGCTCGACAGTCGTGAGCGGTCTTTCGGCAAATGTGATCCAGCGAAGAACATTCATGGCGAGTTCTCGTCTTAATTCCCCATTGTTTTCTATCCGCATCATTGCGTCGTCGTAAGCTTGACCCAGAACCTCTGTTCTTTGACTCTCGCTTGATCCGGGCTCTTGTTTGCGCAAGCTCTCCAGTGCTTCCTTCACATCATTCGGCGTCATCTTGTCACCGAGCGATTGGAGATATAAATGGGCAAGAAGAAACCTGACCAATATTAGTGATTTGTCAAGGGGATAACAATGCTTCGAACTGTTGAAGTAGAACGATATAATGGGTAACTCACATGCCATCCACAGCGCCGGATATGGTGGTTATAATGGTGCCTTTGAGCCCATCGTCCCAGTCCTCAGATACAGGCAGTTTGGAGATGTTCCCGTCCAGGAACTTCTTGACGTCTTCCTCTCTGGCACGGATTTCCAGATTTGTACTCTGCACCAAGGAGAACCTTTTCATGATTTCTGGGATGGATCTGGACGTTGCAAAGATGTTTGTGCCACACTTGGACTGCATAGTGAACATTTCAGACATGAGCTCCGACTGGCAACCACCCATCGTTTGGCACTCATCGAGAGCGTCAACGATGAGAAAGGTCCTGGAGAACGAGCCTGCGACTGTATGGAGGGCGTCGATGAGTTCTTGGAGTGATGGCCGCGTCATAGCATCCTTGTGCTTCGCGTACAAGGCTGTCAAGCAGTTGGGCACAGGCGACACGGTGGAGGCTAGCTGTTTGAGCAGGCTAGCAAGAAGATCCGTTATCTTTTGGTCGTGACTTCTCCGGAAGTTGCAGTACAGGTAAGCAATGCCAACAGTTTTGTCAGCTCTAAAGTGTGCCGTGAGTTTGTCCACCACAATAGAGGTGAGAATCGTCTTTCCTGCACCGGGGATGCCTGGACAGAACAGCGTCCGACGACCTTCCCGAATCCAGTCCCGATACTCTGGAGAGTCCAGGAACCACTGGCCAGTGCCATCTTCTTTCCGAGAGAGAAAGTTCGATTGCTCAGAGCCGTAGTTGATAGGTGTGAGCCAAACTAGAATCTCGTTTTTGACACGGTCATCCTGATGATGGGTCAGGGTGACAACACCTTCGTCTACTTTGCGGATTCCTTGTCTGACTCTATAAGTATGTTGACATCTCAAATGTGATTTGACTCTCACATACCTTGCATCAGTGTCGAGGTGGGCTTGGAGTGTGGTGGTAGTTGAGTTCAGACGCTCTCGGAGAGCGGTGACTTTGCTGGGATCCCATCTGATTTTCCTCCAGATCCTTTGCACTGTCCGGCGTTTTCTATGAGCCGTTCCAGGTGCATTGACTGTGCCGTCCTCAAAAGTAGCCTCGAGCGCGCTATTCTTGTCTCGTAGCTTGACCAGATCCTTTCGAACACTGTCGCAGGTTTCGATAAGTTTTTTTAGTGTTTCCTTCTGTGTTTCCGGCGCGTTGTTCAGGTAGACTTCAGCATCAGCCAAAACTGTATCAAAGCTACGGAGTCTGTACTGAATATTAGCAGTGCATGTATACATTGTCCCGGGGCTACTAACTCGTCTGTGATGCTTTTGAACTCTTTCGGCGCGTTGGCAAAGTCACTGTATAGCTTTCTTAACAGTTGAATGCCTGCCAAAAAGTCACCAACACTGTAACCGAAACTCATTTTGCTGTTTCTATGCCCATGGTGTTGAGGGGGGTTAACCTGTGGTGGATGACGGATGATGATCTAGGGAGGGAATTACATATGGGATGGGAGATGACGAAAATATGAACGATCATGGGGGTAAGCACAACTATCTATCTCTAAGAAAACTGCAACTCGGCGTTGCTGAATTCTGCGGACACCTGTTGGGACAAATCACTGCGTCAAATATTAGCTATCTTTCTAACTGAGCTGGATCTTGGGCACCTTTCTCAACGCACTGTTGAGGCTACTTGGGGCTCTCCTGGTTACTCCCTGGAGTTACAAAGCGTTTTACTATGGCTTGCCACGTCAATATCTGGTCCAATTGAGGGCATCGCCAAAGCGCGTGCGGCAGGCGACACAGCCCGTGGCGAGCTCGTCATGACAAGGCATACTACACGCCCGCCAATATCAGCAGTCCGAGTCTTTCTGGGCTGCAGCCTCTTCATGCACATTCCGCCAGATACTACGGCTGCTGTCGGGCAAAGAGTAAACGCCAATAGGCTGGAAGGAGTCGATGGGATGTAAGATATTTTTATGTGTGTATATTGACACAATCATACTCGCGCCGAGAGGCAATGTCAGACATGTGCCACCTCACCGGCGCTAGCTTATGCAGTCATCTTCCCGGTATATTGCAGTCCAATAATGGCTGGCTATGGACTGTGCCTCTGGTCCAGTCGCCGGCTGCTCACCATGCTTGTCGGACCAATTGTGCACCGCATGTCACAGCATGGGCATCATCTGACGATACACTACAACCGACCTAGCATAGAAGGTTTATGATCTGAACGAATCAGAGAAGCGATGGGCTTGCTCTCTGTTCCAAACTGAAGATATCGTCAAGTCGCGGATATCAGACGAGGAGCCAAGCCCAGTTGCCACACACACACATGCCGTCAGAATCCGAGTCTTATGCAGCCAAGGGCACCTCATTGCAGACACCGTATGACTACATGCATGGTCCAGACCGCAGCCCGCGGCCGCAGCTGCATTCCCATGCAAGAATTCCTATACGTATACGAAGTCGGAAGCCTTGGCTTGGATGTCTGACGCCTTCATTCTGCATTGCTCGTATTCTCACAAATGAAAATCTAGCTCTCCAGCTGCACGCTACTGGCTTTCTTATCTTTTGAAATGATGCCATTGGCTTCTTGATGGAAGAGTCTTGATTGCTATCCGATGATGCCGCATGCAAGCAGTGCATGATGAAGTATTGAGTCATCACGAAGAAACGGCTCGCGTAAAGAGGATTCATGGTCTAGGACTTGCTAGAGGCGAGTAGCTTGTAACAGCGTCCTGTCAGACACAAGTGACTGGAGGCTGCACTGATAGTAGTGTGTGGCTTAATTTTACATTCGCTGCGAGTGTCTCGTGGATGGTCATCATGAAGTTTGGCACAATACATGCTTGTTGCTTATCTAATGAGAGATACTTGCCATATTCTTACATAAGACAACGGCCCTCTGAAATGCAGCGCGGTTCAACTATGTAAGTCCAAAGAATCAATAGTATAATCATGAACCAAATTACATGATCATAACTATGCAAAAGTGCTAGGAGGTATCCAAAAGGTATCATACAAAATCAAAACAAAAGGAGAGAGAGTCTGCGCGCTGCTTTGCTTTCCTCCTTTTATGCATTTGTGTATGGCTGGTGTAGATGAAAGAGTGCAAGCCAGAGCTTTTGGTTTCCAAAAAGCGCTCACTCCATCGGGACAGCCATCAAATATGGTCGACGTATTCGCGCTTCAAAATCTCAACCTTGCCGGACGCGGGCGTGCGCCGTCGCTATACCACGAACTGGCTGTCGAATTGGCTGTGGCCCGCATCACGGACCCGGCTATGACATACGACATGCTTTCGGCCGAGCCCTTGGACTAAAGGCCTATGTCCGTGTTGCGGGTGGGAGACGCGAGGTCCATCTGCTCAAAGACACATTTTCCCCTGCTCCAGCAAATGAGATTTCAGCTGCGACTTGTCGTTTTCCACTGGATCAGCTCGTACTGGAGATCCTGGATCTTCTGCTCGCTGTTCTTACTGTTGTGTCGGTGGTGCTTCACATTTAGACTGCCCATCGCAGGGCTGCGTGCCCACACTGCCGACCCCGACACTGAGCTGCGACCACTGGGAGCACGCACCGGAACAAGATCCGCTGCAGTTAATGATGGCTCGCGCAAGCCGCCGGGCGGCATCTGCTCGTCACAATATTGACTATGTCGGCGGGAAGTAGCGACAAGGGGATCGACCGTGGAACGACCATGGAAGAGGCGACACTGGCGGGATGGCTTCTGCGATGCTCGGTATCACTTTCAGGCTGATATACAGTGCGTTGTAGAACTGCCACACTCGCTAAGTACTCCGGAGTCCGGAGCACTGCCCTATCGTGCGTGCCCACGGGCGTTCAGCCCCAAGTCTTCCCGGAGCCTCTTTTTTCACTTGTTTGTTAAACAGTAACCTTGAAATAATTGAAGTAGAAGTAAAGTTTGAATATTTTCACGGACATTCTTCAATCATTACATCTCATAATCAGCGTTGCTGAAGCCCGCGAGGCACACTCTGACTGTCCTCTGACTTGGGCAAGGCAGAATCACAGACTGCTAGGCGTTTTCGCATGGGCCTTTGGCGTGCTCGGTGTACCAGAAGTGGCCGAGGAATGCAGAATTTCTACTTCACTGACGCGCTTGTCCAACGTTCAGCCGCTATCTTGGCGCCGTTCTTTCCGAACCCCTTGGAATTTGGAAATACCACATCTGCACTGAATGACAACCTCGGTCGACTGGATACATTATGCCGTCAAAGCATTGGACGTAAGCAGCTTATAGAGCTGGACAAAAAATCACGATAGGCACATCGTGAGGTCCATCCACATATTTCCCCCCTCTACACATCTACATGCAACGATGGACGCCACTGTGAGCTGGACACATGCCTTTCCGCCGCTCGCGCTACTTGCGACGACGGCTATGACACAGCCCGTTGGCCGTCTGCTCGACACACCGGTCGTCCACAGCGTATGGCTGCGCGCCTCGCCCATCCTGCACGCCCTCGACGCCTTTGGATTGCTCATCCGCTGTGTCGTCTACTGCTGTGTGATGCGCATATCGCCTCGGAACGCGCTCTTTGTCATTGGCTCTGAGCGGTTTCCCGCCGACGATGCCTACGCCAATGACGCCTCGGTCAACAGCAGCAGCGCAGGCGAGCATAGAACAACGTCGCGAATTGCGGCGGCGGCCACTGCTGGAACACGCCTAATTGGCTTCGGCTTTGCTGTTGTCGCGCTCGCCGATCTGGCCATCACCCCCGGCGGCCGCGCCGCCCGCTGGACTGCTGTATGGGGCTGGATGT
The DNA here is from genome assembly GCA_029298705.1 of Ophiostoma triangulosporum. NCBI lineage: Eukaryota > Fungi > Ascomycota > Sordariomycetes > Ophiostomatales > Ophiostomataceae > Ophiostoma > Ophiostoma triangulosporum. Next base: position 455,253 of record JANSLO010000009.1, on the reverse strand, counting down.
TTGTCGCGGCCTGTGTCATTCTCGAGATTGCGTCGCAAGTCTATCGCTGGGATCTGGCCACACCGCGCCACACCGCGGCCGCCTTTGAGCTCGAGGAGGGAGGGGCAGCGCTGCTCGACGACGCAGACAGGGATGCCGATAGTAGCGGTGAATGGACAGACGACAGCATGTCCAGTGCCGACACGCTGCACCCAGGAAGCGAGATGCCGCGTAAGAAGAAACGCAAGGAAAAGGCCAAAACTAACAGACACACACTCGATTCCGCCCCGTCGTCGTTGGGAGCGGCCGCCAGGGGCACCGACACCCGCGATGCCGAGACCGGACAGCACCGCTTTGCGTACAACGACGACCCGACGGCCCACCCCAAGCTGCCCGCGCTCCGGCTGTCGTTGCACGAGGTCGACCGCGTCCTGCTGCATGTGCTCGGCTGGCCGGTCCACGTCGTGCTCGTCTACTGGGCCTTTCTCGACCTTATCCAGCCGCCCGTCAACCAGCACATCCTGGCTGTCGACTTTACCAACCAGACGTCCCCCTGGATTGTTGTCACCAGCTGGCGCTTCTCGCTCGTTTATCTGAGCCTGCCCTTTATGATGGTCGCCCTGCTGCTGGACATGACGATTATGCTAGCCGGCGGCGCGCTGGCCTTCTTTGCCTTTCACGCAATCTGCGGTTTCGTCATGGCCCAGCTGCCCCAGTCGCTTGTTGGTGACGTCGACGAAGGCAACACATACGAGACAGCCACGACGATGGCAGGAGTCGTCGTTGGATCTCTGACGTGCCTCGTCGTCGGCTACTGGTCGTCACCCATTGTCGGCGACTACCTTTTCTCTAGCCACTTCATGTGGATCTACGAGATGCTGTCCGTTGAGATTGTTGTGATGTTTCTCTACCTCCTAGCCTGCTTCATGCTCTATGTGCTGGTCAAGCATACTGTCGCGAACACCCTCGGCTTTGCCACGAAACCGCACCCGCTGGACATCAGCCCGGCCGGTGTCATTGCGCGCGAGAGAGCCCGGGAGCACCATGACGGCCCCATAGCGCAAGCCTACCTCACCGAGGAGGGTTGTGTACTACTCACCCTGGTTGCTGCCACTTTCACGACGGTGCTCGTGTGGTATGCGCTACGCTTCCGCGACTCTGCGCACTGGCTGCAGAACTGGCGCGAGGCTCTGCAGTATATCAACACCACGGCAGCAGTCGACAACAGCACGCGGTTGGCCAACGGGTCCCTTGAGAACATCACAGCCGCGAGCGCGTCTGCGGTGCCACAGCCCGTCGTTCTTTGGTGACGAAGCTTGTAATTTCAATCATGCACGAATCCACTCATATTTGTGTCGTTCTCATGCGTTGTATTCTTGCATCTTTCTGTGTTATCTGGTCATCGCATTACGTATTGAGATCGTAGCATTTTCAGCCTAAATTAACGTACAATACCCCCCCACCAATCACCATGTCTATCGTGCCACTAGTGAATGCTCGTACGGCACCAATTCCACCGTCGACGCCGCTGCCGTTGCCCACATCATCACCGTCAATCGGACGACCAAGACGCTGCTGTCGCAAAAGCCGGTCCGCTTGTTCGTTGCCGGCCAGCCCGCCCTTCCCAGGGGGTCCCTCGACATGTGCATCACCGTCGCGCAGAGTAGGCCTGAAGCATCGTCGCCGTCGAGGAACGCGCCCGCAAAGACCGCGACGCGCCGCAGTGCGTATTACCAAATAGAGTCTGCAATTCCGGGGCACGCTTCTCGGCGTGTATAAGGAACGCATTTCTGTCTCTTTTTTGATGCATTTTTGTCACACTGCCATAATAAACAAATTCATACCATTCTCATTTAGTAGCTACGAACTGGGCTGCAGTGTATGCTGATACTGTCATCTCCATGCTACAGTCTATCGAGCTCATACCGAAAACGGCTCAAGCGAAAAGGCAAACGACGTCTTCTCGACGTTGGCCAGCAGGTCCGGGCGCACACCGGGACCGCATGCGGCCGAACCGACGCCGGCAACCTTGGCATCGAGCCTCAGAAGGGTGGTCTCCTTGAGCTCCTTGTCAATCAGGTCGCACGGGTGCCGCGCGGCATCGACGTCCCATGCCGAGTACGGATGCGCGGCCCACGAGAAGCCACCGGACAGGTGCGGCTGGTCCACAAGCGCACTTAGAGTTGCGCGTAGGCCGATGCCATCTCCCTGCGCCACCATCCAGCCGGTCCCCATGCGGTTACCGCCCTCCTGTGGCACCTCGTACGGCACCTGCAGACCGGCAAGGTCGGTCTTGTAGACGCCCACAAACTGGCTGAGCTCCTTGTCAGGGTATGCCTCACCGGGACCCTTGCCATACCACGAAAATGCTTGCGCAAGCGACTTGCTCACACCGACGTCGAGACCAATGCGCGGGACGTGCTGCGGCGCAGACCCATAAGGATCGAGGGAAAAGGCAGCATACAACGTTCCGGACTGCTCCAAGGTGTACTGGGCACTGCAGTTCCAGCCCCAGCCAAGGATAGGCGGCGCAATGACAGTGTCGATTTTGAGCACAAGCTTGTTCTCGGTCTCAGCAGACGGGACCTCCACAGAGATATTCTTGACGCGGTGGAAGCGCATGGCGTCCACGCCAAAGCGGGTCCAGTACGGGACCGATGCTGGGCGGTCATTGTCGGTAGGCGCACGCCAGAAGCCAGGTGCAAGAGCCGGCAGATCCATCTCGCTTGTTGTCTTGAGAACGGTCACGGCCTTGCCGGCCGCAGACGTTGTCGTCCATTCGGTAATGTAGCCGCGGGACTCATCGATGACCAGGGTGGACGGGCCAAATGTGTACGTGGCAATACCAGCTGCCTTGACCTGGGAGAACGCAGCTTGTCCAGACGACAGCTTGTTGGCATACGGCGAGGCCATGAGGCCCAGCTTCTGCTTCGTCTCCGGTGTCAGGTACTGCTGGAACTGGGCGACACAGCGGTCAAACTCGGACAGCGACGACGGCGCGTCCTTGGGAGACACAACGACAGTGAGCAGGACCTCGGAGCGGCCCGCGAGCTGGAGTGTTGGCAGGGCGTCGAGGACCACCGTTCCCTTTCCATGAGCCGGAATGGGCGGCAGATTGACGGCCTCAGACGCGAACAGCTCAACGCTCTCAGGCGAGAACTCCTGCACGCGGTAGGAGAGCACAAGGCTGCCGAGGTTGATGAAGTCGTAAAGGTTCTGCAGCTCCAGCGTCACGCCGTCTGACGCCAGCGCCATGCGCACCGGCTGGACAACCGTCTTCAGCTCGACGAGACCTGGCATAGGAGCATGGTCGCTCTTACACAGGCCGTCCATGACAAATGTGCTGTCGTTGGGAAAGTCATTGAAATCACCGCCGTAGGCATAGTAGTCGTCTTTGCTCCGCACCACGCCCATCTCCTTCTCGTCCTGCTTGCCCTTCCACAGGCCATGGTTGGCCCATTCCCAGATGAAACCGCCCTGGATGCGAGGCGTGGCCCGGAACAGCGCCTCGTAGTCTTCGAGCCCGCCGGGACTGTTGCCCATGGCATGTGCATACTCGCACAGAATGATAGGCTTGTCAAACTTGCCCGTCGCCTCGTCGACGCCGTCCGTAGCCGCGAGCTTCGCCAGCCGCTCGATGGGCGGGTACATGTACGAGTACATGTCTGCTGTCTCGGCGTGTGCGTCACCTTCGTAATGCACGGGCCGGCTCGGGTCGAATTTCTTGGCATAGTGATACATCTCCTTGTGGTTGTTTCCGTAAAAGGCCTCGTTTCCAAGCGACCACACGATGACCGACGCGTGGTTCTTGTCGCGCTGGACCATGGCCTCCATACGGTCGACGTATGCATCGCGCCATGTGGGGTTGTCAGATGTGAACTTGGCCGCCTGCGGAAACGTCAACTTCTTGCGCTCCTCGTAGTCCTTCTCCTCGGGAATGTCGAGCGGGCGCGCAATAACATCATAAAAGCCGTGGCACTCAAGGTCGGCCTCGTCGATTACCCACAGGCCAATCTCGTCGGCGGCCTGGAGAAGACCGGCAGGCGGTGGGTAGTGCGAGCAACGGAGTGCATTCATGTTATAGCTCTTGATTTGCTGCAGGTCGCGCAGCATGAAGTCGTGCGGCACGGCACGTCCGTGGAGGGGATGGTGGTCGTGGCGGTTTGTTCCTCGGAGGCGCAGTGCCGTACCATTGACACAGATCAGGCCATTGATCATCTCAACCTTGCGGATGCCGACCTTTTGCTTGATGGTGTGACTGGTCTCGACAGCCGTGCCGTTGGCAGTTCCCTTGGTGGTAAGCCAGGCAAGCTCAAGTTCGATCTGGTAGAGGTTGGGAGTCTCGGCCGTCCACTTGGGCGGGTTCTTGAGCTCCATCTTGAGCTCGATGGGTGCGGTGGCGGTTGTCGAGCTGATGCTAATAGGAGCAAGCTCGTCCCATGCTGCTGCAGCCTCAACACCAGGCGCCTTGGCGCGCAACTTTAGCTTGGGGGCGGCATTGACGCCGATGTCTTCGCCAAACCGCAGCGTAACATTCACATGGAGAGTTGCGTCGGTGTACGTCTTGTCCATCTCGGTCGTCACAAACCAATCCTCAATGGCTGACTCAGCAGGAAACCCCAGCAGGTGCACATCGCGGAAAATACCAGAGAGCCACCACTGATCCTGGTCCTCAATGTATGAACCGTCCGACCACTGGTACACTTGGACGACCAGAGTGATCTCGGGAGATGGGGCAGCTGCGACATGGTCGGTGATGTCATACTCGGCGGCGTTGCGCGATCCTTGCGCATAGCCGACAAGGGCACCATTGACCCACACGTGGTAAGCGCTGTCCACGCCGTCAAACCGGAGCCGCAGTCGCGGCATCTCGCCCCAGACCTGCTTCCACTCTGCGGGTACAGTGAATGTGCGCCGGTATGTGCCTGTGGGGTTCAAGGACGGCACAAAGGGCGGCTCCACGGGGATGGGATACTGCACATTGGTATAGTTGGGCGCACCCCAAGCATCGCCGTGTCCACGCTGGCGGCCCTCGAGCTGCCAGTGAGCCGGGACTGTGATGGGCGACCACGCGATGGAAGAGGCGGAGTTGGGGAGCGACAGCTCGCCGGCATCAGGTGCGGCAGCGGGTGAGGGCGCATAGTGAAACTCCCACTCGCCATTGAGCGACAGCGTCGTATCAGGCGGAAGGTAGTCTGTGCGGTGAGGCAAAGTTCCACGACGAAACACAGTCTCGTTCTCGTAGTCATGGCGGCCCTCGACCTCTGAGCGCGGCAAACTCGACGGAGCGGTAGGTGCCATATTGTTGGTGTTGGCAGTACCCCAATGTCTCAAAACGGCTAAGTGCTATAAGAGGACAATGATGTGAGGTGAGAAGGTAAGGAGGCCAAGTGATATGACAAAAAGGGTGAAGAGGGGAGGGGAGAGGGGGGTAGGAGAAGATAGAGGAGAGGAGAAGACGAGGAGAGTGTGGTATGAGTGGCGTGGGCTGTTGAGATAGGTAATTGTACAGCACTTGGATACTTGGATGTGCTGTCAGGCTGTCTTGAAGGCCAGAGTCGGGCCCGGGCTAGGTCAATCCGATACTTGGTCCGATGGCTGTCAAAGCAAAGTGTCTGCCGACTCTGAGACTCGGGCTATCCCATGTCCGCTACAACGCTACATACCCCGCCCTGCCATACTCGTAGCGCGGCCCGATGCTACATCCATATTAGGTGCCGTGAGAGTTACAGCAGGAAGGTGTGGTCGTGCTCGTGCGGGGAAGCTTGTTTCCAAGTTGGGACATCGACCCCTGTATTTTACACTTACTTGACGCTATTGAAATGCAAAGCTTGATCTGAGGTACTGACGATATATTTGTTATCGGAAGCCGGAGTATGTATGGTTTGAGGAAATCACAGCATTCGGGGAGCACAAAAGTACACGGCAATTGTAATTCTGTGCCGGTTATAACTCGGCTGTGGTTATCAACTGTAGAGACCCACAGTAGTGTTGTCAGCCATGTCCAGTGTAACCTAATTGTCAACTACAATTGACATCTGCTGTTGCCCGAATACAAGAAAGAATGCCCGATACGATGTCACTCGTTTTTACACTTCGGTGATTTATTCATGTTTAAACGTACGTCGACACACAACACACACCATATAGTTTTACGACAATTTATTCCCTGAAAATTCTGTCAAGTCAACATAGCCGCCAATAGTCAGGACTGACTAGATAAGGAAGATGATTATAATAATGACGTACGTCGACCAAACTACACTAAGAATAGGACGCCGGACTGGTTACCAGACAAAAGCTAGGGCCTTCTGCATGGCGACATAGGATTCATGGATTCAATGCGCAGAACTCGACAGCCCCCAGACCTCAAGAGGCGTGTTGCACACCTCCGCCACAGCATACTGGCCTGGCGATTTTTCTATCTGTGTAGCGTGAGAAGACATCAACAGGAGATCCCACCGAAAAAAAAAAACCATAACCAGCAACAAAAAAGCGAAAAATGAGCAAAATAGCACAAACGTCCATGTTTCTGTGATTTTTTCCATTCCTACTTAGACCGTTCTAGGTCATAGTCTTATATCGAAAACAGGGGCAATGGCTCAGTTGGGAGAGCGTCAGACTGAAGATCTGAAGGTCCTCGGTTCGATCCCGAGTTGCCCCAAGTTGAATTTTTGCCTCACACGATGCATGCACATCATTTCTTTTTGCAGCAGAAACAGCCAGACAGGTCACGCCGTCGTCTTCACTGTACCATTCGGTTAGAATTCTTACATGTCACATGGTTGTGTTCATGCTCCATTACCATCTTGCATATCATGGAATTCTTTTTTATTATGCATGAAGATGTTAGTACATGAAACACTTCTTTAGTTCATTCTTAGTTCAACTTGGAGAACATTTTGATTAAATCCAAGCGAGAAGATAGGGCGGATCACTTTCGCCAAGTCTCGCCAACCAGTGGACATGATGTGATATTAGCCTCCACCCCGGATTGTCTACCCCGTATCCTCCTCATGCAACTCTCGGATGACAGCCGTGCGGGGGTGCACAGCTGACCACTAGCTCAAAGGGATCAACAGTAACGGACAATGTCGAAAGGACAGTAGATAGATCGTCCGTGCCCCGAGATCAGGCGATACTACGCGAAAGAAGTTTATTTGCACTCTGTCGAGCTATATCGGACAGTGTGATGCACGCCCCAGGTTTATATAAACGTCGGTGTGGCCGCCGGATTTCGGTCTGCAGCGCTCCAGAAACTACAGCGATCAGTTCTAGTATTTTAGTTCAAGTCCGAAATCATCAACAAGTATGGACGAAAAGGAAAAGGAAGCTGCCGGCGGTGCTCACCACGAAGTCACCGCCCACCGGACCAGCACATACCACGATGAGACGACACCTGAGGACAAGGCCGGCCATCACGATGCCGAGCAGCTTGCTACCGATGTCGAGGCCGAGGTATACTCGCCATGGACATGGCCAATGATCCGCCTCTACCTCGTGCTCATCGTGGCCTATCTCTGTGGATGCTTGAACGGCTACGACGGCAGTCTGATGGGCGGCCTCAACGGCATGACATCGTACCAGGAATACTTCCACATGTAAGTTGATCTGTGATGCAAGACATGCACAAGGACATTGTGCGGCTTATGCACAGCACAGACATGGCTGACACTGCGCAGGAAAGTCGCCGGCTCGTCAACTGGCATTGTCTTTGCCATGTACAACATTGGCTCCGTTGCCGCCGTCTTCTTCACCGGCCCCATCAATGACCTGTTTGGCCGTCGCTGGGGCATGTTCACGGGTGCCATGATGGTGATTATCGGAACATGCATCCAGGCGCCGTCGACAAACCGTGACCAGTTCCTCGGCGGCCGCTTTGTCCTCGGCTTTGGCGTGAGCTTCTGCTGCGTGTCGGCACCCTGCTATGTGAGCGAGATGGCGCATCCCCGCTGGCGCGGCACGCTCACCGGCCTGTACAACTGCACGTGGTACATTGGCTCCATTGTGGCCAGCTGGGTCATCTACGGCTGCGCGTACATTGATAGCCGAAACAGCTGGCGCATTCCCATCTGGATCCAGATGGTGTCGTCGGGTTTCGTCGCCACGCTTGTCCTGCTCCTGCCCGAGTCGCCGCGCTGGCTCGTCGCCCACGACCGCCATGATGAGGCCATCAAGGTTCTGGCAAAGTATCACGGTGAAGGCCGCGCCGACCACCCCATGGTGCGCCTCGAGATGCGCGAGATGGCCAACCAGGTCGCGGTCGAGGCCGACGTCAGGAAGCAGAGCACGGCGCGCACCTGGTACGACTACCACGAGCTGTGGAACACGCACTCGGCGCGCCGCCGGCTTATTTGCGTGCTGGGCATGGCCTGCTTCGGCCAGATCTCGGGTAACAGCTTGTCGTCGTACTACTTTGTCGCCATGATGCACTCCGCCGGCATCACCGAGGAGCACAAGGTGCTTGCACTCAACGCGTCCAACTCTGTTCTGTCGTTCCTCGGCAGCCTGGTCGGCGCCCGTCTGACCGACGTCGTCGGCCGGCGTCCGCTGCTCCTTACCAGCATCATCACCTGCTCGTGCTTCTTTGCCGTCATCACAGGCACGTCCAAGATGGCCACAGACAACCCCGACGAGACCGCGGCGGCCACGGCCACAATCGCGTTCATCTTCTTGTTCGGCCTCGTCTTTTCCATCGGGTGGACACCGCTGCAGTCCATGTATATTGCTGAGACGCTGCCCACGGCCACGCGCGCTAAGGGCACCGCCGTGGGCAACCTGGCCTCGTCGGCCGCATCGACTGTGATCCAGTACTCGTCGGGTCCCGCGTTCGAGCAGATTGGATACTACTTCTACCTCGTGTTTGTGTTTTGGGACCTGTTCGAGGCGGGAATCATCTACTTTTACTGGCCTGAGACGAAAGACCGCACGCTGGAAGAACTCAGCGAAGTGTTCGAGGCGCCGAATCCGGTTGCGAAGAGTCTCGAAAAGCGAGACGCAGCCGACACGGTGCGCAACACGCTGCGGCAGAGGAATGTGACCACGGCAGTGGCAGAGGTGTGAGCCGGGTAGCATCTCTCGGCGGGATCCGTAGACAGGCTCTTGTCGAGATGTTGTCTAGGATGCTGATGCGGGGGGTCCAGCAATGATTCTTTTACTAAGATAGTGCTAGACCATAGATAGTCTAATATTAAGACCACTTCTACGTCTCTGGAAGCCTTATGAAGGCTGAAATAAGCCTCCTGGCGCAAATCTGAACCGGCCATATTCGCCTCCGCGCGTACCTCTGTCGGCAGGGCGCTGTAAACTGTACATGCGGCGCCGAAGACGCTCCACTTTGATATGATTTGATTGTATTTAACGTCACCAAAACTACTACCATAAGACGCCGGATTGGTTACCAGACACCCACTTCCATCTAACACCGCCTCTTTTCCTATTCTGATTTTACCTGTTTCATTGCTGATTTCTTTCTTTCCGTTACAGTACGCACTCGTGGTCTACTACACATGAAAAACTAAAAACCACACTCTATAGTCCAGCGACTGTTTATCCCAGAGGGTCCTGTCAAAGTAATTGCCATTCGTCAGGTTTATCAGAGTGGCAAGACGGGCAGCGATGGTCTGTAGGACACGGTGATACAGTGCCGTATCCCAGCCCGGTCTGGCAACGCTATGGAAGCTGGAAGCGCTTTCATCAGCTGTCTTTGAAAGTCATGTAGACAGTTTGATACCATAAGCTATCCGAGTCGTGAGAATTATCCTTACTGGTGAACCCACACATCCACGGGACCTGTTCACCTGTTGTGGAGCGAAATACGAAGCGGCATCACCAGTTCTGTGGAAAGTGTGTTCCCTGATCAGGGACACATAGAAATGCGTACAAGTCAGAACTTGATGCAGGTCATGTTCAGCGCTTTAGACAAAGAAACGCGAACAAGCTAGCAACAGTATGACTGTATCTCCTACATCATGAACATCATAATGGAGTTGTTCCAGATACTCTATGAACACATATATGCTTGTTCTTGCATGTTCATCAATCAATTTCATCTGTTCAATGATCACCATGACCACCATGATCATTTTGCACTGGTATTGGTTCTATATAAGACGATGCTGCGTACTGTCTAGAATAACTTTTAGATCTTCATCCAACAGCTCAACATCAAATCATCAGCAAGACCAAATACAACAGACAGCAACTCCATCGACGCGACAACAGCAACAGAGAAAGATCGATAACAACATTAACATAACTTTTCACCATGGCTGCGCGTGAACCAGAAGTTGTCCTGGAGTGGATCTCGTACGATGGCCCCGACGTCTTCCTCCAGGACCATAATGGTGTCATGCAGGTCATGGGCATGGTCACGTCTCCCATCCCTCTCCACCAGGTGTCCTTTGACATCCAGGTGGTCGGCACCTTCATTGGGTTGGAAGACCGGCCCACGGTGGCAATGTCCCTCGAAGATGAACCCCTCCTTACTCTTATTCCCGACCCCGATGTTGCCGACCCCGATGTGGCCAGTGAGTTCACCTACAAGATCAGGGCAACACTGCTGTCCAACTTCTCTACCCCCCACTCGGGCGCCTGCCGGCTCGTGGCGACGTTGGTGTTCGGCCCGTCCATGACCATGGACGATGTCTTTCTTCGGTTCGTCTCCGTCATCTCGCTCGATGACGATTCCGACGTGTCTGACTACATTACCCGTGAGGAAGTCTTGTACGAAGCGGACGAAACGGTGTCGAACGACTGGTCGTAATCGTTTCAGTTGACTGTTGTCTGAGTTTCTGCTATATTTTGTACTACTGCTTATTATTATTATTATAATTATTCGCCTTACTCAGTCAATCCTGACTATTGGCGCCTGTGTTGACAGAACCCTCTGGGGTAAAAACTGTCGCTGAACTATGTGGGTTGGTATGTTACATATGTAGCTGTGTGGTAGGCCGCGGTTGCCTACATAAATAAATGACATAAACAAAACAAACGGAAAGCAAACCAACGTAAACAGCAAAACCAAATGAAAGCAATAAACAAAGCAAACGGAAAGCAAACCAACGTACACACAAAACCAAATGGAAGCAATGAAATAGTAAAGCTGTCGGTAGACTCGCCGATATCGGTTAAACAAGTTGTGATTGTCGTTCCTAGATCTCACCAAGACCCTGTACCACCACACCATCTAAGTAGTGTAAGCATACAGTTGGTCAAGTCGTGAGGGTTCTAGTTGTTGATTCATTCTATCTAAGTGCAGCTATCTCGGGATGCAGTGACTAAAGTGGGAGTCGGGGCGCTGAGGCGCCCCTCCTCCCCGCCATATCAGCCACTCATACGGTGGCTGACAGGGGGCAGGCGTGTTGACTTCTGATTGGACCCATGCCGGAATATAAGTGGGTCCATACGTTCCAACACTGGGCATTCTTCAAAAGTCGTGCAAGTCCAACTCGTCAGAAGTCAAGACACAAAAAACTAAGACAACAGGAAGGTAGGGGGAAAACAAAACAGAAATGCGTTGCAAAACAGATGGGAAAAACGCAGAAATTTCAGACAAAAATGAAGCTGGCCAAAGGGGCCAGAAAAACGAACAGACTGGTGACAAAAGATCACCATCTCACAGAGGGCGATCCACAGCCCAAACTCTGGCAACATCACCATCTCACAGATGGTGCTCCACAGCCAAACTCTGGCAATACCGCATCGGCCAACTCTTGCTTCTCCTGGGGCATGGGCAGTTCTAGATTGAACGTGAATGCGTGGCCGTACTTGTAGACGACGGGTACCTCGACTGGTTGGGTGACGCAATGATGTCACGATTGCTGTCGAGATAAACGCACAGACGCTTCATGTCTTGCGGGCACAGCGGGAAAAGAATCTCCGTGTCCAGGATGCAGGAGACAACTTCACTCACAGCTGTGTCCAAGTAGAACGAGCCCACACTATGCTTGCCGCCATTGATGACTGTCACATGACTATCACCCTGGCGCTCTTCGGAAAAACAAAAAACTGGGCGGCTGCGGCCATTGCTGGGGCGCCGCATGGTCGGCCGGGGGGTCCCACGATGCGTGGCGGCGGCTGCGGCGCCGGTCTGATGGACGGCGTCTTGTCGGCTGGGGGTGGTAGCGCCGCGTCTACATCTTGCTTGTGCAAATGCACAAACATGCTGCGCATCTGTACCTGCATCATGTTGAGCAGGACACGAAGCTTGACGTGCTGTACAAGCGTGGGAGACGGGGGAGCGGGGAACCATGGAGCGGAAGACGGGGGCGGAGCAGACGACTGCAGCGGGGTAGATGCCGGCGACTGCGTTGTATCCGGAGACAGTGCCGTGACCGATGACTGCAACGGAGCAGGCAACAGAGACGGCGCCGGTGCGGAGGACAGTGCCAGGACCAGCGGCGTCGACGGTGTAGCAGAGGGCGATGGCAACGGAGCGGGTGACAGTGCCGTGGCGGACGACTGCACCGAGGCAGACGGCGGCGGCTGGTCAGGCAACAGAGCCGGGGCAATGGACAGTGCCGTAGCAGACGGCTGCAACGATGCAGGTGACGGCGACGGCGACAGGGCGGGAGACGGAGCCATGGCGAGCGGTGTTGACGGTGCATGGGAGGACAACGGAGCAGCTGACGGGGTCGGAGCAGTCAACGGTGGCAGAGCGGGGGACGACGACGGATCGGAGGCCAGTGACTCTGCAGGCGACGTTGACCGAGTGGACGACGGCGACTGCGCACACAAGGGGACCGTGGCAGTGGCCGACGACGGGTCAGCTGGCATTGACTGTGCAGGCGACAGCGGCTGGACAGACGACGGGGCCGGTGGGGACATCGAGGCAGGAGACGCCGTCGTGGTAGACGACTGCAGCAGAGCAGACGGCAGCGATGGGGACTCAGACGGGGCCGGGGACGTTGACAGAGCAGATGGAGGTAGCGGGACAGACGATGGCGACGGCAACGGGGCAGGCGACGCCGTCGTGACAGACAACGGGGCCGGCGACGGCGATGGCGACGGCGACTGGACAGGAGACGGTGCAAGCTTAACTGGGCTGGGGGACGGCGCTGGTGCACGCGACGTCGTCGTAGCACGAGGCATCGCCGGGGCAGGCACGGTCTTCTTGGGCTCGGGGACAGGCTGGGTCTTGGTCATGTGCCGGATCTTGTGCTCAATCTTGGAGGCAGGTGGGGTCGTCGATGATAAGGGCTTGGCTGAGGGGTGACGGCCGCTGCGGTCGAGGACGCGAGAGGACGAGAGGCGGGACGTCCGCGGGGCAGCCAATTGAACGCGGAGGTATCTGCGGTCAATGTGCTCGGGAGCCATCCATTGAATGGCCAGGACGTTGGTCTTAATGAGGCCAAGGTTTTCGCCGACATACTGAACTTCTTCCAACGTCCAGACATGTTGCTTTACCTCGGTCAACATGGCGACAAGGGCGTTGCCAATATCCTCATCGTCAAGATCAACATAGACGCCACGGGTAATGAGGGCCCTGCAGAGCCTGAAGCTTTCAGCTTGGACGCAGTTGAACTGCGTCGCAGTCCAACCTTTGAGAATGGACCTCGTCGTTCGCCAGGCAACGTCATCCGTGCAGCCTCGGCTTCCATCCTCACGGACTCTGCCTCCCTTGAGGGTCTCAATGGCGGTGTTGATGACCTTTGCTGCAGCTTCTACCTCCCGTGATGACCTCATGCCGGAAGCCATTGTCAATAAGTTGTGCACATAGCAGCGCACGGGTTTGGGGGGGGGGAAACTGGTTGCACAAAAGTGCGTGAGTTTTGGATCCAAGGAGGGGTAAACCTTGCCGTTCAGAACTCAATCGAGAAGTCAGATCTCTAGCGAGAAGGTCAGATCTCTAGCGAGAACTGATCAGTGTCGGTAGACTCGCCGATATCGGTTAAACAAGTTGTGATTGTCGTTCCTAGATCTCACCAAGACCCTGTACCACCGCACCATCTAATTAAGTGCAAGCATACAGTTGGTCAAGTCGTGAGGTTTCTAGTTGTTGATTCATTCTATCTAAGTGCAGCTATCTCGGGATGCAGTGACTAAAGTGGGAGTCGGGGCGCTGAGGCGCCCCTCCTCCCCGCCATATCAGCCACTCATACGGTGGCTGACAGGGGGCAGGCGTGTTGACTTCTGATTGGACCCATGCCGGAATATAAGTGGGTCCATACGTTCCAACAAAAGCAAACTTAAACAAAGGAAATGAGCACTGTTGTGCAAGTGTGGTCTCACTCCGGCATCGGTGACCTTTCCAGTTCACTGGCGAGGCGGTACTCCGGGAGTCTTTCGCTGCGGATGAGCCATCGTAGGAGCGGCCGGGCTGTGAGGCCTGTCTGTAGGCGGCGGTCCAGGTCTGCGAGTGACTGTGGCCAGTCTGGTGGCTTTGGAGGTGTCTCTGGGCACGACAATAGGACGTGTGTGGGGGTTTCCTGCTCAGCGCCGCATGTGCATGTCAGCGTGTTACTACTGCTTCTTACTGCTGGTTAACTTTATTTGCGAATATTCTGACAAGAACATTTTTAAAATTTAAATTATTCGTGCATGCTTGAAAGTTGTTGAGTTTAGACTGAGTTGTCGAAAGAATGGATTTATTGCAAGAACAGAAAAGTGCACATAGAAGTGCTAACACAAAAAAGAAACCAAAGAAGTATATAAATAACCTGTTCGCCTTCTTCAGTCAGTACATGTAGACAGAACCCTCTGGGGAATAAACTGTCGCGGAACTATGCAGTGCTATGTGAAATTGTGAATGCTGTGACTGCTTAGTTCAAACCACGATGTAAAAAGTGGACCCGCGACAGCTACCCACTTTAAAAAGTCAACCCAATTCCACAGAAAAACATCACCAAATCAACATCGACGGTTTCTGTTTTCCCAGCGACACCCAACGCAATTTTCTGCTGAAGCGACACAACAAAAAAACATGCCCCTCGACACTTCCACATACTCACTGGCGCTGCTGCGCGTCGACGGCCGCCGGTGGAACGAGCTGCGCCGATGCCACGCCCAGGTCCGCACGCAGGCCGCCGCCGACGGCTCGTCGCTCTGGGAGATGGGCAACACCAAGGTCATGTGTGTGCTGACCGGCCCCAGCGAGCCGGGCCAGAAGCGCTCGGGCACGGTCTCGGCGGGTGGCGGGCCGGGCGCAGGCGGCGAAGCAAAGGCCGAGGTCATTGTCAACATTGTCGTCGCCGGTTTTAGCTCTGTCGATCGCAAGCGCCGTGGCCGGATGGACAAGCGCGTCCAGGAAATGTCGGCCACCGTGGCCCGCACGCTCGCGTCCGTCCTCCACACGCACCTGTTCCCGCGCTCCGCCATCACCTTTTCGCTGCACGTGCTGTCGCAGGACGGCTCGCTGTTGGCGGCGCTGATCAACGCCGCCACGCTGGCCGCTGTCGATGCGGGCATTCCCATGGCCGACTACGTTGTCGCGTGCTCCGCCGGCAGCACATCGAGCGACGCGGCTGCCAACGCCGCCGAGGACGCCGCCGACCCGCTACTTGATCTGAACCTGCAGGAGGAGCAGGAACTGCCCGGCCTGACAGTGGCGACTCTGGGTGCAACGGACCGCGTGGCTGCGCTCGTGTGCGAGAGCCGTGTGCAGGCATCACGTCTCGAGGGAATGCTCGCGGTCGGCGTCGACGGCTGCAAGCAGGTGCGCGCCATTGTCGACCGTGTTGTGCGCGAGGCTGGCAAGCGCATCGTCCTGGAGGGCGGCCTCGGCGACAGCGGCGATGATCTCGCCTCCATGGACATTGACCCATGAAGGGCGGTCGTCTTTTTTGTGTCTGTTTTACAGTAGAGGCTGTCTCCCTTCACGTCATGGTATGTTGCATCTATTGATCAATCGTCGAGTGTATTGGTGACGTGAAGTGCTAACGGATTATCCAGGTGCCAGCACTCTTATATCTTGCCTTGCATACTGTTTCCTGGTAGCGATCGATCGGCGTTTCTTTGTTTATATTTCTTTATTTCTTTTTTTATTATACCTATCTCATATTACCACCAGAGATGCTTACAGCTCCTCGTGCTTGACTTCAGCACCGGCATCAGCCGCAGCCGCGGACGAAAGGAATGTCTGCGGCAGCTTCTGTCTGCCACTATCGCTCATGCGGATCGAGTCCATCCACTCCTCAATGGCTGCGTGAGACATGTCCCCGCCCTCGCTGTACGGACGCCACCAGCCGCGACGGTTGTGCACGGCCAGCAGCGTAATGGGAGCCGAGGCTGTGCTCTCGAGCTGGAGCGCACTGCGGATGTTGGCGGATGCGGCGTTGCTTGCGGGCACCGCAAACACGGGGAACATGGGCCGCCGCGCCTTGGCGTGCTTGTATGCCAGGTCGGACAGGTTGTCGAGCACGGCTTTGGTACCGGCGTCGTCATCCGAGCCCGTCAAGAGAGCCAGAATGCAGATGTTTGCCTTTTCGTGCAGGCAGGTCTTGATCAGCTTCTCTGGCGTGTGCAAAGTAGGGACCGGCAGGGGTCCCTCGACGACGACGGGGGCGGTTTGCTGCTCGGTGGGGGTCGACGCGGTCTTGCTCTCGGTGTCCGTCTCAGTCTTGGCCTTCTTTGCCTCCTTGGCCTCCTTCTTGGTCTCCTTCTTGGCCGTCTTCGCCTTGGCCTTCTTCTCGACCGGCTTGTTGGGCTCGGCAACCTGGCGCAAAAACGCCATCACCGCATCCTTCTTCAGCTCGCCCTCGTACTTGGTGGGTGTGCTATTCTCGCCGGCCGGGAAGAGGAGCAGCGTGGGGTATGTTTCGACGCCAAACTTGCCGACGGCGGCCGTCTCCTTGTCGCGGATCTGGCCGACCGTGATGATATCGAGGTAGTCGATGGCGATGGCGCGCAGGACGGGGCCCGTGGTGCCCTTGTTGGTGAAGAGCAGGACGCGAGGCTTCGCGGTGTCGCTGAGAAACTGGTCCAGACTGTCGTCGGTCAACTTGGTGACGTGATTGTTGATTTTGGGCAGCACGGCATCGACAATGGGCTTCGCCTTGCGCGCGCCCTGGTAGTCCTCGATGACGGGCTGGCCAGCCTTCCTGCCCGGGCGGAAGATCTTCAGCGTGGGGAAGCCCTGGACGCCCATGGAGCCACAGAGCTGCTTGTTTTTGTCCGCATCGCAGTCGACGGCGGCCACATTGGCTACACCCTTGAGGCTGGTGGCTGCTTTTTCATAGTCGGGCTTGAGGTTTTTGCAGTGGCCACACCAGGGAGCATAGAACTCGACCATCTAGACAGTCAATACCAGAGTATGACGGAACGAAAGAGAGAGAGCACTGACCCATGTGTGATTTGAAAGCATGACCTCCCGTCTGAAGCTGCTGCTGTCAAGCTGCACAACGTCGGACTTTGCACTATACATGGCGCTGGCGCCCTGCATAGAGGCGAGCCCGGCCAGGAGAATGACGCCAGACTTGAACATTGTGACTGTGAGTATATTTGTCACTTGGATAGAGTGGCGTGATAGTGCGGTTTTGTTGTTCAGTAGACGATTTGATGCGTGAGAAGAAGGTCAAGAGCTCGGAGATGTAGGACAGAGATCAATATTGTACTCTAAGCCGTCGGTAGTAAACCATACATCGGTAGACCTAAATAATGAACAAGTGATATATTCGAAGAGTACCGAAACACAGGTCGTGGGCGGCGTCTAGATGTAGGGGTGGCGGCAGAAAAGGCCAGCGTGGAGATGCCGGCTGCGATGTCTACCTTTAAAGTGGGTATGCCCAATAAAGTAGTCGTGTGAATAGTTGACCCCACAGCAAGAACTGCTATTATGCACGGTTGTGTGAGGCAGAGTTTAAGTGGGCCGTGATGCACATTCGGGAAGGCCTTACATAACACAGATTCATTCTTCAGACTTCATCACTGACAGCCCGTATATTATGGACTTTTTGATATTAATGATCAACCATCTAGAATGGCCAGGATTGTTTAATGGAAGCGCAGTCATAGTTACAGTGTCAATGATCATGCCCTTCACATACAAGGCGGTGAGATTCTGCCGGGTCTATAGGATAAGCTTCCAAATAGTGGACTCTAGCTCGCCTGATGACGAAGGCGGTGACCGTCTGGGGGAGCTCTCGGCGCAGCGCAATTGCGACGACTGCTATCTGCCCCTCTCCACCAGGCTGCCCTGTTTCACTCGGATCGTCCCGCGGATATCAGCACGACTGTCGTCTTTAACTTGTTCATAACTCGAGCTCTGCGTAAAGCAAGTACCAAACTATATCGATCAAAAGACAAAGTATCCAACCGCCACCATGGTTGTCCCTGCCATCATTAAGAAGCTCGACCCGAGCATCTACAAGACGGCGATGCGCGCCGAGCAGCTGCACTCGGTCAAGCCGATCATTGCCTACTGGTGCAATTTCTGGGCCATACAGCAGATCCTCGAGAACATGAAGGCTGAGAAAACGAGCAACGAGGCCAAGCGCGTTGCGCTAGTAGCCCGCGGTAACGAGAACCCCGACGCCGACGACGTCCAGATGGTACAAACATGGTCCGGCGACGACGAGCTCACAAAGTACGCCATGGACACGATGCAGTGGATGGAGGACTTCAAGCAGGCCCACGACGACGAGAAGGCCGTCGTGGACGACGACATTGCGCAGCTCTATGTCGAGCAGTTTGCGCAGGAGACGCTGGACCGCGCGCAGCGTGTCGTCAACGCAAACAAAGTCACGGCGTAAGTGTCTCGTGGTACTTCCGTACGCGCTCCGATTCGAACATGTGCTAATCAAGCTGACAGAACGACGGCCAACACATTTGATGCCGCTGCCACCTTCTTTGGCCTCATTAACACCTGGGGCAAGCCCGACAAGGAGACGCTGCAAAAGATCAAGTACGCCAAGTGGAACGCCATGCGCATCCTCAAGGCCTACAAGGACGGGCTCGATCCCAACGACTCCAACCCCAAGCAAGAGGACTTGCCCGATGATCTGCACGTCGAGGAAGATGTTGTCTCGCCAGGGCCCCAGCTACCAGGGGTGCCGGCCAGTGCACCAAGACCGGTCACCATCGAGGACGGCGACGATGCTGCGGAGGACGCGCACAGCTTGCGGCCGGCCGAGCAGTATACGCGCCGCGACTCGGCCGGTGTTTCGCTGCCACACAGCCCGGCGTCGTCTGTCGGCGGCACGAGCAGTGCAGCCAACAGCGGTGCGGCCGTGCCGGACTCGCCACCCTTGCAGGATCCCAGCCACCTGCCTACGGTGCCGATGTTTGACTCGCCGCCGCTGAGTCTGCCGTCGGTGCCGGCAGATCCTTCCGCTCCGTCTGCGTATGAGCCTGTCCCTCCCCAGAGCCCGCCTACGTTTGCGCCCAGCACACACGCGACAGCCGCCGTTGCCCCGCCACCTCCTAGTGCGCCCACATATTCCAGCTACGGCACACCACCCGCGCAGACGTACACGCCACCCCCCGGCTTTCCGCCGGCCACAACATACAGCCGCACGGCGGCGCCGCCATCTGCTCGTCCAGCAAGCCCTCCACCACCGGCCCTGCCACCAAACCAGAATGTCGATGATGTCGCTATCGCAACGGCACAAAAGCATGCCAAGTGGGCAATATCAGCACTCAACTTTGAGGATGTGCCGACGGCAGTGAGAGAGCTCCGCAAAGCTTTGCAGCAGCTTGGTCAGACATAAGAGTTGTGCATCACGGTGTAGGAGAGCGCCGTGTACATTTTTTATATACTGTTTATTTGCACATGCTTTACACTTCTTGTTCGTGAGAAACGGATATTCAGCTAATGATGTTGCATAAAACCTTTTGTTTCATAATATAGCCCGGTGTCGGAATGATTGACCACATGGGGGAGGATTGCACCAGATCCTCCTTCCTGTCGTCCCGCCGTTGTTGCATTGATATCGAGAAGGAAGGGATGGGTTTGTTTATCTTTAGTTGGAGTATAAATAGGCGGGATAGAAGTTCCCTACATCCTTAGAACTTAGAGAATACAAGACCAAGTTATACCAGAATCGACAGCATACCGCTTGAAAGGAGTGCGAGATCCTGCATAACAGTGTCCATGACCACAATCCCTATTGCCATCTCAACAACCCCCTTGCTGCAAACCCACACTGATCAGTTATTCCTAGGAAACTGACAGCAAGGCCAAAAGCAAGCAACATCACAACTCACTGTCACCATCTTCCATCTTCCTCTCCTTTCACACTTCTTTTCTCAAACACTTTGCACTTTGCACTCATCTCAAACCATCTTCACTGTCATCATCCCAAAAATGGCCTCAGGCACGAGATCGAGATCCAAGATGCCCGCTACCTTTGAACCGGCCAGCTCTCCTCTCCAGTCCCCCGAGGTCTCCCGGTCCCCGTCGCCGGCCTCCAGGCACCAAGAGCCGGACTACGTCGTGAACACCATCAATTCCATGATTGACTCTCTCAAAAGGGGCTCAACCGACGAAGGTGCACGCATGGCTGCACAGTACATCTTCGAAGGCTGGTCCGCATCAGACTTCAACGGCACCTATCTCCTGAGCGGTGACCTCCGCAACACCTTCTGCAAGCATGGCGTTTTCGTCGACACCAAGAACAAAAACGTCGGCGCCTCCATCATCGCCATGCTGGGCGAACCTGACGAGCACAAGTGGACACTGGATGAGATTGTGCACGTCGAGCACAAGCTAGGCCCCATCAAAACCTGGCAAAGGGAGATTTACGACCTTGCTCCTTACGCGGTTGACACCAAATATCACCGCCCTGTCCAACACCATCCTGTCCATGCCGTCTCGGCCACGCCATCCCCCGCCCCATCAGCCTCACCTGCTCTGCAGCACTCATCTGCTCCGCAGCAATCCCCCGCTCCGTCGTCATCCTCTGCCCCCCAGCCAACAATCACCATGACAAGCCAGCCCAGCGGAGGTATCAATGCCAATTACTACATCAACGACCAGTTCACCGGCCCCCAGCACCCTAATACCATTCAAAGCATGCAGACCAAGCAGCAACAGCACAGAACCGGCCCCAGCACCCAGTCTCAACAGCCGCAGTACAGCACTGTCTCCAATGTGAGCACGAGCCTCTCCAATCTCAGCATCTCTCCGACCGTGAACCCCGGGGACCCTCCCGGGAAGATCTTCCAGCACACACAGTACAGCTTGGCGCCAATCACCTACGATGACAAGATCCTCCGGCATATCAACAACATAGCCAAAAACCTACCCGATGACATGAAATACACAGGGCGGAAGGACCCCGTGGGCCTTGCCCACAAAATCAAGTTGTTCATTGGTGAATGTACCAGCCAGCAGCTGGATGAGCGGTATTTTTCAAAGGCACTGGTGACCATGATGGCGTGCAAAAAGGCTCGCGAGAGATGCACTGAGCTGGCGCGCATGCACGGTGAAAACTGGCGAAACGTCGCCGAGGACCTTGTGAACGCTCTCGAAGGCACCGACAGACAGCATATGCGCCTGAGACTGTGGCAATCCATGACCTTGGAGAGCTACATAGCCTCGCATGAGGAGCTTCGGGGAAAGTCACTGTCCTGCGCCGTGGACGATTTCTACGCCGAGCTGGAGGACTTGCAGAACTCGCTCCCTGGAGACAGGCAAGGCCAGCACGCACTGCGAGAGCAGTACTTGGAGGGGGTGAGCGACCACCCCCAGCTGATGTCAATCGTCGAAGGGCTGGCAGCCGAGAAGCACCTTACACCAGAAGCCCTGCATGACAAGGTCATGTCTACACTACACCACCGTGAAAGAAGGACAAACAGGCAGACAACCTTCGCTACAGCAGCTGGCTCAGAGGTGATGTTTGTAGACCGCCGTTTCCGCACCGCCCAAGACCGCGGCAAGACCGCTCCCCGCCACAACAGTCATGGCGCCGCCGACGGTGGCACACGCCACGCCACTGGCAGACCTGACAAGATGAAGAAATGTTACATCTGCGGAAAGCCAGACTGCCGCTCCTGGAAGCACACTGACGAGGAAAGGGCCAAGCACAAGGCGAGCTGGCACGCACCCACATACGAGCAGTATATCGCCGAGCTGGACGAGCTGCCCGAGGAGGACATCACTCTGTTTGACACCGACGATGACGATGATGAGGCCGGACCTACGTCGGCCTGACTAGCGTCGGCGTCGAGCGCCTTCGTCTCCGCCACCAATGGCATGTTGCCCGACGAAGACTCATGCTCCGCCCTGGCAACAATGGCCGACCAGCGCCTAGCCCACATCCTCAACCCAGCGGCCCACAACGACAACCAAAACTCTTTCACTGCATGGTCCCGATACTCAGAAGACACATTCCAAGGCATCGTCATTGATACCGGAGCCTCCACTCACTCCACGGCCGGAAAGGACCAGTTCACGGCACTGCAACGGCTCTATCCAGAGCTATCACTGGACACATCGACAGCTGGCACAGTCCGGATCACATTTGGCATCGGCGAAGCCGCCTCCATCGGCTCTGTCAATGTTGTCACACCAGTCGGCACGGTGACATTCCACGTGATGCCGGCCCAGACCCCATTTCTGCTTTCGCTCTCCGACATGGACAGACTGAAAATCAGATTTGACAACACCACTGACATGATCGCCACAGCAGACGGCCGCCATATCCCCGTCATCAGACGATTTGGCCACGCCGTCATCACTGTCAACAGAGCCACGTCAGACACCTACAGCTGTTTTTTCACAGTGCCAGAGCTACGCCGACTGCATCGCCGATTCGGCCATCCTTCCATCCAACGCCTGCGTCAACTGCTTGAAAAAGCAGGCCACAATGACGTGAACATTGCCGCCCTTAAAAGAATCAAGGACTACTGCCATCACTGCCAGCTTAACCAAGAAGCACCACAACGATTCAGATTTAATATCCGAAACGCCGACGACATTGCATTCAACAATACGATCATTGCCGACGTCATGTACATCAACAGCAAACCTGTCCTACATGTCATTGATGAAGCGACGGGATACTCAGCAGGCGCCTGGATGGAGAACTCATCCGGCCAGCACGCGTGGGACTTGATCCGACAAATCTGGATCGACACATACCTCGGCCCCCCAGAGGTAGTGAGGCATGACCCAGGCACCAACTTTGCCTCCAAGGATTTCCGCGACAACGCGATGGTCATGGGGACGAAGACAATTGCAATGCCTACAGAAGCCCACAACTCAGTTGGCCAAGTTGAGCGGTACCACGGCCCGGTCCGCCGAGCTTACCAGATTGTCCAGCATGAGCTCCCCAAGCTGCCCAAGGAAATGGCCCTGCAAATGGCTTTCAAGGCCGTGAACGACACTTGCGGCCCCGACGGCCTCGTGCCAACACTGCTGGTATACGGTGCTTACCCCCGTCTGTCGGAAGTGTCATCCCCCTCCCCATCTATCACCCAACGCGCTGCCGCGATCCAGAAGGCGATGAGAGAGGTGCAGAAACTCAAAACGACGCGCCACATCAGAGACGCTTTGAACACACGCAACGGTCCCGACACGACAGATGTGCACGCACTCGCAGTCGGCGACCAAGTACTGGCGTGGCGAATCATCGGCAACAAGAAAGGCGAGTGGCAGGGTCCCTTCAGGCTCATCTCCGTGGACGGTGAAACATGCACCATCGACCCCGGCAATGGCATACTGTTCGACATGCGCAGCACATCCGTGCGGCCTTACAGGTCTGACAAAGCCACACCACCACCACCGCCAACTGACGAGACACCGATTGACGAGACGCCGATCGACGAGCCTGCACCACCACCGCCGGCACCCGCTCCACGAGGCCGCGGCCGACCACGACGCCACCCGGTGGCAGCGTCATACGTCACTTTGGGCACACCTGACAGAGTGACCGCGTATGTCATCACCACGCCCGACGGCACACGACTGTCAGTCCCAGAGCCAACGTATGATGCATCTCGCCGAGCTGAGCTGGCAGGACTTATGGAAAAGGATGTTTTTGAGACTGTGCTGAGGACAGAGATTCCGACGGGCAAACGCATTTTCAACTCCCGTTTCGTCGACAGCATCAAATTCCCAGGTACCGCACAGGCCTTTGAGAAGTCCCGGCTCGTTGTCCAAGCGTACAACGATGCTGGCAAGGCGACCGTGCTCACACAATCGCCGACTATTCAACGTGTGAGTCAGCGACTGATTCTCAGCATCGCAGCATCACGCCTGCAGAATGGCGTAGGTCTCTACCTACGCGACATCTCACAAGCGTATGCGCAGTCAACAACAAAGCTCAACCGAAAAATCTACATCCGGCCACCGCCCGCCGTAAAGAGCATTCTCAACTTGTCCGACGACATCCTCTTCAAGGTCAAGAAGCCGCTATACGGAGTGCCAGAAGCTGGCAACCATTGGTACTTGACGTACCACGACCACCACACCGGCCCGCTCAAGATGCACGTGTCTACATACGACCCGTGCCTGCTCACACGGCGACAACAAGGTTTCGGCATCGTCGGCCTGCAGACAGACGATACGCTCATCCTAGCCGACTCAGTTTTTGCCGACGAGGAGGCCACACACCTAGCCCAGGCAGGTTTCACTGCCAAACCACGGGAACAGCTGACGTCTTCCCACCCACTCACATTCAATGGCGGTCTCATCACCCTGGAGCAAGACAACAAAATTCTCCTCTCCCAAGAGCGCCAGGGTGACAACCTGGAGACAGTGACCAGCGGCAACCACAATGAGTACATTGCCCAGCGCGCACGCGGCGCATACATCGCATCTGTCTGCCAGCCGGAAGCAGCATTTGATCTGTCCTATGCCGCACAACACACCAAGCCTGGCACAGACGACTTCAAGGCGCTGAACACGCGCATCGCCTGGCAAATCGACAACAAATCACGTGGCCTGCGCTTTGTCGCCCTCGACGAGTCCACGGTACAGCTCGTCGTCTTCACCGACGCCGCATTTGCAAACAATGCCGACCTCAGCTCTCAAATCGGTTACGTGGTGTGCATGCGCGACGACAGCGGCAGAACCAACATCGTGCACTGGTCGTCCACCAAGTGCAAGCGTGTGACGAGGAGCGTCCTCGCGGCAGAACTGTACGCCCTGACGCACGGCTTCGACATCGCCTCGTCGATCAAAGCCACGCTGGAAGAAGTTTACGGCCGCCAAGTCCCACTTGTTCTCTGCACCGACTCAAGGTCAATTTTCGACAACATCACACGGCTCGGCACAACGCAGGAGAAGCGTCTGATGATTGACGTGCAACTCATTAGACAGGCCTACGAGAGACGGGAGGTCGCAGAAATAAAATGGATACCTGGCACCGACAATCCTGCCGATGCGATGACAAAACCGAGGAACAAGGCATGCGCGGCCCTCGAGAGACTCATCGACACCAACCACATACACATGGCAGAGGAGGTATGGGTGGAACGAGACCAGGGAAGGAAAGAATGACAGAAAGGAGACGATGAGGCCATCACCATCTTTTAAAAAGCGCCAGTGTCGGAATGATTGACCACATGGGGGAGGATTGCACCAGATCCTCCTTCCTGTCGTCCCGCCGTTGTTGCATTGATATCGAGAAGGAAGGGATGGGTTTGTTTATCTTTAGTTGGAGTATAAATAGGCGGGATAGAAGTTCCCTACATCCTTAGAACTTAGAGAATACAAGACCAAGTTATACCAGAATCGACAGCATACCGCTTGAAAGGAGTGCGAGATCCTGCATAACAGTGTCCATGACCACAATCCCTATTGCCATCTCAACAACCCCCTTGCTGCAAACCCACACCCGGTATTAAAGAGCTTTATCTGCTCGTTTTGGCTTACCACCAATTCTTTATTACCCCGCCGGTGATTTAGCACGATTCGATGTAAAGAAGTATGGTGTTTCTCCGCTGAGAGCTTGACAACGGAAATCTGCGCCATCGGCAGATAGTGGCTAGCGTCAGACTATTGACAGACGGTTCTGCAGATCAACCACTCTGGCGGGCTCGTCAAAGGAACCTGTTGAAAGGCAGGGAATGTCTGTTTGGTCTCCGGATACCTGGTGACTTGGTCAATACGAGCAAGTGCCTGTTAATTTATCCATCACCATTGTCGGATGATCACTAGAAATGCAGAGAGGAGAGACCCTTGGACTCTGCCACAACTCAAAATGTGAAGGAGGTGGTGACTAGACACCGGCACATTGGTAGACTATCCCTTGCTTGAAAACGGGTAATACTCGAAAGACGCCATCCACGAGCACGGAAATGCCAACTTTTACGGACGGGAGGCGAAGGCCGCCTAGCCCTACTCGGCACGGTGGACGGCGGGAATTTTGACAAAGAATGTCAGTATTTCTGCAAGCGCTATGACAGCTGTCCGAAGGCAAAGTGCTCCAGGGATCAACAAGTCGACGGGGTAGTGAACCTGGGGAATGGATGAAATGCCACTTATCACCCCATGATTGCCGTTCCATTTCCAAGACCGCACATCTGTTATCGAAATACCGACATCGACGACAACAACAATGGCCAACAGAGATGACGAGTCACGAGGATGGGTGGTCATCGTGGTCGGATGCGTTACAACGAGCATTGCCATGGTGGTACTGGCGTGCCGGGTGTTGACACGGGCCGTGCTGGTCCGGCGCTTTGGCATCGACGACTGGGCCGCCGTGGGCGCAGGCATCTTGATGCTCATGTGCGGGCTCTCGGTGATGATCAGTGAGTTGTCAATGACAGTCCGACATCGTTGCCGTGCCATTGCTAACCAACCGTCTGTGGCAGACGTCAAATACGGGCTGGGACGACATGTGTGGACGCTGGACGACGCAACGAAGACCACCTACCAAAAGGTAAGGAGACGACGCCCTTGTGCTGCACTCCGTAGGGGCACCGAACCTAACACTGCAGTACTTTTACGTCTCCATCATCATGTACAATGCCGCCCTGGTCGCTGTCAAGATCGCCTTTCTGCTGCAGTACTACCGTGTCTTTGCCGTCACCAAGATCCGCCGCATCATCATAGTCGCCATGGTGTTCATTTCCAGCTGGAGCCTGTCGCAGCTCTTCGTCGCCATCTTCACCTGCACACCCGTCCACAAGTTTTGGGACCGCACCATGACCTCTGGCCACTGCATTCCCACCATGCCGCAGTGGTACATCAACGCCGGCGGCAACATTATTACAGACGTCATCATCTTGTTGCTGCCCATTCCCGTCCTCAAGAACATCAACATCCGCCGCACCCAGAAGCTCATGGTTATGGGCATTTTCAGTCTCGGCTTCTTCACCGTCGCCATCTCCTTTATCCGCATCAAGTATCTGCACCAACAGCAGCAGGACCACACTTGGGAAAATGTTGGGTCGTCCTGCTGGTCGGTGGCCGAAGTGGCGTCTGCCATCACGTGTCTGTGTCTGCCCACCCTCAAGCCGTTGCTCGTCCGCCTTCGGCCCCACTTTGGAAGCAGCCACGGCACCGTCGACAGCCAGACAGAGCGGCCCAGCCCGCCGCCGCACTCGTCCCTGCGCGGCTTCTTCAAGCACAGCGAGACCAGCGCAGGCAGCGACGGCACCCATTCTGTGCGCGGCGGCGATCGCCCAAGCCACGCCAGCAAGAACGCCCAGAACACTGGCCAGAGCGCGACCCTGGCCGACAGCCCGGGTAGTGCGGGTGCCAGACAGAATGGCTTCGACCAAAACACGCTCGATTTGGGCGGACATTCACGCGGACGCAGCATGCACGGACAGAGTTCATTCGATATTGAAGCCGCACGGCGCGGCTACTTTCTGCCACCCCTGCCCAATTGGGGCATGGACAGCGCAGAGTTCCGGGAGAGCTTTTCGATGCGGGATGTTGCCGGTATGCATGGCATCGTGACGACGACCATTGGCACCGAGAGGCCGGTCATACCCGACGGCGAGCTACCGGAGCCACCAAACGGACACATTGCTGTCCGCCGCGAGTTCCAGCGGGAGTCGTCACCATGGCCATATAAGCGCTTAAGCGTATAGATAAACGTCGATAAGAGATAAGCATTTATGTATTTAACCGTATAAATTTGCACGTAATTTGAAGAAGATGCATTTAAAGAGCATTACTGCATAATATGGCCTGGTCGAACTGGATTTGAGCGCCATGCTACATTGTGGCAGGGCAATTTACTGTCTATGAAACACATTGTTTGTAAAGCATTCGGCGGTTGCCATTTAACAAGTACGACCAGAAAAAAGCAATAGAAGATGGATTGTCGACAATTCAATTTAGTAATCCAACAAGATAAATCTATGATAGGGACGCCTTTAAGCATCGAGACGAATGCTTAGCATTTAGACCAGCATACAGCCGACTGACAGTGCAAAAATGGCAATCATCCAAACTGTAGCCAATATAGAGTATGCCAAGATCCTGCAAAACAATCCAACACTAATGAACATCACTTCTTCTTTGACGCCGCATCGGACTGCCGCGACCAGTTGCTCTCCTCCTTCTCCCTCGACTGACGCGCGGCCAATCGTAGAGTCTCCAGTTGCAGACTAATGACGGTGAGAGACCCCGTCATATCTGTGTCGCAGGTTTCGTGATCCAAAAGCGGCTCCAGCCTCCGCCGACACCCATTTGCAAGCTCACTGACAGAATCAAGTGCTTCAAGAGTCTTGACATGACGCCGCTTAATCGCTGTAGGTGTCATGACGGTCCGCTGCAGGGATGATGGCGCCAGCGTCTCTGACCTGCCCGAGTTACTGACACTGTCCAGCACGGTAGACGCTCTGTTGCTTCTGTCCACACTGCGGCCATTGTGGACAGACTTGGCCGCCTCCGGGGCAGGCGCCGATGCCAGGGGCGATTTGGTACCGTCACTAGAATTCATCGTCCTATTGCTATCACCCTTTGTCTTTGCGGCTGCACTGCCTTTATCGGCCCTTCCCACCGGGCTGTTTTCCTGGCTCACCGCGCGGCGATGCAAGGTTGCCGCTGTTGTCCTCATCTGCGCAATCAAGCCTGCTGGCTTGCTCATTCCGATTCGAGGCTTTGACGTGTCCTGTGCTCTGGATTGTGGTTGTACTGAGTCGAAACTAGACCGCCTCTGTCCTTTCAATGCCGGATATATCTCGGCCGGCGGACCAAGCTTGCCGGTACCGGGTGACTTGGCATAACCAGGCCTGGCCGTAGATGACCCCATCTTGACTTTTGGGGGCGTCTTTTGTTCACGAGCACCTGATGTCTTTGTGTCACCTCTCGCATCATCATCGTCATCGTCATCGTCATCGTCATCGTCGGAAAAGGGGTTGCCAAATTTCTGCTTTGGCTTTTTCGGTACCCGCTTTCCTTCTGGCGACACGCTCGGCTTGCGTTTGTCAGACGTGTCGGTGTCTCTCTGGGCACTTCTCCCTTTCTTCACTGGGACTGCTACGCCTTTTCTAGCGCGACTATGCCCAGCAGCTGTTCTGCCACTTGTAGTATTGCCCTTTGATTCCTATGCAGAGGGTCTTCCCACTATGGCGTCACTGACAGACGTGGGTGAGGGTCTGACTTTAGGTGTGGAGTTCGATGCGAATACTGTTCCGCTAGTACTTTGACTGGGTGTCTGCCAGGCGGACGGAGTTCGTTTCGCTTTGTATACTGTATTTCGCACAGGTAAAGTGTGTGTAGTTGATATCGGTCCGGGTCCTGGCATATCCTCGCTAACATCCTCTTCCTTAATGGCCGGCGTTTCCTGCTGATTGGTGTTGGTATCGCCAATTTTGCCAGCTCGTGCCAATGATATGGGAGTCTTCTCAGCTGCAACACTTTCTGAGTCGCTGTCGGTGCCACTGTCGGTGGCGGTGTCGGCAGCGGTTCTATCAGACTCCTGCCTGACAAAAAGCTCATCGTCGGAAAATGCTGAGTCGCGATCCGTCGCCATCTGCTGCCGCACAAACCCATCTGAGCCATCTAGGAGAGAGTCTGGGTTTGTGATATAGACAGTGCTCCAGTCTTTGCGCATCCGGGCACGAAACCCCGAGTCAAGCTTGAGGCTTCCCAATTTTGTCGGGTCAAACTTGAACCACTCATCCACCAAGGTCGACAGAAGTTCCAGGCCATTGCTCATCGGCACCGGACCCGGGTTTATGCTACCTGTGACGCGTTCGTGGAGATATTGGCGACGCGCGGTGACAATCTCGCGCTGTGCATCATGCACACCGGCTTCGGACCAGCCGCCGAGGTCTTGTGCGATGGTCTGGTAGAAGTCATCCTCTCGCGCTGATGGCCTGTACAGCAGCAGAATGCGGAACAGGTAAGTGAGATTTCTTATCGCCAGTTGCGGGACTGTGTATACCCCCTGTGCCTTGTAATGGGTGGCAGCCCGACCATAGTCGGTCTCCAAGCAGCGGCGCACATGTCCGGGAACCGGCTGCAAAAAAATAAACGCGTCACTCAGAAAACGGTAGTGCACATCCGTGGCTGGTAAGAAGGCGTCGATATTTGTTGTCGGCATTTGAGGCATGACTGCAGATGGCATTGAGGCCAGTCTTTTGAGATATTGTCGTTGGAGATGTTTCTGTTGAAGACTATTGTGTGGCTAATTATGCTTTTGCTTGAGGAGGGTGTGCTTCTTGAATGGGGATACGGTTGGTGTGAATGAAGATTGAGAGGTTCTGGAATGATAGATGAGAGAATCACGGCTTTTATACTTGCCAGGCAGCAACAGCTCTATTCACGGACACTGTTTTTTGTATTATATAAGCACGCTTCTTGTTTGCGTTGGCTAGGAGAAGTCGTTGGTTTGGGGCCGAGGAGGAAGGAGCGACCAACGCTCTTTCCATTCGGTTCGCAGACGGCTACTTGCATATTTCGTCGCAACTATTATTGTGTGATCTGATTACATGAGTACAATTCTTTATATCATTTCATTGGACTGACATACGTTCATTCATACTCC
Organism: Ophiostoma triangulosporum; assembly: GCA_029298705.1. Taxonomy (NCBI): domain Eukaryota; kingdom Fungi; phylum Ascomycota; class Sordariomycetes; order Ophiostomatales; family Ophiostomataceae; genus Ophiostoma; species Ophiostoma triangulosporum. Next base: position 424,438 of record JANSLO010000009.1, on the reverse strand, counting down.
CTTTCTAAATAGAAGTATACCGTTGAATTTGCCAAGTCCTGTGTACTCTGTCCGCTATCTGGGTATCTATCCTTCAAAAATCAAAATTAAACGCAATCTGAGGCCGATGCCATGCCACCACCCATAATGAAAACACAACCATCAAACATAAGAAGCTGATGGCCGCCCTACTCGACGAGGCCGGCAGCAATTGTCTTGCCTCCCTGGCGCAGAATCACCCGCTGCCCGGCTTTCAAGGGCACCTTCTTGCTAATCCTTATCCGGATCCGAGCAACCTGGCCGCACCCGATAACGATGGGCTTCTTGTCCACGACCTTGCCCGTATACTTGTCCAAAACTTCAATCAGCTCCTCCAAATCGCCACTCTCTTCAGAGCGGCGATCTCGTCGAACCGCTGCTGCGACCAGTCGGTCGTGTCCAGCTTGTTGACAACCACAATGATGCGCAAAATGACGGCGTGCTCGTGCGTCTGACCGCGCAGGCGCGACTCAAACGCGCCGGTCTTGGCATCGACCACCAGGATGGCATAATCGGCCTCGCTGGCACCGGCGATCATGCTGGTCACGAAATCTTGGTGTGGCGCGTCGGGGATCGTGGACGCGGTCGTTGGCGTCGCAAAATGGCGGGTAGCAACATCAATCGTCACGCCGTGCGCGCGCTCATCCTCGCTCGAGTCCAGCACCCAGGCCAGCGCAAACGACGCCTTTCCGATCGATTTGGCCTCCTTTTGTGTAACGGACTAGTTACAAGACCCACTTTCGATAGACATACATAGCGCGATGAGTTCTCTCGAGTCCAGGTATCTGTCCTCTCGAGTTCCTCATCGCACGAACAATTTATAAATTCTCGCTTCTAAAACCGCCTCTGCCTAGGCGGATCACCGCGTTACATTTGTTCGTGCCCTCATATTTTTCTTTCTTTACGTCCTCTCTTTTCTTAGCCAACACGACGCCCACACACATCGACTTTGAACACACCGCTTCTTGTGAATGTTCGCCTTCCTCCCACCATCCTCCCCCATCTCCGATTCGACCACCAGTCTGCACTCGGCGATGTCAGCACAGTCGAACCAAGTCGCCAGACGGAGCGACGCCGTGGCAGTTACACCGTCCTACAAGATGGAGGTCGAGGATGAGGTTGCAGAGCACACGGCTCCAGTGGCGGCCCACGTTCAGGCCATCGCGCGAGCTGTGCAGTACACAGACCGACGACTGGATGCCACTGTCGAGGAAGCGCGCGACGCCTTCGACAATGTGGGCGGCGCTATAGCCTCGCAGGCGCAAAAGGCGTCCGACCACGACCGCGACATCAACACCCTCGGACATACCATAATGCAGGCCAACCAGGGCTATATTTACCACGACGACAGACTTCTAAAGGCCGAGGACCACGCGCAGGTCTTGGACACTAAGGTGTCGATGCTGGAGGACAAAATCTCGATGCTGACGGACAAGCTGTCGACGATGTCGGGCCACATGTCGGCGATGACAGGCCAGTTGTCGTCGATGCCGAGCCTCACTGATCAGGTGATGGCGTTGGCTAATGTGGTCCAGAAGCTCTCCGACAAAATCGATGACCCCAAACGCGCCGACCCGCCCGCGGCCGCCGTCGTGGCAACTTCGGTGGCCAGCAGCCTGCCCATTGCCGCCGCCACCTTGGCGTCCACGACCGCGGCCACCAAGGTGCCCCCAGTGGCCAACAGCCCGCCCCCCGCAGGTGCTACCGTGGCGGCTACATCAAACCCCGCCCCGCCCCGGTCGTGGAAGGACTTGGACTTGATCGAGCAGGTCCCTACTTTCGATGGGAACTGGACCGGCTGGGCCAACTTCGCCGACTGCGTGAGCCAGAAGGTGTACCACGACCGGCACCGCTTCACGGAGCCGCTGTCGGCCGCACGTTTCGCCTGCGCGCACATCCGGGGCACGTTGGTCCCCCTGGCTCAAACGATTCTAGAAGAGTTTGAGGCCAGCCGCCCCGAGGCAAAAGTGGACGACTACCTACACGAGCTCTGTGCTCGAGGCCAGGGCTTGGATGTACAGAAACTCCTCTACCGGGCCTACTTGGACACAAGAATGGGTGAGGACGAGAAGTTCTCCATCTTCTTACCCCGCTTCCGCGCCGCAGCCCGGAATGCCAATATCCCGATCGGCATAGGGCTGATCCAAGGGCTGATGGCGGCCCTCCCTCCTGCCTTCGCGTGGGACATCGGCCGGATCATAGAAGGGTCCCTAGAGTTAAAGGATGTCTCATGGGAGAATCACCTGACCGCCGCGTCATTGGCCGACGCAAGAGACCGCCGCGCAATGGTCGCCGAGTACAAGCGGTACAAGAACGACATCGCGCCCTACAGGCCCCCGCGCCAACAAACACCGTCAACCCACGCCATCCTACTCACCCGGCGACTGGGTTTGGCTGGACCTCCGCAATGTCAAGTCTAGACGCCCGATGAAAAAATTTGACTGGCTACACGCCAAGTTCAAGGTCCTCGAGCAGGTCAACTCCCACAGCTACCGACTGGAACTCCCGGTTGATTGGAAAATTCACCCCGTCTTCAACGTGGACCTGCTCCGCCCAGCGGCTAGCGACCCCTTCCCGTCGCAAGTAACTGACGACTCACAGCCACCACCGGTCGTCGTAGACGATGAAGATTGGTACTACGTGGACGAGATCCTGGCAGCCCGTACGGTCGGGCGAGGGAAAAGTTCCACGCGGCAAGTTTTGGTCAAATTTACTGGTTACGCGACGCCCGAATGGCACCCACTGGAGAATTTTTTGCTATTAGATGCCGTCAAAAATTTTGAGCGTCTTTACGGCGATATCCGTACGAACAATGGCCCCAAGCTCCCTCAGAACTCAAAAAGGAGGAAGAGAGGGTGATGTAACGGACTAGTTACAAGACCCACTTTCGATAGACATACATAGCGCGATGAGTTCTCTCGAGTCCAGGTATCTGTCCTCTCGAGTTCCTCATCGCACGAACAATTTATAAATTCTCGCTTCTAAAACCGCCTCTGCCTAGGCGGATCACCGCGTTACATTTTGGTACTTGTTAATTAATCGTCCGCTGGTCGACGACATCCATGTCAATCAGCAAAGCGCGCTTCTTATTGACTCTGGCATACTCGCTCAGGACGTCGAGGCTCTTGCGCTTAGCCAAGGGCGTGCTGTTGATTTTCAGGTCGTCAATGCTCAGGTTGTCAACGTCGTCGTCTGCGTGTGAGGCGCCAGACTTTGCCGGTGCTGGTTTTTCTAGACTGTCAGCTAAAAAGATGCACGTGTCTCATTACTGTGTACTTCGTTGAGTGTCTTACCTGCTGGCTCTTTCTTGGGAGCTGTGATGGACTTCTTGACGAGGTACTTGACGGTCTTGTTGATGTCGTAGTAATTGTGCCACTGCGACTCTTCGATCTGTGCCATGGTGACCTTGTCCACGTGCTGGCCCAGGACTGCCCGCACGTTTACCGTAGCATCGCGCATGAGCTCCTGGTCCTTTTCGCTAAGCTCCTCCTCCGGTGCAAGCTCATCATATCCGTTGAACTCGGCTATGTCCTTGGCATAGTCATAGTTGCGGTATTCTTGGCGTCCAGACATTGTGGTGGTTCTTTAGCTGTGGTGATATTTAAGCTTTGACTGTGGTAGTTGTAGATTTGAGGTGAAGATGTAATAAATGCAACATATTTGAATTGAAAATTGCTGTGAGAACGAATGGTAGTGTGTTGTAAGAATTGTTAATGTTATAAAGTCAAGACGGGCTCTTTATATATGTGGTTGGGTATGAGTAGACTTTGCTGTTAGTGAACGGGCTCTTTATATGGTATTAGTAGACTTTGCTGTTGGTGAACTAATTAGTAAACAAAACTTAGTAGACTTAGGGAGGTGACCAGGAGTGATATCACATGATAAAAAAGGTACAAAGCATTTTGGCGGTACTAGCAGTCACACAGCATTCACATAACACTGCATAGTTCCGCGACAGTTTATTTCCCAGAGGTTTCTGTCTACATGGCTGCCAATAGTCAGTACTGACTGAAGAAGGCGAACAGATTATTGATATACTTCGTTGGTTTTTTTTCTGTGTCAGCACTTCTATGTGCACTTTTCTGTTCTTGAAATAAATCCATTCTTTCGACAACTCAATCTAAACTCAGCAACGTTTAAGCATGCACGAATAATTTAAGATTTAAAAATGTTCTTGTCAGATTATTCGCAAATAAAGTCAATCAGCAGTAAGAAACAGTAGTACAAAATATAACAGAAACTCAAACAACAGTCAACTGAAACGATTATCACCTGCCGTTCGCCAGCTCTGCGTTATAGGCTTCCTCACGGGCATAAAAGTCAGTCAAGCCGGAATCGTACTCACTCGAGTTGAACTCGGCCATGTCAATGTCGGGATTATCGAGCTCAGAAGACATGCCCGAAACGGTGGTAGGGGGGGAGGGGAGCGGGTGGACGCGGCGCACGATCCGGCGGGTTTCGTAGTTATCCTGGTCCTCGTGCGAGATAACGGAGACGAACCGAAGAAAGACATCGTCCATGGTCATGGACGGGCCGAACACCAACGCGGCCACAAGCCGGCAGGCGCCCGAGTGGGGGGTAGAGAAGTTGGACAGCAGGGTTGCCCTGATCTTGTAGATGTATTCACTGGCAACATCGGGGTCGGCAACATCGGGGTCGGGAATAAGAGTAAGGAGGGGTTCATCTTGGAGGGACATTGCCACCGTGGGCTGGTCTTCCAACTCAATGAATGTGCCGAACACCTGGATGTCAAAGGACACCTGGTGGAGAGGGATGGGAGACGTGACCATGCCCATGACCTGCATGGGGAAATTATTCTGGCCCTGGAGGAAGATGCTGGGGCCATCGTACGAGATCCACCCCACGACAACTTCTGGTTCACGCGTAGCCATGGTGAAAAGTTTTGTTAATGTTGTTATACTTACCGGTATTTCTTTGTTGCTGTTGACGCGTCGATGGAAATACTGTCTGTGGTGTTTGATCTTGCTGATGACCTGATGTTGAGCTGTTGGATGAAGATCTAAAAGTCATTCTAGACAGTACGCAGCATCGTCTTATATAGAACCAAGACCAGTGCAAAGTGAACATGGTGGTCATGGTGATCATTGAACAGATGAAATTGATTGATGAACATGCAAGAACAAGCATATATGTGTTCATAGAGTATCTGGAACAACTCCATTATGATGTTCATGATGTAAGAGATACAGTCATATTGTTGGTAGCTTGTTCGCGTTTCTTTGTCTAAAGCGCTGAACATGGCCTGCATCAAGTTCTGACTTGCACGCCTTTCTATCTGCCCTTGATAAAGGGACACACTCTTCCACAAAACTGGTGATGCCGGCCCGTGCCGCTTCACAACAGGTACCATGGCATGCATAACTCTTCCAACATAGATCTGATAACTGTGTGGGTTGACTTAGCAAGGTATTGAATGCAAGTGAAGTGTGGGTTCACCAGTAAGGACTTAAGCAATGATGTAAGTGGTTGGAGTAATCGTAGTTGATTGTCTGACTTGATACCGGTGACCGAAGCAATCCTATGGTGGGGGGTGCTCTGGTCTGGTGGTATATCTGGTCATGGTTCTCTTCTATGTTGAGATGCAGGGCGCAGAGCGCCCTGCCTACTTATACCCCTGAGTAGGACCTCCCTCTCGGTAGCCGGGAGAGGGATAGTCCGTCCTTAGTCCCAAACACGTCTCATTTCCTTGCTCCTGCTCGTCCCGGGGGCCCCAACACCACTCCGTGGTGTGCCGGCCAAATACTTCTGTCACAGTCACGTGATTAACGTTCCGACATGAAGAAGGTAATATTGTGACTGTCGCTGTTGACACTGTTACCGTCAGACCGAGCACTCCTTTAGGCGGGATGCAATGATCTTCTTGTAACTTGGTCTGGTTCTTCTTCTAATCTGAGATGCAGGGCGCCTGCGCCCTGTCTACTTATACCCCATGGGTGGCCATGCTCGAAGCTTCCATTCTGAGGCCAACCCTACTCTCATGCCGTTTGTTCCTCCTTCCATCGTTTGTCCCTCCCTCATGTCGTTTGTCTGAGGCCACCGTTCATTCATGCCGTTTGTTAGGGCTCCAAACCACTTCGTGGTTTTACGCCCATCACAGTTACATGAATAATGAACCGACAAACTGTATTAAATGTCTACATTCCTTTATAAGACAGCCGACGAAAGCGCTTCCAGCATCCTCAAAGCTCGCCAGATCGGGTTGGATACGGCCGTCCACCGCATCACCGTGTTCTGCAGATCAGAGATACCCGTCTTGCCACCCTGGTAGCTGGAGATAAACGGGCAGATGCTGAATAAGATAATACTGACGGGTACAGCGGGAATCCGCTGGTGGACACCGCTAGGCAATTACGCACAGGTAAGTGAATCCATTACGGAAGGCAAACTGTATCTTCCGCCGATAGCAGCCGAGTCTATTCCTATTCATAATAGAAAGTACAACGATAGCCTTACATACTCGAAAAAAGGTTCTCAAAGATTCCCACTGAACGCAATGTCCATACTACTAACATCATATCACTAACACCATACAGGCATAGCGGGATATGCACAAAAATAGACTTGTTTCATTGTTAGTCATAAAACTATGCTTCACTCGTGAAAATGTCGCTCAATGGACAGCATCATGATAGCCTTGCCATGCTGTTTTCTCACTGTGTTCAGCTCTGGTCCACTAATAGCCGTTGACTATTATTAGTGACGGGAGTTCACGAGGTGGGTCTGAATATGCTTAGAAGGCCCAGCCTTAACAACAACGGTGCACAACTCTAATGACACACTAGCTCGGAGTAAGAACATGCCGTAGCTGCCGACAGAGCCTCAGCTATGCTTACAGGGTCTCGAAACAGATCGTGACCCACACACAGCACAGCCCTCTCCTCCCCTGGAGCTTCCGGGTATATGTTTAGGGCCCTATCTTTAAGGTTTTGATAAGGCATCGCTCCTTCCATTACTCACGATACTACCTCAGCAATCGCATAGCTGCATATTCATGCAGGTTTATGCAGCCTATCTATGCAAAGAGGGGCCACCATGCAGCCGGTTGTGACCCGCAATGGGTCACATCGATCGTCCCACGACCACACTGTTCGCCCATCACGTGTTGTTGATATGCTCTTTTACGTAGCCATATTCATTGCAGGTGCATCGACTGCTGGATAATCTCATCGTCAAGAAGTGCATGCAGTCAACTCCCAGAACACAAACAGAAAACAAACAGACATCATAGACTCTGCGGGGCACCACGTTTGTGACCCAAACACAGTGCAGCAGCCACTGTACAAGGCCAGAGCTTCATCCGTGCTCCCGTTTCAAACATTTGATATTTTCCGCGGCGCCACTCGCAAGGCATCTTCTGTCAGATCTGGCAGATGGAAAGGCACTCTCGGTTTTACCCTTTGTGCTACGCCTCGTTTACACATTGCCGACTTTGCTCGCGTCCATCGCGCATTGAATCATTGGCCTTAGCCATCCTTGTTGTCGTCGATAGCCTCGGATCGCCGTCAACCCTTTGAGGTCTAGCCTCAGCCTTGCCGTTTGCATAATCGACTTGTTTCTCCATTGTGTTTCCCATTGACTCTCTCTCGCGATCTTCCAACTCTATCCTCGCCATGGTCGCCTTTATCCAAGTCAGCGAGGAACAGTTGGCCCAAGCGCCACCCGAGGTTAGGGCATATCTCACGCAGCTGCGGTCCAGCGTTAACGGCACTGTCAATGCAGTGGCCACTTCGCAAGCTTCAAAGACAGTCGAGGCGGGCGAGGCCGAAGAGGATGATGTGCTTGACGATGCAGAGGAGGTGGCAAAGCCGGCCACGGTCCCTCTCAATGCATTTCGCGCTACTTTGTGCGATGCAACCCTCGTTGCATCCCCAGAGCATCATCTGGATGAGCTCAACGACTCGCTCAATCGCATCCACTCTTTACTTGTCAATAGAAAGCCATCCTGGCCGAGTGTAGCAGCCGGGAATATTACCACGGGTACCGGCACTCTTGATGCTATTCAAGGACCCTCGGCTGCTGTTTCTGACGCTTCTATTTCTGACGCCGTATCCGTCTCTGCAGCATCGGAAACCTTTATATCTGCACTTCCCGTCAGATCACGAACTGGCTTGACCGAGGACGATATATTTCTGCTGGCAGATAACTCATCCAAATCACACGACGCACACAGCACAGACAGCACTGGCAGCACAGACAACACAGACAGCGCAGACAACGCAGACACACAACCTCCACCGCCAACCATTCATATCTCAGCCACACCCATGCTACCCGACGCGCCCGCAGGATTTCACCCAGTGGCCCTGCCCGACTCTACGGGAACGGATGCCGCCATCCTTGAGGAACTTGTGCAGTTTGGGTGCAAGCACTGGCCCGACAAAAACCTGTTCCGCCCGGGCGAGGCCATCAGCTGGCCCTTGTTCAACGACCTCGTGCAGCACATGCTTTGCTTTGAGCTGTACAACCGCAAGTACATTCTCGGCTCATCGCCACGCAGTGTGCGAGGCCATGTCGACAACTGCAGCGCCATTGTGTGGCCGCAGTACGTCAACATAACTGATGCCTCGTATGCGGGTCAGTCCAACATGCCTCGCTTTGCCATTGCCGTCGTCGACCTGCAAAAACGATCTTTTACATCATGGGGCATGACCACCAACATGCACGGCGAAGGCAAGGCCGACTTTGAGAACAGCCTCGGGTTTGGATTGATGGGTGTCAAGATGCCGCTTCCCGATTACACCTGCAATTTATCGGCCTTCCGCTGCATTGATGCCGTCCATGACTACTGCCTCGGCGCATCCAGCCCTGCTGACAACACGCACGTCCGTCTTGCCGTCCTCAAGCGGCTCCTTGAAAGGATGGTAAATGCAACGTGGAGCAACATTCCAAATTCGGTGTCGCTCCCAGCTGGAACCGTCTCGCACGACAGCCGCCACCAATTCACGGTGCCGCGGCGGACATCCGTCTCGTCCCGCACGTCACACACTAGGCGCGTCTCCGACACGTCAATGTTTATGTCGACCAAGCGGCATGCGGAGGAGGATGCCAACCTGTCCAGCACGGGCGAGCCGCCATTGAAGAAGAAGGATGTGGCCCCGTCCACAGAGCTGCTGGTCCGGGAGCTGACAAATGCAAACGCCATTGACCGCATGCGTGCACATCTGCGCAACTACAAGAGCGACTCGAGCGAGCTGCAGTGGGACAAACAGAACAACTGGGCTGAGCAGACAACCGACATTCTCAACATTGCCAACAGCCTAGATGTCAAGCAAAGCGTCACGCGCAAGGTGGTCGCCATGATTCTGCGGACACATGCGCTACGCATCCTGTACAAAAAGGCCCGCATCCAGCAAGAAATTGACGAGAACGCGCGCGATCCGCCGCTGCCGACCTCGATTATTGACCAGGTCTACCCCGAAGTGCGCCAGAAGAAAAGCCCAGCAGCGTCCCGTCGCTGGCTGACGCTGACGCGCAAGCTTGAGAAGCTCGGCGACTATCTGCCGTTCATCCCACACGGCACCGGCACGCCCGTGACATTCCGCGAGTACGAGCGGCTGTCAAACGAGAACCTCCAGCAGCTTCTCACACACCTGGCCAACGACCCTATGGGCCGGCGCATTGCGCGTGCGGGCCGCGCGTTCCGCAACCATGTGCTGTACCGCAGCAACCAGACATATGCATGGGAGACCATGTCCAGTGCCGATCTGCGCGCGCTGTCGAACAACGACCTGATCGACTTGATCCCCAAGAAGATCCGGCGGTCGGCCGAGCCCAACGAATTTGACGACAGCGACGATGATGACTACTACGAAGAAGACGACGGCAATGGTGAAGACGATGACATTGAGCAGGTCGTCCGGAAGTCATCGCCAAACGCGGGGGGGCAGGCAATGCTGGTCAATGTGTCTCTGTTGCACCCCGCCCCGAGCTCCGCCACGGCGTCAGAGGACTGGGATATGGTGTCGACTGGGGGAGTGTCGCATGCGTCGCGGCGCTACTCGGCGGCCCAGTACGAAGCCAGCAGCAGCAGCAGCATGGCTCTCGCCTCGGTCGGTCATCCGTACCACCACCAGCGTCACTACAGCGACAATCCTCTGCCCATGGAGTACGTTAGCGCTGATCAGGACATGTCTGGTCTGAGCATGGACTGGGTGGGTCTGCCGTCCAACGACGACGACGAGTTCGTCTCGGACTACCCCGACTACCCCTCGTTTATCGAAGACACAACGTTCCAGGAGGTGCCCGCGCCACTGCCGCACCTGTCAGTCTTTGTCAAGATGCCCGACAGCCACGAGTCGATCACGTTCGCGCTCAAGGGCAACATTGACGGCCTGGCCAGGCTGTTTGCGCAGGGCCGGGTATCGCCCATGCACGTGAGTGACACGCGCGGCTTTACGCTCACGCGCTGGGCACTGTACGGCGGCATGCACAACTACAAAACGGTGCAGTTTCTGCTGCAGAACGGCGCGCCCGTCGACGACGAGTCGTACGCGAACGCGTGGGACTTCCAGCTGCGCAACAAATGCAGCCCCGACGAGACGCAGGCGCTGCGCTGCATCACAGCCTACAAGAACCGCGACTGGATCGACGAGCAGGCGTTCCCGACGATCCACAAGATCGTCTTTGGCATGTCGTCGCTTCATCTCGACGACTATGTGCGCCGCAACCCGACGAGTGTGCACGACCTCGACGCCCTGCAGCGCACGGCCATGGACTGGGCCGTCGCGCGCAAGCAGCTCAACGACATGCGCACGCTGATCCGGCACGGCGCGTCGGTTGACACCATGGACGCGCAGGGCCGCACCATGCTGCACCATGCCGTCGACAGTCACTCGCTGGAGGCGCTGCGCATCGTGCTTGACGCGGGCGCGGACCCCAACCGCCGCGTGCCGGACCGGTTCCACCGCAGCAGTGCGCTGACGTCGGCGAGCCTGGCGCACACGTACGCGCCGGGCATGGTGCGGCTGCTGGTGCGGCACGGCGCCAAGATCGACGACGTCAACCCCGAGGGGCAGACAGCGCTGGAGCGCGCGGCGCTGTCGGACAACCTCGAGTGTGCACGGGTGCTCATGGACAACGGCGCGAGAATGGACCACGTGTCGGGCACAGGCATCACGCCGATCCAGGCGGCGATCAAGCACCACAGCTACTCTGTACTGCGCTACTTTATTAGCAAGAATGGCGGTTATGGGCCGGACCATCTGATTGAGTATGTGTTCAAGTACGGCGACAAGATGACACAGGACGTGTTTTTTGCCATTCAGTGATGGGGGCGATATGCAGTGTACGAATAGCAATGAGGATGATTATGAGTTTGAGTTATGCAATGTATGAATAGCAAGAGAATCAAGAGTTTTATGCAAGAGGTGCGAATGTATTGTGTATTGCCAGTCTGTTCAGATGTAGTATCATCTTTCCGTCTATCTCTATGGGCTATTAAGAAGTAATATTGAAGAAGCAAAGAAACAAAAAAAAAAGATCATTAATAAAATGCAATCGTCAACGTAGAATGCGCAACGGCGAGACGAGGGAATCATAAGCTAGGCACCGCCGCCCACGTTCTTGAGCGCCTCGGCGCTGATGCGCTTCCAGCTGCTGAATAGGCTAATGGCAAAGGCGCTGCCCACACCGGCAATGGCAATGGCAAAGGCCACCTTGAGACCCTTCATGTAGGCCTCGAGCACACCGTGCAGCACATCGTCGCCAAACGTGCTCCAGAGCTCCGTGGCGCCAGTGGCCAGCACGAGCGCCGGGTCGACTGTGGGCGCCGTCGTGGGCAGCACGACCAGCATGTGGTTGACAAACGCGGACTGGGCGGCGGACAGCATAAAGGCGCCGCCAATGGTCTGGAAGAACATGATAATGGCCGTCGTGGTCGCGAGGTCGGCGGGCCGCGCGTTGGCCTGGCCGTGGATCATGGGGATCTGGAAGACAAAGCCGTAGCCGATGCCCGCAAGGATCTGGTAGCCGATCCACTTGCCCGTGCCCGTGCCGATGTCGAGCGTGTACAGCAGGCCGGTGCCAATGGCGGCAATGGCGGTAAAGGGCGGCAGGAAATGCGTGGCCAGGCTCGTCTTGCTGATGATGGCGCCCGACGCCACGGTGGCAATGGTGACGGCAATGATGAGCGGCAGGTTGCGCACGCCCGACTGTGTGGGGCTCACATTGTCGATGCTCTGGAAGTAGATGGGCAGGTAGTAGATGATGGTGAAGTAGGAGCTGGCAAAGAAAAAGGCAAACACCGAGTTGACCCAGACGGTGCGCTGTCGCATCAGCCGCGGCGCCATCATGGCGCGCGCGCTGTTGTACCACTCCCAGCCGACAAAGGCAATGGCAAAGGCCACGAACCCGACAAGCAGGCCCACGACCTTGCTCGACGACCACGCGTCCGTCTGGCCGCCGTACTGCAGCGCCAGCACGTACGAGATCACGCCGGCCATGATGAGCACCATGCCGACGGGGTCCATCTGCAGCAGCTTCTCCCGCAGCGGGGCCTCGACGGGCCGCGCGCGCGCAGGCGTCTGGAAGAAGAGCAGGATAATGAGGCCCGAAAGGCCGCCAATGGGCAGGTTGATGTAAAAGCACCAGCGCCACGAGACCTTGTCGGTAAAGGCGCCGCCGATGAGCGGGCCGATGACGGACGCGATGCCGTAGGCGGCACCGATGACGCCGGTGAACAAGGGCCGCTTCTGGGGCCGGGCGGTGACGGCAATAATCGTGTACGAGCCGGAGCCGATGCCAGCAGCGCCGATGCCGGCAATGGCACGGCCGACAATCAGTGCGGTCGAGTTGGGCGCGACGCCGCAGACGAGACTGCCAATCTCAAAGATGGCAATGGACGCGAGGTACGCGTACTTGAGCGAGAAGTACTTGTAGGCCTTGCCCCAGGGCGACTGGAAGCCGCCGACGGTGAGGAAAAAGGCCGAGCCGTACCAGGCGACGTCACCCAGACCGTGGAACTGGTCTGTGATCTTGGGGATCGCCGTGGCAACAATGGTCTGATGGTCAGCACTGTGGTAGAAAACGTAGGAGGGAGCGTCGAGTGCAAGTACGTACAAAGTCTAGAGACATGAGGAAGATGCTCAGACACAGAGCAGTGACAATGACAGCGAGCTTGACGCCCTCGGGGTACTCGCCGTCGTCGTCGTCTTCTGATGGTGCAGTATTGTTGTTTGCATTGGCAACGGTGCCTGTCTCCTCGTCGGTCTCGCCATTGTTGTTCTTTTCGAGATCGCCGGAGGTGTAGGACGCCTGCGATGAAGTAACCACTTCACGGCCAGGCTCGGGGACGAGGGTGTCTGGTGAGGACATGGTTTTCGGTGGTATCTGTGGCTTCGTAATGATATCTGATTTGTGGCAATGATTTGATATTGTAAAGCCAGAGGCAGGTCAAGAGTAGCTCAAAAGTAGATGTTATATGAAGATGAAGACGTAGATAACAGACACATTCAGAAGATGGGAGGACATCTATATATATCTATCTCAGGGGGGGGCTGGCATCTACAGCGTGTACACAATATTGAATACATCAAACAGCCTTATCAATCATACTCAATACACAAACAGTGCACGGAAAAGTACAACAAGCAGATAAGCATTCATCAACCCGGTATCATCGCGACCCCGGAGGAATATGACATGGCCGGAGAGTATGTAAGTCGGAAACTTACACGTTGGACCGTTCTTACTAATTGTGAGACTAGGTTGAGTCTTGGCACGGGCGTTTAGGCAGCTAAGAGCTTAAATCCGCAAAGCCCTTGATGTCTTGGTTGATGGTGTAGGGCTGCAGTTGTTGTACTAGTAAATGAAGAAAACTTTCAGAAACAGTCACAGTCCGGGTCTAATCCATGGTGAGCTAGCAGCGTGATGACGCCAGTTAAAAGGACACGCCTTGAGAGTTCTTTGTGTGGGATTGAACTACAGAGAGGATTTATAATATGAATCACAGTGAGTTAGAAGGAAAAAGAAAACAAAACTTGGTAATATAAAGAAAGGACTGGAGATAGCGCAAGAGTCACATGCAACCGACAGAACGTTCGTAGGGCAGAACCACAATATAAGCAAGCGAGCCACGGTCTAGAACGATACTACACCATGGGGGGGGGCTACTGATTCATAATGACCGAGCCGGCGGAGTAAATATTGATGATGCCATTTTGTTATTCTGTAGCGAATACTTCTACGGTCTTCTGTTTGGTGATCTGCCTCCACGTCCGATAGTTCGGCGGAGGTAAAACAGAGCAAAGGGAGTAGATAAGCAAGCATAAACAAGTCGCCCTGACGTGTCTGTGTATGTAAGTCAGCAGCTGACGCCAAGACGAGTCGGAGACTTTGTCAGCAGACAGCACAGAAACAGGTCGAAGTGTGCAGATTTCTCTGACTTGAAAGACCAAAGGTACCCAAGAATGAATCCAGGGGCATGGAAATAAAGAAGATGTAAAACCAACTGAGGAAGATATAGCATATGTGCATAAAAGCCGGAACACAATATAGAGGACCGCTGCTGCAAAAAAAAAAAAACACCCCGGAGATAATAGGCCAGTCCGGTCTGACAGCTGACAGTATTTTTCAAAGCTGCCCAGACATTGTCTGCCAGTTTTCATCTCACTGTCGTTAACCGGCGTGTTGGCTGCAACTAAAAAGGCTGGCGTCTGCCTAACCTACCCTCTTGGCGGCTCTGACTTGTTGTCGACATCTCCTAGTTGCTCAGTCGCTCCATTGTAAGCTTTTGATAACGATCTGTCGGTGTTGTGCGAGACGCCGAACCAAATATGAACACTTTCTTTGATGTCGGCAGATGCTGTTCGTGATAGTTGTGAGCTCCTGCTGCTCTGCTGCTCTGCTGCTCTGCTGTCCCATGTTGTGCAGCTATGCAGCTCGTGCACGGCAGTTAGTCTCCGGCAACGACAGCTGGAGCAGATTCCATCCGACGATGCCGTCTTATAGTACCCTTGCACTGGCATCGACTCGGAGCCTTGGACGACATAGGTCGGATGCCGCGATTGCCTGCACCAAAACAAATTATTATTATTATAATTATTCGCCTTACTCAGTCAATCCTGACTATTGGCGCCTGTGTTGACAGAACCCTCTGGGGTAAAAACTGTCGCTGAACTATGTAAAGTGATATAGTACAAATGTGTTGAGTAGTAGGCCGCGGTTGCCTACATAAATAAATGACATAAACAAAACAAACGGAAAGCAAACCAACGTAAACAGCAAAACCAAATGAAAGCAATAAACAAAACAAACGGAAAGAAAACCAACGTAAACACAAAACCAAATGGAAGCAATGAAATAGTAAAGCAAACTTAAACAAAGGAAATGAGCACTGTTGTGCAAGTGTGGTCTCACTCCGGCATCGGTGACCTTTCCAGTTCACTGGCGAGGCGGTACTCCGGGAGTCTTTCGCTGCGGATGAGCCATCGTAGGAGCGGCCGGGCTGTGAGGCCTGTCTGTAGGCGGCGGTCCAGGTCTGCGAGTGACTGTGGCCAGTCTGGTGGCTTTGGAGGTGTCTCTGGGCACGACAATAGGACGTGTGTGGGGGTTTCCTGCTCAGCGCCGCATGTGCATGTCGGCGTGTCCACGACTCCCCTCTTACAAAGGTATGCACGGAGGCCGATATGACCTGTCCGGATCTGCGTCAGAAGGCTGCTTTCGGCCTTCGTGAGGTGGAGGTGGCGACGCCGTACATCTCGAGTTGACCAGCACGGTGTCTGTTCTGCAAAGGAGCTTGCAAAGTTGCCGGAGTCAATGGCGCGTTGCCACCAGGTCTTCCAGCGGTCGGTGACATTGGTCCAGTCTGCCTCTACAAGGTCCGGTGGTGTGGGTGAGGCGGGAGTGCGCGGGCGCCGCCGCACCAAAACAAAATAAAATAGATAAAAACAACAAACGAAAAAGCAAACCACGTAAACAGGAAAACAAACATAAGCAGCAGAAGCAAATGTATATATATATATAAAAGCAAAGGGGATAACAAAGGAAATGGGCACTGTTGTGCAAGTAGGGTCTAAAATGTTCAAATAATACGGCAAAAATGAACGATGGTGAATAAGAAGCAGAACTCGAATAACAATATACTCCTTACGCCTCGCTGAACAGGATCAAAGTAAACAAAAACAGCTACATAACAAAAGAAACTGGAACCGGTGGCAGCGGCTTGCACAGACTGCCTGCGGGCAGTGGTTTCCGCCGAATAGTGTGTTCCTGCGCCCCGGAACAAGCTCGATTAGTCAGCAACGACTCAACCGGTCCGCCCGCCGCCAGGATCATCAGGCTCGGCACGGAGAGCACTGGCACGCTGCCGGACGAGCAGTCCGTCGCGAGCTCCTCGACAACGTACGGTGTGCAGTAGAACTGCTCGTCGTCGACCCAGTCAATGTGCACCTTGGTCGGCGTGCCGTCGACGTTGATGTGGAGCGATGAAGTCGCCCAGGCCGCGTCGACCGCAACAGCGTCGGGGCTTAAGGTAAAGTGACCGCGCGATGCCGCAGCCCATGACGGCAGGACATCGCGTGTGGACCGCGGACAGACAATGCTCGGCCATGATGCGGCCGAGACAGTCGAGATGGCCAGCATCTCGCTGACCGTGTCGCCGGTGCCGGCATGGGCTACCGGATTGCGCGCTGCCTGGAGCAGGATGGCGAGCTGACCGCTGATGGCGTACCGGAGAGGGCCGAGTGCAGTCGTCAGTGAGCGCACGAGGCTGCTGCACTCGACTGCATGGTGTCCATGTGTCGGCGGCTGCTGCTCGGTGCTGACCGTGGCCGTGCCATTGCACGTAAAGTCGCACGCACCGGCGCCGGAAACGCACGACTGCGGTGTTGTGAAAGGGGCGGGAGTGGCCTGCCGACTTGGCAGGCTGAAAGACGCGGACGACGTAGATGACGTGGACGGTGCGGTCGACGCGGTGGATGTGGAAGAGGCTCGAGAGAGAAAAGACGTGGTAGCCGTTGGCGAAGCGTCCAGAGCCGCTTCTGGCTTGAGTGAGTCAAAATATGTTAGGAGATGGGAGGCACAGATAGTATGGTCGTCGGCGCTGATGGCCTGCTCGGCAGCGCACACACGACAGGAATGGCGGTGCGCGCGCGGGCTACGGCGGCTACCGACTAGCGACTCCAACAGGCGCGTGGCCAAGCCTCGCATACGCGAACGGAAACCCATTGTACGATGGATACTTACCAGAAGTAGCCGAGTGATGATGCAGTCCAGTGATGGTGTGCTGCAGCATCAGAATCCTTGGTGAGACTAAGGAAGAACTAACAGTCGACGTTGTTGTGTTTATTTACCGAGTACTGGGGACGGGGCGTACAAACGAAGATGCCATGGTCACTATATATAAGAACTGTTGTTCATTAACTGGACTGGATGGACATACTGCGTGAACAATGTGCTTCGGCTGTACAGAAGCCGTGGTGGCTGATAACAAAGAAGATGGAACAGCTTGTTCGCAGCATTTGTGAACAAAGCCGCCGTCCAGAAAAGAGCCACTGTTGCTGTCTATGGAAGAATACTTCCTACTCAAAATCACAATTCACGTCATAGTGACAAAACGAATGCATTGAATGTCGTTCCTAATACTCTCGGGTGCCGTTACCAAGGCTACACTTGGAGCTAGAACACGACGAACATGGGCCATGGCGACTCCACAAAATAGAATCTATGCTATGCAGCTGCACGGCAGTACCGCTTATAACTCCTCCACCTCCATCTCGTCGGCTGCTGCGCCGTCCGCGACGTCGACGGCCGCTGCTGCCTCTTTCCGCGGCACCGTCGTCTCCTTGTCAATCATCTGCCGCGACACCGCCACAATGTTGTCCTCGATGAGCTGCTGGCCAACATCCTCCAGATGCTTCTTGGGATCCTGCTTGCCCACGTACCGCGTCTTCAGCTGGTCCTTGGTCAGCTCCGTCTCCTCCTTGACACGCTTCTCGTAGCCCTCCGCCAGGCCCACCAACTTCTGCAGCTGGCTCTTGTTGTGCTCGCCCGCCACGCGGAAGTCCTCCATCTGCAGCGCCTCCGTCCACGGCTGCTTGTGCAGGTTCATCAGCATGTTCTCCTCCAGCGCCGTCTTGCGGTACTGGATGCCGATCGAGTAGTAGTGCCGGTTCAGACCGTGAATCAGCGCTTGGATCGACGGCTTGTTCAGGTGGCCCAGGTTGCTCGTGCTCTGCCGGGGCTCCTGTCCCATCAACAGAGACTGCGGCGAGATCGACCGGAACGCATCGATCACCACCTTGCCCTTGACCGACTGTATCGGATCGATCACCACCGCCACCGACCGTGGCGTCAGCTGCTCAAACGACTGCTGCGTGTGGATATCCACCGACGACAGCCAGCACCCAAAGCCAGGGTGAGAGTGGTACCAGCCCACCACAGCCTCCGGCCGCCCTGTCTGGCGCAGCATCTCCATCATGTTCGTCTGGAACACGGGGTCCACCGCCTCCACACTCACGCCCGTACCGCTCTGCGGCATCGCAAACACATCCACCACGCGCACTGTAAAGTCGTCCACAAACTCGCCCAGCATCAGACCCATCACCTCCATGGGCACGCCGGCGCGGCCGTGGCGCAGCATTTTGAGCAGCGCCAGCGACGAGATATACACTGTCTCCGAGTTGTCGATCAGGTTCGACCGGTCCTGGGCAGTTAGTATGAGCTTCATGTGCACGTAGACCACGCGCGTCGTCACGTACCGTGCTGGCCTGGCCGCCGAGGCCCGATCCCAGGAGTGTCCGGAAGCGGTCCATTGTAGTTTGTTCGAGTAGAGGGGAGGGGAATGAGAGTTGCGTGACCGAGGTCGTGATTGTTGTCGTCGTAAATGTGTAAAGTGAAGCGTGAATGTGGTGTGCTCAGTGTTGAGCTTCGTGATTGCGATTGTTTGTGTTCTACCTTGCTCGTAGCCTGCCCGCCACTATCAGCCAGTTAGTTACGCCAACCTTGCGCAGCCTGGAGCTCCAAGTGGATCTTACAGTTTGGGCGGTCGACTACGGCAGAACACGACCCATGTCCGATGCACATGCTACATCACGTGTATACATTTTTATGTGGCGAGTAGCTGCGCCAGCCCTAATTGGTCGGAGCTCTAATCACACGGCAAGAAGTGGAGTTATCGTAGTCTACTAGTCCAGATCAGAAGTCTACTAGTCCAGAACAGACTAGCTCCAAAGTATGCGCGACACTTTATTGTACATGTAATAAGCCGAAGAGTCTCGTCCTCACTCTTCCTCTCTCCCACTCTTCACTGCTTTCGCATCGGCGTCCAGACATTACCACATCGTGTGTCTGTTTCACCCGTGTTCTGTTACGGCTAGGACGGAAGATTCATACCATTACAATTAATCCGCACCATCACCTCTTTTTTTGACCCTTTTGGAGCTGTCCCGCAGCATCTCGTGGTCGACCTCGACCTCTTCGACAGCCACACCCCCTCCCTCCTTCACCTCAGCACCCACCGCCCACCATGGCGACCGACGCGGCTGGTGTTGACCGTACGAAGCCCATGTATGATGTGGTTCACAACGACAAAAAGCGCGTCGCCTACTTTTACGACTCCGACATTGGCAACTATGCCTACGTCACGGGCCACCCGATGAAGCCGCATCGTATCCGGCTGGCACACAGTCTCGTCATGAACTATGGCGTGTACAAGTACCTCGAAGTCTATGTAAGTTATCTTTGTTCCTTTTAATCTACGTCCACAACTGACAAGCAGCGCGCCAAACCGGCCGTCTTTATGGAGATGACCCAGTTCCACACCGACGAGTACATTGACTTCCTCCAAAAGGTCACGCCCGACAACATGGACAGCTACCAGCGCGAGCAGAGCAAATACAACGTCGGCGACGATTGCCCCGTCTTTGACGGTCTCTTTGAGTTTTGCGGCATCAGTGCAGGCGGCAGCATGGAGGGCGCGGCCCGTCTCAACCGCAACAAGTGCGACATCGCCGTCAATTGGGCCGGCGGCCTGCACCACGCCAAGAAGAGCGAAGCTAGCGGCTTCTGCTACGTCAACGACATTGTGCTCGCCATCATCGAGCTGCTGCGCTTCAATAAGCGTGTCCTCTATATTGACATCGACGTCCACCACGGCGACGGTGTCGAGGAGGCCTTTTACACCACCGACCGCGTCATGACCTGCTCGTTCCACAAGTACGGCGAGTACTTTCCCGGCACCGGCGAGCTGCGCGACATTGGCATCGGCACCGGCAAGAACTACGCCGTCAACTTCCCTCTGCGCGACGGCATTGACGACAAGTCCTACAAATCCATCTTCGAGCCCGTCATTAACGCCGTCATGACCTACTATCAGCCCGACGCCGTCGTGCTGCAGTGCGGCGGTGACTCGCTGTCGGGCGACCGGCTCGGCTGCTTTAACCTGAGCATGCGTGGCCACGCCAACTGCGTTGATTTCGTGCGCAGCTTCGGCCTGCCCACGCTCGTGCTCGGCGGCGGTGGCTACACTATGCGCAACGTTGCGCGCACGTGGGCCTACGAGACTGGCCGTCTCGTTGGTGTCGAGATGAACTCGGTGCTGCCGTACAACGAATACTACGAATACTACGGGCCCGACTACGAACTGGAGGTGCGCTCCTCCAACATGGAGAATGCCAACAACTACGAGTACCTCGAGAAGATCAAGATTGCCGTCATCGAGAACCTCAAAAAGACGGCGCCTGTGCCGTCAGTGCAGATGACCGATATCCCGCGCCAGTCCCTGGGTATGACCGATGAGGAGGAGGCCGAGCTCGACGATCTCGATGACGACGAGAACAAGGATGTGCGCACCACACAGCGCCAGTGGGAAAAGAACCGCGCGCGCACAGACGAGTTTGATGAAAGCGACGACGAGGACATGGCCCGTGCAAACGGCCTCAACTACGACGGCCCACCACGTCGCTCCATCCTCGATCACCGCAACCCGGACGCCGACTACGACGTTGACAGCGGCGCCGCCACCCCTGAGGGCAACGGCAGCAGGAAGAACGGCTCTGGCTCCGACAGCGCCGATAAGATGGACAAGGACGAGCCCGAGGCCGCTGCACCGACGGTCGCCGATGGAGCCGCTGCCCTACTGTCTGCAGTCAAGGCAGCTAGTGACGATGTCGACATGGAGGATGCCGATAACACCGAGGCCCCTACCGCCGTTGCTGAGTCAGCCGCTAAGGAGGACGTTGTCGAAAGCATGGAGACGGACGAGAAGGCAGTCGATGCCGACAACACTGCCATGGACGCGATATCCAAGGACACGGACAAGGCACAGTCGACGAGCGAGCCTGCGGTATCCGAAAGCAAGGCTGCTGCCACAGACGATGTCGAGATGGCCGATGCCGTCGATGATACCGCACCCGCTGCAGCTGCTGAGGCTCCTGCGACCGCCAGCAAGCCCGTTGTCGAGACCGAGGCCGAGGCTAAGGAAACATCTACTACGAAGTCGGCCAATACCGCCGAGGCCACTGCCGCAGAAAAGACAGCGACGGCCAAACCTGCCGAGTCTGCTGCCGATGCTACCTCGTCCGAGGTCAAGCCCGTCGCGGCGCTGTCTGCCGACAAGGTTGCCGCTCCCGCCGAGGCCGAGAAGCCCATCGAGAAGGAGGCTACCAAGACCGAGACTGCGGACAAGGCCGAGAAGACGGAAGCTCCGGTCGGCGCCAAGACGGAGACCGCCGAAAAGTTCGAGAAGGCCGCTGACTCACCAGCTGCCAAGGCGGCCACCGGGTCTGACGTGAGTGCCAAGAAGGACGACGCGGACGCCAAGGACACCAAGGACGCAACCGCCGAGGGAAAGCCACCAGCAGAGACCAAGGAGGCCGCTACGCCCGCAGCGGAGGACAGCAAGGCGTCTGCTGAGACCAAGGCCAAGGTGGACGGCCCAGCCTCGGGCGCTGCTGCGGCCGCCGACGCCCCTGCAGCCGAGGGCACCAAGGCGGTCAAGGACGAAGTCTAGCGCTCGTTGTCTGTATAGTTTTGTGTCATTTCGTTTCGTGTTCTACTGTCTGGGAATACCAGTTGGCGTCTTTTGGGGTACCCTGCCATATTAGTTTTTGTTACTTTTCATTTCTTTATTATTTATCAAGTGTTTTCTCTGTACGTTCTATTACATGTGTCTGTGCTCTATCTCTTTATTTGCTGCCCGACTTGTTTGTCGCCCATATGCATATGAAAACTTGCTCTACTCTACCACGACACTCGTCTACTATTATTTATTGCGTGTGATGCGCTTCAGGGGACGATAGTCACTCATAACATCCAATTAGGCGCCCTATGTGTCCTGATTAGCTTGCACTAGACACGAGGTTTTGGTCTCTCCAAACATTATATAAGACTTGGGCGAGATCGTTGGAAGATAAATTCAGAGGATATTCACACATAGCTTTGGATCAGCATCTAATGGGAGGTGCGATGAGTCTCGTCGAGTTCCTCATCGCATGAGCAATCTACAAATTACCGCTTCAAAACCAAGACTGGCCCACCGCGTAACAGTCCACAATGACCCGAATTGCTGTCATTTTCCGTGAGACTGTCAGCACTGCACCATTTTCCTCCCGTGGACTCGCTTCCTGGATTCGGAGCAAGCAGCAACGCCAGCACCATCTAAGGCGTGCGCATATCGACGAGCATAGGCCTTCGGCAGATCTGTACTCTCGGAGCCAAGATGATGCTCTCATGCTGGGAGGGGAACCACACGTGTAGCGAAGCGTCTTATTAGACGATGGTGGCGACAGTCCTAGATTGCGAAATTTGTCCTCA
The DNA here is from genome assembly GCA_029298705.1 of Ophiostoma triangulosporum. Classification (NCBI taxonomy): domain Eukaryota; kingdom Fungi; phylum Ascomycota; class Sordariomycetes; order Ophiostomatales; family Ophiostomataceae; genus Ophiostoma; species Ophiostoma triangulosporum. Next base: position 401,650 of record JANSLO010000009.1, on the reverse strand, counting down.
CCACGCCGCTTGACCAGCTCGTTTATGGTGGGCCCGACCAAAGTGACACTATCGACATGGTTAGCACTGTCTAGACCCAGGACCGCCACTGGACACGGTGATACCTGACTACTGAAAACTTTTACCCTTAAAATATGCAAATCTGGATGCCAGAATAATATGTAACGGCGCTCCTGTATCTGGCTACTACGAAAATCTCTCCACTCTTTCATATCCCAAAGCACAACAATTATCATCCGCCCAGCAACACAGTGATTTTAGTGCCAAAGCTAGCCCAGACACAAATTATCACAGCTCATATATGCCAATGAACTTTGCATCGTCGCGACTGAGTAGCAGATGAATAATAGCTTCGTATCCATACTCGGCAGCGTAAGATAAAGGTGATCAGCCACGGTTGTCCGTCGAGTCGGGTACCACACTGTCGCGACATAGTAGCCGTTGAACAACAGCGTCATGTCCATTCTCAGCAGCATAAGATAAAGGTGTCCTGCCACTGTCATCTTTTGAGTCGGGTACCACATCGTCGCGACCGAGTAGCAGCTGAACAACAGCTTCGGGTCCACGCGCGGCAGCGTAAGATAAAGGCGTCTTGCCACTGCCGTCTGCAGAGTCGGGTTTCACATCGTCGCGACCGAGTAGCAGCTGAACAACAGCTTCGGGTCCACGCGCGGCAGCGTAAGATAAAGGCGTCTTGCCACTGCCGTCTGCAGAGTCGGGTTTCACATCGTCGCGACCGAGTAGCAGCTGAACTATAGCTTCGTGTCCATACTCAGCGGCGTAGGATAAAGGTGACCTGCCACGGTTGTCTGTCGAGTCGGGTACGACATCGTCGCGACCTAGTAGCATCTGAACGACAGCTTCGCGTCCTTTATATGCAGCATAAAATAAAGGTGTCCTGCCACTGTCATCTTTTGAGTCGGGTACCACATCGTCGCGACCGAGTAGCAGCTGAACAACAGCTTCGCGTCCACGCGCGGCAGCGTAAGATAAAGGTGTCCTGTCATTGTCGTCTTTCGAGTTTATATTTGCCCCTTGATGTATCAAGTGCGCGACGGCTATTTCGACACCGTAATATGAAGACAGGTGAGTTGCTAAGGCTTGAACGTCGTCAAAGGTGAAGTCGGGTCGGTATGTAAATCCCAATGAGAGAAAGAAACCGTTTCGTCGTAACGTGCTGATCATCCTATGTAACGCCTTGTAGTCTTGGAGAAAGTTGGCGACACTGGGACCAAGCCTTTCAGACTTGCGCACATGGCGGTCCCAGTTCTGTGAGGTGTAATTAAGTAACGTATAACGATCGGCGTCGTTATCGGAGCCGGATTCAAATTCCCTGCTCCAGATGCTGAATGTAAGGTATTTACAGGCAGAAGTGCCGAAGATAAGGTATGTGGCACAGGTTTCCGCCATTCGATACTGTGCATCGGGGAACAAGTCGTGCTGCTTCTCCTCAAGATACTCCTGTGTCGTGTAGTGGACTAGCCGAATGATGCCGCCCTCTGTGTCGACTGTGACCAGACCGGCACATACCGAGACCATTCTGTCGATCTTGTCCATGTTCTCAGGGTCCAGATCCGTGTCGTCAGGCTCGACAGCAAGAGCATGCTGAAGCTCCACTGTAGTGAGCGGTCTTTCGGCAAATGTGATCCAGAGAAGAACATTCATGGCGAGTTCTCGTAGTGATTTCCCATGCTCGCTGATCCGCTTCATTGCGTCGTCGTATGCTTGACCCAGCACCTCTTTTTTTTGACTCTCGCTTGATCCAGGCTCTTGTTTGCGCAAGCTGTTCAGTGCTTTCTTCACGGTTTTCGGCTTTGTCTTGTCGTCGAGCGACTGGAGATATATCTGGGCAAGAAGAAACCTAAGCAATATTAGTCACCTGTCTAGGGGAAAACAACGGTTCACACTGTATGAGTAAAATAATATAATTGGTGACTCACATGCCATCGACGTGGCTGGATATGGTGGTCTTGATGGTATCCTTGAGCTCATCGTCCCAATCCTCAGACACAGGCAATTTGGATATGTTCACGTCCAAGAACTTTTCGATATCTTCCTTCCTGGCACGGATTTCCAGTTGTGTACTCTGCACCGAGGAGAACTTTGTCATGATGTCTGGGATGTATCTGGACGTTGCAAAGATGTTTGTACCACACTTGGACTGCATGGCGAACATTTCAGAGATGATCTTCGACTGGCAACCGCCCATGGTCTGGCACTCATCGAGAGCGTCAATGATTAGAAAGGTCCTGGCAAACGAGCCTGCGACTTTATGGAGGGCGTCGATCAGTTCTTGGATTGATGGCCGCGTCTTGCCATCTTTGTGCTTCGCGTGCAAGGCTGTCAAGTGTCACGTAGCTATCACGTGAGTGGGTGGAGTTGGTATCTTTCTAAGGACTTGTTATCTCTTTCAGCAGTCACTATCTCTCTCGGAGGCTTTCTCCTTAATCAACATCGTTTTACCTGTGTGTCAATTAAGAGTCTCATCTCAATCGCACGAGTTATACCATCATACATTTCATTCCAACAAAATTTCCATCAACTTTTGCGCATTGCGCATCTACCCAACTATTTTATTTTTCAAAATTCTATCGGCGCAATCCATTCTGCCAATTCAAACCCCATAACCCTCCCATACCCCTCTCTTGGACCCACAGCTCAAATCCATCAACGACTGGTCCGCCTGGGTCCGCAAGTTCAAGTATGAGCCCCGATAATCAGGTGGCTTGGTTGGTCCAAAGAGAACTCCGACAATCAAAAGCTACACAAGTCGGAAATCAACAATTGGGTGGACGGGACCTGCCTCTTCTAAATCATCTCGAGCGCCTCGATAGCGTCAGCCCCGACGTTCGGTACGATGCGCTAATCAGCTAACTCAACGTGAACGGCCAAACTTTGAATGCCGCCGCACAAGACAACTTCGACATCGCGATGCAGGCTATGGCATACAAGCCTCAAGATCACAACACCTGGCTCGACAACTGGTACAGCGTCATGACTGACTGTCGCGACCAACCCGTCTGTGTGGTGGCGGAGGCTGTCCAACAACATAGACAACGTCTTCCCTAATTGGTCAAACTTGTATGAGTCGTCGAATGTCAGAGCCATCAAAGACGGATCCAGCACATTCGAATTCGTGCTGGAAGCCCTCCAAATTTACATCGCGCGCAACGTGCGTCCCCATTCGGAATTGCCGATCACCAACCTCGTCGCCAAGGACAAGGAGGTTACCTACAACAACGACGACCACCAAGAACAACAAGAAGCGCCAGCTCCCACCAAAACAACAACAAGCGCATGGGCAACTAAGCTGTCAGCGGACCCGCAAAGAAAACCCAGAGCGCCTGTCCCGCTTGCGAGCACCCGCACCATAAGGCCGAACGGTGCTTCTACCTTTGGCACGACCAACGTTACCCCACCACCTGGAGGCCCAAACCAGAACGGTCGCGGCTCATCAATATCGAGCTGCGTAGCCAGTCGCAGATGCGTCGATGCTACAACATAAGCATATGCTTACTCAACTCCAAGTGATGTGAGGCGCCTCGATAACACAGACCCCCATCTCAATGTATCGGCCAATACTAGTACGGCCACCCGTTACAATTTACGGCAACGGCACAAGCCTTACCATCGAGCTTCAAAACATGAACCCCCTCCATTGGCTCGACGGAAAATTTTTAAACATCAACAAACATGTCCAACACCATCGACTTCAGTCTGAACATAAAGATTTTGCAGTTTGCAATTCCACGGCGATACTACAACAACAAAACAACAACACCGCCGAAGCTCTTCTTGATTTCACAACCTTCCCCAATCTGGACCATTTACATCTGTCATGATCATCTTCTACCAATAAAGGCGGTACGGCAGTAGCCGAACCACTCAAACCCATATACAACCTCTAGACTCCCGGACCTGTTTTACCGTGACGTCCAATTCCGCGACCATTCTCTCTTCGCGCCACAACCGGCTACGGCGCAGGCCATAAGAACCGATCCAATGCGCGACGGTCATGTCATGCTGCCTCGCTCACTTCGCTCAAATGTGACACATCTCTTCATCATATATTTACCACTGCGAAAGTCTTAATCCGAAATGCGTCACCTTACACTCTATGATTCAGGCGCCAGCTGTCATGTGTTTCACGACCGTGCTCGCTTCGCCAATTTAACATCCTTCACGAGCGCGGACGAGATCCCTGTAATAACAAGCGGCGCTGACGTCCATATGCTGGGCGTAAACATAGGCTCACTGCCAATCTTCCCTAGAAACCAACCCGTCCGCACTCCGGTGGTATTGCGTGGGATATGGATAAACAAATGCTCATGCGCAACAATGAATCGTTCGCTCAAGTACAATCACTATCGGGCTTGTATGCCCTCGAAAACAACTCAACGGCAGATCCGGCCCGTGCCGTCATGCTCTCGGCAACGTCACGAAGAGCTGCTCATATTCAACTTTTACCAGAGACGAGCGCATCAGAGCCATCAATATCATGAACCACCTCAAGGACTGCTTTAAATTAACTGGAGGCGAATCTGTCAAATACCTCAACCTGAAAATCAATCAAACGGGCGCTACTCCGTATGGATTACAACCGGCGAACACAACCCAGCATCGACAGACGCCATTCACGAATACCAGACAAAAATAGGCAAAACAAAACAACAATTCTTGAAGCCGTGTTGCCAGACCTCCGCCTGAAAACCGATCGCGCTGACTGCGAGCGCTCAAACTTGCCGATGTCCAACCTAATCACCAAAGACAAGGACGTCGATAGCAACAGCAATGATAAGGACACCGAAGTGGCCGCCCCAACCAAGAACAAGAAGCGTACGGCAACTACGCCATCCACGCGGGCCTGCAATGTGAACAGCACCACAATGCCGAGCGGTGCTTTTAACCCTGGCACGAGATCTGATTTGAGGGCCGGAGGCCCAACAAGGAACGCAGCCGTATCAATAACCTCGAGCTGCGGTCACTCTCATGTTTTCTAGGATCATTCTCGCTTCGTCAATTTTACACCCCTCACAAGCTCAGATGAAATTTCTGTAATGGGCGTTTTATTTATTATTATTTTCTTTTTCTTCCTGCAACGTCGTTTCAGCCAGAAGGCTGCATTTCGATGGTATTGCTTAAGACATGGATAAGCAACTGCTGATCTGCAACGTTGAGCATGTTCACTATGCCCTTGAAAACACGGCTACATCTCCATCAATCAGTCAATCAATTTCACGGGCTCAATCAATCAATCTTACGGGCTCAATCAACCAATTTCACGGGATCAATCAATCAATCTCACGGGCTCAATCAATCAATCTCACGGGCTCAATACTGTCTTCAACCTGGTCGAAAATCAGCTCGACTATAAGGTCAAATGTCTTATTTAGACAATGCAATCATCAACCGCCTCGACGTGGACAACTGGATCAAAGAAAAAGGCTTGGATACAGCTCCTTCTGCTCCTTACGCTACGGAACAGAACGGCGCTGCCGAGCGACACGCTGGTGTCATTAAAGCCAAAGCACGACGGCATTTACCTGCACAATCGGACGGGGTGCTAAGCGCACCTATCTGCGCAAAGAACAAAACTTTTCGAACCGAGCCACACGGTTATATTGGATTCCTCGTGGACGGCTTCGTCCAACAGCTACTGCATCTGCGATAATGTCACTGGCGAGGTCAATGTCAAACGCGGTGTCAGATTTTCAGAGTACGTGTTTTCAAAGATCTAGAAAACCGCTATCCCAAGTACCTACCGTCCAACTTAAACAACATTTTCCAACGCAATACGTTATTCGACTACATCCCGTCTTCAAGCACTCTCAACTCTGACAGAGCCGAGACGTCTTCCAACGACGACCTGCAAGAATACCACGCCTTTTCGACTGTTTCTCTGCAGTCGATAAACCCACACGTCAATGCGTTAAACAAAGTCCTGCCTCAGAACAACAATTATTACCCTGACGCCTCATTTGCTCTCGACTATTTCTTCATCCCTTGCGCAGCACCCACAATCCCAAGACACCTCGAGCAATACCTGGCATCATGTTATGCTGGCTGCATCCAAGAGAAAGAGAGCACCCCGGCGCCAAAGAACAACGAATTAAACCTTCGGCATCTGCAATCCGAACCTCGGACTCACGCTGCAGCCATGCAAAGCTTGCCCGACGTGACCAGTCACGAATGTCTTTGGTGACACACACGCAGCCACGCTGGCAAGGCGAGAATCATTTGCAATTCGATTTTGGCAATGCCTATATGAATACAACCCTCCGCAAACCACAGCGTATGAGACGATCGCCTGGTCACCGCACACAGAAAGGTGATGTTCTTTTGGTCAGTCAAGGTTTTCTACAAGTCAGGACGACTATGGCAACACATGCTAACCAACAAAATCAAATCAATCTCCGGCACGCCTTTCACACAGAGCGGTGCCGATCACGATGACGGCATCATCATTTGCTTCGACATCAACAACATCCTTATATCACACGCTGTCCACACTCTCGCCAAATAATCGACCTTCCAAACAATTACCCACCTTGGCATCTTTCCCGGAAATACTGAAACTGTTGCGTTGGAGATCAATGCTCAACTAGTGGCGTCAAGTTTTCACTGCCGCAAGTTTCGCCGACAACAACGACTGCACGTCTTCACAAACGCCCCAACCTATTGGCGCGCCAGCAAGCAGACGACTGTAACGACGTCGACGACGGAGGCTGAGCTGTTGGACGCAGCAAAGACAGCTATATATCACTCAACGCTCATCCAAGAACTCGGGGGTGACGCAGGCAAGAGCCGCTTGGCTTCCTCACCGGAAAGTCCGGAGAATGGACGTCAAAGTTAAAGCATGCACGCGTGGCTTACAGCTGGTTGCTCCAGGATGGAACCTGGCACGCACTTGCACAAAGCGTTTATGGAAACTTTACCGATAAGAGGGATTGGTCATGTTACAGTTTTTTTTTTTTTTTTCTGTTTCCAAACCTTCATGTACCACTACAACTCCTTATACAGCTTTCTTCGAAAGCTGGGGGGGTGTGTCACGTAGCTATCACGTGAGTGGGTGGAGTTGGTATCTTTCTAAGGACTTGTTATCTCTTTCAGCAGTCACTATCTCTCTCGGAGGCTTTCTCCTTAATCAACATCGTTTTACCTGTGTGTCATCAAGCAGCTGGGCACAGGCGACAAGGTGGAGGCCAGCTGTTTGAGCAGACTAGCAAGAAGATCCGTTATTTTTTGGTCGTGACTTCTCCGGAAGTTGCAGTACAGGTAAGCAATGCCAACAGTTTTGTCGTCTTTGAAGTGTGTCGCAAGCTTGTCCACCACAATCGAGGTCAGAATCGTCTTTCCTGCACCGGGGATACCTGGACAGAACAGCGTCCGACGCCCTTCTTGAATCCAGTCCCGATACTCTGGAGAGTCCAGGAACCACTGGCCTGTGCCATCTTCTTTCCGAGAGAAAAAGTCTGATTGCTCAGAGCCGTAGTTGATAGGTGTGAGCCACTCTAGAACCTCGTTCTTGACACGGTCATCCTGATGATGGGTCAGGAGGTCGTCTATCTTGACGATTCTTTGGCTGATTCTATAAGTATATCAACATCTCAAAATAAGATTTGGCTCTCACATACCTTGTAATAGTGCCGAGAAAGGTTTGGAGGGTGGTGGTAGTTGAGTTCAGACGCTGTCGGAGAGTGGCGACTCCGCTGGGATCCCATCTGACTCTCTTCCAGATCCTTTTCGCGCGTCGGAGGTTGCCATGAGCCGTCGCAGATGCATTCGCTGTGCTGCCTTCAACAGTAGCTTCGAGCTCGCTATTCTTGTCTCGTAGTTTGGTCAGATCCTTGAGAACATCGTTGCAGGTTCCGGTGAGACTTTTGAGGGTTTCCTCCTGTGCTTCCGATGCGTTGTTCAGGTGAAGTTCGACAAAGTTTAAAACGGTCACAGCGTTATGGAGTCTGTGCCAACTATTAGCAGTGCATGTATACATTGTTCCAGGGTTACTAACTCGTCTGTGATGCTTTTGAACTCTTTTGGCGCGTTGACAAAGTCACTGTATAGCTTTTTTGCAAGTTGAATAGCTGCCAAAAAGTCACCAACGCTGTAGCCGAAACTCATTCTGCTGTTTCTATGCTCACGATCTTGAGGGGGAATGACATATGGTTGATGACGGATGATGATCTAGGGGGGGAATAACATATGGGAGTTGATGAAATATATGAACGACCATGCGGGGTGGCCCAACTATCTACTTCTGAGAAAACCGCAACTCGGCGTTGCCAAATTCAGAGGACACCTGTTAAAATAAACCACTGCGTCTTTCTACCTCGGGACGTACCGATGGATACAAGGCTTTCATATCATCCCAATGGCACTACACTGGATCTTGAACGTCTTTCTCAACGCACCGCTATGACTACTTCAGGCTCTCCTGGTTACTCTCGGGAGTCACAGAGCGTTTTACTATGGCTTGCCACGTCAATGTCTGGTCTAATGGGGGGGGGGGGTGTCGCCAAAGCGCGTGCGACCGGCGACACAGTCCGTGGTGAGCTCATCATAAATGACAAGGCATACTACACGCCCGCCAATATCAGCAGTCCGAGTCTTCCTTGGCTGCAGCCTCTTCATGCATGTTCCATAGAAAAATACGACTGCTGTCGGGCAAAGAGTAAACGCCAATAGGCTGGAAGGAGTCGATGGGATGTAAGATATTTTTTTTATGTGTGTATATTGACACAATCATACTCACGCCGAGAGGCAATGTCAGACATGTGCCACCTCACCGGCGCTAACTTATGCAGTCATCTTCCCGATATATTGCAGTCCAATAATGGTGGCTGCTGCCCGTGCCGCTAATCCAGTCGCCGCTGCTCACCAATCTTGTCGGTCCAGCTGTGCACCGCATGTCACAGCATGGGCATCATCTGACGATGCACTTCAACCGACCCAACGCAGAAGGCTCACCGCCAAAACGAATTAAAGCAGCGACGAGCTTACTCTCGGGCAATGGTGCATTTGTGTGCTACCTGCTGTTCAGGCGAAACTGAAGATATCAACAAGCTGCAGAGACCAGATGAGGGGCCATGTCCATTTGACATGCCGCCATAGAAACAAGTGCTTACGCAACCAAGGGCTGTAAATATACCTCGTGGTCGGCAACGTATGTGTATAACTACATGCATGGTCCAGACCCCAGTCCGCAGATGCAGCTGTGTTGTGCTAACGATATGCGAGAGTACCAATACGAAGTCGGCAGCCATGGCTTTGATTTTTGACGCCTTCCTTTTGCCCGGATCACAACGCAGATGCCCCTAAATTAAATCCCAACACTCCAGCGGCACGCTACTGGGTTTTTTATCTCTTGAAAAGGTGTCATTGGCTTTTACTTCATGGCTATCTGAGGATGCCGTGCCTGCCGTTCCTACCGCTCCTACCGCCCCTTTTCCATGTAAACAGTTCATTAGCTATGCTTGCCAAAGTATTCACCCATTACAAAGGCATCCCGACTCGAATTAACAGATAAAATTCCAGCCCAAGCTCAAGGATCTAGTGACCAACATAAACGATATGATAGCATTGAAGCCTCACCGCATGGTGTGTGCCCAGTCCATGCCGTCACCCCATACATTCGGGCCTGCATCACCATTGGGCAGCATCTCCGCACCCCATAGAGGGTCGCTCTCCCACCCCTCCATGTTTCCAAGACCGTAGCTGAGATCGGCAACACCGACTCCCACGCCACTCATTACGTAGTTGCCAAGGTCTGGTGGTAGGCCAGACAGAGACGGCGGAATGGGCGTCGATGGCAGGCCTGACAGAGGCGGGTGAAGAGTGTGGTTGTGGATTGGGAGGTGCTGGTGCAGCTGGTGCTGGGGTGCAGGAAGGCCGTGATGGGCGTAGGCGTATGGGTGTGACGGCTGGGATTGTGCATACTGAATCTCCTGCTGGCTGTACACGGGCCCCGCCTGTGAAGGTGCCTCGGTCTGCACCTCGCCATCCGGCTGCAACGGTACAGTGTGACCGCCGCTGTCGGACGGCTGCCAGTCTGCCTTGGCTGGCGGCGGTTGGTCCTGCGTCTGGCCCGACCGCTCGTCTTTTGGGGCTGCTCCGGCACCGGTGCCATGTCTTTTTGCGGCACTCCCGCTGTTGGCGTCTCCCATGGTCGTGTTACTGGAACCGTCGAGGTACCGGCCGACCTTGAAGCGCATGATTGCGATTTTGCGCGCCGTCAAGTCCCACGCGTTCATTCCGCGGCCGACCGAGTCGCCAAATTTAGCAGCGCCCGACTGGCGCATGTAGTTGTTGGACTGTTCGAACCGGTCCCAGATGGCAGTCAGCATACCGGGAATGTCGAGCATCAGGTCCGGCTGCTGTCGGAGTTGTTCGCGCATACGGGCAAGGGCCACATGGAGCGACGGGTCGCGCTGCAGATCACGGCCGTCCGCGCCCGACACATATGGGAGATTGCTGGCGCCCGGTGTCGACGCAAAGGCGCCCTGCCCCGGTACGAGATGGGGGCTGGGCGGTGTTGCCGGGGTGCCTGTTGTCGCGTTTTTGGCGTCCGGATTCGGCGCAGCGACATCTGTGGCGAACGGAGCACAGGGCCGTCCATTGGAAACACCTCTGCACCCGCCGTCTGCATGGGAGCTACCATTGGTCGCGCTCTTTGCCTGTGGTGGCCGCACAGGGCCCATGAGACGCGCCCATCTACTAAGCATGGTGGTGGCGTGGACGACGTGTGTGTAGAGTGGGAGTGGCAGCCACGGGAATAAAGGAATAGGAATGGCGAAAAACACGTCGAAAAACTCCTGGATGGAATTGCGGGAAGCGTAGAGAGTGTCAAGGGTCGTGGACGTGTGAGGCGATGACATCAAGGTCAATGATCTGGACAGCTTTTTGATGAGTGCTAGATCGAGCAGTGGTGGCTCGTAGAGCCGCAGCTTGAGGAAGGCAGCATGGCTCTGTATTAGATGGTGTGTTTTCAGCTCGGTGGTCATGGAGCTTGTCAGCATGTCGAGCTCACTCTGGAACGCAATGCGGTAGGCCGACTTTGGCGCCTGGGGGTAGCCTGGGATATCGTCAATGGATTCGTCGCGTGTATTGAGCGCAATGATACGCTCGGCCAAGTGCTGCATCTTGACGATGGCGACCAAGATGCGGTCGCTTTCCAGCTCGCGGGCATCTTCCAGCTCCTGCAAGCACTGACGGATGTAGGGTGTGTAGCGCATCGACTCAGTCTTTTGGAAGCAGTGTGCAATACTACCCAGTTAGCCAGTCAGTTTGTACACTAGTATTGAATGAAACATACGATGATCGGAGATACCACAGGCCCAGCAGCGCACGGCGCTCGTCGTTGGTCCGAGGACTGGGCATGTTCGGGTTGAGCACCCAGAGATCCGTCCGCTCGGCAATGCGCGGCGGACGATTGAGATTAAGTTCGCATACAAGACTGGTCGCCAGATGGATCAAATTGCCCATTTGCGCGTGCATCATGCAGTGATGATGGTACCAGGAGAGGACGGTAAGCAGCCCGTGGAGGAGGTCGAGTGACCGCTCAGCCCGCAGCAGCATGTAGTCGGCGACGTGGCTGACTAGCTGGTACATGAGGCCTTGCACACTGCGGTTGTTGTCAACTGATGCCACGGTCTTGATGGCGAGGAAGAGAAAAGGCCTGTCTGCAGACAGCTGTGCGGCCGTGGCTGGGACCCCATTGTACGTCGGCAGAATGACAATTGGAAGCAGCGGGTGCACGTCTTTGCGAAACTTGTCCAGCAGCGCGTCGTCCGACTCGACTGCATCGGTGAGCGTCTCTCCCGCTTCGGGGCGGCAGATGCACGATGGCGGTGCAAACGAGTTGTATGTCGACGGGATGGTGGGAGGTGTGCTCTGGATGATGTTTCCGGCATGGCTAGGTGCCGTTGAAGACGGGGCCTTGGCCGTCGGCCCACGACAGGGCTCGGTGCCGTCGCCAGTGGGTGAACCGGCAGTCGGAGGGGACGTTTCTGGATAGTGAGTACGTGTACTGGAGCTGTGGCTCTGGATAGCCAATAATTAGCCTACCATCTCGGTCGAGCAAGGCAGAAGGAGGATTGAAGGACGAGGCGGTCTCCTGGTGGTCGACTACGGGTAGCTCGCCGGTTGCCCGGAGAAGATCGACAAGTCCATTTAAACGTTCTTCTAGCTGTGCAGTTCTACTACGTAGAGTCAGTCATGGGCCAGGATATGCTGTACACAGCAGAAGTTCTCAGGCGACAAGAAAAGAAATACATACGAGGGCTTGTTGACTCGCTTCTTCCGCGGCTTATGGACTTGGCCCGTACACTCTTTTAACAGTCGCTCGCATCTGATGTGCCAATCACGCCGTGTTAGCAAGTTACGGCCGGGAAGCAAGATATTAAGCATGTGTTTGCTATATGTTACATTGTCGAAAACCACCACTCGGACCCCTTTACGACAGAAGCAGGAGGAAGCACGACAAGAGGGCAAAGACGTCAGAGAAAAGACTTAAAGAAAGAAAAGTACCGAACCTGTCACATTTGGATTCCGGGTCGTCATTTGTTCGTATGCATTTTGCCTTGGCTGATGCACACGACAAACAGGCGGCTCCCCATTTCGCCATTGCCCGGCCGCGATCGTCTGCGGCTGGCCGCGGCGACGAGGCCTGCAGAGGCATGGCGTGCTGTTGGTTACGAGGTTTTACTGCGGGGTGAAAAAAAACGCGTTCGTATCGCCGTCGCTGTCTTGTGGTCTGAGTGTGAACGGAGTTTGACGCATGGAAAGCGCCGGGCGAGTGGTGTGTGTTACATATGGAAAATGTGTGCACGGTGTACGGAGTACGGAGAACAGACCCGGGGTTGGGGAACGCGTGGAAGTGGATCCACGCAGCGGGCCGCAACCGGCAAGGCGTGTAGATCACGTGGATGTGTATCGGAGATTATCGAAACTCCGGACTACACACGCTCTCTGCACAAACACATACATATACATACATAACTGAGATTTAAAATAAATCAGATCACAATGAGATAGCATTGTGGCTTTGTCCCAGCTGCTGCTTTGTTTTGACAATGCACGAATCAGGGCTCTAAGTCATTCATCTGCCAAACTTGTTCAGCTTGACAAGTTGAAAGAACAATGAGTTGAACAGTCTTTGCTGTCCGCTCATGTTTCTTTTAATTGTTCACAGTTTTCATCATGTTCAGCTCGTCTTTGTTCTAATCATATTCACAGCCAGAGTTGGAGATATAAATATGTGCCTCTGTCGCAACAATAGTCTATCTATTTTATCATCTCATCAGCACTACATCTATCATCTTATCAACCACTACAACTACCCAACAATTTCAGCAACTCAAACAACTTACAACTTCAACTTAAAGGCAGCGCATCTCTGGTAGGTACGTTCAACTTCACATCACTAACACCAATATTCAGCCTTGTATTCTCCCTTATTTTCTTCCACAACACATCTGTGCCAATGTTCGGCATGCGGCGACCAAAGTCAAAGGTGAGGGAACAAGCATATCCCGCACAACCTCCCCAATCTATTCCTCATCGGGGACATCACAGGAAGACTTCGTCACAGCACCAACAACAGCCATATATCGAGCCTGATTTTGCCATGAGACCTGGTCAGTCGTACAACGCATCACATCCATACATCGAGCCTGATTTCACATCAAGGCCCGCCGAGACATACGATGCCTCGGAAATTCCTTTTGCCCAGGTCTCGTCTAGTGGTGCATACAGCGGTCACACAGCCGTCTCTGACGAGGCGCTCGCAACACTGATGCAAAAGGCGGAGGGCTACGACACGCTCTACGCACTTCTCAGCAAAGCATCGCACACCTTCTCCGAGCAGCACAGCGACGTGGACGGCTTTAGTACCCGCTCTGTCCTCTCAAAGCTCATGGACACGGTCAACGATGACTTCGACGACACTGGCTCCAACTCCAACAGCTCCCAATCAGACGCCACCGAGTCTTGCGAGCGAGTGTCCGACTCCTCCAAACTTCGTGTTGTCGTTATGACGAAGCCGGAATACCGCTCCTGGCTGCGCTTTTCTGGCCGCAACCCCAACCGCAGTACCAACTCGGGTGTTGGCGAGGCCGACTGGCTATCCAAAATGCGCCATATGCTGGCCGAGATGGCGCTGGCTACAAAGCGTCTGGAGTTGCGCTTTGGCACCGAAGACATGAAGGCGGCGATCCAGCAGCAAAGCACTATTGAGCACATCATCATCGAGAGCCAGTTTGGCCAGGCGGCCAAGCCGGCCCCGGTCATCCTTGCTCATCTCACGCAGGAGTTCAAGATCCTTGCCATGCGTCTGCACGCTGTCCACCAAAAGGCTGAGACCGGCGTTGTCCCCTTCTGCGGTTGCCACATGGATCTCGGCAACGACACGGTCACCAGCCTCGGTGCACGCATCGATCTGCCACGGTCGCTGACGTCCACGATATGCGATCCCCGCATAGCCCACTACAACTACAACGAAGACGAGTACTCGCCACAGTTCACATCCCTTGACGTTGCCATGGGCTACAGCATCTTGGGCCTTACGGCAGACACAATGGCAAGGTGCAGCTCGAGTGGCGGCCCCAGTGGCCAGGGGCTGACTCCGCAGGAGCTTGTCAGCCACACCTATGGCCGCTGTGACGACCATATCCGCTCCATGATTGGTAAGGAGAAGCGGTTCCACGCCATAAATGTCCCGCCCGGCGAACTTTTCAGCCTGTGGCTTCAAGTATCTTCTTCTGAAGCCTTCGAGACGTCTCAAGGATTCATTACCCGGAACATTATCGACCATGCCATTAAATTACGCAAAACAGGTGCTAGACTCGCAAGCTCTTCGTCGTGCCGTCACACCGCCTCTGCACCCCACGTGGCTCCGTCCTCTGCGGCCCGGACGTCCCATTCGTCTTCCAAGACGGTACCCTCTTCTGCTTCCAAGACCTCCAAGACCTCCAAGACTTCCAAGACCTCCAAGACCTCCAAGACCTCCAAGACCTCGTCCACCCAGGTACCCTCTTCGTCTTCCAGCCACACGCGTTCTCACCCTCCCTCTACTCACGGCCAAAACCACAAGTCCCGTACTACCCACTCTCGCCGTGAAGAGGAACCACAGCATCGCTGGCGGTAGGTATCAGGTATAGGAGAACTTACCGGGCAGGTACCCGTAAGTTGGTGTTTCTTTCATTTTCTGATTAGCTTCATTTCTAGTTTTCTTTTGTCCATTTAATAATTCAATGTATAAATCCCAATTTTTCGACTCTATAGTGAAGCTGCGTTGGTGATTTATGTTTTTGGTCACACACTTGCAATTTTGACATGTTTAAGCAAGTCGAACAAATTCATTCGAGACGTTGGTGCCCGGGAGAGCGTTGCCCGAGAGCTTGCCGGTGTGACTGATGGCGCCAGCGAGGATTCTGAGCCATGTGTTGTCTATGGGCGGCACGGATACAATTGTGTGAAAGCTGTCGAACTCTAGGTCCATGATGTCTGCCGCTGCCGACGTTACGCCTTCAAGTAGTCGACGTGCATCCCGTAGATTACGACGAGTGATTTCAGACCTGGTAGCTGCCGACGTTTCTCATGTTAGACTAGGTGCATCCAATGGTAGTGGCACAATTGCTCGTGCCTAGCACTGTACTTCAGTTGCTGCGTTGCCGGGGCCGTATGTCGAGTTAGCAATTGACTATAATCAGTCTGCTGGCCTGGCCGGCTTGTCTACCGCTTTTCCTGGTTCCTGGTTCCTGGTCACTAGAGCAGTGGGTCCTATTAGCGATCTAAGTGCCGATAACAAGCGCCGGGCTAACGAGATCCTGTGCCTGACTTCTTTTATAATTGGGCCAGCATGCCATGGAAGGATTTTAAACGAACTTGCATCCTGTAGTGCGTCATGGATCATGGACTACGTAGAAGGTGATCAAGTACAGAGATAGAAGGATGACGAACAGGATGTCTAATCGGTGCGTGTCTACTAAGATCAAGTCTCAAGTTCATGCTCCATGTCTTGCCAAATTTGACCTTTGTTTTTACACTTTACAGCCCTACCGACGCCCGTTATTTCTCTATTTTGCAATCTCAAAGGATCCTGCCGCTACGGTAAGCCCTTGCCGCTTCTTGTGGCTTGCAAAGATAGAGATGACGGCATTGCCAAGCACCACTGAATCGTTTCTAGTCCTTGACACACCCCGGAGTGTCGCCGTTGAACTTGCCACAACAATTCCAGCGGACCCCTTGGGTTTTCGAGCCGGTTTTCTTCCGTGTCGAACGGCAGTCTTCATCGTCTTCGGCCCAGATATCCAAATTTCATTCCACTACCAAGGTGCCTGCCATCCGTTATCAGCAACGTGTGCACTTCTTCACCGATATTGCTTTGAACTATACCGTCGTGGATGACACAGACGCCAGGGCCGTGCGTGCCGCAAGGACCATACGTATTTCGCAGGAAAAAACAACAAGTGTCTGCTGGCCGCTTTCGTTTCTGTACGCATACAGTCGGATCTAACCGCGGTTCTCTTTGATATGACGTCAACAAGAGCAGCTGCCTCTAAACAGACAGCGGGGTCTTGTCTGCAGACTGTCTTGAGATCAACAGAGGCAGCATGTTTAGTTGCACTTTCTACAGGATGTCAAGTCTGGCGGGCATTTGTTGCAGGCAGTGTAATCTGCGTAGTGCATTGCAGACAATATGCAGTGTGCTGCCCTAAAATAGAAGATGTGCAGTGCTTACACGAATAAAGTGGACAGCGCCGGTCGGTCTCCATTTCCCCCTATCAAAAATAGTAACTTACGTATGCTTATACGTTTAAATTACTTTTTAATGCAGCGTGAGAGAATAGTTCATGTATATCGATCTAAGCATAAGTATGCTTACAACTTGCTAAGAAAGAGCTGAGTACATCACGACTTACAACCGTTGTGCATGCAGCCACAAATACGCCATACCCCAGGAAGACAACTGCAACTGGCTTATTAGACTTTAATGTCGTAGCCGTTGGCGTGACTACTTGGGTTTCACGATGCACCCAGGCCCAAACGCTTACTTGATATCTCCTACAACCACCTATCTCCAGCACAACCATACCGCCAATTACATGGAGGGCCGCAAGAAGCGGCTTATCTTGCTATCATGGGATGCGGTGTCCAGGGTAGCATTTATGTGTACATAAGCATATATGCTTATGCTTCTTGGGATGTGCAAGCCGATGGCCAGGAGCGGAAACAATGTACATGCTGATTTAGCCGGGACAGCAATAGCTAGTCTTCTTTGTATATGCTTAGATCAGTGCCATTTAATATAAGCTGAACAAAAAGGGTTGTCGGCAGCGGACATTGTAGTACAGACGCTCGACGAGGCGACATCCTGCAGATGCGAGTATCAGACACCAGCAATAAGTGACGGCTACAGCCTCAGGCTGCGGTGAATTGATGGACCAGATCAAGGCAAGCTGCTATCGACGGGCCCCTCGGCACCATGAGCGGTCAGGACAAAGTATATAGACTTCTCGTGTTGAGGTAATACGTTGAACAACAGGTAGGTTTCTGATGTAGTACATATAGGTTTTAGGCATCAATAAACACTATTTTCACCGCGAAACGTTGTAGTGGAGTACGGTTACTCTACACGCTACGGAGCGTACTGGACTCCTCCTTTTAGCAGTCTCCGCTTTGATTTGTTTCAGTGCATTTCGGATAGTTTTGGGGTCGATTAGCGTTCTAGTGCCGTTCTCGGCCTCCCTGCACAGCCCGCGCTAGCCCTGTCAAGTGCTATTGCTGCATTGCTATTGATTGCTATCGATTGCTATTGCTATCGGATCCCTTATTATGTGTCTTCTCGAACTGGGCTCCTTGCAACATACTCACATCTCCTGTACGCCGTATCACCACACCCGTTTCTCTCGACACATTGCGCCTTTGACAGCTTGATACACCTATTGTCGCCCCTTCCTCGCTCACACTGCCATTGACTCGACCAACTCGCCCTTTGGTCCCAGGGCGTCTGCGCCATGCTTGCCTGGATGTGCCGAAGCCTCTCATAACCGGCTTCCCCTTTGCTTCCTCGACTTTGATCTTTTTTAAAACGACTACAGTACACCACCGTCACCATGGCAGACTCATCCATTACGCTGTCGACGGATGCCCTGCGCGCTGAGCTGGTTCGCCGCATGGGCAACAGCAATCCTGGTGCACCCCGGCCGGTCTGTGGCTCCGGCAAGCGCGGCAGCTACGAGACCGGGCTACACGTCTTCGCCTTATTCCTCATCCTGCTTATTAGCACTCTCGGTAGGCCAACACAAGCCAACCACGGCCATCCAACGCCCCAACAAGCTCACTTGCTCACTAAGACTAACTATGTAGCCTGCGGCTTCCCGCTCCTGAGCCGGCGCGCCAACAAGGGCCTGCGCCCAAGCACCTTCATCTTCCTCTGTCAGCACTTTGGCACCGGTGTGCTCATCGCCACGGCCTTTGTGCATCTTTTACCGACTGCCTTCCTCTCCCTCACCGACCCCTGCCTGCCACCCTTTTTCAACCAGGGCTACGAGCCCCTCGCCGGCCTCATCGCCATGACCTTTGCCATCAGCGTCGTCTGGATCGAGTCCTACCTCACCACGCGCGGCGCCGGCCACTCGCACTCCCACATGTGGGAGGAGGTGCAGTCCGACGACGACCAGCAGAGCCATAGTCTTCCGGGCGGTTCAGGGACCGCCGGTGGCGGCTTGGCGGCGCGGCGTGCTTCGCGCAACTACCGTCGGCCAGACGACATTGCCCTCGGCGACATGGGCGCGTCAGAAAGCTTAATGGCCGGTGTCTCGCCGCTGCCCGAGTCGTCTCCGCTACCGCCCAATGGCAACACCGACAGCCTCGGCTATACGAAACACGGCCACCTTGGCGCCAAGAACGTCAACGAAGACAACTCCGACGACTCCGACGACGACCTGGCCCTCGATATGGACGAGCTTGACCCGACAGCGGGCGCGGCACATAACCACGGCGGCACAAATGGTGGCGCGCCAGTAGCACCGCATGCGCCCAACCCCGAGGAGCAGAAGCGGCTCATGCTGCAGTGCATGCTGCTCGAGGCGGGCATCCTGTTCCACAGCATCTTCATCGGCATGGCCATCTCGGTCGCGACGGGGCCGGCGTTTGTCGTGTTCCTCGTCGCCATTGCCTTCCACCAGTGCTTCGAGGGCCTCGCACTCGGCAGTCGCATTGCCGCGATCAACTTTCCGCGCGCGTCGTACCAGCCATGGCTCATGGTGCTTGCCTACGGCACGACAACGCCCTTTGGCCAAGCCATTGGCCTGTTGGTGCACAACCTCTACGACCCCATGAGCCAGACGGGCCTGCTGATGGTGGGTATCATGAACGCAATCTCGAGCGGGCTGCTGCTGTTTGCCGGTCTCGTGCAGCTGCTGGCCGAGGACTTTCTGACGGAGAAGAGCTACAAGACGCTCGCAGGCCGGCGGCGGACGCAGGCGTTCCTGTCGGTTGTTGCGGGCGCGACGTTGATGGCCATTGTGGGCGCGTTTGCATAGACATGGACGGTGGATGCCTTGTCCACTGTCCTGGCGTTGGGTTTACTACATATATAAATTTGCTTGCTGCTGGCTCTTGTCGTTGCCATGTAGCATCGGCACGCGGTGTATTGTCGATCATCTCAAGGTGACCATTTTCGGATTTGTTTGGTTTTGGTTTTGTAAACGTTATAATAGAGCATTGCATTGTTTTTTGTCACTTTCATTTGTGCATGCCAGCGGTAATGACTGGTCTGAGTAGACGCGGAGAAGGAATCACAATTTAGATTGTACGGAATCTGCTATATAAGAACAGAAATGCTAGCCACATCAACCCTCGTATACTCTGTCCGGGCGATTTCTACACAAATGGCACGTCGTATGGTCGTGGCCCCTCGGTACAGAACAACACGACGACCGAGTTACTGTCCAGCTGCAGCACGTCGCGCGCATCGCTGCACACCTTGCGCAGACCGGCCAGCGTCGCTGCACCACAGGGCCCGGCAGCAACGCCCTCGCCGGACCCGGCATCGTCCACTGTGCGGTTGCCGCCGCCATCCTTGTCGTCGGCATTTGTCCTCCGACTCGCCTTCATCTTGTTCATGCCGTGCCGGGGACCGCTGGCGCCGTGCAGGAGGTGCTGCACGGCCGCATGGGCTTGCCGGTCGGACACGGCGACGCTGTAGTCGATGCCGCGCTGCAGTACGGGCCAGGCCGTCTTGGACAGCGTGCCGCAGTTGAGGCCGCACATGATAGTGTCGGCGGTGGCAACCGTCACGCGCTCGCCGACAGCCAGCGACGCGCGCAGACACGCCGCCGTATCGGCTTCGACGGCCAGCACGACCGGCTGCTGCTCCGGCGCGATGCCGTCCTTGCCCTCCCACAGCGCCTCGGCGTGGCTGACGGGGGACTCAGTTTTTGTCGTATTCGTCGTATTCGTCGTTTTCGGCGTGCTGCCGCCCGCGCCAATGGTCCGTGTCGATCCCGTGTTGGCCTTTTGAATTTTGCGGTAGAGGTTGGGAGACTTGCCCTTGTAGTGCTGCGTGACGGCCTGCGCGATCGAGCCGTGGCCGACGGGCACGACGACGTGGGTTGCGATGCGGCCGCCAGTGGCTTCGCGCACCTGCTCGTCCGTCTCCACGAGCATCGTCTCATAGCCCTCCACGACCCACTGCGCCACATCCTCGTAGCCGTCGAGTCCGACGTCGAGCACGAGGAGCGAGCCCTCGCGCTGGGCCTCAGCCTGGACGTGCTCCACACAGTCGTCGTAGCTGCTGCCCAGCAGCACGCGCACGTCTGCGCCCTCGGCGTGCAGTATCGTCTTGGTCTCGTCCGACATGACGGCCGGCACGTACAGCCGGCACGGCACATTGCCTGCATACCGTGCCATGCGTGCCACGGCACGGCCCCAGTTGCCCTCGGTCGTGGCCAGGATGCGCAGTTCTCGCTTCGAGCCGCTGGCAATGCCCTCTGCGTCGGCGTTCCACGCACGCACGGCGTCAGCCAGCACCGCCAGGGACACGCTCTGCGGCAGGCCGACGGCACGTGCAAGCGCACAGTGGACAGCCCACGACGCGCCGAGGATTTTGAAGGACGGCAGGCCGAAGCGGTCCGACTCGTCCTTCAGATACAGCTGGCCGACGCCGACCTCGGCCGCGAGCGTCGGCAGGCTCCGCAGCGGCGTTGCGGCATAGTGCGGCAGCTGGCGGTGGAACGCGGTGACGGCAGCCGCAGCAGGAGGTTCTGCCTCGGCTTGTTGGTTCGGCACCTCCGGTGTGGTGGAGGGGGCCATGTGAGCTGGCGAGGGCACTGCAGCGTGCAGCGTGGCAGCACAGTCAGAAAATCAACAGTCAAAAAGTAGCTTGCGTTGTGTCGTTGGTGAGTGCCAGCAAAGTGTAGATGTCATCTACTCTTCGAGATTCAAAACTCGTGGTCTGTCAGCCATACAAACATGTTTTGTTCGCTTATAAGCGAGCCGTCTGGACTACAGTGACGTCAGTGAGGTTCAGGTTCCTTTCGGCAGCGTATTTTCGGGCGCAGGGAACGCAAGTGAGAAAAGTGGGCCAGTCTATATTGCAAAAGTTTCTGGCTGTGCCGTCTCGAGGCGTTTTCCGCCCTTTTCGATTCTCGATGTCTGCCAAAGTCTGCCAAAACCAAAGCTCGATGCACAGCGTGATGGGACGCTCCGATGGCATTGAGGCAGTGCAAGATCGGTCTAGACTAGATGCATCAGTAAGTACACGGCAGCACATGATCTTTCCACCCATGCATATGAAATGTAGAAAAAATAAACGCTGCAGCAGAATCCTACGGAAACAAGAGAAATTGCACCATACGGAGATCAGAATTGCAAACAGAATAGTGTAGCTTATCCATATATATTGCACAAGGGCATCTCGATCCCACCCGCAGTCGCGGTACGTCGTACTTGTACACATGCACACCATCAATACTACACACCAGTTACGCCGATACTACCAGGTTAAAAAGGTCTAGACCGGTATTTGCCGTCGTTCAACCGGTGACAGGTAGAGTTGCATAACTATGCTGTAGACATAACGATTGTAAGCAGTTTGCATTGGGTCACATGTGCAAGAGAAGAGAAATGAGAAACAAGAAACTGTTTTGGCTTTGCCATCTGGTTTGGATATCGTCATGACATCCTCTTTTCCCAACCGATTACCGTCCTGACCACGAACATTGAAGAGACAAGCTGACAAAGGAAATCAAAAGAAATAGAAAAGAATATGACAAACAAATCGCTGAAGAAAACATCTAGATAAACGCTACGGGCGACATGCTGATGCCGTCCTCGGTGCCCGAGTTGACACGGCTGATGGAAAAGGGAGCTCGAGCGGACGACGGTGCACCTGTGCGGCCCTTGATGGTGCCGTTGCGCAGCAGCCCAAGATCCCACCAGCCCTCAATGCGCTGCAGCATCGTCTTGCGCCAGGCCGCACCTTTGGACGCGGGCTTTTCGTGCATATGTGCAGGCGGCGCAGACGGCCGCTGTGGCAGCGGCAGCGACGACAGGATCGGCGATATGGGCGTCAGCGGCGAGTTGCTGCTACTGAGTGGCGTGAGCGGCGACACCGCACTGGACGGACGGCGCGGGCCGCGGAGGCTGTGCAGTCGGATGGGCGACAGCTGGAACCACAGTGATCGGGGCGATATGAATGTGGTGGGTGCGGGCGCAGGGGGCTTCGCCGTCGGCAGCGTCGATATGGATGCCTGGGCGACAGGCGCAGTGGAGGCAGTCGGCGGAGTGTACTTTTGCGTGAGCGAGCGCGGGTATTGCGAGTAGCGAGAAGAGGAGGGTGAAGGTGAAGGTGAAGATCTGTCGGCTGTCTGCACGTCGGGCACAATGGACGCGACGGGCGAGACTGCGAGGGCTGCCGAAATGGGCATCACGGCGTGCGGTCCAGGATGGTATTGGTAGACGAGCGTCATCGCCGTGGCTGTGGCCACGGTCGACGTGTAGGAGTTGGTCTTGGGCGAGACTTGATTTTGCGAGCGGTGCGGGGACGACTGCGAGTTGCGCGTCTGCGGCCGGTCAAACATGGGCGACACGGGCGTCACGCTGCCGCTGCGCGTGCTGCCGGGCGTGCCCGTCAGCGACTTGTTCTGGTGCGTCGGCGGCGGCGGCGACAGCGGTGTCGTCAGGCCGCTCCTCTCAAAGTCAAAGTCGTCAAAATCATGATCGTGGTCATAATCGTCGACATCGTGCTCGTTCTCGCCCTCGCCCAACTTCTGAACTGTCTGTATTTTGATCCTGGGTGGCACATGCTTCCGCCGAAGCCGTGATGCCCCGCATCCCTATTCGCTGTCGGCCCGCACAGGCACAGGCACAGCCGAGGGGCGCGGGAGCAGCGAGCGGCCGCCCGTCGAGTAGGCGGACGCCGCTGGCTGTGCAGTCGCCGGCAGTACACTGTCGTAGTGCACACTGCTGCGGTCGTCGTCGTAGTCGTACTCGTCATCGTCGTCGGCATCGTGCCACTTGCGTGCAGCTTCGGGGTCAATCTGTCGCTCGCCAGTGTAGGCGCCAGGCGCGGGGGGCGCCGGGTTGGCATGGCCGGCCATGGGGATGACACGTGGTGTCGGGTTGGCCGCACGCTCGGCCGCACGACGGCGGCGTTGGCCGAGGAAGAGCAGGCTGGTAGCAAAGCCGCTCAGGGCATAGAGGATAGAGAGGGCGATGGTGAGCCCCCAGACGGCCATGATGGCATAGCAGGTCGTCTGGTTGTCACCGACGAAGAGCATATAGGAGGCCGACTCTGTCGAGCCGGCACTGCCGCTGACTTGAATAGCCAGCAGATCATTGTCGCTCTCGTTGGCTACAGTGGCACCGGGCAGAGCAGAGCAGGTGATAGTGCCAAGGGGGCCGCCGAGGACAGCAGCGACTACGATAAAGGGGATGACAAGGAGCAGGTCGACGGCGCTTGTGGCGTAGTAGGGGAAATGTGTGTCGTCGTAGGCCGTCAAGGACAGTAAAGCCCATAATAATGCGATGCAGGACTGTTGATTAGCGTAAGACCTTCAGGGAGACGTCAGCATTTGACTTACAATGACTAGTGTGCCGATGATCTGGCTGGGGACAGCAATGTGCGTGTGAATGTTGTCGCTGATAAAGTGGCCGGTCATGCCGATGACAGCACCGAGGGCTATGATCTGACATGGCCGGGCACCGACAAAGGCGTAGCCATAGTAGCCGTGGTCACGGATACCCATGGTGATTGTGGAGGATGTGGTGAGGAAGAGAGGGAGAGGGGGAGAGAAGAGTTGAAGTCATGTAAGGAGGAAGACGGAAAGCAGACGAAGAGGATGATAATAAAAAGAGACTGCTACCTGCGCAGTGTTGCGTGAGCAGATGATTTAGTGAACAAAATGGATAAGAGCCCGTTGTGTGGTCAAAGAGGATGTAGGGAAGTAAACAAAGAATTAGGGATTCAAAGATGACAAAGGCAAATGAGTGTGAACAAGAGATTAAAGAGACAATGAGTGAACAGAGTGGGTGGCGTCGTGGCTATGGAAAGTAGCACCAAGAGAAGAACTATCTGAAGAGAGAGAATGAATGAGAGAAGAAAGAGATGAAGAAAAATGAAAGAATGATGGAAGAGAGGGAAGAGTAAATCGAAGGGGGACAGAAAGATAATAAAGGAAGTTGAAAAAATAGAACGCAAAAAAGAGGCGTCAGAGGTGAGACAGAGCCATGAAGATTCAAGAGTGTAGAAGAGAATAGAAGGATAGAAGAGCTGCCGGGGTGAGCGAGTGTGTGCAGTGGCAGAGAAGATGAGATGTGATCGGAGACGCCACAAGACGCAACGCAAGATTGACAAGCGAGACAATAGAATGACTGGAACTGAATAACAGGGACAGTAGTAGACTGTAGATAGAAACAACTGGGACAATATAACAAAACAATAGAAACAAGACAGTCGACAGGGACGGGGGTGGGAGGCAGCGTGGCGAGTCCCAGCGATATGGTTGTGTTTCTCGTAACGTGACGGCCGAGCAGGGTATAGAACGTAGTATGAGTGCAGAGGCCTGTGTAGAGAGCGTAGAAGGCGTATTTAAATAAAGGAGAGCGTTGACGGAGCGAGGAGAGAGGTGTCTGTCCTACACCAGAGAAGGTCGAGGGGGGGTGGAACGCCGACTCTACTTATAGCATGTCTGTGTTTGTGTTTGTTTGCATTCGCGTCAGAAGATAATACTGCCATCTGAACTGAACAGCAATAGTGACAATGGCGACGATGATAGCTCACTGCCGCCGTGTATTTTTGGAGTGACCATAGACGCGGCCTGCGGTCGTCTGCTGTGCACCATTTGTTTCCTAATCGGTCTTGTCAGCTTCTCACTTACAAGTGCCTGTGTTTGACTAGCCGCCGCATGGGGCCGTATCGGCATGCCAGACAGCCCCAGTGCACTGTTTCAGACAGCTCAGTTCAGCTCGCAGCAGCTATAGCGCTATCGACTGCACTGTCCACCGCCACCAGCTACCGGGTTCATCTCATCGTTCCCTGCATGTCTTGTCTCGCTGCCATGACTTCTTCACGCAGTCTCTTCAAGATGCAGCCGAATACGACAGCCACCGACGCCATCACGTAGCAATCTCCCACTGTCTTGTTTTGCCCATCCTTGACTGTCTCATACTCTTCTTCTTCACTTCTTCTACGCCTCTTCTACTCTTCATCTCATCTTCTGCCCCCATCCCGACGCTCAGGGTGTACCAGCTCCGAAGACAAACGCCGCGGCTGATTATTCGCTTGTGCAAGATCACCACGGCAGCTCCTGACGAACCGTAGATCCCAAGCTCGTCCGCCTCTACCGTCTGCTCGGTACGCCCTGCATCGGCCAGTCGACCCTTTTGTCCAACATGCTGCTGCTCAGCCCTGGCCTCTGCTGCGGTCTGGCCAGGCACACCATGCAGGTACATTATCATATCCGACTGATTGGGTAATATTGTAGCGGTTGTCGGCATCTTTTCTTCTACTCTCGTTCTATCCTCGTGGCCAGACTCCTTGCGTCTTCCGCCGAGAAGCGCCCGATTAACCGCGCTCCACGACGGCGGTTACGACAAAGCGCCACGCCATCCAGTCGTCTATTTCAGTATTGCGCCTCGTTTCTTTCTTTTTACTTCTTGTTACATTTCAAAAGTACGATCGTTACGTCGCAGCATCAGCCCTGCCGTTTCATTATGCCGTTATTGCCACTCGATCTAGATCTCACAACTCAATTCATTCCGCATGTACGCTCGTTTCATCATCTATCTATGGTCCGCGCTTGGCCTCTGGCCTGGCCTGGCTGCTGCAGCCTGTTTGCGGCCAAGGCGAACAGATCGTCAGATCCTAACCTGCTCGCGGCCAAGGCGAACAGATCGTCAGATCCTAACCTGCTCGCATCCGATTGGTGTCGAGTCGCGCTTTTCAAAACGTGATGCGCAGATGGTCGTCGGCCAGGTCATTTTTTTTCTGAAAAAAAAAACACGCAAAGTACACGCAATGCATAGACAAACACAGGGTGGAAGAACACAACGATGGCATCAGATGGGATATAAAGTACACAAAAAAAAACATAATCATAATCAAGAAACGCACAAGCAGAAACGCCATGCCATGCTACCCATGCTATATCCACCCATGTCCACTCAGAGCGGCTCTTTGGTCAGCGGCCGGATCCGCTGCAGCTTCACCAGCATAGACGGTCCGTGATACTGCTTCTTCTTCGGGTCCCAAAACGCCACCACGTTCAGCACGATCCGTGCATTCGGCGACTGCAGCTCCACGAGCCCGCTGACACCGACACATCCACGCGGCGGCGGACTCCGCACCATCTGGTTCGCCTCCGCCCACTGCTTGTTGAACTCGGCCAGCGCCGCCTGCACGCTTGGCCGCATCAGGTCGTACGCCGGGATCTTCTTCTTGAGCTCGTCGTACGACTTGGCGTTGGGGTCGATCGCCTCGCTGATCTTGCTGTTGCTCGTGCTGCTGGTGCTGCTGCTGCTCTCGCCAACGTCGGGGAGCCGCACAACCATGGACGACGCGCCCGCCGGGTACGACGACAGGCCGTCGCCGCTCCAGCCAAAGTAGCGCGCGACGCCCGCCACGTTCTCGCGCACCAGCGTCTTGACAAACGCATACGCCGGCACCACAAACGTCTTGGGCACGAGCGCGCGCTGGATCTGCATGCTGAGCGCCGGATCGACCTCGGCCGTCACGAGCGCGATGCTGCCCGGCGCGAACAGCAGACCGTGCCGCACCACGATCGGTGGCGGCCGCTGCGGAAAGTCAAACTCGAGCCAGTGTTTGCGCACGCGCAAGTTCTTGCCGATGCGCTGCACCAGGATCGGGTTGTTCGCCGACAGCCTCTTGGCGATCTCGAGCATCTCGTTGCGGATCTTGATCAGCAGCTCGCGGTCGTTGGCCACGCGGATGTACGTCTGCCACTCGGGGTCCGTACCCTTGTACGGCGGCGACTCGATCACCTGGAACGTCCAGGGCAGCGGAATAAAGAGCGAGTTGGGGTCGATGTAGTCTTCGTCCTCGTCGTCCTCGCCGTCGACGTACTCGTACCCGTCGTCATCGTTGTCGTCGTCGGCCACGGCCCCGCTGTGCCCGTCTTTGCCGTCCTTGCGATTGCCGTCTTTGTTGCTCTTGCTATCGGGCTGGCCCACGGCATTGCGGTAGCTCGTCATGATCTCGTCGTCGCCATCGCCGTTGAGCACCGGCAGTTTTCGCAGTATTGAGCCGACGAGCGAGCTTGTGAGGTAGAGTGCGCCGAGTGCGATCGCAGCATTGCGCATCAGCCGCCGCGCCCGGTTCACCTTGACATGGTACACCACCGGCGGTGCTGTTCCTGCTGCAGCGGCGGCGGCTTGTGCGGCTGCAAGTCGAGACCGGTACGACCGGCGCGACCACAGCGACAAGGCCGGCGACGAAACCGACGAGGCCGGCGTCCGTGCCCAGCGTAAAAACCGCAGCATAGGCTATGTATGTGTGTAGAGGTACGCTTGAGGAGCGAAGGAGGCTGTAGTCGGCATAGGCCGTGTGTAGTGCGGTAGAACAGCCGTCGGCTCGTAGCGAGGCTACAGTCGAATGTAGTCGTCCAAGATCAGGCACAGACAAGATCGCTCAGGCGCTAAAGCCGTCCTAAAGCCCGGGGAAGGCTGCTGGAAGATGCTAGACCCGCGTCGTTTCAGCACTGTAAGCGCTCCGTACTCGCTAACACAGGAAAAGACCCATCCGGCCGGATTAATAATGGTCCACCTTGAATGCAGCCTATTCTCCGTAGCGACAGAGCCAGCCAATCAGACCCCGCCAATCGGCAGGGGTGAGTTGCGTCTTTTGTTTTGGCGTAGTTATTGGTGCTACTCCGTAGGCGTCTCTCTCTACTGCTGCATGTAAGCTCCAGCTCCGATATACCATCAACCTACCCCCAACGGCGCACCACCATCCCATCGTCGTCGGGCTCCCATCGTCATCTCCATCATCACACCACCTCCAGTGCTCCTCCATCTCTACACAACATGAAGCTCCTTGCCGGCCTGGCCGTCGCCGCCTCCCTGGCCAGCTCGGCAGCCTCCGCCGCGGTTGCGTCCGCGCCCGTCTACATCCTGGCCAAGCCGCCGTCCGCATCGACTACATCCGACTCGACGCCGCCCTCCCTGCCGCGCCAGATCGCCCGCCACATCCTTCTTCAGCGGCTAGCCGCTTCCGAGGCCACGAGCTTCTTTGACACTCTACCGCACCACTACGACGTTGATGCCGCGCTCGGCCTGATCGAACAGTTTAGCGGCGACGCCAGCAGCGTCTTTACCGCGACCGACGGCGCTGGCGTGCTCGCCAGACACCCCGAGATGCTGGTTGTCGTCGAGGGTGTCACGCCCGAGCACGTCGCCGCCGTCGAGGGCGCCCTGTCCGCGTCGCCGGCTTTTACAGTGGCCGACCCTCCGAACCAGGCGGCCAACACCAAGCTCTTTGTCGACGAGCTGGCAGCCGGCGGCATTGCTTCCCACAAGGATGCTGCACTGGCTGACGCCTTGGCTCCTTCGTCTTGGGTCAACGGCGTCTTTGTCGGTCTCTACGACGTCGCGCGCGTAAGTCGTGTTCTTCTCCATTTGTTTCAAAACAATCCGCAAGTACTAACAGACGCCTCCAGAACCCTTCGATCATCGACGAGATTGTCAACACTCTTCCCGCGATTACTGCCCTGGCCGACGCCGGTGACGCCGATGTCACGGTCGTCCTGATGCCCGAAGGCAGCCGCGCCACCAAGACCAGCGTGTGGGCGAAGC
Organism: Ophiostoma triangulosporum; assembly: GCA_029298705.1. NCBI lineage: Eukaryota > Fungi > Ascomycota > Sordariomycetes > Ophiostomatales > Ophiostomataceae > Ophiostoma > Ophiostoma triangulosporum. Next base: position 372,337 of record JANSLO010000009.1, on the reverse strand, counting down.
AAAAGACGGCCACTCACCGTTTCAGTGCTGCCGGCATTGAGCTGCGCACCGAGGAGTCTGTCTTTATTGAGGGCGACGCCGAGATGGAGAGCGAGACCGTGTTTGCCAAGACCGGGGGCGCCTCGCCGAGCGAGGCTGCGGGTGCGGTCGCGTCCGCGTCCGCCGACAGCAAGGCCGGTGCGTTTGTGCCCGTCCCGGCGGCTGCCTCCATCCCGGCGTGCTTCCAGTCGTTCAACGCGTGCACGGCGCAGACCAACAGCTGCAGCGGCCACGGCAAGTGTGTCGACAAGTTTGCCGTCAACAACGGCGGTATTGCGTCGCCCAACACGGCCAAGGGCAGCTGCTTTGTGTGCCACTGCTTCTCGACGCTGAACCGGCCCGAGGAGGAGGCGGGCGGTCTGAGCACGACGCAGTGGGCCGGCAATATGTGCCAGAAGGTGGATGTCAGCATTCCCTTTTGGCTGATTACGGGCTTTACGGTGGCCATGGTGGGCGCGGTTGCGTTTGCCATTGGCCTGCTCTTCAGTGTCGGCGAGGAGAAGCTGCCGGGCGTCATTGGCGCCGGCGTGAGCCGGTCAAAGTAGCCAAGCACTCTTTGGTGACGGTTCTACAATGGCTGGGATGTAATAATATACTGCGGTTGGATTGATAGAGTGCTATATTGTTTGTTTCTGTTTACCTGCTTCTTTCCGTCTTTTTCCTTGTTTCTCCTATCCTCGGCGTTGGTATAGTCTTTTTGTTTCTTCGCATCAATCTACTACCATTGTGCATTTGTTTCGTGTTTTCGTACAATCTATAAATTGACAGACATCGCTATGACTACATGGTATATTACAAAATAAAAGACAGCCTGGACTAGAAATAGTCATTGGCTTGCGGCCGCCGTGTCGGCGTTGTGCCGAGACTCTCGAGGCCGCGCTCAACTGGCATCGCGCCCGCAAGACCCGGCGGCAGTGCCCGCAGTGGTGACTGGCCCGGGGCGAGTGGGCGCATGGGAGAGGCTGTGCTGAATGCCGGCACAGAGGCCGCCGCGCTGCCTGGGTCGGGCCCCTGTGCCGCGTCGCCGGTGTCGCTTGCCGCGCCTGCCGGCTTGCCGCCGAGAACGGTCTGGTACGTGGCGGCCGCCGCGTCCAGAATGCCCTGCACCTCGCTCTCGCGCGCCACGATCTCGGCCTTTTCGCGGTCTACGTCGGCCAGCTTCTGCCGGTGCTGTGCGACCCCGACATCGAGCGCGTGCAGTGCGCTCCGCATCTGCGCGAGGCAGTCAGCAAGGTCGGGCAGCGCGCTCATCATCTTGGGTATGTGGAGGCCGCCGTGGACGACATTGGCGTCACCGTCGTCGTCGTCGTGGACCCCAGGTTGGCGCAGGCCGTCCATGCCGGCGCGTGTCTGTGCCGCATCGTAGGCTGCACGCCGCTCCGCCTCGGAATCGTCGCTGCCGTCGTCGAGCGTCGCATGCGGCGCCGCTGCACCGGCCGCATTGATGAGGTCGGCCATCTCCTGCTTGCGGCGCCGCCGCGCGTCGCGCTCGGCCTTTTTGCCTAGGGCAAGCGGCGCGTGACGGTCCTCGACAAACTCGTCGAAGCCCTCGCCGAGATCTTCGTCTTCGCGGACGAGCCGTGTAGACTCCTTTTCGCTGCGCCGGCGCTTCTGCTCGTCGGTCAGGAGCGAGATGTAGCCCGACTGCTCGTCGTCGCTGGCGCCGAGTGCGATCGACCCCTGCTCGCGCGCGCGACGAGCACGGCGGTCTTTGCGCTCCTGGATCTCGGTCTCGGTCAGGACGTGGGCGGCCGGCGCCGGCGCCGGCCGGACGGCACCGAGACCCAGTCTGTCGCGCAGGGACACGGCGGACGGCGAGGCTGCTGCTGGTGCCGCTGCTACTGCTTTGGTGTCATCGGTGCTGGTAAAGAGGTCTGCAGAGTCGACGAGCATGGCGCCGTCGAGTTCGGACGGGTCGAGGTCCATAAAGTCGGCGTCGTCGACAAGATCGCGCCGGTTCTGGTGCTGGTCCTGTTTCTGCATGGCGGACAGATTGGCGGGCGTGTTGGGCGTTGAGTTTTGCAGCTCGTCCAGGTAGGCCTGACTGTATCGAGGGCGGCCGTCGTCGTGGTCGTCGCCGCCGCCATAGTCGCTCCTGTGTTTGCTTTTGCTCTCAGAGTCATCGTAGATGTCGACGTCGCCGTCGTCGTAGTCGGGCCGCTGCCGGGTGGGAAGGCGGCTCGACAGTGATTTCCGAAAAGCGTTGGTCTCGAGCACACGCTGTGTGAGGGACGCGCTGCTGGTGGCCTTGTTGCGCTTCGGCGTCACGACGGCGGGTGTGTTGTCATTGTCGCCGTCGTCGTCGGCCAGACCGCCGCCTCCAAACGACAGGCGCGACGTTGTCGATGCCGTCGACAGGCGGTTCTTCTTTCGTCGTGAACTGGACCGTGCGAGTAGCGAGGGCCGCACGACGGCTGGTCCGTTGTCGTCATCGTTGTTGCTGTCGCCGGTGGGCGCACTGCCATTGGGCGTCGTCGGTTCGTCGTCGTCATTAAACGACGATATCCGCCGGCCTTTGCGTTTTGTAAACAAGCTCATTGTGTGAGGGGTAGGTGGTGTGTCGGATCAGATGGCGTCGTGAGGTCGGTCGCGACAAGTCGTCGATGTCGAGCGCATTCCAGGCTGCTTATCGCACGTGATGTTATCGGGGTACTTGTATACGTATGTATTTTGTATGCAGAGACAAGTACCTATCCCCACCCAAACGACTGCTGGAGACCACCGCCTTTGCAAGGCTGCACGGTCGCGTTTTGAAGCTCTGTCTGGTCTGCACTGCTCGCTCCCCCGATCTCTCTCCCACCCAACCACATCTGACCCAACCGCACACCTCACGATGGCGCCCGCACAACCAGAACTGAAGAAGGTGTGTGCCAGAATGGCTGCTTTTATTCCGCGACTCGCTAACCAAGAACTAGTACCTCGACAAGCGGCTGTTTGTGCAGCTGAACGGCAGCCGCAAAGTGATTGGCGTGCTGCGCGGCTACGACGTGTTCCTCAACATTGTGCTGGATGATGCCGTGGAAGAGAAGGAGGGCGGCGAAAAGGTCAAGGTCGGCATGGTAGTGATCCGCGGCAACTCGATTGTCATGCTGGAGGCGCTCGAGCGTATCGACGAGAAGCGGCATTAGGCGGCGCGATGACCACGACGCGGCGGTGACCGCAATGAGGGAGGTGTCGGCGCGATGACGGTGACGACAATTACGGCAAAAACGTCTTCTCACGACTTTGACGTGCCCGGCATCGACTCGTTATCCCCGGCGCCACCACGGCGCCACCGGCTCTCGACGAAAAGGATGATTTGCTGTTTGCTGCCATTTGTTACTATATCATGGGTTCCATTTGCTTGGTTTTGATTTCCTATATTCTTTACGACGTTGCAATTGAGTCGTCTACGGCGTACAAGGTGCAAAAGTGAACAAAAGTCAGATGAGACCAGGCAGAAGATGCAAAGTCAGAGTGGTCTACAGCAGACTACAGACAGCTACAATGTTTACGTGATCCCTACAGAGGTGCTGTTGAGTAGCTGAGGTGAGAGTTGGGCAAGAAAAATAAGGTGTATTGAGGGAAAACAGACCAGGGACAGGAGAAGAGATCTCTTGAAATATCAAAAGATCCAGTACAGGGACCGCCACGTGCAACGCGCACGCCAACGCCAATCAAAGAGATTAATAAGCAACAATACTCGGAAGAAATGAACGGCAAAAGAGCTGCACAAAGACAACTAGACAATCAGTAGCGGTGCCGTGTCGAGTAGTCCTTGGGCGACACGACGAGACCGCGGCCCTTCTTGGCACCGCGGTACACCGTCTCGATAATGTCGATGAGCTCCTGCTTGTCTTCAATGACCCAGTTGATCTTGTTGTTGTCACCCGTGCCCAGATCGATCATCATGTGTTTATTTCGCCAAAAGAACATGATGGTACAAGTGTCGTATAGTTCGTACACTATTATTAGCAGGCGGTCAATCGATACAAATAGGGAAACATACTCTTGTTAAAGTCCTTGACCTTGTCGTTGTCGCACAGGTAGATGACGGCATAGTTCTCGACCTTGGGCTGGACGCGGCCGAGGACGTCGTCCTGGCGCATGCACTCGGGGTCGGAGTCTTTGCCAAAGCGGATGACGACGACACGCTCGGCCTCGGAGATGATGGCCTGGTCGACGTGCCACGCCTCAGGAAGATGGGGAAGTGCCAGTGAGCCCATTTTTCGTGGATGGATGAGTCGATGATGATGTTGATGTCCAGCAATCTTGACTTTTGAGGGGCAAGTGGATGAGTCAGCGATAAGGCTGAGCACGTGACGTTGTGATATATCCAGTTCAGCCTCAACGGAGAGATATTTCGTTTGCCCTGCCTTTGTCTATTATTTGAAATAAGAGAATGGATGTGTTTGGTAATGTAAATAAATTATATATTTTCTGTTAATTTTGATGTTGAGATTGCGCAAGTGCTTTGTTTGTTTAGCTATCAGAATATAAAACTAGCCATCGCGACCTATCGATTGATATTTTTCTGATTGGTATTCTCTCTGCGTTAAAGTTTCTTAAGCTGTCTTCCATTCTTTTCTTTCTGAAAAAAGTATAATCTCAGCATCGGAAAACAAACTCGACCAAATGCTTGCATGTCCGACAAATGAGGCCAAGAATGACAAAGACAGGTTTGTCATGTTCGTCTTTCTTCACCCCATGTCCCTGTTCATCTCGTCCTACTTATCCTTCATATCCCTCCTGTCCATCCTGTCCTTCTTATTCATCTTCATTGTTACTCTCTAGTCAGATAAAATCATATGAATAATAACAACTGCCATGTAGCTCCTAGGCAGACTGGACAGAAATCATCATCTTGTCGCTCATCTCGAAACACTCGGGTCTCTAGACTTTACGTTTCTCCGCCTCTTTGTTCTTGATAATCTGTCTAATTCTACCATGTGGCCATTTCACTATCTTATGCAGACCGTACTATCATCTGACTTAAGCTTTAACGTTTAACGTTATCAACCTTATTCCAGCCGCCTCGAGCTAATGCCTGTTAATGCAGCCAACGCGCTTATTAGGACCTGATTCGACCACCGCGCTCAAAAAGCATGTGGCTGTGTGAGTGATCACCTGCTATTAGTGCTTACTTGTTGGCTCTCCAGGCACCTTCTCTGAGACACTTACAGTTCATTGGACAGATGCTTTGATTTGATTATATTTAACGTCATGTTAACTACACAAGGAGCATAAGAATTGGACAGATGCAAGTACTCACTTGAAGCGGCTGATCTGCCTGCTAACTCTTGTTTTAACGTGGCCGCGACTCTTCCGTCTTCTTGTGCAGTATTTCTCGCAATATGCCTCGGTACCGGCCTCTGCCCAATATATTTCGCCTGCACATGTCGGGAACCCAGGTGCAGATATAGGCAGAATCCTTAGGCAAGCCAAGACATCCCTGTGCCTGGTTGTCTCGCGTTCACCGTATTCAGGGTCGTTCACATGTTGCTTCAACTGCCAACGCATAGAGGTAGTCTCTGTCTGCAACCGCCTGTCTCCCCGCCTTCTACTGTGCCTTGTATAATGTATAATTGCCTCTTGTTGGGCCTCCGCCTCTCTGTATGACCGGGCTGGCACGCGAGACACTGCACGAGACATCGGCAAGGTAGCTACTACAGTAGTGTTTACTGACTTGTGAGTGTTGACGATATGAGTCTATTCGATATCGTACGGGCTACTACACAAGACTTCACCGCGGTACGTACATAACACCCGTCTCGGCGTGTGCCTTGCGAGTCTTGGCAAGGAGCACTGGCCTTGACCGAGCATATTCTTGGTCTCTGAGATGCATGCCTCTTGGCGTTATTGCGGCTGAACCGCTGGCAGGACGCCCAGTTGCTTCGTTGCTCTAATAGTTTTATGTTTTATATCTATATTTGTTGCCATGATTGTTTCTTTCGCGAGGTTAAGCTTATTTTGTTTCACTTGTCTGTCGACCTGAGTTGCTTAAGTAGATCCCGTCTGCCTTCTGCTCGCTTCGTCCCAACTATCGTTACATCCTCACCTCCATCCGCACCTCCTTCTCAGTGCAATGTCCCGTATCCTTGCTCTCGCCATGACGGCCGCGGCTGCGGCCGCTTTTATGCCCCGCCAGCCTGCCGTCGCCGTCAACGGTCATGTCAGCGTGCCCATTGTCGAGCGCCGCAGCCTGCCCGGCAATGTCGTCCGTGGCGGCTCGGCCATCCTGCGCTCCGCACTGAACAAGCGTGTCGACACCGCCACCCTCTACAACCACACAAATATTGCCTACATGATCGAGCTCGACATCGGCACGCCGCCCCAAAAAGTCCGTGTCCAAATCGACACCGGCTCCGACGAGCTCTGGGTCGACCCTGACTGCTCCACCGTCTCCGACGCCACCAGTGCCGCCTTTTGCAAATCCGTTGGCTTCTACGACCCGAGCACGTCTAGCACGGCCGAGGACGCCGGCGCCACCAATGAGCTCGCGTACGGCAAGGGCACGGCCGAAATCGCCTATGTGTACGACACCATTGTCGTGCCGGGCTCGACGTCGGCCAGTGGCGGTAAAGGCAACAACACGCTCGTGGGCGTCGCGTTTGGCGTTGCGACCGCGTCGGACAATGCCGCCGTGCCCATCATGGGCATCGGCTTCGGCTACGGATATAATCTTGCGTACTACAACATCATCGACGAGCTCGTGGTCCAGAACGTGACCGACGCGCGCGCGTTTAGCATTGCGCTGGGCACCACGACGGATACGGACGGCACGGATGACGTTGGCGACAACATTGAAAATGGCGTCATCATCTTTGGCGGTATCGACACCAAGAAGTTCTCGGGCCCGCTCTACCAGTACGACAACATGCCGCCGCAGGAGGGCGCCAACGGGCCCTGGCGCTACTTTGTGCAACTCGACGCCGTCGGCTACACCAAACCCGGCGCCTCATCGTCGTCCAAGATTGCGCACAGCGCCACGCCCGTTGTGCTCGATACCGGCTCGTCGCTGAGCTATCTGCCTGCCAGCGTCATGGCATCGCTCGCGTCGTCCGTCGGCACCACCGTAGCCGCCGACGGCTCCATCAGCGTCGACTGCAGTCTCGGCGACAAGGGCGGCTCCGTGGATTTTACCTTTGGTGAGCTCACGGTCAAGATTGCGCTCAACGACTTTATCTGGGAGGGCCAGGGTGCGTGTGCACTGGGTGTCCTTGAGGCGAGCGACGACCTGCCGTGCCTGTTTGGCGACACCTTTCTGCGCTCCGTGTATGCCGTCTTCGACCAGGACAACCGCCACATCTACATGGCCAAGGCCGCCAACTGCGGCACCAACACGCAGTCTCTGCCCGTGGCTGGCGACTACAGCTTTACCGGCGAGTGCAGCGAGGTCCAGACGAGCAGCGGCGGCAGCTCTTCGTCAGGCAGCAGCAGCAGCGCCAAGAGCGCCGGTGTCGCGCGCTTCGGCGCTGCTCCTGCTGTTTCCGCTGGCTTCTTCGCTGCCGTCGCCGGTCTGCTGATGCTGTAACTCTACTCTGTGACGACATTTTCGTTTGTCTCATGTTTGATCGAGAGTTTTCTTCTCTTTTCCGGTTCCACAATACGCCAGCATACCAATAAAATATCCAAACCAGTAACGTTTATGATAACACTAATCCAGATACATGATCATATATCCAATATCCAGAGTACCCAAAAGATCCCAATAAACAGCACAAATAGGACACTATACACCTACAGCCTCTTCTTGTCAGGCACGACATACTTCATGCCGTCACGCACATTGCCCCAGTAGTTGTAAAACAAATCGTAAAAGTACGTGACGCCCGTCGTCCATGGGTACTTGCCCGACGATATCGGCAGCCGGTCGCGCGCCTTTTCCAGGTAGCCTGCCGTGGACTTCATCGCCGGCAGCTTGGGCATGGATGCGCGCTGCTCGGCCGACTCCATCGTCGGTACCGCCGAGGTGGCGCCGCGCTTGCGCATCTCCTTCATCACGGCCACGACCGTCCGGAAGTGGGCGTCAGCGCCGGGTGTCCACGTGCCCGTTGTGTAGCCGATGATGAAGCAGAAGTTGGGAACGCTCTCAACCATGCAGCTGCGCCAGCTGTACAATTTGTGGACCTCGATGGGCACGCCATCGACGCGCGGCATGCGCCCGTTAAGCAGCTCAACGTGTAGACCCGTGGCGGTGATGATCATGTCGGCGTAAATGTCAACTAGCGTGCCGTTGGTGCGCTCCTTGACGCGCACACCCGTTTCTGTGACCGTGTCAATATCGCCAGTGACAATGTCGCAGTTGGGCTGGTTCAGCGCTTTGTAAAAGTCGGCATCGGGACTCATGCATAGCCGTTGCTCAAACGGATTGTAACGGGGATTGAAGTGCATGTCGACGTCTATATCGGCCGGCAGTAGCTTCTGGGCCTGCTTGCGCAGCACCTTGCGGCCCATGTTGGGGAACACCATGAGCCAGTAGACAAACGCGTGCTCGACAATGTTCTGGAGGTACCAGTCGACAATGTCGCCAATCTTTTGGAAGATAAAGAAGCGGCGCAAGAACGCCGTCAATTTATCCTTGCGCGGCAGCGCCAACACGTACGACGGACTGCGCTGGACCATGGTGGTGTGCTTGGCGACCTTGGCAATGTGCGGCAGCATGGTGACGGCGGTGGCGCCGGAGCCGAGCATCACGACGCGCTTGCCGGCGAGCGCAATATCGTCGCTCCAGAACTGCGGGTGCGTGACCTCGCCCTTGAAATTCTTAATGCCGGGGATGTCAACCTTCTGGGCCTGCTCATAGCTGTAGTAGCCGCTGCAGTTGATCAGCCAGCGACACTTGATCTGCGACGTTGTGCCGCTCTCGTCAGTGACGTCGATGGTCCATTTCTGCTCGTCTGTCGACCAGTTGCGCTCGTTGACCGACTGCCCGAAGCGGATGTGCTTGTCGATGCCCTGCGCTTTGGCAGCGTCGACGGCATAGGCCTGGACGAGTGGGGCGTCGGGGAAGCTCATGTCGTGCGGCCATGGGTGCCAGGCAAAGCGGAAGACGGCCGACGACGAGTCGGAGCGGGCGCCCGGGTACTTCCAAAACGCCCAGGTGCCGCCAATGATGTTGCGGCGCTCGAGAATGGTGTATCGTATATCTGGCAGCTCCGTCTGTAAAAGATAGGCGGAGTTGAGGCCCGATAGGCCAGCGCCGACAATAACGGCGTCATAGTCGAGGTCAGACATGGTGTGTATTGGTTCCAGATGCCGAAAATCTGTACGCTTTGGGCACTGGTGAGACAGTTGGGTACTGGTTGCACGAGCAAAACGGCCAAGATGCAAAAATGCCGAGATGAAAGAAGCACAACAGCAAGAGTGACGATGCTGTTATCGAAAATGTGAGGATAGGTGTGAGGATAAGTGGACCAATGCGGTAATCGTATCGTATGATTGGGAAATAGAGAAAGTCGATGCTGCAGACGTGACGTCGCAAATGCAGCTCGTTTAGCTCGGAAGCGGAAGGTGTTATCAGTTATTAACGAATCCTGTTAACAACCAAAGAGGAAATAACGAGGAAATAGCAGCTGCGAGTTGACAACTGGGGAGCGACTTCCTTTATTAACACACGATATTCACGTGCCAGTCCTGCGTTCATCCGCGAGAAGGAGCCGAGCCAAGTGTTAGGAAAGAGCGACCATGTGACAGCGCATACAATACCAGAGGGTGCTGAGATAAGCCAGAGCTTCAGTTAAAACAGACGCAACGAGAAAAAGTGGTGATGATCTGCAATGGTAGTACAATGCCTTGTTCGCGCGATTTACAATGATGTAAGATGCAAAACGGCTATTGGCCATTGTGTCTTGGAGATCTAGCTTGTTGCAACCCCAGATCGAGCCGCTTCCCCTCGATTGCAACCTCGGCTGTTGGACAGACTGCGGAGGAACAAAGAGACAGCATGGTCAAGGCCAAGTCTAAATTAGGCGATTTGGCATGAAAGAACAGGCGAGAAAGACGGCAATCTCATTTGTACCATTACAAGACAGCTGTTCATAAAACGAGACTGGGGTGATACCACTGCTGCAGGGATTTGGCATGTCTTTGTGTAAAGTGACAATGATGAAGGTTATGAAAAGACAGACAACAGTTGAGACGTCTTGAACGATGAGATTGTGCAAAGGGAGGTTGATGTGAGTAGGTCGAAAAGCTGACACATCAAACCAAAGTCTATAGTCAAGAGTTCACGTCTGTTGCTGTGGTGTGCGGTGCCTCGCCGGCAATATGATGTTGTTTGTTCAAAGATGTGTTTCGGATAAACACAGACAGCAAGCCATGGCCAATCTTAACACTCGTCATACAACAGAGACGGAATTAATGAAGACGGAATTAATGAGCAACAGAGCTGAAAGCAATCAGCATTGGGCGTCCTCCGTTGTCCAAGGCCCTTGGAGTACTCTCCCTGAGTCACCACGTCTCTCTTTGATTACGCGGAAAGACTGCTTAAATGATGTATAAGTTTATAGGATATTATCCTGGAATAGTATTAGTATTTCCGCTACGTCTTGTTTCTATTTCATGAATAGAAAACGGTTTCCGTCACTCTTTGCTGCCCTTTTAGACAGAGTGAAAGAGAGAGCAGACTTAGGATAGGAGAGGGGACGAGGAAGGGCGACGAGACGAGATAAACAGAACACTAGATCTGTCTTACACTCAATAGCGTGCATATGCACTATCTCGAAGCCACGTGTGGCGATCGTGTTTCGTGTAGTACTGTCTGGTGGCGTCAAAAGCCGCGGTTCCGAGTTCTCTATCTCTGCTTTGTATTCTCTGTTCTATCTCTGCTATCATTCCTTCTATGCATACGCGAGTACTTTTGTCTGCATATGCATGTGATTTGTGGATGTTGGCGGCACAGCTATGCTTACTTGGACACGCTGGAGAGACTCGACATATCGGCTGCATCGACTGCAGCAGTTCATGCACCCAGGCAGTCGTAATCAAACCGATGCCAGATGAAGAACGATCTGCTCCGACCGATGAATGGGAGCTGACAGGGTGATGGGGGCTACTCGTAGATGGGGAGATTGAAAAGACAGGAAAGGAAAGGATAATAATGAGCATATGTAAAAGAAAAAGGAAGTAAGAAAGAAGAAAATATATAAGACCTGCAGACCGGTCAATAGGATATCAAACGGAGGCAGCCACTCAAAAAGACACCGGCAGACTCCATCCTTGTGCTCATTTCCACCACGATAACAAGAAAAAGAAAGTAAGCCGCAAATCAACACCGAATGTCTCGTTGCTGCTGCGGTTCACGACGGCTGATGGACACTGATAGTTGCTTCTTTGGAGGAATGATATTAATAGCGGGTGGGACTACTAGCTTGCTCCGTAGAGCTAGAGCTAAGAGCGACGAACAGACAGAGCGCTGGGAGTGAGTGAGTACTGAGTACCCCCTTTGGCGTGCAGCGCTTGTGTGTCCCTGGCTACCCGGCGTGAACAAGCGCCAGCAGCCCCTTGGTGCTTAACGACACGGCCTGGACCCTTACCCTTGGCCGATCCTATGATCCACTCGTTCGGTCAATGTATGTCCGGCTTACTGTGCCTTGACCGAGCTCAGTAATACCAAGATCTTGTTGCAGATGCCGAAACTGCAAGACAGACGGCGGAGAATGACAGCCCAGCTGGGCCAAGCAAGACCCGATCAGATGCATACATATAGTGATGGCTAGATCTGATGATATAGTTTGAATTCTATTTCGTACGAGATATCCAGTCTGCCAGCCGTCTGCCAGCTCTTCATCGCATCGTATACTCTACATATCAGACAAGAACGGCGTGGGACAGCCACGATACCCAGACACTTGGTCGACACGAGACATGATCACCAGTCAAGAACGCGATCCAGAGGTCAATCTGGTCGTCATGCAAGGGAGTGGAGGCGCACATCAATCGCCAGTCACCACTCCCTCCGGACTCCCTCCGGGGCGAAGTGAGACACGATGTAGCTGGACTGGGCCGGCATGGGGGAGTGGGCAAAGCAGGAGGGTACCACAGCGTACTCTACGCACCTACGGGAAAGCAAGGTGATACGGACACGATGTAAGACATGGTATTTCGATGGGATTGCTGATTTGCTGTCTCTGGATCTGTCTTAAAGTCCATGTCTGTCCATGTCTGTCCATGGCCAAGTATCCATGTCTGGCATGTCGGCACGTCGAGGGAGCATGCATTCTGTGGTAAGCTGGTTGAACCGGGCGTATCGGCGTGTCTCACGATCGAGTTGAGGGTGTTTACGTGTGAGATGAAAAATTGTAAAGGAGCCGGCATAGGACATGGCTTGATGACAGAAGGATATGACTGATGGGATGACTTGACGCCAGTGACCAGCAGGCAGTATGTGCTGCCCAACATCCAACATCCAACTTCCCCCCCCTCGTCTGACAACGCATAATGACTGCGTGCACATCATTACCTCGAATGTATCAGCTTCTGTTGCTCAGAGGTAATAGCTGTCTGTATCCGTACGAGCAGCCGTCACGTCCCCTCGCTCCCTTGCGTGTCTCGTCTGCTTCTCCTGGTGTGTCTCCTTTGCCTCTTGCTTGCTTGCTTTTTTCCGCTCTCGGCCTCGTGCTTTGTATGATACTTTGCTTCTAGTCTTGCACTCGTCTCGCACTCGTCACCAACACATTCTTCCTTTTGCGTGTTTGTTTCTCACTGTTGGCTGGTTTGTTTTATTTGTTGGTTGGCCATGTTTTTCTTCTTCTTTTGATTCATGACTATTGCTTTGCAGGCCGCCCACCAACTCGGCGTGCGGCAATCTGCTCCGTGCACGCCCTCATATATCTTGCAGCATTCCGCTCACCTTGTACACGCCTTGCCTGTCAGTCGGCCTTTGTACCATCTTCCATATATCATCCTCTCCCATATATTCTTCATCTTCTTCTCTTTACCTTCACCCATCTTCTATATATCATCCGCTCCCATCTTCTCTTGTCTCATCCATCTTCCATATATCAACCTCTCCCATTTGTTCAACATCTTCTTCTCTCCATACATCATCTTCTATATCTCCGTCTGTTAATCTTCCTACCTTTCTTTATAACTTCTCCTACTTCCCTCATACCATCCTCCATATATCATCCTCTCCCATCTATTCTTATCCTCTTCTCTTCGTCTTCATCCACCTCCTATATTTCCTCTTCATCTCCTTTCCTTTCTCTATATACTTCTCCTACATCAAGCACACTCATCAAACCATTACCATGGCCTTTATCGACAGCATCACGGCATTCTTTGCCTCCATCCTGGCCTTCTTCACAGCCCTCTTTGTCCGCCGCCCCAAGCCCGTGCCCATCGATCTCGAAGCCAAGATTGCAGAGGCCAAGATTGCAGACATCTCGCCCGACGTCACACCCCTGCCCACACCCCATGCCTCGCCCACGCTGCTGTCCGCCGTCGAGGTCTTTGACAGCGTCGGCCCCGCCTACGAGGACGCCTTCCACGGCCTGCCCACCCAGGCCGCCGCCATCGACTGGCTCGTCGACCAGCTCGACGTCACTCACCCCAACGGCGGCGCCCGCATCGTCGACGTCGGCTGCGGCACCGGCCGGCCCGCGTGCAGCGTGCTCGCCGATGCCGGCCATGACGTGCTCGGCATCGACATCTCCGCGGCCATGCTCAAGGCGGCGCGCGCGCGCGTGCCCAATGCCCGCTTCGAGCTCATGGACGTGCGTGCGTTTCTGGCGCGCGAGCTTGCGAACAACGCCGGCACGTACGACGCCGTCACCATTTTCTTCTCGCTGATTGCGGGCGTCACGCAGGCAGACATCCGCGAGATCCACGCAGGCCTGGCGCGGCTGCTAAAGCCCGGCGGCTTCATGGTGTTTGCGACGGTGCCGCTGCCGGTCGAGAACGAGTCGATCAAGTGGATGGGACGGCCGCTGGTGGTGTCGAGCCTGTCGCCCGAGGACGCTGTGGCCTCTGTGGCGGCGGCAGGCCTGTCCATTGTCTACCAGAACGTCACGCAGTTTCTGCCGCGGGCGTCCGAGGCCGGCATCTGCGGGCCCGACGAGGTCTGGGAGGAGCCGCACCTGTTTGTCTATGCCAAGAAGGTATAGAGGTTGATTTTATAATCGAATTGTGTAATACTTGTCTTTAAATTTGCTAGCGTGGAGGTCATCTGCTTTTGTTTTCGATTTTCTGTTTTCTGTCTTCGGTTGGTTCTCTATTGCACCCGCTTGCTTTGGTCTGTTGGGTTTCAAAACCACTAGATTCTATTCCCTAATATCTAATTCACTTTTCCAACCCAGTCAAACCAGCTCATCCCGCCTGAAATGCTCATGAAAATCCTAGTAAAAATTCATACAATTATGCAACTACTGCTCTACCTCAAACGATGCCGACAACGCTTTAAATCACCAGTCCAAATGCAACACGCATCCCACCAGCACCGTTTAGCCCAGCAGGTCGTCAAGACCGCCACCTGACGCAGGCTTGGATGCCGGTGTCGATGCCGATGCTGCTGGCGCGCCCCAGATCGCAGCCTGGCTCTTCTCCTGTGCCAGCTGGCCCAGCGACATGCCCGGGCCGCCCGTCGGTGCCTTCTTGATGCCCGTGCTGGCCGTCGACCACAGTGAGCCAAACGCATCGCCACCGCTGGCCTTGGGCGCCGCGGCCACAGGCGCCGAGGCCACCGCAGGACGCAGTGCCGCCATGCCGCCAGCCGACGGTGTCGGTGCTGCTCCGCCAAAGGCGGACGACGTCGACGCCGGGAACACTGACTTGGGTGGCTGGCCGGGCTGTGCCACAACCGACTGGTAGTAGTTGGGCTGTGTGGGCTGGTAGCCGCTGCCCGCTCTTTGGTGCTGCGGAGCCGCGGCCGCGGGCGGTGCGTGGAAGGCAGAGTAGTTGGCGCCCGTTGATGGAGGCGGCGGCGAGATGGACGAAATGCCCATCATGTCCGTCAGGCTGGCCTGCTTTGGCGCCGACACGGGCTGCGGCGCGGCAAACTGTGCACCCGACGCGTTGGACGTCGTCATCGGCGGCGTCGCCAGCGCAGCCAGTCCACCAAGACTGCCAAGACCGCCAAAGGCGTTGCCGGCAGGCGCGGCTGCAGCAGGCGCAGGCGGCGCCGACTGGAAATCATCAAAATCGTCGTCGTCGTTGCCGGCCGCAGCGGGGGCCGCCGCAAGGGGCGCCGCCGCGATCGCCGGTGAAGGCTCGTCAAACGAGAAAAGGTCGACCTCGGGGGCCTTGGCCTTGGCCTTGGGTGGTGGTGCCGCGGCGGCTTTGGACGAGGAGGAAGAGGAGGAAGCCGCCTTTCTTGATGGCGTGCCACCCGTGGTGCGCTTGGTACCGGCACGCGATGCCGCAGAGCGCGACGCACGACTCTCACCCTCATCGTACTCGTCGTACTCCTCAAACCGCTCGGCCGCCGAGCCACCGCTGCCGCCGGCGCGCGTGGCGCTCATGCCACCGGACTCGTTGTACGTGCTCTCGCCGCCGAAACCACCGCCGTCGCCGTAGACGCCGCCCGAGTAGCCGCCGTAGCCACCATTGCCGCCGCTACCAGCGGACTCGGAGCCAAATCCGCCATACCGGCTGCTGCTGCTGATGCTGCCCATGGCGGTGTTTCCGACACCAGTGTACTTGCCCTTGTTGGCGCGTGCCTTTTTCCGCTCGGCGCGAATGCGGTCGACGTCGGCCAGCAGGTCGGCGAGCTCCTTGGCGCGATTGCGCACATTGATGCCCTGGTCCTTGCCGTTGGCGTCGATGTAGTGGAACTGGCGCAGCATCTTGAGCAGGGTAAGGTGGGAGCGGGCGTCGTCAATGACACGCTCGGAGCCATGCTTGATGAGAAACTCGAGCAGCTGCAGGGCCTTGTAGATCTGGCGCCACTCCTCGGCGGACTTTTCGGTAAAACGCCGGTAGAGCATGGGCATGATTTCGTTGAGGGTCTGGTAGTTGTGCGTGCCGGTGGCGATTTCCTGCATCAGCGTAGATGAGGCACCCCATGGCTCGTTGTTGGTAGCCTCGCGCACCTTGGACTCCATCTCGGTGTAGTTCATGACGGCTGGATGTCAGTTAGCATTAGATCGGCTTAGATCGGCCGGATCGGCTGAATCGGCCGGTGTCGGCACGTGTCGGCCACAAGGCTGCCGGTCAAAGCATACCATTTTGAACTTTGCGCACATTGGCCTTGATGTCGTACAAGGTCAAGTTGGAGACGGCGTCTTTGAGGTTATTGAAATCCATTGTGGCGGCGTTGTGTTGGGTGGGAGGAAGATGAGGCGATTGGGTGGTGAGGCTGGTCTGGCAAAGGGAGCCGGATCAAGTCGTCGGGCTGTGGGGACGACCAGTGTGGAGGGTGAATCCGAGATGAGCAACAAGGTGCAACAAGGATATAAAAGTAGCTGGAGAGGATGCAGATCCGGTAGATGGAGAGTGCTGTGGTTGACGGCTGGTGATGGAAGTAAACGAGGTTGATGCCAGCTAGCAGGAGCTAGATATGCCACCGGAACGGGCTCATCCCCTTTAGTAGACTCCCGTAGCAGACTGGAGCAGCTGATTGGACACGTGCAGATAGCGATAAGCGTGCTATCACGCAATACGTAAGCGGCGGTTACGTCTACAACTTTGCGGTCGATTGTGGACTGTCTATTGTACTTGATGTGTCTCATTGATTACTCGTTACCCTCGAGAATTAATGCGAAGTCTGACGATCATGTTACCCTGAGGCATGATGTGACCTCACGACCATAGCAGGTGTAGCAGTACTCAGCTTGACGCAGTATCGTCGTTACCGCAGGTCGAACTGCAGTGGCTTCGAGTGTGATATATTCAGCATCTGTTCAGCCCATACGTGGGACAGCTATCCCTTATATCATTGACAACATCTAAGCTTATACTCCGTACATTGATAACATTGCACATACTTTCTTGTCACATGAGTGCTTAGCTAAGCGAGTAGATGTGACAATGTCCTGCATGGAACCGGCCTCCAGCTTCTATATCGTCCCTCCAACTAACGTAGGTTCGTTACGTATATCCTTATGCGTCCACGTGTTGATTGCTCGGGGTTACAGACGAGCTGCCCTGGCCAATAGATTGCGAGCATGCGCAGTGGCTGGCTGTGCTTTGCCGCCTGGTCGCGTCAACAAAGGACGCACAAGAGCTGCGAGATACGAGGATCTCGTCATCAACGCCAAGCCAAGGGATTGGGTACTCTTGCCCTGTTCTGTTCTCTGCTGTGTCTCCTTCATTATGCCATATCGCCAAGAGCTCGTCAGGTAAGGGTCAACTGTGATCTGCCGTTTCGTCCTGAAGATACTGGCTAAGACAAGCCTACCCTAGAAAGGCGCAGGCGAGACATCAAGAGGAGTAAGACACTGGGCAGAAGATACGCCGAGAAGAGACTGTCGAGCACGATACAACGAGAAGAACAACAAGAAGAGCGCAGACCCAATGATTGGCATCGGCAGCACCAAGATACCGCAGCAGAGAAGCCGACGTCAGTGGCAGAACTGATTTATGGAGACAAAGAAGTGGAAACGGCAAAGTGGAACGGACAAGTGGAAACGGAGTGGAAACGGAAGAAAAAAACGAAAGACAGAAAAAAAGAAAAGAAAAGGAAAGAACGACGGGACATCATAAAAATAGCAATAAACAGTTAAAAGAGAGCATCAAAACAATACAGAAATACAAAATCGAATCAACCAGGCAGGAGGCTGACCCAGCAACACACTTTTTCTCTACCGCTTTTCTCATTTGCTCTTTCCCTCCACGTCCTGCACTACATCACCCACACCTCTTCTTCCTACCTTCTTCCCATCTCTTCCCCTTTCCTTCGCACCTGCCTCTGCCCTGCCCAAAAGCTACTTGTTACTCCGTACCTCCTTCCAACGACCGCAGAGCTCAATTCACCATGAAGGCCCCACTCTCAGCCAGCATGCTCCGACCCCTCATGCCCCGCAAGGGCCCTATTTGTTTGGGAGGAGCTGCCCCTCGGATGTCCAACTTTTCTTGCTCTTCTTCTCTCTTTTCTTCTCCTACTTCTTTCCGAGCTCCGTCTTCTATTAACAACTCCATCAACCGAGTCCGATTCACATCATCAACCGCCAAAATGACTGATACCGCCAACGTGTAAGTTCAATTGACGTCGCCCACGTGGTGTGCGTTTGCTATCAAGCTGTAGCTGCCTTTTATTGGCTTTGCTGCTGCTGTCATGGCGTCATTATAGCATTATGGCCCCCGATGTTTTAAACTCGTCTAACAACTTAGTTTTTTCAAGATCTCCTGGCAGGGCCCGGTCCTCGACGAGAGCCTGCGTCCTACCAGCGTGGTCAAGGACCAGGAGGGTGTCATCACCTTCAAGCTCTACGACGACGTTGTCCCCAAGACCACCAAGAACTTTCGTGAGCTGGCCACGCGTCCCACCGGCGAGGGCTACAAGGGCTCTCCCTTCCACCGCATCATCCCCAACTTCATGCTCCAGGGTGGTGACTTCACCCGCCAGAACGGCACCGGTGGCCGCTCCATCTACGGCGAGCGTTTCCCCGATGAGAACTTCAAGCTGAAGCACACCCGCACCGGCCTTCTGTCCATGGCCAACGCCGGCCCCAACACCAACGGCTCGCAGTTCTTCATCACGACCGTCCTGACCCCCTGGTTGGACGGCCGCCACGTTGTCTTCGGCGAGATCATCGATGACGGCGAGTCCTGGAAGGTCGTCAAGTCCCTCGAGGCCACTGGCAACGAGCGTGGTACCATCAACTACAGCAAGAAGCCCACCATCATCGACTCCGGCATTGTCCAGTAAATGTTGGGCGTACTGTGTACCCCAGCGTTTGCTGAACATATAGGAAAAAGATAAAACAGAAAAATGGAAAACATCTGGCGAAGGAAAACCCAAAAAGCCAAACTAGCATTAGCATCTGGTCTGGATTCAGTTCCGTCTACGATAAATGATACATGGATGGCCTCTATGGCGTAACTGCTTGGAGTGTCTTTTCTCAACCCACTTCCCTGAGACTTCTCTTATTGCCTCTGCCTACGCGTGACTGGACATCTGGTGACAAGTAATAATTGCAAATAGTAGACTCAAGTTCTGTGTCCAAATGGGATATATACAATAGATGCAATGTAGTCCAATGACTCCAAGCCTTCAAACAAAACGCCGTCCCAATGCCGCTGACCAGTCCAGCCCAGTTTCCAATCCCTTTGTAGGTATGTGGTTTCTTTGTTTCTGTTTTAATGATTTCCTTTTCGTTCTTCTTTCTCTTTTCTGTCCTGCATTTGACTACTCGTCAAAGTCGTCACCTTCAAAGGCTTCTGGAACCGCTGCTTCTTCTGCCTCTTCCAGGCCCAGCCACCGGTTAAAGTAGACGCAGTTGGCCGGGCTCACAGGGCCGCCGTCCTCGCACAGGTCAAATACGGGACACATGCCGCACGGCGACTCCGTAAGGCCGTTATTGAGCGGCGGCGGCGCGCCCTTGGGGAAGCGCCGGTCGTTGGGGTTTGTCGGCGGCGGCACGGGGGCTGCCGAGCTGGAAAAGGTGGCCTCTTCCATGCGCGACACATTGAGCGCACGGTAGCCGGTGTCGCCGGACCCGGGCACGCGCACCGGCTCCAGCAGGCCGTCGTACACGAGCAGATCGACGAGCTGCTGGATGTCCGCCTCGCCAAGGGTTGTGTTCATAGCCACGCCGCTCTGCTCGATCAGCTCGGCAATGCGCCGCACGGTCGGGTACTCGGTGTAACCAGCTGGCATCGGCAGCAGAATCTGTCGCCGGCGCGCCTTTTTGTGGCCGTTGACGCCGTTTGTGGCAGTGGTGCCGTTGGCACCGTTGGCGCCGTTGACGGCCTTGTCGTCCGTTGAGAGAGCATCCGCTGGCCGCTTACGACTGCGCGGCGCCTCGCCCTTGATGACGCCCTTCCGGGGCTGCTTTGGCGCCGATGCGTCTGCACCCGACGGCGGCAGGGAATTGGCGGACAGCGACGTGCTTTTTGCGCGGCTCAGATAGGTGCTGCGGTTGCGGATCGCGTCAAAGACCAGCTCCTGCAGCGACTCGATAAACTCCTCGTCCAGCGTGCCGTCCGAGAACCACGGGCCGCCAGTAGCGCGGTCGGACGGCCGCAGCGTGGCCTTGATGTACATCTTCTTGCCAATGTTCTCGACACTCTTCATGTCGCGGATGTAGCCGCGGACCTCGAGGTGCTTGATGCACTGCTTGAGCACCGACTCGTGCATGTTGAGGCGGTGCTTGAGGCTGCGCGCCCAGATGCCGTCCGCGCCGGCATCGTCAATCAGCTCGTAGACCATGATCTGGTCCTGGTTGAGCGTGCGGTACTTTTGCGCGTCCTCGGCTGGGCGGTAGCGCCAGCAAAGACCCAAGCGGCCGTCGTTCATGGCCTTGAAGAGGAAGTCGGAGCACAGGCCCTGGACGGCCTTCATGAGCAGCATAAGGTTCTGTTCGGGGATAATGTCGAGGTCCAGGAGGTCGCGCTGGTTCCAGAGACGGCCCTCGCCGCCATTGTCGACGACGGCCTGGTAGAGAGCATCTTTAAGGAGGCTAATCTTTGAGGGGTCCTCGGAGGGTGCGCGCGACTCCATGGTGGCGGGTGTATATAGAAAAGTGAGAGAGGGAGGGGGGAGAAGGACGGGGGTCGGATGGCCGAGGTCGTCGATGTAGTAGAAGATTAGAAGACGGGCGAACCGCGTCGGCGTGTAGCGTTCGAACGTCGCTCAACTCAAGTTTGTGTGTGGTAGTATATTGATGGGGAGAGCGATGCAGTGAAGCCAGGCGATGAGCGATCGGCGATCAAGGTGATGGAAGAAGGAAAAGCGATGGCTGGTCGGCGCGTCGACTAAAGAGCCATTTCGAATGATCTGGCGATAACAAGCAGTCGATCCAAGGGTACAAACACAGCACTGTCGATGGCGTCGTCAGATGGCCGCGGTGAGACAGGGATATCGAGGTTGGCGACGACAGTAGTTTTTGCGATTTTTGGTGATAAAAGCTTTTGCTGCGGATTCTGCCACTCGGACATTCTGTATTATGTAGGCAAAACTGTGGCTGTTTTCTGCCGCCATTCCCCACCATTTCTTTCGCAGTGGAGATCATGCAGGCCCCGCCATGACTCATCGCGCGCGTTGATTGGTGGAGTCTACCAGAGTCTACAAGAGTCTAGGGAGTCATATTGACCGCCTTCCTGTTCTGGATCAGCAGGTAACCGACTTAGACGGCCGAGTGCTGCGCCGGCAGCGGAAGTAGAGTAAAAAGAGAATATCGAGAGAAGAGAAAAAGACGCTCAATTCGAGTTACGTATCAGGCTACAAAGAATTGGTTTTCTTCCTATATCATCGGTTGGATCTCAAGGAACGCTTACGTTATCCAATTGCTCCTTCCTTATTCGGACAGCTCTTATTCAGACAACCTGCCTTCTTAGTCATCCGATTTCATCCCATCTGCAACGACCAGTCAGCAGGCCGACAACCGACAGGATGCATCTCCGGACCGTTGAGCGTTTTGAGCTGCCCGCTGCGGCGGACATGCACGTCCACATGCGCCAGGGCGACATGATGAAGCTGGTGGCCCCGACAGTCATCCAGGGCGGTGTTGACACTGCATTTGTGTGAGTAGTAGGACTGAGAAGGGGGGTAAAGAGGAGGGGGTCGGATATAGATGAGAAGTATAAAGAATACTATAAAACAGAAACTAACAATACAGGATGCCCAACCTTGTATGAATGCCAAGCAACATCCATACACAAACAGCCATGTTGACTGATTCTAGGTCCCTCCTCTGATCACTGTCGACCGCGTAAGTTATGAGCTGTCAACGATATCGACCATGAGATGCAAAATATGACATCATACTGACAGGCCAGGTCTTGGAGTACAAGAAGGAGCTGGAGGCTGCGGCCCCTGGTGTCAACTTTCTCATGTCCCTGTTTGTAAGTGCACGCGCGCGCGAGACACGCAACGACACGGACACGTACTGACACGCCAGCTGCACTCCTCCATCACCCCCGCGGTCATTGCCGAGGCTGCTGCTGCTGGTATTGCCGGCGTCAAGCTGTACCCGCAGGGTGTAACGACCAACTCGGATGCCGGTGTCGCTGACATGAAAGCCTTTTACGACACCTTTGCCGCCATGGAGAAGCACGACATGGTGCTCAACATCCACGGCGAGGTGCTCGAGTCCCTTGCGCCGCCCGGCACCACGCTCGAGGAGGCCTTTCTGCCGACGCTGCAGTCGCTCCACCAGCGCTTCCCCCAGCTGCGCATCGTCCTCGAGCACTGCACCACGGCCGCTGCCGTTGCCGCCGTCAAGGCCTGCGGCCCAACCGTCGCCGCCACCATCACGGCGCACCACCTGTACCTCACAGACGCCGACGCCTGCTGCAACCCGTTTGCGTTCTGCAAGCCCATCCCCAAGACGCCGACAGACCGTGACGTGCTAGTTAAGACCATTGCCGAGGGCAGCTCCAAGTTTTTCTTTGGCAGCGACTCGGCACCGCACCTGCTGCACACCAAGACGGACGCCAAGAACGCCGGCACGCCGCCGCCCGCGGGCGTGTTCACGCAGCCGTTTGCGACGCAGCTGGTGCTGCTGGGTCTGCAGGACGGTATCGAGCGCGGTGTGATTGGCGAGGATGCTGTCACCGAGCAGAAGCTGGCTGATTTCCTGAGCCACAACGGCCGGCGCTTCTACAAACTGCCGCCCGTCGACGCGAACAAGAAGATTGTGCTGACGCGTGCGGGCGCTACCATCCCGGAGAGCGTGCGCAATGCCGACGGCAGTGTCGAGGTGGGCAACTCGCGCGCCGGCGACGCGGTGTTTACTCTGACTTGGGCGTAGGCAGTGTGGTGAAGAAGCACGGATGCACATGCAAAGATCATAGCAAGTAAAATATAGCAAAGAAAAAGACTGAATATTGAATAGACTACTCGCTTATTTTGGCAACGGTGCCGCATCGGCAGCCGTCTCTGAGCTGTCACTCGACGGCACCGCGTCGTCACCGCGCCCGCGCAAGTTGGCCAGGCCCGTCTTGTGGTCCTCGTGGTCGTTGCTGAGCGTTGTCTGCCGGATGAAGAAGCAGATGATGAGGCCCACACCGGCGACGGCGCCGTACATGATGTACATGGTCTGGATGCTCTTCCAGTAGGCGTGGCGCGCGGCGGCCAAGTCCGTGCCAGTGAGCAGCGCGTCCACGCGGTAGACGTTGGATGCGGCGGCGCTGCCCGTCAGCAGTGCGGCCGAGGACTCGCCAATCTGGGCGACGAGCGACGCGTGCTGCTGCTGCATGCGGTTTTGAAAGACGACGCCGCCGAGCACGACGGAAATGCTGGTCGACAGCTGGCGGATAAAGCCAAACGTGGACGTGGCAGATGCGAGGTCGGCGCGGTGCTCGACGGTCGTGTGCAGCGCGATCAGCAGGCCCTGGAAGTTGGGGCCGACACCGACGGCGGCCACCATCTGGTAGACGATAATCTTGGCCCAGTCGGCGTGCTCGCCGAGGTTGCTAAAGAGGGAGAAGCCGGCCGTGAGGAAGACAAACGCGCCCACGATAAAAACGAGATACTGGCCCGTGCGCTTGATGGCCCAGCCGGTGACAGCGCCCGCAACAGATAGCGAGATGGAGTAGGGCAGCACGTAGACGCCCGACAGCAGGGGCGTTGTGCCGAGCACAGCCTGGAAGTAGAGCGGCAAGTAGTAACTGCCCGAGACAAAAACGACGCCGTGGCAGAAGCAGCACAGGAATGCGGCGATGGCCACGCGCGTGCGGAACAGGTGCAGCGGGATGACGGGGTACTGCGCGACGCGCGCCTCGACGTAGGCGAAGACGAGCAGCAGCACGGCGCCGACGACAATCAGCGTGATCACCATGCGCGACTTCCACGGGTACATGACGCCGCCAAAAGTGAGACCCAGCAGGACCAGCAGCGTGCCGGCGGTCACGAGCAGCGAGCCGTGCCAGTCGAGCGCGCGCAGACCATCGCGGATCGGCGTCTTGGGGTTGTGCAGCTTGAGCACAAAGATGAGCAGCACGAAGCCGAGGCCCGAGATGGGCAGGTTGATGTAGAAGCACCAGCGCCACGACACCTTTTGCGTCAGCGCGCCGCCGATGACGGGGCCGATGCCGCCCGCAAACGCCCACACCATGCCCGCAATGCCAAAGTACTGGCTGCGCTTGCGCATCGAGAACAGGTCGCCAATGCACACATTCACGAGGATGATGATGCCGCCGCTGCCGATGCCCTGCACCGCGCGCGAGACGATGAGCATCACCATGTTGACGCTGACGGCGCACAGCAGCGAGCCCACCCAGAAGACGGCGACGGCCAGCAGCAGAATGGGCTTGCGGCCCCAGATGTCCGAGATCTTGCCCCACGACGGCGCCGTGGCGGCGTTGCCCAGCAGGTAGGCCGAGCCGATCCAGGTGTAGCCAATGGTGCTGTTGAACTGGTCGGCAATAGTTGGGATGGCGACGGTGACAATGGTGACGTCGAGCGCGCCCAGGAAGAGGGCGGAGCACAGCGAGACCACGATAAACAGCGTCTCGAGGCGTGTGCGGCCCTCTTCATAGAGAGGGGGCGCAGAAGCATCAGCGGCAGCGGCGGTGTTGTGCGGGCTGTCATCCTGGGTCTCGGCCTTTTCGCTGACCACATTGACATTATTACTTATTGCCTGGATGTCCTTGTGCTGGTCGATTGCCGTCGTTGTCGCTGTTGCTGCCGTCTTCGTGAGACCGGACGGGTCCTCTACCCCGGTGGCCGTCATTGTGAATAGAGATGTCGTAAAAAAAAAATCAAACTCGTCAACACAACTTGACGGGTGTGACCAGCCAAGCTTCCGGGAGCATCCTTCCTATATAGCAGCAGCAGTAACGGTATTCCGTAGGTTGATAAATAGAAAAAATCTATCAAGAAAAGCGTTTATGGAGTACACCGCTTACGGATTGATTTGTCCAAGTAGAAAAAGCTTGTTTTTTACAGTTTCTCGTGGTATTCTAGCCGCCTTCTAGCTTTGGCATATGTTGTCTGGCAGCTCGAATCGAAGTGACATCCGATCCTGTTAATCCGTATGGGCGATACCCTGGATCGTATATCCGCCTTTAGGTACATCAGGAAAACGACATCGTTCTACCTGCAGTCTGTCTGGCTCAAGCCCTAAGCGGGGGTGATGGTGACACGGCACGCGATGCACCACGTATATGTATTGCTCCAAGGACCCGCGTGTATGGCGGTCGAGCTTTTTTTCTTTCTTTCTAAAAGATCTGATTTGGTTTCTGATATTCTCCTGATACATCAGATCATTGATACTTACCTTTACCAGATGATTACCTTTTCCCAGACTGCTTTGCCTGCCGCTACTAGTAATAATAACAAAAAAGAGAAAAGTCTACATTCGCTTACAGGCCCCGGAAGAGTCTTGCCGGTCAAAGAGCTTGGCTCGCTATTTGCCGATCCGGGTTTGGCGCCTTTTGGTTTCTTTTCCTGGTAATCGTCTTCATCTTCTTCTTCTAGATCTGCTTGCTTTTGTTTTTCATATTTTCATTCTTTGTCTTCTTTATATTTCTTGTTGCTTTTTCCCTTTGGGTCGGCTCATTAGGATACCATACTATTCTCGTCTGCATCACGGTACTGTCTACCCGCTCGGCATGCCATCAACATGTGATCAAACATGTTGTTGCGTCGAATGCCTACGCCTTCAACCGTGCCACCTCCGGCCCATCTATCTTCACAACTTGCACGCCTGCAGCCGCCAGCTCCTTGCTCTGCTCTGGCCACCCAGCGTCATCTACGGCCCGTGTGGCCTCCTCCACAACGTATGTGGTGAAACCCTCATTCTTCGAGTCCAGGGCCGTGCAGCGCACGCAGTAGTCGGCTGCCAAGCCCACCACATAGACATGCGTGACCCCCGCCGCCTGCAGTTTGCCGACAAGCCCGCTGTCGCTCACGCGCGGGTTCGTGAACGGGTCGTAGAAGGCGCTGTACATCTCGACGTCCTTGTTTGTGCCCTTTTCGATAATCTCGTCCAGCCGGTGCGTCGGGTCCAGCTCCGGCACGAGAGCCGCGCCCGGCGTGTTCTGCACACAGTGGTCCGGCCAAAGCCGGGTCTCGTACGACGGCTCGTCCGGGTTGAGCGGGTTGACGACTGTTGCAACGTCCACATATGGCTTCTTGGACGGGTGGTTAGACGCAAACGAGATGTGGTCCTGTGGGTGCCAGTCTTTGGTGGCGACGCGCAGCACGAATGCCGGCAGCGCCAGCAGCTGGTTGACGACGGTCACGGTCTCGCGGCCCTCTGGAACAGCTAGCGAGCCGTTCTGTCATGTTAGTGTCGTGCATCTACCGTTGGCCGTTGGACGACTTACTGGCGGGCAGAAATCCTCTTGCAGGTCGACAACGATGAGCGCTGGCTTAAAGGCACTCATTTTGATAGTAGTAGACTAATTCTGTCCATATGCTTTGAAATGTGTTGGAGAGGTTGACTGTTCGTGATAACGCATGCTTGACATAACTCGATAGAAGGGCTTACGTAAGACAACTAACAAGACCCCGCATTGTAAGACCACAGGCGAGCACTTCTGTTCGACTTTCACGAGCTTGGTATATCTCGGAGAATTATTGCTTGTTTCTACTGTTATCAGATCTTGATGGCTTATTCTGGTGCCTGCGCATTGGCCGTCATCGCGCTTCAAGACCCCTCTGCCGGCGACAGCCTTGTCGTTGTTGGGATGCCGTTGAGTACCACGTGGTGTTTCAAGTATGCTTAAGCTTGTGTACAAGCTTATCGGGCTGTTCCTTCTTATTTGAGCTCATTTTGAAAGGTGGCACGATGCGTCAACATACCGGGGAAAGAGCGACCGGAAGCGGTGTCAGGCTTTAAACGGCCTTTGCTGCGATTTGAAAGACAGCACTAGACTTGTGATGCCCGCCGCGGAGATGGCTGTCACTGAAGCAATATACTACGCCCGTTACCATTGTCGGTAAACAATAGTAAGCCACCACTCCCGGTGATAGGGCCAGAATTAGCACTACGCGGATTGTTCTTTTTGAGTACTGTGTTATCTGCGAATCTACATAAGTGTTGGGAAGGTGCAACTCGCCGCTACTGATTCACCGACTTTCTGGGACTTGGGCTCCGATCGCACCTTCTTGGTGGAAATAACCCTTTTACTATACACGTACAGGTAAGGAAGGAGTAGACCCTGAAGAACACGACTACGTAAAAGTACACCAGAAGACTGATCATACACACAAGAGAGGCCACAAGCACGGACCGGCCACTTCGACTACATCCTTCGATTTCTCCATTGTTTTTTCTATTTTTCCCTTTTAATCTCGATTACTTTTCACTGCAACCCCATACCCCAAAGCTTATGTACACACTCTATTGGCGTTTGCAGACATTCGTGCCTCCATTGACGAGTCGTTCCTGCCGCGCCATTGAATCTTCCTATTGTCATTACATCATTGTCCTTACTTCCTATTTCATCGCACCTCTTTCCGTATCTAAATATACGAAGATCGCTCCTTCTCTTTCTTTCCTCAACACTTCTTCGCTCCTTCCTAGTGTTGTACCCCACCTGCTGTCTTTACCCTTTGTGGAGCTTTCCCATTCTGCCGCCTTTCACCGTCTCAACCTCTTCCTCATTGCTCCATTCCTAACTGCTTCCCGTCTTCATTTCAACCTCCTTTTTCCGTTGTCCTTATTTTTCAACGTGTCTCCACTAACGCTATCCTCTCTTCCTCCTCCTCCTCTTCTCCTTTCCTTTTTCCCCTCCTCCTCTCCCCTCGCAAGTCCTCATACATCGTCGACACTGTGCTGTCTTGTACGATTTTGCGCCTCGCCCGTCTTCACCACCTTCAGACCGCCTCGGCCTAGCTCTCATAAGCTTGACCAGTAAGTACCGTGCCAAGATCACACTCTACAGCCTTGTCCTTGCCCCTATTTTAATGACAATTGATCTGTCGTCTGCTTGGGCTACGTACGACTTGCCCATATACTTCTCCGTGCTTGCTTGCTAACCCAACCCCAGCTCTCGTTCGACCTCACCCTCAGACCGGCCTCCTCGACAACCAATGCATTCCCAATAGTCCTCAGCAACTTCTTCAACATGATTGCCGCGTCCCTTCTGCCCTCCCGCTTTCGCGGTGAGCAGTTGGCCGCCCAGACCGCCGCCCCCTCCTGGATCAACAAAAAAATGACTCCCATCCTTCAGCTGCTGTCCAGCCTCACCTCCTCCCACCCGATCCACACCATTGTCATCGTGGCTGTCCTTGCCAGCTCCACGTACATGGGCCTTCTCGAGGAAAGCATCTTTGACGCCTCCAGAACTGTTCGTCGTGCCGACTGGTCGTCCCTCTCCGTCGGCAGCCGCAGCCTGCGTGTCAGTCCTGAAACCTCCTGGAAGTGGCAGTCTTGGGACTCGGACGTCGTCCCCCAGGGTGCCGATCGCCTGGCTCTTCTCACCTTTGTCTTCCCCGAGTCTCTGTCCGACAGCGCCCCCAAGACCGCGCCTCTGCTCGACACCATTCCCATTCCCCAGAACATCTCCGCCACGCCTCTGCCTACGACTCCCAACCCTCTCGGTACCTACTCCCAGGATACCACGCTCGCTTTTGCCGTCCCCTATGACGAGGCCGCTCAGTTCTCTTCTGCTACCCAAGAAATTCCCAATGTCATCTCAGCTGCCCAGGGTGACGATGCTTCGTCTACCCGTGTCACTGAGGAGCACGGTCGCGAGCAGAAGCTGTGGATCATGAAGGCTGCCGGTGCCCAGACGCGGTCCAGCATTGTGCGCTGGCTGCAGAACGGCTGGGTCGAGTTTGTCGACCTGCTCAAGAACGCAGACACGCTGGACATCATCATTATGGTTCTTGGTTACCTGTCGATGCATCTGACGTTTGTCTCCCTCTTCCTGTCCTTGCGCCGCCTCGGCTCCAACTTTTGGCTCGGCACCAGCGTCCTGTTCTCCTCCATTTTCGCCTTCCTCTTTGGCCTTATTGTCACCACGAAGCTAGGCGTTCCCGTCAACATGGTGCTTCTCTCCGAGGGCCTTCCCTTTCTTGTCGTAACAATTGGCTTCGAGAAGAATATTGCCCTCACCAAGGCCGTGCTCTCGCACGCGCTCGAGCACCGCCGCAACCTGGAGCGCGCCCCCGGCAAGAAGGTCACCACCACCAGATCTCCTAGCGTTATCCAGTACGCCATTCAGATGGCCATCAAGGAGAATGGCTTCGATATTGTGCGCGACTACGCCATTGAGATCCTCATTTTGGTCATTGGCGCTGCGTCCGGTGTCCAGGGTGGCCTGCAGCAGTTCTGCTTCCTTGCCGCCTGGATTCTCTTTTTCGACGGCATCCTGCTCTTCACCTTTTACACTGCCATTCTCTGCATCAAGCTGGAGATCAACCGGATTAAGCGTCATGTGGAGATGCGCCGTGCTCTGGAGGATGACGGTGTTAGCCGCCGTGTTGCTGAGAGCGTCGCCCAGAGCAATGACTGGCCGCGCACCGATGGCCGTGGCGAGCCTATGACGACCATCTTTGGCCGCCAGATTAAGAGCACTAGCGTTCCCAAGTTCAAGCTCCTGATGGTCACCGGCTTTGTCATTATCAACGTTTTGAACCTTTGCACCCTGCCTTTCCGCAGCGCCGACTCGACGCTGTCTTCCATCTCCGCCATGGCCGGTGGTCTGAGCGGCGTGGTTGCCGCGCCCCCTGTTGACCCTTTCAAGGTTGCCAGCAGCGGTCTCGACGTCCTCCTGGCTGCTGCTAAGGAGGCCAACCGGGAAACGATCGTTACCGTCCTTACTCCCATTAAGTACGAACTCGAGTTTCCGTCGGTCCACTACGCCCTTCCGTCTACTGGTCTCGGCGGCGACAGCGAGATGTACGATCTCTCCTACGGTGGTGTCGGCGGCCGCATGGTCGGTAGCATTCTCAAGAGCCTCGAGGACCCCGTTCTGTCCAAGTGGATCATTGTTGCCCTGGCTCTGAGCGTCGCCCTGAACGGCTATCTCTTCAACGCTGCTCGCTGGGGCATCAAGGACCCTAACATGCCCGACCACCCCATTGACCCCAAGGACCTTGACAAGGCACAAAAGTTCAATGACACTGCCTCTGCCACTCTTCCTCTGGGCGAGTACATTCCCGGTACCCCGGCCAACAAGTCTACGTTTACCGACGACGAGAGCGACATTCTGTCCATGCGTCCCCTGAAGGAGAAGGAGGCCACTGCTGCTCCGACCGAGGAGGAGATTGCCGCCGACAAGGCCAAGAATGCCCTCATTACGCGCAGCACTGTCGAGATGGAGCAGCTACTCAAGGAAGGCCGCGCCCCCGAGCTGTCTGATGCCGAGCTCGTCTTTTTGTCTCTCCGTGGCAAGATCCCTGGTTACGCCCTTGAGAAGACTCTCAAGGACTACACTCGCGCCGTCAAGATTCGTCGTTCCATTATCTCGCGCACCAAGGCTACCGAAGAAGTCACCAGTCTGCTGGATGAGTCGTATCTCCCCTACGAGAACTACAACTGGGCTCAGGTCTTTGGCCAGTGCTGTGAGAACGTGATTGGCTACACCCCCATCCCCGTCGGTGTTGCCGGTCCTATTGTGATTGATGGCAAGAGCTACTTTATTCCCATGGCCACCACAGAGGGTGTGCTTGTTGCCAGCACGAGCCGTGGCTGCAAGGCGATCAACGCCGGTGGCGGTGCCATTACCGTTCTGACGGCCGACGGCATGACGCGCGGCCCCTGCCTGAGCTTCGAGACTGTTGAGCGTGCGGGTGCTGCCAAGATCTGGCTGGACTCGGATGAGGGTCAGTCGGTGATGCGCAAGGCGTTCAACTCGACCAGTCGCTTCGCGCGTCTGTCCAACATGAAGACTGCCCTGGCCGGCACCAACCTGTACGTGCGTTTCAAGACAACGACGGGTGATGCCATGGGCATGAACATGATTTCCAAGGGTGTGGAGCACGCCCTGAACGTGATGATGAACGAGGCCGGCTTTGAGGACATGAACATTGTGTCTCTGAGCGGCAACTACTGTATCGATAAGAAGGCGGCCGCGCTCAACTGGATTGACGGCCGCGGCAAGAGTGTGGTGGCGGAGGCGATCATCCCCGGCGATGTGGTCAAGAGTGTGCTGAAGACAGATGTGGACTCGCTGGTGGAGCTCAACATCTCCAAAAACCTGATCGGTTCAGCCATGGCCGGTGCCATTGGTGGCTTCAACGCACACGCCGCCAACATTGTGGCCGCGATCTACATTGCCACGGGCCAGGACCCGGCCCAGGTTGTGGAGAGTGCCAACTGCATCACCATTATGAAGAACCTTCGCGGCAACCTTCAAATCTCCGTGTCCATGCCGTCGATTGAGGTCGGCACGCTTGGTGGCGGTACCATTCTGGAGCCTCAGGGTGCCATGCTTGACATGCTTGGTGTGCGCGGCCCCCACCCGACGAAGCCCGGCGAGAACGCGCGCCGCCTCGCTCGGATCATTGCTGCCTCAGTACTGGCTGGTGAGCTGTCGCTGTGCTCGGCGCTTGCAGCTGGCCATCTGGTCAAGGCGCACATGGCGCACAACCGCTCGCAGCCGCCTACGCGGTCGACCACGCCTGCTCCTGCCAGCGGTGCTGTGACCCCCGGCCTCACCATGACTGCAAGCTCGACTGCTCTCAGTGCAGCCGCCATTGAGCGGACCAAGCGCTAAGGAGTGGATGGAAGTCCAGACGTGTGACGCTATTCCGCGAGCCGGCTTTCGTTCTCTCTTGCGTTTCTTCGTTTTTGCTTTCTGTATTTTTTTGGCCTCGGTGTTTTGTCACTATGCAAGCAACGCCCAATATCTCTAGCAACTATCGACAACCCACTATCTTTTTACCGACAACTCATCATATTTTTTTACTTAGACTAGTCTCTTCATAGACAATCAGCGTGTTAAGAAGGAGAGGGTGTATGGGAAGGGCGCAGATTGCTGGCCTCGTCTTGCCGATGAGAGAGACGGGCCAGTGGAAAACTAAACAAAAAAAGGGCAGAATACGGACAAGGAAACGAGGAGAGGGCACAGCGGCGCGGGTAGGACCCACGACTGGATGGCTCAGTGCGTGATGCCTGAGTGGCATCATTACTTCTTCACTTTGTTCGAGTCGATTCGGCCCATCATTACATAATAAAGCATATAACAAATTAATACACTGCTACGTTTAAGTAGCCATTACTGTTACGCAAGTACAAGCACAAAAAAAAAGCGAAATGAATTGAACGAAAATAATTAAATGGAATACAATAAACAATGCAATGCTGGTATACATCTCGATGCCCCTTTTCTATCGTTACGTCTCGACATTCCACGGCCTACCGGCCGACGCGGATGACACCGGCGGCAATCAGCTTCTGGATCTTGGTGCGCACGCTGGGGTTGCGCATGTGCTCGTTGAGGGCGGCCGGGTCGGCCTGGGCCTGCTGCAGGATGGCCTGCATGACGGGGTCCTGCATGATGCCCATGATCTCGGGGTCGGCAGCGATGCGCTCGCGCGCCTGCTCCTCGGTCTCGCCCTGGCGCGTGCTGTACATGGCGGTCAGGGCCTTTTGGTTCAGAGCCTCGATCTCGCGCGTGTTGGCGCCGTTGTGGTGGGCCTTGTCGGTGCGTTCGGCCTCGTCGCAGGCGTCGATGCACTCGCTGTACTTGCGCATGCCAAAGTAGGTCTGGGCCTTGCGGATGTAGACGCGGATAAACTTTGGGTCGCAGCGGATGGCGGCCTCGCAGTCGTCGAGCGCCGACGGGAACTCGACGAGCTTCGTGTACGCGGCGGCGCGGTTGCTGTAGCCGCGCGGGTCCTCGGGCGCGCGCTTGATCATCTCGGTGTACGCCTTAACGGCGCCGGGCCAGTCCTGCTCCTTGAACTTTTTGTTGCCTTCCTCGCGCGCCTCCTCGGCCTTGGCCGGGTCAATGTAGGCGACCCGCGCATCCTCGATGCGGCGGCGCTCAGCGGCGCGCAGCTTGGTCACCACGTCGGGCGTGCGCTGCTCGCGCAGCGACATATTAAAGAACTCAATGGCCTGGTCCATCTGGCCGAGCTTCTCGTGGGCGGTGCCGATGCGCGCATACGACTTGGCAATGGTCTTGAAGTCGGCAAAGATGGAGCGGCCCTCCTCGACGGCCTTGGTGCACGTGGCAATGCAGGCTTCGTAGTCGCCCTTTTCGAACTGGGCCGCACCGAGGTTGTTGAGGTACGTAATGTCCTTGTGCAGGTCCCAGGCGGCCTGGTAGTGAGCAATGGCGTCATCAAACTCGCGCTTCTTGTAGCTGACGGTGCCCAGAGCCTTTTCCTTGTCGGCGGCCTCCTTGGCCTCCTTCTTGGCACGGGCCTCGGCGACTGCTTCGTCGTCCATGGGCTCGTCCTCGACAACTTCGGCGGCAGCAGGAGCGGGGGCGGCCTTAGCGGGAGGTGCGTCGGGCATGGCGACCTCCTCCTCGACCTCGCGGGCACTGCCGGGAGTAAAGGACGCCGCCGTGGCAGCACCCTCGGGCGGCGCGTTGCCGACATCAAGGTCGACGCCCATGGCGACGCCCATGACCTGGATCATGCGGGGATCGCTAAAGATGGCGCTGGCATTCTTGGGGTCGCTCTGGATGGCGCGCAGGTTCTGCATAAAGGTGGGATCGGCAAGAAACGAGCTGGTCTTGGGGTTGGCTGCCAGCTTGGCCAGCAGGCCAGGGTCGCTGAACATGTTGCCAAACTGCGATGTGGGGTCGCCAAAGGGCTTGCCACCGGCAGGACCGCCGGCACCGGGCTCGCGGCCGACCTCAATGTCCATGGCACGCTCGACGGCGGCCAGTTCCTTCTTCATGCCGGCATTTTCAGGGTCGATCTTGAGGCCAGCCTCGTAGGCCTCATAGGCCGAGATGAGATCGCGCTTGCCAAAGAGTGCGGTTCCCTTGCGGCCCCAGCCCTTGGGCCAGTCAGGCTTGATCTCGGTAGTCTTCTCGGCGTCCTTGAGGGCATTGTCCCAGTCCTTCTTGGAGGCGTAGGCGGCCGAGCGGTTGCTGTAGAGGATGTGGTTGGAGGGGTCGATGGCGATGGCGTCGGTAAAGTGTTTGCTGTATTGTTAGTTTCGTATAAAGAAAGTCGTATTGCTAGGATGAGTACTCACACAGCCTCGTCAAAGTTCTTGGCCGCAATGGCCTTGTTGCCGAGCGCCTTGAGCTCGTCGGCGGTTGACATGATGTGTTTGAAGCGGGGTTGGATTGTGATGTGCAGGTGTTGATAGCGCTTGTTGAATGCAAAGAGCGTCAGTCGTGATCAAACGTGGGTATCGTCAAGAGTGGAAGAAAAATTGCAGTAGACAGTAAACAGTAAACAGCAGAATCAGAAGTTGACAGACAAGACAGTGAGGCTCGGAGCGGCGTCAATAATATATACGATAAAAGATATGAAATCTGGTGAAGCCTCCAGAGACAGAAGTGGGGCGCTGAAAGCTTTCTAGGCCTTTCGACGCTGACGGCCCCGCGCGGTTGTGATTGGCCAGGGCTGTAAGCAGATGGGTCGCGACGAGTATGGAAGGAGTATTCAAGGCAGAGCAGTAGGGGCATATAAAAAGAGGTATTGATGCGGGACTGACTTGTTTTCTGTCAGCTATCTTGTTGAATCATAAGTTATGATCTGTGGAATAGAACAACATGAGATATGATTAGCAGTTGATATCAGGTAGAAATCAAAGCAAAATGCAAAAAAAACTGAAAAAGGGAAGAGAAAGAGATCAAATCAAACCTCAAATACATGAAAAAGTATAAAGAAAGTAAATCAGATTAATATTATCAAAAAATAGAGAATGAACTCCAAAGTTAAAAAAAGCAAACTCCTATAAGTACAATAGCTACTCCTTGCCCACACCCGGCCGCAGTGCATAGAGAGTCTGTGGCTGGCCCGCCGAATCGCAGCTTGTAAACTGCCACCATCCACTGTTCCATGCACCGGCCAGGTTGACAAGACCCCAGCGGACGGGTGCCGGCATGGGCGGCCAAGAAGACCAGCGACCGTCTTCAAAGCCGTTGGAACAGTCGTGGTTGAGCAGGAATAACGGAACACCCTCCAGCATGCCCGCCTTGCTCACGGTGACCTTGCCCCAGGCCTTGAACATGGCAGCTGCCTCGGCCTCCGCGGGTGTGCCTGCGACGGGCGCGTTGGGGTGGTTGGCAAAGGCAGCAATGGTGGCAATCTCGTTGCGGAAGTGGTCGGCAAATGGCTTTTCAAACGACGACATTATGCCTAGCAGGATGGCGCCGTCATAGTCGAGCGGCGACACGAGGCTGGCGAGGTAGTCGTGGAAGGCGGTAAGGCCTTTGAGAAAGGAGGCGTGCTCTTTGCGCGTCACGTCCCAGACGGTACTGTCGGCGAGCAAGGCCTCGATCTTGGGGAAGAGGTTGTCCTCCTCGTCGTCGTGGTGGGACTTGACGAGGTTGAACCAGGACTGGCAGTAGCCGATAAAGTCGGCCTTGTCCTGACCGTCGTCGACGCGCGCGGCCTGGAGCGCAATGGAGTTGTATCCGCGGAAGATGGCATTGTGCAGCAGGCACATGTGTGTCGCGCCTGTGGTGAAGATGTCCGTCTGTCATGTTAGCGATGGAGGGGAGGGAGAGGAAAGAGATGAGCGTACCTTGTCAGTAGTAAACTGAGGCGTGTGGATGAGGGTCAGCGGCGTGTCTGCCCAAGGCGAGTCGCATTTTGAAGCCATGAGTTGAGTGAGCTGAGCGAGTGTGAGGTGTAGAGTGTGCAGTGTAGATGATCAGCGAGTGTATGAGATGTAAAGTTGGTGGAATGTAGAGTTTGAATTTTGTAGATGTGGTGAGGCTCGTGATACTACAAAGATGGAAAAGAAAGAAACAATCAAACAAAACAAAACTAAACTAAAAGAAAACCACGAGTTAAGACTCTATTAAAAGCACCACTCAACTAACACTACAGCTCGCAATACGATAAAGCTGTCAGCCGTTGATAAGTGGTGAGACCATGTCCGTGTAAGTGGTACGATTGCGGAGACACACAACAGCCGGCCCAGCGCACAAGGATGAGATCATGAGTCTCTAGACCAAACATCTGACAAACAGTTCCGAGTGATTGGTTCATTTCGTTCTGGGCTGTTCTCGCGTGTCGTCCGCATGATGTCATGCCGTTGCTATCCCGGCTCTAAACAGTAGCCGTCATTGACCGCCTGCGCGTGTCCATTGAAGCTGCGTCGGAGATCTACATTCTTCAAGACTTCTCACACGCACGCGTATCCCCCTCTCGCGCCTACATCCATGCCCCCCATTCGCCCTCGCCCATGCCCGTCGCCGTCCGTCCTGCCTGTCCCGTCAGGATCCGCGACTTGCTGCGCTCCAAAAACTGCCCGTCGCCCAGCGCGCCCAGCACGCCGCCATTGTCCCGGTCAAACGCCCGCTTGCCGCGCAAAAACACGTACCGCGGCCAGTTGCGCACCTCGAGACCCTCAAACGGCGTGTAGTCGATGCTGTGGTGCAGCGCCGTGTTCGTAATCGTAAATTTCTTTTTCTGCGAAATCGTCTCCGGGTACCAGATCACAATGTCGGCATCGAGGCCCGGCGTCAGGCTGCCCTTGCGGTGCGCCAGGCCGTACAGCTGGGCCGGGTTCGTCGACGTCAGCGCCACAAAGCGCGGCAGCGTGATGCGGATCTTGTCATCGTCGCTGGGCCGCCCGACGGCCGGGTCGTACGACCGGTTGTAGATGAGCGGAAGACGCGTCTCAATGCCGGGCACGCCGTTGGGCACGTTGCGGAAATCCACATGCGCCGTGCCTGTCGCCGCATTGCGCACAATGCCGCGCTTCTTGCCGTCGGCGTGGTCAAACAGCGACGGCGCATGGTCCGACGACACGACCGTGTACGTGCCGTTGGCCATTTCCTGCCACAGCTGCTCGACGTCCTGGGTGCTGTGCCGCAGTGGCGGCGCGCAAATGTGCCGTGCGCCGTCAATGCTGGGGTCGTCGCCGTCATGGCCATGACTGTGCGGCGTCGACCGCAGCTTGTCGCTCGTGAGGTAGAGGTAATGCGGACACGTCTCGGCGTGAATCGGCAGCAGCCGGTTCTGTGCCTCGCGCACGTGCTTGAGCGCCGTCGGCGCCGACATGTGCACGATCAGAATGGGCGCGTCTGTGACCTCGGCCAGACTGATGGCGCGGTACGTCGCCTCACTCTCGGCAATCTGCGGCCGTGCGACGGCATGAAAAAAAGTCTGGAGGTTGCCCTTTTTTACCAGCCGCGCCGAGATCTGCTCGACAATGTCATTGTTCTCGGCGTGGATCATCGTCGTGATGCCCAGCGACCGTGCCGCCATCATGATATTAAACAGGTCGCCGTCGCCCAGCTTCATCGGCTGGTAGGTCATGTACAGCTTCACGCTCGTAATACCCTTGGCCGGCAGCTGCGGCAGCTCCTCCTCGAGCACTTGCTCCGACGCATTGGTCAGGATCACATGGAAGCCATAGTCGCAGTAGGCGTGTCCCGTGGCCTTGGCGTGGTAGTTGTCGACACATGTCCAGATGCTCGGCTCGTCGCGCTTCTGAGACGCAAACGCCAGCACCGTCGTGTTGCCGCCCGCCAGTGCCGACCGCGAGCCCGTCTCCCAGTTATCGCCCGTCGGCGCATTGTCCTGCTCAATGTGTGCGTGCGAGTCGACACCGCCAGGCGTGATATAGGCGCCCTCTGCATCGACAATCTCCGTGTTCGGGCCGGCGTACGCCTCGAGGCCCGCGCCGATCATGGCAATCTTGCCATCCTTGACACCGATATCCAGGCCGGCAGGAAGGATCTCGGCCGCCGTGACCTTGTTTGTTAATTGGCTGAAATTTGCGAGGAAGAGGAGGGGGGACTCACGATGCGGCCGTTGCGGATAACCAAGTCGAGCATCGTAGTGATGCTGTAGCTGTAGATGCAGATAGATATAGATAGACACAGATGTAGATAGACGCAGCCAAGCAAAGAAGAGAGAAGAACAAATCAAACAGGAAGCCAATAAAGGCGCATGTAGGCGCACGCAGCCCCATCGGAGCTTTCCACTCCCTCGACCACGTCGGCTCTTGATAAGACCGAGATACCCTGGATATTGACAGTGTCAGATAACCGACTGATAGTCACTAACGTACGTATGCAGATACGTTTATCCCGACCATCCACCCGCTAGCACGGTCTCTTAGCCGCGCTGTCATAAAGCCCCGCCATGCGGCCCCTAAGCAAGTGAAGCTGTTTGGCCATCGTTGGCCATCTGTCGGCCGTCGGCCACGTTTCCAAGTAAAAGAAACGAGAGAACAACATGATGAAATGGCAAAATATTTTCATTATTAGATTCGTAACTTTTCTCAGTATATAGGAACGCATACAATCATGATAGCAGATAGCAAGACCATCTACTTCTCGTTGGGTCCGGCAATCAGAATCTTGATCACCTCGCCCGTCTTGACCTTCTTAAACGCCTCCTCGGCACTCTCAAACGGAACCGTCTGCGAAATCAGCTTCTTGACGTCCACCTTGCCCGACGCCACCAGCTCAATGGCCAGCCGGTAGTCGCCCGAGCCGTACCGGAAGCTGCCGCGCGCAGTCACCTCCTTAATCGCCAGCGCCATGATGGGGAATGTAATGTCCGACTTGCCCATGCCGCCCTGTACGTAGGTGCCACCATTGCGCACAACGTGCAGGCTTGCCTGGATGCTCGGCTCGGCACCCGATGCGTCAATCACAACATCGGCGCCGCCGTTGTCTGCCAGACCCGCCACCTCGATAATGTTGCGTGCATTCTCCTCGGACGGCACGCGCTGGCTCTTGTACGTGTGCGTGGCCGCAAAGTCGGCGGCAAACGCCAGCTTCGAGTCGATAATGTCCACCGACACCACCTTGGTGGCACCGTACGCCTTGGCCACCGCGCA
Source organism: Ophiostoma triangulosporum (assembly GCA_029298705.1). Lineage (NCBI taxonomy): Eukaryota > Fungi > Ascomycota > Sordariomycetes > Ophiostomatales > Ophiostomataceae > Ophiostoma > Ophiostoma triangulosporum. Next base: position 333,380 of record JANSLO010000009.1, on the reverse strand, counting down.
GCACAGCAGGCCGACGGGGCCGGCGCCCATCACGACGACGGACTGGCCGGGCTTCACGCGCGCCTGTTTGCCGACAATGTGCACAGCAACGGCGAGGGGCTCGATCAGGGCGCCCTCCTGCAGTGAGACGTGCTCGGGCAGCTTGTAGCAAAAGTCCGAAGGTGCCTTCCAGAAGCCGGTCAGAGTGCCGTCGTAGGGCGGCGTGGCAGCAAATACCATGTCGGGGCACAGGTTGTACAGGCCGCCCAGGCACTGGACACAGCGCCGGCAGGGGTAGCCTGGCTCAAGCGCGACGCGGTCACCGACCTTGAGGTCCGAGACATTGTTGCCGGCAGCTACAACCGTGCCGGCGGACTCGTGGCCCAAGACCATGGGGTCCTTGACGACAAAGTTGCCAATGGAGCCATGCTCCCAGTAGTGGACATCGGAGCCGCAGATTCCAGTGTAGTTGACGGCGACGAGAACTTCGTGAGGCGAGCTGACGGTCGGGACGGGACGGTCCTCAAAGGTGACGTCGTGCGGTTTGTTGAGCACAAACGATTTGTTCTGTAGTGTGAGCGGTTGTGGATAGATGGTATTGGGCGCTTTGTATACGTACAGACTTGCCGTCGGTAGCCATTGTAGAGGTTGTTGGATTGAAGGTGGGAGAGACTGGAGAACTGGACAAGGAAGAAGAGGAAAGTTGGGGTCAAGAATAGCAGGAAGGAGACAGAAGCAAGAGGGAAGGAGCAGATGACGAGGTATGAGATCAAGTGCGGGGATTTGCGGAGAAGGTGACCAGCGAGCCTATCGAGAATACAGGACACTTATACAATGGAAACCAAGAAAAAGTCATGAACACAATATGCCAACACGTTTATGCTTAAATACTCTAGAGTGTCACCAGTCTTCAACATCTCGCGACCGGAAACTAAAAAGTGAAGCTAACAGATCAGCCTAAATTGTAAGCAAGCTTGCCGCGTTGGGGTAACAGCAGACTGCTGTGTTGCGCTTTCCTATATGTATTTCGTTTTTACTCTTGTTCTTGCCTAAATAGAAATGCTCTTTCCACTCTCATGTTTCAATCTCCATTGATCTTCCCCCCGTGTCTTTCTCTACCAGTTGCACCTTCCTCGATTGATTATTCACCCGGTGCTCTCTTCTTTCCTCTTTCCTCTTTCCCCGCTTTCCCCACTGAAGCTGTCCCGCAGAGAAGGAAAGGGCCGCCTTACAGTGCTCGGTGAGACAGAGATTGGCTTGCTAATGATATCCTGGATCTGGATCTGTTAAACAAGCCTTTTGGCCGCTGTCAGATCGGTATTAGTTTTTCTTACAATAGCAGTTTGTGCCGACATCACGCATTTGTTGTTTGGCGATCTGTAAGGTCATCTGTCAGGAGTTGAACAGGCAAGAAAACGCGCCACTCAAATAACAGGCAAGTGGAGTCTTACCTAACTGGGCAACTCCGCACCAAATCACATGCTCTTATGCTTCATGTCAGGGCACGTGACCACATGTACATCAATTCACCACCATGAGGCGTCTTCAATTCAGTCGTCATCTTCTATCACAACAAGCCGATGCGCCAGGCGTACCGACAGGAAGCATGACAGAACAAGACGTCACTCCTCCGGTACTGCCCGGAACCAGCGACATTCCGGCCCCATTCCAACTCGGCAACATGGAGGACTCGTTTAAATTCCTCACTGGAAAGTCGGGAAAGGAAGCCGTGCTCGACGAGTCTCGGCTGACCATGCCTTTGTACAAGCTGACGGACATGTCAATCGAGGCGCCTTTTGCAAGAGGTACCATACGCTGAACGTGGACTGCAAAGGCCGCGGCAGGCAAAGGGGCGGTGGAGTGTGATGTTTGAGTGAGACTTTGTATGCAGGGCAAGCTTTTTGTTGGCAAGACTGTCAGGGTGCAAATGACCAATCGTCATTGGTCGTTGCAGCAGACTTGGTATTTGTGCAAGTATGATGCAGTGACTGTATCTTTAATAGCTGGATTCACTGGAGTAACTGAAGTAACTGGCCAAGACTGGCTGGCTATTGTTCACGATGTGCACTGGTGGCCTGGTGATAGTTGGCCTCCACCACATTCATCTAGAGATGCCTCGCCTTGAACTTGGTTGCCGCCGTGGCTCCCTTGACACCAATCGTTACCGTCTCGCCCGGCACAATATCAACCAGATTGTCGTCAAACTGCACAACATCCTCGTCGGCCTCGTCGTCTTCAACTTCAATCGCAAGTCCCTTGATGGGAACGCCCGACGACAGCTCGACACCCGTGCCGTCGGCCGACAGAGCAACGGATAGATCCTTGGGCACCGGCAGGTGCAGGTACTTGAGCGGCTCCGGCCAGTTGACGTACCGTGCCAGCTGCTTGCCGTCCTTTTCTAGATAGGCGGCCACAACGGTCCGCGCCTCGCATCCCGGCTCGCCCGGCACTAAAAACGCTGCCAGCTCAGTCGAGCGGTTCGCCGCCAGCACCATATCGGAGCCGGCCGTCTTCTCGTACGTCTGCTTGCCGGTCTCGACGTCCCATGCGCGCACGACACAGTTCACGCCGACGACATCTTTGATTGTCAGGTTGCAGCCCCAGACCTCAATGGTCGTCTTCTTTCGTATATCGACCCGGCTGTGCGGGTTGCTGCCGACCACGCATTCTGTCGCGCGCCGCGTCATGCCGACCGTCAGCGGCGCCATCTCGCGCTTCACCGTATAGTAGGCATGCTTGGGCCGCAGGTAGTAGTCGCAAATGCTCCAACTGGTCACGGGCCAGCAGTCGTTGAGCTGCCATACCAGTGCACCGCCGCAGTACTCGCGGCCGGGACCCTTCCACTGCCGCTTCCACAGCCGGTACGCAGACGCGAGGCACTCGGCCTGCATCAGCTGCGTATAGTACACATACTGCTCTAGGGGATCCGGCCCGTACCGCATGTTCTCCACGAGATACAGAGCCAGTCGCCGCTCGTGCCCGGCTGCCTTGTTGTGAAAGTCGAGTGTCGCGCTCTGCGCGTAGCGGTCCGGATCGCTCCGTCCCAGCGGCAGCATGGCATCAACCGTCTTGATGTGCGGGAACGCCTCCATGCCAAACTCGGACACGAACCGGCCCACAAGCTTGTCAAAGTCCTGATACTTTTCCTGTGAGCCGTGCCACACGTTCCACTGGTGAATGTCGCCCACGGTTGGGTCATGCGTGTCGACACCGCCGCCCCAGGGAGAGCCGTAGTGGTAGTATGTATCGGGGATGAGTGACGCGCAGACGTCGGCCAAGATCTTTTCGTAAATGTAGCGCGCAGGGAAGTCGGTCGCAAGCCAGCTCTCGGCGTCCTTGTTGGCATAGTCATACTCGAGCTTCTGCTCTTCGCGGTACTGGTAGTCCTCGTTGTTCCCTGCCCAGATCACAATGCTGGGGTGGTGCCGCAGCAGGTGCACATTGGCTTCGGCCTCGCGACGGATACTCGCGCGCATCTCTGGCCACGCCGGGTAGTTGCCACAGCCAAACATAAAGTCCTGCCATACCAGCACGCCGAGCTCGTCACACGCATCGTAAAAGGCCTGTTCTTCGTAGATCCCGCCGCCCCAGACGCGGATCATGACCTGGTTGCCGTCGCGCGCGAGCTTGACCCAGTCGTAGTACCGGCTGGCGCGGATGCGTGGGATAAAGTTGTCGGCCGGGATCCAGTCGCTGCCGCCGGAGAAGATGGGAATGTTATTGACCTCGAAGAAAAAAGAGGTGCCTGGCTGGTCTTTGAGGGGGCGCTGTATCAGTCTTGCGCGACGCAGGCCAATCTTCTTGGTAACTGCATGGACCGTCTCGTCGGTGCTTGCTGCCAGCAGGGTAGCCCGTATTGTATACAGCGGCTGCTCTCCGTAGCGTGCCGGGTACCACAGCGCTGGACTTCTGATATGGAAAGCTGCTGTTGCCGTTTTGACTGTCGCTGCGGCATCACTCGTGGTGACGACAGTCTCGGACGCTACAGCCACATCATCAAGGGACACATCGATCCGGACCCGCTGTGGCATGCTCGGCGCCGCGCCCAGAGCCTCGATTTCGACATTGACCGTGACAGTGGCCGACGTCAGCGACTTGTCGACGACCGTCTCAAACGAGAGGTCGGCGATTCGCGACGTGTACGTCTCGAGGCGGATCGGCCGCCACGGGCCACAGGTCATCAGAGCCGGGCCCCAGTCCCAGCCCCAGTGGTACTGTGCCTTGCGCACCGCCAGGCGCGAATTGTCGCCATTCCAACAGCCCCATTTGTGGTCGGGATACGCGTCGACGAGCTGCCAGCCGCGCAGGTAGGCACTGTCAAATGTAATCTCTAGCGCATTGTCATCGCCCGCCGGCTTGAGAAAAGGGGTGACGTTCACGCGGTACGGCAAAAACATGTTGTCCGTCTCGAGGATGGCATGGCCGTTGAGCACAACCGTAGCAAACGTATCGAGGCCATCAAACGCCAGGACAGACGTGCCATTTGTCGGCGGCGTCACAAACAATGTTTTGTATACCCACCGGCGCTCGCCAATCCACTGCACGGCCTCTTCATTTTTGCCGACAAAGGGGTCCGGGATGAGCTTGTGCGCGACAAGGTCGAGGTGGACGTTGGTCGGGAACTGGCTGACAGCGCGCCATGTACCGAGACTGTCCGTGTCAGTCTCGCTGGCGTCGGCCTGCTTGAACTGCCAGCCCTGGTCGACGGCAAGAGAGTGAAAAGCCATGATGTTCGGGGATGTGGTGTGTAAAGTGGCCGTTGGCTCGACGTCACATGTTACATTCGATGTAAGTAGATGTAGTTAGTAAGCACATACTACAAGATATCGCTTTGTTGCTTATGTAAGTGTTACCACGTCCTATTTGTAAAAAGTAAACATAAGCAAGATACAAATATAAGATCTACCCCCAGAACAGTCTCAGCAAGCTGTCCTTGGATTTACAAATTGCTGCAGATAGACCAAAAGACAAGATGCAGTAGCAGAAAGTCGTGTCCAGCTACTACACAAAAACAAAAAGACAGCAAAAGATCATATATGAACAGTCATGAAAATCAAACAGCAGAATGCCGCTGGCGTGTCACATCTTTGGCGCCCACGTCCCATTCAGCACCTGTCATGGTGGCCGTAGTCAAGGCTTCGGCAGCCGATGCGGCTTCCGATGGCTTGGTCCGTGGTGTCCCCGCCTTCTCGTTGTCGTCGTCCGTCCGCTCTTGGTCCAGCAGCGGGATGCCGTCGAGGCTCTTGCGGCCGTGGTGATCGTCGTGATCGCCCGTCTCGGACGACGGCTCCAGCGGCGGGCTGGTCAAATTGCTGTGCGTGCCATCCACGTGCGGGCTCAGCTTGCCGTCGCCTTTGCCATGGCCGCCGTCGACCGCTGCACTGTCGCTGCTGCGCGACTCGGCCAACTTCCGCGTGGCCTCAAGCTCTCTTTCGAACCGCTTGCCAAAGACATCAATGTAGTACGTAGCTCCATTGTAGATGCTCCATGTAAACACGCCCATGAGAAAAGCGGAGCTTGCCCAGCGGTACGAGAACCAAATCGGGCATGGCAGCATCGTGCACACGGCGTACGTGTACTGGATCAGCATAAACGCCGTCTCCTGCAGCGCCTCGGGCAGCGACAGAACAATCTTGCCGATCCACGCTTTGCTGTACGACTGGCGCAGCCACGTAAACGATGTCGGCCGGCCCGCTGCAATCTTCTCGCGCCGACGCACGGTAATGAAAAAGTAGTACGACAGCTGCCAGAACGCATACGGAATGCTGGACCACGCGAGCATGGAAACCACATTGGCGTATGCGCTGTCGCTACCAGGCAGCGCCGTGCTGATCGCGTGCACAGCCGGGAACCGCTCGCGCTGGAGCTCAGGCTTCATCAGGTGCACGATACAGTGCAGCGTGGCGCACGGCATGACGTGTATGAAGAGTGACGTGACCTTGTCGAAGCTGTGGAAGACGAGCGAGTTGCGCCACAGGACAATGGCGACCGCGTTGTTTCCAAAGGCGAGGCAGTAGCAGGACACAAACAGCCGCTTCGAGTTGGGAAAGACCCAGAGACTGAGGATGAGCATAAAGTTGACAAAGTAGCAGAGGTCGGCCAAAAAGTAGTGGTAGCCGCGCTTGTGGTACGTAAAGTACCGGATGGGCATAAAGTAGAGAATCTGCCCCGTGTACCACAGGTACATATACTCGGGCATCCCGCCCATCAGGTAGCCGCTGATAAAAATGTTGAGCACGCCGCAGATAAACGACACCTTCTCGCGCATCGTAATCACCTTGGTGTCGCTCCAATGGTTGCTTAGCTTCTCCACCTTCGCCCGCACGCGCTCCAACTGCTCGTCGGAGGGCACACGATGCCGCCACTCCTCCACCATGCGCTCACCTGCCACCTGGCCGCGTGACTTGATCGACTTGATCGCATTGCGCGACTGGCGCAGCTTGCGCGTCTGTGCCGAGATGCCCTTGGAGATTTTCTCAAACTGCTGGGAAAGGTCAAAGTTGTCGAGCAGATCAAGCATCGATAGCCGGTCCAGAGGCTGGATGTCCCAGTCTTCCTGGTACGAGCTGCTTCCCGAGATAGATGGGTTCCGCGAGGCACCATGGTACGGGCTGTGCGGTGCACTTGTCTCTGTGGGGCCCAGCATCGGCGTGTCGGCAAGGGCGTGCTCGGGGCTGATCTGCGGAGAGCCGATTGGAGATATGGCACTGACAGCTGCCGATTCCGTATCGGCGGCTACGACACTGTCGCTGCTGCTGCCACCCTCAGGTGTGAAGGCAATTTCACTGTCGGTCATCGTGTCGTCGGCCGACAACTTGGTGGGGGGAGGTGTCGAGGGAGATGCTCTCGAGAGAGCGCCAGGTTCGGGCTCTGCCATATCGGAGAGCCTGGGTCGTTTGAACCGTTTACGGTCGTTATGGTGACAAGACACCTTGCGGAGGGCCTCTGTACCGCGGAGAAAATGAACGTCAGCTATGGCCAAGCACAGTGTTGTAGTGTGGGGGAGCGTAATGTAATTATGAGGTGGCAATCATGAGGGTGGCGAGGGGCGAGCGAGGGGTGGCTGTCTCAGACGACGAGAACAAAAGTCACTTACGCTTGGGGCAGGCAGGTCAGATCTATTCTCGCCTCACTCGGCTTGAGTTTAAAATCGCAGATAAGGTGAGAACGACGCAAGGGTAGTGTGTGAGAATGGTGATAGTTGGGTGTCCTGAAGCCAGCAGGCGAGTATCAGAGACGAGATATCAAGACGTCGAGGCTCGTCGAGCTGTCGGAGCTGTCGGACTGGGCGGTGTAGCGCTTCTGCTTGTCAACAGCGGTTGCGAGGTGAAATTGACAATTTATGAAAGGCCACTCTCGATCTCTCGATGGTGTGGTGGTGGAAGCCAGAGCCTTCCTATCGTTGAGGGGTAGGTGATGGACGAATTGAAGTTCATGATTCGCTTATGTACCAATCAATCGCAGAGTGCGGGCAGAGCTCAAGTATGTCATATGACTGTATCGGGACTAGCGTTGACACGCTGGGGTCCAGTGGATAGCCTCTTAAAGGCCCCACTTGCACAGCGTGGCACCGGCCAGCCTCGTGGTTGGTGAAGACGACAGTGATGGCATCGGCATCAGCGAGAGCCGTGCCCACGACATGACAGCAACTGGCTGCTGTTTATGTGTGATAAGGAATCTATGAGAATGAACCGTACATATACTTGCAAAACCTATGGCGGGAATTACGAGGGATCCAGTCGATGAAACGGTGTGCTTGTATCTTAGCATCAGCCTACATCAAGGCAATGCAATTCTTATTATCATTACATGCATTTCTCAGTCAGTTCTGACTATTGGTGACTATCTAGACAGAACTCTCATGGCGGGAAGCTGGCGCAGATCTATGTGAGGGTGTGGTTGTATCGCACTTGCGTGTAGTAGGCCACGAGCCCACCCTAGACAAACAGCAAATGAAAGAGCAGATAGCAAAATACATAGATAAATGAGCATGTGAGCCTGTGCGAAATAGGAGATAGTGTCGGCATAGGCGACGTCTTATTCCGGCGTCGCTTACCTCTCCAGATCCCTAGCTAGCCGGTACTCCCTCGCTTCGAATACGCCAGCGGAGGAGCGGCCGCGCTGTAAGGCTCGTCTGCAGGCAGCGGTCCAGGTCCGTTGATGTTTTTGGCCGTCTGGCGGCTTTGGGAGCGTCGCTGTGCTTGATAGGAGGACGTGTACCGAGCACAGACACAAGTTATCACAGTTTATCTCGGCCATTGAACTCTGATGATTGATGAAATGCAATGCTGTCTAGTTATGCCAGTACCAACTCCAAAGAAAACAAAGACGCCAAATGCTATCCACTTATGCCTGTACCAACTCCGGAGAAAAGCCACAAAAGAAAAACAATAGAGGAGACATAAACAAAATGAGAAACTCCGGTGACGCCAGTAGCCAACACAGACATGCTCGTACAACTGCGGATGCCAGCATCAAGCATCTATCATGACTCTCAACAATTCTGCTATGGACTCATGCCCCCAACACTATCGCGACTAGATAGCAGCATAACAATAGCTTCGTGTCCCTTTGTTGTAGCGTAATATAAAGGTGTCCTGCCATCGTTGTCTGTCGAGTCGGGTACGACATCATCGCGACTCAGTAGCAGCTTAACAACTGCTTCGTGTCCTCCCCTAGCGGCATGGCATAATGGTGTCTTGCCGTCCCAGTCCCTTGCGTCGGGCACGACATCATCGCGACTCAGTAACAGCTGAACAGCAGCTTCGTGTCCATTCCTAGCGGCATGGCATAACGCTGTCCTGCCCATGATGTCCAGCGAGTCGGGCACAGCAGCATCGCAACTAAGTAACAGCTGAAGAGCAGCGGTTTGTCCTTCTTCTGCGGCGTAAGATAAAGGTGTCCTGCCCATGATGTCTATCGAGCCGGCGACGACATCGTCGCGGCCAAGTAGAAGCTTAACAACAGCTTCGTATCCTCCCACAGCAGCGTGAGAAAGAGGTGTCATGCCATAGCTGTCCCTCGAGTCGGGAGCGACATCGGTGCGACCAAGTAGCAGCCGAGCAGTGGCTTCTTGTCCAAGTTTAGCGGCGTGAGCTAAAGGTGTCATGCCATCGTTGTCTCTCGAGTCTGGTACGGCATCGATGCGACTCAGTAGCAGTTGAACAACAGCTTCGTGTCCATACTCGGCGGCGTGAGAAAGAGGTGTTTCGCCGTTGCCGTCTCTTGAGTCGGGTTCAACATCGTCGCGACTAAGAAACAGCTGAGTAATGGTTTCACTTCCATATTTCGCAGCGTAAGAAAGGGGTGTTCTGCCACGGCCATCTCTCGAGTCGGGAACGACATCGTCGCGACTAAGAAGAAGCTGAACAACAGTTTCGCTTCCTCTATTGGCAGCGTGAGAAAGAGGTGTCCTTCCAAGGCCGTCTGTCGAGTCGGGAACGACATCGTCGCAATTAAGCAGCAGCTGAGCAGTAGCTTCGCGTCCATACTCTGCGGCATACGACAAAGATGTCCTGCCATAGTTGTCAGACGAGTCCGGTACGACATCATCGCGACTGAGTAGCAGCTGAACAGTGCCTTCGTGTCCTCCCCGAGCGGCATACAATAAAGGTGTCCTGCCATAGTTGTCAGTCGAGTCGGGTACGACATCGTCGCGACCAAGTAGCAGCTGAACGGTAGCCTCGTGTCCTCTCTCAGCGGCATATGATAAGAGTGTCCTGCCATGGCCGTCTATCGCGTCAGGCACGATATTATAGCGACGAAGTAGCAGCAGGATATCAGCTTCCTCTCCTTCCCCAGCGGCATAAGATAAGAGTGTCCTGTCCTGGCCGTCTATCGAGTCAAGATCGACTTTATTGCGATAAGGTAGCTCACGAACATCAGCTTCGTGTCCTTCCCCAGCGGCATAAGATAAGAGTGTCCTGCTCCTCCAGTCCCTCGAGTCGGTCATGGCTTTTTCGCGACTGAGTAGCAGCTCAGCAATAGTTTTGTGTCCGTTCGCTGCAGCGTAAGATGAAGGTGTCCTGCCGGTGATGTCTATTGAGCCGGGTACGACATCTTTGCGACGCAATAGCAGTCGAACAGTATCTTCGTCTCCAGCCTCAGCGGCGTAAGATAAAGGTGTCTTGCCACGGCCGTCTCTTGAGTCGGGAACAACGTCGTCGCGACCAAGTAGCAGCTCAACGACAAGCTCGCGTTTATTCTCAGCAGCGATAGAAAGAGGTGTTCTGCCACCGCCGTCTCTCGAGTCGGGTACGGCATCGTCGCGACTAAGAAGCAGTTCAACAACAGTATCGCGTCCATACTGAGCAGCGTAAAAAAGAGGTGTTCTGCCATCGCCGTCTCTCGAGTCGGGCGCGACATCGTCGCGACTAAGAAGCAGCTCAACAACAGTTTCGCGTCCATGCTGGGCAGCATAAGAAAGAGGTGTCCTGCCATTGCCGTCTGTCATGTCCGGTATGACGTCGGCGCGACCAAGTAGCAATTCAACAACAGCTTCGTGACCAAGCTCGGCAGCGTGTGAAAGAGGTGTTCTGCCATAGTTGTCAATTGAGTCGAGTACAACATCGTCGCGACTGAGTAGCAACCGAACAACAGTTTCGCGTCCATACTGAGCAGCGAATGAAAGAGGTGTCCTGCCTTTGCCGTCTGGTAAGCCGGGTACGACATCGTCGCGACCAAGTAGCAGTTCCACAACAGCTTTGTGACCAAACTCAGCAGCATAAGAAAGAGGTGTCCTGCCTTTGTCGTCTGTCAAGCCGGGCACGACATCGTCGTGACCAAGGAGCAGTTGAACAACAGCTTTGTATCCCTTCCCAGCGGCATGAGATAAAGGTGTCCTGCCATCGCCGTCTGCTGAGTCGGGTACGGCATCGTCGCGACCAAGTAGAAATTGGACAGCAGCTTGGCTTCCATTCCCAGCAGCGTAAGATAAAATAGTCCTGCCATCGCCGTCTCTGCTGTCGGCTACGACATCGTCGCTGCTAAGTAGCAGCTGAGCAACAGCTATTTGTTCATTCCTTGCGGCGTAATATAAAGGTGTCCTGCCACTGTTGTCTGTCGAGTCGGGTACGACATCGATGTGACCAAGGAGCAATTGAACAACAGCTTTGTGTCCCTTTCCAGCGGCATGAGATAAAGGTGTCCTGCCATCGCCGTCTCTCAAGTCGGGTACAACATCGTCGCGGCCAAGAAGCAGCTGAACAGTAGCCTCGTGTCCCTCTCCAGCGGCGTGGAATAAAGGTGTCCTGCCGATCATGTCTCTCAAGTCGGGTACAACATCGTTGCGACCAAGTAGCATCTGAACAATAGCTTCTTGTCCATTTCCAGCGGCGTGAGATAAAGATGTCCTGCCATGGTTGTCTGTCGAGTCGGGTACTACATCGATGCGACTCAGTAGCAGCTGAGCAACATTTTCGTGTCCATACTCGGCAGCGTGAGAAAGAGGTGTCCTGCCGTTGCCGTCTCTTGAGTCGGGTACGACATCGTCGCGATTAAGTAGCAACTGAACAGTAGCCTCGTGTCCTTTCCCAGCGGCGTGAGATAAAGGTGTCCTGCCACGGCCATCTCTCGAGTCGGCAACAACATCGGCGCGACTAAGAAGAAGCTGAACAACAGTTTCGTATCCTCTATGGGCAGCGTGAGATAAAGGAGTCATGCCAAGGTCGTCTTTCGAGTCGGGTACGACATCGTCGCGATCAAGTAGCTGCTGAACAGTAGCTTCGTGTCCTCCCCCAGCGGCGTGAGATACAGGTGTCCTGTCATAATCATCTCTCGAGTCGGGTACGACATCGTCGCGACTAAGAAGCAGCTTAACAGTAGCTTCGTGTCCAAACCCAGCAGCGAGAGATAAAGGTGTCCTACCATCGCCGTCTCTCCAGTCGGGTACGACGTCGTCGAGACTGAGTAGCAGTTGAACAACAGCTTCGCGTCCATTCTGTGCAGCGTAAGACAAAGGTGACATGCTACCGTCGTATATCGAGTTGTGTACGACATCGTCACGACTCAGTAGCAATTGAACAACAGCTTGGCTTCCAGTCCCAGCGGCGAAAGATAAAGGTGTCCTGCCAAAGTTGTCTGTCCAGTCGGGTACGACATCGTCGCGACTGAGTAGCAGTCGAACAATAGCTTCGCGTCCATTCCGTGCAGCGTAAGACAAAGGTGTCATGCCATCGCTGTCTGTCGAGTCGGGTACAACATCGTCACGACTCAATAGCAGTTGAACCACAGCTTCGCGTCCATTCCATGCGGCATAAGATAAAGGTGTCATGCCACGGTCGTCTGTCGAGTCGGGTTCGACATCGTCGCGACTAAGTAGCAGCTGAACCATAGCTTCGTTTCCTTTCTCGGCGGCATAAGATAAAGGTGTCCTGGAACTCCATTGAGTCAAGTCCGGTACGACATCGTCGCGACTCAGTAGCAGCCGAAAAACATCTTCATGCCCTTCCTCAGCGGCGTAAGAAATGGGCGTCCTTCCGCTGTCGTCTGTCGTGTTTATATTTGCCCCTTCATGTATCAAGCGCTTGACGGCTATCCCGACACCGTAATATGAACACAAGTGAATTGCTAGGGCGTGGGTATCGTTAAAGGTGAAGTCGGGTCGGTATGCAAAGTACATCAAGCTGTAGTCGTGCTGTCTTCGTCTTGTCAGGGCACACATCCTCTGTAACGACCTGTAGTTCTGGAGTAAATTGGAGACACAGGGACCAAGCTGTCCAGATTTGCATACATGGCGTCCCCAGTTGTGAGAAGAGTAATCATGCAAGGTATATCGATTGACGTCGCTGCGGAAGCTAGGATCAGATTCGCTAGTAGAGTTGCCAAATGTAAGGTATATGGCACCAATTTCCGCCATTCGAAAATGTGCGTCGGGAAACAGGTCGCGTTGCTTTTCCTGAAGATACTCCTGTGTCGTGTAGTGGACTAGCCGAATGATGCCGCTCTCTGCGTCAACTGTGACCAGACCGGCACATACCGAGACCATTCTGTCGATCTTGTCCATATTCTCAGGGTCCAGATCCGTGTCGTCAGGCTCGACAGCAAGAGCATGCTGAAGCTCCACTGTCTTGAGCGGTCTTTCGGCAAACGTGATCCAAAGAAGAACATTTATGGCGAGTTCCCGGAATGTGTCCCCTTGCTTGTTGATCCGTTTCATTGCGTCGTCGTATGCTAGATCCAGCACCGTCTTTCTTTGGCTCTCGCTAGATCCGGGCTCTTGTTTGCGCAAGCTCTTCAGTACTTTCTTCACGGCTCCGGGCTTCGTCGTTTCATGGAGCGACTGTAGATATATCTGGGCCAGAAGAAACCTAAGCAATGTTAGTCACTTGTCGGGGTGAAACAACTCTTAAGAATAATAATAATAATATAATGGGTGACTCACATGCCATCGACGACATCGGAAATGCTGGTCTTGATGGTATCCTTGAGCTGATCGCTCCAGTCCTTAGACGCAGGCAATCTGGAGACGTGCCCGTCCAAGAACTTCTCAATATCTTTCTTGCTGGCACGGATTTCCAGTTGCGTGCTCTTCATCGAGGAGAACTGTGTCGTGATGTCTGGGATGAATCTGGACGTTGCAAAAATGTTCGTATCACACTTGGACTGCATATCAAACATTTCGAAGATGAGCCTCGACTGGCAATCATTCATCGTTTGGCACTCGTCGAGAGCGTCAACAATGACAAAGGTCTTGGAGAACGAGCCTGCGACTGTATGAAGAGCGTCGATCAGTTCCCGGAGTGATGGCCGCGTCTTGGCAATCTTGTGCTTCTCGTGCAAGGCTATCAAGCAGCTGGGCACAGACGGCAAAGTGGAGGCCAGCTGTTTAAGCAGGCTAGCAAGAAGATCCGTTATGTTTTGGTCGTGATTTCTCCGGAAGTTGCAGTACAGGTAAGCTATACCAACAGTCTTGTCGGCTCTAAAGTGCGTCGTGAGCTCGTCCACCACAATCGAGGTGAGAATTGTCTTTCCTGCACCGGGGATGCCTGGACAGAACAGCGTCCGATGATCTTCCCGAATCCAGTCTTGATACTCTGGAGAGTCCAGGAACCACTGACCCGTGCCTTCTTCTTTCCGAGAGAGAAAGTTTGACTGCTCAGGGCCGTAGTCGATAGGAGTGACCCATTCTAGAGTCTCGTTCTTGAAAAGGTTATCCTGCTGAAGGGTCAAGAAGTCGTCTATCTTGAGGATCCTTTGGCTGCCTCTATAAGTATGTTGGCATCTCAGATATGATCAGATTCTCACATACCTTGCAATTGTACCGAGGAAAGTTTGGAGGGTAGTGATAGTTGAGTTCAGACGCTGTCGAAGAGTGGCGATTTCGCTGGGATCCCATTTGATTCTTCCCCAGAGCCTTCGCGCGCGTCGGCGGCTATCATGAGCCGTCTCACGTGTATTGGCTGTGCCGCTTTCAACAGTAGCTCCGAGCTCGCTATATTTGTCTCGTAGTTTGGCCACGTCCTCGAGAACATTGCGGCAGGTTCCAGTGAGATGTTCTAGGGCTTCCTTGTGTGTTTCTGGTGCGGTTTTCATGTAGGCATCAACGTTATCCAAAACGATACCAGCGTTGTATAGTCTGTACGAACTGTTAGCAGTGCATATATACATTCTTTCAGTGGTGACTAACTCGGCTGTGATGCTTTTGAACTCAGCTGGCGCCTTCCTGAAGTCACTGCATAGTTTCTTTGCAAGTGCAATGGCTGCCAAAAAGTCACCAACACTGTAACCGAAACTCATTCTGCTGTCTATTATTGGCGATGATCTCGGAGGAGTATAACATATGGTGGTTGGCGGATGATGATCTTGGTGGGAAAGAACATGATATGGTGGATGGACGACGGAATATGAATATCAAGGTGGCACAACTATCTCGCGAGGGAAACCGCAACTCGCCGTTGCGTAATCAGCGGGCACCTGTCGAAGTAATCACTGTGTCAACTATTAGCTGTAATTCCACCTGGAGACATACCAATGGATACAAGGCTTTCAGATCATCCCAATGGTACTGTACCAGATCTCGGATGTGGCAGCGTCAAAGCGCAGTTTTCCTCGATATGGCTACTACAGGTCATCCTGATTATTTCCGTGTCAATAGACGTTCTACTCTGGCTTGCCACGTCAGAGTGTCTGGTCCAGCGGGGGGGTCGCCGACACGGCCGGTGGAGAGCTTGTCATAATTGACAAGGAATATATATGTAGGAGCCTGGGTCTCTCTGGGCTGCAGCATTTTCTCGCCCAATCTGTCAGAAGATACGGCTGCTGTCTGGCAAGCAGTAAACGCCTATAGGCTGGAAGGAGTCAGTGGGATGTATGATATATTGGCACAATCGTATCTACGCAATACCAGACCTTTGCCGCCACGCCGACGCTAATGTATGCAGTCATCATCCTGATGTATCACAGTCCGAATAGCTCGTATTTTACCGCACCTCTGATTTGGTTGCCGGCTGCTCTCCAGGCTTATTAGACCAATTGTGCACCGTATGTCACATCATCTGATGATGCAGTTTAACCGACCTCATGCAGCAGGCTCATGGATAAAACAAAACAAAGCAGCGAAGGGCTTTACTCTCGGGTATCCTTGCATTTGTTTATTGCCAGCAGTCTAGAAAGAGACGAGAATATGACATGTCATACTCACGCATAACCAGAATTTTACTGCCTCACCGGCGCTAATATATGCAGTCATCGTCCTGATATATTGCGACCCAAGATTGGCTCGCTGTCTACCGTGACTCTTATTGGTTGCCGGCTGCTCTCCAGACTTATCAGACCAGTTGTGCACCGTATGTCTCAGTATTGGCATCATCTGATGATGCACTTCAACCAATCCAACGCAGCAGGCTCATGAGTAAGACAAGATTTACTCTCGGGCATCGGTGCATTTGGTTGAAGCCCTTCATTTATTGCCTGCAGTCTAGAAGAACCATAACATGACCAAGTCAAGCAGCATTGCATACGACTTCATCCATTGAATAAATGCAAAACAAACACAACGGAGGAAATGCAACAGAATTGTGACACAAAACTAGCTATCAGCCTGTACCAAGGCAATATAATCTGCAGCCAGAAAAGGCTGTAGGCAAGTCATTTGTATTACTACTCCGACCAGCATCGGGGATGTATTACTGCATGTGCAGAAGCGTTTTTTAATGATCGCGTGTGACTTTCTATTTAGTGTGTATTCTCCCTTCCATTCAGTCATATATTTCATTTCCGTCAACAGAATTGATGTATACTGTGGGTTGACTTGGCAAGGTGTTGACTGCATGTGAAGAAGGTAGTATTGTTCTAGTATCGACACTATTACTGTCAGATCGAGCACTCCTTTAGGCGGGATGCTATGATCTTCTTGTAAACTGGTCTTCTTCTTCTTCTAATCTGAGGTGCAAGGCGCCTGCGCCCTGTCTACATACCCCATGGGCGGCCATGCTCGAAGCTTCCATTCTGAGGCCGACCCTACTTTGTTTGTTCCTCCTTTTGCGTTTGGTCTTCCCTCATGAGTCATATCGCCTGTTCTATCCTGTTTGTTGGTGGCTCCACGATGTCTCTGTATCAAACAGCTGGCTGCATGGCCAACATTCCGACATAAGCATATGCAGACACAAGTTCATTGGCGACAACCCACTCTCATAAACCTGTAGTGGTCTCTTTCCATAGAGTTCTAATAGGTTGTTCAGAGTTAAGTCAAGCGGACTGCAAAAACAAAGCGAAAACAAAGCAAAAACAATCAAATGCAAAAAAACAGTCAAATAAAAACATCGATTGCAAAAAAGCAAATTCCCAAAATCAGCAAAAAAAAATTGGTAGCTTCTCTTTGTATAGCGTGTCATCCTTAGTGCAGGGGCCATGCTAATCTTCTCCTGTGAATGTGTTAGTAAATGTGTTATTTCTCAGAATCGAACACTGGATGTTGGGAATGACATACTGTATCGTTTCAAATTGACCAAATGCCCGAAGGCAAGGTAAAGCAGGGCTAACTCTAGTTATATACCACAGTCCGTGCTAGCGAGCACGTGACCGTCCCGATGGTGCAGTGGTTACGCACTGGGTGTGCCTCCGAGAGGTAGCGGGTTCGATTCCTGCCCGGGACGCCAAGATTAACCTACGAATTTCTTTGGCCATTTAATTCGTACCCCGACCCGTCTAGACACAGCATGTCCGGGTCCAAGAGGCTAAGCACAAAGCGGATTCTTAGTGGAGCAAGGCACAAATGAAGAGCACTCTGAAGGATGGTTTAGGGGGCTATTTGCCTAGGCATGTCATGTATCTACTATTTGTTCAGGGCAGTTTATTCCCCAGAGGGTTCTGTCACTGTGTGCTTTACAAAAATTTGGTTGTGGTCAGCACGCTGTGTGGCGGTGCGCAAAACAGGCCTTATGAGTCTGGGGGATCCGGTTGCGAACCCCGTGCAGAACCCACAGTGTGTGCCTCTGCAGAGGGCGTTAAAACTTCTGTCCGGTAACCAATCCGGCGTCTTATGGTCCTAGTGTACTTCTCGTGACGTTAAATAATAAAACAAACAAACAAAACAAACAAACAAACACGTGACCGACCCCACCGGGCGGGCAAGATGGAATCTAATTGGCGGCACTAAGCATACAATGGGTGTCCAGACAATGCCAGGGGTTGCTGCTCCGGCGAGAGGGGAGGTGATGTTGGGAGAGAGAGTCGCTGGAGTTGCTCTGTTTGTTTGCTTGTTTTATGTGTCTGTTGCCTGTTTTTGTTTTATCCTTGCTTTCAGTGTTTTGATTGTTCGTGCGTTCTTGCCTGTCTGTCTTTTGTGTTTTGATTTTCTGCTGTGTATTTCTTTCATTTTTTCTTTTGTTTTATTTTCAAGCCGCAGCAGAGGCTTCCTCCGCGAGTGCTCTACATTCTGTCCCGGTGACCAGTCCGGCGTCTAGGCTCCTCAATCAATACTAACACGTGACCCAATCGCGTCACGTACTCTTTAGTTTCTGTCCCCTATCCCCGCGCCTTGCGCAAAGTCGCGTAAACGCAACTAATTCTCCCAATGTGAGTGTCGCGCCTCATACTGTACCCTCTCACCACGCAACCCAAACACGATCTGCGCGCTGGACGACTACCAATCCACCTGCGCAACGACCGCAGTAGAATGCCGGCTCTTTAAAAGATCATCAAATTGCTTTGCGTCGACAACACCTTTTCCGCCCATCCTCCGTAACGCGCGCCGACCATTTTCACGATCCTACTCCCTCCTCGTGCGGCCGCCCCCGGTCGCCGCACACCTTCGCCAGCATGGGAAAGCTTAATCGCTTGGAATTGTTCAGTGCGTTGCCTGCTTTTGTCGCTTTGGGTTCCATCGCCGGTGTAGCCGGTGCCGCCACGGTGTCGCCTGGCCTATCATACCACTCTTGTCATGCTAACCGTCCTTCTTCAGACTTCAAGTCCTACAAGGGCCACCATGTTCTCCTTTTTGGTGACTCCTACTTCACATCCATCGTCGGTCCCAATGGCTCTGGCAAGTCAAATTCGTACGTCTCTGCTCACCTGTACTCTAGTGATCTCGCCTGCCGTTCTAACCCCTCGCAGCATGGATGCCATCTCCTTCGTCCTCGGTATCAAGTCCTCCCACCTCCGTTCCAGCCACCTCAAGGATCTAGTCTACCGTGGACGCGTCATGGAGACATCAAAACCCAGTGCAGACGATGCCCATGGCCATGGTCACGCGAATGGCGCCGAAGATGACGAAGACGACGATGCTGCCGATGGCAAGAAAGCCGGCCGCAAGGACCCAAAGAATGCATGGGTCATGGCTGTCTACGAAGACGATGCCGGCGATACACACCAATGGAAGCGCACCATCACCAGCGGAGGCTCTAGCGAGTACCGCATCAACAACCGCATCGTCAACGCCCAGGAGTACAACAGCGCCCTCGAAAACGAAAACATCCTGATCAAGGCCCGCAACTTTCTCGTCTTCCAGGGTGACGTCGAAGCCATCGCATCGCAGTCGTCTCAAGAACTCACGCGCCTCATCGAGCAGATTTCGGGCAGTCTCGACTTCAAGCCCGAGTACGAACGTCTCAAGGCTGAGGCCGAACAGGCCATTGAGAACCAGAACTATCACCTTACGCGTCGTCGTGCTATGAATGCCGAGGTGAAGCAGTACCAGGAGCAAAAGGCCGAGGCTGAAAGCTTCCAGCGGAAGCTTAACGAGCGTGAAGACGCCATTGTCGACCAGATGCTGTGGAAGATCTACCACTACCAAAAGATTATGAACGACTCGAGCGACACCATCCAGGAGCACAACGCCAACGTTGCCGAGTTCCGCCGCAATCTTCGGGATGCCGAGACCAAGCTTGAGGAGGCCCGCGCAGAGCAGGCGGCTGCCAACAAGGATGTTTCTCGCCTCGAGCGCCGTATTCGCCACAAGGAGAGAGACATTGAGGAGGAGGAAAACAAGATCATCCCTGTGACTGAAAAGGTGGCACAGCTTTCCAGCGACATCGCCACATTGAAGCAAAAGATTGCCTCGGCATCCGAAGAGCGCGACGCGCAGGAGGCCAACGTGCACAAGGCCGAGAAGGACATTGCCGTCGTCGAAAAAGCTCGCCAGCAGTTTGAGAAGCAGTGGAAGGAGCAGCTCAATAAGCAGAGCAAGGATCTCAGCGACGACGACCGCAAGGACTACCACAATCTGCGCTCTCAGGTGCGCGCCAAGTGCGCCGTTGAGCTTGCTGACCGCGACAATATCCAGCGCCGGCTCAAGAGCGACGAAGTGACCGTCAACACCATCAAGGGCAACATCGACAGTCGTCAGGCCAAGGTCACTAAGCTTGAGGCTGAGCTGAACATCATCACGGAACGCCGCGACAACTGCTTAGAAAAAGAGCACGAGAAGGCCGGACTGTTTGAGGCCGCCACGAAAGATTACAACTTCGCCAAGTCGGAAAGTAAGCGTGTGGGCGACCACGTCACCGAGCTAGATGAGGAGATAAAAGAAATCGCCACGCAGCTCGCGACGGCCCAGTCCGGCAAGGAGGAGAGCACGCGGAAGGAAGAAATGAAGGAGCTCGTTAACGGTATGCGTGGTATATTCAAGGGCGTGCATGGCCGCGTTGGTGAGCTATGCAAACCCAAGGAGAAGATTTACAACGAGGCCGTCGTCACAGCGCTCGGCCACAACTTTGACTCAGTCATTGTCGACACCCAAGATACCGCTACCAAGTGCATCCAGTACCTCAAGGAGCAGCAGAAAAAACCCATGACTTTTATTCCTCTCGATACTGTCAAGACCTCGCCCACCACCATCAATTTCAGCAATGGGCGGTACACCATTGACACAATCGATTTCGATCCTGCGTACAACCGTGCCATGACGGTAGCGTGCGGTGGCTCCGTCATCTTCGACACTATTGAAGAGGCTAAAGCACTTATGTACCCCAAAGGCCAGCCTATACCGCAGAGTCTACCTGCCAAGGCCGTCACGCTCGAGGGCTTCATCATCAACCGCTCTGGTACCATGACCGGTGGCTGCATGCCCAGCCAGAAGGGCGGCGGCGGCACGCGCTTTGCCGAGAAGGAC
Organism: Ophiostoma triangulosporum; assembly: GCA_029298705.1. Lineage (NCBI taxonomy): Eukaryota > Fungi > Ascomycota > Sordariomycetes > Ophiostomatales > Ophiostomataceae > Ophiostoma > Ophiostoma triangulosporum. Next base: position 312,853 of record JANSLO010000009.1, on the reverse strand, counting down.
GTCGCTGAATTGACGACGACGTACAAAAAGTTGTGCGCTCGTCTGGAGGAGCTGCCCAACCCCGTGCATCTCAAGTCCAAAGAAGGGGCGCTTCTGATTAAGCTGCAGGGCCTGGGTGAGAGCCTGCGCATGGTCCGTGCCGAGCTGAAAGCGTTTGAGAAGAACCTGGCCGACAAGAAGAGCGAAGTGGACGTGGAGAAGCAGCAGCTGCGCGAGCGCCAGAAGCGACACGCGGAAGAGAAAGCCAAGCTGGACGAGACAAAAGAGGCCGAGACACAGGTCCAGCAGGCTATCGACAAGGTGGAGGACAAGGTGTTCAGTGCCTTTTGCAAGAAGCACGGCTACAAGAATGTGCGCGAGTACGAGGCCCAGCAAGGCGACCTGGAGCAGCAAGCGGCGGAGAAGCGGAGTGAGTTTGAGGTGCAGCTGCAGCGTCTCAAGTCGTCCATAAGCTGGGAGACGGCGCGTCTCAAGAGCACAAAGGAACGTATTGAGCAGATGGAGCGGCGCGCCGCATCGCTCACGAAGGATCTGAAGGAGTACAAGTCGCAGAAGAAGCGCACCGAGGAGATTATTGCACAGGCACAGCACGATGTCGACGAGCTCCGCCACAACCTGGAGGCCATGCAGGAGGAGGCAAGTGAGATGGCGGAAAAGGTGGCGGACGCCAAGGCGGCGGTGCAGACGTGGCAGCGGGAAATGGACGCGCGGAACAAGGAGATCAGCGGCCTGGAGACGGAGGTGCAGAAGAGCAGTGCGGCCAAGTTTGCTCTGCTGCGGCGGTGCAAGATGGAGCAGATCCAAATTCCACTGGCCGAAGGCGCGCTGGACGACCTGCCCAACGAAGACCAGCTGCTCAACCAAGAAGCGGCCGACATGATGGACATTGATGACGGCGACGACGGTGACGACGACGGCGTCATGCGACTGGCCATGGACGACTACGGCATCGAGGTGGACTTTGACCGACTGGGCGACGACAAGGACGACGAGGACGTGGATGTGATTGAGGAGCGTCTGGAAGCCAAGATCTTGGAGCTGTCACAGGAGCTGGAGCGGCTGAACCCCAACATGCGCGCGATTGAGCGGCTCGAGTCAGTGGAGACGAAGCTGCGCGACGTGGACCGCGACTTTGAGGACAGCAAGAAGGTGGCGTACCGCATCAAGTCGGAGTTTGAAGAGGTCAAGAACCAGCGGACCGACGTCTTCCGCAAGGCTTTTACGCACATCCAGGAGCAGATCACCGAGGTCTACAAGGAGCTCACGCGCACCGAGGCGTACCCGCTGGGCGGCCAGGCGTACCTGGACATTGAGGCCGAGGGCGACGAGCCGCCGTACCTGAGCGGTGTCAAGTACCACGCCATGCCGCCGCTGAAGCGCTTCCGTGACATGGAGCACTTGTCGGGTGGCGAGAAGACAATGGCGGCCATGGCGCTGCTGTTTGCCATTCACAGCTACCAGCCATCGCCGTTCTTTGTGCTCGACGAGGTGGATGCCGCGCTCGACAACGCCAACGTGGACAAGATCAAAAAGTACATTCGCGAGCACGCCGGTCCGGGCATGCAGTTCATTGTCATCAGTCTCAAGCCGGGCCTGTTCCAGGACAGCGAGAGTCTGGTGGGTGTGTACCGTGACCAGGATGTCAACAGCTCAAAGACGCTGACACTGGATGTGAGTTTTGCCCTGGAGACCCAAGATGTCCGATACTCTGATACTAACTTACTCTCTAGCTTCGCAAATACGTTTAATCAAAATAGGAGCGTTCAGGACATGTCTTCCTGGTCCAACGCCCTCGGCGCGTTCTTGGTGGTCTGCTCTAGTGTAGATACGGAAGCCTGCCTTTGCCGTCTTTGTTCGGTTTGCTATCTCCTGTTGTCCTGTTCTGCTTGCTCTTTAATCTCCTGCTGCTTCGTTCTCCTGTTACGAGGCCAAGGACGGTGCTGGATGGATGACCCCGAGAATGTGTATGTTTATTGTCTGTGTGTCCATGCTTCGCGCTTTTTGCTTTTTTTCTAATCCTTCCTGACCGTTCCTTATTTCCCCTGATTGCTCGATTGTTATGCCCAGCGGAGTTAATTCTATACTTTTCAGAGAACCGTTGTGTTCTCGCCATATGAACAATATCCGTTGTATCTACGCTATCTCTGTTTTCTAATGCGTTGATGCGTTATGCCATGCATGCCGTGCCGTGCCATATGTGCCGTGCCACGTGCCGTGCTATGTCATGCCATGCCAAACGGCCAAGCCTGGCCAGATTGCTTCAAAGCAGCATCTGTACTATTAATTATGCATATGTGCTGGCTGTGCATGCTGTCTATGCCGCCTTATTTCTCACTTCGCATTGGGTATCAAGCGCTTTAATCGTTACAGGGGCAATTGACTGTGGCAACGACGTGGTTACGAGTACGTAACAGAACGCTCGCATTCGCAGCTTCTGATGACGGCATCGCGAAGATATCTTTCAATTCGGCTGATACCTTCTTCTTTAGGCAATGACCTCTATTAATAGACAAGGCTGCCTGCTGCCTGCTGCCTACTGCCGGCTGCCTGCCGAATCCAACCAACAGCCTTATCATCTATCATCTTGTCACATTGCCGATCAATCGCGCCTTCCATTGGATGGCACTTGGCAATTAGGTTCGGGAAGGAGCATCCCACCATCAAGTTCTTGGTGAAAAGCTCTTAGTGGAAAGAACGGCCCTGGTGTACCTTTCTGTTAAAGTTAAACCAAAAAAATCTGCCATTGCTTTGACTGGCTTACTGCCCGTTAATGTGGACCCCAACAAAGAGTCACCGTTCTTTGCCTCTTTAGTCATTGATTGGGTCTTTAAGTGCTTTTTGTCGCCAAGTGTCAAGGAAAGTACGGTACAACGCCCTTTCTCTTTGGGAAGCGCGTGGTGAGTCAGCCATCTAGCGAACCCTCTCCCCAATATCACGACTTTTCCCCGACCTCACCCCGATCTCACCCACGACTTCACCCACGAACATACGAACCTTCTACGTCTTGACGATTCTCCGACTTACACGTCGTCCGTGACACCCCCCCCCCCCCCCCGCTCGCCCCCACCTTGACTCGACTTCCATTTACGTAGTCTTCTCCTTCCGCTCCACGATCTTGGGCGGCTTCACGATACTACACTCCCTCGCACATCCACATCACATATCACCATGTCCAGACCGGTAGTAAGAAATACAGGGGCCAATGGCTGGGTTGTCCAGAAGTTTGGCGGCACCAGTGTTGGCAAATTCCCAAAAAAGGTCAGTCAAAACCACCAACGCCCGGCGCAAAGAAGAATCAACGGCTCCCGCTGGGAAGTAGGAGCTCTGTTCTGCAGGCTGCTCAGATGGCATGACAGGCGTCAAGCTGCTTTGCTCCTGGACCTCTGCTACGCGTTTTATTGAGGTTCTCAAAGCTAACAGCCTCTCTAGATTGCCGAAGACATTGTTCGGTGAGTCAGAACACGAACAAGGATACCCGATTCTCGACATCTCGACATCTACATGGATACACCGACGTGCATGTGCCTACCCGAGACCTCGACAACTTTGTTTTGCGTGTTGCTCTCGTTTGCTTTGCTTCAATTGCTACATCTAGCATGTGCTAATCAACAGGCAATACGTCTCCTCGTCAGACCGCGTAGTCGTTGTCTGCTCGGCCCGCAGTGCTGGCAAAAAGGTTTCCGGCACCACCAGCCGTCTGCTCGAGGTCGTCAAGAACCTGCAGCTGCTCGCACATGCAGCTGCCCTCAGCGACGAGACTGCCCAGGTCGAACTTGTCGAAACTTCACGGAAGATCATCCAGGATATCTGTGATGAGCACGTTGCTGCCGCCGAGGCCAGCGTGACTGATGCCGAGCTAAGACAGAGCCTGTGCCACGATATCCAGACTGAATGTGGCGAGCTCGCCGAGTACGTGACCGCCATCAAGCGGTTCAACCTCGAGGTCAGCTCGCGCTCCAAAGACCGCGTTATCAGCTTTGGCGAGAAGCTGAGCTGTCGCTTCATGTCCTACGTCCTGCGCGACCACCAGGTTGACGCCGAGTATGTCGACCTCGCAGACGCCCTCCACTCCGGCACGGGCAGCCCCGACCGCGCCCATGACCGCCTCGACACTGCCTTTTACAGCGAGGCCGCTGCCGTCTTCGCAAAAAAGATTCTTGCTTGTGGCGACAAGGTTCCTGTCGTGACCGGCTTCTTCGGCAATGTGCCCGGCAGCCTGGTGGACGGCGATGTGGGCCGTGGCTACACAGATCTGTGCGCTGCACTTGTCGCGGTTGGTCTCAAGGCCCGCGAGCTGCAGGTCTGGAAGGAGGTTGATGGCATCTTCACGGCAGATCCCAGCAAGGTTCCTACCGCAAGACTGATTGCCTCCATCACCCCGTCCGAGGCAGCCGAGCTGACGTTTTACGGCTCCGAGGTCATCCACCACTTGACCATGGACCAGGTCATCAAGGCCACGCCCCCCATCCCTGTGCGCATCAAGAACGTCAAGAACCCGCGCGGCAATGGCACCATTGTGCTGCCCGACCCAGTGCACGCCCCGGGTCAGCAGCTGCAGCGTTCTGCCCGCGGCAGCTTTGTCAATGGCGGCGCAGCACCGCCTGCCGGCACGGCTTCCAACAACGGCCTGCTGAGCCCCGCTGCTGCCGCTGCTGGTGTCCGTCTCACGCCGCGCCGGCCCACGGCCGTCACGATCAAGGACCGTATCTCGGTGCTCAACGTGCACTCGAATAAGCGCTCGATTGCCCACGGCTTCCTGGCCAGCGTGTTTTGTGTGCTGGACCGCCACCACATCTCGGTCGATCTGATTGCGACAAGCGAGGTGCACGTCTCCATGGCCATCCACGCCCCCGATGTTTCGGACACCAACCTGGACCGTGCACGGAAAGAGCTCAGCGACATTGGCGATGTCAGTCTCCTGCACGGCATGGCTATCATCAGCGTCGTCGGTGCTGACATGAAGAACATGATTGGTGTTTCTGGCAAGATGTTTTCGACTCTCGGCGAGCACAACATCAACATTGAAATGATCTCTCAGGGTATGCATACTTTTTATCTATAAAAAAACGAGAGAGAAAGAAAACTAACACGTTTAGGTGCGTCCGAGATCAACATCTCGTGCGTGATCGACGCGGACGAGGCTACACGAGCCATGAACGTCCTGCACACGAACCTCTTTACATTTTTGGACTAGGCGGGCAGGTGTTTTTGTACTAGTTGTAACGTATATTGGAATTTTGCATAGTTGTACGCGTTATATATAGATTTTCCATGCTGGACATTTTGCCACTACTATCGTGTTGTCTGTTCTATTCCACATGACTTGCCGGAAGAGCCCATGTTTTCTGAAGAGAGAAAGGTAAAAGAAAACCAGGAGAGGGCTTATCTTGAAGATCCATGGGCTTGTCAATCGTTACGCTTGCATGTGACGCCTTTTGATTCAAGTAATACAAAGACGAGAGACGAGAGACGAGAGACTAGAAACTAGAAAGCAACAACAACCGCCCGCCCGCTAGACACACCCGTTACAGAAAGGTTAGCTCTGCTCATTTCTTATTTCTTGCCCTTCTTCCGCTTCTTGGCCGCCGCACTCGGTCCTTGCGGCGCCTTTTCCACACGTACTGACCCGGCTCCGCCCGCCAGCGCCAGCGTCTCCTCCTCCTTGACGACTCCGCCCTGCATCGTCGCCGCCTCGCCCCGCCGCTTGCCCTTCTTGCCCTTGGGCGGCCGGTACGAGCTGCGGTCCCGCAGCGGCAGCCACCGCTCCGCATCGAGCTTCTTGTTCACGTCGAAACTGTCGTCGCCCGCCGCCGCAGCCTTGGCCTGCAGCTTCTTGGCCTGTCGCGAGAGTCCGGCTGCCGGCTTGCCGGCCGCGCCCTTGGTCTTTTTTGCCGGGGGTTCTGTGGCGGCAGTACCTGCCACAGCAGCCCCCCGCTTCTTGCCGACGACAACGGCAGGCAGTGGCAGTTGAGCAACACCGTTTCGGAGAAGTGCAGCAACATCAATGCCCGCGGTCAACTGGTCCACGGGCGTCAGCGACGCCGCCAGCTTCTGCTGGCGCTCGGCCTGTTCGGGTGTCGCTGCGTCAGACGCCAGCGATGCGACGAGGCCGGCAATGTTGATACGGCTGGCGGCGTCGGCCGCGTACAAAATCGTAAAAGCAGCAGCGGCGGCGGCATGGTCGGCGGGACTGGGTGAGCGCAGGAGCTCGATGCCGGCCGCGCGCAGCAAAGATGCTGGTATGGAAGAGGAGGAGGAGGAGAATTGTGACGTTGTGGACGCGGCGGCTTGCTGCCAGTGCGCAATGGCCTTGGCCAGCTCGGCGCGGACGGCATTGTGGCGGCCTTGGAGCTTGTAGAGCGACACGGCCAGAGCGACGAGGCCGGGCGCGAAGCGGGCCGAGGAGGGCGGTGCCGCGGTCTCGGCACGCTTGAAGAACGCCTCGAGCAGACCCAGTGCAGCCTCGGCGTTCTTGGAATGGAGCTGGAGCTGGATGGCCGTGAGCAGGAGACCAATGTCGTCGGGGCGGTGCTCGAGCAGCGGCAGGATGCGGCGCAGGGCGTCCTTGCCGGTCTGGAGCTCGGCCTTGGCAGCAGCGCCAAAGATGCCGAAATCGACCGTCTCGGGCAGCACGGTCGACGGCGCGGTCGCCCTGTCCGCGTCAGCGGTGCCGGCAGCGGCTGTGAGCTTCTTGAGCTGCTTGGCCGTGCGCGCCTGCACACCCTTGAACTTGTAGCACTGCAGCTCAATGGCGTACTGGTTGCGGCGCAGGATGCGCTCCTGGTGGGAAAAGAGGCGGTCGCTGCCGGTGGGGAGGGCGGGCAGGGCCGTTTCCAGCTGGCGCTGGACCACGTAGGGGTTGACGGCGCTGCTAGTGCTAGTGCCGAGCGCGGCGTTCTGGGCGACAACGGTGTTGGTGGCGGCGACGATCTTGGCGGCGCCCTCGCACTCGGCGGCATCAATGGCCTTTTGCACGGCGGCAGCGTCGTCGTGGCGGCCCAGGCGCGTCAGGGCATAGGCCTGCTGGATGAGAATGGGCAGCAGCTCGGCGCGCTTGTCCTCGTCGCTCAGCTCGTCCGAGGCCTCGCACAGCTGCTGGGCGCGGCGCAGCAGAATCGAGGCGCGGGCTACGTCGCTGCGGGACAGCGCGGCGCATGCGGCATTGTAGGCCGTCTCAAACGTCTCGAGATCCTCGCGACGGCCGGCGTCCAAGACCGCGTCCTGGCCCGCCGACAGCGTCGACTGGCCGCGGCCCTGCCACGAGCGCTGGGCAGACACGGCGAGGGCGTTGATGCGCACGTCCGTGTCTTCCTCAGCCTCGGCGGCCGACGTGGCGAGGCTGGCGTAGAGGGTAGCGGCATGGTCAAACTTCTCGTCGCGATAGGCGACCTGGGCGGCAATGTGCTGGAGCGCGCGCGACGAGGCGGCAGAGCCAGAGCGCGCAATGGTGGCGGCCGTGTCGAGATCGCCCGTCTTATAAAGAGCGTATGCATGCTCGAGCACACAGCGCGCGGCGAGCGCATCGCCACCGGAGGCGATGATGCGCAGGGCATCGGCGAAGCGGTCGAGCTTGAGCAGGGCGACCACCTTGGCGTGCTGGGCCGTGAGCTTCTCGATGCTGTCCGAGGGACCTGGCGCGGATATGGCAGCGTTGGCGATCTTAAGAGCTTCTTCGTGGTCCTCAATGGAGGTGCCGCGCAGCAGCGAGTTGAGGGCGTTGACGGCGGACGCCATTGTCAAGATGTCGATGTGGGGGGTGGTACAGTAAGATCGGTACGGGGAGGGGGGGGGTCTGGACGAGGCGGACGGCGGGGAGGGTGAGATGGGATGCGTTAACGTCCCATGGCCTGCAGTCGAGTCAATCGAGCTTGTCGTGGTTTGTGGCGCCGAGGAGGTGTCGTCTTGCAGTCGATCGTCGGTCGTCAATATACCGTGGTCGTGGTCGTTGGCGTCTCGTGACGTGATGCAAAATGGCCCTATTAGATACCCAGCAGCAGCTTACAGCACACTGCGTGGCTAGAGAGGGGCAGTCTGAAGGCGTTTGGTGGGACTTGCCCGTTGTAATTTTTTCCCATTCGTTTTGTGGGTCTACTGTCAAAAGGATTACATAAGATAAGTAATCATGTAAGTGCAAGGTAAATCAGATAACAACTCATAATCTAGCACGTTGCTCTGGATCAATCACAAACATTGTGGCAGAACCCAACCCCAGGAGTGCTTCTTCCCTTTTTTCCCCTTCGTGTCGGTCTCGTCCTCGTCTGGTATCCAGAGTGGTCACATGGATAGGCTACGCTGATGTGTAGTGGCCAAAGGACTCGCGTTGCCAGTCGTGAGTCTGACACGATGCTTGGATGGCGCAGCTTGTGCTGAGGAATCTCGCCCAGGCGGGTGATTACCGAGGACGACCACAGCATAGAAATTGGCCGTGCCGGTGCCAAAAGTTTAGGTCGAGACTTGGGCCTTGACTCGAGACTATGGCCGATGCAGAGTGGCCCGGCTTGACCGTTTCAGTGGTGCTGACGACGATATCGCCACCATCGTCGGCCTGTGCTATCTTAGATGTCCCGCTGTATGAGAGCTGGACGATGCCAGAGACGATTTCTTCATGCCTGGCTCTTTATAGTTTGGCTTGCCCGTGTCGGCTGCTGCGTCTTTCCGTTTGCTTTGAGTGACACCTGCAGCCAAAGTACTAGACGAACTTGTACTTTTGTTGCTCCTGCTCCTAGTTCTGCTGTCACCGTGGCTGCTGGATGGCGCCTGGAGGCACTTCTGCTACTTGCACCCGCTGCAGGCCGTTGCCGACTCTGCTGTTCTTTTAATTTGGCTGTTTGTGATCGATGCCCCGGCGATGGTGCCGTTGGTGCAGCTGACCCGCTTGGCATCAGCCTGATGCTGGCCGCCTAGGCTGCCGGCCGGAGTCGCGCTCGCGTGCTGGAGGCGCACGGACAAGTCATCTATGGCGGCGATGGCGTCGATGCGATACGAAGAGGACAAGGCGCAGACTATCGTAGCTGAGCGGCGGCCGGCATATGCCTCGCGTGCGCAGGCGAAAGACGCGCGACAGCACACCGGACAGACTGGTGACAATGCGGCAGAGTCTGTGGGTTGCGCTGCATGTAGCATGCGACGAGACGCTCGAGACCTACTGCCGCCTTGAGCTATGCGGGTGCTGGGTTCGCAAAGGAGCGGTGCAAAGACCTCGACGACCTTGGCACGGTCCGCATGCAGCGAACGCACGAGCTGCAGACGTCGCCGTGTGCAGCAGGCCTCGGCCTCTGGACGAGCAGGTCGCCAACGTTTGCGCTGAGATCTAAGATCTAAGCTGGCGGGTTAGAAGAGCTGTTGTCTATTACAATATGCTTATTACGCGGCAGCTCTATACGCAGGGCTGAAGGCTGACGTAATATTGAGGCTGTCCGATCAGCGGCGTCAACTCTACGACGTACAGAGTAAGCATTGAGAGCAGCAGTAGACCACTGAAATGTACCGCTAACCGCACAGTAAAGCGCGCACACGGCAAAATAACCCAGGCCGACAGCCCGTCACTTGACCACCATGTCACTTGACCACCCATAGTTGCCGGCACAGCTGACAGTCGACAGTAGCCAATAAGCAGTCATCAGTCAGCATCAGAAGCATCGATAGCAGTTGGGCACGAGAGTCGAGAGTTCAGTGCGCGTCTCCAGGTGAAGGGCGGCCAACCAACCCCTGATTGCAATGGCTAGTGTCACGGAGACGGCTAGCCGGTGTAAGCGCTGCGCCTGTCGTTCGCATCATTGTTGATACAGCTGTGGGAGGTGGTATTCCGATCTGTTTTAGTATCGATCATTGAAGCCGGCCTTGCAACTGGGGAACTTTGCCACTGGAAGTTTATGACGTCGAGCGAGCAGTGCTGACCAGTGCTGACCAGTGCTGACCAGGAGCAGCTACGATGGGTGAGCGCCAATAAAATCTACGGAGTAAAATGACAGACTTTGCCAAGCCGTCAGATCACCTTTCCGATCTCATTTCTTTTTGAGAGTCGTTTACATGTTCCTTTCTTGTATTTACGTATACCTTATCTTCCTGCAATGAACGTGCACGCACGGAAATCCTTCGGGTAAGTGGAAGACCATCCGCGGAACGATCCTAGTGCCGCTGCTTAATAGCGACGTCGTAGATTTACGTCGTACTTGTTTGATTTTGTTTTTTTGGTGATTGCTTTGTTGATTGCGATTTTGGTATTGGTTTGTTGGTAGCTTGATTGTTAATTTAACTCTGTCGCCTGGAGCTCTACTCCGTACTCCGTAAATACACAGAGACGATCGCATCGCAGCCGCTTTACCCTCTCAAAAGGCCATCCAATCAGCTATATCTACAAATCAGTATTGCTCTTATCAGTACGTGTCATGCAGGGGCGCAGTGGCTGTGGCCTGGATGCTTCCATGCAGCACAATGATAACAACGACAGGCATCCATTGGCCGGATGGACCGGGGCGGGAAGCAGGGAAGCAGGACGGAGTAGGAAATGATAAGAGGATCCAGCAAGCCTGGGGTTTTTTTACGGAGCACTTGTATGTTTCACACAGACGGCGTGCATGAGAAGTACCAGACATTCACATATTCAATAAAGACAGCTGGATGCAGCAGTACGCCACGAGATAAGGCGAAAGACGCCAACAAGATGATATGGCGGAATCTTTCTGTTCTGGGTACGGAGGATTACTGCGTGATATGTCATATTTGCAGGGCCGGTGTTGAGCCACTCCGTCCAGAGGTAGCGATGTCCCGTCGCGATGCTTTGTGTAGGAACAGAACTGAGAGGAATCGAGAAATCGAGAAATCGAGTGGAAACGAGGCTGAACGGCCATGGCGTGCCCAAATGTTCAGTTCAGCTGCAGTCATGATAATGCTCGGGCAGGCCAGTCGGGGAGGCGGTGAACAGCCGCGTCGGTGCCAGCAGGTGTATGCTTAATGTACAGAGTAAGCATAAGCATAAATATATATGTACAGAGCTCGGGGTTTTACCCTTTTCCCTTTTGGCCCGATTTCATCACATCCATCCCGCACTATCGACTCGCGAGTCAGACTGTGCAGACGGCGTTCAAAGAGGGGACCTTTACTCCGTAGACTCCCCACGCATCGCACAGCACGGATCCACGGCTGTACATATATGCAAGATGGTATTGCGGTGGCAAATCGAGTGGCCGTGACAGGATGCGACAGGGACTGGCCTCGCCGGGGCTGTATCCGCGTTCTTTGACAGATATGTCCGATGATCAAGACGCACTCCGTAAGACGGAGTGCTCTGTTGTTGACGCATATTCCGTATTCACCGCTGTCACAGCTGTCAATTGCTGTCAAGCGTGTAGCCGTCTCAATTCGCGCCCTTTTTTCTATTTGTGCGATCCGCGGAACGCTGCCGCCCATCCAGAGAACAGTGCGCTCATGCCTGTCCGATGTCATCACATCGTCCGTTTGTCCTATCACTGTGGCTCGGTAGCCTCCGTAGTAAGCTATGCGTATGCTTATGCGTACAAGCTGTTCATTCTGCATCGCATTCTTGTCTCTGCTTGGATGAAACTGGTCATCTTCCTCTGATCCGTGCATCTCCCCCCGTTGACCCCCATTAGTGCTCGTAGCCTTATCCACACCAGAAGATGGCCGGAAGCCTCCCGGCTGTCTATGCTTAGTGAAGCTGTTTGTTTCTCATCCCTTCTTCATCAGGGATCATTTCAGGGCTGCTTGCTGCGTATGCGTAAGCATAAGCATACTGCATACGTAGCTTATGTACTGCATACGAAATGCAAGCACAGACTCATGAGTCAGGCTCGCTGCCTTTTTATTTCTTTGTTGTTTCTTTGTTGTTTCTTCTTTCTTTCTTCTTTCTCCCTTCTTCAGCTCTCAAACTCCACAGCACTCGTACTCGGCTCGTACGATGTCTCACGTTGTGTCTCTCCTTTAAACGGCAGCCTTGTTTGCTGTTCATCCACCTGTGCGTCGCACTCCCACTCACCTCGCATGTCGACACCAAATCTGCTGTTTCGTCTTGCAGTGTCGTTGATCTTGAGTAATGGTGTCGACAGCAATGTCTAAGCATAATATTTTGGTTGCACACGTCTTTGCGACAGAGGACACCACAGGGTGGGGGTTGCTTCTCGCCCCCGACAGAGATGTCGTATTAACTGTTGCCACTCTTGATCACCATTCTGTAAAGAATGTCGTAAGGATGCCTTGTCACATTTGAGTGTGCTGTGTTGCGTTGATGTACGGCTACTGCAAGAGGGCGATCATCACGACATACTTGCTGTATTTATGCTTAGTTTTTTTCAGTCTGTTGTACGTACCTGCAATGAGTGCATAAAATTCATAAAGACAGTATCCAGTGCATACATCCACTGTTTGTATGCTTATTACGCCGTGGAGGCCCGTAAAGGTACGGATCTTGACCCGCCAACCTTGTAGCACTATTTGATAACGACAAGATTGAGTTGACACCGACTGCCTTTAAAGTACCGTATCTTACAAGTACAGTATGCTCTTGTCATCGTCAAGATTCATAAAGGGCGCACTGCACGTCCCTTCATAAAAGCACACAGTACTTATGCAAATACCGTTGTCAAGCTAAACAACCAAGCGGGCACTACCCCGACTTTCAACGGCCCTGATCAATTTAATCTTCTTTGATTGTCATTGTCTAGTGCCGCGCTACGGAGTAATGCTATTAGAGGAATCGGGCTCTTGATGCAAGATTCAAATGACCTGATTCTGTGATAGTTTGTCTTCCTATCACACCCGAGCTTATGCTTACTGTCAATAACGGCCAAAGCATACCAGTCTGCTGTGTCTCGTAGTACCTTATCAAGTATGCTTACGGAGTATGCTTAAGCATACAGCATCAAATGTACATACGTACTTGCAGAAGCCAAGCCGGCCCGTCCTCAACACTAGGGATTGATAACTGTAATCTATTTCTTTTTATTCTTCCCTGCCGACCCCCACCCATTTTATCACTGGGTTGAACACGCAACGCACAGAGACAGATCAAGTCGCAGCCGTCTGCCAGGTCTGCCAATCATACGACGCATCCTTGCCATGGGCATAATTTTTACTCGTGCTGCTCGCCATCACGATGCAACAGCCAGTGCCATGTGATACAAACTTGTGTGCCGTGTCTCTTAGTGCGTGGTGTAGTTTGGTCGACGCAAACAATCAAATCAAGGCAAATCACTTTGTGTGCCGTGTTGTCTCTTTTCCATCTGCTGATATCACATTTGTCGTCTATCCCACTCCCTTTGCCATGTCATATTCATAATAAGTCGAGTCCTACGATCGTGACTCTATTCCATAAGATGTATACGTACGGAGTAAAGTACGCATACTCTGTAAGCATAAGCATATGCTGAAGCACCCGCAGCCCTCTTCACTGAATACAGTGGCCTGCCCCCCATGCCATTCCACCGTGGCTCTCCCTCTCCCACGCTTTTCCCCTCTGTCTCCCTGTAATTACTACCCACACGCCCTGTTTGCCGCTTAACCCGCACGCCCTCACCCTGTGCCGCCCGTCACAGGCTCGATAATCAGAAGAACAGCAGAGCGCAGTTGCATCGCTTTGCAACAGTTGTCAACAGGAGACAAACCTATGTAGCCTGTCATTCAACCTCCACGATATGTCGCCCCCATCTCATCATCTCGTCCAACACGATACCTCTGTAGTACGTACTTGATACTTTGTGCCGACAGCCTTTGATCTTCCACCACCGTTCCGTTCCGTACACGTCCTGTCTCACCTGTGACTCTGCACGATCGTCCATGACCGCATTGGCACGCTGGACACGTCGCCGTCTCCGTCGCCGACTTGTCTTTATTCATCTTCATCCCTGTCGCTTCATCGTCTGCCGTCGCGTCTTCTATCTCTGTTGTCATTCTATATGTATGTTGTCATTCATATGTCTGTTGTCATCAATATCTCTGTTGTTATTCAATGTGATAAATGCCTAATTATACGAGTACGCTGCCGGAACCTATCGCCACAGCCTGCTCCTGTTCGCGATCCACCTCGCCTCGTCTCACCCGCGCTTCTCAAAGCACGGAGTATCTGCACTGTCTTTTGTCTATTTGCCTACGGAGTACGACGTACGAGTCTAGCTTCTCCTTTCTATGCTTATGCTTATGCTTAGTCTCTACGACGTAATATGTACATATAGCGATTCGCTAGGTTGCATTTCCTCTGGCTCTTCTTTGCTTGCGTCGTATCCTGTGCCCCCCCCCCCTCTACATATCCCGCGCTCTCTTGTTCTACGCAACAATGTGCAGCCGCTTCCACTGAACGCTCATACCTACCATCAACTTCTAGCTAGTTTGCACGCATATATGTACTTTCTCTAATGCGGCCTCATTTTATACTCTGTACCTTTTTCACTTAACGACCCTCCCGTCCTATTTCTGTCCCTATCTCCCATCAGTTTCGTCATCTTTCCATCCTCCTCGACGTCATCCACTGCAAGCTTTCAGCCTTTATCTCCAGCCATTCATGCTTTCGCTTTTTTTCTTCTTCTTTTTCAGCTTACAACACGGCTCCCTTGCCTTATCCACCCCGTCTCACTCAATAAGGCGCGGAAACATAATCAGAAACAACATCACAAAGCGCCTTACTCGTCCGAGAAAATTCGCCGGAACTCCTTGCTTCGCTTCCGCTTGTCCTCACTCCCACGCAACTTCATACCAACGGCGTTGTGCCGGGACCGTCCACTTGCACTCAGCCTGACACCCTCTTACCCGAGTCTCGTCCAGCATCGGGCCACTACAATGCAGCATACGCCCGAGCAATTCTGTATTCCGTAATATTGCTCTATTTGCTCTCATTCACCATTAGCTCTCCTTCTGCCGTCACACCCTTCCGCTATTACCATCTGTCAAAACTCTCAAAATAGCAAAACTACCAAGCCCGTCAATAAAGACGTACGAGCAAGACTGGACACCAGGAAACAGGGTGTCATCGGCCACTGATAGCTACATATTAGGTGCAGATATCGCCTGCTTCTGATTCCGTGCTTGTGCTCCGTGCTGTTATCTTCGTCACTTTTCCTTTTTCCCTTTCTACCTTTTCCACTTCTTTTTCCCTTTTTCCCTCTCACTTTCCCATACTCTACAAGTATCTCCCACCCCCCCTCTCTCTTCCTCCTATTACCACATTGCACCCTGCTTCTAAATCTACATTGCATCCCACTCTCTTGTTTTTCTCATCTTCCTTCTTTCTCCAACTCTCATCTTACAACTTTGCCTCTTTCACCACTGCTCCATGGACGTCATCGACAACAACACTCTCGCCTCGCCCAATTTACAATTTCATAACATCAACTCAAATTTCGACGTACGACACCACACGTAAACAAACATCATCACAAATCAGCAGGGCTCCTACGGTCGAGAGATAAACACTCGTCGGGGCCGTGGGGAAGCATCATCGATTGTCAAAGTCAAGAAACGACATTGAATACCAGCCAACGCAACCGCACAATGTCGACCCCAACAACACCATCTTCGTTCCAACGGGCTGCGTCCCAGGTGGACGAGTCACAACTCCCGGCTGGCCACTGCCGGTACATTTTGCTCATGCCCGAGATCAAGGGCCAACGATGCGGTTGCGCCCATTTCAATCTCAGCCAATCGTCGGCTGGTGTCATTTGCGAATGCGGTCATCTCGCCTGCTACCACCTCCGTAATGGCGAGCCGCCGTCGACACCAGAAAACCAGGAGCTCGCCATCATCCTCCAGCGTCTCGAGCAACTCGAGAGAGATCAAGTCGAGTTCCAGCAACTGCGTCACGAGTTCCGCAACCTACAAGAGCACATGAACCAAGACCATGACCGACACCAAGAGGTTGTTGTGCGTGTGAGCGAGCTGGAAGATTCGGTCGAGCGAAGCAAAGCGGATGTCAGCCACGAAGTACGAGAAGCATATCGGAATCTAGGTCGCACATGGGATTCCATTGCCGATCTGACCGCGCACAAACGGGAGACGGAAGAGCATCTCCGCCAGATCGACGACCACCTGCAAAGTATCGACGACGAAATGTCGCATATTGGCGACCGGCAGCTCGAGCTTGTCGACGCCGACATTGGCATGGAGGACCGCATTGAGACCATGGAGGACCGCGTCGAAATACTCGAGTCGATTGAGGGCATTAACCCAGACGATAACGGCAGAGTTCAGACGCCGACGACAGCAGCCCGTCACAATCACAGCCGCAATCACAACACAGGCAGAAGAGCGGCGGCATCACCAGCACGTTCATCCATGCCGAGTGCACACCCGCTCCCGGCCCGGTCGCGGTCCGAGTCACCCGCCTTGGCCATGCATGCCCCGGCACCAAGAGCAAATGTGCCGTTATTTGCACACGCCCTCTCGAGTGCCATTGCAGCGGCCGCTTCTGCATCCACATCCACAGCACCAGCCCAGCAGCAGGCCGCGCCGCCGTCGTCGTACGGCCGTGAGCTGTCACCCACAGTTCTTCGCTCGGGGTCGTTCCCCTTGAATATGCCGACATCGGCACCACGGTATCTGACTGCCATGGTGGTGCGGCCACCGATATCGCCGTGCCACGGCAGTGCGACGCCGCCCGCAAACGAGCTGTGGACAGTGCACGTGTCGCTGCTGCCGACATCGACGCAGCCATTTCCGTTTGAGCGCGACACAAATGCCTACAAGCGCTGCCTGTCGCGCGGCCTGCACCAAATGGTCGCCGTCAACGGCACCAGTGCGGAAGCGTTTGAGGAGGCCATTGAGAGGGCGTTTGGCCGCACGCTGCGCGGCCGCCGCTGGGCGCCGCTGCAGGCCCTGCCCTGTACGGCGGAGCAGCTTGCCGGCCTGCCCATGCTGCGGCCGCTGGACGCGTCCGTGATTGACTCGCGGTGCAGTCTGGACTTTCTGCGGAACAATTGCGCCGTGTGCGACTCCAACGGCAAGATCGGCTCGCTCTACATTGCCATGCGGGACAAGACGCTGTCGTGGCATTCGATCCGGCGACTGCCCGTCTTCCTCGAGGGGCTGGAGCCGAGCTGGCAGTTTGATCCGCTGTTGGACCAGAACGACCCGCGAGTTGACGACGACAACGAGAACGACGTCAACAGCAGTGACGACGAAGTGATGGGCGGGATGCCACGGCCATCGGCCGGCGACATTGTAGCCACGCTTCCGTCGCTGAAGCGGGCCGCGTCGCAGATTTCTCGTTCGTCCAGCTTCGGCTCGGCCACGGCCACGACCCCCACGGCGGCGTCCGCGCCCACAGCCGCAGCTGTCGAGGGCGACGGGTCCCGGGCCAAAGTGCAGCGGTACTACATTCCGGGTCATTCGGATACCCGCCAGGGTGTAAAGACGTTATAGTCCATGCACGTCACAACTGCATTTACATCTACATCTCATCTACATCGCATCTACACCGCATCTACAACTATCGACCATTTACAACTATCTACCACTGCCTTGCCAACCTCGCTGGGCACACCGATGAGCCTCGACTCTATACAACTATACCACCCTACAGTACTCGTCTTACGCGATACACGGCCTTTGATTTGCATTTTGTTTTTTTTGTTTTTTTAGGAGAGACCAGATACCAGCGGTATCATCTATCAGCAAGATCACGACGTCAGAGTCTCTTCTTGATCTGTTTCATCTCTCTGTCTCATATTTGCATCTTCTGTTTCCATCTTCTGTTTCTTTCTGTTCCATCTGTTTCATCATGCCATTTCCTAATCTCTGTTCGCCACTGTGCTCTGTTCACGATAGACATAGACTATGGCCGGGTCATTTATTTCTTGCATTGTCTGTTTCTAGTTTTGCTTCGGTGGGGTGCATATGAATACCAATTTCGTTTTTGCTGTTTACTGTCGGCGCTCTGGTGAGAATTGCCTGCCGACGCTCTGTGAGAATTGCCTGCCGACGCTCTGTGAGAATTGCCTGCCGACGCTCTGTGAGAATTGCCTGCCGACGCTCTGGTGAGAATTGCCTGCCGAGACGGTTTCTGCTGTTAGTCGTGCGCCTGGTGTGAATTGCCTGCCGAGACGAACAAACTATCGAATATCATAATGACATAAGCAAGGCTCTACGGTCTCTTATTGTTCCGTGGCCGTAGACAAAGATCACGTGCCATGGACACAGCCTTGCATAAGTCGACTTGACTTGTTAGCCAGAGCTGCAGATGGAGGCACATGAAAGACATGAAAGTCGAACTCGTACTGACACTGACGCATCAAGAACGCAAGAACCTAGTTGTCGATACAAGGCACCGCTTGTCGCACCGGCCATGCTTCTCTTCTTGGCCGCGTGCTCGCCCGCGTTTTTATGTAAATATGTAAGAGACGGAAAGGCTGTCAGAGGCCCACTTTTACATGAGCGCGTTTCCACGTCTAGACTTTGTAGCTTCGCTAGCTGTTCAGGCTGCAGTGATCCATCACCACACCACCGACGCAAGCTTGCAAACGACACCAAGGTTTTCTTAAAGTCTTATTGCGCATCGAAAAAGAACCAAAGAACCAAAGAAGCGAAATAGCAAAGAATCCGAGCGTGCCCATTTCGACTGCGCACTGCAAGCGCCTCCGTCTGCGATGGCTGCGATGGACTATGACATGGATATGGAGGATGCCGCCGGGCAGTCCCCGGCCGAGGCGCCACAGGACGTGGTTGTTGATATGCAGGTAGGCACGGAACCCGGCGCGACTGCAGAAGACGACATGGACGTCGCCAGCACCGTCCTTGTCCCGACCAAGGTACACATCCGCGGCCTCGACGCCCTCACGCCCGACGACATCAAAGCCTACATCACCGAGCACGTCGGCACCGGCAGCACCGGCTCAGGCAGCCTGCCCTACGAACGCATCGAGTGGATCGACGACACGTCCGCCAACCTCTTGTTCTCGTCCGACGACGTGGCCGCCGCCGCCCTCGTGGCGCTCGCCGACGTGCCCGTTAGCGATGTCGCGCTGCTGCCCATTGGCGAGGCCATCAAGGCCAAGACATACTCGGCCAAGGCCGAGGATGTGTCGGCCGGCCTGTTTGTGCGGCTGGCCGTCGCGTCCGACAAGAAGCAGGTTGGCGCCGCCGCGCGCAGCCGCTTCTACCTGCTGCACCCCGAGTACGACCCGGAAGAGCGGCGACGGAACCAGCAGCAGAACCGGCGGAGACGCGGCGACAACGACCGCGGCGGCCGCGACCGCGATTATAGGTCATCAAGACGGCGCGACGACCGCGCCGATGTCCAGGACGACCGCGAGGCCGACATCCGCAACAACTCGTTTGACGTCAACCTCTACGACGACGACGGCCCGTCGCTGGCACAGCGGCAGCCGCGCGACGACCGCCGCCGACGCCGGTCGTATTCGCGGTCGCGGTCGCGGTCGCCGCGCCACAACAACCGCGACAAGGAGCTGTTTGCTGACGACACAAAAAGTTCGCGCGGCAAGGAACTGTTCCCCAGCAAGACGGGCAAGACGAGTAATAGCGGCGGCGCGCGTGATCTTTTCTTTGACGACAGCGAGCCAGCCGCAGCCTACCGCGACTACCGCGACCGCGGCGACAGCGGCCGGTTGCGCGACCGGTCTGAATCGCCGCGGCCGGGGCTTTTCAGCTTTGACGACGACGACTACGATGGGCGGCTGGCGGACGAGCGCGCGGAAGCGGTGGCGGCGGCAGCGGCACAGGACCGGAGCAAGGCACGAGCGATCCGCGAGAAGTTGGCTGGCGACGGCGGCCGGGCGCTCAGCAAAAGGGGCACAAGCCTCGCTGGTATGTTTCCCTCACCTTTCCTTCACCCTGAAACTATCACGACGTCAACCATGACGTCGACTACGACATCGCCACGACTAACACAACACCACAGATCGCATTACGCGGCCGTCGGACACGACCGAGGGCGGCCTCCACGTTCGGGGTATCGCCAAGGGCGAGGGCAGTGCGGGACTCAGCATCAAGGGCATTGCGTCGGCACGCGAGCTGTTCCCCGGCAAGCTGAGCGGCGATGGCGGCAGCGGCGGGAGCAGCGGCAGGGGACGGGGCGGTCGGGCGGGAGGCCAGGAGGCCGTCGGCAGCAGCCTGGCGAGTCGGATCACGCGGCCACGGCAGCGCGCCGAGGATCTATTCCGTTGATGTTGTCGTTTGCCTTAAGGTGCTCTTTTTGTTTTTGTTTTTGACTTGTTCTTTTGTTCTCTTTGTCTTGAGCGGTTGGGCGTCGTTTTGCAAACCAAAAGTGTCTGGATTTTGCTACTGCATATTTCACCATTGTGCGTTGATCGTTGATTTACGTTGATTCACGTTGATATACCAGGTCATGCTGCCCAGCCTGTTTGCTCTTTTTTGTTCTCTTCTCTCAATCGAAGATCTCTTCTTTGTTCTGCTTTTCTGATCGCCGAGATGAATCAATATCATTCGAGACAGTCCGGTGTTTGGCAGCAATGGAAAAACGCATGATGCATAAAGAAATCATGATTCAAAGCAACAAGTCGTCGTGGCCCTCTGATGACGCGATGACGCGATGCACACCGGATCGGCAGGAGAATCATGCAGGCGCGGCCGTTGTGGCATGCCATCACGGTTGAGGGAGGCCCATACGCTTAAGCATACGCGAGCGAGGGCGGCTAAGCTTACCTCCTGAGGAGGCTCACCGAGAAAGAGGATTGGCGCTGTCTCGGTGACCATCAGCCACGCACCTTGTCCTTGTCATGAACTTTTTTCTTTTTGTCCATGTCTTGTTCTTTGTGTTCGGCTATCCACTCGCCCCTTTTACCTTTCTGCTGCTCGCGCTGTGCTGCCTCGTACCTGTGATGTCTCATACGGCCAGGAGACGCGAATACGGTTCAATATATTGGTGTATTATTACTCGGTATCTCATGAGATACCGACAAAAGGGAAAACAGAATGAAAGAATAAAGACGAGACCAAAATCAGAGACAAATCCGCGCCCTGGCTCATACGATCTGCATCTGTGCAACGACGAGAATACGATGCGTGAGAGACAGGTCTGGATCTGATCTCTGCCCCTTTTTAATCTTTAGTTTTGTTTTCCGTCTTCTGTCTTTTATCCGACGTGCTGGTCGCCCGACCCGACGAAAACGGACTGCTGACGTGAAGGCGAGGAGAGTGCGCAGACACCACCGAGGCGGCAGACGCAAGACCCGAATCGTGCATGCGCGCCTTTGTGGCTGGCCGCCATGCCAGGAACAGGGTTCGTCGAGCGAGGCGACAGCCGTCCAATGGACGAAGAGGATCACGATAATAGAAAAGAAAAAGAAAACAGAAAGAAGTGCACACCACAACGAGTATCATCTCGCGATGCGTGCGTGCGTGCGTGCGAGCGATGCAGGCAGGTCGGCGAGGACAGCACGGCTGGCTCATCGACGCAGCGCGGGACATGTTCAGCTGGGTGCCGGCCGCGGTTGGTTCCGATACGTGTTGTTGTTGTTGTTGTTGTTGGTATGACCAAACGTCCGCAGTGTGGTGCTGGTCAGGCAGCCGTAGGATTTAGGATTGGTGATGAGATGGGAGCCTTGGCGGAAGACGCGGGATGTACATATAAGCTTACATATACATATAGTACGAGATATTATCCAGACCAGACCAATATTGATACTACTCTATTGCTGGTCAGCTGGTCGAGCTTGCAGACCAGCCGTTCTTCTCGCGGTCTGGACCGAGCCATGTTTCTGAAGCACTTGTCGCCTTCAGTCAAGAAGCTGGTGATGGATTCCATGACGATTGCCCATATCAGGTGTCTGTCATGGGACACTATGGGGATAGACAAGATCACAAGCCAGCAACAGACTCGAAATAAGCGTCAAGATGAGCATCATGGTTTGCACAATCAGGCCGTAGGGTGGTACCCTCCACTTCATCGACTCTCCCTGCATGCTTGCAGGACACTGCATCTATATATATGTAAGTACAGCTGGCACCCTGTGGCAAAGGACGAGCTGACGAGCATGGCGTTCCCATTGTCATCGTGTGTCTCGCATCGGAGACGGATGGCACTACACGCACGTCTGCAGCCATGCAGCCTCTGTTCCGAGTGGCTCGCGCAGGCTGCCAGCGAACGCTTTGCTGTACAGAGGGAGTGACTGAGTGATAGAATACAAGCATAGGAAGACAACGAAGGAGGGGCGTGTTCCTTTCTAGTTGCATGCAGCTGCACGCCGCTCCGGCCTGTTCTCGTCACTTGTGCTTCTTCGGTGTCGTCTGGTGCAGAGGGGGTGCCAGGAGAATCGCAGCGCGGGTCATCGTAACGGTGCCTGCGGGACAGAAAACAAAAGGTACGGCAAACGGGCAACTGGAGACGACACTCTGCTTGCATGAAAAGATTGCAAGAGAGCAGGAAAAAAGAAATACGAGCGAAATACGAGAGGAAAAGGAAAGAAAAAAGGAAAGAAAAACAAAAGAAAAATAAAAAGAAAATATACAGGACGACCGTTGTTGTCATTCCACCATACTCCCTGGCTTGGCTGCATGCAACGATGCAACTGGCAATGTGGACACGCGTACTCCGTACTTGTCTGTTGTCTTGCTTCTGTTTCGTTGTCTGATCTCCGGTGCTGTTTCGCCATGAAGGGGACCCTCTTCTTCGGTGTAGTTGTGTCGAGGCTTTGGGGTGTAGCGATAGACACAGGCTGCAGACGGATGTTGTCCGTTTCCGAGAGACATACACATAAGAAGGAGACGGGAAAAGAAAAGAAGATTAGGAGGAAGACAAAAGAAAAGAAAAGAGGGAGAAAGAGAAAAAGAAAGGGAAAAGGAAAGAGTAAACTAAGAGAAAGAGAAAGAGAAAACGAAGATAGAAAAAAAGAAAAGAACAACGCTATCACAGGGCGTGCGGTAAGCATGGACCAGACACTATTCAGATCAACGTTATGCTTGCTGGCGTGAATGGTCATGCGCTTATTACTGTGTCCTTTGGGAGATGACACAGCCGGCATCGTCCTATGGGAACGCAGGACCACGATGCCGCGTCCAGTCCAAGGTCAGGAGCATCTCCGGCGGCGAGACCGTTCCGCTCGTTCCTTGTTCTGTCTTTGTGTCTTTGTAGAGACGGTATCCGTTGTGGGCAAACTTTGTCGTTGTACAGACGGTATCCGTTGTAGGCAAAGACTGACGGCCGCGGCATGTCGGAGCGACTAGTATAGAGATTGTAGTGTCGGTTTCATCAACGGAGATGACAGACACGACGACGACCAATGCAGACACAAGATCCTACGAGCACGACTCGCTATCAGGATCTATCAGGATCTATCAGGGTCTATCAGGGCAATATCAAAAGCATCGTTGCCACCAACAAAAAAGTACGCAAGGCCAGGAGCGACAGCCGTTTCCTGTTGCGGTAACATGGCCGTCACCAGACTATGCTTTTATGCTTACGAACTAAGCATACACAAAATATACGCCGCGGACATGTCAAATAGAAATACAGTGGTTTCGGCGTGTCCAGCAACGAACTCGGCAGTTGCACGTCCGCCCGTCGATTGTCGTCGGTTTCATTTTCCACAATGCGCTGATCATCGCATCGAAATCGGATCTAACCTGAATCTGACGGCGGCTCCGTGGCAGTGGAAGAAGCATAATGACAGACTATGGATGGTGCGGCAGAGACTGACTTGGACCCATTGGGTAATTCGTCAGATCAAACGGAGAACTGTGACGTTTTGTGACGTTTGATACGACTCTGTATGCTTTGTATGGAGTATGCAGGGCAGGCAAATTAGTGTCAGTCTATATTTACGGATATGTTGGCAAGAATGTCAGGGTGCAGCTGATCGATCGGTC
This sequence comes from Ophiostoma triangulosporum, assembly GCA_029298705.1. Taxonomy (NCBI): domain Eukaryota; kingdom Fungi; phylum Ascomycota; class Sordariomycetes; order Ophiostomatales; family Ophiostomataceae; genus Ophiostoma; species Ophiostoma triangulosporum. The sequence goes on along the minus strand of JANSLO010000009.1, from coordinate 289,069 downwards.
ACGAGCCGTTGTGCAGCAGCTTGAGGAATGCATGTATGTTGGACCCTTTGTTTGTGCCAAGGTGGGTGCTAGGAGAGAACAAAGGAAAACTTGACATAGAGGTCGGACTGGCTTTGTGGCCACGATGTGCACGATGTGACAATGTGCACTGGTGGCTGCTGAATATGATAAGACGTCTGGTTGAGAGAAAGATGGAGTTCACGTGGGCGGAAAGCCCGCGCGTCAAGGCCGCAGAGGGCTGTGACAGTTCCTATACATACGGAATAGTCTGTTAGAGTCCGGCGTGTAGAGATCGTTAGTACGGGGGCTAGTACGATCACCGGGGCACGGAGGCCTCTAATAGCGTTAGATTCAGGGTGCAATACACACAAAGGTTAAGGGAGGTATAGGGGCTGAAGCGTGATGGCGAGTGTAGTAGAGGGTATAGTCGATGCGAGTGTGATGGCGAGTCAGATCCTGCAGTCACTGAAGAATATCTAGTGATGCATCGTTGGCTGGGCTGGGTAGCATCAGATCTAGACAAGGAGTGATCTGAACAAAGTAAAAAGAAATCAAAATCAAAACCAGAGAACGGAAAAGAAAGAAAAGAAACAAAAAAGAAAACCAAACACTGCTGATGGCCAAGCCCCCCCTTCCTCCCCCCTTCCCCCATAGAACACGGTCCAGGCGAGATCGATCCTGCTATCCAGATCTGTCAAAGAGGACAGCGTAGATCGGTCTACTCCGTACATTGCTTTTTTCCTCTGTGGGGGACCAGAATACCTTGCCCATCTGGTCCTTGTGCCTCGGCTCGCACGCAATGGACAATGTGGAGGTTGCCCGTGCGTCGTCGGCGTGTCGGCGGTCTTCCGCCAGCTTACGTTGTCTATCAGTTACGGATAGTTTTGTTAGTTTATTTAGTTTGATTTTTTCTTGATTTTCTTCTTTGATTTTGTTTTCTCTTTTTCTCTTTCATCTTCTTCGATAGTCGTGCTTACTCATCTTCGTATCCCGTATTCGTGTTGATCTTCACTGCAACCGATGCCAGACCTTGGCACGGATTCGCTAGTATGCAAGCCGGCTTGCCCATGCTGGCCAATAAACACCCTTGGAGTTAATATCCGTGTGTTCTTCGTTTCTGCTACTCTGCCACTACTCCGGAGGCACAAAATTTTATCCTCCGAGCCGCACGATCACTTTGTCTACATCTCAGTGCCTTTTACTCCGTACGGCTTTTTCCCTCCTTCAGGCGTTTTGCCAACGGGCATGGTCCACTGCTGCTTAGATTGTGTGTTATTTTGGAGTTTTGTCCGTAATCCGTAACGAACGGAGATTGATTAAGCGGTTCAGCTGTCAAGTCGATGCCGCTAGCCGCCTGTTTGGTGTTGCCGTTGAGCGTGAGAGAATGCTACAGTAATTGTGAAGAAAGAAGGAAGAAGAAAGAAAAGAAAAGAAAAATTAGAGAAAAAAAAGAAAAGAAACTCGGCTCGACTATCCTCTTACATAGCATACAAGGTTATAAATAACCAATCCCGACGGCAAACAATCCGTTCCATCTAGAACACTGTATGCGAGCACCGCATCGTCCAGGATGACACGCAACGGCCGCTCGGGCTCTAGTTTAAGACGAGCACGACTTGTATAGGCTAGAGACACCCTGTTCAGGAGTTCCATGCAGATGGCAATCAAGCGAGATGCAGTGCTCTCTCGGCAGAATGAGCAGCCTCTCTGCATCTGTATCTGTATCGTTCGTGCCTTGATTCCGATATTAGCCTGGATTCCGATATTAGCCTTGATTCCGATATTGCAGCCTCGATCCGATACTACAAGCCTCGGAATCCGCGTATAGATCGCCACATCGAGTCCCTCGTATCAAGCAAACGTGTCTCGCCGAAATACAAGGACGCAGTCCCTTGCTGCCATGCCGTCCAAAGCATCTTCAGTGACGTTTCTACGTTACAACGGGCTGAAAAATGAGGCCCGTTTCGGACGCAACTGGGTGATCCTCGTTTCTTTTCTAAATGGAGAAATCTACGATACACAACACAAAGAATGCAACTGCAAATTATGTACGGATACACACAGAAATACAACTGCCTCTCGCAAGTCCCGACAAGGCATGGCGTCGCACAGGAGCATCGGCGGCAGTGTACCTCGTGTGGTGTGCCGGTGCTGGTCTATATTTACGGCCGACGACAGGCAATTTGATGGTGCTTCGACATTCTGTTGGGTGCATCTCCCCGGGTCGTGGCATGGCAAACGGCGGTTCATCGCGTACGACCTCGTAACCGCATACTCGAAGCCTCGGACACATGTCCTGGGAGCACGTGTGCGACGGTGGCACACGACGAGAAACAGAGCATGCTGCTGCAAGCATCCGGCGAGATGCAGTGGCGTCCCTCGTCTGTCCCCATCCCGCATCGACGCTCCGTTTGCCGTTCCGTTTCACTGGCCAGAGCCCAACGGCCAGTCCAGCAAGGCAGCAGTATGTCGTGGAACAGGCGGTGTGACGATGAATAAGAAAAGAAAAATAAAGGGAGGTGTGCTGTCTCTATCCTACTCGAGGCTCACTAGATTTTTAATAGAATCCTAAAATAATAAGAAAGTTTAAGAAAACTCAAGAAAACGATCAAGGAGGCAGCCGGACAAAGGAGCTAGCGCGCCAACAGACTAACACCAGCTCCAGAGTGTATAAAGAACTTAAGAACAATCGTGGGTCGAATGGTGTCTTCCTCTACTGGCTCGCAACGGCTGCTTTGACGGTGGTCCATCTCACGAGTCCACGACATACCCCTGGCGCAACGCCGAAATGCCGGTAAGGGCAAAGGGGAAATGCAATAGAAACAAGTCAGGGTTGTCTGAGGACGGGGAAAAGACGGTCGTCGCTGGTAGGCTGACCGCATTCTCGATACGGTGTACTCGTAATGAATGCACTTGTTGAACATCAGACATTGTAAACATTGTACATGGCATGGCAATTTCAACAAGCATATTGCTACCATGTGACGTTGATGATGTACTTTATCTGACTCGTACAAGTACTACAAATCCATGAATGGGATCATCCCATGGCGGGTCGTGTTCTTTGTTCGTTTCACCTTTTCTGACCGCTGCTCTCCGGGATGACGAAACAGAAGCTCACCGTGGTGCTGGAAGAGGAAAAAGCGAGGTCAGACCACAAGATGGCAGCGGATGGAAGAGAAGAACGCCAGAAGCATGCCAGCACAGAGGCAGATTGTCTTTCTGCGTACTTTGTCTCGGTGTGCACGGTGATATCTGGAGGTAAGTCGGTGTCTCTTTCAAGGTACGCAGGGTCGAGAGGTTAAGAAAGTCGGTGTCTCTTTCAAAGGGTCTCTTCAAATGTATGCAGGGCCGACACATCACCAAGTAAACAAAGGCGCCCAATGGCGTGCCACGAAGAGGAATGTAGGAGCAGAAATATGGGGCAGGCCTGTCACCGCCTTTGTAAAAAGAACCAGACCCAGCATTTCGGCAGGCGAACAGCCCCCGGTCGATCTGCCGCCGGCGGGACCAGGGGGAGGGGCGTGCGCTGAAGAGCCCTCCCTGAAAGGTGTAACGGTGAAAGCACGCTTGCACCGCGGACGGGGTTTCCTATTGGTCTGTGCCTTTAACGGATGTACGTACCTGTCTGCTTATGAGTCCTCTAAATATATGCTTACATAATACGGAGAACAGAACAGCCCAGCGACCTGGTACTGCGCTAACAGTGCTATGAACGGGGCAGAGCGCTGAAGCATAGTGTCTGCTCCCTACAAGCACTAGGCACCAACAGGTCGATATCCGCCATGTGTTCCCGCTGCATCTTGCATCGCTTGCAGCCGCGATTTAGATAAGTGACACGATGGACTGACCAAACCGAAAGTGCAAATGTGCTTGTTGCACACGCATCCCGTTTGTTTGGTGTGGCTGTCAATCTTAGTCATCCTTGTTCCGTTATATATACATTGATACATGTCGGAGACGCTAGCCTTTTGCGGTTAGCTGGTGAGCGTTTCGTAAACAGACCAATCGATTAGCTCAAAACGCGCAGCGGATCGAAGCCGTTTCCACTCCGTATGAAACGGCGGAACACAGCGCGCAGTCTGCAAGGGAACACACACTCTCTCAGTCTCACCAATGAATGAAATTGGGTTCACAACAACCATCGCCAAGGTACACATACTGAACTATATCTCCGTGCAAGACACATATGCATGCCTGTGTTACATGCGAAAAGAGAAAATAGTTGGAACCAAGACAGTCTGTTATTTTGGGTGTTTGTTTGATTGTGTTTCTCTCCGGGCGGACGAATGCAATCAATACACCATAATTAACACGTTTGGTGAGACAGGAGAGAGAAAATACTTTTTACAGAAACAAAATACAAGACTTGCCAATCGGACGGAGCCACATCTTCAACGCCCTTGCAACAGAGTCAAGTGTCGGAGGGTGTCTGTCGACTTTGAAAGACGGCTGACTGGTACTTGTGCTGGACGACTGGTTTAATTCCTGTCTCAGATGCTGCACTGGTCATTGTCGGTGTCTCAGCTCTGGTCGATCGACTCGATTTCTTATTGCAAGCGTGCTCCTTTTTTCAGAGATTGCAGCCGCCCTATTGACTCGAGTTGAGACTCGTTGTACGGATGCATCTTACGGAGTATGCTCCCTGTGTACGGAGTAGTCTCCGTGTCGTTGAAATAATCAAATCAAAAGGGCAAAGGCTGTCGTGTACGCCAATGGAGGTACAGCCACCACAATGGACAAAAGTACAGCACCCTTACTGCTGATCTAGCACGTAACGGTTTCTTCTCCATTGATAACAAGTGCCCGCATAAGCATACAGCACTAGCTCCTCGATCCCCAACGACGAGCCCGTTTTTTGCGATCGAAGACGTGAGAATTGTGATCGCCGCCGTGTCTCTACACATACGTTTAGACAAGGTGTCAGACGGCGACCACCAGGAAATCACTACTCGTTTGGGCGTTTGTCTTACGGAACAGTTGCCGTGGATTTGCATTTTGCATGACTGATGTCGCTGGGCTAATTGTCGAGATCTTACACATGTCTCCTGCGTCGTCGTATCGGCACAGAAAGACAGAAAGACAGAAAAGGCCGCTACGTACCGCTAGCAAAGGGAGGGCAAGACAAGCTGAAGAGTTACGGTCGAGGTGGACCCACGACGTACTTCTATGCTTATGCTTAGAAAACAACAGCACCGGAAATTGTAGCGGTCGGCGCACGCGATGCAGGGAAACGGTATTTCCCCCCGTTTCCGGTGCCATGCAGTGTCTGTTGGCAATTCGGGTATCGCCCGGGTCGTGCCTTGAAGAGGAGACTCGTATATACGGATTAGATACGTGGCGACAAGGACTCAGCTTGGTAACAAGTACTCCGTATATTCTAAAAACTTGTATCTGTAGATATGATATGTGACTGTGTTGTAAGCATAGACGTCATGGAGTTTTCATCTGACTGCGATCCTGCTGCGTATTCGCATCGGGGCTGGCGAATGAAAAAGAATAAAAAAAGAATGGAAAAAAGGAGAGATGGAAATGTCTGACTCCGTACTCCGTCTCAACATGTGTGTACGTCACAAGAACTTGTTTGCATCTCAGCTGCCCTTGCCCGTATCCTGGCCATCACGATCCAATCTTGCATGCAAGCGATGTCTTGCGCCGTGCTGTCAATGCTGTATATGTATTCAGAGTTGTACTGAAGACAAACAACTGCATGCTAGGGTCGTCTTTGTGTGATGGAAACTTTTAAGCAAAAAATGTCGGGGCACCACACTGGATTGGGTCTAGGACGAGTGCCAGGGCTGAATCGTCGCAGCCATCAATACATATATGTTACAGACTTGGCTCCAATGGCTGCAATAGTAGCAGCGAATCATCGTGGTATTCTCGCTTGGCTTTACTCGAGTAGGCGTCACTGAGGCGTTTTATTCTTCTTTTCTTTCGGAGAATATACGTAGAAAGAAAGAAAACGGCGGAGTGGTGACACGATGCTGAACCGGCTTTGTGAACGTCGGAAGAGCGCTGTGCGACGATGCTCGCGCAGTTGTTGGTCCAAAGTCCCAAAGAAACGTGATACCGCAATACCAACAGTCGGAACGAGCTGTGGCGCTGAAAGTTTCTCAATCTATCCGCGCAGCTGTTGGTCCCAAAGGTCTCAATGAAACGTTGATCTGATTCTGAACAATTAAGCATACATGGAAGCAATACACGTATTCAACCCTGTCAGCAGTCAGGACGGAGTCGGAATCGACGAAAGCCGAAGAAGCAAAGGAGTCGAAGCAAAGGGTAGCAGTGCTCAGTGCTCCGTGCTCCATAAGCATATGCTTACTCCGTAGAAGACAAGGCGAAGGAAAAAGGAAAACGAAAGAGGGATAGGCAAAGTCAGCCCGAAAACCGTTATTGGCCGCACGAGCCACTCCCACGCCCTCTCTGTGTATTTATATGTAAATATACGTACTCTCCGTGCAGGGATCGCGCACCCTTGTCCAGTGGTCCAGACCCTGAGGTTACTCCAGGTCCCCGAGGTCGCCGACTCGCCCAGAGACGCAAATGACTTTTTCCTTTTTCTACGAGCTGCCTTTTGCAGAGGTTATGCAAGGGCCGTGCTGTTGTTGTACGTATGCTTATGCTTATGTGCATATGAATAATGGCCTTGTTCATCTGATATTGATGTCTCGTAAACGTATGGAGTACTATTGTTTCTCAAACGAATATAGCACAGATGTGATGTGATGAGAATGCGTTGCTCCAGTGCACAGGGTCGGGCCTCCTATTCGTTGTCTTTTCTGTTATTGTCTGTTTTATCACCAATCGTCACACTGTACGGAGTAAACCGACGTCACCTCTGTTTGTTTAGATCCGTCGTATTCCAATCGTCACATTTGTTTATTTTCCCTTTGATATTGATCCGTCGTATTCTGCGATCAGGACCGTCGCATTGCATCGCAGCCCATTGTTCGGAGTTTGGGCTGGCCTGCAACACGCCCAGCCCAACAGAAAAAAAGAAAAAAGAACAGAAAAACAGAAAACAGAAATACGACGTATCTAAAACGACTACGGAGTAGGGATCAGAGTATCATTCTCGCCTAACATTGCTCGATACAGAATCAGCGTCGCAGTGCACCGCTGCATTCCTCATCGGATGCTGGATGCTGACAAGTCGTGGCGATGGTACGAAACGCCATTGCGCAGCAAAGCAAGGGAGGCAGCTCATACCATGCTCGTCATTGCATCACAATGATGGCCACCGGGAGTACGAGCACTCGTATTGTTTCGTGTAAATAATAGCAGATGCAATAAGAGTACGTAAGCATAATGTCCTCCTCCTCTTCCTCCCGTCTGTGCGTGATGCCCACACGTGTCCGCCACGATGCACGTCTGTTTTACATACTCCGTATCTTGACGATCGAGCACACCTTGGGCAATACGCGGATCGCCCGTAAGCATAACCAGCTGTGCGTGACGATCTCGGACAATACTCGGTTCGAGTTAGCTGCATTGGAGCATGCAACTCTACTCCGTAAGCATACTCCGTACATGGTTAAACTTGCGAGAGATTGCCGGCCAGGGTGTTGTTGTTACGGAGTATTTGTTGTCATTTGCATCGGCCACCTGATCTCTTCTCTCCTTGTTCAAAAGTGAGACACAATTGCGACATGTACACAAGCATACGTGCAGCACAACGAGGTGCCGATCACCATCTCACGTCCAGAGGGCTGCGCAACACGCCGAGCAGGCCGGGTGGACCAGCTGGTGGCTGGTGGCTGTTCGGATACTGCACCAATACGCGTGTTGAAGCCAGGCTAAGCGGCACGCCCGTTTTCGTTCCGTCTCGCTGATTGTGGTCTTTGTTCTCTAGCAGTTCCGCATTCTTTCCGCATCTTTTTCCTTTTCTTTTTCCTTTTCTTTTTTTATATAGTTTTTCTTTCGTTTATTTTATATACTTTTTCCCTTTCTCTTTCTCTTAAGCATTATTCTCTTCTTTCTTTCTCCCTTGAGTTTATATCCCTTTTTCATTTCCTTTCCTTTCTCTCCTATTTTCTACATTTTTAATCCTCCCTTTAAATTTCACAAATTCCATACGAAAGGTGAATCTCAGAAAAGCAATACGGAGTATCGTCGGACTTGCGTCACGTCACGTGCATCGACGTCGTTTCATTGTTGGACGGAGTTCACATATCGGTTATCAGTTTTCATCTGTTCTCAGCTTAGCCTGAGACTGAACGCTAGCGTGCTCGGCTCTTTCTGACGTCGCTCTTAGTACCTTTTACATGTGAATGACTAATCAGTGTCAATCCGAAACAATGAGGATAGCCTCGAACGTACTTCCACAGTGAATAATAACCCTAAAGTGTACTCCGTACTTGACGAAGTACGACAGGCCTTTCTTTACTCGAGGTAGATTAGTAAATTGTCTCCCTTCCGTGCACTAGGCCCATTTCCAATGGACCCTGACTCAGCTCCCGGTCTCTCTGTAGCCGGCACGGAGGAGCAGCCTAATTGGCACGGCCGTATTGAATAGCTTCGGCGGAAGCCGTTCTTAGTCTTGCGGTACAAACGGGCTGGGGTGTACATGTAAGCATACGGGAGTACCGGCCACTGCCAGTGCAGCACAAAATATACTTGCCCTCCATTAGAGTCGACCCCAAACGGCTTCTCGCCCGATGAGCAGCTATCTTCACTAGCGCTGTTTTGGTAGTGTGTTAACAGTGAGTTAGTAGTGTGTTAGCAGTGTTAGCAGTGTGGCAAGAGCACTATCTTCCTTGAATCTCTAGTGCAAGGCGCTACCACACGCCCTGTCACGATTACGTGACCAGCAACTAGTCCTGTATTAGATGAGTCAGCAATCCGAAATACTTTTAAATGCATAAATACTATACATATGCTTATGTAGACTTTGACCAGTGCTCCGCAGCGGGACTGACAACATCCTCATACTTTTCAACCGTACCTACGTACCAGAGATACGCCCCTAAACAGCACTGAACAGCGGAGATGCTTTCTCCGCCCGGGGGGGTTATTGACTCCAAGTGCCCTCCCTACAAGCGCTATGGAATGGGGAAGTGCCCCATACAGTCAGAGGCCTCTCGGCTCCCTTGCGCGCTGTGGATAGCAGCTTTACTCCGTAGAGCTTTAGAGCTTTAGCGCTCTCGCTTCTCGCTGGCCTCGCTGTCTCTGTCGCTCCCTCTCTCGCTCTCTCTTTCTGTAAACATAGGAGGTGCTGACATGCACTGCAACCCACTCTACTCGGGGATGCCGCCGCAAAGCTGTAAGCATAAGCATACGGAGTACGGGATACACGTATCTCGCCTGGGATCGCTGAGCGGGACTTGTAGTGACGACGTCTCCGTCAATGCATGCAAAATGAACGACAGAGCGGAATGCCGTAGTATGGAGTTGCAACAGCCGTCTGTGTACGTGGATGTTTCGACAGGGTCTGCGAGATGCTATTGAGTACATGGGTTTCGTGAAATAGGACACTGCTATTGATCTGTATTAAGCATACACATGCTTACATGGGTAGAATCCGTGGAGGACACTGCTAATAGCAGGGAAAGCATATGCTTAAGCATATCCGTACATATACTCTGGAACAGATGCACACGGACACCATTCCCAAAACGGCGATGACGCCGCATCCAGCCGCCCGCCATCCCGGTACGCAGCATCGTGTTGCATGGTCAAGTAAATGACCGACCATGCTGAAACATGGCAGACACACGAGATAAGACAGTCATAAGCATAGAGACGCCCGTATGGGAGCCACTCAGAAGAGAGAATAAAAGACAGAACAGAAGACAGAACAAAATAAGCATACAGAAAGAAGACATAAAAGACAACATGGCTATGCACACAGCGATTGGATGACGGATGTGCGCCGGCGGCGGCCGTGCAGGGTTCAGACAATGGCAACGGCCAACCCGAGAGTCTGGCCAGCACATCTATGAGGCGTAGTATGTATGTAACGTGTATTTACAGGTTGGGACGGCCAACTGGTGGCAGTGGTGCGCTGAGAAGACGGTAGCGCATGCACTGCTGCTACAGTAGTGTAAGACGAGCTGCTAAGACGACAGACCTTATCGATAATGGCAGTAGGGTGTCAGCTGATTGGCTGCGACGACGTCCTAGTCAAAGGGGTTAGATGCAGCGGGTATTGTAGACCCGCGATCCGCACAGAAAGACCAACACGCAACGGCATTGACAGATGATTCCGTCTGGACGGCAGAGGTATTTCCGTATAAGCGAGCATCGCTCTGTTATCTGGCATTTATTCTGGATTATTGATAGTAGTCGTTCAATATTCTGGCATTGATGTGGTTTATTGGTATAATTACTCGAGATTCTGGCATTTGGGTTATTGATGATAATTAGGTTTGTAGTCGGACTATATCTTTTCTAAGCATAGTCAGATTTATCTCTACAAGTGCTATTTTGTATTTTTACGGAGGCGCTCTCGGCTGTCCTTGACTCCGTACAACGAGAATGCCTGTGCGCCGTAAACACGTACTCCGTACTCAACGTGGCAAGCCCTGGAGACCACACCGGGGATTAGAACAGGGGCAGTGAACTAATAATACTCTGCATGCGTAGCGATGATAGCGGACTAGGTAGTGCGCTGAGTGCATACGTCTGCAGCTGGACGTCGCCAATCGACAAGGACAATACAACGCACGAAATATTCTACTTGTCATGGGTAAATCGATTGTTACAGCACTCCTGACCCATGTCGTGCCCGATGCCTAATGAGGAAATGGTAGCGAGGCAGTTCAACGTTGATCGATAAATTGATAAATGATAGGTGGCGGCGGACAAGTTGATAAATCACAAGCGGGAGGAGGGGACGGAGGAGAGGTTTTAGGTTGCACTCTTTGATCAAGGACTGAAGAACGATGTTGCTTACTCCGTAAAGTGACAAAAGACAAAAAGTGTACGAGAGATCGGTATGCGAGATACGGTCGCATCCGATGTGATTTGTGACAAGCTGTAGTGATTGCTTGATTTCTTTCTGGTTTGGTTCCCGAAACACGGGTTGCATCTCACTGTATGCTTATGCTTATCGTGTTCTGTACAACACCAAGAAACACCAAGAACATGGTATGTTGGCTCCAAGGCCCAAGGCGACATGGCCGTCAGCTTACTGCTTGCTCGTTGCCTTTTGCCGTTCCGCCTGATCGGGTCGAAGCTGAGCCAATTAATTTTAGAATTTAGATTTCAGATATCAAAAAGTCTCTGTGCTCGGACAGAGATCCCTTCTTGTCTGATTGTGCGTGACCTGAGTGGTTCGGTGACTGAGGAACAGTGTTGGATCAGGTCCTTTCATCTGACACAGCCTCGGCTTATTATACTCTTTCTCTTGACCTCCGCGATCCTTTACAGGGTCAGCCCTGCCGGTAGGCAGAGCGCTTGCGGAAGCCAGAGGTCAGCCGCCTGGTCAATGCAGCAGATCTTTTATTGATTTCTTGATGTTTGATTTTGTTTATTGCTTCTGTTAAATGGAATCTTGCTTCTTGTACACATTAATGATTACGCATACGCACCCTTTACACAGTTTAGCCCTTTCGCGGCTCAACGGGCTGCATTGTTGCAGGTTAAATCCCGGCTTCCGCTGCTCTTTGATTCCTCAGTAGCTCGACAACCAAACACCGACATCCCGCACGTCGTGCTCGATTTTCTACTTTCACTGCTTTGTCTGTTGCTTGCATTCTTTCGCTTTCTCCGTAGCTCGACGTTAGCCGTTGCTCGACACGCCGCGACACCTTTGACCGAGACACTGTCACCGAACCAAAGGAGGCAGCCAGACTAGCACGGCGTCGGCCGCCGTATAAGCAGTAGACACTAGCTACAGAGATTCAACGCTTAACGTACAAAGACTCGGCGATCGTCATAGCTTCGCCGACAAAAGTCCCGATTCTCACGCTCTTGACAGTCTCTTTTGTCCCACCCACGCGTAACGATTACGAAAATCAGCAAAGACAGACAAGATCGATGCGGTCATTCCCAAAATGTACATGATGTGCCGTGATTCTCACACGGCGTACTTGGCATCCCGCAGCTATTTGCCCAAGTATACGCATTCAGCGGTACTTTTCTCAGACATACGAGCGCTATTATGTACTCTGTACTGAGAAGGTCAATTTACAGCTATTATATATGTATCTATGTATGCTTACTCCGTCTGAGTTTATCATTATTGCAGCAAGGCGAGTTTCTCCACAGCAAGCGCTTCGTTCAGCTGGTCTGGTCGCCCCCGTGGAGCTGCTAGTCAGTAACAGACGCATTCCGTGTGAAACCGTCAGTGTATGTTGTGAGTGGTGTACGAGTACGCTAATGTAGACGTGGATAGCGGTTGCGTGTGGATGACGGAGTTGGTATGGAGGTGCGTTGGATGGCAGATATTGAATGATTTTGATAGGAAGGGAGATCAAGACGTAATTACAAGGCATGTGTGTATGGTATTGTAGAAATACAGCGTGCAATACAATGGAACAAGACAGTGCTGAAAGAAATACAGAGAGCCACAGTGCTGTAAAAACCAGAGCCGGTAAATAAACAGGCCGTTCTGCTACTACAACCGCTGTATTACAGTGTAGACAGACCCACCCCCATAACTGCCGCCAGCAGCTACGCCACAATGCTGAAGCTGATGAAGCCGGGTCTAGTGGCCATGTTGGATCCAAAACCACACCGACGGGTGAGAGTGGCTGCACATCACTACCATCACACCCTGGTGCACATCAGCACATCAATCCGTACTTATTGTGCGCCGAGGTTAGATGAGAGATGGGAGATGAGATATGACAGAAAAAAGAAAAAAGAAAAAAGAAAAAAAGAAAAAAGTACGCAAGCATACCCAAGCAGCTGAGCGTTCGTGTGGCGTGGCAATCCCATCCGACTGCAAGATGATCGCCGACAACGACGTTGTACAGAGACAAGCATGCCAACAAGACGAAGGCATGGCCCAACGAGACGAAGGCAAGACGGCGTGAGGGATCCTGTTCGCTGGGATTTGTTCGCTGGGACATGCTTGTCGTGCTAGGTAGTTTAGGACCGAGGGCTGCGTCAGGCCTGGCCTGTCGGTAGCTCGCCTATCTTGTGATATTGTGCGTCCTTGAGTCAGTGTTGTCCACCGAGATCCTGGCCAACAGCCAACAGATACCCAAGTTGGGTACTTTGGTAGCCGCCGAAAGCCCTGAGTTACTAACGTATCAACTGATATGTACAGCATCGATCAGTCAGATGATTTATGTTGATTCAAGCTGTACTTTTAGAAGACTTTTAGAAGACTTTACGGCTGCGATAATCCGCCGAGGAGTATGTGTAAGCATACGACGACTTTAACTTGAGCTTGAGCTTGATATGGAAAATGTGTGCTTATGCTTATGCTTACAGTGAGCGAGCTTGATATGGAAAATCCGAGCTTGATATGGAAAATACAGTGAGCTTCATATGGGAATGAACACTGCACACCCCCTCCACATAGCGCTGATCACACGCCGATGGTGCAGGTACTTACACGCTGAACGCACTGAATCTAAAAAACACACCCCTAGCGCTCCGGCTATGTTGATTTTGCCCTCCAGCCCACTAGGCCCATCCACTGAAGTACTCCGTACTCCGTACTGATCGGGCCCATGGCAGTCGTAAGTAAGCTGCTCCTCCGTTGTTGTACATAACACGCCCCTCTGGCCTGCTCTTTATATATACTCCCCCCGTCAAAAACCTTAATATAACACACCTCCCCTCCGTCGTCTTCTGTGCTCTTTCTTGTTCTTGGCTTCCTAACCTTGTTCTCTTTCCCATCAACAACTTCACTTTCAAGATATATACCAGTATCATCCCCCTTGTGATCTGGTTTTGCTATTACTTCCAGCTTCAACTTACACTCGTTTTATATTCTCTCTTTTCACATGGACGTTGACAACTAGTTGTCTCCTACTATTCACTCCTTCCTATCACACGTCCATCTCTATCCTTACCACCCACATACACACTACCCCCCACATACATACACAAAATGTCGAAGCGGACAAACTCTGGTGGCGTCACCAAGGGCTCCTGGACCGAGTCCGAGGATGATGTTCTCCGCAGCCAGGTCAAGATGCGCGGCGACGACGAGCTGTGCAACGGATGGGCCGAGATCGCTGAGCACATCCCCGGCCGGTCGGCCAAGCAGTGCCGTGAGCGCTGGGTGCAGAACCTCAAGCCCAGCCTCGACCGCGGTCCCCTCACCACACAGGAGTGCGAGTTCATCACGACACAGGTTCGCCTGATCGGACCAAAGTGGGCCGAAATTGCCCGTCAGCTACGGGCCAACGGCATCAGCACACGCAGCGACAACGCTGTCAAGAATTGGTTCAACGGCAACAAGAACCGGATGAAGCGTGCCCAGCGCCGCGGCCGCGAGGCGAACGACCCTGATCAGATGCACGCTCCCCTGATGCAGTCACACCACTCGCACACCAGCAGTCTCGGCCGTCGGTCGTCTTTCCAGCCGCTGCCCGAGATCTCTACTTGGAGCACGCCCTACTCGCCGCTGCCCTCGCCCAGCACACCCTACCAGCACCACTCGCACTCGCGCTCGCACTCGCAGTCGCACTCGTACGCCCACTCGCGCCCGTCGAGCCAGCACTCCAACGGCTTTGGCTTCCGCGGCTTCCCTGTCTTCCCTGGCAATTACCCGCTGCTGAGCCCGCGCCAGCAGCTGCCCCACCTGTCCGGCAGTCCTCGCCAGATGCAGCTGCCGCTGCCGCTGCCATCGCTGGCAACGCTGAGCGGCAGCCGCCACTACTTTGACGAACGCCGCATCTTTGACGAACGCCGCCCCATTGACGAACGCCGCCTCACTGAGGAACGCCGCAGCAGCCTGTTCGGCTCGGCCGAGTCGCCTGCGAGCATGCCGCCGCTTGAGTCGGACATGGGCTCGCCCATGCTTGCCGCGCAGCAGCAGTCGCCGGCCATGTCCATGTACACGAACCCGCCCACCGAGTACGGCTTGAGCGGCATTGGCGCTGGCTACCAGTACCAGGAGCGGCCTCTTATGATGTCGCGCACGCCGAGCCAGCAGTCGAACCACTCTTACATTGAGCTCATGGAGCCGTCGTGCGCGCCGGCGCCGCCACCTGGCTCGGAGCGCCTTGGTATCAGCAACATTTTTTACTGATCGGTAGCCAGGTCTCTTGGTATCTTTTGGTTTATCGTCTTCGTTTCTTTGTATTTTTTACTTTTATTGTTTTAATGGCCGGTCAGCCAGCATCTATACCCTTACTCCTTTCTGTTTATTCTTTTCCTGTCCATTTTTCTTTTTTCCTTCTTTTCTTTTCTGCTGTATTTTACTTTTGTGTCTACTATTTGGGCTCTCTATTGTCTTTTCATTTGGTCTTGGTTGCATACTCGACGGTCATCGAGTGGTTGGAACTGGCTTCGGTAGTGCACATGAAGCCAGGGAGTTGAATTGGTTTACAGTCTACTACAATATACAGTCTACTCTGGTCTACTACTTTTGAATCTGCTCTGCTCGTGATACAGTTTACAGTCCACTACAGTCTCGGCCTACTACAGTCTCTACAGTCTCTACGGTCTCTACAGCCTACTGTCTACTACAGTCTCTACAGTCTACCACTGTGTACACATGCTTGAATCTGCTCCGCTTGTGACTTCTCTGCTTGTTAAATCATGTGGTGCTTTATCTACGTTGGTAGCAGTACTTGTTGATTAGCAGCGACCTTGTCCGATGGCGATAAACAATGACCCCATCTGCACTTGCATGTAAAGGTCCTTTTGGGTTTTTTTTTCTGTCCATTGTCTACTCTTCATCTGGCCTTTTCTACTTGTTATGCTACGAACCCGTCTTTTCCCTGTTCCGCCTCTGGATGTTGGTGCGTTGTCTCTCTCTTCTCTGTTATACCGTTCTTTCTGTCTAGTCGGTCTGTTTTGTCTCTCCCTCTCCAATCCGCTTCTTTGCCTCCCCTGCGCACTCGACTTCTAATTTGGGCAGAGTACTCACCCCACGTATTGCCGTCATCTCAGCTTCTCTCCAGTGTCGATCACTGCCTGTCCAGTGGTGTCTTGGCTGCAGACGGAGCATTGTTGTATGCCGTATGGATCAATTCGTCGCGTGTGTGAGTGATGATCTCAATGGAAGTAAGCATAAGCAATGATATCTATCACAAGCCGATCGATCCTACTGGCATGTGCATGTCTATGCTTAATGTAGTATGTAGACGATCTTTCATCCTCCTCCGTGCCATCACGATGAGTCCTCACCATCGCCACCCTCTACGTAACATGTATACACACTACAGATTATGTGTAATGCCAACAGAGTCCCTCTTCATCTCCACACTCTAAGTAAATACACAATGTACACACGCATGTGTAATGACGCCTGTGTAATGCCATCACGAGTTGACCTTCACCCCATCTCTCCACACTCTGTACCCGCCATGGCGCACCCCTCCCCTGCATCGCACCCCTGCCTGGCTCGCGACTCTGCTCTCAGACTTTTCGATAGTAAGCATACATTTGTATATGTACATATTTACACATCGAACGGCTCTCCACACCGGTCGCCGACCTCGCGAGCGAGTGCAACGCAGGCCGAGACGAGATCGTCTTGAGATGGAAAGGCGCGGCAAGATTGAGTTATGGTTAACGGTCTTGATGGATCGAGTTTGGATCTCGAGTTCTATTGGATGTCTCTAAGCTAGATTTCTTTTTCATTGGATCTCTTTGGTCCATTCATGATGTTTTTGAAATTCTATTGGATGTCTTTAAGCTAGATTCTTTTTCATTATATCTCTTTGGTCCATTCATGATGTTTTGACTTCATCATCTCTTCTCTCATCTCTGTTTCATTCACGATTCGGCTGTTTCGGCGAACGCACACAGAATAAACACTTGATACCACATCAAACGGTGCGTCTCTGAAAGGCAATTCACCAGGTCGATCATTTGTTCTATGCTTACTCTAAGCATATATCTACTTTCTGTGCATGCCGAAATAAATGCCCATCCACAAGCCCATCCAGACAAACAAACTCTGTACTCGTATTCCGTCTTCCGTATTCATTCCGTACTCCGTACTCCTATTCCGTGCAGGCACCAGCACGCGATCGTCTCGTTAATCTCGCGCCCACCCGCACGACGACGCAATCTTTTTTTTTTTGATTTTTGGATCGCGCCCCGAGTCCTTGACTCCTTGTACGTGTACGTCGTCACAATCTCCTCTGTTCAACGTGTCTCAGACCTGTCTCGATCCCACGTCCATGGTATCTTGTCTGCTGGCGTAGGACAGACTGCGTGCAACGTCCCTCTTCGTCTGCCGTATGCCTGCAACGCCTGCGGCTACAGCTTCCCTGCTGCCTGCTGCCTGCTGCCGCTGGCTGTCCAGGTCGGACCCTGCTCACGACGCAAGTCCGTGTGGTCTATGCTTACGGAGTACGTCGTGCACGGTCGCACAGGCCCGAGGGACAAGACTGCATCAACGGGGACACTCGGGAGAGGTTGCCCTGTCTGGGGCTGGCTGGCTCCATCTCTGATAGGATCGAGTACGAGCAGATGAGATGCAAATCAGAGATGTTGACAGTAACCACTAAGCAAGGATCGAGTAAGCATAAGCATACCGCAGAGTGACGACTCTCTGACGATCCCACTCACTCATCAGTCTCCTCCGTGCACGCCCTCGACCGGTATTCCGCAGTGGACCAAGTAGACAAACAACGAGACCGAGCCATTGAAGCTGAACGATAAAGCGCGCTCGGCTAAAGTCGAAAAAGGCTTGCAGGGCTGTTTTTCTTTTTTTCTTTTTTTTTTACCTTTTCTTTTCTTTCTTCTTCTCCTTCTTCTCTTTTATTGTTTCCTCCTAATTCTACATATTGTTGTCTCACGACTCCTAGTATGCTTACATTAGCAGCCGTTTTCATTGTTCGCTGCCTTTTTCAACATCCCATCGGACCTCCTTTCCCTCTCGTCTACTTCCCCATCCGTTCATCTCGGCGTCGTCTAGTGCTGGCTTTGCAAACGTCACCAGTACGTCGTGGGCACGGAGCAGCAGTGGGGACCGGGGACCATGCTGCGCCCTACAAGTAGAGTATGCTTATGGCAAATACACAATACGCAGAATGCCGCATTTGCATTCTCCGAAATGCCCATCTCGCCAAGGGCCTGGCCATGGAGAACAGATGGAGTTGATGCAGTGAAAGACGAAGCCCATCTCGCCAAGGGCCTGGCCCTGGAACAATGGAGCAACCTCCTGTTAGAAAAACATTCAACTTGATGCCCATCTCGCCGCCTGGCCATGGACAGAATGGAGCACCTCCTATTAGATAAGCACAGTCCCGCAGACGACCGTACAGTCACTGACCGATATGGACTCGCCTGTTGACAGCTGTTTGTCCGTTGTCGGCGACGACGCCTCGTCAGACGCACTGCCATCGTCCGCGTCTTCATCCGAGTTGTCGTCCTCGGACCCGGGCGGCGAGAACGGCTGCGACGTGCTCCACCGCACCAGCTTGGCGTCGGCCTGGGCCACACCCACACCCAATGCCAGCCTCGGCGCGCTCTGGTTGGGTGATGTATTAAACAGTGCATTGCCGACAGCGTCTTTTACGCTGATGCCGCATGCTACTTCCCGCCCGACGCCCTTGGCCCGCCTCTTTTTCTTCCGTATCGTGGCGTCCGCTGCCCGGCACGGCGACGTGCCTGTCTCGTTTTGTTGTGTAGATGGCGAAAGCGACTCGCGCTCCGTGCGCGCTGCTGCATCTGCCTTTGCTTTGGGCATTCCCCCGCCGACGCTCTCTGACACAGCATCGGGCTGCCCCAGAAGCTGGTCGCGTGCCGCATACCGGCGCCGCTGCCGACACCGGTTCCTCTCGGCCACGCTTAGCTCCCAGAACAACCGGTCGCTCATGAGCCTATCGTGCTGAAGGTCGCATATCAGTGCCGGCTTTGCCTGCCGCTTGTCCACAGCAGCCCGCGCCTCCGCCTCTGCTGCATCCGCCTTGGCTGTCTTTGACGAAGACTCAATGGCCGCCCGCACACGGTCCATAAATGTATCTTTGTCGCGGGCACCTGCACTTGCATCACCCTCGTTGACTGGCTTGGCCTCCGCCAGCCCTAACCTCAAATTCTCATTTTCGTCGGACCGAAGACCCGAAAACATCCGCAAATGTCGCATTGGCTGCGGTGAGGCAGCCGCCGCCGCCATGGCTTCCTTGAGCCGGCCAATCTCGAGCTCGTACTGCCGCTCTCGTTCGGCCCACTCCTCGCTGAGTCCTGCAAACTGCACCAGATCCCGAACGCGGGACTCTTCCGCCTCTGCAGCACGCGTATTGGCACTGTCGAGGCTGGCTTGCATGTCGTGGATGCCCTCAATGGCACACATGATATGGCTTCGGTAGCGGCCCGGTATCGGGTCTTCTGGACCAGCCGGCACCGGCGACGGCGGTGTCGGCTTCGACGGTCTCCGTTTCGACCGTGTCGAGATGGGCCCGCCGGAAAACACAGACTGCGAGGCGGACGGCCGTCTCTCTGCTACCTCGAGCGACCGGTAGCCTGCTGGATACAAGGGCGATACCGTGTCGCCAGACACGACGGCAACTTGGAGGGACTCGATGATCTGCTTAAAGGATGGCCGGTGCCATGTAAAGTCGGCCGCATTCACCAAGCACATGGGGTCTTTGTCTTTGCCGTGGGAGTCCCATTGCTTCCAGTCATGGACCGTGGCCGAGGGCGTCGGCGGTACGCTGGTGTTGGATAAGTTGGATAAATTGGATAAGTTGGATATGTTGGACATGTTGGATATGTTGGATGCGGTTGGGTGCAATGTTGGTGTCGTTGCCGGCGTGCCGTGAAAGTAGTCCGACTCGGCCCCTCGCCCGTCCGAGCCCCTGCTGCCGCTCGCCCAGCTTCCATCTCTGTCGGCCCCTCGCCAAGTATCCGAGCCCAGAGGCTCCATAGGACTCGCCAGTGGCGTCGTCGTCTGTGATTCGCCACCATTTTCTTTCCTTTTTGCCGCACCCAGCTGCCCAAAATTGCTGTTGCGCAGACTCAGAAAACTCGAGACCTTGAATATGCTACGCGCCCGACCAGACCGTGAGGGGGCACTAGCCTTGGGCGTGGCATCGGGATCCGCTGCGTCTTCGCTGGCAGACTTGGGAGAGTCCGACGGCAGCGCTGGCGACGGCAGCGGCGAGGGCGCGCTGGCGTTGTCATTCTGCGCAGGGGACATGGTTGACACTGAAGACACTGAAGGGCGTGCCGCGTCCTTGTCTTTGTCCTTTTCCCTTTCTCCTTCTCTTTCCCTGTCTGGCCGCTCTTGTGAGGCGTGCATAAAGTACGGCGGCCGTTGAAAGGCCGCCTGAAACTCTCTCCAGCGTGTCTGCTGTCTCGGCTTGAGCGGAAACGTCTGCTTGTGATTTTCGGCGTCTCTGTCTTGTTCTTCTTGTTCTGGTTCTGGTTCTGGTTCTTCTAGATAAGGCGCTGGCCCAGCACGGCCCTGGCGGCGACGTCCCATGTCGGGCATCTCGGAGTTCGGAATGGCAGGGGTGTGTCGAGATACACCACACAAGGCGTCAACCGTTGCACAAGCCTAGACAATGAACCGGACAGAGTCGAGGCAGTCCGTGTGCGGATGTGGACATTGGCCTGGTTGCCTTTTTTTTTTTGTTTATTAAGAAAAAGGAAAAAAAAACAAGGCGCAAAAACACCACATTCTCAAAAAGGAAGGCACGACATCGTCGGCACCCCTTCTTTTTCCTGCAGCCGTCCGGTTTCCCAGGAAGAAGGTGCCACAAACATGCGAATATGGAAGGAACGACCTGGCACACATGTGACTATGCTTACCAAGATGTCTCGAGTCTGCTTATAAAGCATGTCGTGAGACCTCTCTGTTCTCCAGAGAATACATTGACAATCTGTATCAGAAGCTGGCGATGCATCGTGTTGTGATGATAGACACATTGACGAAGCTTGCACTCGTTACTCTGCAAGGTGCCATGGATATCTTATCTGTGCTTAGTAATATTAGTTGCGCCTCGACTTGGATGCTACGAATAACTATGTATTTCACTCTATTATGTTCTGGTGGTAGCAGAAGAAAGAAAAGGAACCAAGACAGTGAGCGCTTCGGCTGTCGTCCTTGTTTTGATTGCTTTGCGTGGGGGCATCTATGGCGCACTGCCGCGGAGCCCTCCTATGGGATATCAAACAAACGCCAGGGAAAAAGAAAACTGCAAATAAAAACAAAAGCTGAACATTAAAAACAAACAATGCTGCTTTTGCAAGAGGACAGCAAGAGGACAGCAGCTTGCCATGCGGTCATGGCCTAGTTGTCTGTCTTGTTGACGACCCGATACATAAGAGAAAAACCTAGACGTCCCGTACTACTAAGCGGCCCGACATCGTGACGATAGAACAGCAGAAAGCAGAAAAGAGAAACATAGATGGCAGGAGAGAAAACAGAAAAGAAACGAGGATGCGCGCCCAACAAATGCCTACAAGTAAATGTCTCCACGTTCACCGCTCACCCAGTGGCCCCATGCCGCATCATAGGCATCCTCAAGATCAGACACCCAGCGCTTGGTGTCAAACAAGCCGCATGTCCACTTGTGCTGCCATAGCAGATGCCGTATCTGCGCCAGCCGGCCAGACCCTTCACCATAGGTCTCGCCCGTGAGGCTCGTGTCGCTGGGGACAAGGCGGTAGGAAAGACTGCTGGCGAGCTTGATCGCCAGCTTCTCGTACTCATCCTCGTCCTCCGCAATCAGCTCCTTTGCTGCCTGCTGGCCCTGTGCGTCTTTGGGAAGAGCGCCCTTGAGCACAGAGGCGCCAATGCGCGAGCACATCTTGTACTCATAGCGTGGGAGCGTGACAATGGGCGTGCTGGACCAGAGAACATCAGCCGCTGTCGTGTGCGCATTGCACTCTGGCGTGTCCAGGAACAGATCGCAGATGCGTGCCCGGGTGATATGCAGGTGCTTTGGTGCCACATCCGTAAAGATGATGCGGTCCGCCACACTCTGGCCTGCCCAGAGAACAGCCGTCTTCCGCAGGTTGACTTCGCCCAGGTCGGGGAAGCGCAGCAGCCATAGAACAGCGTTGGGCACGTCAGCAAGAATGCGAAGCCAGCTTCGAAAGGTGGTGGGATCAATCTGCAGTCGTTAGTATTAACGTTTATTCAAAAAAGTGGCAAAAACAAGCACAACATACCTTGTACAGCTGGTTGAAGTTGCCAAGAATGATCGCATCGTCAGGGAGGCTGGGGAAGAGCTCTTTGCGCATCTTCCATCGGCGTTGCAGCTCGCCCTTCCACGTCATGGAGCGTTCGCTTGGGTCGGCGGACTGTTTGTGGTCGCAACAGAAGAATGTGTCTCGGCTGTAGATGAGGTTCTCCGAGTAAATCCATTTCTCCTCGTCAACAGCAGCTTCGTCAGTAAAGACATCGCCGATGCTGACATTTCCACGCCAAGGCCGCAGTGTCGATGGGGGCACAGCCATCGTATCTGCCAGGAGATAGTCACACCACTCGGCTCCGAGCGTACCCGCAAAACCCATAAAGGACATCTGAATGGGTGCCGGCCGAGCCGCAAAGATCTCATTTCTGGCGCCTCGGGTGTATCCGTTGAGGTTGACGAGGATGTGAATGCCGTCCTGGATAATCTGCTCAATGAGACGCTCCGCACTCCAGTTTGTCACATCGCGGAAGACGGGTGCCTCGCGCTCAATCTTTTGTCTGTGCACCGACTTATCCCCAGCTGTCGTGGCATAGCAAAATGCCTTGGCGCGTGTCTGATCATGGAAACCAAAGACCGATTGCATCCTAATATGTCAGTACAAAATTCTCGATACGATACAAATGTGACGCAACGTACAAGTGAGCTAGAGGGTGGTTGTTGAAATCCGACGAGATGTAGCCAATGTTGAGATGGGGCTTGGGCGGAGCAGGCGGCGGATAAACAGAGGCGGAGAGCCATGGCATCCGGAGCGTCGATGCCGAGATGCGAAGTGCGTTGCGCTGCGAAATGAGTCGAACCTCTTTGGCCGGAAGCGGGCACGTGAACGTGTGGAAAGGCAGGACGGTGGGTGCTCCGGGCACCGAAAGGCTTGCCGGGGCCCGGGGACGCGCATAGCCATTGGGAGACTCAACGCCGACAATGTGCCGATCGTGGTACCAGCGACGCATGACAACGCGCGTAGCTCGTTCGATGAGTCGAAGGACACGCGAGCCCTCCCAAGGCTGGCCAGCCCATTTCTGCAACTCCGCAGTCACATCCAGCCCGGCTAGCTGATCGTGCGATGCATCACCGATACGCGCCTTGCTGGTGCCTTCTCCCATCTCTTTCAGCTGCGATGCAAGCATGGCGATCTGGCTTTCGTCTAGGATGCCCTGGCCCCACTGAGACGCCTCCTTGAGTTGGCGAGCCACAATGTTCACAACCCGCTGCGTCAGGCCGCTGCCGATGCCAGACTGGCGGACATCTTTGAGCATGCCATTATCATCGACGTGCCAACGGTCGTAGCGACCGCTGTACAGAACAACACCTCCTCGGCCTGCCCAGTCACAGACCGAGTTGAGCGCAGTAGACAAGCCGCAGACAGCTTCAGTGAACTCGGGATTGGACGTGACAGCACGGCGGTAGTACATGATTGCTTCCGCAACACGGCCGCGGTCTTTGACGGCGTTTGCTAGATTTGTCAAGGCGATGTCAAACGTGCCGTCACAAGCAACAGCCTGCTCGTACATCTTGATGGCAAGGTCCAGATGCCCAACATCCTTGAGTAGACTACCCAGATTCGTGTGCAGGTGGACATGCTTGGGATCAAGCCTGAGACCATACTTGTAGTACTCAAATGCAAGCGCAAGGCCACTGCCAGGGACAATACCGGCAGGGACAGTGGAGACGTCGGAAGAGGCGTTGGTGGCAGCGCCACCAGTCTTTAGCTGCATCTGTTGCATCTGCTGCATCTGTTGCATCTGCTGCATCTGTTGCATCTGTTGCATTTGTTGCAACTGCTGCATCTGCTGCATCTGCTGCAGCTGCTGCAAATGCTGTACACGCTGCATTGTCTGGGGGCTCGCCTGCTGCTGATGATGATGCTCAAGCTGCTGTTGATACTTAAGCTGCAGTTGCTGCTTAAGCTGGTGCTGCTGTCTTTGGTGAAGTAGTGAAAGCTTTTGCTGTTGCGTCATGGCCTCGGGCTGTTTCTGGGTCTGTGGGGGTTTCGGTGCGGGTGACTGCTGGACGCTGGCTAGGAGAATGCCCACATTGTTTGCGGTGGATGGACTCTCTTGAATGGACATGGAAAGGTAGTACAGCGACAAAATGTCACCGACAGCGGTAGACTGGTTGCCCTCGCCACGCGACGCGTATGTGTTGGTTGCCATGCTATCTTGGAAGATTTTGGCCATGGAGAGTAAGGCATTGCTGGCGGTTGCAACTGCTGCCTTCATCTGATACGCGTCCGTGATGTACCGGAGGCCGGGGAGCTGTCCACCCGTGTGAGGGAACGTCCGAGCTACAGTCATTTTCGCCAACTCGGGTGCTAGCAGAGGTGGGCCCGGGGAGGGCGGATCCGTCGACAGGGCACTGCGAATCCGCTGGATCAGCTCTTGGATGCTGCGGAGAGGGCGGCCTACACCTATCATAACGGCCTCTTCGTATGCCTCGGACGCATTGGCAATATCCTTCTGTGCATACAGAATATTGGCCTTCATGTGAACGAGCCCAAGCATCCGACCGTTGTCGTGGCCCGGAATGGCGTAGCCGCTGGAACCAAATCCAGGCTGCGACCTGTCGGTGCTGGGAGAGCCGGGCGGCGAGATGTCGCTGTTGGGAGAATCGGGCCGTGAGTTGGCACTGTTGGGAGTACTGGGCTGCTTGTCCTTTGCCGCGTCAGTGCTTGCCGAAACAGAGGCTGGATCGTGGCTGCCGTCATTGCCTGAATCAGCACCATTGCCCTCTGCAGGTTTCGTGTTGACATTCGTGCTGGATGGGTCTTCACTCGACGTCGGGTTGGCTTCCGCCTTGGGAAGGCGTAGGCTTTCCTGGACCAGCGTGATGACAGCGACGGCTTCCTGATGGCGCTGCGAACTGGACAAAATAGTCGTGAGATACTCGGCGGATTCGAGATAGCTTGGCTTCGTTCGCACAGCATGGAGCCAGAATAAAATGGCTTCATCGCGGCGATCCAGGCAGTGTAGAGTAGCGGCAATGTTGGAGAGCACCTCGATAAAATCTGGGTGCAGAGCGTATATTCTCCTGAACCATTCCAGAGCCTGCTCAAAGTTCTCAAGGGCATAGTAGAGGCAAGCGCCGATCAACATGCCCTCAGTCCATTGCCAGTTGCTCTGCTCACAGAGGGTCGAGAGAATCTCAAGAACGGACTTGGCTTGAAGCACGAGCGGGGCTTGCATAGCATACATATCCGCCATGCTATTGAAGCCGTAGCCCTTGTGCATAGCCTGCTGGTACCGCTGTACCTGGGCGACGCGTGCGAGTCCTGTTGCGTTCATGCCCTGCTGAACGTGGCTGCCTAGCTGCTCGCTGGTGGCGAGAGCAACCTGGGCCTGGATCTGGGCTTGTGCATGCGCATGGGCTTGGGCTTGGGACTGGCGCAATTGAAACTCTTGTACCTGTTTTTGCTGCTGTTGTTGCTGTTGCTGTTGCTGCTGCTGCTGCTGCTGGCCGAGATGGGAGTAGGCATTCGGCCTAGCACGTGGCCGGAGATTGGGCATTGGCCTTCCATTGACGGACTTCTTGGTCTGCATCAAGCAGTACAGCAGATCCCCATATGCCTTTTCAGCGTGGGCAAGAACCCGCTCTTTGAACTGATCGGGCGAGTCACCTTGGGCAGCCGATCCCTGGGCAGCTTCTGCTGCACTCGGTGCACCTGGTGCACTCGATGCGGGACCCATGGACAGCATGTCCCGTGCCGGTACTGCTGGTGGGAGAGTGTCGGGACTGGCCATCTTGATATCATTGGAAGCGTTGTTTTGGAGATGCGCGGCCATATTCGTGAGTGCATCTGACGAGCGGGACGAGTCCAAGGCAGTGGCCTGTTGAGCAGGCGGTGCGACCAGTTGATGTATGCCGTCATTGTTAATGCTAGGGGGCGAATACATTGGCTGAGCGGCAGAAATGAAAGCGCTGTCACACGCAATGTTCTGAGGAACAAGACCATGGTTACCAAGACTGCCGTTGCTATTGGCCATATTGGTGCCGGGAAGGTTGGCTCCCGGAACTCCCATGTTGGGCAACAGAAACGGTTGTGACTGCGGCTGATACCCTTGCAGAAGGGTACTGTTTGACCAGAGAGATTGCGAGTCGAAACTGGGCGAGTTAAATGACGTTGGGGCAGGAGACGCCTGATAGGGCGAGAAAAAGGCGCCAGGTTGCACAAGGCGAGCATTACCGCCGATGAGCATACCACTGTTGGCTCGCTGATGGTGGTGGTGGTTTTGCTGCATCTGTTGCACTTGTTGCATCTGTTGCATTCGTCGCGCAGCGACTGCATCGACTGCTGCAGCTCGTTTGGAGGACGTCTGGTCACCCGGGACAGCTGACATGCTGGGGAAGTTGGCTGCAGCGTTGGCCGAGGACGCACCGTTTGCCGCCATTGCAGGCCAGCTGCCATTCAAAGGCGCCATGTTCTGAGCAGCGACACCGACACCGACACCAACACCACCGCTGGCATTGCCTCCTGGGACGGCATTTTGGTTGAGTACTGGTGTCGGGAAAATGCGCGACGATGCAGACATGGCCATTTGCTTTAGAGGAGGCGGGCCGGTAGCGAGGCTGGCGTGAGAGCCGTCATAGCCAGCATCTATGGTACCGCTGGGTGTTTTGCGACGAAGATGATGCTCTTGGAGCCGGTCAACTGCGGGCGCATATGCTGCAGGGTTGCGCGCGATGGCAGAGCCTGCTGGTGCAAAATGGACACTGCTCTGAGCATTGTGGCCCACGGCATGTTGAAGGCTGGGCTGAGGCTTCTGAAGCGTAGTGGCGATGCCTGCTGCAGGCTGAATACTTTGGGGCACGCGGTCGGATGTGCTCGCATAAGGCACTAATTGTGGACGGGCGGCACGACTTTGTGAGAGGTACTGGTGGTGGCTCTGCAGCAGCTGTTGGTGTTGTTGTTGCTGCATTTGTTGCTGGTGATGTTGTTGCTGGAGGGCGGCAAAGTATTCGGGCTTTAGGTTTTCATGAAAGGGTATCAGCGGCTCAAAGCGGTAAGGAGACTGCATCGTATGCTGCATTTGCATGACTGGTTGCATGTTGATGAGGGGGAGGCCGGGCGAGGGACCGGGCACCGTGTCGACGAAAGACGAGGTTCAAGATGATGGATAGAACGGAAGCGAAAAAGAAAGCGAGAAAGACAAAGAACGCTGTTGACTGTCAAGGAGGGAGTGGAACGTGGATGGCAAACGTTGAAAGGCTAAAGGTAAACGCCGTGGGTATCAAGAGAGAAGAATCGTGAGGGTGGATGCTGCTGCCGAGCCAGCAACAGCTGTTGTCGTGGTGGGATGCGCTGTGAAATCAAGATCGAGGTCGAGAGTCGTCTCGCCGTCGCCCTAGCCGTAGAGGCTGGGTAGGAGGGAGGAGGGAGGCAGAGACATATGATGATTCGCGATATATCCTGGCGATGTAGGGCACGAAAAATAAAGAGAAAACGAAGAGGAGACGATGTGGGCAGTAAACGGCGAAAGTGGGTGCCGACCGGAGCTCGTGTTGGTGTCAAGCAAAAGACGGAATCGATTAACAGGTGAGTGTCGAGGATCAGAGGGTCAAAGGAGGGAGGGTCGAGCTGTCCGACGTGCGAGGCGAGTCCGTGACAAAGCGGGACGGTAGTGAGGTGCGAAGAGGTAAGAAGAAGAGGCGAAGAAGAGACGAAGAGGACAAAAGCCAGATGAAGCCGGCCGACGAGGAGGATAAAGAAGAACAGGGAGTGATGGCGGATGGCAGATGGCGGATGGCGGGAGTGTCAGTGGAGTCAGATTGAAGCAAACGGTCAAGCGTTGGTCATTTACAGCGTCATGGGGGGTCCGCAGCCCCGTAGCCAACAGAATGAATAACCGAGTTGATAAGTATCTTGATACGTGTATCTTGAAGGATACGTCGTAGATGATGATCAGAGTCGTAAGAGAAAACAGTTGGAGCGGGGCGCGCATGGTTGGTGTATCCACTTCCGCTAAAATCAGGATTGGGCAGGACGGGATGTGGCGCTTGCTGAAAGAAGCAGAGACGTCGCCGACCCTGAGCCGACTAGGAAGGTGGGTACCTGTACTTGTAGGTACTTGTGCATATTTACAATATTGGGAGGGAAGGAGCAATGCACCAGAAACCGGATGAGAGAGATTTGGACAGAGAAGAGGAAAGAGCAAAGGAGAGAGGAAGAAACGGGACACACAAGCTGCAGAATGCTGATACGAAGGAAAGGGCGTGGAGTGTGCCTTCTCGATCCGATGCGGGTATCAGAGAGCAGCACCACAATTTGATGCAGTATGTACATGATTAGTGAAATGACTGATGTGCTTTTTAAGTAATAGCAGCCATGTTTTGTGACCGCTAGCTTCAAGTAGGCGTACACTAGTGCTGTATATTTACGGAGTGCAGTGTTGCAGTGCTCAGTTCTAACTTCTCAGTGCTCAGTGCTGCAGTGGTGGGGGAATGGCGGAGGCTGAAGGAGGGTGGGTGTGTGGGTGGTAAAATGGAAAGCGCGACCCGTCACTGGCTAGGTGGTGGGGACATGGGTTGAGAACTTGAGGAAAGAGCACCCAACCAAACGTCAACAGAAACACTTTGTCGCAACGGACTGTGCGGTGTTAATGCGTTCGCTGTTGGATATCTTCATGATTCACAGCCTGCTTTCGGAACGTGATGGAATTTGTGTACTTTACGATAGATACTCTGCCCTGATTTTGATCCAAGGGTTGAGTGGTGATGTTGTATTTGAGCATGACAACACAAAGTAACTTGCAGTGGTTGTCTCATTTCCTAACCAGGAAAGAGCAAGCTGCATCTGGAAAGATAGTCACTAGTTTGTGTCTTGTCATATTATCTGGCCAGCACATCAATAGTAGCTGTCACTATACGTATGCGTATGAGATTCGAGAAGGAGGTTCGAGTATGTCTCAAAGCCATATAATCAACCACACTTGATCTACGGAGTACAGTAAGCTTACATAAAGGCAGTCACGGTACTACTATGTACATTGCTTTGTTCGTGTCTTAGTCGTTCACATGGCTTGCCGCCAGGCTATGACGGCTTTGACGTCCATTGTTCTAGC
This sequence comes from Ophiostoma triangulosporum, assembly GCA_029298705.1. Lineage (NCBI taxonomy): Eukaryota > Fungi > Ascomycota > Sordariomycetes > Ophiostomatales > Ophiostomataceae > Ophiostoma > Ophiostoma triangulosporum. The sequence goes on along the minus strand of JANSLO010000009.1, from coordinate 259,788 downwards.
GTGTTTAGCGCATCTTAGCGTGTGGTAGCATGCTATAAAATGTGATGGCATTGCCCATATTCAAGTATTTAGCATATGCAACCATCAATCTTGTAGGCGCCGTGACAGGGCTGTGCTTGATTTTGGCTGTCTCAGCACTTTGGCTTTGACTACATTACGACACTCCTATTGACTACGACGCTGACTCATTGACGCTGATGGCAGGGTGGCAGATGCCGTACGAAAGTGATGTTCAGCACAGTTTTCCACATGTAGTCCTCCCTGCTACTACATAAGCATAAGCATACATAACCCCGTACTAAGACAGAAAATCTCGATATTGGCCTGTTCTTCTACTTTGTAGTGGTCGATCGTTGCAGGCTAGATTTGGTCATGTACGGAGTAAAAGTACTACGCCGGCATATAAAACGCAGTTGACTGACTTGAAGCAGTACGGCCAGTCATGTGTGCGTAGTAATCAACAGTCCTTCCTAGCTGCGGCACAGTCGGCGCCTTGCAGTATGTCACAGATGAGTAAGATACTGTACTGCGATACCAAGCTCAAACACATATCTTACATGATCAGGCTGCAACCTTCAGTGCGATGGCAGCCTGTGATGACAGCGCCAGTCGCTCATAAATACTCAACAAAAACTGCAGTCAAGTATTTGTTCAGTTTGATTTTAAACTTGGATGATAAAAGGCCCAAACAAGGCCCTGGTTTCGTACATATACGTCGTACTTTTGCTGCAACCGTCATGATGCTTACAAGACGTAAAGACCGTTTGGAGCGTGTGGGGCAGCCTGGGCGCGTGGGGCACTATGTAAGCTACTCCGTACAAGTACGAACCCTCTGCAATTTATCTGTAAAAATACGTTCTTTGCTTCTTCTCTCGTTCTTTTGCCGATCGTGTTTCTCAATATCCATCGACAATCATGAAACAATAGACCCAAAGAATCAATGCATTGCAAAAAGTCTTGATCCCTCGCTTCGTCTTGCGTTTGATGGCTTGTACAGCCGGTGCCAAGCTGCTGATGCAGGACTTAAACCAGTGCCTCGACGGAGAGTGCGTCTCTAGCCACGTCTCTGGCATACGTACACATATGTGTAATGTATGCTTACGGGAGAACGAGACGGGATACAAGCATCTTGACGGCTGTCTCGCCTCGCCTCGCCTTGCCCTGCCTTGGCCGTGCACAATGCATGCACAATGCACAATGCATAATGCACACCGGACACAATCAGTGATACATTCTGCTGACCTCGAGAAGGCAGCGAAAGGCTTCTTGGACGCACGGATCCTCTTATCACAAGAATAGATTGTATTGAATCGACGATGCACTGCAACACGTCAGTGAGACTGAGAACATGAAAACAATACGTTAGTTAGCGCGTGACGAGTTGTTAGCGCGTGACGAGTCACGATCTCTAAATATATACTCCGTATGCTTATTGCAGTGGCTGCGTCGGAGCTCGCGGAGTACGATGTCGATCATTGGCACGGCGTAAGCATACATGTATGTACCACCACCTGTAAAGGCTGCACAGCCAGGCAGTAATGTGACTTGTCCTTATACCAAGGATAGGTTTCTTGATTTGAGTGTCTTTCTTCCTAGGATGCTTCTTGGTTTTGAAGTGTGATCTTGATATCGATGTTTTGATGTTTTGATTCGAAATGAATTTATGACTTAATGTCCGGATCTGAGTTGTATGCTTCTATGCTTACTCGTTGCTTATGCCGTCGCCAGTCTCTCTTCTCTGCTGCCGCACTATTCAGCGGCGAAAATTTTGTGCAATACGAGCCCGAGCGTCGACCCGTGCACAACAAGTACAACACAAGATGCACTTGTGGAAGCGACACGTGTGTGACTCGCCCTGTCGTAAAACACTCCCGGCAGTACACAAAAGAGCCAGAGCATAACAAGCCAGAGATACAACGGCTACTTCGTTCCGCTGCCTCCTGCAGAACACACCGCAAGACGTCCCCAAGCCACCTGCTCCGCTGGATCGGCGACCAGAACGCCAAACGGATTTGGCTGAAGCTGAAAGCTGCATGCATGCAACGTTGGCAGCGACTGCGAAACAAGTAAAAAAGCCAACAGACGTGCAATATTGGGATGTGCTGCCAATTTGCCATCCTCGTCAGGGCTGACTACTCCGTACGGAGTGCTACAAACCCTGCATGCGCGGATCCAGACCATACGAGCAACTCGCCGGTCTGCAAATCATCTTCTCTGATGGCACACTCCGTTGGTATGTACACATACATCGCTGTCAGATCATACGTGAATATATTTGTACACAAAGTAAGCGGCGAGGCAAGGGAGCGGCTGTGGCGATACAGTGTGAGCAGGGGTGAGATTGACTGCACACGGCGACAAGTATTGATCTCACCGCTATTGCCGCCTGTGGCAAATCCATGTACGGACAATGTGTGGACAACAGATCCGAATCCCAGATATTGTGGGAGAGTGCCATGAGCATATTCCATACACTACAGCATGAAAGGCTGGGAGCAGCGCAACAACGAAATGCCGATAGGCTCGCAGCCTTGCTCGAGACCCGTTCGGCCAGCAAATCGGTATTAGAGCCGTCAACTTTGCGGCAGACTCTAGCCTCCTACGACCAACGACAACACTACAAAGGGATACATACACCTAAAAGGCACGCCTAGCATAGGCATGTCGTCCTGTATGATGGACCACAGCTTTCATTGAAAATTGCCAAAAGAAAACCACGGTGAGTAATAGGACGGTAGCGTATTCTTCCTTGAGCTCCAAAATTGAAATTAACCATGGGGGCGCGGTAAACTTCAGAGTGTAGGCCAGGTGATGGGGAGAGAGAAGAGAAAGAAGAAGAAAGAAAGGAAAAAAAGAGAGAAGAGAGAGAAGCGCAATGGCATAGGGGATGCCGTCGAGGGTGGACAACGGTCTAGCGATATGCGCAAAACGCGCAAACGACGTCTCGTTGTCGCATATCAACCCGTTGTCTCCTGTTGCGTTGCGGCTTCTTGTCGGTCTCTCGATGGGCGGAAACATGGAGAGCACGCAATCATGGACCAGCTGCGTTGCGAAGCTGGTATCCTGCACGGTAGATGTGAGAGAGAACAAAGTGTTGGTTTCTTCTTTTGGTTGTGTCGCACGATGCTCTTTGTATTTCTTCTCCTTTGCCGTTTTGACAAGAGGAGAGTGATTCATATCATCGGATCAAGCGCGAATCAGCCAGCCGTCGCGTTATTCAAAAACGGCGACAGCGAGAGATCCGTCACTAGGTGAGTAGGGGGGAGGGGGAAGAGAGAGAAAAGGGAAACGTGAAAGAAAAGAGCACACCCAGACAGATGGTGCGAAAAGAGAGAAAAACCGAAACTCCTTGATCTTGCCAAGAACCCATACATTGCCCATTTTGTCATTTTTGTTTAGTTGCTTCCGAGTACAGAAACAACCTTCTACTCCTCGGGAATGTCAATCTCGCCGGCGTCAATGGCCTCGATGATCGACTGAGGGGGCTTGCCGTCAACCTGGCAGCCGACGGAGAAAGCAGTGCCGAGAACCTCCTTGACGGTACCCTTCAGCTCCTTGGCGTACGACTTGAAGCGCAGTGTCCGGGCAATCTCAATGATCTCGTCCATGGGGACAGACTTGTTGTGCTTGATGTTCTTCTCCTTCTTGCGGTCCCGTGGGGGCTCCTTGAGGGCGCGGATGATCAGCGAAGACGCCGTAGGCACAACCGAGACGGCGGCCTGACGGTTCTGGATCGTGAGCTTGACAGTCACGCGCAGACCCTTCTGTACGTGGGGGAAAAAGTAATTGTCAGTAACACGCTCCTTTCATGGTTGGGCCATATCACTTGGACAAAAACTGTCAAGCCTATCCTCGATGTGAGTTATGGTGCGCGACAGTGACATGTGTTGTACAATGCCACTGCCACCAGCCTTTGTGTCGTCGTTGACGCTCATGTAAAACGTACCCAGTCACCAGTGGCCTTGGCGATATCTTCGCCGACCTTCTTGGGCGACAGACCCAGGGGACCAATCTTGGGAGCCAGTGCCGAGGAGGCACCGACCTCACCACCTGTGGCTCTCAGGTGGCTATGCAATGTTAGTATTCGTCTGACAAGAGGCAAAAGGTCTTTCGCTGGAGGGATGCATACATGATCTTAATCTCATTGGGGTCGATCTTCGGGGCTGCAAAGCATGTTAATCATCTCTTCCGAAAATAATGGTCGGGGCGGCTGCGGCCGTCTGCACAGTCGGCGTGGTCGACACGCACAGGCGGCCGGAAAGCCGACAAGGGGTGCTGCTGGGCAAAGACGTACGCATTTTGGCGGTAGTTTATCGTTTGTTTGGTGATAAAGGTAGGTGGTTGGATGAGGGCGAAGAGAGAAGAGAAGAAAAAGACACACAAGGTAAAAGGCAAAGGAGAGAGCAAAAGCAAATGGGTAGAGGGTATGGCCCCAAAAAAAAAACGCTAAGAAAAAATCGTAGCCCGTGATTTGGGAAAAAAGGCGGGGCTCATTTTCGAATGAGAATTGCGTGCAAAAATTCGTTTGTGCGCTTCAGGGCTAAGTGGATCGCTTTCAGATTGACCACCCAATCAAAGTCAGGACTCGGGAATACGGTTTCAGCCACAGTCTTAGTAATCGTGGCTGAAAATGTCGTAGCCTTGTTACGGTCGTCATCACATGCTGTACTGCTTGTTAAATTCGGTGCATTGAAAAAGGGCAAATCGCATGATAAACATAACAAGGCATAATAAAGCAACCGCCGTCTCGCTCTTGATTTTCCATCTCAACCGCCAATACTCCTCCCCTATATCCTCAACCCCGACATTGCGTCTAGTTCGTTCCGGACACAGCCAGCCTAGTTGGTTAGCATTACTGTTATCTTCATCTCTAGACAACTTAAACGTCATCTTCATCTCGACACCTTAAACGTCAACTTACTTCATGAGGTGGTCCATAAACGTCTGGAGAGAGACATCGTCCGTGAAAATGGTCTGCGCACTCTGTGCACCAACGCCGCCGTATGCACCGGTAGTGTGCGTCGTCGAGGGGTTCAGCTTGGACAGCAGGAAACGGGCCTGCGAACCGCCGGCGTCACAGACAATGAACCGGGGCAGGGGGAAACGGTCGGTGATGAGATCCTACATGGTTAGCTTCTGGGACATGTTCAATGTACAAACGCGGCGGCACTCACTCTTGCGTCCTCCTTTGGCTGCTCGAGTAATGCAGCAAAGTTCTCGTAGCCCTCTTGGGTCTGGTAGCCAGCCTTCCGCCACTGAGCAACGGTCTCGCCGTGGAAAATGAGAATGTGGAAGAAGGTGTCGAGCAGAAGGATGTGCGTCGCCTGGATCGACGCCGAGTCCAGGAGCACCGGCTGGCCACCGTCCTGGTCAAACGTGTAGGAGTCGAGCGTGGGCTGGATCATGACGAGCGAGTTGCCAACATCCTCGTGGTTCAGAACATGGCGATAGAATGCCGTCTCATCGGGGGAGTTGTTGAACACCTGCAGGAACTGACTTCTCCGGAGATGGAACATGAACTGCGGGTACAGCGTAAAGTTCTTCTCCAGGCGGAACGATGACGGGTCGTCTTTCCGGTAGTCGGCAAACCGGGAGCACAGCCGAATGAGCATCCGATCGACCCAGCGCAGGACATCCGGACCGTCATCCACCTCGGCCTTGAACACAGCAATGCGGGACATCAGCACAGCAGCAGCCTCTTGGTCAAACGACTGTGCCAGCGTGGGGTCGCCGGCAGGACCGCTGAGATTCCGGGCAATGGTCGTGACGCGCAGGTGGAACTGGCCAGAAGAGTGCTGGTAGTAGGTGAGGAACTGCACCATGCCCTTCTGCACGCCCTGCTGGGCCTGCGAAGGACCGCCCTGGGCAATCTCAAAGTAGATGCCGTAGCTGGCGCTCGGGTCAATACCGCACATCTTCCACGCACAAGTGTTGCCCATGCCGATCTCGGTCTCGCCCACAGACGTCGACTTCTTGCTCAGAGACACACCGTGGCCGATCATGCCGGTCACCTTGAGCTCCTTGGTCGTGAGCACCTCCATGACAGCGTTAAAGCCCATCAGCAGGTTGTCGTCGCCGTCCTTCTCAAAGATGCGCACAAACGACTGCCGGAACATGGACGACGTGAAGCTGTCTGTCAAAATCATGTGGCCGCCTGTGGAGTTGCACAGTCCCTTCATTTCGAGCAGACCGACCTGGTCGAGACAACCGGCGAAAATGTCGATAATGTGGCCGTTGTGCGCAGTGCGCTTGGCGAGGTTTTCGTAGAACTTGAGAGCCTTCTTGTAGTACTTGGCGTGGTCGCGGTCAATGTCGTGGTGCGAGCGGATGGGCTCTCTCAGCTCGGGGCCGACAACCATGCCGGGGCCCTCGGTCGCGGGACCACCAGCAAACAGCATGATGCGACCGCCCGAGTTCTGGTACGAGGACTCCATCAGGCTGACGGCAACGCTCAGAGCAACACCAGTGCAGCGCAGGCTACGCCGGTCGCTGGCCACGGGCCACGGGTCCTTCTGGAGCTGTTCGAGAGCCTTGGTGAGCTGGAACTCGGCCTGCTGGACGGGCATGAGGAAGCGGGAGGCGGGTGCCATGCCAGGGCGGCCAGGCTGCATGCCAGGGCGCATGATGGGCTGTGTGAGACCGAGCATCTCCTGGACCTGCTTGGGGTTGTACTCCTTGCTGCCGCGGAAGACATAGGACTTGGCGCATTCGGCGTAACCAATCTCGTGGACTTGGGTCTGTGCAAAGAGGAAGATTAGCATGTGTCATTGCGGCAGTGGACATGTTAGCTGCAAACTCACCATGGTGCCAAAGGTGATAAGACCAACGAGGGCGTTCTCGGGCAGCAGGCTCAGACTCATAACCAGGGACTCCTTGAGGGCAGCCAAGCTGTCCTCCTCCTGGCACATGTCGACAACATAGAGGAAGATGGGAGGGTTCTGGGCCGGGCGCGACAGCTGGTACTCGATGGTGGTGTTGGAGGGGTGCAGCTCCGGGGGGATCGCATTGGCGGTGATGTCCTTGTAGTTGGTCGGCAGTGGGTTGCGCGACAGACAAAAGGGGCAGACCCAGAGGCGCGCGCGCGTGTCAACTTGGCTGTTCAGGGTCCATGGTTAGCAACATGCCGGCACCACGTTTGGCAAAAGACAACTCACCAGAAGGGGTTGAGGACGGAGCGGCAGGGCTGCTTGCAGGTGACGGGCTCGAACTGCAGCAACGGTGTATCGGGCTTCTCCTTGAGCGGCGTGTAGAGGGCACCAATGGGAACGACGAGGCGGGAGGATTCCTATGCGCCGGGGTGCGGCCACAGGTTAGCAATGCGGCAACAATCGAGCCGGCGACAAGAATGAAAATACTCACCATCCGTGTGCTGGGGAAGACGTTCCAGCTCAGACGGACACCATCGCGGTCCTCAATCTCGCTCCATTGCTCCTTGACGTTTTCGTAATCCATGTTGATCGAAGGGTAGGGGGGGGGGGGTAGCTTTTAGGATGTAGGTCGATAAGAGAGGCTGCTAGATTGGCACTGGAAACGGGACCAGATTGGTTGTTGTCGGTCAGTCGTCTGGGATTGAGAGATTTGCTCAGACAGAACAGACAGAAACAGAAAGCAAGTTTACAACTGCTGGTGGCGAGTCGTACCGGGCGGGATCGTCGAGGGGGGAGGGGTTTTGTGTCGGGATCGAAGACGAACGATGACGAGCAGGGTGCGAGGATCACAACTCAAAGAAGGTGGCAGCAACAGCACCAAGTTGAACAGGCTCCAACAAAGACAAAAGGGACGGGTAGCTTGATGCGGTCGGGGGTGGCGTTGTGTGGACGGCGGAGGGAAACGGAGAGGAGAGGTTGATGGGCGGCGGTGATGGTGCACGATGGAATAAGTGGGTCAATACAAACACTGAGAAAGGTGAGGACAGTTCCCAATATTGAGCTCATGGCTGCTGGTACCCCTCGTACAGCGCTGTTTACGGTAAAAAGGTCCCTGGAAGATGAAGAGATAAGGAGCTGTAGCCCCCTGTAATAGCTCAGATCCTGTGCTAGTGCTACGGAGTGGGTCATCGATCAAGCCAGTTGTTATCAACTCGGAGGCAAAACGCACTAGCATCTGGTCACATGTTTGAATTGTTATCTAACGTTCTTGATTATGTAAGTATATATGGTAAAATTCTAGGACAAGAGGCATCAAGGCAAATCTAAGCTCTTTTTCTTTTAAACCAAAGCGCAGTCATCATCACTGCCTAAAGCTCTTTTTAAACCAAAGCGCAGTCATTATCACTGCATTTTCCCATTTTACAGGCCACCGCGGATAAAGACATAGGCAGTGTAGCCACTGGTGACCTTCAGGACAAGATCAAAGATGTTGTGGACGGTGCCGCTGAGGGAGTTAGTATGGATCACTATGTAAAATAACAAGAGAGGCACTCACATAAGACGGCCCTCGGGACCCTTTTTGGTGTAGCCTTGTGTGTAGACGACACGCGCGGCAGCCCAGGCGAGGCCCATGCTGGCGCTCAAGATAGGGAAGTGCAGGCCGCTGATGAACATCTGGCCGAGGAAAGGAGTCAAGCTCTCAATGAAATTGGAGTGGGCTCTCTGGGCTGCAAGGCTGTTAGACTATTATCTAGGTTGTGTCGCAGTAGAGCTGGGCTGGATACATACCGCAGTTGAACTGGAAGGCGGCCGGGTCCTTGGCGGCCAGCTCGGTGCTGGCATAGCAAGTCGGGTAGGGGATCTTGGCCGCGCGACGGTACTGGCCGGTGAGAACGGCATGGTAGGTGTTGACAAAGAAGATGGCCGTGGCGGCGCCGAAGACGTAGCTGATGTGTTAGCCGTCGTTGATCTCATTAATATTGGGAAGAGGGGGTTAAGCAGCAATCTCATATAATCAACGTTGATCACAACGTCCAATGCGCCAAGCAGACAACTTACCCGTACTCGGCGGGGACCTGCAGAGTGAGAGACATGGTGTTTGGGTTGTAAAGAGAGGAAAGAGAGAATATACGCCGAACTGGATGGTTGATTAGAAGAAAGCAGATAATCAAAATCATATCAAAAAGTCAATCGAGACAGGGCAAAACGAAGTAAGAGAGCGGGCCTGCGCTGTTTATAGTCCGAGCTCTACATATGACGGAGCACGGAGTCGGAGGAATGTTCAGTGCCCCAGTCCGCTACGTCAATATAAGTTGCCTATCGAATGGCCTGGCCTGGGTTAGCAAGACTACTCTATCTGCTACAGTTCAGATTGGGATCCATACGGAATAGAGTCCATTCGGCCATACGGAGTGCAGTCAACGGAGACATGCAGACAAGCAGCAGCAAGGCAATCAGACTTTCTAGAAATAGAATGCAAAGCAGAACCCAAGACATGGACAGCCGTATGTCTGACGAACCGGCGAGAAGACGGCGCAGGATGAATACTAAAAACTCGCCAGAAAAGTCTCCGGGCGAGGCTACTGTATTTGTCATCTAATACAGGGGGTATCCACCTGTATGCTTACCATAGCTACGGTACCACGTTTTACCACGTTTACAGGTGCCATGTGTTTACACTTCATCGGACTCATGGCGAATCGGGGGCCAAGAATCCAGCAAGATTCTGGCTGCGTCAACAGACACATGCAGCCAACGGCAGACGGCTCGTCCCGCTGATGGTGGTTGTCGAGGCTACGTGCAAGATTGCAAAGCAAAAAGGACCAAGAAGTACAAAAAAGACAAAAACTAAAGGCAAAAAAGGGCACAGATTCATATCAACAGCACTCAACAATCTACTTTTGCACTTTTTGCACTCTTCTTGCGTCCTGTCGGACATTGTCGTCATCTGTCGAACCGCACCTCTGCGGCTGTTCGTGTGTGCGTGGATGTGGATATTAACCCTCCAGGAGAGCTGGCTTGTCAGAACAGTCAAAGCAAGCGAGAGTGGGGGAGCGGAAAAGGGAAACATACCGGCTGCATAGCACAGATACCATGTCCGCGAAGCACCTTGGTCCAGCAGACCGTCGTGGAAGTCGGGCCGGCCAAAGAATCGGAGCGCCGCCTGCGGATCCGCCGTCGCCAGGTTGCCGTAGAGCACGCCGCACCAGCCGCTGTCGACGGCATCCGCGCGACCGTTGGCCCACATGTCGTTCCATTCGTCAAGCACGTACGCAGGCGGCCGCGCGTACGGGCTGCACGGAAGCAGCGGCAGCATGTGGATGCCGTGGATGTATTCCGGGTTGCCACCAAAAAAGGTCGTGTGGTCCATTTTATTCTCAAACAGGATGCCGACGACCTTGTTGCCCGTAAAGGCTGGCGGCTGCGTGCCGCCGGCGCCCAGACGGTCCGACTGCCCGCCCGGCAGGTTGGCGCCGTAGTAGTAGTACGCCTGCAGCGACCGCGCCTGCACGGCCATCATGAGGCTAGCGCGCACAGTCAGGACCGCGTCGCCGCGCACTTGGCCCCAAAGTCGCAGAGCATACAGCGACAGCACATCTTCCGAGCTGGACTCTTGGTTCTTGCCGTCCATGGCCAAAAACGTGCCCTGCGCCCAGCTGTGGCCGTGGTACCAGTCGAAGCTGCGGAAGTTGGGCAACAGAGGCCCTTTTGCGGCCGGCCCCGGCCTGTGCTTGGCCGGCGGTGTCCACGAAGCATAGTCCCGCGCAAGCATGTCAACAAAGGCCGGGCCGTTGTGGGCCGAATGGCGGACGCCCTGCTCCAGCCAGTCGGGGTCAATGTATGCAATCACGGCGCCCGTGTACACAAAGTAGCCGTAGTGGAAGTGGTGGTCGTTGTACAGCGAACCGCCAAAATCGGTCATATGGTCGCCCGTCGTGTACGCGCCCGTCGACACGATACCGCCCCACATGCTCTCGTACACGAGCGGGTGTTTCTGGCGGTTGTCGGCAAACCGGGCAAAGCAGGCCTTGAGCCGGACGAGGGCCGGTGCGACGCCCTCGTGCATGCCGGGCGCGTGGCACAGCAGAGTGTGCGCCGCCAGGATGATGGATGCGTACTTGGCCAGCGCCTTGCCGGCAAAGTACATGGAGTCGAGGTCGGACTCGCCCTCAATGTTGTAGTGCTGCAGCTCGCGCCATGCCGAGTCGACCATGGTCGTGTACAGCGCGTGCGGGATTTTGGCGCTCGGTACCAGAGGCACGTGCGTGACCGTCTTCCGCGTCTTGGGGTTCCAGGGCAAAAAGCCCACGTCGGCCGGCAGCTCTGGCTCCTCCATGGTCCACGCGTCGGCGAGGACGGCGCGCGCGAGGCCCTTTGTGGTGGTGAGCAGCGCCACATGGCCCTGCATGGCGGCCTGCGTAGCCCGGCAAAAGGCGGCGTAGTGGTGCGGTAGCGCAAACATGAGCAGCGGCGTGCGTTCCATGAATGCGGCGTCGCCCGCGACGTCGCCCTTTTCAAATGCAAACGTGTAGCTGCCCGACGTGCCGTCGCGCGCCGTCTGGCCCTTGAGCTGGATGCCCGTGGCAAACACGCCGGCCGCGCTGTCGTAGGCGTGCCACTCCTGCGGATTCTCGCAGCTGATCATGCGGGCCACCTGGACCGAGCCGTAAAACGGGCGCTGCATGCGCACAATGGCACCGTTGTGCTCGTCGTGCACGAGCTCGAGGTTGGGCGTGCCCGGCAGGTTGCGCCCGTACACAAGCCATGTCGCGCCGTCGCTCAGCTGCAGGGCAAACCGACGCACCCAGGCGCCCGACCCAGACTTGGTGGGCATGTCAAAGTGGACAAACGACTGAATCGCGTGGCAGGACCGCAGCACCGGCATGGCGCCGTTGTACAGGCCCGTGACAAAGCCCTGGCCTTGCACAATGGGAAAGCGGATGGTGGGCGGCAGGCCGGCAGCCGCATGCAGGTTCACCATGAGCGACATGTCGCGCGGCTGTTCTATGGTCAGGGTGGTCTGCGCCCCCATGAGCTCGGCGGCATCCAGCACCATGTTCTGGATGATGGGCGGGCTATAGTAGTAGGACGCCGGCCGACTTGGGTGGTTGCAGGCGCCTGTGGTCGGGCCAAACACGCGCTGCTCGGGCGTCGCATACGATACGGCAAGGCCGAAGCCGTGTGTTGGGCCGCGGCCCTTGTTCCAGGACACAGTGTAGGGGACTACATAGGCAGGCAGTTCCTGGCCGCCGAGCAGCAGATTGGCGTAGAACTTGTTGGTCTGGATGGGCCCGGGGTGTGCACGGCGGTTGATGCCCTTGGGCTCCTCGGGGTGATCCGGCCGGGTGCCGACACAATGCGGCAGCGGCAGTGGTGGCACAGGCGACTCGGCAAACACATCCATCTTTCGGTTGTGACGGTTTCAGGGTCCAGGTCAGGGTCAGGGTCAGGTCGGACAAAAGGTCGGACAAACTCCCGGTCGATCGAGTCAGGTCAGGTCAGACGGGTGAGGAGGGTTGTCTCCGTATGTTCAATGGGGGGATGACGTAAAGGACAGCCTAGCGGAGGCACAGTGGATGCGCTAAGCTTGCGGGTCACAGCCGTGCGATCCGCTATTCTCCCTCCTAAAGACCCTCTGAGATGACTCTGGAGATAGCTAATTTAGTGGACGTAGCCTACCTATATATGTAGTACCTACCTACAGCACACCTTCTATTTGCACAGTAGTCCAAGGCGGGCCTCCACACATGCTCGGTATACGGATTTATGGGGCAATTTCCAGCGCAGCTAGTCCGTGCAGCGCCGCAAGAGGCCACTAAAAAAACTCAAAAACAGGGAACTGAGGATAAAAACTCTGCCAGACTCCATAGGCGAACTAATAAGCCTGACGTGCGAATAGACGGTCTTGTTTCAGAGGACTCTTACTGCCAGCCTGTCCCCATTCCCCATAAATATAGTTAATTACGTAACCGGACAGCTTGATCCATTTTCGCTCCATTGCAATGCCTCATCCTCTTTTATGCAACGATGACCGAATGGAATTGGGGAGGGTACGGGTTGTATCTATATTATATGACACGTTATGCGGATGTACGGCAACGAAGGACACATGTACCGCGTACTGGTAGCTGTGCTTGTCCCCTCAAGTCCACCGACGGTGTGCCAAGACAATCATCACCGGCGTTGCCGTGGCTCGACACCATGGCAGTGCACAAGGTTGCTTTGACAAGCAAGCTCCCACGCCAAGTTTATTTATGGGCGCTCTGTACATATACTCCTGTTCTGCTGATACTCTGCTGGTGATAACGGTTGACTGCGCAGTGACACTCTTCACCAGGGGGCAAGTCTTGGAGCTGTCTTGGCCGTCCACATTCGTCCACCGCCGACCAAACTATCGTCTGTTATCTCTTGTCGCGAGTTTGAAGTACCGTGTTGATCCGCAGATATCATAGATTTGCCTTTTCAGGATGTTTTCGTCATTGTCTTGCTGTTATTGCTGTCCGGTACTGCCGTTGAGTTCCGTGCACCCCCCCCCTCCCCCCATCAGCGGCACGGTCACCTCATGCATCATGATGCTTCTCGAAACTCGCAACCGAGCGTCTTTGATTTTATTCCATCAGATTCATCTCGTGCCGTCATGTACCCTGCCCGATAAGAAACAATCTTCCCCATTCCAGTCCCATAAATACGACTCCGTACGCCTTGGGTTCCTCCTGTGGCGATCAGCAAGCAGCCAAGACGACCGACGACCAAATGAGTCGCCCCCATACCATCTTTGAGAATAGTGAAAAGTTTTCCGCTTGGTATTACTGCAACGAGTAAATTAGGCCGGATAACGCGTCTTTGTACTGTTGCCAGGAATCTTCGGGGTATCTTTGATTTAAGTTATCTTCTATTGTGTAGATAGTCTAGGATAGGAAGCCTTCTATCTTTGTCTCTGTCTTAGCTCGCTCACTAAGATACCGTCATTTTGTCAGTGCCAGTGTCTTTGTTTTGTAGACTTGCCGGGACGTACTTTTTTCTTTTTTATATTTTCAAGTCTCTTAAGCATTCGGGTCCTATCTGCCAGCCCTGCCTCTTGTCCTTATATCTCCCCGTTGCCAAGTTTTTTTTGTTCTTTCTTTTGTCTTTTGTTCATCCTTCTTTCTCATCCATCATCTTTTCGATTTTGACAGTTTTGTCAAACTCATAAATTAAACCTCCTCAGACCGGTAACCACGACAAGCTGGTATTGACGTGCCACACATTCCTTACCTCTCGCATCGTCCATCTCCATCTCGTCTTGTACTCAAGTCTCTGTGAGACCTCGCAGCAACAGTAACAGCTATACTACAACAACCAGCAACATCTTCAAAATGTCTGTACTACGACAGGACTACGCGGCCTACGAGGACAACGGCATGGCCAGCAACCCCGAGTCCGGCACCTCCAACAAGGAGGCCAAGCGCAAGATCGGCAGTGAAGACAACGGCACTGCCGACCCAGCTTCCGCCGACGATCTGCTCGAGGCCCTCGGTTACAAGTCTGAGCTGGTCCGCTCGCGCTCGACTCTCCAGGTGGCTTTTATGTCGTTTGTGCTGGCTGCTATTCCCTACGGCTTGGCAACAAGCTTCTACTACCCGCTCGTCGGCGGCGGCCCGACCAACATCATCTGGGGCTGGGTCGCCGTGTCGGCCATCATCATGTGCGTGGCAGCCTCGCTCGGTGAGATCACCAGCGTCTACCCCACGTCGGGTGGCGTCTACTACCAGACATTCATGATGGCCAAGCCCGAGTGGCGCCACATTGCCAGCTGGGTTTGCGGCTGGCTCTACCTCGTCGGCAACATCACCATCACGCTGGCCGTCAACTTTGGTACTGCGCTCTTCCTCGTCGCCTGCATCAATGTGTTTGAGAGTGAGCCCGGCGTCGGCATTTTCCCCGGTGAGCCGTACCAGATTTTCCTCGTCTTCCTCGGCCTCACCATCCTGTGCAACCTGGTTTCGTCCCTCGGCAACCGTTGGCTGCCCCTTATCGATGTAAGCTCTCTTTTGTCATTTTTTTCTTTGTCTTCTTTTTCCTTGCGTTTTTGCGTTTTTGCGTCTGTTTTTTGCTGTGCTGCCGTGACGTGTAAGACTATCTTATCGTTGTGAATCGTGGTGTAGATTTCGCAGTGATTAGGTGTAGACTGCTTTGCTGCCCCCCTTATTCGTGTGAATGCTTATCAATATTCCCCCCCCATCTAGACTGCTGCCATTTATTGGACATTTGCCGGCGTTGTTGCCATGGTTGTCTGCATTCTGGCCATGCACAAGGACGGCACTCGCAGTGCCAAATTCGTCTTTACGAACTTTGAGCCTCGCTCCGGCTGGGTCCCCGGTTGGTCGTTCTGCGTCGGTCTGCTGCAGGCTGCATACGCCACGTCCTCTACGGGCATGATCGTCTCGTAAGTGTCCCCTGCGGTCCCTGCGGTCCCTGCGGTCCTTTTTCCCCAGAGTTTCAGTGGAAACTGCCAAGCCATGCCAATATTTCCCTTCATGGAAATACTTGACGGCGGCGCCGCCCCATTCTGTGCTTTGTATGCTGACAAGCCCCCTCCCCTAGTATGTGCGAAGAGGTCCAGAAGCCTGCTACCCAGGTCCCCAAGGCCATGGTCGGCACTGTTGCCCTCAACACCCTGTGTGGCCTGCTGTTCCTGATCCCGCTCGTCTTTGTACTGCCCGATGTCGATGAGCTTGTTGCCCTCGCATCTGGCCAGCCCGTGCCCACCATTATCAAGAAGGCCGTCGGCTCGTCCGGTGGCGCTTTTGGCCTACTGCTTCCCATGCTGGTCCTCGCCATCATCTGCGGCATCGGCTGCACGACCGCTGCGTCGCGCAGCACCTGGGCCTTTGCGCGCGACGGTGCCATTCCCGGCAGCCACATGTGGCGCCAGATCCACCCCAAGCTGGACGTGCCTCTGAACGCCATGATGCTCAACACCGGTGTCCAGATCATCCTCGGCGTCATCTACTTTGGCTCCAGCGCTGCCTTTAACGCCTTTTCCAGTGTCGGCGTCATCTGCCTGACAACGTCGTATGCCGTGCCCATTGCCATCAGCGTGCTCAACGGCCGCAGAGAGGTCAAGACCGGCAAGTTCTACCTCGGCCCCATTGGTCTCTTCTGCAACTTTGTCGCCCTCGCCTGGTCGATGCTGGCCATCCCCCTGTTCTGCATGCCCTCGACGATCCCTGTCCAGGCCGACACCATGAACTACGCGTCAGTCGTCTTTGCTGCGTTTGTCATGATCTCGGTCGGCTGGTACGCCGCCTGGGGCCACAGCAACTACACCGGTCCCCCGGTCCAGGAGGAGTCCGAGTAGATTCTCCCTAGTTCGTGTGGCGGCGACAGTTTTGTCGTCTAGTAGTTTTGTTTTTGTGTTTTTATCGATACCAATACCAGTTGCAATACAAAAACTTTCGAATATAATTCAGTTATTCAGTGTGCCACATGTAACGTGAGTGTACAGCATAACGACGCTGATTCGCTCGTCTGACAGCCTCAATCTCGACTGACGTTGGTCGTCCGCTTCCGTCCAGCCTTGTTCTTATCATTATCCGGGGGCCGGCCCGATCGAAAACAGCCCATCTCATAGCCTTATCTCCCAATGCTACACTGATCAACACGCTATCCTGTATCAACTTAGCACGGAATCAAATTAGACAAGCGGCGATATAAATGGTGAAACTGTCAGAGACTATCCAGTGCACCGCTCGGTTGGCGCGCGGTACTCGAGCGCGAGGGCTTCAAACACCCGCCGCTCGGCCGTCAGCATATCCGGCGCCGGATCCTGCCCGTACTGTTCCAGATCGACCCACGACCCGTCTGCTGTGCTGCGCGTGCCGCTGCTGTCAAACCGCAGCTTACGCTCATGCCGGCAGTACCGCCGCAGATCACGCTGGAACGTCGTGCCGCCCGTCCACCCCAGCACCGCGCATCCCACCGTCTTCCACGGCGATATGATGATATCAACCCGCCGGTGCGGGTTTGTATTGCGCTTTGGCGGTTTGGCGTCTCCTTCTCCGCCACCGCTCTCTGTCGCGTCCGCATCCTCCATCGGATTCTGCCACACAACAAGTGCCTTGTCGAGCGTGTCGAAACCGCCGCCTCGGCCAGACGTGCCGGGCGCAAGGCCATGCCTGGGCGCATTGCCCTTCCAGCTGAGTGCCTCCTGACCGCGCTCCGAGTTGGCCGTGCTGAGCATCAGCGTGTGCGTGATCAGCCGGTCCTGCTCAAGAGCGAGCACCAGCCGGCCGACCAGCAGATGGGTCGCCGCCTCATCGCGGTGGCTGATGATAATGTCGACGTCGCCGCTCAGCTCTTTGCCGCGCCGGTAGCCGCCCGCAATGACCATCTCGTAGCCGGGCCGGATGGCATTGGCATGCGCCAGCACCGTGTTGGCAATCGCCTCGACCTCGGGACGCGCAATCTCCTCTTGCAGCTCGTCATAAAACTTGACGCCGATCTGCTGCATGCGCGTCAACTCGCTCCAGCCAAACTCGACCACGTCGTCCAGATCGCGCCAGCCCTTGTTGTAAAACAATTGCGCTGTCGCCTCGGCCACGCCCAGGATCTTGTGGAAGATGCGCAACGATGCCATCTTGGCATCGGCGCTGTCGTCGGCTTCGCGCACATAGCCGCCCGTATCCTGGAACTCGCGGAACAGGTCCTCGATCTTGGGACCACATCCAGGCAGCTGGCCAACGACCGAGTGGTGGGATATCACGTATGGGTACGCGGATATGGCAGCAATGGCAGTCGAGTAGGCGCGGATGCCAATCTTGTCGCCCGTCAACTTCCGCGCCGTCCGTATCTTCTTCAGCTGGTCTACAAACTTCTCGTTGGGCGGGTGTATTGGCGTTGCGCGCTGGCATGAGTAGATGGTGTGCAGCGACGCCGGTATCTGGGGAGCTTCGCGGCTGCCGCTGTCGCTTTCAGTTGTTGTTACGCGCAAAACCGCCGGTGGGCGTCCGGTCTCTCCAGCTGCGCGCCGATGCTGGTGCGGCACGGACGGCGGTATCCCAACAGACGCCGTGAGGTCCGTCTGGGCACGCTCCAGGATGCCCTGCACGCGAGACGCGGCCGACTCTGCCGACTCGCGCACAGCGTGCCCCGATGTCGGCCGCTTTCTCACCAGCTCAGACGGGACTTTGCGCCCTTCGTACACCACGTAGCCGTCGAGTGGAAGGACTTCGCCTCGCGCAATGGACTCCGTCAGCCAGCCCAGCTTCACGACCTTGATGGGGAGACCCTTGGTCACAGTGGTGGGCAGCGTTTCGTCTTCGGACGAGCTCGAGATGACAATCGTATCCGGCACAGGTCTTTCGAGCTTCTGCCGTTTCGCATCCCGACCCGACGATTGTGACTGTGTCGCCTTGGTGCTGCTGCTAGACGGCCGGCTCACGTCAATCGTGGCAATGCCAAGCCGGCGCAGCTCAAACTTGGCGCGCTCCGTCTTGGAAACCTTGCCGATAAAATAGTCGGCCTTGCTTGTGTCGGTTGTCAGCGAGGACACCAGCTTTGCAAGCCGACTGCGTTCATCGTCGTCGACACTGCTCAGCAAGTAGATGCTTGGAAGACTGAAGCCAGCTGCCATTGCAGCTCCTCTCGTTTTTCGTCTCGAGCTCAGCTCGAGCAGCTCATAGCATTGACAGTATTTCTCGCATGAAGTCGATACCCAGCAGGTAATGCTGTCATCTTACGTGACTTGACACCATTGTCGCTGTGAACGCTGAGGCTGATGATGCCCCAGATTCTTTTCCACGTGATCTACCGCAAGACAATCTCCGTAAGTAGCTTAGCGCCATTATGCACTCCGTTCATCAACTCCCAGCAAAATTAGCCGATATGCACCAGCTCCTCGATCGTGTGACTGCAAATCACCTTGGCCAAGGACATTGCAGCCAGGCATGCCAGACAGCCGCGGCAAAATAGTTGCAAAGAGGCGTATCCGAGGCCACGTCAGATATTACATATGCGCTTCGCCTATATTTCTCTGTCGTGTTCCGACGGTCGGAAGAGCCAGCCAGTCACTCCTTCCTCCCCAAATTGCTTCCTTTTTAGAGACTCGTAGCCCGATTGGTGCCTGTTGCCCGTCACCCCTTCTGTTTCGGGGCTGTCCTGCTGTCCAAGTCGCGCCTGAAATGAAAATATGAATTAAAATAGATGCATGAAATAAACCCAATATATCAGCACGCGCGCTGTACGCACTACAAATACGGAAGGCATGAGAAAAGGGGCTCATCCTGCTTTTCTCTCATCTACATCCCAACTTTGACCTCACTTTGCCATCACCTCTTCCAAGTCCAGCATCCAGCATCCAGCATCCAGCATCCAGCATCCTCCCTTTGTTTGCGCTACGCCCCTAACTTGCTCACCCGCACCACCCAGGACACCGCGCCAGCCAGTGCTACCTCGAACGATTGCCCGCTAGTATATCCAGACTACCATTCTGGGGCTGTTTTGTGTCTTCCTTTTCGTGTTTTCTTTCCTCAGCTCGCCCAATCCGAGTGGTTGCTCGCTGTCGTTCTCCTCTTTTATTTCTTCCGCCTAGCTGCTCCGTTACCAAACAAAAGCACCTCCACTTTTAAGTTCGCCTCCCTTTTCTTGGACGACTCAACGATCTCGCTCTATTTTCTTCCTCCATCTCTCTCCTCTACATCTCGTCATCGACGTCGCAGATAGAACAATACCGCAGCATCTATCACATCCCCAAAACAGAAACAATGGCGAGCACAGCAATGGACTACGAGCCGACCAACGGCGAGCGCTTTGACGGTTAGTCCATCTCAATTTTTCATCTCGTCCTTTGCTCTTTTTCAGCCTCCCTTTGTCCGCCCAGAGGCCGACCAAGATTGATCGCGGTCTCTTACCGTCCATTCTTTGCATCTTCCAGCCTGCGCGACGAAAAGGAGATGCCGATACAAAAAAAAAAAAAAAGGACAAGCGAAGCTCCAGACACCCATGACGACGCGTCTCCCAGCACCGTCGCGCTACTTCTTGACACCAACATCGATCGCAAACTGACATCCACTCCCAGATGACGGCGCTCGCTACGAACGCGATGAGCAGCGCAGCGCTTCTCCCCGCCGCGATGAGGGCCAGGAGAGCGCTCCTCGCCGCTCGGCTTCCCCCGGTGCTGCCGGCGACAGGTACGATTCCGACTAGGCGTCCATCCATATGACAACGCGTTCACAACTGCCTCACCTCGCTTTCACGTTCTCACGCGACCACTTTTTCGCGATGACATGACGCTCATATCACATCACATCACATCACCTCATCCGATCTCCATCCTAACATGCATCTAGACCCAAGGGCGACAACGACTCTCGCAACGGTGGCGGTGATGACGACGGTGCTATCAACCCCGGCTCCAACCTCTTCGTGACTGGCATCCACCCTCGTCTGTCCGAGGCCGAGGTCACGCGCCTGTTTGAGAAGTACGGCGAGGTTGAGAAGTGCCAGATTATGCGCGATCCCCACAGCAAGGAGTCTCGCGGTTTCGGTTTCGTTAAGATGGTTACCTCTGACCAGGCTGATGCTGCCAAGGATGGCCTTCAGGGTGAGGTCATTGATGGCCGCTCTCTGAGCATTGAAAAGGCACGCCGTGCCCGCCCTCGCACTCCTACTCCCGGCAAATACTTTGGTCCCCCGAAGCGTGGTATGTATTCTTTATCCGGTTTCGTTCTTATTATTGTTCCAGCTAACACAAACGGACGCAGACGCTCGCGGTGGCGGTGGCGGCGGCGGTGGCGGTCGCTTTGACCGCTTTGACGATCGCCGTCGTGGTGGTGACCGTGGTGGTTACGGTGGCGGCGGTGGCTACGGCCGTGACGATCCCTACCGGTACCGTGGCTACGAGCGTCGTTACGAGGACCGCGGTTACGACCGTGGTTACGACCGTGGTGACCGTGGTGGCTACGATCGCGGCTACGATCGTGGCTACGATCGTGGTGACCGCGGCGGTGACCGCGGCGGCTTCCGCGACGACCGTGGTGGCTACGAGCGTCGCGACCGCGATGACCCCTATGGCGGCAGCAACGGCGGCAGCCGTGGTGGTGACCGCTATGGCGGACCCCGTGAGGACCGTGATCGCTACAGTGGTCCTCGTGAGGACCGCCGTGGTGGTGGCGGTAGCAGCTACGAGCGCACTGGTGAGCGTGATGCTCCCCGTGCTCGCGACCCTGTTGCCGGTGGCCCGGGCGGCTACAGTGAGGGCGCTCCCCGTGAGCGTGACTACACTCAGCGGACTTAAGCAACTCGTTGTACGCGGAACACATGTCAACACCTCGCCACCTCTGTTTCCAAGACCTCTTGGCGGTCTAAGCTCTCGTTACTCAACCACCACCCTGGTTCGGCTGTATTTTTACTACTCGACGTTGTGATTCAGCACACAAAGTCACCAAAATAAAAAAGGATGGGGGCGCGTTAAGGAGTCACTTGTTTCAGCACCCTCTCCATTCGAAAGTTGTGTGTCGAGGTGAAGCGGCCACACAACGACGGTATCGCCCACATCCCGGATCACGCTCTCTCCATGTTTTGGGTTCACCTCAACGGCTCTCGTCATTCAGTACATGTTTTCAACATTTTGTCGTTTATTTTATATGTTTTCGTTTGATTTTTGCGTTTTGTTTTTGTTTTTCTTTACATTTCGGATTTCACGGTATGATGGGACAATACTTTCCATCTATAAAAGGGGCGATATTCGACAAGGTCAGATAGTATTTCGGCGGAGAGATCAGCGGCAGCACAGCAGCAGTAATTCAGAACGGATATATCAGATCAGATCAAAGCGGCAAAATGCGTCGACTTCGTCACAATGCGGCAGAGATGCGGCAGCAGCAAGCAACAGCAAGCAGCAAGCAGCACAGCAACAAAACAGCACACCTCGCCTGGCGAAAATAACACACCAACTAGAGGAGGGTGCTCCAGTGTGCACGGCGTTGATGGTGAGGATTGCCAAGTGGCTGTCTTGCCTTGGAACGACCCTTTGCCTGTCTCGTTATGTTTTGTTTGATTTCTGTTTGATTTTTGTTTGCCATCTTTGTTATTGTTTCCTGTTTCCTCTTGCTTTCCGTCTCTCTGGCCCCAAACACCGGCTTCACGCTTCACAGCCACGACATCACGCACCCTTTCTAATCTCCCGGAATTTGTGCACGATCCCTCGAGACGACTCACAGCATCCCGAATTGTGGCTCGCAGCCGTGTCAGCACCTCCAAACCTCTTTGATTATCGTCTCTCGTCTTTTTCTTCGTCTTCGTCTTCGTCTTTCTCGCACCTTCTCGCTTCTCGCACGTTACGCCCGCATCGGCATCCATTCTGTCACCATACTTGCACACAAATTGCCATTGTCAAAAACAAAACAAACAAAACAAACAAAACAAACAAAACAAACGTCCAGACCAGCATGTGCTACAACTCGCTCCCACGTAGTCGCCAATCCCATCTTCAATCTCCAATGTTCAATACTCGTTACGTACATCCGTCATCCGACACACTCATAAGCCTCTTTCCAACAGGCTCTCTGGCTGCTCCCAATAGCTCCGGTCATTACCTCATTTCGGCTGCATTCATCAAGCGTCTGGCACTATCGACTATGCTGCAGCTTCTTGCTGCTCAGTTGTTCTACCACCCTCATTACCATCGACACAATGCGGCCAGGCATTTGTATCACAGACACGGCGAGAGCCCGCCATCCCGTGTCGTCGCTCGGCATACCGCCTTTCGCCGCAACCATTGCTTTTCTGCACGAAGCCACAACACTGTTGGTCCTGGCAGACGAGAGGACGAGCCTTGCAAGTGCAGGCCGGTGCCACAGTATGGCCTGGCATCGACGACGGGTTATTGGTAGGAGACCCTTGCGACGTTGCTCGATGCTGTCCCGACCCGTGTGGAGTTGTACGGTAATTTCCATTGCTACTATCCGTGCTGTGATCTAACCTGACGACTCTTCCTGCCGATTGCAGCATTGCTCCTGATGGCTTGCTCAAGGTAAAGTAACTCGGCCGTAGATTATGTGTCTGTAGTAGTTGTAGATTTCCTTGCTATATAAGAGTATAGACATTCAAGTCCAACATCTAGATGAATATGCTTTTATGACAAAAGAATGATCTCACATAATATGACAAAACGTACAGCAGAGGGTATTCGCTGGTCGTCACCGAACCAACTACTAACACGCCGATTACTGGTTTAACTCGGGGAGAGCGGACGGGATCCCGTGTTGTCCAGTATCTATGGCCGTACGTGAATGATGGCGGAGAATGAGTATATATTAAGCCGTTGCACGATGATATAGCTAGCGTCTTATGCTCTGTGTAGTTATCGTGACGTTGAATCAAATCAAATCAGATGACATGTAATCACTTTGAGAGGAGTAATACATTATACATTACAGTCAAGGCAACCTGCAACGTCAAATAAAAGAGTAGGATAAAGATCTCGAGATATACACAACAGCGACGCGAGGCTGTAGAAAATGGCAAAAGGCAGAAACAAAACAAACTCCTAGGAGATACAAGAAAAAAGAAAATGGCACAGGTATGAACACGCAGCTGGCAATGTACAGATATGGGAGATGTGATAAAAAAGTAAAACACGCAAAGACATCCGCAGAGTCTATGCCTTGGTATCGGAGACGGGCTTCGCCTTGGGCTTATCCTCGTCGTCCTCGTCCTCCTCCTCCGGCATCGGCTCCTCCAGATCGTCCTCGATCAGCTCCTTCTCCGTCACATGGCCGTCCTGGCGCGGCGCCACCGCCGGCGCCTCGCCACCGCTCATCTGCCACTCCATGAGCCGGCTAAAGGCGCTCGCCGGGTCGGCACTGAGATCCGTGTAGCGGCCCACCTCGGCCACGGTGCCCTCATTGCTCAGCACGATAATCTGGTCGGACCGCTTAATGGTCGACAGCCGGTGCGCAATGGAGATGGTCGTGCTGCGGCCCTTGAGCAGCGCCGCCAGCGCCGCATTGACGAGCGTCTCCGACTCGGCATCGAGCGCCGATGTGGCCTCGTCCAAGATCAAAATATCGGGGTCCTTGAGCAGCGCCCGCGCAATGGCGATGCGCTGCTTCTGGCCGCCCGACAGCTGTGCGCCGCGCGGGCCGACGTGCGTCTCGAGGCCATCGGGGAAATCGCTGATGAACTGGCAGTTGGCCTTTTGCGCGGCGGCAATAATCTCGGCGCGCGTCGCCGTGGGCCGGCCATAGGAAATATTGTCGGCAATTGTACCCGAAAACAAAACGGGCTCCTGGGCGACCATGCCGATGCGGCGGCGCAGGGACTTGACGTTCATGGTCTTGACGTCGACGCCATTAATGTAGACACTGCCCGAGGACGGGTCATAGAAACGCAGCAGCAGGCTCGCCACGGTGGACTTGCCGCCGCCCGATGGGCCCACAATACACACGTTGCTACCGGACGGGATGGCAAAGTCGAGGCCTTTAAAAATATTGACGGCGGGCCGCGTGGGGTAGGCAAAGGTGACGTTTTGGAAGCGGATGGGGCCCTGGGCCGACACGACCTTGGTGCCGACGGTCGTCTTGATGCTGGGGTCGCGGTCCATGAGCTCAAAGAGACGCGTGGCGGCACCGGCGCCCTTCATGAGCTCCGAGTAGAAGCCCGAGATGCCAAACATGCTGGAGCCGGCAAAGGCCGTGTACATCATAAACGACGTCAGGTCGCCGACGGACATGCTGCCGCTGCGCACCAGATTGCCGCCGACCACGAGCAGGGCCAGAATGGTCATGTTGCCGAACCAGCCGTTGGCGCCAAAGTAGGATGCCGAGATCAGCGCCTCGCGGCGACCGAGCGAAAAGATCTTGCGCACTTGCTGGTTGTAGCGCGCGACCTCCTGGGCCTCGCCCACAAACGCCTGGCTCGTCTTGATGTTGCCGAGCCGCTCCTCGGCAATTTTTGTCAGGGTGCCGAGGTTGCGCTGGATCTTGCGCGACACGTTGCGGATGACGCGCCCATACACAAACGCGCCAAAGGCAATGGGCGGGAACATGATGAGCAGGATCGACGACAGCTTCGGGCTCAGCCACAGCATGGCCGCCAGACCCGCCGAGCCGCTGACAATCGCGCGCATGCCGTCCGACAGGTTGTGCGTAATGCTCTTGCCCACCACGACCGTGTCGGAGCTCAGACGCGAAATCAAGTCGCCCACGCGGTTGGCATCAAAGAACTCGGCGTCCTGTGTGTACGTGCGGCGGTAGAGCTGCGCGCGCAGACGCGACACGACCCGCTCGCCAACGATTCTCAAAATAATAATGCGCAGGAAATTGGCACACGCGCCAATGGTCAGCACGCCGCCAAAGGCCCAGAAGAACTGGTTCATCGTCAGACCCAAAATGCGCACGTCCTCGGTGGCGCCCTTGGTGGCCAGGTCCAGCAGCCGGCCAACCGAAAAAGGAATCGACATGGACACGGCCGACGAGAAGAGCAGAAACACAAAGGCGACGGCCAGCCAGCGGAACTCGGGCCGCGCAATGCGCACCAGCCGCCAGACCTCTTCGAAGCCGGCCTTGGTCTGCGACTTGCCCTCGCGCGACAGCCGTGCGGCCATGTTGATTTGTGTGGCCTTCTCGGCCTTTTCGCTGCGCTGGAAACCGTGCTTGCCCAGGTGGTCCTCCGCCGCCTCGTCCGTAACATCCTTGACAACCTTGACGTCCGCCTCCTTTCTCTTCACTGCTGTAGACGACATGCGCCGCAACATGGACACAGCCGCCATTGTCGGACTTTTTCCCCATATTAAACTGTTGGGCCCGGCCAGCGCCGCTGATGGTGCTGGCCGCGCTGCCAGGACACTAATGCGCAATGGAGAGACTGTCGATGGAGGGCCTGTCGATGGCCGAGACGGCGAGACGGGTGACTGTGAAGGACGGGGTGCAGACGCGGAACGGCAGCTTGTGCCGGAAAAGTACCGCGTCGGTTGGTGCGGTATCCGCCGCGGCCGGAGCAATTGGCCGGACGCCGCTGTTGGTGGCCGACATGCCCGGCTCGTGCAGCCGGCATTGCTGCTAGAGCTAGGAAAAGAAACGGCGCACTCGCGCAGCTGCTGTGCAGCCTGGCGCCGCAATGGTCCGGACACCATGGCGGGGGGGTAAAAACAAAAGGGAGGGGAGGCCAGAAATGGCCGCAGCGTCGTGATTGAGGTCCCCGGCGGTGGGTTGGCAGAGACGTGACTCTGTTATGGACTTGTGTGTGGTGATTTGTAAATGCTGCCGGTGCCGAGTGGCTGTATTGGTTGGATTGGGTGATGAAGAGAGAGATGATGCCGCTGAAAACCGGAGCGGAAATATGAAAAACGTGCTCAAATGGTGCGGGTTAGGCGGCGCGACCAGTACAAGTGCAGATTATTAGCACTATTTCGTCATTGTGCGTAAGTGCCGCACTGTAATTGCTAGGCTACAGGCAGGATAGCAGTATAGCGCTGACTAGGCCGATACCGCAAGCGACGACAAGCGTATCAGTGAATAGCTACGATAACGTTTGATATGAATTAATATATACTTGTAGGATTAAGATGAATGAATTGGTACGATACAAACTGGTACCGCGGTCCGATGAACACCATCTCCAGCACAGAGCAAAGAAGCAAACCGGCGATGAAGAAAATGGAGAGGCAAAGATGACGCAGGTTGAAAGACAAAGACAGACGAAGACAGACGAAAGATGCAACGGTAAAGACAACGGAGACAACGGCTGACAACGGCGACAACAGACAACAGACAACAGACAACGGCTATTGCCCTAGACTGTCCTGCCGCAGCGACTCGGCCACGTCCGCATCAATGCCGTCATCGAGTCCCGGCAGCTCTCCGCCCGTGTCAACACGACGCCGCTTGTTGGTGCCATTGGCTGACATGGGAACGGCCTGGGCTGATGCCAAATGTGACAAGATGTCAAAGGCCGTCGCTGCTGCTGTGGCGTCGGCGCTGCCGTGGTCATGCTCGTGCTCGTGGTGGACGCCATTGCTCGGCGCCTCAGGCTGTGCCGCCGCCGCCGCCGCGGTCTCCTCGGCACCTGGGTACACGGGCTCGTCCGGCTCGTGTGACGGCGGTGTCAGGGCCTCCATCTGTGGCCGTTCTGGCTCCTGCAGTGTCGAGCTGCCCGCGCTGTGGCCTGTGGCAGCATTGTCGCCGCTGAGCTCGCGCATGATCTTGTCCTCGACCTGCCGCTTCATGTCGCTGACCATGACGCGGCGCTGCTCCAGCTGCTGCATACGTTGCTGGTCAGCTTCGAGGAGCTTCTGGTACTGCGCCTGGATGGTGTCGAGGGCAGCCTTCATGTCCAGACGCGCCTTGATCATCTGTGCCATGGCGTCCTCGCCGTCGGTGATCGACTTGAGCAGGCCGTTCAGTCGAGCCGCATGCACGGGTGCAGCCGCCTGCTCGCCGTTGATGACCTTTTCGTAGTCTGTATCGGCCTTGCTTACGCTGCCTTGCGTGGAAATTAGCAGCTTCGTGACGCCGTGCTGTGCTGCTACCAGAGGCGCAAACTCCTGCGGTACGGCCGCCGCTGACGAGTGTGTCTTTGCACTGCTATTGCCAAAGATGGAACCGCCAATGGCCGTTCGTGAAGTACCCTTGGCCTTGTCGAGCTCTGTACTTATTGTCAGTATCAGTACGCGCATTGTGGCTGGTCGGGTCAATGTCGTAAACATACCGTCGAGTCTCTTTTCCACTGCATCCTGGATCGGCACCTCGAAAATGGTTCTGTCGCGCCACACTTCGATTACGCGCCGCAACTTCGTCTGCACTTCGGACGGCGCACCCTTGTATGCAGATGCTATTGCCTCGGCAATGACGGGCGCGAATGCCAGCACAAAGTCCTCCTTGTGTCGTGCCTTGGATTGCTGTGTGACCTCTGTATGTGTTAGAGCCGTGCTCTGCGATTCGTCTCGGGGAGCGCTGCTGACTGACCGTTGGCGAGGTAGATGAGATTCAGTCTCTTGGGACTCGGCGAGTCCTTGAGTCTCTGGAACCATAGCTGGACCGTCCGATCGGCGTGTCTTCGGTGGAACATGATCCATTGCGCGGCCGTGGCAATGCTATCGTGTGTTTCGTTCAGTGCCGACAGCTTCGCCAGCACGGCATCATCTGTGTACGCCATCGCGGTTGTGTATGCTCTCGATGCTGATTTAGTGGTCGCCGCGGTTGTTCAAAGTATCGATGGCGGCCGTGTGAGAAGATGGTCGGGGTACGGTTCGTCTACCGGAGGCTATTTCGAATGTTCGGCGTACAGCCGCAGTGTCGCCGAGAGTACTTGGACCGTCCGGCGTGTCAAGGTCGCTGAGGAGGATGACGGACAATTCGACGAGACTGCAAATAACACGCGCTTTTAGAGGTCGCGCGAGAGCACAGACAAACTGCTATTTGCTTCAATGACTACGCCAAGGCGATCTAGTGCAATATCAACGAGAGCTGTCACTTGATTGTCGAGCTGGAGCCTTGCCTGAGATCAATGCTGCCAATGTTGTTTTCTGCAGGCCTATGTTTGGTGTCTCTCGTAAAATAGCAACCAAAATGCGACTACTTATTACGGAGTACGGAGTACAGCTCCAGCTCCAGCTGCGTCAGCTAGACACGCGCTAGTCCATTCCAGGCTGCTTCTTCTTCTGGCACAGTGCGTTATTCACCTAAGGGGAATTGCAGAAAACCGTGTTCGTCATTTGCCTCCTTTGTGTACACATACAGTGCATCACTCGACCCAACTCATAGCTTTTGACACATCCACATCCGCCGACCATCTCATTCGATCCTCAACTTGCGCTTCGACTCTAACGACGACTACCACCCAACCGCACACTCCGATACACGATCTACCCCTTTCGCGGCAGCCTACAGTTTAAGACAAACAAAGACAACAATCAACAAACATGGCGGACAGATTTCCATCATTGGAGGACTTTGACGCAGGTGGTAAGCAAGGCGATGAGCTGGTTTTGTCTGTAAAGAGACGATGCCGATGGCTTCTTGGGACTAAAGATGTGACCCCGACTGGACCGGCTGCTAACACCTACAGCCCAGACAGACATCCAGGGCGCCGGCGATGCCTCTGCAGACGACTTTCTGGCCCGCGAGCGTGCCCTCCTAGGCGACGATGCCAATCAGTTTACCACGCCCAGCGACAGCGCAGCGTTCAACGACAACCTGCTCGGTGGCGACGACGCCGAGACCGCACAGTTTGAGAGCAGCTTCCCCGATCTCGCCACACAGAACCAAGTGCGTCTTTCTACTCCTACAGCTTTCCTACAGCACCGTACTAACCTGCAGACTGCACCAGCGACCATCACGGGCCCGTCTGTCAACTTCAAGTCCGGCTACAACACGACCGTCGAGGACGAAGAAGAGCCCGAGGTCATCAAGGCCTGGAGGGAGAAGCGCGACGAGCAAAACGCCAAGCGCGCGCAGCAGTTTGCCCAGCAGCGCGAGGAGACCGTCGCCGAGGCACAGCGCAACATTGACGACTTTTACGAAAACTACAACAACAAGAAGGACAAGCTGATCAGCCAGACGCGCAAGGATGCCGAGCAGTTCCTCAACAGCCGCGACGATGTCACATCCGGCGGCACCAGCTGGGAGCGCATTGCCAAGATTGTCGACATTTCCGGCAAGGGTGTCAAGGGCGGCGCCTCCGGGTCGGGCAAGGAGCGTTTCCGCGAGCTCCTGATGACCCTGCGCAAGGACGAAAAGGCCCCGGGTGCTGTGGGTTATTAGGCGGCTGTGCGTGTTGGTGTGGGATGGGACGATGGGACGTCGGGACGGACGGCCGGAGCGGCTCTTTATAACGCTTCCAGCTGTTGCTGACGCCCACGTCGGTCTCGGTCAGATACACGGTCGATCTATCGGTGGCCTGCTGCCTCTCGGACTGAGTGTTTAAGGGGTCATGCATTTTTAGAGGCATACACATGTACAAACAAAAGGACGGGAGGGGGACGGGGGGGGACAGACGCCATCAGGCCACGGCGTCTCTGGAATGTCTTGTTTCGTTTGCTTTACTAGTCCGGTCGTTAATGCTAGGTGGTCGTTACTATGCTAGTTGAATCGTTATGCTAGCTACTCTTAATCTACCCAAATCCTGACTGGAGCGGGAAGCCAAGATGCCTGCTAATCAACGCGATGCTGTGTTGACGTGCTCTCACTCTTCTACTGCACGCACTCAAACAGTCAAGTATGTACTCTATTCGCCTATGCAATGACTATTATAAACAGACTAGGCTCGTCTTCCCGCCTAGATGTAGTCCGCAACTCTCCCGAAAACACCATGTCCGTCCAACACTTAAAAGTAGGAGTTGTAGCCCAGAACCTTGCGGGCGAGACCGTAGACACCCACTGCGACACGTTAGAACAGAGACTTATAAGATGCACACAAAAGACACAAAAGATGCTTACGGGTGCTGGTGCCGACAAGTACAGTGACGTAGGGAATCAGCAGGAACTTGCTGCGGGGGTTCTATACGCGTTAGCAGTGTCTCCTACACAGCTGGCATAGCTGGCAGACGGTCGTTGACGCACAATGTTCCAGATGCGAACATGCTGGCGGTGAGCAGCCTGGTACTGGCGCTGGTAGGTAGGCACCTTGTTCTTGATATCAAAGACGCTGCAGAGAGTTAGCCTAGAGGTTTCTTGTGCACCATTGTGTGCTTTCTGGAATGGCCCATGGAGCCGCCGCATTGGCTGCGCATGTCCCGTCTTGCTGCTCGCTGCGCATCGTCACCACGGCATCGCCGTCGTCTATTTCGCTCAGACGGAAAGACGGAACGCCGGGGCGCTGCGGGCCGGGCGGCAGCCATTGGTATCGCGGATTCGAGGCTTGCTTACCCCATTGTTGCGGTTGGTAGTGGTTTCGGTATTGGTGTAATGGAAGAGGTGCGAGTGTCGTGGTTGACCGTTGTTCGTGATGCTTGGGCGAGAGAAGAGGTGGTTCGATTCCAGACAAACTTGCGTGAGGAGTGGGATTGGGTCGGATAATACTCGCCTCCGATTGGTTGGTTGAGATGAGTCGCACTGTATATAATACAGTGCAATTGCGCGAATGCACTGCCTTACATAATCATGTTAGTGGGCTGCGAAAAGCTAGCAGCTTCGGCATGCGACAACAGCTGTCTATTCTGTTCACCCCGGCGCACTCACAACACGGTCTCGACGCTGCATACGAGGCCATAGTCAATATCCGAGTGTAATGACAACCTATGCGGAAAAGACCCAGCTCGTCAGCGCCGCCGGTAGAATGGGCAATGCGCCTGGCCTCGTCGCGTATAAGAAGTGCAGCAAGGACGCCTCTGCCTCTGTCTCTGCCGTCTCTGCCGTCTCTGCCGTCTCTACCGTCCCTGGTGCCGGCAACCGTGCGATCAAGAGGCTACTGCAGCTGCTGCGGCCGTTGGATGAGCCCTGAGGCTTCATCTTTCTCACGAGCACCCGGCCGGCTGTACTCGACCTTTTTGTCCACCATTCTGCCCGGACCGCTTCTCGACGACGGCACAGACCAGACAAAAGACTCTTCAACACCGTCCTCCAAAACAGACAGCCATGTCCTCGGCCACCTGAAGCGGCGCGGCCCTTTTTTGCCGGCCGTCAAACCCGGCGACCCGGCACGACAGCAGGTCGGCGCTTCTCTGCAGCCCATACCAGCCAAGCACCACTACGACAAGCTTGTTCTGAGTGCCGACCACTACGGCCAGTGGAGCAAGCTGCTCTTTGACTACGACCAGCTCATGTTTGAGTCCGGCCTCTGCCAGCAGCCACCACACCAAAAAGAAAAACAGCACGCCCAGCGCTCAGTGGACAGCCCGGAACATGCCGACGATGTAAGCCTCTGGACGGCCCTGTTCAACTTTGCACAGCGCCGCGGAGACACCAAGGACGCCCTTGTCGTGTGGCAGGAAATCTTCCAGCGGAAACAGCTCTTCCAGGTGGGCGGGACTGTGGCCCGGGTGTTTTGGGACTCGGTCCTCGTGGCCGCGCTGGAGGACGACGTCTTCCTCGAGAGCACCTGGGCGTATGCCGAGTGGATGCAAGACACGCACGGCGTGGCGTGGCCCAAGTACTACGAAACCGTTGTGACGCACTTTCTCGGTGCCGGCGACGGCGCGCGTGCTCTGCAGTGGCACCTCCGTCTCAGCCCGAACTTCTCGATACCCAAGCGCAGCTTCTTTGCCATGCTCAAGGGCTTCTTGGTCCCTGGCGGCGCCGGCAGCGAGCTGCACGAGACGCTGCAGCAGATCTATGCCACCAGCCACCACCGCAGCCTGTACGACACTGTTGTGCCGCTGCTCTGGTCCCAGGGCAGCTCGCGCCGGGCGCGCTCGTGGCGCGAGACATTTGTTGCGCACGGCGACCTGCCGTTGTCGTCGGCGTCGCGTCCGTTTCTGCAGTTTCTGCACGGCTACTACCCCGAGACCGAGCTCACGCCGCAAGAAGACACAGTCATGCGCTCGCGGCTGGACGCGCGCGCCAGTATCGACGCCGACGCTGCGGCAGCCAGTCGGGTGCGCGCCGGTGTCATGCTCCCGCCGGGCGCGCACACCAACCTCTTCCACTTTATGAACCAGATCCACGGCGAGACGTTTGGCATCCGGGAGAAAAAGGTGTTTGACGACAAGATGGGCTCCAAGTGGTTTGCCACCAAGTTTGTGTCGCTCGACACGGCCATTAGCTTTCTGTATACGCTCGGCATCACCGAGATTGGGCCGCTGTCGCTGCAGTCGATTGCGCTGCGCGAGGGCACGCCGGAAGGCGTGCTGCACCGGCTGGACCAGCTCGAGCAGTCGCAGATCAGCATCGGCCAGAGCAGTTACTCGACGGCCATCCGGCACCTGGCCGAGCGCGGCGATGCCGAGACGCTGCTCGAGCTGCTGCAGTCCATGATTGAGCCGGCCGTGTTTGACAATATCGTGCTGCAGCGCCAGGTCATGGGCATGGCGTCCTTCAAGGGCGACTGGAAGACGTACCGCATGATTCTGGTCGTGCGTGTGGCCACGTCCGACGCGTCGATTGCCACGTCGTCCAACCGCGTGCTGCTGACCTGTCTCGAGCGCGGCAAAAAGGCCCTAATGCTCAAACTGCTCGACGAGTTTGCCGCCCGCGACTATGCCATCCATCCGTCGACCTGCCAGGCCATTAATTTGTTTGTTCTACAAAACACCCAGCCCACTTTTGATCGCGACAGCCCGCCGCCCGATGTCGACTTTTACGTCGCCCTGTGCCGCCGCATGGCCGCCATGCGTCTACCCGTACCCACTCAGGCATGGCGCAACATTTTGTACATTTTTGGACGCAACGGCCGCCTGTACAAGACGGAAAACACGGCGCTCAGTATTGTACGGTCGTACATTGGCCTGCAGAAGCGCAGCATCGGCAAGCCCATGGCTGCTGCTGCTGCTGCTGCTTCTGTTCAGTACCAGGCCGCGCCCGGCGCTTCGGCCGCGCTCTCCGACGAGACGTCAGCGTTCAAGGTGTACGTTGGCGACGTGCCGGAGATCTTTACGAGCGACGAGACACCGCCCGAGGACGATGTTGGCTACCGGCTGCTGCCGCGGGACCTGCGTCGCGATCACCCGCTGCATCCGCTGAGTTTGATTTTTGAAGAGCATCTTGTGAGGTCGCTTGTGCGGTGGTACTTTCACCGGATGGGAAGCTACCGTCATGCGACCAAGCCGATAAAGCTGCCGGTGGCGGCGGCAGCAGCAGCGGTAGAAACGGAAACACAGCCGGAAACACCGGAAACACAGGAAACACCCGCGAAAACACAGCCGGAATCACCGGAAACACCGGAAACACCGGAAGCACAGCCGGCGACACCTCCCAAAAAGCCCAAGAAAAAGAAGAAGAAGAAGCCAAAAAAGCCCCCACCACAAAACCCCGTCGACTACTCCTTTGCAGCGGGCATTCGTCTCCTGGCCATGCTGCGCGACCGCGGCGTGCACGTGTCCAAGGAGAGCGTGCGGTCCGAGGCGCTCCTCTGTATTCTGGCCGTCTTTGGACCGGACTCGACCGTGTCGCGCGTCTGGAAGCCGGCACGCGCCGCCAACCAAGCCAGCGTCGGCGAGGTCAAGATGCTGTGCGACGCTGCGTGGTCGGTGACTGTAAAAACAGAGACTACAGCAGAACCCCTTCTCCCCCCCGTGGCAGTAATTGAAGCAGCACTCGAGGCGCTCATTCCCCTCACGTGCGACTACACGCGGCAGATCTCGCAGGCGGGCGCCAACAGCGAGTGGCGGCGCGCATCGCAGGATCAGTTTTTGAAAGCCGTGCAGCCCAGCGAAGATGCGTCCTAGTCGTCACTCTTAACATCACGCCCTCAACTCTATTATAAATAACTTTTACTGTACTTGATCTCGTATATAGCCACTTTATAAAATATATATTGTGAAAGTCCTAATCATAACGATTCTGCCGCCAGCTGCTATGATGCAATGAATAGCAATGAGCCTTGGGTATCGTTACCATGGCCGTATCCCACCCCAACGCCTATAAATGTAGAAACGAAAGAAAAGACAAAAATTACAGACCGAAACTTTTGACACAGGTCCAGAGAATGACGGGCACGACTACATTGTCGTTGCCGCCCGTAAGGACGGCCTCGGTCAAACTCGTCACAACGGCACATACTCCAGCCCGCGGCGCCACTGCCTGAGCAGCCCGGCCTCCAATCCACGCCACAATACGATCAACAGAAGTGGCTGTGGCTGGTGTACTCGCCGCCGCCTCAGAAGAGAGAGAGTCGTACTCCCCCGTAACGGGCCACCCGCCGACTCGCAGCCAGAGACTCGCGGCCATGAGCCCGGCAAAGACCGCCGTGGCAAAGGCGATGCTGCCCTCGAGGCTCTTGCCGCCGCCCCAGACCCATTTGCGGCGGCCCCAGCGGCGGCCAATGAGCGATGCGGCGGCGTCGCCGAGGCCGACACAGATGACGCCGGCGACCATGCTGACGTCGCGGGTGGGGATTTCCCAGCCACTAAAGGCGGCGGCCGAGGCCGAGTAGGCCGAGGTCGACCACTCTGCATTGGAGTCTGTAGGTGACGTTAAAGAGTCTGAAGACGGCTCTGTTAAAGACCCCCGCGCCACGGCTGCTAGAGACAGCCACAGAGGAATGGCACAGCCAATCAACAAAAATATATGCGAAATCACAACGGGCCCGCGCAGGTCGCGGCCATCGACATACGGGGCCAGGAACGTGGCAATGGGCCGCGACAGGGGCGGCAACTGGCTGGCGCGCAGTAGGTCCAGCAGCAGAAAGACTGAGAGGACAAGCGCCAGCGCGAGGCCGGCAAAGGCCGGGTCAACAAAGGTGGCGGGCAGCAGGATGGCGACCATGACAAAGTGAAAGACTTTGCGGCGGGTGTCGACTTCGTAGACGGGCGACAGGGTAAAAACGACGGCGAGGCCAAAGACGATGACGAGCGCCCAGTAGGCAAAGAGGAGGAGGCGCGTTGTGGCGGGGCCGATCCACGTCTGGCGGACATGCTCGACCCAGCCAGAGTGGCAGTAGGTGCATAAAGCGTCGGCAGAGAGAGACGCTGCCGTTCCGGTGTCGGCAGAGAGAGACGACAACGTGCGCGGGGGAAGACACACCCACCCTTCCAGATTGGCCTTGACCACCTCCAACCTAAACCCATCAAGACCGCCAAACAAATACCCCAGCGCCCAGCCAAACGGCTCGTGGCCCTGCAGCGCATAGGCGCCAATGTACGGCCGCAACATGGCAAAAATGGACACGGCAATGCACACGTAGAGGTAGCCCGCGTACATCCACTTGCGACGCACGGCCTGGGCATGGGTCAGAGCGAAAAAGGCGCGCGCGCTCTGGGACATTGTGCGCTTGCGGCGGCCCGCAGAGGTTGTTGGTTTGCGGTCTTTGGTGGCGGTGGCGGCCGTGCTGGCCGTGCCCATAACGGCCGTGCCGGCCATATTAAAATCGTCCTGGGTGACGGTAATGTGTGCACTCTGGTCGGGCCAGCGCTGCGCAGCGACAGGAACCGAAATAACCGAAACAACAGGCTCGTCGGCAAACTCGGACGAGTCGGCCGACAGACTACGCCGGCGCGCGCCCGCCTTGCCGCCGCCGCCGGCACGGAAACCAGTGCCTGGTCGCGGGCCGTACATCATCTCGAGACGAGCGCGTCGCAGCGTCTTGAGCTCGTACCAGATGCGGCCGAACACAGAAGAAAAGACTGACTCTCTACAAATGTCCTCGCGAGCGAAGCGCCAGCGGGGAATGCGGGCGAGCATGATGCCCCAGCGCACAACACGGCTGCCGAGCACGAGCATGGCCAGGCCGCCGCCCCATAACAAAGCCTGCAGGATGACGGCCTGGGGCGACGTGGCGAGGACGAGCAGGTTGATGAGGGCGACGGACAGGAGCTGGAGCTCGGCCGGCAAGAGGCTGGTTGTGGTGAGGTCGTGGAGCAGCCAGCAGAGGGTCTGGTGCAGGGGGTAGAGCAGGATGGCAATGTCGTGGGAGAAGCCGAGGGGGGGGGATGTAGGTGGAAATGTTGGCGAAAATGTTGACGAGGATGTTGACGAGAATGTCGGCAAAGTCGGGGATGTGGGTGTCGCCGACGCACCCTTTGAGAGTGTGGCGACAAATACGGGAATGGCCGACAGCGTCCACTGAACTGGATCATAAAGCTGCTCATTCACTGCAAACGGAATCAGCTGCTTGGGCAGGGCGCAGATGGACAGGACCAGATTCAGCAGCGGCGCGGACGGCAGCGTCGGCGTGGCCAGCAAAAAGGACACAAGCACGGGAATGGCCAGCGGGTAGAAGAGCGGCGCCGGGTCAAAGGATGCAGGGACGCCGATGCGCTGGCGGAGACTACTACTGCCACTCATGCGGTAGGCCCAGATGACCAGCCGCATAGGGTACAGCACCAGCAGACCCAGCGTAATGGCCGTCACGGCCTGCAGCTCACAGCGCCAGTAAAAAAGCAGCGGACGCACGCTCGGGTTGGAGAAGAGCAGGGCGGCAAGCGACACGAGCAGCAGCAGCTCGGTCGACCGGCGGGCAATCTCGCGGCGACGGCGGCTGCGCTCCGCACTGCCTCGGCCCTGGCGCCGGTCCTTGTCGATGTCGAGTGCATTGTGGCTGTGTGTTTTTAGTCTCAAAGAATTCTTTAAAGATGGTCTCCGCTTCGGTTGCAGACACGGCCGACGACGGCACGCGGTGTCGTCGTCGCCGCAGACGCTGGCACTGGCGCTGCAAGCCACGCTCTCGTCGCCGCTATCGTGCTGGTGCTGGTGCTGGTGCTGGTGCTGGTGCTGGTGCTGGTGCTTGCATTGTGCTCGGGCTGCCGTGTGCCCTGCGGCGTTCTGCTCCGGCTCCGAATCCAACGGCAGGGACGGTTCGCGGTCCGTGTGGACGGGCGATAGCAGCGGTGTGGAGTGGCCGGACAGGACCTCGTTCATACCGCGCAAGCCTTTCCGGGGCTTTGACCGCGGCGCCGGCAGACCCTTGAGGAAGTGCTCGTCGTCGGCCTCGGTGCCGCTGTCGGTGGCCGGCGTCGAGTCTTGGCCGGGTTGGACTTTTGGAGACAGCGGCGAGGGCGACAGACAGGCTAGGCGGTGCGCCGGATGAGGAAGGTCTGCATTAATGTGGTGGTAGGGATGTGGTGAGCGGGAGAGGAGGCGGAGGTGGTCGGGTTCGAGGACGCCGTCGAGGGTGTCGAGGATGTTGGTGCTGTGGTTGTCGAGGTTGTCGTTGTCGTGGTTGTCAAGATTGCCGGGACTGCCGGGGCTGCCGAGGTTGTCGGGGCTGTCGAGGCTGCCGTCGGCTGCAGATATAGCGGCATGGCTGCCGGCTGGGTCATCGTCAACATCCATTATAAAGGTGCTAATCGACAAGACAATCACATGTCGTCATGGGTTGAGGCTTCGTCAGTTAAGGCGTTGAGATATGCGAGACGAGGCGACAGAGAGGCGACAGAGAGTCGACAGATAACGTGGTATGGCTCGCTACAGGTCAATGACCAGCCAGAAGCGAGGGACGAGTCGACAGACGGATCACATGAAAAAGACAGCATGTGCCGAGAGTTACGTCGTCTCGTTTGGTGGATTGATCTGAAAATGGAAAAATAGATGTAAAGGGAATGTTGATTATGTAAGGCGGAAAGGGTGCTGCCACGGTGGCTTTGACTGTTTAGCGGTGATTGGCTGACGAATTTCAGCCTTGCGGCAGCAGAAGAAAGCATGGTTTGGTCTCTGTTTGAATCTGGTTGTAAGTCAGATAGATGACGTGATATCCATCATCAACTCGCACTGTTGCTGTGAGTTGTTGTACTCGTGCCCCGAGTAACTAGGTGGGCGTAAGGAGCTGGATAGACTCGTGTCTGCAGGCGGTTTGCGTGATGTGAGAAGACAATGATATGAGAACAATGTATGAGATCAATGAGAAGACCATGAGTGAAGACAATGATAGAGATTAATCTAAGAACGTTGACAAAGATGTTGCATGTGCTCAGCCGGTTGGCAAGGCTGCGTTGCTGTCGGTTGGTATGTTGTAGTCAGAGTACAATCTATTGATTGTTTTGTTTTATTTTCTTCTTGGGTTTATTCTTTTGAATTCCAGCTATCATGTATGCTTACATCAAAATATGTAGTTATTTATTCTGATAAAATGTAAGAAAATGTCCACGAAGAAGAAACAAATCGACCACAGACGAGTCTACATATCAACAAGCACAAGGTGAGATGATCCAAGGTGAGGCAAAAATAGCAGCCGCTTCAATCCAAACTTGTTTCTACCGTAGCTATTGCCTGACTATAAAACAGCTGCTATTGCACTCGGATACGATGTATCTATTTGTACCACTTGGTGGGTTGTGGCTGTGCAAAGACGGAGAAACTCGTCAAGAACAAGGACTCGGAGAGAATAAAAATGACAGAATCACATCAAAGGAACGTAC
Source organism: Ophiostoma triangulosporum (assembly GCA_029298705.1). NCBI lineage: Eukaryota > Fungi > Ascomycota > Sordariomycetes > Ophiostomatales > Ophiostomataceae > Ophiostoma > Ophiostoma triangulosporum. The sequence goes on along the minus strand of JANSLO010000009.1, from coordinate 220,992 downwards.
CGTTGGTCCCTATTACGGAGTCATGAAGAGGAGCATGCTGAAATTTACCGCTGTCTCGAGCGATCATCTACATATACGGAGGATGTACATCCCTTGGAGATCTGCGCAAACTACGAGGCTGAGATGAGGATGATTCAAATTTATGCTTACTGGCGGCTTTATGACGATATGTACGATGAATTTTGCCACATGATGTTGTCAGAGACCCATACGGAGTAAAGAGAACAAACAGAACAACAAAAACAAACAAAAGAACAAACACTCCATGTTCCGTCACAGTGCAACGTACGACGCGGTGGAGAAATGCTGACGTATCGATCTGAGAGAGATGGTGATGAGTGATACGAAGGAGACGGCGTATCTTGCGTCTGCTTCTGACGAGTCTCACCGACACAGTCGTGTAGCTTACGCCGCGCATACGAGACGCCGTACTGTAAGTATTGTTACCCAATACACTCTGCATTCAGTACGCCGCACGGGCAGACATCAAGAAGCGAATGCCGACCAGCGGGAGACTGATGCAGTTGTGATGCAGTGATTGTTTGATTGCTGTTGTTGACGATTACAGAGAATAATGATTCGTCCATTACTTTGGAATGTGAATGCCCAGACTCTGAGGAACGTGCTTTGTTTCGAGTAGCGCCCATTTGTTTATCAGCATCAACAACTAGAAGATATGCTTACTCCGTACAAAAATGCAGAAACGTCCACTAACGTCAACCACTATAACAGATACTACATATACATACCCACCAACTCGGCTTACCGCAACCCAGCGACGCCAAGTGGAGAGTCGCGGAGCTGTGGGCTGCTCGTATCTGAATGGAGAAAAGCAGGATCTGCTGTTGCTGCCGTTGCTGGCGGTGATTTTGCGGTGTTTTGCTGTTTTGCGTGTTTTGCGACTTTGCTGACCAAGTAGCGGCAGTGCGAACCCCCTGAAGACGAGAGGATTCTAGCGTATTCTGCTAGAACCCCCCTGTAACCCTCGGCTGGATATTCTCGGCTGGTCCGGTGGTCGCTGTTCTGTGGTCGTTAAGCATAGTTCTGAGTAATCCGCACTACGGAGCAACACGTCGTACCGTGGAGTATGGAGCAGCAGGGCAGGGCGACAGGGCGCAGGGCAGGCGGGCGTCCAGCCAGGGCGACGAGAGACGCCCCAGCATCATGTCCTCGTATATATTGTCACTTCCTCTCGTTTCTCACTGGCACTCCTTATTCCATACTCCTTCGTTTCCCCCTCGTTGTAGTCCGTTTAAATACGAGAAGCAACCAGCCACCGTGCCATCACTCGCTCTCACTCATCACTCTCGCTCATCACTCTCGCTACTTAACTCTTACTCTTGGCTTTATATTTTCTAATTTCTAATCATCTACTTCACGCATCTCTCTCTTAACACCTCGTTAACTCTTCTCCCTCTCACTCACCCTCCACAATGTCCTACTCTGCAGACGACGAGAAGCGGCTGCTCGCGCACGCCGCCGACGACACCACACAGCTCGCCGACGCCCACGCTCAGACTACCCTCCAGTGCTCGCGCCGCGCGGCCTGCAAACGCCGCGTCGCCAACGCCAAGCGCGCCCTCAACTTTACCGCCACGCTCGCCTTTGTCGCCGCGTGCACCGTCATGGTCATCGGCCTCTCGTCGCTCGCCGTCGGCACTCTGCGCGCGCCCTGCCAGAAGCACAACGCCCACACCGCGCCCGGGACCGTTGTGCCCGTCGTGCCTGTTGTGCCCGTTGCCGATGCGGCTGCTGCCAACACAGAGACGACCAGTGCCTCGGCGTCGTCGTTCTCGCGCCTCATTGACGCCGTGTCGCCCGATACCCTGCACAACCTGCTGCACGAGTACTTTCCCGACATGTACAAGCACGGCGTCTACCCGTCGGAGAAGTCGGCGCTCGAGGTCATCCACCGCAAGAACGCCGTGCTCGCCACGTCGCTTGCCCAGCTGGCGCGCCGCGACAACACCACCTCGGCCGCTGTGAGCTCGCCCATTGTGTCGTCGACGCCGGCGCCCGTGCTGCCCTCGTCGTCGTCCTCGTCGCCTCTGTCATCGGCTGCTCCGGCCACCACGTCGGCGGCGCCGGCGCTCACTCTGGGTGGCAACAGCAACTCGACGCTGTCGACGACACTGTCGGCAGGCGGCAGCAGCAGCGCGGCCGCGACGACGGCGTCGACCCACACGACCAAGGCGACAGCGGCGGCGACGACCAAGGGCTCCAAGGTGACGTCTGTGTTCACGTCGACGATCAACGGCACGCCGACGGTTGTGACGGCGACGTCGGTGGTCGGTGTTGCAGCGACGCGCACGGGCAGCACGACGACGGCGACGGGCTCGCTGCAGACCGGCGCCGCCGTGCCTCTGCTGTCGGGATCCCAAGCACAGCTGGCCAAGGCTGTTGCAGGTCTCGTTGCCGGCGCCATGCTTATTTAGTGTGCTGATTTCTGATTCTGATTTCTGATTTCTCTGCTTCTTTCCTCTGCTCGTTCCTCTGCACTGCACAGCGTCCTGATTCCGTCCACTCCTTATGATTGCATTTTACATTTTACAGCAGGTGTCACCAGCTACTGACGTTCCTTTACATGATACCCACACATTCCTTTTGCATACACGGCGTTTGTTTATGTTTTGTTTATGTTTTGATTTTGAACAAGTTTATGTTTCGTTTTGTTTATGTTTGTTTCGCGCACGCTTGCATGGCCTGGCAATGTTCTTTTTACTGTTTCTACTTAATGTTGTTTGTTATGTTTTTATTATTTTATTATTATTTGTTGTAATTCGGCTTGCTTGCTTGGGAATCACTGGACAGTTGCATAGAGCATGAGAATAAGATTGAGATTAGACAGATAAGATCAGTGAAAGGACAGCAAATAACCGATGCAGTGAATAGAACAGCAGATGAACAGCAGATGAACAGCAAAAGAACAGCAGAACCATAACTAGCCCGGCCCGATCTTGGGCATGTCGTTGTGCTCGCTCATGCGCGAGAGGTACGTGTTGAGATCCGCCAGCCGCTCCTTGTGGCTCTTGAACAGGTCCGGCCGCGCGGCCTTGGCCTCTTCGGGTGAGGCATGCATTAACGTGCGGATCTATTATGTGAGCAAGAGAAAAGAGAATAAAAAGGAGATAGAGAGAAGAAATAAGAGAAGAGAAAGTGAAGAGAGAAATAAAAAGAAATTAAAAGATACCTTCAACTCTTGCGCTTCGGCAAACCGCCGCTCGGCCGGCGTCATGCGCGCATACGGGTCGTCGTCTGATGCAGGCTCGGCCTCTGTCGTGTCCTTGTCCTTGTCCTTGTCCGTGTCGGCCGCCGCCCGTTCAGCCCGTTCAGCCCGCTCCTTATCTTTGCCTCCTCGTCTCTTCTTGTGCTTCTTGTGCTTCTCTACTTTGGCGCCCTTGAGCCGCAGAGCGCCGCCGCTGGCCGACGCATACTCGGAGGGTGGCATGTTGGGACGAGACGAGACGACAGTCAGTAAGGAAGCCTCGTCGACGATCGAGTAAGTAAGCTGTTGAGATGATGTCGGAAAGGAGTATGACACTCACAAGTCCGCCTGACTCTACACGTGATCATTTCCATCCATAACACGCTCACCGCCATTAGGCACTACATACACATTCTGCCGTCCGCCACCGCCACACTACTATTTAACACCCGCCGCGCAAATTTTTTCTTGTCTGCTTCTTCTCCCTTCTCCTCAGATCAAAAAGTACCCAGAGGCGCCACGACCATCATTTCGAAGTCTGTTTCTCTCCACGCGGGAGGATGGATGCCCACGGTGATGTGTTGCTAGACAGTATTTCCTCTACGAGGGAATCCCTCTGTAGATTAACGTCCAGGATAGGAAGTTTGCCGTCTCGCCCTTGTGGCCATGAGCGTGTAAATGTCGAAACATTTCGGATACATCTCTTGCGTGTATATTGCTAGTATTTTTCGTCTTCGTAGCTGGTGTGTGAATGTGCGTCGGTTGGACGGCATTGAATCGGACGGACGATCGGGACGGATCACGATTACTTTGCATCTGCGTGATGACGAGCTGAACGGCCGGAAGACGGCCGGATTAGAAGCTGAATTTGCCGATACAAGCAACAGACTGACCTAATGATCCATCATAACCTTGTTGTTTCGACATTGGTCGGCAACTTGGAAGATCGCCTTGGCCGGGCTGCATATGAAACAATGAAAAAGCGTTCTGCTTCGTACTCTTCCTGGCCTATCGCGTCTTTGATATCTTCGTCACGATAGTCGCTGATTAGAGAGGACAGCCACGCCGCCATGCTGGCAATCTCGACAAATATATCTCATACTATCTGTCTAATAACGTGGCTCGCTCGAGGCTTGTATCAATATTGTAATATTGCATTTCAGTCATCGATGAAGCAGAGATGGCTTGAGTGACGCCCAAGACGGCAATCTCTTTTCTTCTTCTGTTCTTCTTGTTTGAATACTACCACCACTCATCTTGTTTACAACTGTCTACCAAACATATGATCTATCTCATTGTCCTTCACTGCTGAGACAGTCTGATACTTTCAACTGCTTGTCTGATTTTCTCTCCGATGGTGTCTTTTTCGTCTTCTCGATCAGCCTCTATCCTCCGAACCTCGTCTGGAACGCATCTATATTGCTGTCAAGCTGTCATGAATCCAATCTAACAACTAGACCCTTGCTTGAGAATGCTGCTCTCATAGATCATAGACTCGTACCATCAATCCATTCGCTGCCTCCGCCCTTGCTCCTCTCCTGTCTCACTTATACCAAGAATTTCATCAAGAATGCTGTCAGTCTGATTGCATTCCAGCCTCTTCTTTGTCTTTGATTATTCTTTGCCTTTGTGGGTTAACTGACAGCCTCTCTAATTTTATTATTCCTGTCAATGTCTCGCTCAGCCCGGACATATCAGCAAACGCCTCTCATCTCTGATGTCTGGTCGTTTGTGCGTTTACCACCCATCAGAGCCTTTCATCTTTCACGCCTTGCAACTTGAATACTAATAGAGACCCTTGACACACGTCTCTCGACATCGTTCTCTTCTCTCTCTAGTCACTCGTTAATCTTTCAAAATCACTACACTCGCTTTAAACCAACATGTCCAACTCTTCCTACACTCCCAGCAGCTCCAGCTCCTACGTGGACGACTGCACCGACATCTCCTCGTCCGTCGCCTGGGACTACTCGTCCACCAGCATCGTCGCCGCTACTGCTGCCACCGTGTCCGCGGCATCGGCTGATCCCCTGACCGTAACCGACATCTTCACCACCACCTACACCTACTGCAACCAGGCCGCCGACGCCACCACCGTCTGGGACGCTACCTACACCATTGTCGAGGTCGTCTGCGGCGACGCCGCCACCTGGACCACGCCCGCCATTCCGCCCAACTTTGTCGAGACCGTCGTTACTGTGAATACGGCTACTGTGACCGTTACATGTCCGGTTGATACGCTTGCCCAGACCGGTACCGTCACCATTGTCGGTAATGGTGTGACGGCGACGGCGACGCCCGGATCCGCTGCCACGACGGTGACGGCGGCAACGCCTGGATCCAATGCCGCCACGACGGCCACGGCTACGGAGACGACGACGACAGCTACAGATTTGACGGCTGCCACGCCAGCCACGGAGACACCAGCCACGGCCACACCAGCCACGGCTACGGTCTTGACGGCTGCACACTGGAGCAACGCTACCGATGCCACCACCGGCACCACCGCAGTGCCCGTGACGCTCAAGACGACAGCCAGCGCGACGGGCGGCTCGACCGGTCAAGGCACGGGCGCCGTTGTGACGGCCGGTGCACTATCGCTCAAGAACAGTCTGTCTCTGGGCACTGTTTGCTTGTTGCTTTCTTTTTTAATGTAGACGTCTTTCTTAATTTTTAATATGTCGTCATACTCTCGCGCTTCTTTGATGTAGACGTTGTCTTTTAATTCTAATAAATTGTCTCGTATTCCCTTATCTCTAGGTGCCATCCGTCTTGGGCGTAATTTTGTGGCTGCGGTGCGCGTCTTGGATAAACTCCTGCACATGCTCGTCGGCAATGTGTTCGGAGCTGCTGTGCCGGGTCTCTGCGCTGCCGTCGGCACCGCCCTTGTCAGTCTCGCCCTTGTCGACCCCGAGCAAATGCTTGCCTTTTTTGTTAGTATGAATACAAACAGTACAACTACCAAAACATACCCTGGTCGACCAGCTTTGCGACGACGCTGTCCGACTGGCGGCTGCTTGCGCGGTCGTCTTCGCGGGACTTGGCAGCTTTGTCCAGCTCGGCCTTGTAGTCGGCTGAGCACTGTACTCCGCCCGTGTTGGCGTCCTGCAGAGTCTTGTCCATTTTGTCAGTGTATGCAGTCGAGAGTACGATGCATTGTTATGATATCACCGTTGTTCAAAGGAAGCTTTATAGAGGTGATGAGTAATCGACAGCCATGACGTCACCTATTGTCATCGGTATGTATGTTACAATGTATCCTCAACACAAGCCGCCGACAGATCCAATTGCACACAAGCAGACGCATCGCCATACAGACAGTCCGATCTGACTGATCATCTGGAGACATTGTGCTGAACACTTAGAAGATGGACTGACACGAGTGCAGTCCGATGTGTAAGTGTACAGGCAGATGCAGCGCTAGGAAGGCGGTGAGCCGCTGTGCAAAATACCGCGGCCCCTCCAATGTCACCAGTTGCACGACGGCTCTTGTTTGTACATAGTCCGGCCTGATAACTCAAAATGGCCATCCCTATTACTATTGTCACCGGCTTCCTCGGCTCCGGAAAGACCACCCTCATTCTCAACCTCGTGCCCCAGCTGCGTGCCGCCAACCCAGACTACCGTCTCGCCCTCTTGAAAAATGAGTTTGGCGACCTCGCCGTCGACTCCCAGCTCGCCACCTCCAGCGCCGTCGCCGGCGTCCGCGAGCTCCTGAATGGCTGCATCTGCTGCAACCTCGTCGGCCAGCTGGGGGAGGCTCTAGACGAGCTGACCTCTTCCAACAAAACACCCAGTCGCATCATCGTCGAAACATCCGGCTCCGCCTTTCCCGCTACGCTCGCCCTCGAGGTCAACCGTCTTGCGCGCGCCACCGCCGGCAAGTACGCCCTCGACGGCGTCGTGAGCGTCATTGACGTCGAGAACTGGGCCGGCTACGAGGACACGAGCTACACCGCCAAGATCCAGGCGCGCTACACCGATCTCGTCGTCTTTAACAAGTGGGAGGCCTGCGACGAGCGCCGGTTTGATGTTTGTCTCGACCGGCTCGGCGACCTGCACCAGGACGTCGCCTGGGTCAAGAGCAAGCGCGGCTGGGTCGATGCCGGGCTCGTCTTTGGCGTCGACGGCGGACTGCTGGCCAAGGCTCTCGGCACAGGCGCCACGGAGGCTGATATTGTCAAAAAGTCTCATGACCATGACGACGACGACCACGCGCACGATCACCAGACAGAAGTCGAGGTGCTGTCAGTGACCCTGCGCGGCGCGTCGCCTTCGTCCACGGTCGACATTGACAAGCTCATGACGCTGCTCGCCACAGCGCCCAAGGACGAGGTCTACCGCATCAAGGCTGTCCTGTCTGTGGCGGCCGAGTCGGCCGCGCGCGTCAAAAATTCAGACGAGAGCATTCCCGTTGGCGGCAACGGCGCCCCCTCGCGCTACATCCTCAACTGGGCGTTTGGCCGCTGGACGTTTACGCCCGTGGCGCCCGACAGCGACGCATCGGCCGCGGCGCTGCGTGTCACTGTGATTTTGGCGCGCTACGAGAGCACCAAGTGGACCAAGAAGCTGCAGACGGGCAACTTTTTGGGTCTTGATGGGAACGAGGGTGTGCTGTCTATTGAGAAGATTGCATAGCGAGATGTCATTTCACGGGGCGTTATTGGTTCGGCAAGGTATATATTGGATAGACTCTTAAATTACAATAAAAACAAGACAAACGATCAAAACATGTTGTGGCGCTCCAGAGTGCTGCCGCGGTGGTTGGCTGTGCTCGACATTCTGGCGCGCTCCAGAGTACTGCCGCGATGGCTGGCTGTGGCCGACATTCTGGCGCGCGTCGTACTGCTCTGCACGCGCGCCTGGACCGGCCTCTCCTCTTCAATACTGTCGTCGTCCTCACCAAAATAATACGAACTCTCGGGCCAGCTGCTCGCATAGTCGCCCGTGTACGCCACCTCGGCGCACTGCTCGGCCGCTAGGGTGCAGTTGTCGTCGTCATCGGAATGGTGCATTGTCGTAATCTGCGGCCGCTTCGGCCCGACGTTGTCAATGGCGACAACGCCGCACCTTTCCTTGTTCGGCGGGGGCAAGAGATCTAGAAACTGTATTAACAACGGAACGGCCGTCGAAGACGACGCGTTCAGTGCACGGTTAGCCCCAGGGTCTCGGTGCCAGCAAATGTCTGTGTTGGTCTTGCGGGGGGTGGACGACAACGAAGCAAACCGCACAGTCTTTCTCTTCGTCTTTACGCGTACGGGGGGCTTGCGAAAGGGGCGCGTCACACTTGCCTTGATCACTTCCATGTCCCACTCCAACAGAGGCTCGTCCGTGTCGCCCCAGCCGCAGCTCTTCTTGAGCGCTTCCATGTTGTAGCCGAGCAGCGGCTCGTCGGGTCCGTACAGTTCCTGCTGCGCCTTGATGCGACTTGCCCGGATTACCTTGTTGTCCCACTCGAGCTGCTTGTCAGGCTCTGCCGAGGTCGGCCTTTCAGTCGGCCTTTCAGTCGCTTTTTCAGTCGGCTTGACCGCCTCGACCGGCTTGGCCGCCTTCTCTGCCGGCTTTACCGCCTCGACCGCCTCCACTACCGGAGACCGCGGTGGCGTTGTCATTGGGGATACTCCCCCCGAGTCGGGGCGCGGGCTCGACGGCCAGGGGTGCGACTGCCGCAGGGGAGAAGAGTACTTGGGCGACCAGAGTTCCGGCTTGCAGCTGCGGCGTACCTGTCCGCTCCTTCGCAGCGGTTGGCGCTCCCGCTCTTCCAGTGCTTTGTAGCCTGACAGCGTAGGCGGGCGGATCGCAGCGGGCTTCTTTACATCTTTCTTGATCGGGGTCTGGCTATTTGGCCGCTGGCCAATTGGCGCCTGGCTGATTGACCGCTGGGCATCAGAACGCTGGGCATCAGAACGCTGGCCATCCGAACGGCCATCCGACCGCGCCATCTCTGCATCCGTCAGCAGACCAAGTTGCGCAAGCTGCGTTGATCGGCTCGACGGACGCGCCAGCTCGGCCGCACTGGCACTGGCACGGGCCGCCTCCGCCTCCGCCTTGGCCTTGGCCTGGAGTGGCGCCATGGCATCGTCGTATGTCTGTCCGTGCATGTGGAACCGCCGCGGCTCGACGGGAGCCGAGGCTCTCTGAGTCGAGGTTCGCTCCTGCTGATAAGAAAGAAGTGGCCGCCGCGAGAGCGGCCCGGGAGGCGGTTGTGGCTGCCGGCTTTTGAGCTGGTGTGTGGGGCTCAAAGGAAGCGGCGGAAGCGGCCGCGAGTCGGTTGTGTTTGTTGACGACGTTGACGTTGACGACGCCGACTGCCGCACAGGAGTCCGGACAGGCGGCTTCTCGGATGCTGGACGGCGGCTGTTTACCGAGGCACCGGCACCGGCACCGTTCGCAGCCGAGTATCGCTGCGGTGCGACATTTCCCTGCCGCTGGCGAGACGAGTTAGTAGGTGCAGTTGCGCCAGTAGTTTGCACGCGTTTTAGAGTCGCAATGGGCATTACGCGGCGTAGTGTCGGGCCCGTCGTCTTTTTGGCTGACAATGATCCTGCTGCCACACGTGCGGCAAACGACGTGTTGGGCTGCAGTGTGGCTGGGTTGGGTAGGTCGGAGCGGCGACCCTGCGCCGGTTTGGTGTTTCTGTTGTTCATTGGCGTGGTGGCCGCTCTGTTGTTCTTTGGAGTCGTGCTGACCAAAGTAGTCTTTCTGTTGTTGTTCATTGGCGTGGTGGCGGTGACCGCTCTGTTGTTCGTGAGTTTTGTCACGAGCTTACCTCGCTAACCTCGCTATACGTGTCGAGACCTTGAAGAATCTGTCGACACGCTTCCTCAGACGGAACCTGGGACTGCCGGACGGGAATGACGGGACGGTCGGGCTGATGGACAATATGAAAAGAGCTGTCGTCTGCTTCCTGGTTTAGAGATTGTGGCTCTCGTTTACGAAAGGCGAGGCTCTGGAGGATGCTACCGAAACTGCTGCTGTGAGTATGTCCTCGCTTGGGAGATGTAGTTGAGATGTCGTGATTGAGATACTGCCGTGGGAACGGAGGCGGACTGTGATGGCTAGAGTGCTTAGAGGCAACGGGTGCACTTTGGTGTTTGAGTGGGTTTTTCATTTCGTAGGTAGGCAAAAAAGTGGCAGACGTTGCTATTGAAATAGAGAGGACGATGGAAACGCTATGCTGATGAGTTGATCTTGTTCACGAGAACAGATGGCTGATGAAACGGATGAACAAGTAGATGGCAAGGTGAACAGAGGCTATATATAAAAGATTCAAAACGATGAAAGAAACAGACGTGAACAAAGTAATAGAAGTCGGAAAACCAGACGACCAAAATCAAATCCAAAAAAAGAATAACAAATACTGCTCGGGGTGACGGGGTATGCATTGTGTCGTGTATCGACGTTTCTGTCGTCTTATTGTCTTTTGTCCGCTTTCGGAATGGCACCTCTGGTCGGACAAAGACGCATGCAATGCAGAACGCTCCAAAGAATCACGTTGATTTCGTCCGCACTACTCTTTGTGCAAAACTCTCCAAACAGTCGCCCGCCTTTGTCGCGCGCTAAACATCCCTGCTGTCTGCCACTACAGCCCGACCGTCACGGTCATGTTGTTACTCAGGATCATCAGCACCGGCGGCAGCCCCTGGCACAGCAGCTCAACGTCGGACAAGTACTGGACACTGGCGCTTTCGCTGCAGTGCGTTCCCTCGTCGGGAATCGGCAGCGTCGTAAAGAGAACGGCCGCATCGTCGCCACTGTTCTTGCGCATCAGCTCGTTCAGAATCAGATGCTGTGCACGGCTAGGCAGATCGTTAAAAGACAGCGCGAGGTCTTGCGTTGAGTAGCTCGAGCCAGCTGCACTGCCGCTGCTGCTTCCAGCCCTTCCATTGTCGCCGCCCGTGTCAGTGCCACTGCCGTCGCCCTCACCATTGGAGCTGATTCCGGTGCTGTGCTTCCGAGATCGGTAGTCGGCAAGCAGCTCAGCAATCCCAACGCGGATCTCGCCGCCACCAGGCTGAGGTGACTCGCCGTCTTGGTCGACGTCCTCTGCAGAAGTAAGCTGAACGATGGGAGTGGACGAGTGGCGTGAAAGAAACGGTCTGTGCTTGCTCTCCTGCTGCGCGGCCTGCGCGGGTGACGGCAGTGCGGCTGCCTCTCTGTCTGGCTCGGCAAACGACACGGATGGACGGGGGGGCGCACCTGTTGTTGACGAGCCCTTCTTGGCCAGAGTTTCTGCTATGCTTCCCTTGTTCTGGCGCGAATTGGCCCGCGAAAAGACTGGACGCTGGGGTGGGCCAAACGACGAGTTCTCGGCAAACATAATCGTCCGGCCCGAGTCCTCATTGGTAATCCGGGTCTCGGGCACGATGCTGCTCGAGAAGCGCATGGACGAAGACGAAGGCACAGACGGGACAAGGAGGCCGGGATCTGCTGACCGACGGGGCTGGGCACCGAGGACACTGAGACCCGCGTCGCTGGACAGATCACTGACAGGGGCTGTCGACATCGTGCCGTAGCTCCGAAAGGACGATGGCCCGACCGACGACGTGGTCGACTGCTTGCTGTTCTTAAGAGTGGCCGAGTCGTCCATCTTCTTGCGACGCAGCGTGGGGCGCTTCAAGATGGCGTCGCCGTGGCTCTTTCGCCGTAAAGGCTCTGCCATGAGGAGAGGGCGCCGCACGGCATCTGCTTCGTCCATGTCGCCAATATCGCCCTCGCTGACGGCGCTTTCGATATCGTTAAAGTCGGGGTCGATATCGTCGTCTGTGTAGTTCCCGTCACTTTCATCGCTGCTGGAATCCGTCGCGTCGTCGCCGCCGTCCCGAAGGCGACGGGACACACGCCCTGCGAGCTTCTGGGTGCGAATGCCCATGCTCACACCGAGACGGGCTAGAGCGGACACTGTCTGATGCTTGTGGAGTTCGCTGAGATGGGCAATACTGGGCCGATGCAGGGCATCGCGCTTCCATTCAGCAAGCATAGGTCCACCGCCCGCCGCATCCGACTCGCCGGCAGTCTCGTCCGGTGTGACCTTGCCACGGATTTCCTGAACGCTCTGCCACCATGGCGAGTGTGCCAGGACTTCGTCGACCAGCTGCTCTGTCGGCTGGTCGGCCTCGCCCTGAATGATGGCCTCGTATGTCGCAAGGTCGCCGCTAGCCAGCCAAAACACGTGTACCTCGGCACTGATTCGAAGCTTGTCGAGAAGAGCTTCGACGCGTCCGCGCTCCTCCTCGACCTCGCTCTCGTACTCGACAAAGACCATGACACGCAGGCTGTAGACCCGCTTCCATGCTGGGACGGTGTGTAGAATGTAGCCAAGCTGGATGATCAGCGTGTAGGTGTCAAAGTTTGTCGTCAAAACACTCTTTCCGTCGGCCTCTAGCTCGGCAGACATCTGGATGGGCCAGAGGTCAATGTATTTCTTCGTGCCCGATCCGTCGGACCGGGGTGTCTGGAGGCTGTGAAATCCTTTGGCAACGGCGACATTGATACGGTGGCGATGCGCCAGATCTTCCAGGATCGTGAGGTACTCTGTGGCCTTCATCATGCCTTCGGTCTTGATGACGTCTGTCGGCAGAACACCCTCGAGAATCCTGGATGTGGTATCACCACGACGCCGTCTGCGGGGAATACCAACACCATTGCCGGTAATGGCTGCCTGTGCTGCGGTGGCTGCGTCCTCTCTGTTTCCGGCGACAAAGGACGGCGTGGTGGACAGCGGCGCTTCCGGAATGCGCACGGTGGGATGTGATAGACGCAGCTCGTCCATGTTGTAGAATCCGAGCACGGCGATGTTGGGGCGCATGCCGCCCAGGCCGCTTGCGAGGATGAGGTTTCGTGCACCCCATGTGATGGACGGCGACATTGTCAGTTGGACAAAGGCCTTGATGCGCGAGTATTCAGTGATATACTGTGACCACATGGACTGCTGCAGCTTGGCTTCCGTGACGCCCGTTGTGAAGTCGTCGGTGACAATGATATGGCCTAGAATGTAGAGACCACCCTTCTTCATAGAGTTACAGAATTGGATCAGCCGTGTCTGGCGTCGTGGGTCGTTTATGAGGAGGATGATCTGTGGCCGCCAGAACTTGATGTGTTCAGGCTTCAGGCGGAGAAGGTACTTGCGGACCTGATGGTAGATCAGATTCTGGGAGACATCACCCCAGCGCTTAGGAGGACTCAGGTAGTGAATCAGCAAGAAGAGGACGACAAGGAGGATGACCGACGACGTGGCATATGTCTCGTCAATGAAAAACATGGCGCCGGCTGACATGACACTTCCCAGCAAGGCCGTTTGCCAGCTAAAGAACTTGAAGGCGGGCCGGAAATTGGGTGCGGAACCGATCTTGAGCAAGAAACAAGCCAGGTTCATGACGAAGAAGGTGACCATGTAGCCCATGGAGATAAAGGTGGCAATCTGGTTGAGGTTGGCAAAGAGCGCGACCTGTGCAATGGAATAGGTGAGGATCAGTGCCAGAAGCGGCTCGTCGCTCTTTTTCGTTCCCCAAGCAAGGGCAGACAGGCCCGGCAGAAGCTTGTCACGGCCCAGAGCTTGCATGAGCTTGGAGGCGCCAATGAGGCCCATCAGGGCAGAAAAAAAGGTCACGGCGCACTCGCCAGCCAGGATAAAGGGAGGCCAGATGCTCATTTCCTTGATGATGTTGGGCTGGACGAGCAGCGATACATGGGATGTACTTGCGGCCAGAGACAAGATGACAAGGAGATAGAGCACAAAGGTCGAGCCCATTGCCCAGAGTGTGCCGACGGGGATGGATTTGCTGGGGTTGCGGAGGTCGCCAGACATGGAGGCGCCGGCAAAGATACCGGAGGTGGCCGGGAAGAGAATGCCAAAGAGATCCCGGAACGTGGCGAGTCCTTGAAAGGAAAAGCTATCGCTCGAATGCGGGAAGAGGTTGGACCGCAGCGTGGCAAGGCTGAGACCGGTAAAGTGCACGCGGGTGTCGGGGTCTGAGAAGGGCGCGCGGACCAGGGCGGACACGGGGATGCTCAGGGCGGAGATGAGCAGGACAACGAGGAGGCCATTGCTGGCCTTTGCAAACGTAGAGCTGCCGGCAAGGCAGAGCAGGGTGCAAAAGACGAGCACGGCCGTCTGAGAGAGGTATCCCCACCAGTAGCCGTGTGGGACAAGCGAGCCGAAGCTGAGGACGAGGCAGTCGATCAGACCCACGACATTCATGGCTGTGTTGAGCACCTGCGAGAGGTAGAACAGCAGACCAATGGAGCCGCCAAACTCTGGGCCGAGAGACCGCGAGATGAGGTAGTAGGTGCCACCGCCTTTGACCTCGCCATTGGAGGCAACGGCAGAGAGGGACAAGGTGGTGACCAAGTCCACAATGTAGGATAATATGAGAAGTCCTGGACGGTCAGTTGGCGAACGATGTGAAGTGAAGGTGAATGAGAATAGAAATGAGAAATAAGGCTACTGACCGAGCATGCCGAGAAGGCCAATCTGTCCGAGGATGCGGCCGAAGCGGAGGAACATGAGAATGCTCAAGATGCTGAGGCATACGGGCACGTAGACGCCGGACACGACGCCCAGCTTGTGCTTCTTTGCGCCATGGTCACGATCGACGCGTTCCATGGTGATTGGCATGGTGTTTTGCTGCTGTGAGTCTACAGAAGCTCACCGGATGCGGACTGAAGTGTTGTGATGCCTTGCCATGCGTGGCGCAGCTTGTATCTGGCAGCAGTAGTCAAGCGGTGTGTTGTGGTGGTTGCTGTTGTCTGAACCGAATATGCTCTCTGTAAGCTCTTGTTATGCTACTCTCTCATCAATAGTCGGATCGAGCACGCTGGTGAAATTCAAACAACGGCAGAATCTCAAATATTTCGTAACGGCGGCAGGGTGCGGATAGGCGTGACGGTGCCGAGGGCGAGCTTGACCTAAACAGGGAACGACAGCATGCAGTGGCAGCGAGTTTCAAGGTTGGCTGTTGTAAGTGGGTTGCAGCTGGGCGTCCACCAATGATTCCGTCCAGATTCAAAGTCAACACGCCGTTGTGAAAGCTTGATATGATGCTCGGCGTCAGCCCAACGCGAGCTGTGGCTGGCGAGGCTAGTTTGCTTGTGTGGGACCCTGTCCGTGCAATCGTTTGGGCAGCGTGAGTTTGTGAGTGGTGACAGCGCGCTTTACAAGCTCCAAACAGCCTTTACGACAGTCTTGAAGAACCTCGTAAATGGCAGATAGCTTGCTCGGATGTTGATGCACGTTGAGCAGAGCACGGCGATATTATATAAGCGTAGCAATTGCAGCAAGAGCGACTCGCCGCCTTTGATGCGAGGCAGGCGCGGCCCACTCGCCAACGCAGCGGTGAAGAAGGCGCGATGCTGCTTGACACTTGACACGCGCTCTTGCCAATCCGGGACAGCCTCAGACGTGGCAATACGTCATCGTGCCTTAGGCATTAGATAAGCATGCAATGGCTGCAATGTCATCAATAGTTTGCTTGCTGAACTCTAAAAAGTGTTTATTGAACTCATGAAATGATTTGCTAAAATACTCTACTTTCAAGGTAAACAAACCGATAACTGCTTTATGATAGCTGTGTAGCGCGGACAGTCGGGAACCGCCGCATATCGGGTGACTAAGCAGACCCGTGGGGGCGCACAGACGCACAGTAGATAAGTCCCCGTGGATCACTGCCCTAACTGGTGCTTCTCAGGCGGTATACAGCGGCAGAAATGAGCGCTATACGGCCTATATTCTCTCTGCTATGCCCGTTCTCGTCCATCCAGCCGCTCGTCTATCAGCGCATCTATCGACATCTTTTTCGTTCATCTCCATCTGCTGTCGCCTTGACGGTCTTCTCGCTCGCTTTCATCCTCTCTTTACTGCATTGTTCTTGGTTATCCTTTGTGCTTGACGAGCCTGCACAGTCTTATCAGACTCGTCACCAGAGTTGTCTGCTCTGCCATTGGACGACCGACCTGCTCAAACAGCTTCATCCACGCCGCGATAGACTCTAGGCGCAGAATATAGACGACAGCTCGCCATTTGCCGCACTAGTCGCCGTGCCGCATTGTCATCACCACTTTTTTCCTCCGTTCCTTTGTGACCTGTCGATAATAGCCCCCTTCCTCACCGACAACCGACCACCGACCACCGACCATGACGAGCAACGGCCGGGGCTCTCCAGCTCCGCAGCCTTCGCCTCGCGCAAGCATTGCACTGCCTGCTGAGACGCCCGTCGGTTCGTTCCGGACGCGCTCGTCCAGCACATCGGTTCCCCGTTCCGACACTACAGCCCGCCTTGCCATGCCCTTCCCGTCGTCGGTGAACCTGGGCACATCGCCTGCCTCGCTTGCTAATAGTGCCCGTGCTGCTGCCTTGGGCCGCCGCTCCTCGGGCACCATGACGCCCCTCGCCGGCACCAGTGCAACTGGCACCAACCCTGCCGGCCCGGGCGTGTCGGCACTGGCACTCGCGCTCTCTAGCTCGGTCGGCACTTCCCCCCCTCGGCTCGGCACACCGCCTGTGCGCACCTCATCGCCTGCGACAGTTGCCGCTACGCCTACGCCCGCAGACGGCCTGTCGGCAGCTGTGTTTGGCAGTACACCGCTCGGTGCTGCTGGCATGACGCCGACCAACTACGGCTCATTCGACTCGACGTTGCGAGCACGCTACGGCGCCTACGAAGACCCCGAGATTGTGCGCCGTCATCTGGTGCAGCGGTCGGATGCCGCCAGCTTCTCTGCTACTGAGCAAGGCGACGTCAAGGGCAAGCAGCCAGCCAGCAGCAACGGCGCGGCAGACGGCGACACGGACTCGGTGGTGGGTGGCGGCGTTGGTGCGACAGGCATTGACGACGGCGAGTTTTCCAGTCTGCAGTTGCAGGGCGGCGACATTACACGACCGATCTACAAGTGGACCGAGGAGGCGACGAACAAGGTGCACCGCAGCAAGAGTTTCTCGATGCCGCGACCGGAGCCCGAGAGCGAGACGCTCGACATCAACACGATCAAGGTGCCTGGCGGATTCCGGCGCAACTACCTGCGCCGCACCGGAGAGGGCTACGGCACGTACGACGACGACGGACACGCCAGCGGTGGCGAGGGCCACTCGCACCGCCATGGCCATCACCACAGCCACCACGGTAGCCGCCAGGCGGCGCAGAACGCGCCGTTGTTCACGACGAGCTTTTTGGAGTTTCTGTCCATTTACGGACATTTTGCGGGCGAAGAGCTGGAGGAGGACGACGAGGTGCTGAAGCCGGGCGAGTATTTTTCGTCGGGCGAGGACGACCAGCTGGGCTCGGGCTCCGACGACGACGACGATGCGTACGGCAGCAGCTACGGCAGCGACAGCGACGACGATGACGAGCGCGAGCCGATGGAGGACAGTGCGCTGCTGACGCCGTCGCGACGGAGAAGACGGCGCAAGACGCGGGGCGGCAGTGGCAAGGCGAGCCCGATGAGTGCGGCGGCGGTGCTGCTCAAGTCGTTTGTTGGCACGGGCGTGCTGTTTTTGCCGCGGGCGTATCTTAATGGTGGCATGCTTTTTAGCAACCTGGTGCTGTTGGGCGTGGCGGCGCTGAGCTACTACTGCTTTGTGCTGCTGGTGACGACGCGACTCAAGGTGGCCGGATCGTTTGGCGACATTGGCGGCATCTTGTACGGCAAATGGATGCGGATCCTGATTCTGACGTCGATTGTGATCAGTCAGTTTGGATTTGTGGCGGCGTACATTGTGTTTACGTCGGAGAATCTGCAGGCGGTGATTCTGGCGGTGACGGAGTGCGAGACGCTGATTCCGATCAAGTATCTGATTTTGATGCAGATGATTATTTTCCTGCCGTTCTCGCTGCTGCGGGACATTAGCAAGCTGGGGTTCACGGCGCTGGTGGCCGACGCGTTTATTGTGATTGGACTGGCGTACCTGTTTTATTATGATGTGCTGACGCTGAGCCGGTTTGGCCTGGCGGACATTATCATGTTCAACCCGCACGACTGGACGCTCTTTATCGGCACGGCCATCTTTACGTTTGAGGGCATCGGCTTGATCATCCCTATTCAGGAGTCGATGCGGCACCCGCAAAAGTTCCCCAAGGTCATGTTTGTGGTGATGATTATCATTACGACAATTTTCATTACCATGGGCGCCGTGTCGTATGCAGCGTACGGCTCCAAGACGGAGACGGTGGTGCTGCTGAACCTGCCGCAGGGCAGCCGCATGGTCAACGGCGTGCAGTTCTTGTACTCGCTGGCCATTTTGCTGTCGACGCCGCTGCAGATTTTCCCGGCCATCCGGATTACGGAGAATGCGCTGTTTACGCGCAGCGGCAAGTACAACCCGTACATTAAGTGGCAGAAGAACATTTACCGGTTCTTTGTGGTGGCGGCGTGTGCGGCGATTGCATGGGGCGGCGCCGACAACCTGGACAAGTTTGTGGCTCTGGTGGGCAACTTTGCCTGCATTCCGCTGGTGTACATTTACCCGCCGATGCTGCACTACAAGGCCGTGGCCAAGAGCAAGCTGTGGCGGGCGAGCGACGTTGTGTTGTGCGTCTTTGGCATTGTGGCCATGGTCTATACCACGAGTCTCACCGTCCTCAGCTGGACGGCGGCGCCCTCTGTGCCTCCGTCGCCCGGCTACTGCGGCAGTCGTTAAGCACGTCTTGACATACCCACCTATCCCGACTGCTCTACCTCACAACATCAAGTCCTACTGACACCTGCTGTTGTCTTTCTTTTTGTATTTTGTCTTGTCTCTTTTGTCTTTTGTCCTGTCTCTTGTTATGGCATTGCATACATCTTCCTTCGCATCTGCATCTCTCTCCTTGGTTATACCTGTCTCGTCGGTCGACCCCGTCCCGGCCAGAGCTGTCTAATCACGGCAGTCTTTCCACTGCCCCCGTATGTTTCTTTATGTTTACATGTTCTTGCTTTCTACTTTTTGATTTTCATTAATTATCTGCCTGCATTGGAGTCGCATATATAGATTACAGAACGAGCACTGTCTTTGATATCTTTGATACTGTTTCTGAGCACACTACAAGAATGAATATGATATTGTTCAACATGACGAAACTACAGGAGCAAGCAGACTCTCCATACCGTCTACGACACCGTCTTCCACGTACGGCCATAGTAGTAGATATTGGACAATACGGGATTCCGTCTGCTCTCCCCTAGTCAAACCAGTAATCGGCGGATTAGTAGCTGGTTCGGTGACGACCAGCGAATACCCTCTGCTGTACGTTTTTTTTTGTCTGATGGTCTTAATAGCCTGCATTTCCTCGTTATCTCCTCGTTATATAGTCATCGTACAACCAACAAGACTCGATCGTACATCGTCTGACCCATATTGACAACAAAAAAGCATAGCAACCACCCGAGGGAAAAGGGAGAAGAAAAGAGAAAGAGAAATGCAAGAGTGATGCGCCCGAAACCGTCCGTCGTGGCTCATCCTCGTCGTCATAAATTGGTGGTATGCTCCCTATGCTATCCAGATGACAAGCAAAAAAACCCTAGAATTGAAACCCAAAAACCTAAAACTCCAACCATAACAGATGCCAAATTGACAACTACCGAATGACAGACCAGTCGGCAAGCCGGCCGCTGCCGCTGTCGCTGTCGCCGTCCCGTGCGCCCGGCTTACGGCCAAACACGTTCCAGAAACGCAGCGTCTCGTCGCCCGCGCCCGTCACCACGACACGGCCATCCGGACTCATCGCCAGGTAGAGCACGCGGTACGTGTGCCCCGTCAGACTGACTACCTGGGTCATCGACGGGTACTTCCAGACCACAATCTGGTTTTGCGAGTAGCCGTGCGTCGACACAATCTCGTTGGAGTTCTTGGACCATGCGAGGTTGCACACTTGGCTGCCCGTGTCAATCTCGTTGACCGCCGTGCCCCGTAGCGTGTCGTGGAAGATAATCCGGCGGTCGGCCGTACCGCCGCCCGACGCCAGCAGACCGCGCTGGTGCGGCGACCAGGCAATAGCTTTGACCGCAGCCGTGTGGTCCGAAAACTTCCATAGCGGCGTGTCCGACAACTTGTCCCACACCATGAGCTTGTTGTCGTTACCGCCGCTCGCGAGCTGCCCGTCCTCGCAGTTCCACTTGAGACCACACACCTCCTGCTTGTGCCCCGCCAGCTTGCGCAGCCACTGGTCCGGCGCACGCACATCGCGGTGGTAGATTAAGCGATCGCGCGACCCCGAGGTCAGGATATGTGTATTCCACGCCAGCGAGCTCACACGCATTGTGTGGCCCGTCATGGTGCGCAGACGTCTGGACTTTTCGGCATCCCAGATCTGTACAAGGCCTTTGCTGGTGCCGATAGCCAGGTGTGTGCCCTTTTGGATCCAGGACACGCTGGTCACCGTGTCGTCGTCGCTCAGCGTGCACAGCTTGTTAACGCGGCTCGTCTGCGCATTCCAGAGATAGACGCTTGACCCCAGACCGACTCCCAAAACATTGGCGCTGCCCCAGTCCACTAGGTTCAGGTAGAAGTCGTCTGCCAGCTCTGGCGCATCGAGAACCTTGTAAGGGACTTTACTAACGGCCCTTGGTTGTCGACGCGGACTGAGCAGGATCTGTTGGCTACCAAAGCGCACAGGAGAAAGGCTGTATATTTCGGCGCGCGTGTCGAGGTTCGGGCCATGCCGGCTTTGCGGTGTCCGCGATGGGGTCGGGTGGCCCGCAATGTTGGTGAATTGGCGAGGCGACATGTATGAGAAGAGGTTCTTGTGTGGTGTTGAGGGTGTCATGGACGGTGCACCCGTCGAAGAAGAGACGGCCGGGTTGACCGTTCGTGGCGGGGTATGAGAACGCGTGCCGTCAATGACGTTGGTGACGCGTGACGAGGAGGGGAGTGCGTGTTCTGGGGACATGGAGGGTGGCGTGGCTTGTGGTATCGAGTCTTCAAAGAGCTCGGCACGCAGTAATGTAGAGAATGTGCGGTTTGCTTCCTCGGCTGCTTGGTTAGCTTGTGTCAATGACACGGAATATCTATGTGAACGTACTCCTTTGAAAGTGAAGGTCGCCGTGGGGCGTACGCTTCTTTTGTTTTGATGGTGTGGCGGGGGAGCCGTCCTCGTGCAGTAAACTAAAGCTGGCTTGGAGGTCCTGGCCAGACCGTGTGGGAATGAATCTATCGCGTCAGTATAAGAAACTTATACGGCAAATGGAATAGTAGACAGTACGTACCGGTCGCCGTTGATCCGCTGACGCTTTCGGTGTGGGCTTGCGCCCGGCGCGGCCTCGGCGGGTGGTGCAACGTGGTATTGCCGACCCAGCTCGCGCCGCAGGGCATGGTCGATGGCATCGGTATCGAGTCCGCTGGCGCTGCTGGTGCGGTGGTGGCGTGGTGATGGTGCCGATGGCGAGTCGAGCAGGTTGCTGCCGAGGCTGCCCCGAGCAGAAGCGCGCGCTATCCTTGCGGCCGACGCGATGGCGGCGTTTGTCGAAGGGCCTGATCCGGGCGTGTCGAAACCAGTCGAGCCGTCCATCATGTTGCTGTTGCTGCGCTTGAGGTCGTGCAGGTGATTGCGAAGGATACTCGAGGCGCCGGCCGAGGCCACGGGCGCCAATGGTGGCTGCCCTAGTCCATGTGCCAGCCCCATTGCAGCCGTGGATGATGATGACGATGTGGGCGGTGGTGGCGGTGTGGTTGCTATCCGCGCGGGCGAGGCGATCTGGTATTTGGAAGAAGAGGAGGGGTAGGCGGAAGAGGATGAGGAGGAGATGGTAACCGCGTGTGAGTTGGAGGGGCGAAGCATATGATTCGATGCTGGTGGCGGAGCAGATGTTTGTTGTGGTGGTGGTGCGGTAGAGATAGATGATGATTGTGCCGAGGATAAATGAGTTGTCGGTGGAAAGGCAGCTTCTGAGCTCGTTGCTACCGGGCCGGTGCCGGCCTTACTGGCATCGGAAGCCATACTTCCTTATCCGAACAAGGAGACGGTGTGGCGGGAGTGATTGGTGAGGGTATCGTGATTGTTGTGGTGTTGATGGTCTGTGGTCAAATGATTACAATATCATCTGATCGGGAAGTGCCCTGGTGATTGTAGAAATGAAGTGCGACTGTAAGGTATGCAAAAGTAACAAGTGATTGGAGCTGATAAAGAAAGTGAGAAAAGACTGTCGGTGGTGGTGTCGATCCGTTGTCGTCGCTGTTGTGTTTGTGATTGTCGTCGTCGTCGTGTCGTGTCGTAGATAGTCGCCGGGGTGATTGTAGCTATTTTGAGGCGTATGAATAAAGCGAGCGGCAGGAGTCAGTCCTAGGTAGTCGATGTCAAAGTCGTATGCAATAGTATATGGGTATTAAGAGGCGGAGAGGCAAAGAGAAATTGACAGACGCAAGACGCGATATCAAGTATCGTGAGATGCGTTGAGATGCAAGTTGAGGCAGGAAGTGAAAGGCAAAAGGTTGGGTTGTGGGTACTGAATACAGCAAGATACACAAGGAAGGAGAGAAAGTCGGGAGGGAAAGTGCGAGCGACAACAAGAGACAAGGAGGAAAGTGCGAACAGAGCAAGGAGAGAAGGACTTGACGAGGTCGAGCCAATCAGAGGCTGGGGATGGACACTAGCAAGCTGGGTGCTGGGCTACAGAATTATGGGGTTATGGGACTGTATCTTGGATCACTGTATTACAGCTGCAGCACGAGTAAGACACCTGTATTTTGGGTCTCCACTCCTCTGTAATTTGGTATTTACAGAAGACTTTACTGGAGCTAATGGGGTTTGTGAGACACTGCTCTCTGTATTAGAGGTACTTACAGGTACTTGTTAGTCTACTATATGTAGAGCTGATGGGCGCTTGTAGACACACTCCCTGCAGTGTATCTTAGTGGACTTTTGAGAGTTGAGACTCTACTAAGCTCCCTGGGGCGGGCCGTAGCAGCGCTATGGATTTGTTATGAGCTAAAGCTAAAACACGGCGCGGGTGATAGGCGACGAGACCGTTAGTATTGTTTGGAGGTTTGGAGGTTTGGTGTTGATTTGGTGTGTGTCTGGCGTTTTTGGCATTGTTTACTCTAGTGTCTCGGACTGGTTCATTGACGCATTGACGCGCATGTGGCCGGCCAACACGCGCATGCCAGTCATGGGAAATCACTCATAAGCGTTCATCATTCTATGGTGTCCAGATCTGACTGAATGTCTGCTGATAGCTGTACTTGAAGCTACTAGATATGCTAGCTTTACTACATTAGATGGTAGATAGCTGTCGGACTAATAGCCGTGACCAGATGTGCAGCCGCAGCCTTGCCATGGAACGAGCACAGTATCTACGACGGAACTTTCAACTAGCCATTCATTCTTCGGCAATAGATTGTCTGCCGAGTATATATTGTGCCTGATATCAGCCGCCGCACAAGCACAGCCTCGTGTCGGCGTCGTGTTCATCGATGCCGATAGGGCACTCTGAGTCTGCACGCTTCACCTCCACAGTGACAAGATCGATCGAGTAACGGTCTGTCGTCTCGTCTCTGCGGTGGTGCTCCGTGGACCCTTTATTCACAGGTGTAGAACTCATTCACATTCTCGCATCCAACCATTCTTTTGCATGGCCAATATCGTCTGATCTTATCGCGTACCCATGTTCACATCTGGACAAAACAAACAAATCGCGAAACATTAATGCATGTTATTTGTTATCAATATGCTTATGCTTATGCTTACAACTTTACGGAGTATTGTGATAGAACAGATCGCGGCAAGGGATGTGCTGGAGCCTCCATTCAGCCCCGAAACACTGCGATACTCCGTAAACACGCTGGCTAGAAGACACGCGTTCTGATTGGTGGATTGGCGTTGGCTGTGCACGGACCTCCTATCGGCAGACGCGACATGCACGTGCGCGGGGCTCTGTCAGCCATATAATTGGCCAGACGCGACTACTGTTGTTGTTCTTTGTTTGCACAGACAGCACGCATCCCTTGAGAAAACCACTTTACGCGTTGTTTTGATATTGTGGTGGCTTTGTGTTGTAACCGTGCTCTGTCGCGTTTGATGTGTGATATCACGTAATGAGTTGGGATCAATCGAAGTCGTCTCTTCCCTTCTCGTGAAGCGTATGCATACACATAACATGATAAGCTGTAGCAGGGTGTCTTGACGGTGCGCTGAATGAAACCACCCACGTGACTCTCCATAAAACTTCACGTGCTTCCCACGCCGTCGCGTCACGCGTTGCCATCTCCCTTTACATCACCACATCCAACTACACAAACATCCTCACATCCTCGCTCATCGCCCAATAACTAACTATGGCTACTTGTATGTTCACTGTACCTACCATCTGTGCACTCCTCATGCTGACATCTAACAGCCGTTGCACCTCCGGGGTATGCTCATTGCACCCAGTGCGCCATGCCTCGACTCCTAGACCAATTCTCTATCAATGCACAGGGGAACCGTAAGAAACTGTGCTCCCGACATGATAATCAAAAGCGTGTCCGTCCCCGTTCCCGTGCCCGTGCCCGTGCTCGTGAGACAAATCTTCCTACAATCCATGACTGGTCCTCGTTCTGCTCAGAGATCGAGTCATGGAAGGCGATTGTATGTCTTGTCTTTCATTCTTTTTTTTTTTACAATTTCTAATGATCAGGACGACCTCTCTCCTACAACCTTCAAGTACACGTTTCTTCTAACGGATATACCCATCCAGCTTGACGCCGACTCATCATGGGACCGTTGCAGAGAAGAGATCTTGATCAATCGGAATCCCCTCGATCAGTTCGTGTCTGCCTTTATCCAGCTCTTGTGGGACAAGGGGGGATACAAGTTCACCAGACACGCGACGACAGTGACCTTGCACATGGTTCAGTACCATTTTTATTGCTGTCAAGACAATAAGCGAAAGCAAAATCGTAGCACGGGCCAGCGGAAGAGCAAGAGCATCAGAGAGTATGCTTGTGAGAGCAGATTCTCTGTGAAGATCAATGTTGTTGATCTGACACTGACCGTCTCTCTCCACCACTTGCACCACAAGTCGATCCACAAGTCGATTGCTCCAAGCCACGAGGATGCGCTTGGAGCATCGTCACCCTCAAGCATCGAGGACGTGGTTGGGGCCCCCTCGTCGACGAGCCGCAGTGGCCACGAGGATGTTGGAGTATCCTCACCCTCGACCCCTCCCATTACCGATGCCAAAGGGCGCAACCGGTTGGACTATGCAAAAAAGTTTTTGTCTTTAATT
Organism: Ophiostoma triangulosporum; assembly: GCA_029298705.1. Classification (NCBI taxonomy): domain Eukaryota; kingdom Fungi; phylum Ascomycota; class Sordariomycetes; order Ophiostomatales; family Ophiostomataceae; genus Ophiostoma; species Ophiostoma triangulosporum. Next base: position 195,617 of record JANSLO010000009.1, on the reverse strand, counting down.
CAGGAACAAGAGGCTCTTGGAAACACGCCCTTTCTCGAGTGCCTGGATCAGACAACAGTTAGATCGACAAGGGATCTCATCGATGACATTGACGAACTGAAGAGGCAGGGGACTACGTCGTTGGCTTGGTCAGAAGGGAAGCATCCTTTGTTGAGGTTCTATCGATTCCCTAGTAATTAAAGAATGAATCAATCACTCTTATCTTGATCTGTTTGTGATAGATCAAGGCTGGCATGTGTGTATGGTTATGCAAAAGCTGTACACTCTTGACGGCTATGATACTTCAACGGTCACTACCAATTCACTCGTGCGCAGATAGACATACTCGGTACTCGATAATTACACAGTTTTAGTCTACCCATTATAAACATATAAGCATGTCCGTCGAGTCAAGAAAAGACAAATGAACAACACCCTCAAAGTATCCGGCGCTCCATCTATGATACAAGAAGGAAAGAAATGCACAAACAATGAAAGAGCACAAATGAAAGGATTACAAGAGAAGGTATTTTGTTCAAGGAAAGAGGACATAAGGAATGTAGAGAGAGAGAGAGACAGAGAGAGGAAAAAAAAGACAAAAAGAAAGATGGCCAACGCGGGACGGCAGAGGCTCTCGCCGTGTATCCAGACCCCGGTTGGAATGGTATGTGTGATGCAGTGTAATGCAATGTCAAAGGAGTGATTAAGTGAAGTGTAAAGGAGTGTCGCTGGGCGTAGAAACAAAATATCGGGAATAAATCAAAAAAGAAAGAGAACCAAGAAACGGCAGGGCACCAACTGAAGTCCATCAGCGTAGATCAGCTACCCCGGGAACCACCCAAGGGCGTCCATTGAGCAAACTAGGCTTGGACGGCTTGGAGTGACCAGGTGGATGCCTCTGCTTCAGCATCTTCCAAGCTCTCGCCTGCACCGCCTGCACCGACACCCGCCTCGCTCACAACCACAGTCGGCGTCGCCGGCGGGTCGGGCGTGTAGAACTGTGCCTGGGCACCGCTGGTCGAGACACTCAGCAGACCGTCGTCGTTTTCGTCGTCATTCTCAACTGCGTCATCGGCGTCAACATCGCCACTGACCTCGCCAACACCGGATAGATGCCGGACGGCAGCCTCGCTCTCGTCGTCGTCGTCGAGCGCCTTGCCGCCCGCACTCGACCGGCTCGTTCCACGCACCACCGACGAGTACTTTTGGTGCAGCTCACGGAAACTGCGTGCCGTCGCCGTGCTCGCACTTGCCGCCGACCCGCGCCGCTCGCGGTCCTGCGCCCGGTAGTCGCTGTTGAGGCTCGACAGGTTGTTCACCGTGACCGCGCTGGTAATAAAAGAATCGGCCGGGTGGGGGCCGGTCGGGGAGACGGGCGATGAAGGCGTCGGCGTGATCGGTTCTCCTGCTGCGGTCTGCGACTGCTGCTGCTTTCGCGGGATGATCGTCGCAAAGTCGCCGCCAAATGTAATGACCGACGCCTTCTTGCCGTGCACCACAAACGATCCTGTGCCGCGCTCCAGTGTCGTCGGCTCATCGCCGCCCTCCTCGGGCGCGCCCGCTACACTGTCCCTCGGCTTTCTGCCGCGCGTCGACAAATGGCCTGCGCCTTCTCTCAGCGTGCGCTGGAGACTGCGGCGAATCTTGCTTCTGTCCAGCGGCGTCTGCTGCCCCTCTTGTCCCGTCAGAGTCCTCGAGCCCTCTGTCTGGATCGCATTGGCCTCTTCCAAAAACGCTGCGTACTTGTTCTTCTCCGAGCTGGTAACGCTGGTCCGGCTGTGCACATTTGCGAGCAGTCCCGTCTTTTGCAAAAGGTCGTACTCCTCAGCGTCGACGTCGTTGGGGTCGTGCTTCTTGGCCTTTGCATCGTCGGCTGCTGCCGTGCTGGGCAGGCTGTGCTCATGTGCAGAGCTCAGGCTTCTGCCCGCTCTGGATGGCGTGGCTGTCACCGACGGACCAGACGAGATCGCGCTGGACACGGACGCCTTGCGCAAGCTGGCAAGATCCACTCCGCTATGCGCCACGTCCGAGGAGCTGTGGTGCCCATGCTGCTGAAAGAGGTTGCCGCCGGAAGCACTGGTCGGAGGGGGTGTTTGGAACGTATCGGCTACTGGAGACTCTGGTGCTGCAGGTGCTGCCAGAGATGTTGACGTGCCGTTGGCACCCCCGGATGCAATACTGATCCCTGCCAGAGAGCCACGGTGAGCCGTAGACTGCGGGCTGCGAGGCGCGGTCGTGTTTGCCTTGCTGGCCTGGGCTGGCTCCTGCTGCACGTGAGCCTGCTGCTGTTGCTGCTGTTGCTGCTGTTGCGACTGTGTTTGTTGCTGCTGCTGAGGCGAGCGCTTCTCTGGAGACGATGGAGCTGCACCACCGCCCATGGCCAAGCCCGCAGCTGCGGCAGACGCACCAATCATACCGGCAATCGCGGCACCGCTTTCCATGGCATGCTCAGGGTCAATGTTCGGGTGGTTCTCGTCATCCAGATCCATCTGCAGAATGTCGCGGTGGCACTTGAGCCGCCACATGGCAATCCGGGACCACTTGATCTGCTCGTCCAGCCGCGTCGCAGAGGCATACATTTGGTCTCGTGTCTTGGGCTGGATCGGCGCCAGAATCTGAAGGTGACGCGCGTTGCGCAGCTGCAGCTCCAGCCTCTTCTCCTCCTCCTCCAGCCGCGTGTTGGCGTCTTTCATCTTCTGCGCCATAATGTCACGCCGTGCAATCAAGATATCATGTGCCATCTGCTGATCGATGCGACTGCGGGTGATTGTCACTTCGCCCGATGGTGTCTGGACCGACTTGGTTTCGTCCGACCCAAGATGCCGAATCGCGCGCCGGTCTTGACCCTCATACAGACCGCCAACGACACCCCGCATGCGCACACCACTTGTGCGGAATGCTGCCGCATAGTTGAGCTTGGCCAGCCAGTCGTTCATTTCTTCTTCATTGTCGGCAAGAAGAACCTCCTCGGCGTTTCCAGGTCGAACATATGTGAAGGCGTGCTTGTGTCTCTTGTAGGACGAGTCGAGCAGGGCGACAGCGCCGTTGGTCGACATGAGTGCATCGGGCTTGAACTCCTCCAGTGGCGGCTTGAAAACGATGGGGATATCGTCGTTTCCGTGCCGGATATGCGTTTCGTACTGGTGGATGAGGTTCTTAACCCATGACGTGTTCCGGAAAAAGTAGAGCTGAGCACCCGTCAAAATAGCACCCCATTCCTGCCAGGGTGACCGGGTCTTCTTCTTTTTCACATCCTTGCGCCACAAAAGCCCAACCTTTGTGATCTTAATGTCCACAATACCAGGGTGGGCTTCCTGTGGATTGAATGCAGTCTTTGCAGTCATAAACGCGTCGGGGCGAGACCGTGCCGAGACGATCTGCAGGATGCCCGTCCGGAAAAAGGTCTTTTGCAATTCCTTCATGTTGAGGGAGTTGAGCGTGCCAAGGTATCCGTAGGTGTCTTCCAGCTTTATGAGGTCTTTGATGTTGGGCCGAAGAACGTCGAGGTTGTTGTCGATAATGATGGTGTATGGGTCAATGGGCTCCTTGGACGACTTCTTGCCTACATCCGGGGCTGTGTTGGGGAAGATCGACTTGCGCTTCGCCTTGTGCATGACAATCCGCTCTCCATTGATGTCAAAGTCGTCCTCGACGTGGATAAAGGGCGTGTATGAGATGTTGTCGTAGAAAACTTCGAGAATCTCGTCAAATATACCTTCACCCCGTGTGTTCTTCTGGTAGTCGGCCCTCTGCATCTTGTGCTTGTTGTTCTTGTTGAAGACATCGGTGTGCAGGATGAGGAGGGAGAAGGCGATAAAGTATGCCTGGTCGGGCGAGGAGAAGATGCCCGGGTTACACTCGTGGTAGCGGTTAGCAAACGACTCGAGGAACCGGTCGATCTGTTGCGTCTCCCGTGGCAGCTCTGCCTCCATCAGCAGCTTCCGGATAGCCATGTCCATGGGCTCGCCAAAGAACTTGAAGGTGCGCATGTAGCTCCGCAACACCGACTGGGAGAACGGGTCATTGTTTTTCGAAAGCGCACTGGCAATGACACTGCGGCTGACGACTTCCTCAAGCCGCGCGAGATACTTTGCAGGCGTATCATCGTCCCGGCGCTCGGGGAGGACAAACGAGTCGCGTGCTATCTGGAGGGAGTTGTTTTTGGACGTAGTGGACCCGGGCGTCAAAGGAGTAATGGCGCCGTGGCGGTTCGGCTCCGAGTTCTGTCTTCGCCGGCTGAGTCCGAGTAGATCACTGAAGCTCTTTCGGCCAGTAGCTGACGTTGAAGATCGCAGCGCAGGAGCGAGACGTTCGTCGGTGGAATCGCGGCCACCGCCCACAGACTCCCGCCCAACCGATCCAAGAGTCGAGGACCGGCCGCGACCGAGCACGACGGGACCTCCAGGCGAGCGTGTTGGCGATGACTGGCCTGAGTGTCCTGAGCTCGGCCGGAAAAAGGCAGATGCCGGAGACGGGTTTCCCTTTTGGAAAAGCGCCATGGCGGGCGATGGAGCGAGGCCTGGAGGGGCGGTGCCATCCCCTCTCTGAGATGCGGGACGAGACTGAGTCGGAGTGTCCTGGTCTTCGGCACCATGTCTGCCGCGCACAAAGCCGCCTACACCGCGGCTTGATGCCCGTGGCGAAGTGGTTGTTGTGGCCGGGCCATCTTCCGAGATGGAGCTGTCGATGGGTGTAGGTGCCTGTCCCTTTTGCGGGAGATGGCCAATGGGGAAGAGCGAGGGCGGGTTCGAGCCCTTGCGGCGGCGGGGGAGACGGAAGAAGGTAGTTGTGGTAGAGACTGTGTGTGTGGTGGTTGTCGTGGTGCCGTAGATGCGGTCGCCGGAGCTAGCATCAGACCGCGAAGACTCAGATAGACGATTGACGGGGAGAGACAAAGGCGAGCCGGTGTCATCGCCGTATTCTGGCGATGTCGGATGAAATGTGCTGGTGCTGCCGCGCTGCCGCTCGCTGATGGCAGCCTCGTCAAAAGCAACGACAGAACTCTTGCCGCTTGCCTTTGCTGGACCCATAAAGGACTTGTGACGATCGCGTCTGGCCCAGCTGCCAAAAGAGCTGCTGGCTCTGCCGACAGGCTCCTCCTGGTCGGCAATGCGCGGCAGATCGTTTGATTTGCGTGCCATGTTCGGAAGCTTGACGCGAGACTGCTTCTTCTGGGGTCCTTGGAAGTCGAGGGTCGGGGCCGTCATGATGATTTCGGGGGCTGTATTGTTAGCAATGAGGACGATACTGAGAATACTGAAGACGTACGGTTGGGCATAGGGTTAGCAGCATTTGCTTCTGCTTGAGCGTGCTGTCGCGCACGAGCTGCAAGCTGCGAGTCAGATGCGTTGCGGAAGCGAAGAAGGGAGAAGCGGCGATGCTTGGGAGTTTCGTCCTGGATAGGAGGAGAGTCGGGACGAAGACTGCTGCTGTCGATGGAGACGACACCACGCGTAATATTATGGTTTCCGTCAAAGGCATCGTCGGCAGTGGGTGTAGACGGTGAAGGCTGGTGGACAACAATGTTGGCAGACATGGTCTGGGCAGGAGCCAGGGCCAGTGAAGGTTTTGCGGCTGAAGTGCCAGGGGCAGTGACAACGGCGCCGAGGTTGACTTCAGGGTCGGTAGCGGGTTCAGAAAGTACAGAGCTACTCAGCTGAGGCGGCGCAGAAGGACCGGTCTGGCTGTAGACGCTATGATGATCTTGTTGACTGTTGTCACTTTGCGGACTGTGTTGGTCGTATTGATCGTACTGGCTTGAGCCGTCATGTTGGTCAGATGGTCGGGACTGCCTCGATGGGGGTAGCTGTTGAGGCAGCTGTTGCGGTAGCTGTTGCGGCAGCTCTTGTTCGGGTTGCGGTGGCAATTTTGGTGCAGAGAGGGGGTTGAAAAAGGCAGTGTGTCGTCGCATGTCGGATTCGCTGGCCATGACGCCACGACGACGGAGGAACGGCATGGTGGCAGCGACAGGAATGGATGATGTGCGGTGAGATCGAAGAAGAGTTCTGGGATCAAGCGCGATAATCGGCGGGCATCATACCACCACCTATGAGAGAAGCTGGTCTAGTCGAGAGGTCGTGGTTGACATTGCGAGCACCTGCGGAAGCAGAGCATATAGATGTGATATGGATATTGGGTGTGGAAATATCGGATGGATCGAAGAGGTGTCGCGTTGGAGAGACTCTGGGGCGTGGCGTCGGTCGTGATTTATTGGGGCGTGCGTGAGTTGGGAGTAAGCGTGGTGTGAGCGTAAGCGCGAATGTGAGCGTGAGCGTGAGCGTGAGCGTGGGCGTGAGACGTGTGATAGGATGTAGTCCGTAGGAGAGCTGAGGATCGAGTCGAGGTCGGCCGAGGAGACTGTCGTGTCGAGGAGGAGAGAAGCGCGAACTGACGATGAGACAGGCAATCAAAAACACTTGTCAGACACTGGCGCAATGCGGCTCGATTGAAGAGTCCGACAGGGACAGAAACAAGCGACTAGACGTTTGCTAAGACTGGCTGCAGGAAAAGGGGATGACGGAGGTGGTTGTTGGAAAAGGCTGGGATGGTACGTTGATCGAGAGAAAACGGTTAGGCGGTAGATATGGGTCTTGGTACGGAGTTCAGGACGTACTCCGTAGCCTGTAGGTTGGAGGTGTGTAGGGCTGTAGCTAGGTGTCTGGTCTCTGCTACAGTGGTCGACTAGTAGTGCTCGCTCTACGCGTAGGGCCCTGCTTTAGGGTCTAGGTGCTAACTATACCAGGCTGCTCGTATCGTAACAAGGGACAGCAGCTAAAGGCAAGAGCGACCCTTGGGTCCTGCACTCCAGCAGGAAAGCATTGACCACAACGCCACAAACGAGAATATCGACGGCACAAGCAATGCGTTTGCCAGACAACCAAACACAGCACCCAGCATTACGGAGTATTCATTTTCATATTGTCACGCTCCGTCGTAAGCATAATGCAAAGCCGGAATGCGTCGCGTGCTTGCTGGGGAACGCCGGCGCTAGCGCGAGACTAAAGACGCCGAACACGACAATGGCTAAATACGGCAACAACCACGCAACAGCTTGCCTCTTGCCTCTTGCCTCTTCCGGTCCGTCCAGTCATCAATTTAATCAATCCAAAAAGGAAAGCGCAAACCGTCCGTGCAAACTCAACGAGTTAAAACGATTTAAACGGCAGGCGCACTGTTTACACGTGCAGTTATAAATAACAGCAAACGAATTGCCAAAAGTCCCACCACGGACTACGGATACGAATAACGAGCAGCTGCCGACTGGACGAGGACCGAGTACGTCGGCGAGCGTTATCCAAGACATGGTCCAAGCACAGACACAACAGATTTTAACTTAAAGTAGCTTATACTCCGTATATTGACCTGAAAATCAAAGCACATCAGCTACAGCCGCACTCTCGGGTGGCCTAGGAGGCCGCCAGATCAAGGCCAGGTTGGTGACACCACGGCCCAAGGGTCACACACACCGGCAAGGATGGCTTGCTGCTTGCATTGGCGAGCGGTATGGCTTCATGATGCGAGCACGGGCAGCGTACAGTGAAGCAGTGCCGTGCCGATACGAGCTCGTATAAGCATAAGCATATGCCAGCTGGTATGGTGTCATCAGGATCGTTGCCAGAGTTAGGATGGAAGAACAACGCAACATGCAGGATGCCAGAAATAGGTCTATTGGAAGAAAAGGCAATCAACGAGCAGGTTGCCAGAAATAGGTCTATTGGAAGAACAAGGCAATCAACGAGCAGGTTGCCAGAATATAGGTCTATGATAAAAGACAGGGAATCCATAACGAGACAACAACAGCAAGACATTAATTAAAAGCACCATCCAAGTAAACAGGGATGATATGATGTAATGCAGAGCAGGCAATGGGGAGGGGGATATACGAGTAAACGCAAAACAACAGCAGACAGACAGCAGACAGCAGGCAGCAGACACAACAGAACAAAAGGACAGAATGCAACAGTCCACGCCTCTACCTCTATGCAGACGCCTGCGTGGCTTCGGCCTGGGCCAGCAGTCGTGCGCGCCAGCCGTTGCACACCTCCTCGAACCCGCCGACCACGTCGCCGCACACATGCGCACACTCGCGCCGCTTTAGCCGCTCGTTCCAGTTGCCCCGCGCCAGCCACCGCTCGCCCTCCTCACGCAGCTCCTCGTCGCGCCGCATCTCGGCAACCAGCTCCTTGGCACTACGCAGCCGGCGCGTCGCCGTCGTCGTCGTCTGCCGCGCCATGTGCAGCGTGTCCGACAGGTAGTTGAGCGTCGACACGAGATCGCTCGTCAGCCCGTGCAGCGCCCCCAGCGACTGGTAGGCCGCTGCACTGGGACGCGGCATCTGCTCGGCCAGCGACGTCAGCATCGGCACCAGATCGTCCTCGTCCTCTTCCCCTTCTTTGGCGCCCTCGTCCTCGCCCTCGCCCTCGTCCTCGTCGTCCGTGTCGCAGCTGATGGCCACGCCCACCAGCGGTGTCGGTGCCAGGGCCATGGGCGAGAACAGCGGGAACGCCAGCGCGTGCAGCTGCCGCGTCTGGTGCGTCAGGTGTGTCGTTAGTGCCGAGTGTGCCGTAATCAGCCGCGAAGCACCACCCTCGACGCCCGACTGCGAGCCCAGATCGCGCAGCTCGTCTGTCAGCCGCTTGCACACACCGTCCGCCGGACCGCCGTTCTCTTCAGTGCCCCGTCGCGCAAGCGACTCCACGGCATCAATCTTGGCCACGAGACTCGTCGGCATCCCTGGCGACTCCAGGTCGGACTCGGAACCGTACTCGGACCCGTCGTAGACACTGCCTAGCCGCTTGTGGCTTCGCTTGGCGTTGGCCGCCGCGTTTGTTGTATTGTTGCCGCCATTGGCTCCCGGCAGACTGAGACTGGTGCCCCGGGCCCGTCCAATGTCGCCACTTGCTACAGACGCAGAACTTCCACTGCTGTCGTGCCGTCCGTGCCCGTCCCACTGGGTGTCATGTGCTCCATTGTCGCTGTTTGAGTCGTTTCCCACCTCGGATAGGCTGATGCCCGGTGGTAGTGTGCCGGCTCCGTCGGCACCTTGCTGGACCTGGCCGTCGGTGTACTCGTCGTCATAGTACTCGCCCTCCTCATCCTCGTCGTCTGTCAGCGCATCGGCCAGCTCGTCGGCGAGGTTGCCGAGACCGCCGCCACCGCCACCGTCGACTTCCCCGAGACCATTGCCGATACTGCCGCCGTTAAACGCATCCATGCCGTCGCCCTGGCTAAAGGACGGGTGGAGGTGATGTGTAGGTGTCGCGGGCTCGTTGGTAGAAGACGACTTGGACTGTCGCCGCTCACTGGGCGACATGTTCTGGTAGTCCATGGTGGAATGGCGCGAGTGCCGGGGCGTTGTGGGCGCCGACATGGCCGTAGTTTGGTGTGCAGATTTCCTCGGTGTCGGTGTGTCGAGCGTGTCCGCAGTGTGATGTCGATGCGAGACTAGTCGTGGTCTGTCCTCGTCTCAATTTCGGTCTCGTCTGTCGTGCTGTTAATCTGATCGCTCGTTCGGTCTCGTCGTGCTGTTTTGATCGCGTCGTTGCTATTGACAAAATCTATGAAATAACAGAAAAGGGTGATACGGGGATGTTAATATCACGAAACAGTCGGGCCCGATATAGGGTAGGGGTGTGCGTTGTTGTGGACTGGAGGGGGTTGTGTCTTCTGGAAGAATGAGAGAGAGGGGGCCGACTATGCCAGATATCTGTGTCTGCCCTGATGCACTGATTCCCTGATGCCCTGATGCCCCGTAAAGCTGGGCCCGCGTGAGTGAGTAGTTGGGCAGGCAGGAAGCAACTAAGGTTGCCAGTCAGGCGATAACAATACACAATGTATCTTGAAGATGGCGTGAATTGAATGACAGAACAGATGTGTAAGTCGGATGACGGTCAGCAAGTTATGCAGATACAGAGAGCCTGCGTTGGCCTGTCTCTGCGCCATGTCTCAGGCGTCTCACCGCGTCACATCGTGTCAAACCAAACGGCGGCGTACTTTTTAGTGACTTGTATGTTTATGTAATACAAAAGGTGCGCTGTGCCTGGCGCCTAGCTTCTCCCGATACAGCGGCTACAGCGGCCCGGTTGCAGGTAACTTGTCTGGAGATTCCGGCCAATAGGAGAGGTGGGGCAGTATGGGAAGGGAATTATGTAATGAAGAGCTTACCCTTCATAAATAACTAATTAAATATGCTAGAACGTTGAAGGAAAAAAATGGTAGAGCTAGCTACGAGATGATGCGCGATGCGACGAGAGCAAGACTTTTATATTGACGAATAACGGAACGATTCAGCGGAGCTACACGGAACACAGCAAATAAGCAGAGACGACTCTTGGGGGTTGACACCGCGACGACAACAGCCCGCGGGCGCACGAGAAGAGAAACGACAAAACAACATCGACGGCCACCACGTCTCGCGGCCAGCCGACACAATGTCCAACATCCGGCGCTTCCACCCGAGCGACATCAACAAGCTGTCCAAGTGCAATCTTGACATCTACACAGAGACCTACGACCTGTCCTTTTACATGCAGTACTATGCCAAGTGGCCATCAATGTTCCATGTGTGCGAAGACATGGACGGCAACATCCTCGGCTACAGTAGGTTGTCCTTTGAGAGTTAGAGTGCTAGAGTGCTAGAGCTGACAAGCAGTCATGGGAAAACTCGAGTCGTCGCCAGACGAATACAAAATCTCCGAACACTACCTCCCCTGGCACGCCCACATCACAGCCATCACGATTGCACCCGAGGCACGGCGACTTGGTATCGGCAAGCTGCTAACAGAGCACCTGGAGATGGTGGGAGACGCAAACAACGCCTGGTTCGTCGACCTGTTTGTGCGCGTGACCAACGACAGGGCCATCAACTTTTACAAGAGCATGGGCTACAGCGTCTTCCGCGTGGTCAAGGAGTACTACGGCAACCACTCGACAGACCCGACAAAGGACACGGAGGATGCATACGATATGCGCAAGGCCATGAAGCGGGATACCAAGCTGGAGCACATCCGCGACGACGGCGAGACGAACAAGGTTGAGGCGTACGATGTGTGGTAGGCGGGGCCAGTAACGCGCGGGGCATTCTGATTTTTGTCTGTCTCTGGTCCTGCTCACTGTCTCTGCTGTTCCGCTGCCTGTTCCTTGCTTTCTGTCTCTGCCGTCTGTTTCTCATCTCTCTTCTCTGTTTCTCTTCTGTCCTCTCCTGTCTTCTCCTGTCTCTCTTCTATTCACCGACCTCTTCAGATCTGCACTGGCAACTTGCCGTGGACATAATGTGCTGCTGGCTCGGCTGTCTACGACTATTATCATATTAGAGCCATGTTTAATGACTAGATTATTCATACCCTTATTGTACTATCGGTCCTCTTGGCTCTGTGCTTTGTCATCAGACGTTTAAATCTTAGATAATCCGTGTAGACCTCCTTCCAGATCAGGAGATGCGATGGAATGCTTCTTCCACGAGAGAAGCTGCGGGGTATCTCCAGCGGCGCTAGCGACTTGCACCTTGGCCCTATGACGGTATTAATAGAAATGTGGGGAAAGCTTACACGGAGGATCAGCTGTGATCGAGTCGAGTTGTCAGTGTGCTGGCCTGCATCTGCATGTGCTTTTTGAGAAGTGAAACGTCGTTTCGTCATCATCTATCGTGCTCTTATCGCCATCACCTCATCGTAGCTCTTTTTTAGCCTCCTTTAGCCTCCTTTCAGCCTCACTTTTAGAACTCTTTGCTCGACTTCGCCTTGGTATCTATCACTCTGAATTGCCTCGTCATTCTTACATTGGTCTCCCGTTCTACATTTCCTCGCTTAGCCTCGACTTATGATCTCCCGTCTCTCTACAACCTAGGCAACCGCTCACACCATGCAGCTCTCCCTCGTGGCGGCACTGTGCTGTGCCGCCGTCGTTGCCGGCTCGACATTGACGCCGCCCGTGCTTCCGCTCTTTGTCCGCAACCCGTACCTGAGCACCTGGCTGACGGGCGCACGCGAGAACCCCTGGGAGAAATGGCCCATCTTCTGGACCGGCAGCAGTGTCGGCTTCTCCGTGATGGCCTCGACGCCCGACACGCATACCGTCTACCCGCTGCTCGGACGCCCGCACGACGCACTCTCGCGCTCCGACCCAGACTTTACCGTCTCGTTTCCCACCTTTCTGGGCGCCACCTTTGACGCCTCGACCACGAACCTGACCTATACTCTGCCCGGTCCAGCAGCGACCGGCAGCGACCGCCACGCTGAGCAGTTTGCCAATATCACGCTGTCGTTTTTGTCCCCTATCACGCCGACGTCGATATTTCGTCAGTCGATCCCGGCTGCGTACTTGACCATTTTTGTCGAGGGCCGTTTTGACGTTGACGTGTACATTGATCTCAACGGCGAATGGGTCAGCGGAAACCGCGACAACCGGATCCATTGGGATCTCAGCCAGCCCGATCCTGCTGAGACGGCCAAGGGCAGCGGCAGCGGCAGCAGCAGCAGCACGCCCATCAAGACCTGGAAGGTATCGCGGGAAGAGCAGCAGCTGTTTACCGAGTTTGCCGACCAGGGCGAATGGGGCACGCTGCTGTTCTCGGCGCCCGCGTCGGTCCATCACTCGAGCGGCGTGTCGGGACGAGTGCGCAACCGATTTGCCCGCAATGGCTCGCTGGAAAACGTCAATGACAGCAGCGGCTCCCGCCGTATCATGGACGACGAGCCCATCTTTGCCTTTTCCAAGTCGTTTCATCTTTCTTCTGACAAAGTCTCTCGTGACAGCGTTCTCTTCACCATTGCTCTGATCCAGGACCCGGTTGTCCAGTACGCCTCGGCGCGCGGTCTCACGCTGATGCGTCCGCTCTGGGCCAGCTACATCAACGCGCCCGACGCGCTGGTGCAGTACCACTACGACGATTTTGACGCCGCCTCCAAGCTCGCCCGGCGCTACTCGGAGCAGCTGTCGCGCGATGCGTTCCAGTCGGGCTCCAGCGAGTACGAAGAGATTGCGTCGCTGTCGGCCCGGCAGGTCCTGGGCGCCACCCAGTTTTCGGGCACGCCGGACAACCCGCTGCTCTTCCTCAAGGAGATTTCGTCCAATGGCAACTCGCAGACGGTCGACGTCATCTTCCCGGCGTTTCCCTTTTTTTTGTACACGAATCCGCGCTGGCTGGCGTACCTGCTCGAGCCGCTGCTGGAGCACCAGCTGAGCGGCCAGTACCCCAACGACTACAGCATGCACGATCTCGGCTACCACTTTCCCAATCTCACCGGCCACAACGATGGCAACGACGAGTACATGCCGGTCGAGGAGTGCGGCAACATGCTCATCATGGGACTTGCCATTGTCAATGCGTTCAAGCACGGCACGCAGCCCGCCGACGTTGATGTTGACCTTTTGGTCAGTGCGACGGCTCTGCCGCTCACAGCAGAGCAGGCACAGTATGTGGATGAGTACGGCATCGACAAGCCTTCTGCCTCGAGTGGTCATGCCGAGGCCAAGGCTTGGGTGACGCGGTCCTACAAGCTCTGGACGCAGTGGACCGGCTACCTCGTGCGCGAGTCCCTCATTCCGCGCTCGCAGCTCTCGACCGACGACTTTGCCGGCTGGCTGTCCTACCAGACCAACCTCGCGCTCAAGGGCATCATTGGCATCCGCGCCATGAGCGAGCTGTCGGCCACTGTGGGCGCCACCAAAGATGCTTTTTATTACAAAAACATCTCCACGTCGTACATTGACAAGTGGCAGGGCTACGGCATCGCGCGCGACGGCACCCACGCCAAGCTCGCCTACGACTGGTACGGCTCCTGGACCACGCTGTACAACTTGTACGCAGACTCGCTGCTGTGCTTTCATGTTCCACCCGAAAAATCGGCCGTCGAGAGCAAGGAGAGCAAGGACAAGCCGTCTCCCGCGCCCGACGTGTTCATCCCCGACAAAATCTACAAAATGCAGAGCGACTGGTATCACTACGTCCTGCAGCAGTACGGCCTCCCCCTCGACAGCCGCCACCTCTACACCAAGAGCGACTGGGAATTCTTCGCCGCCGCCACAACGAGCAACGCCACGCGCGCCGAGATCCTCCGCAGCGTCGCGCACTGGCTCAACGAGACGTCGACGACGGAACCGTTTACCGACCTGTATGAAACCGAGGGCGACGGCGGCTACCCGGGCGGCCTCACATTCAAGGCGCGGCCGGTCGTGGGCGGCCACTTTGCCTTTTTGGCGCTGGAGCGTGCCTGTGGCGGCAAGGCCATTGAGGCGCTGGCGTTTCTGAACAAGGGCCCGCCGCCGGGCAAGCTGGACGTGCAGGCCGTGCTCGATGCCGACCGCGCGCCGTATCCCGAGCCGAAGCAAGCCGTGATGGGTGAACTGTAGTGTAGTTCTGGTTTCTTGGTTTTGGCCCCTTATCTAGTTGATTTGCTTGCGAGTCGTATTCAAAAACAGTAAAAGAAATGTAACAAGATGTTTGTATAATTGTAGCTGATGATCAAGCTACATAAAGCAACAGTATTCGTCACCAGAAAGGCACTCAACACAGCTTACCATCTCATATTCAAATGCATCTACCCGGTCGACAACATGTATCATGCGTGTATCATGCGAACGAGTTTATTCGAAGAATAGATAACGACTAAAACCACCATATCCAGCAACCAATACCCATGCAATCCCTGTCGTCAATTCGTAATATCGTGTAAAAAGTTGAGCAGCTAGACATAAAAGCAACAAACGCTCAATAAGCCCGCACTTCCAATTCGTGGGCGAGAGCCCGCAGACGCTCCGTAAAGTGACTCGCGTCGGCACCGTGCTCGGGATGATCGGCCTTGCCCAGCTGGTCGTGCAAGTTGATAAAATGCCGAATCGATTCCAGCAGCGGGCTGAGATTGCGGCTGGGCGACAGGCGGCGGAAGGCCTGGTAGATGGGCTCGTGCAGGCACAAGTAACCCAGCAGGATCGACAGGTACGCAAACGCCACATTGAGCTGCGACTTTTCCTCCGAGTCGGCCTCGGCTGCAATGGCGCGTCCGTCGAGGAATGTCTTGCCCAGCTTGTCGACCAGCACCAGGCCACCGCCGCCCTGCGCGAGCGTCTCGCCGGCCGCAGAGTCGTTCTCTGAGAAGTTGATCATGACACCCAGCATCAGCAGCAGCTCGTTCAAGGCGTTAGATGCATACTCCTCGCCTGTCTTGGCCGACTGCACCACGGCTGCCAGAGAGACCGCGCTCCGCTCGGCCAGGCGCCGCAGCAGACCTTTTTCCACGTAAAACCGGGCTGCGTCGGGGTTGTTGTTGGCCGTGTTAAGCGCCAGCTTCAACACCAGCAGCTCCATGTCGTTTAGTCGGTGATTTTGCTCTTGCTGCTCCCGCTGCTCTTGCTGGTGCCACATAAGCGAGTCGTCTAGTGCGCCAGCAATGATCGGCAGGTAGTTCCGTGTCCACTCAGCACTGATATCGGACTGCATGGCCGCCACCGAATGCATCTCGAGCAGTGATAGGGAAAGGTACACATCTGCTGACTCGGGCTTGCTTGTCAGGCCGTTCGTCAGCACAGAGGGGGCTGCATCGGCCTTGTCTCTGTTGCCACCATTGCTGCCGTTGTTATCGCCATCGCCAAAATTGTAGTCGTCGTCATAAGGCGAGGGAAGGGCCGACGAAATGACCTCGAACAGCTCCTTTGTGAGTGCTGCCGAAAGAGCACCATCATCCTCGTCAAGGCCGGTGATGATACCTCCCGAGGCCGCCTGCAGCTGCTGTGCAAACATATGCAGTGCCTTGAGCGTAATCGTCCGTGGCGAGAGCTTGGACGGCGCCACAGTCGCTGGCTTCCAAACTGCCGTGTTCTTCTTGATCGTTTCGCGGAGACCGACGAGCTGCTGGCTCATGTGCGGCGATGTCCGGTTCTTGCGATCTCTCGGGTCTCTGGACTTGGTCACGGCTTCAATGTCCGTGTCGACTTTGACCAGTTCCGTAAACAGGTCCTTGATCTTGTGCTGCTGAAACTCGCGCAACAGTCGCGGCGAGACCGACCCAGTCGAGAACAGGCTGACTGCAATGCAAGCGATCGTATAGCCGGCAATCGTGTCCGTCTCCTTTCCAATATCGCGGAACAACTTCATGTCTGCACCCTGGTCCCGGAACTGGCGAAGGAACGACCGTTCTTGAAGCTTCTGCGCCAGCTCAATCAGTGCGCCACGCCTCGCCGAGTTTGGCTTGCCCGTGCTTGGTGCCCCAACACGGTCCATAATGTCCACCAGCTCGTCTGCATAGCGGCTGTTGGCACCAGCCTGGCGGAGCTCGTGGATGCTTTGGATAGCACCCTGCGATGTGCCCGCATCGTCGTCAAAGTCATACGAATCTTGCTGGGTGTCGGCCTCAGGAAGAAGGCTCTCGAGCACGGAGAGGTCGCTGCCTTGTGGGCCATCCAGTGAGATTGGCTCTTCAGCAAGCATCGTCCGCTGCACGTTATAGACAAACTTTCTTCGTGAGTTTTGTGTGCGTGTAATGGTTGCCGGCGTCGCTGGTGCCAGTTGCGGCTTGCTCGGAGATCCTGTGACGATGCTTTCCAAGTCCAAAATGTGCTGTCGGTCGTCGCTCATTGGCGTACTGCGGATGTTCTTGTACTTGGACAAGATCGTGTTGGCCTCGCTGTCGTCGTCGCTGTCTGCACTCTTTTGCTGTGACGGCTCGTCTTCTTCAGACGAGGATTCCTCCTGCTGCTGGTCCACCAGCGTATCAATCAAACGACGTCGCTTTCTTTGCGTAGATGTTGGCGCAAATGTGGCTCGTGCAGCTGGCGTGGCTCTCACTGGTGGTTGTCGTGGCGATGCCGCTGCCTTTGGTGATCTACCTGTGGAAGGACCATCTACTGGATGAAAGGGCAATTGGTTGGCCGCCAGTGTTGTCTGGGACTTGCGCATGATGCTTGCAATCGATGACACCTGCGCCAAAGGTGTCTTGCGCGGTGACGCTGAGGGTGAGCGCATGTTGGGGGGGCTTTTTAGCCGGGTCGGGACAGTGTTTCGTGGTGGAGGAGTTTTGGCGACGCGTTGACGCGATTGTGACGGCTGTGAGGTCTGTGAGGACTGTGAGGACTGTGATGGTTGCGGTGGTGCCAGCGTGGTCTTGGCGACTGGCCTGCTTTGCTTATAGAATGGTGGAGGGGTGGTGGCGACGACAATTGTATCTGGGCTGGCCGATGGTCGCTGTACACGTTTCGCCTGCTGTGTGCCGGTATAGCGAGTTTTCGGCGGAACCGAGCTTGCTGATGCGTAGCCGGTCGACCGCTGGCTGGGACTGGCTTCGAGCAGCGATGGCTTCCGTTTCAAACTGCGCGTAGTCTCGGCGGTCGCACGCGATGCAGGCTGGCGCACGGCGGAAGATTGCTGTCTCGGTGTAGTTGTACTAGAGACTGATCGTGGCAAAGGTGATGCACTCAGCGATGCCGACGCCGATGCAGAAGAAGACGCAGGGACGCTTTTGCTGACGGGCTTGGAGTTGGTAAAGGGCAGAGGCTTGGTGGTCAATATTGGCGTCGGAGCCACATCATCGACAAAGTCATAGTCGTATATATCTTTGACGGGTGTTGCTGCTGGTGGCTGTGGCATTGCCGAGGTCGACGTAGAGGTAGAAGACGCCGTCTTCTGGGCGCCGCGCGACTTGGAGGCGCTCGACTTGCTGAGGGGGGTCATTCGCTTTGCGCGCTGGCCTACACTGGTATATGTAGGCATTTTACCAAGGTGAACGCAGCGCGTGCGCCTAGACAGAATAGAGTGTGGCGGTCAATTGTGGCGATACGAAGAGGCGATGGAAAGGAGAAGCGGATGTGTTTACGCGATCGATTTTGATGCGCTGGTCGTTGGTTGGCCGGTGGTTGTTGTTGGCAAGGAAGAAGCCAAAGCTTGGAAGTTTGAGATATAGCGATGTATTACTAATTGGCGGTCAAGGCGCAGGCGCATTAAAACGGCAGTCGCTAGGTGGGAGTTGATCACAAGAAAGAGCGACCGAGCTCCAGGTGAGGAAGACGGAATGGACGATGCGCTCGGTTGCCGCAAGTTGTTTCTGCAACAAAGATGGCAGGTACGGGTGTCCAGCCTTCCCTTCAGGGGACAAAGGCCGTGGCTGATTGCGATCAGTGGGACAAAAGGCCGGAAGCGTGATGACGGCAGCCGTATGAAAGAATGTGCTTAGTCATATGTACATACAGTGTGTGCATTGATATACACGGTATATATACTGTGTCATACAACAACATCGTTGCTTTGTATCGAGAGCGTGCATGATCGAATGCGATGGTTTTTTCGAGAAAGCCCTGAAATGCCGTCTACCTTGCAAGCCATAAGGTCCCGCAAGCCAGAAGGACCCGATGCGGCTTTGAGTCTTATGTGTACGCCATGAGGAGGTTCAGCTCGCTCAGAGGAAGAGAAGAGGAGGACTGCCACTCCGTCAAGATAGTAAACCGATGCAGCAGAGCGACACCGTCCAACTAGTAAACTGATGCAGCAAAAGGCACATGGACAGTCACGGTAAAGTACAGCACTATCATTGGCGCCAAGCCTAGAGTCCTCTACGTTATGTGTGTATCGGGGAAAGATTATCCCAAATCTCGAGGCGGCCCGGTTGATTGCCGTCGCCCGCCTGACATGCAATGAGGGCTCCACTACGCTGCTGTACTCCGTGGGCTCTTGTTCTACCCTTTGCATATGTATCACAAGTACCCGGATGACCCTACCGGAAGTACTGCAGTTGGCAGGCACCTTATGTAATACACACTGACAGAAGTAGGAAGAGCGATAAGATACTCCGTAGTAAGCATAAGACTTTCCTTCCTCTGAAAAGGACAGGCGGGGGTAGGCACGTGGGGAATCTAAGAAAAGACTTCTCGATGGGGAAGGCGTGCTCTGGCGGGCTAGTAGCTACTTGCTT
Organism: Ophiostoma triangulosporum; assembly: GCA_029298705.1. Classification (NCBI taxonomy): domain Eukaryota; kingdom Fungi; phylum Ascomycota; class Sordariomycetes; order Ophiostomatales; family Ophiostomataceae; genus Ophiostoma; species Ophiostoma triangulosporum. The sequence continues at coordinate 176,742 of JANSLO010000009.1, read as the reverse complement.
GTCCGCTGCAGCTTCCATAGAACTAAAAGTACTGTATGGCAAGGCTTAGAGGGACATGCGCCGGCGGCCGAAGATAAAGAGATATGCGGGATTGAGACTCGAAGCACAAGCACGAGCAAGCAGTAAGCAATAAAGCTGCAGCGATCCCACTCTATATATAGTCGATAGCCGACCTCTGCTAAAGACCGCCGGCGAGCTCTTTTGCCTATATTTTGCTACACAACTAGACTTTTTAGTCACTTCTATTTGTTTTTTCTTTCTTTTTCTTTCTTTCTATTTCTTTTTCTATTTCTATTTCTCTCTGCCTTATCCCTTCGGCTTACCTACCTCTCACATACCTTGATACCCTCGTCTCCGACTCGACTCGACTCGCAGCTCCATCTCGTCGTCCTTGATCTTGATCCCGTTGACATCCATCTCCTCGTCATACCTTAACCCCGCCATCCACCATGTCTACCACACAGGGCGTCGGTCCGACTTACAAGACGAAGAAGCCCACGGCTACCGTCTCCACCCCCGTCGACTTTGAGACCGTCACTGTCCTTCCCCAGACCCCTCAGCTGATTGCTCTGCTCTCGTAAGGCAACTCCTTCGATATCAACAAACACCCAATTTACCTGCCAATGCTGACCCTCCAGGATGATCCGCGACACAAAGACAACGCGTGGCGATTTCATCTTCTACTCCAACCGCATTATCCGCCTGCTCGTCGAGGAGGGCCTCAACCACCTGCCCCATGAAGAGCGCAGCGTCACAACCCCTACCGGCCGGCCATATGCGGGTGTCCAGTTCGAGGGCAAGATCTGCGGTGTGTCTATTATGCGCGCCGGTGAAGCCATGGAGCAGGGCCTGCGCGACTGCTGTCGGTCGGTGCGCATCGGCAAGATCCTGATCCAGCGCGACGAGGAGACGGCGCAGCCCAAGCTGTTCTACGACAAGCTGCCCGAGGACATTGCCGACCGCTGGGTGCTGCTGCTGGACCCCATGTTTGCTACGGGCGGCAGTGCCATTATGGCCGTTGAGGTGCTCAAGTCGCGCGGTGTGCTGGAGGAGCGGATACTGTTTTTGAACCTGATTGCCAGCCCCGAGGGAGTGTCCAACTTTGCCAGCAAGTTCCCCAAGCTGCGCGTCGTCACGGCCTTTATCGACGAGGGTCTTGACGAGAAGAAGTGAGTCTGCTTTGTGATGCATCTTCTGCTTTGCGTATACATACTAACAAGACAGCTACATTATCCCCGGCCTCGGCGACTTTGGCGACCGCTACTACACCATGTAGATGCAGGCCATGCAAGCGCCTTCATAGCACAAAAGTATAACAATAAACAAGACCAAACAAATGTATTATGACCACTAAAAGAAACCTTCTCTGCACGGACGCGGTCGAAACGTGACGAGCCGCTCCATGCTGCCTTGCCCGCAACGCCTTCCATAGCATGCCGGCCGTTGTCCAGCACGTCAAACAGATGATTATCGAAACTGAACGTAGAACCAAAAGATTATCGTATATCGCATCGTATCAGCTATAGTAGCCGTAGCCATGACCATGGTCCATATGGCTATTGTGCAGCGGCTTGTTAACCTGCTGGGCCGTCTTGATCCTCCCGGGCTGCTCAATCGTAGTCTTCCTCGTCGACGTCTCTTGATGAAGCGCCCGCGCGATTCGACGAGCGGCTCGGTTCTGGCTGGCTGAATCGTGAGTTGCCGCCCTCGTCCTCGACGCGCTCCTGGGCCACGGCGTCTGTCTGTTAGTTTGGTGGTGGTGGTTAAGGTGAGGATCAACGTACCTGCGGCATCAACCCACTCGCCGTACACATCGACAGCGGCCGAGAGATCTATATTCAATGTCAGTCTTGCGCAAGTATGAAGACGGACTCTGCGCATAGTAAGAAGACGACGCACAGTTGATTCCACATTGAAACTTTTGGCCGCAAACCTTGCACTCCAGATAGCCAATGCCGACCTTCTTGTCGAGCTTGACGGCGACCGACTTTTCGTGGTTGCAAAACAGACAGGTAAAGGTCGTCGGCAGAGGATCGGCCTAGCACGCGGTGTTGTTAGCGATGAACCAGTTTGGTGTAAATATAGACGCCTGGCGCGAAACCCACCTTCCTGGGCCCCTGGGGCTTGCTGGAACTCTTGCGTTTGCCCATTTCGAGTGAGCGTGAGATAGAAGATAGAAGATAGAAGGCGGTAGGGGATGGTGTCGTCGGGAAGGGCTCGGCGTGTCTAGTCGAACAGAGGGACGAGTGGGTTCGCAGCGGGACGGTTAATGAAGTGTGTAAACTGCGATAGCGAGAGGCTGGCTGTAGACTCGTGCGCGTGCAAATATGGCGTCGTGCGTTGGGTCGGGGCTGTATGCGATCTCGACAAACGGCCGATTTTGCGCGACATGACCAAGGATTCAGGCACGCGTTCGCAAGGTGGTTGGTGCATGCGGCCCCACAAGAGTAGTCAGCAACATGCACGTAGTAGACTAGTAATAGTAGACTAGTAGTACGGAGTACATAAATAGAGCACAGTCCACCTACGGCAAGCCGCCCTACGCCCCGCGCCGCCGGCGGCCAGCGGTGACGGCATACTTGGTGTTACTTTATTCACTGTTTTTAATTTCTTCAGTCGGGTAGTTCCCTATTCTGCAATACCCTGTAGATGCTCAAGCGCATGCTTCAAGACAGCCATCACGATCACGCGCAGACGACTTCAGCTTGGCCAGTTTTGGACGACAGCTAAGACGGCTTTGACTAATTCACTTGCCTGATCGTCGTCTTGCAGAGGGCTCCTAGTTCCATCCGATAACCAGTCCGGCGGCTCTCAGCGAGTTGGGTCGACCTTAAATAATCAACCCAAATCAGTTGTGATTCATAGCGTAAGGTGGACTCGCCGACGGCGACTACCCAACTAAAAGCACAGCTGTATCGGAAGAGTTGCCAGTGGGCCCCGCGGCTGATAGCGGATTCCGATGCGCCGCGCCAGCAAAAACAAAGAAACCACCGATAACCAAGATACGTCACATAATATGGCCGCCGACTGGAGGGGAGGGGTGAGTGCCAACTGGCAGACGGCGGGCGCCCGGCGGCCGTGGATGCTCGTTTGCATTCTATCTTTACTGATGTTTCGGCGCGTTTGCCATTATCAACAGAGTTGCTCGGCGGTTTGTCCATTATATCTGCCGGCGGTCTCTTATATCAACTTGTAACTTGTACCTGTTCCTTCCTGATTAGCCGTAGCTGCCACGAGGTATCGCACCTTCCCCCATTGTACACACACGCACCCCAACGCTATCTTTATCTCGATATCTACTGTATTATTCATTCACTCTATCTCGCCGGCGCTCTATCCCCAGCACCCCAAGCTTGGCACGTTCCTGGTCTGTCTCTTCCCGTTTTCGTTGTATTGTCTCATAGTGCATGTGCGACATACCTGCCCTTTTTGGAATACGATTTAAGACGAGCTCCCCCGTGCCTTCCTTTCAAGCTTTCCCTTCTTTCCTCCTTTTATCCCTTCTTCCAGTCTATTCTTTGACATCGTCACATCTAGTTTGAGCTTCTCTTGCCTCATCGTCGTCTCCCCTCTTCGTCTCCTTATATCGCCCTCCCCTCCCACTCGCGTTCTTCTTGCGTGAGCTTGACGTTATACCACATCGATCTTCGACACACACACACACACACACACACACACCTCTACCATGTCAACAAACGAAACTGCCGCTTCAGCCCCGGCTGACATGGACTATGTCGTTGGCCTTCTCAAGGGCATCGAGGAGTCGCAGGCCAAGCTCATGACTGCTCTGCAGGGTGCTCCGGCACCGGCATCGTCGGCACTTGCCGCTGCCGCTCCCATTGCGATCCCAGCTGCTACCACCTCGGCCGATGAGGCTACGGAGCAGTCTGTCGAGATCGGCAGCCCGTCGAGCCCCAAGTCGTCTACTCTGACGAACCGTATTGTCCTGACGTGTGTACTATATTGCCCGATACTTCCCAAATGATTCACTTGTCGTCTAACAAGATATAGAACCTACCCCAAGCAGATTGGCATCAACCCGTTCCCTATGAACTGGGGTGCCAAGGACTACATTGAGCGTGGCCCGATTGTGGTGTCGCGTGCTGCGTCGACGATTCGCCGGCGCAATGCTATCGGAGGTGAGCATCGCACGCCATGTTGTGATACTAAGCCGCAAGCACTAACCAGGTCCCTATCACAGCCCACGGCGGTTCCTACTCCATCTACTACGCTCTAGCCGTTGCCAGCCAGCAGCTCGCAGCCGACCACCGGTATGTCTGTCCGTTGTCGACAATTGCAGCGAGCCCAACTAACTCGATACAGTCCTGACTTTACCAACACCGAGCCCGCCGTCAACGTCGGTCCCTTTGCGCAGTGGGGCGACAAGAAGAAGATTGTGGCCATGGACCCCTTTGGCCATCTGCCGCAGACGGTATTCAAGGATGTGATGGAGAAGGAGGACGGTACGTGTTGCCTACATGCAAACAAATACCCATACCGACGTCGCTAACATGCTATAGTCGATATCCGCCCTACGATTGCCATCACAAAAGCGCACATGATTGTTCGTCCACCCGTCAAAAGCTTGGCTCCGTCTCGCCATATCCAACTAACGCGTATTTAGCTTCCCGAGCTCGAGGAGAGTGTTCGCAGCGGACGTCTGTAAGTACTACAAAGGCGGGCGAGATATGTGACACTTTGTCGACGTCCACAGACTAACATGTCACAGGGTCCCCGATGGCAAGGTCTGCATCAACAACAAGGGCGAGCTGGCGGTCACAAAATTCGCCGTCGAGCCTGTGTGGTATCTGCCGGGCGTGGCCGAGCGGTTTGGAATCGATGAGGGCACTCTTCGGCGAGCCCTGTTTGAGAGCACGGGCGGCAGCTACCCCGAGGTACGTAATGTGGCCTTGTGACGTGCCTGTCTCATCTCTGTACTAACATGTGTAGCTCATCACCCGTGGTGATATCAAGGTTTTCCTTCCCCCTATTGGTGAGTCCATGATTTGTCTGTCATCACCACCGGAAGAGTCCCAGCTAACATGTTCCAGGCGGTCTTACCGTGTACTGCTTCGGCGACCCTGCGAAGATGTCGGATGCTAGCGTCAAGCTGGCGTTGAGAATTCACGACGAGTGCAACGGCAGTGACGTCTTTGGCTCCGACATTTGCACATGCCGGCCGTACCTGATCTACGGCATCGAGGAGGCGGTCAAGGAGGCGCAGAAGGGCGGCAGCGGTGTCGTCATTTACTTCAGAAAGGAGGGCCGTGCTCTTGGTGAAGTGACAAAGGTGAGTTTGTCTCGGTCGCGTTGTCTTTACGGGATTCACAAGCTAACAGTCTAGTACCGTACGTATTGCTGCTCGAGATTCGAGTACGACGAAATGGCGATTCATGAGAGATGATACTGACAGTCTAGTTGTCTACAACGCCCGGAAACGTGGCGAGGACCGCGCCTCGGACTACTTCAAGAGAACCGAGAACATTGCCGGTGTCAAGGACATGCGCTTCCAGGCACTCATGCCCGACATTCTGCACTGGCTGGGCATCACCAAGATCGACCGCATGCTCAGCATGAGCAAGTACGTATTTGTTTGGAGTATTTTGTCAGGGCTTTACTAACGCGCACAGCATGAAATACGATGCCATTGTCGGACAAGGGTAGGTTTTTCTTCTTTACTGACTGCCGTTTCGTTATCAAGTACTAACAAGACAGTATCCCGATCCACGAACGTGTCGAGCTGCCAGAAGAGTACATCCCGGCCGACTCGCGTGTCGAGATCGATGCAAAGATCAACGCCGGTAAGACTGACTGTGTCTTTCATGCATACGGTTGCCGTTACTAACAGTGTTTCGTCAGGCTACTTTACCGCTGGTCACCGCATGACCACCGAGGAGCTGGAGGCCGTGCAGGGTAGAACATGGGAAGAGTAAGCATAAGTCATTTTGTTTTGTTATTTACGAGAAAACAGCAGCTAACGACACAGCATCGACCACTAAATGCCAGAAGCACCAACTCGATAAGCAGATATGTTGTATCAGAGAATAGTTGAATCAAAAAAGTCGAATAATAAAGTCAAATATAATTTAAATTTAGAAGAATCAAAAATATCAAGTGATATCAAATATTGCCGTTAATAACCCCCCCCCCCCCCCCCTAAAAAAAAGTCTGAATAATTGTCGCAACGGACGAGTAATCCAACAAAAATCAATAAGCCGAAGAATCATCCCACAACAAGCTCGGATCTCGCAATCCGAAGACAAGCCCAATCATATCTGCACTTTGAGAAAACTCGGAACCGAAACTAAACAGAAACAACGCGTTCCTGGTATCAGCCCAGACTACAACGCCGCCGACAAGCGTGGCTGCAGTGCTCGGCCTCCCGCTATCATCTGTGCTCCGTCAAATAGGAAGCGTGCTGATGGCGTTACATTGATTACATGGATTCACCTGATTTGTATGACCCCTCTTTGAGTTTTTGAGTCAAGTCGGCATGTCTTTGTCTCTGTCTTTATCTCATCGTTACAGACTCGCCACGGCCGCTTCCACATGCCAGATTTTATTTTTGTAATCTGATGATCCTCGCGCAGCGAAGTCTGCCGCGATGCAGAGCGAGCGGCAGAGCGGCAGGACACGCAACACGCATAATCACGCCGCCATGACGACCACAACCAAGTTTGATCAGACAGTAAACCACGCACACGCAGCAGACGACCAAACCAAATTTGATGTCAGGTTTCCGCGCACACGCAGCATCACGCAAACCAAAAATGATATCGACAGTAAACCGCAGCCTGACAACCCAAAATGATATCGACAGTAAACACGCAGCAAACCACGCAAATACGCAAATACGCAAATACGCAGCCTGACAACCAAAATGATATCAGACAGACACGCACCATGACGACACAAAGTATGCGTATTGATATCGGACAGACACGCACCATGACAACCAAACCAAAATGATATTAGACAGAAACTACGCATGACTGATATGCCACACCACGCATACCAAGAACAGTGACAGCGGACAGCGGCGTCATGCAGGCTGTAGTCTGTACTTGCACTTTGGACTGCAGGTGGTAAGGCAGAAACGTGGTGGGGACGGCCTCGGTTCTCCCCTCTCTCGAGGCCAGGCCTCTGACGGCCTCTGACTTGGCCTGCCAGCATTGGCTGCTCGGGCATCGATGTTGTGCTCGTACACCCTCGAGTCTTTTGTCGATGTCTCCGTCTCGATGTCTTTCCGTCGATGTCTCCGTACTCGATGTCTTTCCGTACTCAATGTCTTCCCGTACTCAATGTCTTCCCGTACTCAATGTCTTCCCGTACTCAATGTCTTATTCCCCTCGTACACCCACCCATATCTGAATCCCCGTACACCCTCATTGAATCCCCTCACTGTGGCGCGACCGCATCTAGACTCAGCGAGGCGGCAGCTCAATGCCCGAGCGGCACGCGGTAGTACGTCCAACGGAGTACCACCTACTCGTACCTCGACGCAAGGCAGCACACGTCCCGGCATGCATCCGTGCGTGTGAGCTGTGCTTACTTGCGTCGTGTGGTGCATTCCGTATTAGTCGTATTACCCACCATGCAACATCCGTATCTTGCTAATCCTCCGTAGAGGACAGGCACGACATCGGCATCAACTCAAATTCAAAACCAGCTCCGGGAGACAAGGTACTGCTGGAGCGGGTTCCTTGTTCCTTGTCCAAGATTCAGTCACGAGTGTGATCTCCACGAGGAGGAGGACACGAGACACGGCCGAGCAATAGCAAGAAGATGAAGCAATAGAACGGTATGAGCGGTCCGCCTTTTATTCAGCGAGTCCACCGACCAAACAGGACGGAAACGTTCTCTTTTTTTTCTGTTTTTTTTCTTTGCTCTTTTCCCACCCTGACCCGGTATCTCCTTACTCCGTGTATGAAAATATTACGTACGTACTACTCCGTATTTGTATCTACATTCACAAAGAGACGACAATTCACATAACATTCAAGCATGAGCATACGGACCCATGCTCCGTCGAGGCGGAGAGACACTCGTGACCTTCACCGTATTTTGATTACCGTTCTTTGCTTATCCTAATCCAGAGCATAACGACTCACCGTAAATAACTCAACTCCACACTCGCTTCGGGATACTTGTCTCGCATATGTGTCTGTACCCAATGTGTAAACGTCGACAGGGGCTGCAGGACGGCCAGGGCCAATGGGGACAGCGAGGACGCACGGGGGGGGGCGAATCAAATTGGCCGACACAGACGAGACTGGGGCCGGCGCGAACACGCTGTCACCTACACCGTGTCTAGGCAGAGAGAAAGAGAGGAGAAATAGAGAAAGATCGTGATCTGCCCTTTTGGGCAATGTACACGCGCTGTAAGCATACATAGTGCAAACGATACTCTCTGTAAATACACATCTTGTGATACCGCCTGTTAAGACAACCGAGCCGGCCGCCCCGATCCTGTTCCCCGGTAGCATTTCTCTATGCTTACCTGTGTAAATTAGTTGATGAAATATTTGTTTAATTGCAAATTTTATCTTGTCACCAGCCACGATTCGTAAGCAAAAATCCAAGCGATTCGAGGCAAAGTGGCAAAGACGCAAAGCCTCTGAGAGCGCAGTGCACCATCGTCATGTGTTGACGAGAATGGAGCACCCAGAATGCGGAGGATGTACTGTCTTGATGCACGTCGTAGAGATTTATCCAACCGACCCGTACTTGTGGAAGAGACAGCTCAAGAGTACGCACGGGCGACCTCTGTATGCGACATACCGTAAGCATACATACTTGCATCCTTGAGAGACAAGTACTCTGCAGAGCGATCCTACTACCTCCACAACCTTTACCGTGTGGTGCCCAATCCAACGGTCTCGCCCCGCCTGCGTCTTACAAGGAGGGCGCCATTGTGACACTGCGTGTCAGTACGACTTTCTTACGTATCTGTCTCGCGATAGGATACAGCTAGTTGGTGTGAAGAGGCGGCAGAGACAGAGGAGATTCTGCGAGCATCCGAGGAGTAACGAGGCGATCCTTTTGCACGTCTGCGATCCAACGGCGAGGAGCGCGAACATGCAAATCGGCACGAGGAGTGGGACGGGAATAGAGCACTACGGAGTATGTATGCTTACGTTATGTATGTTACATGTACGTACATACCTATGCTTAATGCTCACGGAGAGACGGCAGACAAAGCAACGCATAACTCACGTTAATACTCCGTATGGAGTATTGAATCGTCTGGGAGTCGACTGGAGAATATGAATCAATGGATAGAAAGGAACAGTTTCGTGATAGCCCACAAGTGTCTTGTGTCTGCACAAGTAGAATAAGGTGGTGGCTATATCGTGGCTTTCATTTTAATATGTAGATTTAATTCGATTTGATTAATTCGGATCGTGATCTACCCGGCTAGATAGATACCGAGGACGGTTCATCAGTAATCACGGTAATTAGAAGACAGCGCGTGGGGAGTGACTGTCACGTTGAGCGTTGAGAGTGTCTTGAGAGTACTCCGTAGGAAAATCAAACATCAACTACTCCGTACTGACAGAAAGAAGAGATATATGCTTACTTAAAAATCAAATCACTACAACCCAACAACACAACAAATACGTGTGCCTCTCCTACCACAACACGCAAATACTCATTCACCGACCCTCCCACCATCAAACCACTGAATGACAAGTGGCCGTGTTATCTTCAGAAAGGGTGTGCTGCCTGTTGGCGGATGGAGTTGGGAATAATAAACGACTAAGCATAAGCATACTCCGGATGGGGGGAGGAAAAGGGGGGGTAGCAGGGTGCAAATACACTGTACTTTGTACGGAGTACACTGGTTTGGGACTGAGGGTCGTCCTGGTTTGGGTGTGCTGGCCGCTGGCCGCTTGGAGTCGACCGCTTGAAGTCGACCGCTTGAAGTCGACCGCTTGACCCCCCCTGTCAGTGGTGTGAGGTGGTCGGTTTTCCACATCCCTGCCTCCTTTCCATGGATCCATCATCCCCCCCCTCTGGTTTCTTCTCTCTTTTCTCTCTTATTATTTCTCATTCTATTTTCATTCTATTTTCTTTCTGTCTGATCCCCATCTCCTCTCCCTTGCTTTGTTTCCGCCCCCTGGCCGTCCTAATATTCGGGTTCCTGGCCCCCCCCCTTTTGCAGACTCTCTTTACATATAATTCCCGTTTCTTTCTTTCTGTCTTCTTTTCTTCTTTTCCCCATCCGTACGTCTTCTTCTGTCACCTGTCCTCATCTTCCCCTTTCCTTGTCATTCTCTCATTACACATAAAATGAAACTGCCAAATATAACGTAAAGTAGAACTAGAATAAATCATTACAGTGTCGATACCAACCGTGAATACACAAAAACGCAGAGATTGCATTTATTTGCAGAATATCTCAAGTGACGGGTACCTCCAACGCATGTATCTTACTAGCCACGCCCAAGAGGGACCATGAATTTATTGTTTTGATTTATCCTGCATATAAGCTGCATATAAGTATATTATCATTTCTCTCGCTTCTTTACTTTTATCTCTTCTGTCCGCCATTCTTATTTCTTATTTCATACCTCATATTTCATATTTCTTATCCTCTATATATCTTATCCCTCGTCTATATCTGATCATTCTTCTCCATCACCTCAACTCTAATCTGAATAACAACCGTCTATCAACGCTCTTCACATCACATCCAGCTACCATCGCCTCCGTCACGCACGCACAGACTTCACCTCGTCTACTCTCGCACCGCTACACTGCTTCTATATTACTCCGTCCTGCTATATACTCTTTGCAAGGCTGCCAAACGTTCACAACTCCTCGTCAATCGAATACGAATAATATACGCACATACAGCTTATAGTGCTCGGCTTGTTTACGACCAGTATTGCCATCTATCACTCGCACGACCTGAACTTCTATATCAACTACCATCCACCCCAAGAACAAGAATCTTGGTACAGCCACCATTATACGAGTCAAAACAAAGCATCAAGCTCATATACGAGTTCGCCTCTTCAAACCCACTCGCCGTCTAAATATACGCTTCACCTTACGGCCATACGACAGAGACAGTCGGATAATCCCCGTCGAGCAATACGTCATATATTGCTCCAAATTGCCTTTTAATTTTTCTTTTTTAAAAAACTCTCTATAAGATGCACCGCTCAGCTTCTTCCGGCCAGAGACGCCCGCGTCTGCTCCGCGCATCCATGACCGAGCCCAGCCTGTTCACATCATCCACCATCACCTCGCTCGATATGCCCGATATGGCCCAGCAGTCGTCCATGACGGGCCGCAACAGCGGCCGCAGCAGCCCAACATCGGCCGCGTCGCCCTCGTACCACCGCCGCGCTACCGATCTGCTCAACCACGTCGCATACATGTCGTCGTGTGCCACGTCGCCGGTGCCGTCCTTTGTCAGCGGCACGGGCTCGACCAGCCGCGGCTCGCTCTCGTCGTCGTCGGGCAGCAGTGCCACGCGTAGCTGCGGCACCACCAGCGCCCCGACAAGCAGCCGCGCCACAGCACACGCGCCCGCCGACGCCTACCGCCGGTCTGGCTCGCACGAGGTGTTTGGCTCGTCGCCCGCATCCACACACACGAGCTCGTCCATTGAGGACATGCAGTCGCGCTACCCAGGTGTGTATTTATAATATCTAGAAATTTGAGTTATTCAGAAACAAAAACTAACAGTACAGGCTCTGCAAACTACTACAGCTTTCCTAGCTTTGACACTTGGGACCCCGAGTGCGAGAAGGAGGACGACATTGACGAGTAGATGAAGCCGCTACTCAACACCATCTTCAACCTCTCAAAAAAACCATCTGCCAGCGCCACATCCGGCAGCGACAGATGACCTCGGATCCCGGATCGCGAACAACCCCTGTGCGCCAGCTGCTCCATCGCAGCTGGGCATGGCATTTCACGAACCCGCTCCGCAGCAGACGTATCAACACGCTGCGCTCCGGCTCGGTCTAACCACCGGCCGCCCTTTCTTATGTCGCCCCTCCGTGGACCAGGCGTGGCCGCTCGGATTCGACATGCCTTGAAACAGGCAGTCTTTGCGTCCTTCACCTTTATTGTCACGTCTCGTTTGCTCTCGCCAGAGAAACAGACTGTATTTTGGCGTTTGCATCTCGGTCTCTTTCTTTCCTTGTTATTGTATTGGATACTGTATTGGATATTAGTTTGGTTGGTCATATTGGTCCCGGCACTGGAGGAAGCGTTCCATCCCATCCCGCGCATACGCAAAATCGTGCACTCAGCGCAGCATTCTCGCTCTTGCACTCAAAAGCAAAAAGCTCATCGACAGCGGCTGCGCGCCGTCGTCTTAGATACCCTTTTCATTTGTTCTTTCATTTGTCACATCTTTTAGATAGCCAACACGGTCTCTACTTGATTGTATTATTATCTAGTGTATGAATTAAGCCTCATCGCATTGCTAATTATGAGTACTCATCGATTTGTTTACATAGCATCGCGTGATTATGTAATGCCGTATATTATCTAAGCATTTTAGTAACCATCGATAACGATCTTATCGCTACCAGGTGACCTTCACTCTCGGATAAAATTTTGGAAAGCCCTAATCATCTGCAGCCTATCAGAGATTTCAATTTCAGACAACGACCCACTCCTCCAAGCAAACACAATATTTCGCCCACAGATTTATCCGGCCTACCAAATTGACAGCCTTTGTGCCTTTGCCCTTTGCCCTTTGCGAACTCCCCTCTTTTCCTAGGTTGGCTCAGATTTTTTTCGACCTCTTTCAGTTTCAAATTGCGTTTTTCGTTTTACGGTTCTCGAGTTTCTGATTTCCACAGCACGCTCTCCTTCAACCACCCTCATCACCAACTTCGAATACCCTCCATCCCACGACAAAGTTGCAAAGATGGCGGTCGGAAAGTACGATACACCTCTCGCTTGATTTCTGTGTTTCTGCTGTCCTGAATCGTCGTCCTCGATCCGAAGTCGCGCGGCGGCGGCGGCAACGTCATGATGCGGGTTGTTCGTCTCAGTCCAGTCTTTTACTTGGTCTGCACTGTGCAGGCTACCGCCGCTTTGCGCAGCTACTTCAGCAATCATAACGACAGCAAAACGCGGCAATTCAACGACAGACTCGGCATGGCTGCAATCGACGCAAATTGCAGCCCACGACAGCATGGCTTTTTGCACGCAAGACGGAACAAGAAGTCCCAACGGCTTCCACACGACCACGAAATAACCGACGGACTGACGACTGAAGACGACCCTTGAATTGACGTTGATCGACGGCCCACGACAAGACGACGATCGGACAGCAGACTCGCACATGACTTGCACTGAACAACTTGCTGACTGGCGGCACTACAGGAACAAGAGATTGTCCAAGGGCAAGAAGGGCCTCAAGAAGAAGACCGTTGACCCCTTCACCCGCAAGGACTGGTACGGCATCAAGGCCCCCACCACCTTTGCCCACCGCGAGTAAGCATAAGCTCCCCAGGAAATTTTTTCTACTCTGTTCTTCGTGGACTAACCAAACAGTGTCGGCAAGACCCTGGTCAACCGCACTTCCGGTCTGAAGAACGCCAACGATGCCCTCAAGGGCCGCATCGTTGAGGTCTCGCTGGCCGATCTCCAGAAGGACGAGGAGCACTCGTTCCGCAAGGTCAAGCTCCGGGTTGACGAGGTCCAGGGCAAGAACTGCCTGACCAACTTCCACGGTCTGGACTTTACCTCGGACAAGCTGCGGTCGCTTGTGCGCAAGTGGCAGACTCTGATCGAGGCCAACATCACCGTCAAGACCACCGACGACTACCTGCTGCGCCTGTTCGCCATCGGCTTCACCAAGCGCCGCCCCAACCAGATCAAGAAGACCACCTACGCTGCGTCGTCCCAGATCCGTGCCATCCGGAAAAAGATGACCGAGATCATCACCCGCGAGGCTGGCAGCTGCACCCTGCAGCAGCTCACTGCCAAGCTGATCCCCGAGGTCATTGGCCGCGAGATTGAGAAGTCCACCCAGGGCATCTACCCCCTGCAGAACGTGAGTGCACGACTCCGTATAGTGATGACAACACCATGCTAACAACACAGGTCCACATCCGCAAGGTCAAGCTGCTCAAGCAGCCCAAGTTCGACCTGGGCGGCTTGCTGGCCCTGCACGGCGAGGGCTCTGCCGAGGACGGCCAGAAGGTTGAGCGCGAGTTCAAGGAGGTTGTCCTGGAGGAGGTATAAATGATCAAGATGAATAAAGCAAATCATTGGGGAGGGAGGAGTTAGACGATAACGACTTCTTTTTCTTGTGTTTTTTTATTTCCTGTGTCGGTTTATTTATTTGATTATTTTTCACTCTCTCGTCTCCGTTGTACCCCTTTATCCTTTTTCCTTTTTTCCTTTTTCCTCTACACTCTCGTCGGAACTTGGAAAGGATATGTATGCTGAGAGAGAGAAGAAGACGGAGACGAACCAAAAAAGGATGGAAGAGGCGTTGGTATGCTACAATACTCTTTTCTCAAAAGCAGTCAGGGACACCATAAGAATATAAAAAAAAGTTCAATAAAGTCAGCGTATGCTTATGTATTTACAGAGTATCATTTACATGCATATATGCTTACAGGGGGCCAGGGTGCCGTGTGCCGGCCAATCGTTGTAAAATTACAGGCATCCACCCCTATTCCTTAATCCTTTCGCGTTCGCCAACGTCATGCTGGCATTGCGTGCCATTTTGTCATGACGCGCAATGTTGCACATGAAATAGACGAGCCAGTCAGAAGCAGACACAGACGCAGACCGCAAGAAGCAAAACACCGCACGACACACGACACACGACTCACGATACACGACTCACGACCACGACACACCAGGATACACGCTGAGACCAGCTGCTGCCGCGCGCGCATCCCTTCCATCTGCTTATTAAGCACTATCACGACCTGACCTTTCGAGTAACCTGACCTGATCTGACCTTTAAAATGTCGGATCCCGTCCTCAAGATTCTCATCATCGGCCCGTCCAATGCCGGCAAATCAGCACGTATGTCATCCACGCGCCTCCTGCGTGCATTCAACCTTCACGACTAACAACCACCAGTGCTGAAACGGTACTGCGACGACGACTTTGACGCCGAAGATGCCGCCGCCACCATTGGCATCGACTTTCGCGTCAAGCGTTTGAGTGTCCGCGGCAAGACCGTCCGCATCAACCTCTTTGACACCGCCGGCCAGGAACGCTTCCGCACACTCTCGACCAGCTACTACCGCGGCGCCCACGGCATTCTCTTTGTCTACGACATTACCAACCGCGCCACCTTTCACCAGATGGACACCTACTTTGCCGAGGCCGAGGCCAACACCGGCCCGGCATCCGCGGCGTCGACACCGCCGTGCCAAATGTGCCTCATCGGCGCCAAGGTCGACCGCGCCGACCACAGCCGCGAGGTGACCACCGACGAGGGCCTGGCGCTGGCGCACAAGCACTACGACGGCGACGCCGAACCGCTCTTCTTTGAGACGAGCGCGCGCACCGGCGACCATGTGCGCGAGCCGTTTGTGGCGCTCGTGGACCGCATTGTGTCGTCGGGCACGCTGACCGAGGTGCCGCGCACGCCCACCAGTACCGTGACGCTGAAGCCGGGCGACGCCGACAATTCAAAATGTTGTTGATTGTCGATACCCTTTTTTAATTTAATGCTCCCTTCTTACATTTCTTCTAATATATACTCTGCGGTCCCTTCTTCTCTATTAATACTCTGCGGTCCCTTCTTCTCTATTAATATATACTCTGCGGACATGTCGCTGCTCATTCTTTATATACTTGTTCTAATCTATACTTTAAACTTTAAGCTGTCTATCATCCCCAAAAACTACTCCTCCTCGCGGGTCAGGAACCGCACGACGGCTGCTTGTTAGCAATGCTCAGCTGGACCAGTACTTTTCTCACTCAAAACATACCTTGACGGAAATCTTCGGGACTCTCCGAGATGACCCAGTGGCCGGCGTCAATGTCGACCAGCTCAAACTTGGGGAAGAACTGGCCAATCACCGGCAGCGCCTCGTCCGGCACGTACTTGCTCTTGGTGCCGCGCACAAACAGCGCCGGCTTGTCGAACCGCACGGCGCCCGGGTCGCGGTAGGGAAAGTCCCCCATGTGCCCGAGCGCGCGCGCCAGCACGTCCAGTGCAAAGCAGAACCGCAGCTCCGGCTTGTCCGCACCGGCCGGCGTCACGCGCTGCAGGTTGCCCAGCAAAAACTGGCGGATCACCACCGACGGCTCGTACGGCTGCAGCAGCTTGTCGGCCTCGGCCTGCCGTCCAACGTGCGCCCGGTCAATCTGCTGCATGCCGCGCACGTACTTGCCAAAGTCGCTGCTAATGGCGGCGTCGACGGGCGCGTTGTCAACGGCGACAATGTCTGCGACAAGCTCTGGTTGTGACAGGGCCAGCGTCATGGCCGTTTTGGCGCCCCTGGTCGTCAGCTTTATGATGATGACGACGACGACGACGTCGGCGAGGTCAGCTTCTCAAGAGGGAATGCCGACGACGACGTCAGTCTTGAGAGAAAACAACTCACATGGAATGACCAATGACAGTCGTCTCTTTCAGATTGTGCTCCTTGATAAAATGGGCAACATCACTGGCCAGCGACTCGTAGTCGTGCTTGGGCGCATGTGGCGATGCGCCGTGGTTTCGCAGGTCCTATCGTGTCAGAATGTGTCAGAATGCCGCGGAACGCCGCGCCGTCGATGCGACTTACAAGAGCGTAGACGGACCGGCCGAGGTCGCGCGCCAGCACCCTGACCGTTAGCATGACTCCGGCACACACTCGAAACATAGAAAATGGATGTCTACCAGCAGCAATCGTACGCACTTACTGATGCCCCGGTTGTTCTTCTTGGAGCCGAACAGGCCGTGCAAAAACAAAATGGGCTTGATCTTGTCGTCGGCAATGGGCTTCTGGGGCCGGTGCAGGTCGTACACGAGCTCAACCGGCTTGTCGTCCGAGGCCGACGACGAGTAAAAGGCCTTTGCAGGAGACGATAGTCGTGCCGGTACGGATGACGTCGCTCCTATCCGGGCCGCCAAAAGAGGCCGGTATGCAGCCCGGCACATGCGGAACGGTGCCAGTGAGGCCATATCAAAAAGAGTTTCGGGTTTAATTAAAATTATTTTGAAAGGAAGAATCAAACGAATCTGGCGCAGCGATGCCACATCGTGATCGGCGCAGATGTGAAAACCGAGGATGCTTCAGCCACACAACGTCATTCAACATGTGGCGGTGCAGGAGTGAACGGAGAATTACAGAGAGTATTACAGCTGACTAGCCCCAATACAGCGCTATGCTGCACTGTAACAGTGCCCCGATCAGCTGTCGCAGCCTGGGCGAGCAGCGCGGGCTGCCCCATTTTTCCGGCTTTCTTCAATACAGTGTTGATCAGTTCCCATGCTATCGACGATTGCATCAACCACCACACCACGGCTTGACACACAAGCCGACAAGGCACATTCGTTGTGCCCTATTCTATTACTATTGAACTACTCGAATAGCAACGATCGACTTGCAGCGCAGCGCTCCGACATCTGACCAGCTTCGAACCCCACCCGCGCGCACTGACAGCTACCACTCGACTCTACAACCGCCACGATGAGATCGTGGTTCTTACGATTAGTGCTTGTGGCGGCGACTGCACTACTGCTGCTTTCTGTATCAGCTTCGGCGTCAAGCATTCATGCGGGCCGCGCCGCGACAGAGGGCGCGCACCGCTATGGCGCGTGGTCGTCGATGCCGCGCTTCTTGAGGCTCACACGGCTGCGCGACTCGATTGCGCACTGGGTATTTGGCAGCAGCGGCAGCGGCGGCCGCTGCTCCAAAACGTCGGGCACCACGGCGGCCGCTGGCTACTTCCAGGCCGCCCATGCGCCGGCGTACGCCAAGCAGACGGTGCTGCGGTTTAGCGTAACGACGAGCGACGAGGAGGCGGCGCTGGCGGCGGCCGCGCAGCGGCTGTTTCTCGACATCTGGGCGTTCAACAACGCCACGGGCACGGTGGACATCCGCATGGACAAGGACGACGTGCCGTCGCTGCTCACGCTGCTGCCCACGACGCTGCACCGCGCTTTTGCGCCGCTCGTGGCGGACCTCGGCGCGGCCGTGCGCGACACGTTCCCCAAGACGTCAGCAGCAGCAACAGCAGCAGTCTTCGACAATGGGCACAGCACCAGCACGTTGGCCGACAGCATCGCAGCGGCAGCGGCAAGCGGCGGCAGCACGGACAACCTCTTCTTCCGCGACTTCCAGCCGTACCCGGTGATCGTGCAGTGGATGAAGCTGCTGGACGTCATGTTCCCGTTTGTCAACTTGGTCACGATCGGAACGTCGGCCGAGGGCCAAGAGATCTTGGGTCTGCGCGTCGGCACGAGCGACCACGGCGGCGGGGCGGACCCGAAAAAGACGATTCTCATCACGGGCGGGCTGCATGCGCGCGAGTGGATCGCGTCGAGCTCCGTGAGCTATGTGGCGTGGGCGATTATCAACGGCTACGGTGGCGCCGGCATGATCACCAAGCTCGTGGACAACTTTGACATGGTGTTTGTGCCCGTCGTCAACCCGGACGGCTACCAGTACACGTGGGAGACGGACCGGCTGTGGCGCAAGACGCGGCAGACGACCAACTTCCGCTTCTGCCAGGGCTTCGACCTCGACCATGCCTTTGGCTTTGCCTGGGACAGCACGGCGCGTGACGAGCCGTGCTCGGAGTCGTACGGCGGCGAGGCGGCGTTCCAGGCAGTCGAGGCCGAGGCGCTGTCGAGCTGGGCCCGCAGCGAGGTCGACAGCAACAATGTCGAGTTTGTGGGCTTCTTGGACCTGCACTCGTACTCGCAGCAGATCATGTTCCCCTTTTCGTACTCGTGCGCGGCCGACCCGCCGAACCTCGAGAACCTGGAGGAGCTGGCGGCCGGCCTGGCCAAGGCGATCCGGCTGTCGACGGGCGAGATGTACAGCGTGTCGTCTGCGTGCGAGGGTGTGCTGGGCGCGCGCATGGAGAGCGGCGGCGGCTCGGCCATTGACTGGTTCTACCACGAGCTCAAGGCCAAGTACAGCTACCAGATCAAGCTGCGCGACACGGGCAGCTACGGGTTCCTGCTGCCGAGCTCGGAGATTGTGCCGACCGGTGAGGAGATGTTTAGTGCTGTCATGTACTTTGGTGATTTCCTGCTGGGCAACAACGGCATTGAGAAGTCGTTGGAGGCGGAGGCCGAGGTAGAGGCCACGGAGGCGACACACATTCTTGTTGACGGCGAGGCCGCTGGGCAGACAACTTTGCTGCGGCGGCAGCGTCGGCGGTAGATGTGTGATGCATTCTATAATGTCTTGTTCACATGTGAGATTTACGGGTTATGTTATACAAATATGCGCGATGCCGGGTTGGATAATGGTCAGGTACTGGAGTTTGCATTTCTTTTCTTTCTTTTCTTCTTTCTTCTTCTTATATTACTTTCTTCTTGACTTGAATATATCATGTCTGTGCTAGTCACCGTACCTCTGCCAACTAACAGACGGGACGGTCCTTGTGATGGCCAACGGTCACTTCACGTACACCTTTTGTCATAACGCCGTTCTTCAAAATCATCGAGCTGTTTAATTTCCTATAACCTTTAGTGAATACACGTTTTGGCTTGGCAAAATCCAAGGCTGCCGTGAATGTTGCTTTAGCCTGTTCTCATCTTGCTCTCACCTTGCTCTCACCCTGCTCTCACATTCTCATCATCTCGTCATCGCCAACCATTCTTGGCTGTCTTTTTCTTTATATAAATACAGTAGCCTACTGCCTCATCCTGAGGACTATTTCTAACCCTGGTTCTTCTGCCTCTCATCGACCGGCAGCATATACGGTTACCATTACATACTCAACCACATATCCTCCGCCTCGTCCTACTTACTACCTCTGGTCATCCGCCACATTACCCAGCATGAACGTCGCCGACTTGACAGAGGAGCAGCTCAATGACTTCAGCATCATTGAGCGCGTCTCCTCTGTGCTCTCGCTACTCGGCTGCCTGGTGATCATCGCCACCTTTTGTGCCTCCAAGTCCTTCCGCAAGCCCATCAACCGGCTTATCTTCTACGCCTCCTTTGGCAACCTCATAACCAACATCGCCACTATCATGGCCCGCTCCTACGTGGGCAATACCCGTTCCCCCGGCTGTCAAATCCAGGCGTTCTTGATCCAGATGGGCATGCCGGCCGACGCACTGTGGACACTCGCCATGGCTGTCAGCGTCTACCTGGCACTTTACCACAAATACGACGCCCAGAAGCTGCGCCGCATGGAGCCGATCTATATGGCCTTCTGCTACGGCATCCCGCTCATCCCCGCCCTCGTCTTTGTCTTTGTAAAGACGCCGCAGCAGGGCCCCGTGTACGGTGACGCGACTCTATAGTGCTGGGTCCGTCCCGATTGGAATGTCTTCCGCATCGCCACCTTGTACGGCCCCGTCTGGGTCGTCATCCTCATCACCTTCTTCATCTACATCCGCACCGCCAGCGATATCTACAAGCTCCACCTCCAGCAGCGCAGCTCCACGCACAGCAGCAGCCACCATCAGGAGCTGATGGACAACATGTCCGGCGCCAGCTCGACGAGCATTTTCGTCGTGACCGAGATCACTGTTAGCCACGTCGACCGCCATGCAAACGAAAGCCACGACACGATTGACCTGTGGACGGGCCTGCCGTCGTTTGTCAACGGAGATGCGCCGGCAGCCTACTCTGTCCATATCTCTGCCGGCAGTGGCAGCTCGTTGCCCAAGTCCATGTCTATGCCGTCCGTGCCGTCCATGCCGTCCCTCAACACAGATGGACAGACCGTCACCAACAGTCAGGAGTACGAGGCCAACTGCGCTGCTTGGGCATACAAGTGCGCGCTGCTCTTCTTCGTGGTCCTGCTCGTGACGTGGATCCCGTCGAGCGCCAACCGCGTGTACTCTATCGTGCACGTTGGCAAGACTTCGCTGCCGCTCGAGTACATGAGTGCTCTGGTGCTTCCGCTGCAGGGCTTCTGGAACGCCACCGTCTATGTCGTGACGTCGTGGGAGGCATGCTGCACGCTGTGGAACGGCGTTTGGTATGGCAGTGTCTCGGCCAGATTGAAAAAGAGCGTCGAGCCCGCCCAGCTGGAGACTTGGAGTTCTTCTTCTTGTTAATACCTACTCTCATCTTCTGCTTGCTTAGTCTATTCTCGTCTTCTGCTTGTTTTGTTTGTTTGTTTGGAGTTTCAACGTCGGTGCACACCTCCCTGGGGGTATCTAACGTGTATTAAGAATGTTATTAGCAGCGTTACTGAGCAGTCCTGGCCGGCGCCTGTATCGTGTACACTTATGAGTCTTTTGATTATATCGCAGTTTGTTACTTAAATTTTAGATTGTTCAAAAGAAAAAAAAGCAGTTCTCCTCCTCGTGAGTGTAGTCATGTCGGGTAGCGTCACGTGCTATCACGGACCCATTTGTATAGCGCACTACCGATTAAAAATCTCCCTCTTCCGTGCTTGACAGGGTGATAACCTCGTGATGGTGACCAATGGTAAAACGACAAGTATGTCGCCCAGCGAGCACGTGGCGCATACATTGCATTTGTCTGCCAGCTAGAAGCAGCATTCGATCTGTCTACCGCCGCGCAGCACACCAGCCCTGGTACGGACGAGTTCAAACCGCTTAACACGCGCCGTGTGAGGAGGCATGGATCCTATGTGGACACGTGCATCTTGAGCGGCTGATGTGGTGGTCGTGGTACGTCGTGTACCAGTGGTTGCTGGCTTCCGGTACTCCGTACAGCGGCTTCATGACCTTGAAGATGATGCTATCGGGCAAGTTGAGCATTCTCTGGACGGCGGGCGGGATTTCTACACCCGGCCACCGCCCGCCGTCCAGAGAATGCTCAACTTGCCCGATAGCATCACCTTCAAGGTCATGAAGCCGTGTTGCTGTGATGCTTAGGCAGCAACACGCCTCCAAAACGGCTCTACCTGCGGGACATGTCATATGTACAGTCCACAACGAAGCTCAACCGGGATTTCTTGGGGGGTGATGGGGGACGTCGAGGAAGAGGACCAAAGCGGTGAGGGCCTCGCCGATGTCGTGGTTCTCGGTGTCAACATAGACGCCGTTCTTGCACAGGGCGCTGCGCAGGAAGCGACTCTTCTGGGGGGCGTTGTTGAAGTCCAGCGCGGACCATCCCTTGAAGATTTCTTTGGTGGTCACCCATGCATCGTCGTTGATCATGCCTTCTGCGAGCCACTCTATCATGTCGTTGATTGTGATGACGGTCTGGCTCGGCTTCTGGGGTCCGGGCGACGGTGAACGACGAAGGGGAGGGGCACTGGGTGGGCGAGCCAGCCGGGTCGGCGGTGACCTTCTGAGATCTCGTGCCGGATGTCATTGTAGAGCTGGAACGGGCGAGGGGATGAGAGTGGTAAAGTTGAGAAAGTGAGAATAGTAAAGGTTTGGTAAAGATGAGAAGATGTGAGAGTCGTAAAGACGAAAAGGTGAATGTAGTGATAGAGATGAAAGTAAGAAGAGATGATGTACGTAGGAATAGATTGAAAGGTAGAAAGAAGGTGGTAACAGTGATGATAGCTGAAAAGGGAGCTGCTGGTGGTGTCTTGCTGTCAGTGTCCTAGGAAGACTGGTCAGTTATCACAGACCACAGCACAATTTTAGAACCACCTTCAGCATGTCGCCTCGGCCACCGGTAACGGTGTTTCACCGCTATCACAGTACATTCTCTTTTGCGACTTCTATTACATCACCTTGCTGTGTACTCACAGACATCTCATATCTCACCATAAGCCACAATAGATTTCTCATTTTTTGTATTGCATATGATGGAGACAATAATCACGGCCACTGTCCCAGCTGTACACCCTTGCGCCCGTGGTTGCCAACGTGTAGATAAAAGACAGTAGAAAAAAGCCTGAAACAAAAGAAAACGTTATCCTCTCCTCATATCCTTTTTTCCCTCATAAAACAAAGAAAGCTGTAGGTGTAGTGCATGGCGAGATGGATGGTGGAGATGAGTCGGGAAGAAGGCCAATAGACAAGGGCAGAGAAGAGACGAGAGACGACAGAAGGCTTGAAGCGATCGCAAGATATGAAGAAATTAAGAAATCCTTTTGATTTTGGCTGAACCTGAACAAAAAAACAGCAATGGCCGATACTCCGCGATAGCATTTGTCGTTTTCCGTCCTTCTTTTTTTGATGTGTTCTCTTTGTTGCAAATTTTGAATATTGGTTTTGGTTGTCTTTTTTTTTGTCTTCTCCCTGACCCGGTGGTATGTAGCCCAATTCTCCCTCCGTTCCATGCACGCAAATCGATACACATACATCAGCACATGGTCGTCCCGGTTAAAAAAAAGACTGCCATGAACGTTTTTCATCACCACCACACCAGAACGAGACGCTTATGCCTCAGTCAGGGCGCGGGCAATGCGCTGGCCACGCTGTCTTGAGGACAGGTGGGCAGCAGAGGCAACAGTGCTCTCGGCCTTGGCAACAGTCTCCTCGGCCTCGGTCAGGATCAGCTCAATGTGGCAGGGGTTGGACATGTAAGGGTTGATCTAGTTTGTTAGCGAAGCACACAAGAAAAAATCGTTACGACACGAGAAGAGGGTACATACGCGACCGTGAGCACGGTACGTCCGCCGCCGCTGCTTGGGGGCCTGGTTGACCTGGATGTGCTTGACGACCAGGTTGCTGGTGTCCAGACCCTTGGCATCGGCGTTGGCCTCGGCGTTCTTCAGAAGACCGAGCAGGAACTCGGCCGACTTCTTGGGCCAGCGGGCCTTGGAGACACCAAACTGCTTGCCCTGGGCGGTGCGGCCCGTGCTGCCGGCGTACCGGCGCATGGGGACAGCCTCGACCTTCTCCTTGACGTTCTCGAGGAAGGTCAGAGCGCGCTGCAGCTTCCAGCCGTTGATGGCCTGGGCGGTCTCGCGGGTGTTCTTGAAGGACACACGCAGGTAGGCACCGCGAGCGCGGGCCGACTTGGCGGGGGCAATTTCCGTGGCGGCGTAGCGAACCTGAAATATGTTAGTTTTCTGGTACTGTGTGCAAGACATTTAGTCGAGCCGTGGCCGATGCAAAGTAGACAGAAGCTGTCCACTCCGCAACATCAGTACGTCCGCTGATCATACTGCTTGGTCTGTCATGTCCCGCTCGTCGTCGTCTGTTCAGCTCTCGCATCGTGGTCGTCTAGCTGGGTTTGGTGTCTCGTTTGCAGCTGTCGTATCCTTGGCCAAAGCGTTGGCATGGCTCCAAGTCGGACCGTGATTCCGGGAGCGTTGCCCCCACCATACCAAAACCGAAGACACCGTTCCGACAACAATTCCGTAGCAGCCACACTCCCGTGCCCTCGCAAGCACGCAACAGTCCCTTCGCTCCAAGAAGCATCTCGTCGGCGTCGTATCTGTCGTCGGGCGTCGGTTGTTCATTCGTCTATTCGTCCAATCGTCGTCCAAAGATGCCGCATAAACACACAGTTGTCGTCGGAACAGAGAGAGAGAGAGCAGGACAAGAACGACAGCAGAATGATCGGCGCAAGTCTGGCAGTTCATTTCGACTTACCATCTTGTCGATTTGGTGGTGAAGATGGCGGTTGGTGATGTTGATGTTGATGGATGGAAACGGGAATTGGGAGTGCGAAACTTGTCGTCAAAATCGATACGTGCAATAATTTTTTCTGGAGTGGACTACGCAGCCAGAGCGTGGGCCCACACCCTCTCAGAATTGCGCAAAATTTGTCCTCCCACCTCTGGCCTCGCGCAGGCTCCACTGCGAGGGGCTAGGGTTGACATGCCCTACAGTCTTGGATAATCCACTTCTTTGTCAGCACATCATGTGAATCTTCGCGTGACCATCCCGCATATGATGTGGGTCTGGATCCAGAATTCGAGCGGATCAAGCAAAAATCATTTATCCGCAGCGGGTCTTATCGCCGGAGATCCATTGGCTGCGGCAGAAAAAGGCGGAAACTAAAATTTTTTGTAGCTCCATGGGCTGCTTGGACAGGAAGCCTCCAACTTTTTTTTTCTTCGTCCCTTTCGCCTTCCGCCTCTCGCTCTTTTCTCAGTGTCTTGAAGACTTGCATCTCCAAAAACGATAAAGCAACATTGTCCAAGTCCTTGACCATCATCCTCTCAGCGAATAACTTCCGAGCGGATTTCTTCTCTTCCTTTTTCTATCTACCAACAAGCTCCCCTACAACAACAATGGGCTTCGTTCCTCGCGGCGGTGATCGTGGTGGTCGCGGCGGTGGCCGTGGCGGTTTCGGTGACCGTGGTGGTGGCCGTGGCGGTGGCCGTGGCGGCTTTGGCGGTGGCCGTGGTGGTGGTAAGACTTATCTGTGCTCTCCGGCGCCCGCCTGCGTGGCTGCGCTTTTGCGCTCGCCTGCGCATCAATGATGGCGGCGCGTCTTGCACTCGAGTGGTGGCTAACTTGCGACAGGTCGTGGTGGTTTCGGTGATCGTGGTGGCCGCGGTGGCCCCCGTGGCGGCGCCCGTGGTGGCCGTGGCGGTGCCCGTGGTGGTCGCGGTGGTGCTGCCGGCGGTGCTGCCGGTGGCAAGAAGGTCGTTGTTGTAAGTACTTTTGCAAGCTGCTGCTGCGTGATTCCAATATGGTCAATGTGATCCAAAGGCAGTCTTGCTCACACCTCTACTAGGAGCCCCATCGTCACAAGGGTGTCTTCGTTGCCCGCGGTGGTAAGGAGGATTTGCTCGCTACTGCCAACTTCGCCCCCGGTGTCTCTGTCTACGGCGAGAAGCGCATCTCGGTCGAGAACACAACCAAGAACGAGGACGGCACACCCGCCGGCAAGGTCGAGTACCGCATCTGGAACCCTTTCCGTTCCAAGCTGGCTGCCGGTATCCTGGGTGGTGTGGACAACCTGTTCATCAAGCCCGGCTCCAAGGTCCTGTACCTCGGTGCTGCCTCGGGCACATCTGTGTCTCACGTTTCCGATCTTGTCGGCCCGACCGGCATGGTCTACGCTGTCGAGTTCTCCCACCGTTCCGGCCGTGATCTGATCAACATGGCCTCCAAGCGCCCCAACATTGTGCCCATTGTCCAGGAGTAGGTTTTATTTTTTTGAGTTGAGTCCGTTTTGTGGCAATGACCCCTGCTAACAAGCCAGCGCCCGTCACCCCCTCAAGTACCGCTTCCTCGTCCCCATGGTCGACGTCATCTTCTCCGATGTGGCCCAGCCCGACCAGGCCCGTATTGTCGCTCTGAACGCCAGCATGTTCCTGCGCCAGGGTGGTGGCCTGCTCGAGTCCGTCAAGGCCAGCTGTGTCGACTCTACTGCCGCGCCCGAGGTTGTCTTTGCCAGCGAAGTCCAGAAGCTCAAGGAGTCGCGCTTCTTCCCCAAGGAGCAGCTGACTCTGGAGCCATACGAGCGTGACCACGCCCTCGTGGCGGCCGTCTACCTGCAGAAGGAGTTCTCGGGTTAAGAGGGGCGACCATGATTTGGAGGTGTTGTGGTTTGCGGCGAATGCGGGCTGCAGCAGGCCATTGGCAGGCCAGGCCTAGGATCAATGAATAATGGCCTTGCTGCCTTGCTGCCTTGAGCACTGCCGACTGGTCTGCCGCGCCCGGCTCTTGGGAGTCTACCGTTTTGTTTTCCTGGCTTGCTGTTTTCATGCTGTGTTGGTTTATATCAGGGCTTGGGTGTTATTCTTTTTTCATCTTTTTTTTCATTTTTACATCTGCTTCATATTTTATTGTTGGCTTGTTTTGCTTTTTGCACGATTTCTTCTCCGCCTCCGCTTCTTCTCACCTTGTCCTCCCCTGCAGGCGCACCGCATTGCCTCACCACAACCACCTCGGCTTTTGCATGTCTCTGATGTTCACTGCAGCAAAAAGAGGGCGCATCCGGCGTTAACAGGAGTTTAATTTATCTGTATGATTGAAACAGCGCTTGTTCAAGTGTGAGGTCTTGGTATGACTGTAATGACCATCTGTTGGCCACGTGACTGTCTGCGCAAGGCTACCTTTGCCTTTTCCTTAAAGCTTAAAGCAAAGCCGCTTGATCGACTCGGCTCGCGCCGCGCACAAGATGCGGCTTCCCGCCTCGGGATACTCGTACTCGATCGAGTCGGTACCAAGTAGGACAACCGTACTGCCACTGGACAACGTTGCTCTGGCCTGGGCGTGTGTAGCAAGGGTGCCATGCCGGCTTTCCTCGCTCTGGGAGTTCTCTACTCGACCAGATGCGTGGGCCTGCACACAGAGGCATCAGTCGGCCTGGCCGGTGGTGGCACGTAAAGGCACCGCGTGTCGTCGACCGGCGTCGTACTCGGCCCTCGTTGTGTATGCATCACCACGCGGCTGCTCACTGCTTCCGCCGCAGTATGGCAACAGTCAGCCACCGCTTGCGCTCCGTCTTGTCCTCGACGCCGCGGTCCGCCATCCACGGCCGCTCCTGGTCGTCGCAGTCGCGCTCCCACAGCGCCTCAATCTCGAGGTTCTCGGCCGCCAGCGCGTCCTCGTCGTAGAACGCGGCCACCTTGTCGCGGCCCGTGTGGAAGCCGCCGACGACCCAGCACCGCGCGGTGCGCTGCGGGTCGGCGTCGGCGTCCTTGAGGAACCAGTTGATGGACTTGCGCAGGTTGTCGTGCTGCCACTGCATCCAGAGACAGTCGCAGACGTAGACGCGGTCGTAGGCGTGGCGACCGGCGCGCGCAACGTCCGTGTCGAACGCGCCCCACGCATGGCCGTCGACCGTCAGCGTCGACGAGGACACTGGGTTGGAAGGACTCAAACTCGGACTCAACTTCGGAAGAGAGCGAACATTCCTCTTAATATTGGCGCGGAGATTGTCCATGACAACATCCGACGGATAATCGGTAATGGTGACGCGCGCGGCGCCGAGCAGGGCCGACATAATCGACGGCAGGGCCGTGCCGGCGCCGAGCTCAATGGTGGACAGCCCGGCAATGTCAAACTCGGTGGGCACGTCGCAGTACTGGCTGACGACGGTGTCGGCGGCGGTCACGGGCACGGGCCCCGAGGCGACAAGGCGGGCAATGGCAGCATCGCCGCGGCGCGTGGCGGCCTCGAGGGTGGCGGCCTCGACGAGCTTGGCGAGCATGAGCGATGCGTTCCAGAGGAAATGGCTAAAGAGCTTGCGGTCGGTGTCGGCTTCCGGGTCGGTGACGGACATGGTGATGGGCTCGGGCAGATGCGGCGAGGTGTAGAGGACGCCATGGTCGGCATCGCCGTGCTGGTTGGTGGTGTCGTCGGGGAAGATGACGCTGAGGGCGGAGAAGAGGTAGTCTTCGGGGTCGACTTCGGTCTCGCCCGTCAGGGAGACGCGAGCGACGAGGGACATGGTCTTTGTGTAGTAGCTATTGTCGATACGATGCTGTCACGCAGTCCCATCGCGGGGCTTGGTGGGTAAGGCTGAGGCTGCGGTGCTAGATGTGTACTGCCTGAATACACCGCCAAATACTTTCCAGACAGACAGACTACTTCACATTCAACAATTCTGGTGACATATTGTAGAGTTGTTATATTAGACATATGAAAGAAGATAATGCAAGATGAGAGAAACAATGTAATAAAGAAACCTCGAGTCGAACTCGTATACCCAGTAATAATATATCCCAACCGTCGTTAAAGAAAAGACAAAAGGCTCCAGCGTCAAGTCATTAAAGCCCAATAGCAAAATATATAAAGTAAAGTTCCATAGACAAAAGACAGTAGTCCTCGTCAGCCAGTGAAAAGAATCCAGAGCGCCGCGCATTTTGGTATATGATGGGGGGGGGTGTAATAAAAAGAGAAGGAGGAGAGGAGTGAAAGAAGAGACAGAAAGAGACACAATACTACAGGCCCTGCATCTGCTTGATCTGCTCGGCGGTCGGGTCATCGGAGATCCAAATGCCCTTCTCCTCGTCCGTGGCCGACAAAAAGCCCTCGGCGCGCTTCATGGTCTGCACGTCGAGGTCTGTCACATAAGCCTTGCCGTCCGACAGCTTGAGGCGCACCTCGTGCTCCGTCGACAGCATCATGTCGTCCTTGGCCAGCCGCCGCGGGCCCTCGAACACGGTCATGACGCGCTTGCGCATCGTCATCTGGCCCTTGTCGAAGCCCCACGACGTCGGGTAGTTTGACCGGTTGCGGCGCGACCGCGTCTTGCCGGCAAACGGCACGCCACCGCGCGAGTGCGTCATGCCGCCGCGCGACTTTTGCACGCCGTTGGCCGGGTTCAGTTTGCTGTGGCGCTTGGCCGGCGAGCCGCTGTGGCCGCTAAGCGCGCTGTCGCGCGGGCTCTCGTCGTCGCCGTTGGCGTCGGCGCCGTCGTACTCCATATCGTCGTCGTCGTCGTCGTCGTCGGCGCCGCCGCCCGCTGCTGCCGACGATGCCGGCGTGCCCTCGGTCGCGGGCAGCTGGTTCTTCTCGAGCGTGACCTTGACGTCCATGTCGTTCTCGACCTCGGCGAGGCGCGATGCATTGACGGCCTCGGCCGGGTCCTCGAGCTGCACGATGCGCAGCACGCAGTCGTCGAGATGCTCGTAGAATTCTTGGGCGTTGCTAAAGGTCTGCGAACACGTGCTGCACTTGCCGGTGGCATCGGGCGCGTATGTCGTCAGCGCCTGGGCGGTGGCGGCGCTGCCGGGCGTGCCGGCGGCGCTGCTGGCGCCCTTCTTGCGGCTGTTGGGCGGTGTCTGCTCGACGCCGTGGACGGCAGTGAGGTGGCGCTTGAAGACGTCGGCGCGGTTAAACGACTTTTCGGCCGACGAGCCGGAGCCCGGGCAGAAACCGCAGACCATGGTACCCTTGTAGTGGGTCAGGGTGTGGCGGTTCTTGTCGTACTTGCGCGCAAAGCCCTTTATGTGGTACTCGCAGGTCTGGATGGGGCACTTTTCCGGGCGCTCATTCATATGCGTGAGCATGTGTGCGCGAATGTCCTTGTAGCGGCGGCCGCACTCGGGGTACGGGCACTGCTGCTTCTCCTTGCCCTCGCCGTCGGACACGAGCTGGTCCCCGCCGGACACGGCGAAACCCGAGAAGGAGCCACGGCTGATTGACTGGTGGTGGTCACTGGACCCGGCGCTGCCCGGGCCGCTGCCGGTGCCGGTGCCGGCGGCGCCCATTGGTGAAGGGGCGAGGAAAGGGCTGAACTGGGTGGCGTAGGGGCCGGCGCTCGTCGGGTAGGGCGAGAGGGCGCCGGTCTTGATGGGGGGCGAGTGGGCAGGCGACGTGGCGTAGGATGCAGAGTGCGCGGTGTGCTGCTGCTGGTGCTGCTGTTGTTGATGGAAGGATGCGTACGAGTCAAAGGCAGGGATGCCCATGGAGCGGACTTCCGAGTGCAAGATGGAGGGGTCTGCTGAAGGGGCGGAGTTAATAAGGGCGCTATAAAAACAGGGTTCGCCAAAGCAGGGCGCTATGACACAGGCACCAAAATGCGCTAAAACAGAAAGAAAAAAAAACAGAAAAAAAAGAAACACGATTGGGCGCCGAGGATCACAGCGTGCGAGGTAGTGCAAAACGGCGTCGAGCACGACAGAAAATAACTCACCGACATAGGACTTTGGCTGGGGAAACTCATAGTGTGAAAACTCGTCGCTGCTCTGGTAGCCGCCGAAACTGTACTCGCCCGGCGTGTAAAAGTCGCCCTGGTGCACAATGTTGGGGCTCACGCTCATGCCGGCCTGTGCCGGCCACTCGGGGGCGGCCGGCGGCGGGATGCTGTGGTGCGAGCGCGGTGAGCCGACGGCTGACGACGGCGCAGAGGGACCGGAGCCGGTGGACAAGCTGGACGTGCGCATCTCGGGGTCTTCGTGGAACATGGTGGGCGACATGTCGTCGCCGAGCATGGCTGTGAGCGAGGAGGAATCGGCGTAGAGAGCTTCAACGTCAAAGGCCGTGCACGAGGGTACGGGTGTTGTTGCAGAGGGCGTAGCAGTTGCGGTGGCGTGCGGCGAGTAGAAATCGTGGGACATGCGCTGCTGGTAAAAAGGCGACATGTGCTGGTTTTGGCTGATACCGTTGGCGCTGAGGGCAGGCGAGTGCGCGTGGAAGACGCCGAGAGGGGGCTCTGGGTAGAGCGAGCTGTATTCGTCGGACCTGTGGGCCATTGTGAGGGGAGATGGAGAGGTATGAGGGTATGAGAGAAACGGTTAAGCGAGAGATGAAGAGGAATGCAAGTGAGACCTCGAGTAGAGATGGTATCGACAAGCTTGGCTGTTAGTTGATGCGTTGACGAGGACGGCGAGGTGCGTGTGAGAGAGACCGACCTGGAACGAGTGTTGACTTGGATGAGCTGGCTTGGATGAAGCAGGAAGAAACGAGAGTAGGCACTTGACGGTGATGATGGACAAGTGATGATGTGTAGTGTACAGAGTATGAGGTAATATATATCAAAGAAAGCAAAAGACACGAGATACAAGACACAGACAAGAGACAAGAGACAAGAGACAAGACGAGGCAGAGACAGGAATGTAGATAGAGATGGGGGCCGCCGTCGAGATATATACTCAAACCCAGCCGGATCTTGTTGATACTGGACGCCGGAGCCAAGATCCATATGTTTGTTACTCCATAGTCTTTTGCCGTAGTTTATTACTCGCTGTGGTTTATTTTTCTTTTGTCGTCTGGTCTGCCCTATCCAGCAAAAGAGGCTTGGTTGTGTATCTCACAGGGGAGGGGGGGTGTGAATTGTAGACAACATCGAGGCGGGTGGGTGGAGAGGTGTGAAGGGGTGTGCTATTTGATTATGCTTATGGTTTTGAATTTATGTTTCTTATTTAGCATTTCTTTGATTGTTTATGGTTTTCTTTAATTTCTTTTGATTTTCTTTTGGGTTTATTTTGTGTTTGACTGTTGGCTGTTTGATTGTTGATGGCTTGCTTGATTGATTGATGTTTGATTGAAGTTTGATTGATTGTTTGGGTGTTTGATTTTGACGTATTGGTTTTTGCTTGCTTGATAATTGATGTTGATTTTTGTGTTTTTATTTTTATGTTTTCATCCGTGCAGAATGATACTCTATGTAGATCCCGTTCTAGATCAAAGTTGACGACAGCAGTATGAATTATCAAGGAATCAAAATATGAAGCATTAAACAAAGAGTGACAGCCATATCTTTCATCATCACGACAGCTTTCCATGGCTGTGCCTCCTAATCCTGTCTCTACCACTACGTCCCCCAATTCTGTCTGCCACCTACACGTGCCCCCTACAACACTATCTCCTGCCCCGAACTCCGTACTGTCTCCTCTATCCATCGCCACTATTCCTAGTCTGGAGCTAGCAAGCGAAACTGCGGTCCCGCGGATCTTCATGATGCATCAAGTCCTAAGCTACTATTAATTCTCTGTTAAGATACTTTGCTGCGGCAGCAAGGATACTTACTGCCGCGCTAATACCACTCATAGGGTCGTTTTCCGCGCTCCGTCGACGGTGGACGTGCTCTGAGAAGCCTTTTTCCCGTAGTGCTGCAACCTGTCGACGGGAATTCCGTACTCACAAATCACAGTAAAGTTGATTGCTACCCTGCTCTGTTTCAACCCTCACGGCATTGGCGACTGGCTGTATTGACTGCTACGTATTATCGCGAGATGCTGCCTTGTATGATTTGAAGGTGACGACAGTTTCGTCTTTCATCCTTCTGTTGGCTCTAAGCTTAGTTTAGGTGTGCTCCTTTTCTTTTTCTTTTTTCTTTTGTCTCTTTTTTGATTTTTGTCTTTTGTCTTTCATCATTATCATCAATCTCACTCTTATCATTCTTGTCTCTCTTTGACCTTAACCACTATTGATTTTGCTAGAGCTTGTGCAGGTTTATGTGGTCTTTGTGTATGCTGATTCCTTTCTTTTGAGGTACAAACAAATAGCACTGTAAGCATAGAATGCCATACAGCACTGCCGATACAGCCTGCCGATCGACAGCTCGATATGCTTACAGCCAATACCACTGCCAATTGTACTACTCCAAGAAAATACACTGCCATCACTCCGCTGTCTAGGTGGAGTCGGCTCCCTCTTTATCCCCGCCACGCCGTCTTTTCTCTGCTTCTCTGTTCCTGAGCCCTACGAAAACGTATAGAGCTCCGACAGCGCCACAGGCGTCTCCATTCCATCGGACTTGAGGTGCATAACAAGTACTTGTAGGATTAGCTCGTCGGTTTTCATCCGAACCTGTGATCAGTAGGGCCATGTGGTGTAGATGTGTAGAAATGGATGGACGGAAAATATTTCAAAATCAAATGAGTGAAAAAAATCAAGCAGCAGCCAGATATACGGCATCATCACGAGAGGGTCTACTGTCAATTACAAGTCAATGTGTCAATATGTCAAACGTCTATGCTTATATGTCAAAGTGTCAAGATGCACAGTCAATTTTAAGCATAGAAAACGCAGGACAAAGACACCAATCGGAAGCTGCTGGCACTGACCAAGACGGAGAGCTGGTCAGGGGTCGTTATTGGCATTGTTTTTCCACCTCATTATTTGTGCGGTGAATTGTGCACTCTGCGGAGTATGCGTTTTCCTTGCGGACAGTTCACAGTGATTGGTCCTCATACGGCTCGAGTGTTCTTCGATTTCGGTGTCCGCGCCGGATTTCTTTGTGCCTCGTTGTTTTCTTCTACCTCTATCGGCCACTCGCCGAAGTTGGGATGATCGGGACACGACGCGTATGGTCAAGAAAAAGGACCACACCGGTGAGGGTAAGAGAGTGGAATAAGAAGAGAACAGGTGACGGAAGGAATAGAAGAGTAGAAGAGTAAAAAAAGACACGTAAAAGGACAGCCACTGCCAGCCGCGACAACCCTGCCAGCCTTGTGGACAGCACATGCTCGACAATCTGCATCTCAATCTCATCTATCATCTTGGTTCTAGTAGTACTGTACCTTTTAACCCACTAGCAGTCGTGCCAACTTGTCTAGCTGCCAACTTGTTGAAACACGCTACCCGTTGACTGCTATCAAGCTCATTATCATTATTACGTGCAATAAAGACCGAGCATGCCTATCACTGTATGTGTAGCACGTTTACGCCATGAGGAGCCAGAGTCAGACGGGTAGGTCGGAGGAAAAGAACGAAGAAGCAAAGAAGGAAAAAAAGCAAAGAAGCAAAAAGAAAAGGAGCAAGCAGCAAAAAAGCAACGAGGAGATTGGAAAGTGGCGGTCAGCAGCTTGGGTATGCTTTCTTTTTCTTTTGATTTGCTTGGTGTTCTTGGTATTTACTCCGTAATCCAACCCCATCTGCTGTCTCATATGAGTAACTGATGACTCTTGAGAGTGAGACACTTTCAGACATGGCGGGTAAGAGGTCGGGGAAGCGAATAGCAAGATAGGGGCAGGGACAGAAGAATCAGAAGAATCAAGAAGAAAAGTACAAAATGAAAGAACAATATAGCAGCTGTCACTCTCTACATGCATATTGTAGAGCAAGGTACACCGAAGACAGGTCTCAACCCCAGTCTCATCAAGATCAGTGACTACGGCCGATGTCACCATATTGTCTTCTGGGTCGCCGACCTGCTGGGTCGTAATGTAATCCTGACGACATCTTTCATGATCGCAGACTCGCCAATGGCAGGACTCGCCAATGCAATCGGCTTTGGCGAATGAAACACCTTCCCAATCGATATGTGCCGTGTCGATGGCATCTTCATGACACAGTTGCACGGCAAATGGGTTGGTTATATTACTCCGTAGGAATATTAAAGAAATACAGAGTACGCGTATCTCAAAGGAAAAAGTACATATAGAAAAGTATGACGTTTGGCAGGACAGTCTCGCTTCTAATGCCATATCGGGACTTGTCTACTTTTTCCATGTCTGGCACTCAGTTTTCACATGCTGCAGATCACAGTACGGAGTACGACGTACTCCGTATACATATACATGTATGCTTAAGCATACTTGTACTTGTACAGTCTCAGTATTGCTACTTGTATCTAAGCATAAGCATAAAAGCATACGTGGGCGCCCACTAAACGCGGCCTACAGGCATGCTTGTGGTTGTATTTTCATATCTTACACTTGCACAGCGGAACAAATCCGCCAGCATCTTCATCTTCTTACCATCTTGCGAGTCTCTGTACTCCGTATGCTTAAGCATACTGCAACCTCTGATACTTGTCTACGGAGTATGACAAACACCACCCCTACAGTCTTCTGAGCTCGACAAACAACACATGCATACAAGCGGGAGCCAAGATGAAGAAATGTAAAAATAACCATATTAGATTAGACTACAAAAGTACCGCGGATGTCGAGTCGACGTGTCTAAATTGATAGAAAACAGGGACGGGAAACTGAGCGGAAAGTATTTAGCCGTGGTGGAATCGATGACGATTGTATGATTCGGATTCTACATTATGGAGAGAGAGACGGCGTACTCTGTGATCTACACTGTGTGACGGGCCCTATGTTCGCGCAAGAAACTTCCCTATTGGTTTGTACAAGTACGGGCGGGATTCGAGAAGGAAGATATTGGTTTCTACGTAGGTATAAGATATACTCCAGATAGTATCCAAGAGATCACCAACTACCCGTGTCATCCGTCATAGTAGCCCCTATTGTAGCAAGTCTATTTTTTCGGAGATCCAATTCTGCGATGCTAGTCAGATGTGATTGAATCCAATCTACCTATTTGATGAGTGATCATCTCAAGATGTGCGGCAAGGACAAGGGGAAGCATCGATGACATAATCACATTTTACTTTTTTGATT
The DNA here is from genome assembly GCA_029298705.1 of Ophiostoma triangulosporum. NCBI lineage: Eukaryota > Fungi > Ascomycota > Sordariomycetes > Ophiostomatales > Ophiostomataceae > Ophiostoma > Ophiostoma triangulosporum. Next base: position 141,030 of record JANSLO010000009.1, on the reverse strand, counting down.
TACCTGCGCTGGATATTTCATGGGCTCTAAGCATATTTCATCTTCCTCAAAGTTAGTCTCTTATTGCTGACTGCTTACATTAGATCACTTTCACAACGAGCACAAGTAGTACAAAGTGAGACAGGGTGAGATCACCTCCGTCTTGTCTTCAAGACGAGACACTCCACACACAATCTGGAGGTAACAGAAGTCTGATTGGCCCAAAAACGAGGTTTAAGTATCTTACGACGTATCTTCTAGCACACACACACACGCAGTACACGTTGTCGGTGCTGCTCTTATTTTAGGACAGCATCGGGGCGCAGCATAAGCATACTGGCACAAGGCGGTCAGATTTCGGATTTATTTTAGGGTTTGAATAGGCCTAGCATCTGCTTACTGTCCCTGCGTCGGCGGACACCACCCTATGGAAAGACACAGCCGGCTGTCAATCCACCCAAGGGCAGATGCACGCAGCTGAGACACAAGAACAGTCGGTGGCGATAACGAGCGATGCAGTTATCTAACGAAAAGAACTGGCTCGCAAGCGGGCGGGCGGGGAGGGAGGGGGGGGGGGTGGTATAGCCCTACCGTCGTTATCGCGAGAGAGTGAGATTTTAGGTTTGGCTGCCATTTTTGCTATTTACCATCTGTTGTAGGGCTGCATGACTCTGACATAAGCATATATGTATCTGCTAGGGCCAGGGAGGCAAGAGACGGAACGGACATACGGAACAGATAAAACTATCGGGACCGGTGCGATTCACGGCTAGCAGGGAATGGCCGTCCTGGCGTGTTTGCTTGGCCAGTGTACGATGACCGTCGGTCACTAGGAGAGGCCCAGTCCTTTGGCGTAGCGCAGCCGAAACCACACCAGCGACTTGGCAGTTAAGAGTTGTTGATGATATCGGCTGAAGAGATGCCATGCAGAGGACTTGTCCATGGAGATGAAGATACGGACTGGCTGCTGAAGAGACGATTGCAAGATGGTAAATGCAATCTCGCACAGGCAGCACAGGCCCTCTGCGCTGACAACACGATACCCAGGCGAGGCCATAGCGTTGCGTTTGTTATTGCGTCTCGCCGTGGCGTGCCGTGGCGTGGTGGCGTTTGTTGCGTGATTGGCGGGGGTGGGCTGCAGTGAATCGGCTATGATATTGCAATCAACACTGGACCCAATGTCCTCATGATCATCACCTGCATATGCACGTTATATTTAGAAGAGCAATGGCAATATTTCATCTCGTCTTTGCTCAGATCAGGGCGCAGCAAGAGTAAACGATAGACTGCATATTAAGCTATTTACAAAGTTGTTAGTAACATGTAGAGCAAGAGAGTGCAGTAGTCAGTGGCTTATCCCATTCTTGTCGTCGATTCGGGCATAGTTTGTCTGCAGCCAAGTCGAGTAGCGAGGAGTCGAGGTTTATTTTCATAATAGGGCTGTGTTGGCAGAGAGGGTGGAGGGATCCCGTAGTTGGTACGCATGTATCGGAATCAACTGTGCATGTTTTGTTTGGTCTTGTCTACCAGTAAGCATATCGAGAACGGCCGGTGCCAGACATTCAGGAGTACCCTGCAAACGACGTCTTTTGATTTTATCCTTTTCTTTTGTTTTGAATTTACATGCACATCTCACTCATGCAATCCTGTGATAAGTCTCACTACCTCCATCTTACTCCCGTCAAGGTGCCACAGATAAGACTGCAAGTACGCGGGTTAAACAGAATAAAACAAGAGAATCAAACAAAAACAAATAGGGGTTGCATGCAAAAGTGTGTGTTGTGAGGCAGAAACGCGAGCGCGAGCAAGTTCGGTGAAAAGTGCCTTGGGGTGTGTATCTTGGGACTGAAAGACGACCCAAAAGGGCGGCATCCCCGAGCGGACTGGTTTTTACAGACACTGACAAGTGAGCTAGACACCTCCTGTAGTGCCCACGTATTCCCCGCATTCACTATTGTTATTCACTAGCAAGTTGTATCTTACGTCGTACTCGTAGTATGTACATAAGCATATGTACTACATATACAAGTAATTTGAGTGCCTGATCCTTGTACAGCGTAAAAGCCCTCCTTCACTGCAACGGTAGCGGAAAGACCCCCGCAGCTCGTATGGCCCGGATAGATGAATACTCCCATAGAAATGCTACGCTGTCTGCTGGCAAGCATCGCACTGCCCAACTGCTACCGTCGCAAGCCGACATCCGTCCTGCTGGCTCCGTCATAATCAGACACGCCACTGCACCTGTCTCACGTGGGTAGAGAGATGGAGATGAGGACGGGACTGAAGACGGATACAGTTAGTGTCTGTTAGAAAGTACCTGCTTGTCTTCATCATAAGTACTAAAGGTCTAATCATCAAGGCCACGACATCGACCTCCGACGCCATCGGCAGGCTGCTGAAAGAGGAGCTCGCGAAAGCCGTATGGAACATCGTAATGACTACGGAGTATGCTGCTTACACATATACATACACCACGAGGTTATCTCGTTACCATTTCCTTTTTCGTGTCTGATCCTCGGGCGGTTGGTTCTCCAACCGCTTCCCGGCGTGCAGCATCGAATCGTACTGATTGCTATTGGTGACAACCCCTGTTGACCAGTCTGCCTAGCGGTCAAGCCAGGCCAGGATCAGGCTTGTCTCAAGGTGTTCCTGCATTGCATAGGCAACAGACGGTTCAACCCGACTTTCTTGATTCTAAAAGAGTACACATAGTCAGGCACGATGTCGTAGTTGTGCAACCGGCTCTCATGACGGCAAGCGGAACGCAATATAAACCAATGTATTAGAGTAGGGCAAATGACACCGACGGATGGCGGCAGTGTCTAATATCAATACCATACGTATATCAGCAAGTACAACTACTCCGTACGTATGTACACAAAACCACTCGTACATGCACGAATCAGATCTTAAGTCCTAACCCTGGACAGTTTCAATAGAGTGCCAGTACATATACATAACTATTGCGGGAGCATTGCTAGGCGCCCGGCGTTGCATTGTGATCCCTCATCTTGTTATGAATCTTTCTCTTCGTTTTATTATCTAATATGCTTAGTTTCTTTCTTAATACAACCTCATACTGGGGTCTGCCAATACGCGTATCTCATCACCCAGTATCATATATCATAAATCAAAGTAAATATTGAAACTGCGTCATTGCCATCGCCAAGTCTGTTAATACTCAGTTAATAACAACCAATCTCGTAACAAATAAACAATCAATCCCTTGGTTTTTTTCAAAATGCAGCTTCAGGGGTTTTCATAACACTCGGGACCGAGCTGTCGGGACTCTCTGCCAGACGACTGGATCAGGAGGCGTGCATAAGCCACAGCACAACTGCGGACCTCAATACGGTAATACTCAATGTGCTGTAATACACGAATAAGTCTGCACAAGTCTGAGTCTGACATCACAGACACAAGACAGGTACAACGCTGTGCTAAATTTGGAAGCACACGATACGTTGAGCCGCAGTGCATGCATCGCTCCGACTCTTCGGTACTATAGCTGTGATGTACATCTTGGTAGAAGCAGTCTGTTGGTATACGGTATATCTATCCAACAGGGAGCGTGCTACTGGTAAATTTTCCGATCAAGAGCAGGGCATCTGAAATGGACAGCATGAGAATAATCAATAATCTACCGGACGTAGCCTCTTTGATCAATAAAACAGATAAATCAGATACTGTTCTAGCCCATCAGACAACAAATACTCTGATTCTAGACCACGCCACACTGATTCTACTGATATGAAAGACATGAAAGACATGAATGCCAATACAGATCCCTGTTGATCACCCCGGAGCAGGATAACGACCTTGTCGTCCTCGCGACCTTGCCCCTGTGCGGCGTCATCGTATTGATATATCACCTGTTAGTCATACAACCGCAAGGTGTCTTCAGAGATAGTTCACTCCATCGTATGCTTCCAGTATGTGACACTTGCCATCCTTCCCGGGGCTGTGACACCTCGCCGACCCCAACAGTATATGCTTATTTATGTGAATGTAGAGTAGACCAGGAGAAACAAGAATCACGTTGGGTGAATGACGCTGCTCCTTGGAAGCCCAGATGGCTGGCGCGCGTGTTTACCACACAACGGAAAAGGAACACGGCATCGGGGCGTACCTGTAAGAGGTGTATAGCAAAGCAAAGACCTCTCCACTGCTCGCCGTCCCCTATCACACGTACGAGTACACCCGCCAGGAACGGACGTGTTCTTCCGTCGAGTGGCGCGTGGCGTGGCCCAGCGAGCAACGTGAACGCCAGGCTCACCGCTGGAGTCATCGCGCCGATGACTGCACGCCTGGTCTAGACAGTGCGTGCAGTCTGCAGCTGTGAGCTCTGGACAGTGCGTGCAGTCTTCATCTGCAGAGAGCTCTGGACATTACCGTCAGTCTTTGCATCTGCAGAGAGCTCTGGGATGCAGATAATCAAGACACAAAGACAACCTCGCCGACGACGACACGCACCCCGTCACAAACTCTCTCGTACACCGTACCACGGGGCTTCGTTACGCAGACTCGCATCCCGACACAGACACGCTGCTTATGCCAAAAGAAGCAAGAAGCCCGTCCAATGTCTTACAATCCGAACAGTGGCGCTGGCAACGGCGGCTTTATTTTTGGTTTATTGGTATTTCAACAAGCCTTTTTACTATTGGCAACGACTATTCTTACGGATGGAGTCACGAGAGGCTCTGCTATCTGCTGCACTGCTGCACTGTCTTTACGTTGGAATATGGAGTAGGCGCTTCGTAGAAGTCCGCCAAGACGGCGGTTATCCAAGGCAGTACGGAGTAGTGGCAACGGCCCTGTGCCGAAGAAGACGTTCCGTACTTCCGTCCCTCTAGTCGACATCTTACATACGTACCGTCCTGAAAACGTTAAACAAGGCAGACATGTAATAGCGGAAATTGCGGCCGGCCAATGACAGCCAATCACTCACTTGTCGGCGTGAGCCTTTGTTTTCGACACCCCTCATCACAGTGGGGGTACCCCTGTCGGGTGTAAGCATACTCTGTAAATACATGTACCGTAAGATATCGTAGTGTACGGAGTACATTATCGTGATGTTGACCCCGGCCACTGTAATGTACTTTACGCGTATTGCTGCTACAAGGATCAACGATTAAGCTAGAGTCTCAAGGCGACGACCAGCACTACGGAGTAAAAAAGACTGGACTACCGACAGGCTGGTCCCGGCAGCCGTCTGGATGCTAGGATGACCTCTATTTGGCTATAATTGGCGTGCTATGCATCCTAGATGGCGTTCCAGGATGGCGTTCCAGCCGGCCTCGCATTGCTGTGAATGCCTGTCCTGCCTGCACTGCCTTTGTCTGCTTGATCACACCCTGCCCGGCTAATGCTTCCCAACAGGGGATAGCAGACGTCTTTTGAAAAAAGGCTGGAACAGTTTCAGCCAAAAGGAAAGAGAGAGTGCGATATCACGAGAGACTGCCATGATACAGACAACAAGACAACAAGACAGCAAGACAGCAAGACAGCAAACTGACGAATCGAGGCATGCTCCGAGACATCATGGTTGAGCTACTGCATTGTCAGACCGTCAGACCGTCAGCCAGACCTCTCTGGACACAGAGCGCAACCACTGGCCGCTGAGCCTTCTGAGATTGGGCAGCCGTGCTTGCGATCGACACGCAGGCGTGCAAACGAGACACTGAAAGAAGAAACAACAGACAGCGGTGAAGTGCTACCAACATGCAGAGTACGTACTTTGGGGGGGAGAGGCGAGCCGAGCACAGAATCCATCGCGGCCGCCCGAATGGCCACACCCACACCAGGACCCCCTCCTGGTCTCGCCTGCTCATCACTGCCGAAACAAGCACTGACCGGCGCTAACCAGCCTGTTTAGTGTTAGACAATAATAGAGAATTAGGATTAGAAGATTCGACCGGCCCGCGCATAGGGCACATCAGACCAAGACAGGGGGTTCTGTAAGCATAAGCATATGCTTACTCCGTACATTTTCTGTACGATTTGCCTGTAATACGTAAGCATACAGGAGTGTACATTTACTTGTACATTTACATACATAATATGTACAGACAGGGGGCTGGTGGGGGAGATGGGAGGGGCTTCGGTTGTGCTTCCTTGCCCATGAAAGAGGTCGGCGACCTTATCTCGGAAGATTGAGGTGCCCGATGGAAATCAGATTCTGTGTCGTACGTATACACTGGACGGCGCAACCATTCTTCCGTCCTTTTTTTTTTTTTTAGAAAAAATTATACAAGGACGAAAGACAGCCAAAGAGGACAACGGTCTGCAAGATCCGTGTGACGGTCCTCGTCATCGGTCTTTTTTTCACGAGACCGTTACGGCTCCTCGCGCTGGCTTCTACGCCGCAAAGTGCGGTAATGACAGGCACAGGCACGTCCACGTCCACGACTGCTGGCTGTCGGTGATGATGTGTCTGGCCGCTCGTCTGCTTGTCTGCTTGTCTGTGCCGTCGTTGTTGATTTAATCCATCTAATTTTGTTTCCGTCTTTCTTGTCGGGTTTCGTTTTCGTGTTTTCGTGTCCGCGGCCAGGTCATCACACTTCGGCGTGTGTTTGCAATCTCAGGCGTGTATCTTGCACTGTTGTCGTAGACCTTCTTCTTGGCCGTCCGTTGTAAGCATAAGCATATGCTTTCTTTTTCGATCGAGGTCTTGCTTTGAGCGATGTAGACAGACTGTGCTACAGACAGACCGCCATATGCTGACCCATCGGATCCGCCCATGCACAGGTAACTTGCAGACAATGACGCCGTGAGACATACGCATACAACACTCGAGCATATGTGTAAGCATATACGTAAGTGGCGAACTTGCATCCGGAGTGCGTCGTACTCCGTAAGAACCAAGCAAAACACAAGAAGCAACAAAAGGTGACGAAAATAAAAAGAATCGAGATAGATCAACCTGCCAATTTCCTACTCTGTAGCTGATCAGTAGCTGATCGCGGGACCAGTGGCGGGTAGACGGGAACTATCAACACGCTTGCACTCAATCACTGTAAGCATACATATAGTAGCACTGACCAAGGAGGCCTCTATAGGTCACACTGGTTGTGGGTGATGCATACAGGATATGCAGCCTGCTAACCGTGCCAGCTGGGTTGGGCGGGGTGTTGCTGCACATGATGTTGCAAGCTGTCTGGCAGATAGCTTTCGGAACCTGTCGTCACAGACACAGCTGCTTCTGGCCACCATCTCTCTCGGTTTGCTGACTTGTCACAACCACTTGTCCAGAATGGGGCCCGGACACGGCACACTTGCATGCCGTGTCTTCCAATAGCAGATGCAGCAGAGTTGTCGCGGTATTTCCCGGTCTGGCCGGAGCGGTCTGTTTTTTCTTTCCTGGTTTCCTGGTGTCCAACTGGTTTCCTATGTCTCCTGTCTGCTGCATCTCTCCACCACTACTAGCCCATAGGGCTGTATTCCGCACGCAAACCGATCAATATCTATCACAGCCACCACTCACACAGTCCCATTCATCCACACCATTCACACCATCCACCATCCACACCATCTATATCATCTAAACCATGTCATACCACGTCTACGGAGTAATAAAGCGGCACTCGACTCTTCGCAACAATAGCCTCTTTCGTCATGTCCGGGATGTGAGTATTTCGTGCTCAAGTTTATCCGTATATAAGCTTACGCAGTCTGAGCCTTAAGCCACGCTATCGGGCTGCAGCAAGTATTGATACAAGTCTGGCATAGCCTCTACTAGACTGCTGTCGTGGGGTGATAGTTGGCACTAATGCATTACCTAAGCCTTCTGACAGGCAATGTCGGCAAGGCTACACAATGTTGCGAGGCTGTGGCGCCAACCTATCAGCAAAATACAAAAGTGGAGACTACCGGAAGCAGTAGATGAGGACAGATAACACCACCGATAAGGATCACGTGCAGCTACGCCATTACTCTTGATCGCCAAGTGGCTTCATCGTCGATGACGAGGTGGCCAACAAGCCAACATCGACACCAGCATCAATTTACCCACTGTCACGATAGCCACTTGCTTTTATTCGATCAAAGTATTTCCGCCCGGGATACGTCTCCGATGCGACGCTAGACGTTTGAAGCTCGAGCTTCGTTTGAGCATCCGTGAGCATCCATCCGTGAGCATCTGTTGAGCTTCCGCCGAGCTTCCGACGACGAGCATCGCCACGCTGCCAGCGTCGACTCACTCGTCTGCTCTGCACTACTGTCTGCGCAACACCTACCTAGAAACAACCACTACCTGCTTTTTCGCAATCCCAAAACTACCGCCACAATGCGCCTAGCCTGGTATGCCGGGGTATGTACTGGCTGCGACGACAGCTTCATGTCTTTTCCGTCTTTTCCGTCCTGGTCCAGAAACTAACAAAACACAGGCTTCGACAGCCCTGGCTGCGGGCGTCGTCATCTCGGCGTTCCACCAGCGTGCCAACTTCTACTCTGCCATGGTCTACCTGTACCAGAGCAACCTGTGTCTCATGATCCTCATCAACCTCGTCTTCCTCGCCTATTCGTCGTTTGTCTACAGCCTCCAGCGCATCTGCTTTGGCCAGCTGCGTGCCATCGAGGTCGAGCAGCTCTATGAGCGTGCCTGGTTCGCCATTACCGAGACCTGCCTTGCCATGACCATTTTCCGCGACGAGTTTGGCGGCTTCTTTATCGTCATGTTTGTCGCGCTGCTCACCGGCAAGGTCTGGGGCTGGATCGGCGACGGTCGTATCGAGGCTCTCGAGCAGCAGCCGCCCGCCAACCCGCGCCTGTTCCACACGCGCCTCATCGTGTCGCTCGTCCTCAGCCTCGTCTACGACACTGCACTGCTCTACTACGCCATCACGACCGTCATCGCCAAGGCGCGCCCAGACATGATGGTCATGTTTCTGTTCGAGTTTGCCGTCCTGCTCGTCACGTCGCTGCACACAACGCTGCGCTACAGCATTATCCTGCTCGACACCGAGATCACAAAGCGGCAGCTCAAGGAGCGACTCGCCACCCGGCGCCGCGAGGTCCGCGACGAGCGTGAGGCCATCCTGCGCCGCCGCGCTGCCGGCGAGCCGGACAATGGCGAGCCGCTGCCCGACGAGGACGACGTTGAGGAGATTGACATTGAAGTGCCCGGCTGGGAGGCCAAGGGCCAGTACGTCCTCGGTCTCGACCTCTGGACCGACTTTACCAAGGTCTGCATCTACGCCGCCTTCTTTGCCGTCCTCTTCTACCTCTACGGCCTCCCGCTTCACATTATTAGAGACCTTTTCATGGCCATTCGCTCCTTTATCAAGCGCCTCGGCACGCTTATGAAGTACCGCCAGGCCATCAAAGACATGAACCGCTATGCCGACGCCACTGAAGAGGACCTGGCGCGCGAGAATACGTGCATCATTTGCCGCGAGGACATGCACGTCTGGAACCCCAACAATCCGGCCCGCATCGAGCGCACGCGGCCCAAGAAGCTACCCTGTGGCCACATTTTGCATCTCGGCTGCCTCAAGAGCTGGATGGAGCGGCAGCAGGTATGCCCCACATGCCGGCGGTCCGTGGTCATCGACGATGCCGCCAACACAGCTGCCGCCGCCGCCCAGAGACATGCCAACAATGCCGTGTTCAGATTCAACGTCGGTGCTGGCGCCGCCGCCGCGGGTGCGCCCCCTGCCGGGCCAGGACTCGGAGGCGCCGGTAATGTCCCTGGTGCTGGGGCTGGGGCACATGCACACGGCGCGGGCCAGGTACCCAATGGCGCCGCGCATGCTGCATTTCACGGTGCCAACGGTCAGCTACCGGCCGGCTTCCACGATGCCAACCACCCCCAGAACCACGAGGTGCCAGCAGCCGGAAACGGGCGTGCCGGTCTTCGCATGTTTAATTTCGGCCCATTCCGTCTCGGGTTCGCGCAGGGCGCGCCCCAGGACGTTGATGAGATTGTGCGCCAGTTCGGACTTCCCAACGGCGGCCTTCCCCACGGCGGCGCCGCCCGGCACGCAGGACTGCACGCACCATACGGACTTGGACAGCCACATCTCCCTGCACATGCACAAGGACTGCCGCCTGTGCCAACGCTGCTTTCGCACTCCACGTCGGCCGATGCCATCTCTGCTGATCTGCGGAATGTCGAGGACAGAATCGAGCGCGGCCTGATGGAGCTGCAGATGGCTAGTGAAGAGGTTATCGCGCTGCGGGCCATACTTGCCGAGCTGCAGCGGATCCGCAGCGGTCAGCCGGCGCCGACGCCGACGCCGACGACGGCCTTGCCCACAGGTGCGCCGGCCGGGCCCCAGACAGACGATGGTGCTACGCCGCCGGCCTCGTCTGCCTTTAGCTACGCCCGACCCGCACCAACACCGTCGGCCACTCACCTCACACCAGACCGCGACACGTCGCCGATCCCGGCGGGCAGTGCAGAGCTCCCGCCCGGTGTACAGATTCCTGCGGGCTGGTCGCTTCTGCCGCTCCGGCGGGTCGACAGCAGCACTCCTGCACCGGCAGCAGACACGACAGCGACGGCAAGCAGTACGACACCGTCCGCAGCCGCAGCCGCACCTGTATCGGCCCAGGCGTCACCGTCACCGTCAAGCAGCCAGCGTGCTGCTGTGTCGGAGACTGCCGTCGAGACACCGCCAATGTGGGGTGGACCGGCCCAGCTTTATGGATCGTCGAGTGCGGCCACCGTTCAGGCGGCCGAGGCCGAGAGCGAGTCGGAGCCAGAGGAAGAGGATGGCCCGTCGGACTCGTCGTCCGAGTGATCGTGGCGTACGCTGAATTATCTACCCGACTCCCCTATGTACATTTTCAACGAAGCGATTGTAGTATTCTATTATTTTTATTGATCTCTTGCTGTCTCTTTACTGTTGTCTTTTTTGTATTTGTTGTCATTACCATTGTCGTTGTTTCTATGTTTCGATGTTTTACTTTGCTTTCACGGTTGCGCATTCGCAACTGAGCGGTACATGATGCATGGACAGTACAAAAAAGCGAGCTTGTCCTTCTTTGATGCATTGAACTGGGATAAAAGTACGTGAACAACTACTGACACTTGGCAACGTCATTGTTTCCCGCCACATTGCATATCTAGTCCTGCATGTCTGTGTCGCCGCCGGCATGCCGCCTTCGGTACCGGTCGCCCATCCGCTTTCCGTACCGCTCGGTCGCCGTGCCCACCCACTTGTTGTAGGCGCCGTCCGGGTCCGACGCATTGGCGGCCGCGCCCTCGCGCAGCTTGCTCTCGACGACGCCCTCGAGCACCTCGTGCGCGAAGCCGACAAAGTTGTGCCGCCGCAGCGCGTTTTCAAACTGCCAGTCGCGCCGCTTGCGCGCCTCGGCCGCGAGCAGCTGCGTGTCGCCGAGCTCGCGGGCCGTCAGCCGCCGGTCGCGCACGGCCGCCATCAGGTTGAAGTGGATCTCGTCGGCGCCGTAGCGCGCGATGCGGCGCTGCACGGCGGCAATGGCGCAAGCGGCAAACTGCTCGGCGTTGGTCTCGTCGCACGGGCCGTGGTCGATGGGTGCGGGCTGCAGGCCGTCGAGCTCGTAGAGGCGGCCGCGGGTGGCGGTGTAGGCGATAAAGTGGAAGACGTCGTCGGCGTCGGTGGGGTCGGCGGGCCGCTGGGTTTCGTCGACAAAGGGGCTGCTCTTGGCAAACGAGTTGTGGACGTCGCGGATGAGCTCGTCGTTGGACAGGGCTTCGCCGCGCAGGTCGGGCGGCAGGTTCATGGCGAACTCGAGAAAGGTGCCGAGGTGGCCGCCGACCTTGACGGGGGCGCCGGCGGGGGTGGCGCCGTCGGGGCCGAGGGCCTTGTTGAGGATAACGGACAGCAGGGCCTGTGTGCCGCAGGCGTTCTGGATGGTCTGGTGGGCAAAGAAGATGCGATCGGCGGCGTCGTGGTCAAAGGTGCCGTCGCGGGGCACGCCGGTGTCGCCGACATAGGGCGCGTTGGTGGGAAACTTGAAGAGGAAGATGATGCCGTAGACGGGGTTCAGCTCGGCCAGGGTCTGGACGTCGAGCGAGAGCAGCTCTTCAAACTGCACGCCCTCGACTCCGAGCTTGTCCAGCAGGTACGTAAAGACGCCCTATCGGTTAGTTGTTTTCCCAATTTCCCAACAGAATTTCAAGCTCAAGCTCAAGCTTGCGATTTCGACCATCTGTTGATCGTGCAGCCATACATACCGCATCGGACTCGACTGCAGCCGTTAGCTTCCAGATATTCTGTATTGCAGTGAAGCCGACACAAAACACTTACTTGTGTTCCACCCGCCACTCATCTCGGCGTGCAATCGGTGGCTTTGATGTAAGTAGTGTTGATGCACGTGCTTTGTTGATGCGAAAGCTGGGTGAGCGGCGTGAGCTAAGCCGAGCTGAGGCTAAAGGTGCTGCCGTGAAACTCCCGTTGCAGCTTATTTGCAACAGAGAACTAAAAGGACGACGACAACAAAAAACACAGTGTTTAAGCAGCTTGTTGTGAATATGCAGTGCCGTGTATCGTGAGCTGGCGATGGCTGCATACAGTGTGAGCATACGCAACCATGACGGTAGGCAGCGAACGGTATCCACCTACAAAGCTATATGTGGAGACATCCTGTAAATGCCATTACATAAGCAGTTCACTGAATATTGCATCGGATCTATGCCGATGATCTGTGATGTAGTTTACATTGCGATTCTCCTGCTATTCTGCGCTAAAATCAAGTCCATTGACATGCCACCCAATAATATATGTCTGTTGTATCTTTCTCCTACTCATTCCACCCAGGCCGCGTCCTCCTCACGCGCACGTCTACATCCCAACCTCTTACCATCTCAACATCTCAACCTTTCTCTCCCTCTGCATCATGAGTGCGGGTGACTCGCTACGACAGCCTTGGCCGGTGCATCAACGATGGAGTCGGGCCCCTTCTCCATGGGCGACGATGCCGTGGAGCCGCGCATGTCGTGCAGCGGCTGGCCGTGGCTCTCATCCGGGAAGATGAAGCCGTCGTCGTCGTCGTGCAGGCTCTCCTTGTCGCCCCAGTAGGGGTCGTGCGAAAAGAGGCGGAAGACGGCGGGCTTTTTGCCGGCAGGCCGCCACGTCCAGTACTCCTTGAGGTCGTACTCGCGCGGCTCGACGCGGCCGCCGGTGATGCGCATAATGGCCCAGATAAGGCTGTTGAGGACAATGTAGACAAAGAGGCCGGCCATGAGCCCGTACGCGACGCTGTAGCTGAACGGCATAAAGGCAATCGTGACAAACGACGGAATGGCGTCGCCAATGTAGTTCCAGTTGATAAACGTCACCTGGCGGATCATGAGGCAGCCGACGAGGATGAGCGTCGAGCCGGTCGCCCACGGCGGGATCGACGCGAACACCGGCGCAAAGAAGACGGACACAATGAAACAAAAACCGGCGACAATGGCCGTGAGGCCCGTGCGGCCACCCTCGGCGATGCCGGCGCCGCTCTCGACAAACGCCGTCGACGGCGCACAGCCAAACAGCGAGCCGATGGAGATGAACAGCGCGTCGGTGCAGTAGGCAATCGTGGAGCGCGGAAAGTCGCCGTCGGGCCGCGTCTTGCCGCTGAAGCGCGCCATCGAGTACAGCGTCGCCGTGCAGTCGACAATGTCAACATACAAAAACGTAAAGAGCGCCATGGCAAAGTGCGCGCTGTTGGCACCGCCGAGGTCCCACTGCTGCACGGCCAGCACGTGCTTAATGGGCGTGAAGGCGACGACGTGGCGGAAAAAGTCCCAGCGCGCATCGCCGTCGGCGGTCGCGGGGAAGTAGGTAATGGCCGTGCCGCGCGGCCACGACAGAAACGTGGTAAAGGCAATGCCGATGATGATGGCAGCCTTGACGCGGAACGCCATCAGCACGGCCGTGATGATACCGCCAAAGACGCCAAGCCACATTTTGGGACTGCGCATGACGTTGCCCGTGCACATGCCGTCGACGCCGAGATCTTCGAGCGGACAGCCGCCAATGGCAAGGGGCGTCGACGTGCCGCCGGGCGTGATGATGCCGATGCCTGACGAGTAGGACATGCCGCTGAGCGCGAGGAACATGCCAATGCCGACGCCGCTCGCGGTCTTGAGCGTGCCGGGGATGATGCGGATGAGCCACTGGCGCATGCCCGTGAGGGCGAGAAACAAGAAAATAAAACCCTCGACAAAGACGGCCGTGAGCGCGAGGCGGTACGGCACCGGGCCCTTGCCGCCGACACCGACGACCTGGTAGGTAAAGTAGGCATTGAGTCCCATGCCGGGGCTGTCGGTTAGCATCTGCAGACGGAAGAGAGAGGAGAGAGGAGAGAGAGGCTTGATGCGAGAGAAACGTACGCGAGTGCTACTGGCATGTTGGTGAGGAAGCCAAAGGTCATGGATGCGAGACCAGAAACAATGGCTGTCGACGTGACAAAGTCGCGGTGCAGCTCGGTGAGACAGACGGCAAAGGCCGGGTCGGTGCAGGTGCCATCGGCGGCCGTGTGGGGGCACTCGCAAGTGCCGTGTGTCGCGGTGAGGATCGAGGCCTGTATGTCAGCATGTTTACGAGACCGGGAGCTTCTGAGCTTGGGGTCCGGGCTGCTCACATTGACGGCGATGATGTAGGCCATGGTGGCAAAGGTGGTGAGGCCGGCGCGAATCTCTGTCGCGAAATTGGCATGCCGGATCTCATCGGGCTGGCTGCATTAGCACACACTCCTCGCGCACTCCACGACGGTGGTGAGCACCTACATGTCCCGAGCCGCGCAGGCGAAAGATGCGGCCAAAGGTGGACCGGTTGACGCTCTCGTTGGCATTGACGAGGTAGCTCTTGACCCTGCTCTTCCAGGGGCCGATGGTGTCCATGTTGATAGCGTGTCGTCTTTCTTGGCGATGTTGTGGTGTCTTGCTCAATAGATGATGAAGATCGTTATGAGGCAATAGGAGAAGGTAGAAGTTGAGCACAGGTAGGGATCGAGTCAGACAAGTGAGAAGGAATGGGATGGGGTATGTGATGGGGGGTATGGGAGGATGGGAGAGATGCAGGAGAGCTGAACCGGTGGCGGGAGAGCAAACAACGAGGCGGACGAGACGGACGAAGCAGAACGAAATCTGCGAAAGAACGAGAATGGAGGTGTGCGTCGTGCAGTGAGCTCGTGGCGCTGGTGGACGAGCGAGGGTGCGTGGATGGCTGGGGACAGAGGCAGAGGCAGCGGTAAATGGCAATGGGCAATGGGCAAATGGCAAATGAGAAAGAAGTACAATGGAAATCAGGAGAGAGAGAGATGTGTGTGGTAGCACAAATGTTTTCTAATCTTGTAATTTGATTTTGTAATTTGTAGTTTCTGATTTTCTAGACTTTGTGTTAAGCCATCTAGAAGGTCACGGTGAGGGGGAGTTGAGAACCGCGGGAGCGGGAGTGACTCGGAAGGAAATAGAGCGGAAGGGACTAGAGGCACACTGCATGGCGTATATAGTATATCCGATGGATGAGAGGCAGATCAGGAGGTGATGTCAAGGTGAGGTGAGATGAGGTGAGGGTGAGAGCGTTTTATGGATGTGGCCAGGCTGTGGTCACTGGTGTAAGTGGCCGCTTTGGGTGAAAGCTGCGCCAAGGTGCTATTGCGTTGGATTTGATGGACGTGATATCCAGAGGAATACGTCTACGAAACTGATAAGAAGAAAATCTGCACGGAAGACTGCAGAAAGGCTGCAATTGTCACGATGCAAGCACAGACGTACAACACTTCCATGCCGGAGATACCCTCCACCGCATCCATGCTGTAGCAATGAGATCCGTGTTCTGCCTGTACTCCTCCAGCACGGATACAGACATACAGACGGTTGCAGACTGTAGCGTTCATATTTATGCGTACCTCGGGGGGGACATGCAGGGCGCCGCAGCCGTCTGTGCGATGGACAAGTGCAGGTGTACTCAGCAGTCGCGCGAGGGCAGTTCCTTATATCAACACTTGGCTCGATACTGGATGAACATCAAACCAGATAGCACAGGCGAGAAGACGACACAGACAACACACTCTTCCAGAGGGAAATACGACGACACAGAGGGGGGGCCGCCTGACTTCAGCCTGCAGGGGTCCCTCGACGACGATGCACCGTGGCTATTGGCGTCATGCCTCACGCACCTCTTCCAATCAGATCCTCGCTTGCCGCCAGCGTGCCACAGACCATTGACTCTGCCATGCTGCCGTCCCACAGACATAGTGCAGAGCAGCACAAAGCACAGAAGAGGGTGCAGCACAATATGCAGGACCGGATCGATTCTGCCCATGTACGAGGCCAGCCATTGGCTACACGGGGAAAGAACAGGCGAGACTTAGATTTGGGGCCCTTGACACTGGTTGCACTAGGCATTGCAGCATCTGTGGCTTGCTGTGGTTGTAGGGGACTGAACTTGGCGGTATGGGGGATGGGGGGGGGGGTCTCGTGTCTCTTGGGCGGTGGAGGCGAAAAAGTGGTCGTGAGGAAATGAGCGGCGCATTGACTGGTTGTCGGCAGTTTCTACTATATGTTGAAAGGCTGTAGATCTTTGAGAACGGTTGATTTGAGAATATATTGTAGAGAAGTCAGTATCACATCGTCGAGAGCTTACCGAGTAGCAGGGCAGTAAGGAAACGACGAAAAGCAATGAGCCAAATTGCTGTAGACACAACAGAACCAATAAGTGCCTCAGACAACATCCACTGCGTCTGAGACAGACGGACGATACTATAATATACAGTATCAGTGTACAGCAATAATGGACAATGGCTGTGCGACTCGCTTGCGTCGCTGAGGCGATCCTGCAGCCAAAGCCGGTCAGTCCGTGTGCCTTGACTGGCCAAGACAGACTGTACTATGATGAGCTGAGACGAAGAGTAGAGGAGAGT
Organism: Ophiostoma triangulosporum; assembly: GCA_029298705.1. NCBI lineage: Eukaryota > Fungi > Ascomycota > Sordariomycetes > Ophiostomatales > Ophiostomataceae > Ophiostoma > Ophiostoma triangulosporum. Next base: position 124,215 of record JANSLO010000009.1, on the reverse strand, counting down.
GGATGGTGGAAAGAGTGGGAAATGCAGAGTTGAGTCGGGTCGAGGGCTGAGGGTTGAGGGTCGATGGTGAGGAGGCGAGCAGTAAAAAGGGGCCATGTAAACAAGTAGCAAGCCGACCGCAACTGCGGCCATAGAGGCGAACATATACGACGTGGACAGCAATGTAGCACTCTCCTTCTTGTCTATCACATCAGTAGCTGAGTGAGCGTGTCGACAGAGTCTGGTGATGGCTTTGGCTGTCCATCGTCGTGTTGAAGCTGAAGCGACAAGCCCGTGATACCGTGCACCATCATAAAATGAGATACGATACGATCATGCTTGATCGATCTTCCACTCAGAAACACACGTGCACTTGTAGTTTGCAGTGAGCATGTGTCGTGTTGTGGTCGTTTGTGGCTGTCATGCTCTCGTCGTCGCCGTCGTCGTCGTTGCACGTGTCTCCCTTACTATCTCCTTACGGGAAAAAGCTACCGCGTGGGTGCCTTCCGTCGGAGTTTAGACTTATCACGTTTCCTCCTTATTTGTGCTTATACCAAGTACTCCTTCCCTTTTGATCTACACTAATAGCAATGTCACTTCCCTGGGTGGCATCATGACTCTTAGTAAGCAAAGCGGTCGACCTCAACGACATCTCTTCATCTCGCCTCCCCTCCACCCCAGCATTGTGCTTTCACTCTCCCTACCACGACCTACATCTCTCAGCTCTTGTTATTCTCTTCTCCTATCCGATCCTTCTGCACCTGAATCGCCAATCAAACGTGGTAGCACATCATTTTCGCCTGTCTCGCACACCCTCACTTTCACGGCACCTCGTCCTCACTGATCCTTGACTCCTTGACTCGTAACTCAACTCTTTCGCAGCGAAACGGACTCTGGCATACGTCTTCTTTAATAACTGTACTGATGTATTGCTTGTAGCTGCTGTCATACTCGGTACTACGGCACTGTCGACTCTGCTGCTCTTCTGGCTGCCCTTGCGTGTTTCAATGCACCCTCCCGGACAGGCCCGCCCTTCCGTTTTATTTTTGTCTTTTGTCTTTTCTCTTTTCTTTTTTCTCTTTTCTCCAATATTTTTATCTATCTACCAAGTTTTGTCTGCTTGTGCACCGCGTCTTGTTTGCAGTCTTGCTGCGCAATGGTTGCTCCCACCGACGTTCACCCTCACCTTTACTGGCAACCTTCTTTTTCTTCATCTTCACCGCAACGACTACCGACTCCGACCCATCCACCCAAGTTCATATCTTCAGTAGCTGAATCAAAGCACGGCCCTCGACTCGAAATAGACGGGCATTGGTACGCCGTTGGACTGCGTCCTTGACAGACAAAAAGGCCGGTTACACGCATTACGCGCGTTGCCTCGCCTTCTCTCCTCTCTTTCCTCCTGCTCGTCTGCATCTGAGTTTGCACCTCGTCTGCATCATCTTATCATCTAATCAGCTGTTCTGCATCTGCATCGATTCTGCATTGCACATGCAGCTCGGGTGTTTTTTCCAACCTTGTCGTCTACCTGGCACGAATCGAATCATACACAACGAAACGAGAAGAGAGAGAAACAAGACAACGGAAGCCAATAGACGAGTCCATTCGGTGAGTAAACGAGCATGCATTGTACATTCCGTATTCTTTTTCTGCAAGATATTTTCTTATCAGTGACTTCTTGCTGATCGAGACGCAATAATAGACTAGCTACAACAGCGAGCTTCGCGTGAGCCAGATCTGATCTGTTGGCGCTCAGCTTTGATCTGCATCGACTACGAGCTATACATACTCGTCAAAGACTCATCCATACGTGCATCCAGTTGCATCACCGTACTTGCGCCATCTCCTCGGAGGAGGAGCTTGGTCGCAGAATATCACACGCCGCAGCACCTTTTGCCATTCATCGCCGCCTCTCCGTCACCAATCCGCCATTATGTTTGACGTTGTGTGGGCCAATCCGGAGCGCGAGCTCGTCGGCCAGCGCAAAGCCCGCAAAGGAAAGGAAAAGGAAAAGAGGGAGGCTTGCAGCAGCGGCAGCGGTAGCAGATCCATTGCATCGGCAGAGACGGAGCTGTCGGTGCGCAGCAAGAAGCCGCAGAGTTTCATGGACTCGTTCCGCCTGAGGAAGAAAAAGACCAAGGAAATGCCTTCGCCACCGCTGGCCGTCGCAAAAAGAGAGTCCATAAAGGGCACGAGAGACTCTAACATAGACTCCAACAGAGACTCTCTCCTCACGCCACCCAGCATGACATCGGGACCGTCGAGTCCCCCCAGCCCGTCGAGCCGCGGACGTGCCGGGTCCCTACAGCAGAGCGAGGCCAGTTTCCACCGCGACCGCGACCGCTTCATCGACACGGGCAGCTCGCACATTCGGCCGCCACATGACGTCGACTCCATCCTCTCCAAGTGGACGATCCCCAACTCGCTCGCCACAATCTTGTCGCTCGAGGAAGACGCCGAGCTCAAGCTGCGGCCCAAGGAGAGCCAGTCGGCAGGGGCGTTGATGCCCACACAGAGCGACATCGTGCAGACTGTTCTGCACGTGCGCAGCGGAACAAGCGAGGGCGCGCAAACGACGCCAATGCCGCCACTGACACCAGCGCCGTCGCAGCGGCTGCTGCACTCGCCCCTCACGCCGTCAACGCTGGCCTCGTTCCGCAAGAAGAAGAAGAAAAAGGCCGCGAGCCCGCAGCAGTCGATGCAGATGCACATTTCGACCGGAGGAAGACATTACGACAGCGCTGCTATGCCCGACCTGCGCACGCCCGCAACGATTGTGCGCAGCGGCTCGACATCGTGGCATGCCACCGAGCCGTGGGAACACGGCAGCCTGCCGGCACCGCTAGTTGTCGGCACCAAGGCGAGCACGCGGTCGTCATCGGGCACTGTGTCGGAAGAGACGCGGACATCTACCGCGACGTCGCATGATGATGTATTTGCGTCGCTATCGACGAGCCAGTCGGCACTGCAGAAGCAGGTGCAGGACATGGCCGCGGCCGACGACGCGCTCTACTTGCGCAGGCTGACGGAGGAGTGGGGTGCGTGGACAGACGCCGCGCTGTACAAGGAGATGGAGATGGAAAAGAAGCGCTGGCTGCTATCGGCGCTCTATGGCGTCAACGCGGCGCCCCGGACGGAGATTGTGCGTCTCGCTGGCGCCGAGCGGCGCATTATGTCCTTCTTTGACACGCAGGCGACGGCGTCGTACATTGCGGCGACAAATCCGGGCGTGCCGGTCCACCACATGGGCCCGATCCCGCTGTCGAGCCGGCTGCTGCCTAATGTGTCACCGATGCAGGCCAACGCCGCGTCCAAGCACTCGCTGGCCACGACGCCGCCGGTATTCTCTGACATTTACACGCTGTCGCTGCCCGTGCTCGTGTCGGCGAGCGATCTGCCGGCCGTGCTGCACAACATGCACCGCGTGCTGCGGCCACAGGGGATCCTGCACCTGTTCCTGATCGACCCGTCGCCGGCGCGGTCCGTGACGGGGCCGCGGCTGCAGGCGTGGCTGGACGAGCACCTGCTGCTGAACCTGGAGCGGCTGTTCCGGTGCACGAGCCCGACGCGGCTGTTTTCCAACTGGCTGCGGGATGCGCACTTTCAGCTGACAAGCGAGGCGCGCGTGGTGTGCACGTTTGCGGCGGCGCTGGACGATGCAGAACAGCCGGAGACGGCGCAGTCTACGGAGCAGGAAGCACAGGCGACGCCGGTCGTATCGAGCACAGCAGCCTTTTACGAGCCAGCCGAGCGGCAAGACGCGGCAACACCAAGGCCACAGACCAGGTCAGGGAGCGAAGTGGTGACAGCAGAAGTAACAGCAGAAGTAATAGCAGAAGTGGAAACAACAGAAACCGGGACAGAAGCAAAAACGGAAGATACGACAGAGACGGGGACGCAAACGGAAACGGAGACGGAGCCGTCCAGCACGACCCGACGACTGCAGACGGTCATTGGGCAAAAGATCTGGCAAGAGGTCTGGGGGCCGTATGTGACGGCGGACCGCTGGTGGTGGGAAGACGAGGCGTGCCGCGAAGAGTGCCGGCGGATGGGCACAGTGTGGGAATACCATATTGTCGATGCTGTGAAGAAGGAGCGGTATGTTGCGCAGGCATAGCGCGTGGTGGTAATGGGCATGGGCATAGGCATGGGCATGCAAGGAGTCGTACTGGGAAAGGCGTTTTTCTGCATTGTAGTCATTTACTGCTACTGTATCATGGTTGACGGGTAACGGCCTCTGCGATTGATTGATTTGTTTGGCTATTTATGTTTCTGCTTCTGTTGGTACGTTCATTTCCAGGAGAGAATAGAAAAGTATCACGTCTTCGAAACGATTTGAGGTTCACGCGGTTCGTAAAAGTAAAGGGTATCTTATAGCCAGCTGTGCTATGCCAGGATAATGATAAGTACAAATACAAAACAAATAACCAGAAAGCAACCAAAATGTGTAAACATGACCAAATCCAGAAGAAACGAAAGAAACCAAAGAAAGAAAGAAAGAAACGCTGCCATGTATGTCGCTGTCGTTGCATTGTCGTCGTCATCCACGCGGTCCGGCTTCGTCAGGTCATTGCACTCTGCAACCAATGACCAGCATTGAGGTGAAAGGGATATTATGTGGGTAAGAAAGAGAAAAGAGAAGAGAATAGAGAAGAAGAAGAAATAGATGCCAAGGTGAAAGAAACTGACGTGCCGTTCTGTATTGCCGGCTGCTCCTTGTGGAGGTGCTGTGATGCTGTGTGTACGGCTTGCGCCTGTAATTTTCTGATATGAAGGGGGATATGAGATATAGAGAACAAGAAGGAAAAGAAGAAAATAAAAGAGAAAGAAGAAAAGAAGAAACAAATCAAATACTGGCTACACGCTTGATATCGGGAGCCCGCGCATAGCACACCGTCAGCTTCAGATTCGTGCGCCACTCCTCGCACTCGGCCAGCAGCGCTCGGTCTGTCCACATGCGGCTCATGCTGGCGCTCGTCGCACTCGGTGTCGGCACCGACGGGCCCATGGCGGCATCGCCATAGCACCGGCTGTGCCACCAGCGGCCGACGCGCGCCACCATGTTGGTAATGCTCTCGTCGGCCACGGGACTCTCGTCGTTGATCATCTCGGCGAGGCTGCGCTGGTCTTTGGTGGTCTTGGCCGTTTTGGTCGTTTTAGTCGGTTTGATCTGCGCTGTCTTGGCCGGCTTCACGTCGTTGCTGACCTCGCCGCTGCCGCGGCTGCTGCCGCCACGAAAAATGGCACTGGCGGCAGGGATCCCGACACGGCACGACTTCACATCGGCAAAGCCGCGCGTCCCGAGCAGACGCAAAATAACGTCGGCCGTCGAGCCCAGATGCATGTCCGGCGTGTGCGTGTGCGTCTGCTCCTTGAGGTGGCGGACGGCGCGACGCGTGCGCGGGCCCATATTGTTGAGGTCGAGATCGAGAATGGACAGCTCGAGGTAGCCGCCCGGCTTGAGCACGCGGCGGGCTTCATTGATGATATTGCGGTAGTGGCTCGCGGGCGCGGCCGTGGGGAACCGGTAGACGACCGTGGTAAAGATCTCGGCCTGGAACGGCAGCTTGTCGCCGCTGGACGTGTACTGAATCTGGTGGTGGTTGGGCGGCGTCGTGGGAAAGGCGGCCGGCGGCGTGCTGCTGCCGCTGGGGTCCACCGAAACAAGCGGCGCGCGCGGTGAAAGATTAAAGAAAGTTGCGGCAGGGTAGGTCTCGGCGGCGTAAAAGGACCAGTCGTCGTTGCCGAGCCCGTCAATCACGAGCACCGAGTGGTCGTTGGGCGGGCTGACCTTGGCCACCATGTTGTCGCGCGCCGGGCTAAAGAGGACATGGCCAAACGTGAGCCACTTGCTGACCGTCATGGACCCGACGCGCAGGTTCACCTGCGAAATGGGCGAGTTGTCTTCCGAGACCTGGCTGTAGACACTGCCGTCCGACGCCCGCAGCTGTTTTCTCTTGGAACAGCCAGACGAGCCGCTGCTCCGCTGCGTCTTCTTGACCTTGCCGGCACTATTGTCGCGGTCGCCATAGCCAGCCACGAACTCGGAGACGGAAAAGGGCGTGGCCGGCGGCTGAGAATCACACGACACCCTCTGGCCAGCACTGTCAGCACTGTCGTCGGCATTCTCAATGATGATGTCTGTCGAGTAGATGCTCGATGCCACTCGGCCCTGGCGGGGCGTCTCGTCGATGCTTGATGCCACAGGGGGGCGGCCCTGACGGGGCGTCGCGTCAATGCTCGATGCCACAGGGCGGCCATAGTGGAGCGCCTCGTCGATACTCGGGCCGGGGAAGGCGGCGACCGTCGGCGACTCGAGGGCAAACATGCCGTGCACGTCTGCTTCAAGATGAAACGGCATGCCATGCGACGAGGTCGTGGACGCCCGCACGCGGACAGGCCCGTCTTCCACTTCCAGCAGGTCATCGTACTCGTCCCAGATCTCATCTTCGGCAAGCGGTGCACTCGGGCTCGGCACAATGGCCGTTGCATCGGCAAAGCTGTAGACGCCCGAGCTGCTCGTGCCGGATGTAGTGTTGGAGTCCTTGCGCGACGCCTTGCGCGATGCCATGGTAAAGAACTCGGCACTCCCGAGAAAGCCGACTTCGGGCGTCGGCACCAGATGTGTCACGGTCGACCCGTCGTGCATGAGATCGGGCGTCGCCGAGCCGGGCGGTGTTGGTCCCTTTGCAATGGATTCTGCGTCTGGGGAGAGCAGCGGCGTCGAGGCGGCCGACAAGAGCTGGACGCTGATACGGTTAAACGGCCGCGAGAAGCTCTTGGGCGACGTCTGGTCCGGTCGCGCACTGACGACCTTGGGGATGCGGCCGACTTGGGGGAGTCTGCTGGGCCGGCCAGAGCGCAGCATGGGCACTGTTGAGAGTGCAGTATCGGGCTGCGGTTGTTGCAGAGGTTGGGGCTGGGGCGCCTCGCGAGCTGGCGCAGACACTTCGCCAAGACTGACTTGCTCAATCGACGGACGCCTGGCTTGGTGTAGAATATCTTCGACATCATCGACATCATCGACATTGACGGCGCCCACGTCGCCGTCCTCGGGCTCGGACGAGTCAATCATGGCATAAAATGCAATGGGCTTTGCTTTCTCCGAGACAACCGTTTCCACCGTGACGGCGACGGTCGATGTCGAGTTCAGCGCCTTTTTGGACGTTGCCGGCTGGCTGTGTGAGCGGCCAAAGAGATTCCACCGGCGAGGCGACTTTTTTTGCTTTGTCAGTTTTCGTGTCGAGGCTTCGGAGCTCTTGCGGCCGCGCAGCTCAGACTGCGATGGCGCATAGGGCGCCGAATCGTCCGTCATGACGGACGCATCCAAACTATCGCTATCGACGGACGGCGGCATGCCAGGACGTGGAGGGCGCACGACAATGGGCCGCGGGACGCGGATCCGCGCTCCGTCAGGCGACTGCAGACGCTGCACGGATCGCCGGTAGGCCAGAGTCGACCGCATGGCGGCCTCGGAGTCGCTGCTGTCGGATGGGCGGCGCAACCCGCGCGAAAGAACAGAGGGCCACATTGTTGCGCGGTCTTCGCGGGATGACAAGGAGTCGGTGCTTGGCCGGGGGTAGCTAGTAGGGGCACCAGTGCTCGCACTGGCACTGACACTGGCACTGGTACTGCTACCGGTGCGCGACAGATCATAGCCCGTATTCTTGTTCTCGATAATCTCACCGCCGGCGATAACGACGGGGCTCATGCGGTCACGGAGAAACGGGTCTTGAAACTGAGGGCTGCCGGCAAGGCTTTCTTGAGACGATACGGTGCCGCGCAGAAACGTGCTGACGCTGCTGCTCCGCCGACGGCTGGATCCCATCCGGCCATACCCCTCATGACCCGTACCGGCAACGGGTCCTTTGCGAGTAGAGACAGCGTCTGCTGTGCCGGACGCATTCTTGGCACGACGCCCAAAGAGGGGAAACCGGGTGCGGAAAGTTGACACATTGGGGCTCGGGCTTCGGGTCGTTCGTCCTTGTTCTCTGCTTGATCGTGACCCGTCGTCCGCTTTGGATAGTGGTGGAATGCGCGAGGCCTCTCTTGGTCTTTGCAACGACTGCAAGCCGTCACGCTGCGTGAGTGGCATTGCAGAAGGGGCGAGTTGGCGCTGCTCGGGCTGGACGGTAGAAGACGGAGGCGGGACGGCATGGGTAATGCCGAGGTGGTCGGAAGTCGAAATCGGGGCATGCGACAGATTGCTCTGGATGATGGGAAGTGAAAAGTCGAGCTGGTGCAGATTGGGCGTGCCGTCTCTGCTTGGCCGAGATGGCGGCTTCAGAGGACGCGGCGAGCCCGACGACGTAGTCTCTGTGTGCTGCTTTGGGATTGCCGGGACAGGTGATGCCGGGTCTTTTGAGCGGTTGCTCTTTGATGACGATGGACGTGATCTCGAGTGCTCCCCTGAGCCCTTTCTTGACTTCTCGGGCGAGAGCTCGTCCCCAGACTCTCTAAACTTTGCAGACGACGTGCGCGGCGGCGGGCTGGGCGGTGTCGGCGACAGTCGCTTCTTCTTCTTTTGATTTTCCCTTCTCTCGGCGCTGCGGATTGTGCCGTTGGAAGACGAGGATGACGAATTGAGTGACTCGCGGATGGCAGCGAGCGTTACCGTTGGGAGCACAGAGGTTCCCTGGGTGTATGCGCCCGGTGTATCTTTACCAAAACTGCCGGTTCGCGCCCGGACAGGCTGGCGCATGCGGGGCGCCGACGGCATTCTTCCCGACGACAGAGTGCCCGGAGACTGGGATGACATGGAGGCAGGCGTCGTGTCACGGCTATAGGATCCCGGCCCTGACGAGTCTGAGAAGCGGGTTGAAGAGCTTGCACTGATACCGCTGACCTGGCTGTTGGAACGGGAAAAGTAGGGCGTCGGTGGTGCTTGTATGCTCTCGGTGGCTAGCCTGAACAGCATATCTGGGTGGACAGGCCCGTACTGGTCTGACAAGGATGGGGATGCTTCGAAGCTGCGGTAGCGATCCAGCTCCGGGTAGATCGTGACGGTCTGGGCGCTGGTGACTTCTGCTTTGCTGGCAATTCTGAGCTCGGCCGGGCTTTCCGTCAAGGTGCGGTCATAATGTGCGGCGGACGATGACGAGCTCATCTCGCCAGAGTTGTTGCGTGAACTGGTGTGTGGCTGAGCTTGTGCCGGTGGTTGTGTCTGTGTCTGTGTCTGTGTCTGTGGCCTTGCCCGTGCCAGGTTGTTTGGTGCGCTCCGTGTAAAGTGTGGAACGGAAGCTGGATGCGAGATCTTTGACCGAGAAGAGCTAGTTGCGCTTGCATTGCTCACAAAAGTAGTGGCCGTGCTGCCTGTGATGCTTGCTGTGGCACTCCATGGCTGGGACTGGTGTGTAAGTGGCGGGCGAGAATGAGACCGCTGTCTTGGATCCAACGGGCGTCTTTGTGAAGTCGAAACGGCACTGGAACCGAAGCTCGTCTGGGGAATTTTGCTGGACGATGCAGAACGTCTTGTTGGAAGCCCGGATGGATGTGCAGAAGGGGTGGAAGAGTATGTATGTGATGGCATCGGGGCTGGCCGCGTGCGGGGGTTGCTAAGCTCTCTTGAAGGCATTTTGATACGACTGGGAAGCTGCGAAGTGGTGCCATGTGAGCTGTTTGAAGTGTTGACTTGGTAGTAAATTGTTTCAGCTCTCCGTGACCTGGCGGTGCTGATTTGACCGGATGGCGGCTCAAGGCCGGGCCGGAGAGACGACATGGTGAAGACTGTCTGTAGAATGTCCCCCCATCAGGCAGTGGAGGGTCGACGAGCAGATTATATCGATTAAGAGTTGTGCATTATGCAGATGATCCAGTCCAGTGTAAAGACAAAATAGCAGTAGAGAAGAAGGAAGTGAACAAAGTAAAGAAAAAAGAAGAAGAGTATTGTTGTCAGATGGCGAGAGGGTGTGATAATTAAAGGTGAGGTAATAGATTACTGAAGAAGTCGAGAAGGCTGACGAAACGGTATATGGCTGATGTGACGGGGTGTATGAAAAAGAAAGCAGAGAAAAAGAAGACGACAAGACACACGAGGTGCTTGAAGTAACTTGAACTAGGCGGGGGAGGTGTGAGGTACTTGTATGGTAGGGTATGGTGGTTGTAGGAGCTAGTAGTGAGAGGGTAGTGAGAGGTGGTGTAAGTAGTGAGAGGTAGTGTGAGTAGTGTGAGGTAGTGTGAAGAGTAGCGTGATGGGGGGTGGTGTGGATGTGGTGGAGGGTATGCCGGGTGAATGTAGAAGAGCTTGTATGTTATGCCGACATGTTTGTAGGCTGCAGGCGATAGAAGAGTAGCCTACCTGCTGTGAGGTATCAAGTGAGAAGAGTACTGCACAAGGATATGAAAGAGAGAAATTGCAAGATGAAAGGACGGACAAGCAACGTGATGGCAAGCTTATATCTAACGGTATATACGACTTGCACGAGTGTCTTTTGCTCATCCAAGGACAGGGGTGCTGGTAGATATGTGGAGATATGGAGAGAGCGAGGCAGGGGTGTAGAGAGAGCAGAGAGGGTGTGCTGGATCAAAGATATAAACTCAAGCGAGGGCAAGAGTAGAAGGATAAATCAAAAAGAATTTAACTAAAAGAAACAGAATCAACCAGAGCATACAGGACTAGTCGACCTTGACCAAATAGTCTATAAATCAAACATCAATCTAGTAATCGAGAAAGTCAAGATGCTCAAATGCCACACATAAAAAGATCAAATTAATACGCAAAGAAGCGGAAAAGAAGAAAGAAGCGTCGGACAAGAAGACGCGTACAGGAAAAGGAAAAGGAGAAGCGCTTAAGAAAAGAAATGGAAGCGTGGGACAAGAGGAGAAGAATAACGAAGAACAGTAGCACACAGCGTCTCGAAGCTGGCCACAGATGCAGGACAAGAGCATGGCCACACCTTCACGGGGGCAACGAGGACAACGAAGAGCAGGGACAGGCCTTGACACCTGTGGCGTCGAGAGGCAGAGGCCTCTATGCCAGTTGTCTTTCAGCACACAGTCCAGTGGCCAGTGGCCAGTGGTGGTGTCGGGTGTCGGATCTGGTACACGTATGCATGTGAAGCGGGCTGCAGAAACCAGAGGCGATAGAGGGGGGCAGATGGTCAGAGGGGGGTGTAAGCGTCGAGCTTGAGATGTTGAACAAAGTAAACAAGGTTGATTAGTAGATAGTAGATACCGCCGCGTATTAACGACTAATGCATTCTGGTCGGCTAATGTCTTGATCACCATGCAGTGGCATGGATTAAAGGGGACGTAGAGAGAAAAAGAAAGGCCAAGGGACAAGCCAGAGACAAGAGACGACGTTGACTCGCTGGAGGGGGGGTAATACAGTCTCGCCGTCTGTGGGTAGGGTGGGGAGCTAGCATCCGGGTTGTGACTCTTTGGTATTTGCCACTTGATTTATCAATCTTTTTTACTGTCAGCGATTTTCTCACTCCGCTGCGCCCTGGGTGTTGCATGCAGGCAGACCCTATGAGAAACGACACTGTGAATGACGGGCTGTTATTGGCCGCAGCAGAATCACAACTGTCCAATGGCATGCTTCTAGCCGCAACGCCGCAACGCTGCAACGCTGCAACGCCTCGGAGTTTGGCATACATATAGGTACGGAGTCTTGCACTTATGGAGAATCAAAGTCGGCTCTGGGTATGGAGGAGAGCAGCTGGACGGCTGGTGGTTCTTTGATTAATCTTTACGAAAATGCAACGGAGTATGACAAGGATTGATGCGCTTACAAAGCATGGGCTCTCACATGCTAGGCAGGGAATAATATACAACGTTGAATGATGGGCAGGGAGATACTGGCACAAGAGCACTCATCCTGTGGCGGACAGCCTTGAAATACGACGTACGCACCATGGCACAGTCAACGAGGAAGAAACAGCGGCAGGTCGCAGGTAGGCGCGGGCTACTGATAGACAGCCGATCCACAGTGAGAAGCGCCAGCCAAGTAGAAAATACAGGCATTTTTGATTTTTCAGATCAAGCTCCGACGGAAGATATGCCTTACGGAGTACATGTATGCCGAGGCCCACCAAGCGCTAAACCGACTTAAGCATACGACAGAGACTGAGAGCTGAGTATACGGGGTGTTGGATCGTGCGAGACAGCGTCAGCAAGTCAGCTTGTTGAAGAGTGCAGATCTCAGTCGACTCTTGATTGCCATTGGCCTGGTATCAGATATCTGTGTGATGACCAAGAGTAATCTAGATACCAGTGATGGACATCATGTCCAGACTGTGCTATGTTTGGCGCCGAGTCTATGGGATCTGCCAGTCATGATGATCGGCATTCCTACTCCGTAGTAGTAAGCATACGTATGCTTACAAACACAATCACATCTACACCCATCGCCTTCAAAACACCAACAACCTTGCTGTGTCCACTGATTTTCCGATGCGGCACTAAAGACTAAGCACTATATGTAGGGAACTAGGACAACTGTAAAGCAAGGGCAAGGAAAGGTCCGAAGGGCAGAGCCGAGCGGTGACTAGCGGCCAACGGTCGATTCTTTGTTCTCAGTTCCTAGGTTGATGTAGTCAATGGAGGTCGATATACGTATATACGGAGTGAGTAGTGATCTTGAAGATCGTAAGAGAGGAATTCAAAAACGTCGAGATGTCAACAACGCATGCCTTTTACGACGAGAAACCCTTGATGCTGTCTCCTGATTCGCCAAAACTCTGGAAAACCCGACGAGTATTTTTGACCAATCAGAATCCGTGCCAATCTGGCGATGCCCACCATAAGCATACACCGCATCCTTGAGAAGAACCGAAAACCGAAAGTAACAGAGTCGGGATTGCAACGTGAGAGAGAAACACCGGTCGCACAACGTCATGGCGAGTTTATCTCTTTATTCTTTTTACCTTGAGTTTAACTCTTCTTCTTCTTCCAACAATGTCACGTAGATCATCGGTCACTCGGTCTCGCAGTCTTTTCTGTGCGCACATTGGCTACCCGAGTCTGCGCATTTCAGATTGTTTGTACGAGGTTGCACGCGAGACGAGATGGGAGGCGCCGTGACTCTTGAATTTTAGGTTAACAATTAAACTACGTCGTACATTCTGAGCGGTGAGCATCACCAGGTTATGTTCAAAGTCACACCGAGAACAAAGTCATGGAAACAAATTAAAACACAGGGAAAAGAGAACAAAGTAATGGAAAACAAATTAAATACAGGGAAAAGAAAGTCAGCCTTGTTCCACAGCTGATTTGGGTCCGTGATGCGCTGTCAGGCAAATGATACTACGTCTGTGCAAGCATAACTGAGATGAAGGCAAATTGTTCTGCGGCCAGGCCCCTTGTAAGCATAGTCTCTGCAGTGCAGGAGGCTGCCTCCGGACATCGACATTGAGAAATATGCAGACGCATGCAGGTGCATGCAGGCGTTCGGTGCATATCCTGGGACGGGCATTCCGATCTATTTATGATTGCGTGGGCAGACCCTAACTAGCCCTGTAACCGCTGTAATCTACTTATACGGGGTCTCGTAGCATAAATCCCTGCTGCAGCTGCACCTCGCCACGGCCTCTTTATTGCGTCACAGCAGACCGTGTTGCAGCCACGTACATATAAGTATGCTTATTAAAGTGCCGGAGCTGAACGTGTATATGTACGTATGCTTAGGTCAATGTACGAGGTCTCGTTCGATTTTGCCTGAATTCATCCAACTTGATATAACAGATACTGATGGAACTCTGTTGAAAATCCAAGACATGAAGCTAGCCGCAGCCAAGACTGCCATTGGACGATGCCATGGAGGATTCTTCTCCTGTCATATCTACGGAGTAGCAAAAATGATAAAGTCAGCCCCAACACGAGTAAACGAGTAATCCTGCAAGAATCCTTCTGCCATGCATACAAGCCTAGCATCTCAGCCAGTCAACGGCTTTTCGCTAGGCTGCAGATGGGGGCAACGTAATCAAAGAATGATGTGAATGGATGACCAGAGTTGCTGCGATCACGTTATCGTCGCTTCTCTCGCCTTTGCTGCAGGATGGCAACTAGCTCCGCACCATGTGTCGTCAAGGCATACGGATAGTCGTTGATCTCGATAGTTGAGTGGCTACTGATCAAAGTTGGGTCTGTGCAGCCGCATATGCCTCCGCTCGGTGGCGAAACGGGGATTTTGACTCATATGACTGAAGCTATCTGATATACGTAGTCTCCCAGACACTCTCGGGCACGGCATGGTCCAGGACGTTGGCTCTGGGATCGCATACTGACCTGACCTCTCACCCATTGTCCTCGCGTCATGTTAGTCACTCATCGGGTAGTGACTGGAGGCTCGTACAGAGCATTTCTTGGGCCGTTTTCTTGATAGCCAGAGTAGAGGCTCCTTTCTTCTCTCGCTAGTTTCACTGGACTCCGTGCTGGTGGCCAAGACAGGCTCCCGTGCTGAGACATGGCTGTCGTGACGAGCTAGTGTGCTATGACGAGCCTGCTTTTGTCGTATCAAGGTGGGCAGGTGCTGCAGCTCATGCTAGATCATGCCATGCTACTCGCTGCACTCGTAGCAGCAATGTCAGCTTCAGTCCAGCCGGCCATACATATGGCAGTATCTTATTCATCTTTCTGACAAAAGTCTCCTGTGAAAGGCCCATCAAGAGATAGGTCCGAGCTGATATAAAAGTGTTGCTGGCCCGATCCAATAGCAAGATTATATCGCGACTGTCAATACAGGCATATCTTTCTTGTGATGTCGGTCTCGGTCTCTACCAGTTGCCTTCTCTCCATACTGTCGTCTCCTCATCCAGCCGTTGATCCTATTCGGCTTGGCCGTAAAAGGACGCCGGCGCCGCAGCCAGTCACAGTGCAGAACAGCATCGTGTTCATCACATCCTAATACAAACGAGGTAATGCACCGTCTCCATGCCTACTCCGACTCGGTTACTAGTTTCTCGTTCCGAGTCCAATCTGAGTTCTTCAGCCGTTTATTTCATCCGAGAGTGCATGTGATGATATTTACGCGTGTATGAGTGGTCCTGTTGGTTTCATTTTGCTTTTTATCTGATGATATTGACTCTTTGATTTTCAACAAGAAACTGATATTACATCAGACCATAGCTCAGAATTATGGTTTATACGATCAAAACTGTAAGAAATCAAGCATCACCTCCAATTATTTAAAATAAAACCACATTCAGTGAAGCACAGATCATAACCACGTCGGCCGATGACGTCGACAAGTGCTCCATAGCTACCCTTACGCCCGGAGCTCCATGTAGTCCAGAGGTGAGTATGGTAAATGTAATTGCATCTTGGGTAGTCGGCGAGAATATCACAAAGGAGACGAATATAAACTGCGTTGGTAGTTAGTAATCGTCAAAAGTTAGAACATATTACATGCATCGCTTTCTTAAGTGCTGTAAGATGCTTACAAAGCATGGCGACTTGGCGTGCCACCTCACCTCCTTTTGCCGCTTTTAGCTTTGGGACTCCGCATTTAGCTCTGCATCACGAGTGCCCGACACCTGACTTGCGTATACTTTTTCCTCATCTACTCCTTTGACATCTACCTTTTGCGACTTGATCTGGAAGATGACGACAGCGCCATCCAACACCACAGCTCGACCGCATTTTGCTCCTTCACAACTACGTCCACGCCCTACACGACCAACATAGGAGCTGCGCCGGCCGCCTCCGTCCCGACCGACCGACCGACCGACCGACCAACTGACTACTGCCCTACACAAACGACACCATGGCGCGCCGTATTGTCCGCACCGCCCTGCAGGTGTCTGCTGTCGGCATTATCACCTTTATCCTCCTCTTTTTTGTCGACCGCAACTATCGTGTGCTGCCCGGCCCGCTCCACGACTACATGCCCCAGCACCACCACGGCCTCGTGGTGACGGACGTGCGCATCACGCAATGTTCGTCGTTTAACCTCTTTTCGTCGTGCAACCTCGACGGCAGCGAGTGGCACCGCATTGAAAAGGACCTGTTTCTGGGCAAGAGCATGTCGCACGCGTTCCTGCACGTCAAGCGCCAGAAGGAGGCCGATCTGCAGCCGACGGACAAGATCATTCTGGACATTGCCGTCGGCCGTCTCGACCCGGGCGCGAGCATCAAGGGCCAGGAGGAAGAGCGCTGGGACGCGCGCGGCAGCGGTATCTGGGTCAAGCTGACGGAGAAGAAGCACGTGGGCGACACGAACCACGCCGTGGCGGCGATTGACGTGCTGTTTGGCGACGATGCGGTCGAGGTGCGCGACGGATGGGCCATCAAGGGCACGCCGTTGCTGATCGACAGCGGCAAGAACATCCCGGCGGCCCACCTGACGGTCCGCAAGGGCGGCATCCACGAGCCGGCCAAGCCGCAGCCGCGCATTCACGACAACGGCAAGTTTAAGATTGTGCAGCTCGCAGACCTGCACCTGTCGACGGGCGTGGGCCACTGCCGCGACGCGGTGCCCAACACGTACAATGGCGGCGCGTGCGAGGCGGATCCGCGCACGCTCGACTTTGTGGCGCGCATTATCGAGGACGAGAAGCCCGACTTGGTGGTGCTGAGCGGCGACCAGGTCAACGGCGACACGGCGCCGGATGCGCAGTCGGCCATTTTCAAGTACGCAAGTCTACTCATCAAGCACAAGATCCCGTACGTGAGCATCTTTGGCAACCACGACGACGAAGGGTCGCTGCCGCGCGCGAGTCAAATGTCGCTGATCGAGACGCTGCCCTACTCGCTGTCCAAGGCGGGCCCGTCGTCGGTGGACGGTGTGGGCAACTACGTGATTGAGGTGCTGGCGCGCGGCAGCTCGGCGCATTCGGCGCTCACGTTGTACCTGCTGGACACGCACGCGTACTCGCCCGACGAGCGCAAGTACCACGGCTACGACTGGCTCAAGCAGAGCCAGATCGACTGGTTCCGGCACACGGCCGAGGGCCTGAAGCGGAGCCACGGCGAGTACACGCACATCCACATGGACGTTGCGTTTATCCACATCCCGGTGCCCGAGTACCGCAACTCTGGCCTTTATTTTAAAGGCGAGTGGAAGGAAGCGCCGACGGCGCCGCTCCTCAACACGGGCTTCCACGACGCCCTTGTGCAGGAGGGCGTCGTCATGGTCAGCTGCGGCCATGACCACGTCAACGAATACTGCGCGCTGTCGGCAGACGACAAGAGCCACCCGTCGCTGTGGATGTGCTACGGCGGCGGTGCCGGGTTTGGCGGCTACGGCGGCTACGGCGAGTTCAACCGCAAGATCCGCGTGTTTGACTTTGACATGAACGAGGGCCGCATCACGACATGGAAGCGGGTCGAGCACGGCGATGCCAGTGCGCTTGCGCAAAAGGTGGATGAGCAGATCATTGTCGACGGCGGCAAGGCATCGCCGCCACCACAGGAGTGATCTGTCTCGTTCTCCATTCTTCCGTTCTTTCTTCTTTCTTCTTTCACGTTTTTATTTCTTATTACTTCTTTTTACTTTTTGGTTGGATATATGATACTTCTAGCATGGTCGGGCGTTATTCTCTTTCTCGGACACAACTCTTTACTGGCATCTTCTCTCGTTATCAAATACATCTTGCTCTCGGGAATACGTACAAGGCTGTGTTTATCTATGACCGAGCAGGGTTGCATGGTACAGCCACATATGGCTCGTTTTTCTATTTCACGTCTTTCAATTTCCATTTCCATTTCCATTTCCATTCTATTTTGATGAGACGACGAGTACGTTACTCGTATCCCGCTGACAAGCTGCTCGTGTGCTTACCGGATGATGAGCTGCTTTGCGAGCTACGCGTGAAGAGAGCTGTTGGCTTATGGCCGTGCTCATACTTCCACATTCATTTCTGCGTCTCTACGACGTGATGTCTCTTCTTCGTACGAGCACTAGCACCTTTTTGGCCGATATTGAATAAACAAGATTGCGCTATTTGGCTATCCGTCTATCGGGAACCAGAGAGCACCGCGGCTGGACAGTAAGACGATTACGAGTCAACCAGTCTCACATGTCTCGGGCCTCTCTACGGAGTATATGTACATTTACAGTGCGTCATTTCCACTCCAATGAATGACTTTTACCGGGCCTGCGGTCTCGGGTTCGGCTCGGCCTGCTGCAGTGCGAGCTGCAAGGAATATGCGCATTCGACGGACTTGCGATGAAGACGCGCGCTTCATTGACGATGCGGCAGGCACACTCTGTAGCAGATCGCTTGCAAGGTAGGACGCTGGTACAGAGTACACAAGCCTGACGCGGTCCACTGTAAGGCGCGTTACGCCATGGCTATGCGCTGTACGCTGTAACATACGCTGTAACGTACGCTGTAAACCACCCACCGCACGCTGTAGGACCCGGCCCTGAAACGACGCACTGTCTTGTTGTTGAAACCGGACGATGTATTATTATGCGCAAAGCAATTGATCATCAGTTTGAGTACTGTATTGGTGAGAACACGAAAAAGGTACTGCAATCGTCTGCAGTAATCTTTCGTCTGCGCCTCTGGACAGCGCTACACAAGCTGCACTATGTGTAATATAGGCACCGAAATACAAGCTGCTCTGCAAAGGAAACTGAAAACGGCGTTGCTCTAATAGTGTCTTACAGCGCCCTATGCCGCTTCCAGTGCAAAAACCTCTCGAGTAGGCTCAGACACCCAACTGCCCGCCAAGCCACTAGCGCCCACAGCTGAGTGGACCTGCAACACTAAGCCTGTCCAGCGTGCCCCGCCTACGCGTTGGTCACTGAGCAGCCGTAGCCGCAGCAATATGCCTTGAAGCAAGCCCTGTCAATCTCTCGTTTAGCGCTCTCTTCAGTACATTTTACCGCCCGACACCTCTTTCCTTGTGCCAATTTCTCGTACCTCGCTCTTCCCGCTTTGCCGCTCTTGCTTCCTGCTTCAACAAAGAGGAGGAAGGTGCCACCACGTTATCTACCAACTTTCCATTGCTCTTTCTTTGATCATCTGCTCTTTCCTCACTCTGCATCTCATTTGTTCGTTCCTTCCAAGATACATCCTCTCCGCTTTTCTCCGGCTCTTTACTCATCCGTCACATCTGTTGTGTACATCACGACTCTCCCTTGTTTCAACTCTAATCTCCTCGGCCCTCTCATCGTCTCATCGTCGCTTCGTCGCGTGCCTCGTGTCGTCCTTATCTCCCACAAAATCACTCGGCCATTCGATACTTTCAGTGACACTCTTTCTCTCACTCCCTCTCCTCCTCATTTCTCTCATTTCTCTCACTTCCTCACTTCTCTTCCCCCCCTCTCTCTTCACTCGTATCGGCACCTTCAACAAGCCAACTTCATCATCAAACTCTCCCCAGCTGAAACAATACAAGGAACCGCCTTCCCTGTCGATTTAGCCCCATATTGGGCAAATACGTCACACCACTCACTGTCCACGACACCACGACGCGGCAATCCCAGATCTCTTCCAATCAGTGTGAATTCAGTCGTCAATTCAGCCTTCTTTCAATCTTTCTTGGGCTTCATTCAACACATTCCTTTGGCTACACTTTGCCCTCTGTGTCGGCAAACAAATCCAGCCTACCGTTCCCGCGATCCATCGAGCTGCTCTTCGGCTCGGCTACCTTGGGCAAATTGCCGAATTACCCCAGCGACCACAACAATAACTATCTGTCGCCAGAGTTGCTAACGAGGACTGCGACATCTTTGACACATACCGACGCATCCATCGCCACCATCACCACAACTATCACCGGCATCGCCATTATCGCTCCTTTTCCCCGGCCGTTCCGAGCGCATGCTGTGGCCCGGCATCGCTCACACCAAATCTCGTTTCGCCACCACCAAATGCTGTGTGTCTGCATATAGGGGATTCACAAAACCATCCCACTCGACTCAGCATCTACCGCATTTACCGTATTGACGCCTCCATCCCCCTCCAGCCTCCAGCAACACAAATAAGCCGCCAGCCATCAAAATGACGTTAGATACAAGTGCCGCCTTGAATGGCATCCTCATCGGCCTCCTCTCCTCCTTTGGCTCGGCCATCATCATTGCCTTCATCTTCATGATCGTCTACTTCTTTCGCTACACATCGTCCGGCCGCATCTTTCTCGATCGTATCGGTCGCCCTGGTGAATATGATGACGAACAGGCTTTTATCCGCGAGGAGACGGATGCGCTCGAGATCATGGACGACATGAACCGTACCGAGTACCTGCGCGCAAAAGGTATATTTCTCATTTCTGTTATTCCATCGGGCGTCTGCCATACTAATCTACCAGCTTTCATTGCGGCAAACCCTCCTGACTCGGTCCAGACGGACATCTCCCTATCACAATACCTTGCCATCCAGGAAAAGGGCGTCTCCGCCTGGGAGTTTGAGCCCGAACTCGAGATCGCCAACTGCTTCGTCGAAGGCCGCACCGAAATCGAGTTTTTCGACTCCGAATGTACTGTCATGAGCAATCTCCCTGTGCCCAAGCAGAACGAGGTTTACTACTGGGAAGCCAAGATCTTTGACAAGCCCGAGAACACTCTTCTCAGTATCGGCATGGCCACGAAACCGTACCCGCTCTTCAGACTGCCTGGTACGTCACCTCCACACTATTCGTATTCTTTGAAACCCCTGCTAACACCGACAGGCTTCCACAAGTTCTCCGCTGCTTACCTTTCAAATGGAACCCGCCGTTTCAACCAGCCCTTCAGAGGCACCATGTACGGTCCGCAGTTGGTTCAGGGCGACGTGATTGGTGTTGGTTACCGCCCGCGGTCGGGCACGATTTTCTTCACGCGCAACGGCAAGCGACTCGAAGATGTGGCGCACGGCTTGAAGTCCCAAAACTTCTTCCCCGCCATCGGCGCCAACGGCCCTGCCATGGTTCACGTCAACTTTGGCCAGGCCGGCTTCGTTTTCATCGAGGCCAACGTCAAGAAGTGGGGTCTTGCGCCCATGACCGGATCGCTTGCACCGCCACCGCCCTACGGCTCCGAACAGGGCAGTATTCTTCTCGAGACCGGCAACAAGGACGGATTCACAAGCGCCACGCCGGTTCGTGGCCACGGCTACAGCCACTCTGTTCAGACGTACTCGTCCACGCGCCACCACATGCTCAATATTGGCCACGGCCGTTCTCGCTCTGGCAGCACGTTCCGTGTCTTGCCCCCGACCAGCCCTGGCCCTGCACGCAGCCCGACGGAGATTTCGCTCGCTCAGCTTGTACCAACCGACGAGGCAGGCGAAAGCAGCCACAGCGGTGCGGCAGGCAGCAATGGCAACGACAACGACAACGAAAACAACAGCAACAACGTCGGTCTCGGTCTGCAGGACCAGGACCTGACACCACCCCCTCAGTATTCAAGCCCTCCGCAATCCGATAGTGGCAGCCGGCGCAACAGCACCGATGACGAGGACACGCCTTTGATCATTGTTGGTCGCAGCCGGGGCGCATCTTCGGCGACGGTTGTGCGCGTCGGCGGTGGCCGGGCAGCGCAGTACAGCGACGGCAACCCTCCGATCCCGAGCTACACTGATGCAGTGCGGCAAGGTGCGGGCCGGGACCGCAGCGACAGCGCCATGTCTGGCAGATAGATGTCACTGCATCCTATCTTGACGGCGCTCGGGCAGTGCCTCTTGTCGGCCATGCGACGGCCACTTTCTTTTGAATACGAATCTACGACACGATACCATTTTCTTTGTTCAGTCTTTTTTTGTTCTTTTTGGAGAGTCTGAGAGTTCTTACTACTAAGACTCTGCAGGCCCATCTGTCTCGCTTTCATATTTCTTTTGTTTTTGTCTCTGCACACAGCTGCGTCTGCATCTCTACCTGCTACATCAGTAGCCTTTTCATTTTGTTCCCAGTCAATACCGGGTTTAGCATGGCGTTTGTCGGTGTTGGCCTTCTGAGCCATCCTCCTTTTTTTTTCTCGGCAAGAATTATATATACAATATCATACATACATACTATCGCATGATGCCAGGAAGCTGTTGAGTAACAACACGAACAATTTGTGATGTTCCTCCTATTAGTCTATCTACCTAATATATACCTATCTAGACTATCTAATAAATGCCGCGGGGCGGCGGCCAATCCATCTCTTTCAAAACTAAACACCTTTGGGTATCATGACTTTCGTCTTTTCCTCGTTCTGTTCCTGTCCTCTGCAGCTCGAGCGACTCCTCTTCCTCGCTCGCTCCAATGTCGTTGATCTCTGTACTCTGCGTTTGTCGTCATGCAACATCCCAACCTCCGCTTGCTGTCCGTCTCTTTCTTGATGCCATGCAAAATCAAATCAAATGCTAACCAACAACCATGCAAATAAAAGTAAAACAGAACAAACCGAAAACGAAAACAGAAACAATAGGAGAAGAACAACAAGATGCTATCTAACTATCTACGAAACAGACGCTGTAATGAAAAAAAAATAAGAAAAATATAAAAAAGACTACAGCAGGTACTGCGTCTTGAGGGAGGCGACATCGTCGGGTCGCAGCTGGGCCAGGAAAATGTCAAACTGGGGAATCATTTGGCGATAGGCCAAGAGGATCTGTCCGTCAGTATTAATTTTGCAAGAAAAAAAAGACTTTTTAAAAAAAAACTCACATTCTTAAAGGCGTCGTGCAACTCCTGCTTCATGGGACTGCGCAGGTTGATATCCTCGTACTTGGCAATGGACGTAAAGTAGTGCAGCAGCACCTTTTCCATGGCCTGCGGGTTCTGCGCCACAATGCACGTGAATCCCTTGAACGCCGTCGCCTTCTCCTCGGTCGGGTCGACTTCGTCCATGGACGCCAGAAACTCGTCGGCAAATGTGCCCAGGTGCGGCGCCAGGATCTCGGCATTGCTCAGACCGAGCCGGCCCAGCGCAATAGCGGCGTTCTCCGTGAGGCCGCGCGGCACGCGCGGGTTGGTCATCGTCTCGACAAAACGCTTCATCAGCTCGTCCACATACGGCGCCATGTCCTTGCCGTGGCGAATGGCAATCTCGCCGACGCTCCAGCACGCATTGTTGATCACGCTAAAGACCGAGTCGATCTCGTCGTCCAGCATGTTGTCCATGTCCAGCTGCTTGATGAGAATGGGCAGCAGCGTCGCCAGGCACGGCTGCAGCTGCGGGTACACAAACTTGGCGCAGTCGCCCAGCACCGCATACGCCGACTGGCGCACCTCGTCAGTCGGGTCCTCCATGCAGAAGCTGACCAGCTCGAAAAAGGCCGGCTGCGTGTCGGTAATGAGCTGTGTCGACTCGTCCGACGGCAGCGCCTGGATAATGGCGCTGATCAGGTCGAGACTGGTCACCAAGAAATCCTTGTCCGGGCTGTCAATGTGGACGTTGGCCGCGGCAGCCAGCGACAGCTCCAGGTTCTGGTGGATCACGTTGACACAGCGCCGGAAGATGGGCTGCGCATAGGGTGAAAAGACAGGGCCCAGCGCCATGGCCACGTACGAGAAGCACTCGAGCAGAGGAAACAGCTCGCGCGACTCGTCGGGCACTTGGTTGTAGCGCTTGATCAGCGCCGGCATCAGCTGGCTCGACAGCTCCGGCACCGCCAGCACAGGCCCAATGGCCTCGGCCAGCGTCTGCACACAGTCGTAGAGAATGTACATGTTGCGGTCCTTGTACTTGTCAAAGCACTGGACATACTGGGCAATGATGGGGCCGGCGTAGGACTCGAGCTTCTTGCCGGCCTTCTCCTCCAGCGTGGCCATGGCCGACGCAGCCGCCTCCTGGACCTTCTTGTTCTTGTCCAGCATCTTAGTAAGGAACCCATCCATAATGGGCACGAAGAAAGTCTGGATCTGGGCCGGCTCCGACAAATTAATGGCCCACGACGAGTAGCGCGACAGCGTCCAGCATGTGATTTGGCGCACGAGGGGCTCCGTGTCGTGGAGCAGGGTGATGAGGTAGGGGATCAGCTCGGGCAAGTGCGGCGACACGGCGTCGATACAGCCGTCGGAAATCGCGCCCAGAGCAAGAACAGCCGCCTCACGGTGTGGCCAGTCGGCGTGCTTCAGGTTCGTCGTCAGGTAGGGCAGGATAACGTGGAACATGTTGTTACCGTAGTCGCGCGCAAGCACGTCTAGAGCAGCCGCCGAGCCCTTGCGCACAGTCCACCGCTGGTCGCCGCCTTCGTCAAACAACGCGTCGTCGTCGTCGTCGTCCAGGTCATCTTGGTCGATCTCACCGTCTTCGAGGTCGTCGCTGTTGTCCATTCCGTTGATCTTGTCGTAGCCGTTGTCGGCGCCGGGCTGTGCAGGACCCGACGCGCTGCCGTTGGCGTTGCGCTTCTGCGTGCGCTTGGCAAATTGCGGCTTGATGTCCTCGGTGCGATCATCCTCGTCCTCGTCGTCCGAGGCACTACCAAGCATGGCAATGTCTTCGCCGGTGTAAACCATGCCGTCGAGCAGGGACGGCACAATCTTGGCAACATACGGCTCGAGGCCCTTCCAAAAGTCCTCGTGCTCGCCAGCCGAAAGCCAGAACTCGACAGCCTGGCATGCGAGATCCTCGTCCTCGTCGTCCTTTTGCTGGGCAATGATGTAGTCGACGAGGCCGGCAATGTGCGGCTGCAGCTTGTCGGCCCGCGTCTCGACTAAGAAGACAAAGGCGCGGCACACTTCGCGGCGCACGTCGTTGTTCATATCGGGGGCGAGGGCAAACAGACGCTGCAGCAGGGCGTCAATGTTGGCCAGCATGGCCTGGGACTTGCGTGGAATGAACTCGTTGATAGCGATCAGAGCCTGTGAGCGGACCTTAGCAATAGGGCTGCCAGTGGCCTCAATGAGCTTGGGCAGGAGGACGTTGAGCGGGCGCTGGCCGTTTTGCTCGGCCTCGAGGAGCTTCGTGTTGTCCTCGCAGATCTTGGCCATGGCCGACATGGCCGCCTCCTGTGCAGCAGGCGTGACTTGGCCGCTGACGTTGCCAATCATGTTGAGCAGCTCGTTAAGCAGCTCGGGCCAGGCGTAGATGCCGCCGCGCTGGATGATCTCGGTGGCAATGTTGCCAGCATGGTTGCGGATGAGGCCAGGATCGTTGAGGCCAATGAGGACGGCGGTCTTGATGAGCGCCAGGGTGGCCTCGGGAACCTGCTTGTAGGCGGTACGGATTTTGTTCTTGATCATGATGGCGGCAGCAACGCGGACAGTGTTGTACTCGAGCTCGGTGAGGTTGACGCCTTCGGGGGGGACTGGGCTCGAGAAGGTCAAGGCAAGGTAGTTGTCAAAGTCAGGCGAGGCCTTGGCTTGGGTGAGCATCTATTTTATTAGCTTCCTCGTCATGTTGCTGGACATTCTCGCAGTTTGCAATGGCTGTAAAGATTGAAGCATCGCGACATCAGACTCACAATTTCAGCCTGCTTTTGGGCATTCTTATCGCGGACATTGTGCGAGTCGTTGATGCAGGCAACAAGAGTCCGCAGGGACTCTGGTACCGGTTGCCACGCCATGGTGAGTCGCAGCTGATTGAGCTGGTGAATGCGATGTCGTCGTGTCGGTGTTGTCGAGTCGGTGTCGTCAGTGTCGAAGTCGTTGATGTCTTGTTTTGACTCGATGTCGGGCGCTGGGTGGCGTGTACCGATCGGTCACTAGAGACGTGATTCGGGGAGGTTGCAAACCGGACGAAACAAGTGGGATTGGATGCAAAGAACGTATAGAAAGAGAGACAAGCAAGAAGAGCTTGACCAAAGAAGCGAGCTCGAGTTGTCTTGGTGACAAAGGTACGGTGCTGTATATGTACTCTGTTGAGATGGTAGTCAGGGCCCTCAAAGTATTTTTTCTTCTTTTTTTCGCTAATGATGCCACTCGCTAGCACTAAAAAGGAAGCAAACGGTGCACAATGCGCTGTAAGTCCCCTGTAAGGCGGGGTTCAAGAATAGGATTGTGACTAAAGGTGGCGGGATTCCGTGCATATATGCGTAGATAGGCGATAATATGACACGCCCCTCAACGCAGGGGCCGCAAACGAGGGCCGCAAACGAGTTGCAATTAATGCGAGTGAATGTTTCTGAAATGGATGCCAACTATGCTTATGCTTGACGCTCCACTAGTCACCCGCCATGACGGTTTTTCTTTGTTTTTCTTTCTTTTTTCTTCGTCTCGAGGATCTGAAGGGTAACGGTCTCGATGATGTCGAGTTGTGTTTTCAGACATGAAGCAACCTCGAGAGTACAAGTAGCAAGCATCAAACAAGCATCGATATCAAGGATGGAACGAATACGATTGTTTCTTGTTTTAATAGTAGAGAGTGGCGGTGCCTGTGCTGCATGTCGATGCGTTGGCAGTGCCGGCCTGGTATCAGGTCGATCATAACGACAAACAGGAAAAGAGGGCAACCGAGCAACCGAGCCACGGGCCACGGGCCACCGAGCAAACAGAGCAAACAAAGTAAACAACCAAACAAAGCAAACAGCCACAACCAGCAAGGTTCCCACCTTGGAACAACAAGACAGCCAACAGATGACAGCTGCTGTGCTGCTCTGTGACGCGTAGACTTGTTTGCATGCAGCCACGGCCGCGGGAGTATGCAGCAGCGGAGTTGCAGCAGCAGAGTATGCAGCAGTATGCAGCAGCGGGCCACGCGATACTCTGCGTTTTCTCTAGCGCTGATCGAAGCACTATGCCATGCAGAAGACGCGTCCTTGGTGTCTTCTAGCCACTAGCCACCATCATCGGGATGTCTGTCTATGGGTAGCTGCCGATACGACTGTTGCACGACCCAACAGATGGCTTTCGGCAAGAAGCGGTGTAAACAGAATCAGAGAGCTTGACCCAATCGTCCCTCTCTGTTGCCGAGCGTTCTATGCTGATGAATGGGCCCATTGCCGCGGGGCCTTTCCGCCGTTATGTGTGCTCATCTATTTATGACAGCATCAACACGGTGCTACCATGTGATCGTCTTTTTTGTTGTAGTACAGACGTCATAGACGAGCAGGGTATAGTGGACAGGGAATGGAGCAGAGGGACGAAAGAAGTGAAGAGCGGGCAATAAAGTGACTGAACGACGGAAACGCACGCGTCACCTGCAGTGTCTCATGCACAGTCTGTGACCAGTACACTGCATAGATATGCAATATGGCCGCATCGTGGCCGTACACCACCATCGTTCAGCCATCCCATCATCCGATTCACAATCATCCCATCCATCTTCATCCATCCACCATTGTCTAGACCCCGTTCTGTTCGGCTTTAGGGAGCAGCGGCAGCAGCGGCGCAGCAATCGCCTGGTAAGCCTCCAGCACCTCTTCTACCGTCCCGCCCATGCCCATGCGGTCGAGTGTCAGCGAACTGGTCACGTAGACGGGCTGCTGCGTGCGCTTGACGAGCAGCTTTGCCAGCCGCACGGCGAACTCGAGCGAGCCCTCGTCAATGTAGATGTTTGTGCACAGCGGCTCGGCCGGTTTAAAGCGCTGCACGGTTAGCTTTACAGTAAGATCAGATACAAAAGCGACAAGGACATGCTCACATCCGGCACAGCATAGACAAACGACCCGAGGGGGGTCAGCACGTCGCTGTCCTCGGATCCGGTCGACGTCACAAAGAGCATGATGCACTTGTCGCGCGTCGTCAGCCGAACGTGGATGTGCGAGTCGAGTGACCGGGGCAGCGGCGTGCTAAAGGACACTGAGAGGGTCTCGTTGGCCATGGTGGTGGGTGGTGGGTGGTGGGTGTGTTTTGTATGTATAGTGTGTCGCGAGCCAAGACGAGGTGAGGTTGGATGCAATGACACCTTTGGTGTGAATTATGTAAGACAGCTAGCAGTGCCCTGTGCCTCCATTTAACCCCGCCATATGCAAGTTTAGCGTGCTGGAGTGCTAGAGCTACCCATGAGCTAGGCGAGAAGAGGCTGCAACCGGACACCGACCGCGTCGACGTGACTGATTTCCAATCACACAACTAGAACTGGCCTTTGAGTTTCATAGCAAGCACAATTTGAGAGTGTGTTTATAGAGCGGTCTGCTGTATCTGAGAGAGCACTGTCAAGTCTTACCAACCTGGCCGATCCACGCGGCGACGACGACGACAAGGTCGGGACGATAAGGCTGAGACGACGAGACCAAAGACCAGAAACACATCAGAGATACTCACACGCCTGGTGGGACTATAAGAGGCAGAGAACAGAGAACTCAGACGAACGACGGAACTAGGGCTGAGTGGCACACATCACCAGATACACATCCAACGAACAAACACAACTCATAACATATAACTACGCCTGCATTTCAAAATGTCCGGCCACGAAGAGTGGGACGCATCCGAGGACGGCATACAGGACCCCGAGGAGATCAGGGTCCTCTATCACGCCCTCGATTCGTACCTGTAAGCACCCCTCGATTCAGGCAGCACAAGTCACTGTAAAAACTAACATACGCAGACAATATGCCAAGGTGTCACACTTCAACTGCACCCATCTGCGGCGGCAGTCCTTCTATGCCATGTCCCAGGACCACTGGAAGATGCTTGCTGCACCGCCCTTCAACTACCTCGAGACCCTCGACCGCGTCGACGAGGCCATTGAAAAGAATGCCGAGCTGGCCCGTGAGATCGTCCGCTTCGGCCTGGAGTCGTTTCGTGTCGGTGGTGCCGGCGCCCTCGCTCATGCGAGTGCGGAGTCGGCGGCGGCGTCGGGCGCCGATCCTAAGCTGCCCGCGCCCTGGGCCGGCGCCGCCAAGCACCAGGACGTCGACAAGGCCCGCAGCACGCTGCGCCAATTCTACCGCGACTGGTCCGCCGAGGGTGCCGCCGAGCGCGCCCAGTGCTACGGCCCCGTCTTCAAGGCGCTCGACGACGAGCGGCAGCGGCGCGTCGCGGCGCTCATGGACAAGATTGTGCAGGGCGGCGGGCCGGAAAACTATGTCGAGGACGAGGACGACTTTGACAAGTACAACCACCGCCTCAAGGTGCTCGTGCCCGGCGCCGGCCTCGGCCGGCTCGTGTTTGACCTGTGCAGCGAGGGCTACGAGTCTGAGGGCAACGAGATCTCGTACCACCAGCTGCTGGCGTCGTCATACATTCTCAATTACACGCAGCACGCCGCGCAGCACACCATCTATCCCTGGGCGCACTCCTTTTCCAACCACCGCGTGCGCGCGAACCACCTGCGCGCATACACCATCCCCGACATCCACCCGGGCACAAAGCTCATGGAGATTGCCATGCGCCAGCAGGCCCAGGCCGCCGGCCAGATCCAGGTGGCCGTCGATGGCCACAAGGGACAGGACCCCAACGCCGATGCAGACCAGGGCGCCGAGTACGGCATCGGCTCCATGAGCATGTGCGCGGCCGACTTTTTGTGCCTCTACAGCGACGCCGAGCACGCCGAGGTCTTTGACGCCGTCGCGTGTGTCTTCTTCTTGGACACGGCGCCCAACCTGATCCGCTACCTCGAAACGGTCCGCCACTGTCTCAAGCCCGGCGGCCTGCTGATCAACGTCGGCCCTCTGCTGTGGCACTTTGAAAACAATGCGCCGGGCAACCACGGCCGCGACGACGACGGCGACGGCGAGCACGACGCGTCCGCATCGTCGGGTATTGCCGATCCGGGCAGTTTTGAGCTGAGCGACGACGAGGTCAAGGCGCTCGTCGAGAAGCTCGGGTTCACCATTATCGCGCACGAGACGGGCGTCGAGACGCCCTACATTCACGATGCCGAGTCGATGTTGCAGACCGTCTACCGGTCGAGCTCATGGACAGCGCGGAAGCCGTTCAAGGACGAGGCCAAATCACAAGAATAACCCTAGATATGAACAATCAAATAAATATATAAAGAGATAAAGTCCTATATACTGCCTACAGCTTCGGCTTGTTGACGCTCGCCAGCTCGCCGCGGGCCCACATGGCGCCGCCGTCAATCGTCAGCGTCGCGCCGTTGACGTGCGCTCCGGCGCGCGAGCACAGGTACACCACAGCACCCGCAAAGTCCTCGGGCTTGCCCAGCCGCTGCATCGGGTTCGTCTTGGCCACCGCCTCGGCACCGCCCTCGGCCATTGACAGCAGACCCACCGACATCTTGGTCGGGAAGAAACCGGGCGCCAGCGCGTTCACGGCAATGTGCCGCGGGCCCAGCTCGACGGCCAGGTTGCGCGACAGGTGGATCACCGCCGCCTTGCTCGCGCTGTAGCCGTACGTGCCCTGCGGGCCAATCGTGCCGATACCGAGACCGGCCACACTGCCCGTGACGAGCACGCGGCTCGGGTCGGCAAGGGTGCCGCGGCGCTGCAGCGCGGGCGCAAACTCGCGCACCGAGTTGAAGACGGCGCGCACGTTGAGGTCGAGCACCTTGGCAATGGCCTCGTCCGGGTGCGAGTCAAAGGGCGCGCCCCACGTCGCACCGGCATTGGCCAGCAGAATGTCGATGCCCTCGGGAGAGTCCTTGTTGACGGCCGCCACGAGCTGCCGCAGGCTGTCCATGTTGGCCGCATCGGCCGGGGCCGAGATGGCTTTGGCGCCAGGCGCGAGACCCGGGAGCTTGTTGAGGGCAGCCGCCGCCTCGTCGCACACAGACTTTTTGCGCGACGAGATGTAGACCTTGGCGGCACCAGCCTGGAGGATTCTATCGAGTTAGTCGAAACTCCAGCAATGTTTTTAAACTAAAAAGACATACGCAGACGCGGCACTCAGGCCCAGGCCGCGCGAGCCACCGGTGATGACGGCGATCTTGCCCTTGAGGGAGAAGAGCGACTGGTAGTCGTGGAGCTTGATGTCGTAGTCCATGTTGACAGGGTGTGATTGTGGTACTGGTAAAGGTAGAGAGAAGTGTATATGTAGAGCTGCTCTGCATGGATTTATATCAACACCCAAGACAACTGCGAGGCTGAGGAGACAGGCAGCTAGCCCGCCCATTGTTGGGGTAGATGCCGAGGCACGGGGTTCTAGTGTAAGCTTACGTACCCCAGTTATTGCTGGTTCGTGCAGCCCCCGCCCCCAGTGAATACTACTCCGTACAAACAGACCGCTCCCCAGGAGTTGGAGTTGCAATCCCGCCCGCCCATCTGCCGCTAATGTGAGTAAATAAGACGAAATTAGAAACGCGACAAATCAATATGATTTAAATTGCAGTCGAGTTGTCTACTTAAATACATCAGCCATCCAATCTATGCTCAAGTTGGGCGAAGACACACGTCAAGCACACTGGCACCGCAGGGCTCTTCCCTAAGCGCCAGAAAACTTCCTGATTACAGGGAAAGGCTGGATGACAAGCGGCCGCTAACTATCATTCTCATAGTTTATGTAGTGATTTGGCTAGGCTAGATTTGTGCTGACACTAGTGTGCGGTCCGTCTTATTGTCGCGGTCTCGAGCCAGTGGTCGCCGCGGGATAGCAGTGCGGATAGTCACAAAGACGTTTGTATAAAAGTGAGTACACGAAAGTTTCTGTCAGAAGGTGAACATACAGGAGAAACAGCACGACAGCATAAATAGCAAGAAACAAATAGTCAGATACCATTGCGAATTGCAAAGCTACTTCAACACAAAACGGCTTAGGCTACAAACGCTGTCATTGCACTGCTCAGTTGACCAAAAGATCCTCGGCCGCGGCGGCTGGCCTGTCCGGCCCATGATCGGCTCCCTCGGACTCTACCGGCGCCTCCTTTTCAGTCGTAGCTTCTGCCAGTGCGGCCGCGGCGGCCTCGGCAGCAGCCGCTGCCGCTTCTGTCTGCTCACGGATCTGCTGCAGACGTCGGCGCTCCTGCTCTTCTACCAGCTGCACATGGCGCTCGGCAATGCCAGGAGCGAGACTGGCGAGGAACAATATTCCGAACCGCTCCAGGCTCCTGGCAAAGTTCATCAGTCTTTCACCATTGGCAAGCTGCCGACGCTCCACCAAGCGCCGCGCCACATCGGCTGGGTTCGGCGCTGCGCCGTCGGGCCGTCCTGCGACCGCTGTCGGCTCGCCCGCGTCTTGAGTCTGGGCTGCAGGGGCAGCTGCGGCGGCGTTGGCTTGGTTGGCCTCATTGTCCGGAGTGGCTACTTGCAGGAGGCCATCCAAGTGCGCACGGATCGGGATCCACAGACGGTTGGCCAAGCTGTCGAGCATACCGGTATTAACGATAAACACGGCTGCAGCAAGGAGAATCACTGTGGCCCAGCGCGTCCAGCTTGCTGATGGGTGCGTAAACCACCAGATAAAGAGAATCAGGCGTGCAACCAGCCACACCTGCGGCCATACGGCTGCCAGGAATCCAGCATTGTTGACTGGGTTGCCAGCCGCCAGGGGAATGTTGGCATGGAAGTTGGGAATGCCATCAGCAAACGGCTGGCCCGCTGCTTGATGACCAGGCTGGGCGGGCTGACCAGGCTGTGGCGGTGGAGGAGGTCCACCTTGTGCGTGTGCTGGGTAATGCCGCGCGTCGCGCAGATGCTCCTGCTCCAGTCCCCGTAAAAGCTCCATATGCCGCATGTGTTGGCGTGCAAGGTTCATGTGGTGCTGGTGCTGATGGCGCTCGTTGTGCTCGCGGATTAAATCGTTTGCGTTTGGCTGCTGGGTTGGGGGAAACATGGTCTGCTCGTAGTTTGCAGGCATCGGGATTTGAGCAGCAGCTGGACCCTGTGCGGACGGTGAATAATACGCCGTCCCACTCGCATTGATAAGGAGAGCGCGGGGGCCTTCTGGGGATTCGAGAATGTATACAGCTGGCGGTGCCTCGCTTGTTGGGCGCACTGTTGGGTTCTGCGGAACATTGCGATGCCGCAAGACAGGTGCTGTCGAGTACATTGCTGAGCCCTGGCGATGGCCGCCTCGAGCAGCAGCATCCGCGGCGGCGAAAAACTGCTCGAGGTGAACGGCTGGTCCGGAATTATGGGGAGCGTGTGACGTGCTTTGGGGGTCGTTCGTCCCAAACATGGGCTGAGTATTCGTACGCGTACGCAGCGCATCTAGCACTGCCATTCTCCTGGCTTCCGAGGTCTGCCTCGCTGTGGTGTGGGTGTAGTTCTCGGTAGGCAGGCGTTGGTGCTGCTCGTCACTTTGGTGAGTAAATGCTCGTGTCGGGTATGGGCCGGCGGAGGGACCGGCAACCGATGGCTGGCTGGCGGCTGCTGGGTAGGTTGGGACTGGTTGGGGCTGGGCCGCCACCGGGGCATTGGCGATGCCGGCGTTGCTGCTACTGCCGTCACGTAAGACGAGATGGAGCGTATGGGGTTCTGTCTCCTTGAGCTAGTCTGTTAGCATTCTTCCCTTTACTGTCGAAATCCAGACGGCATAGACCTACAGCAACACTTCCAATCACATCTTGCAGCGTCTTGTGGTCGGCGTCGAACATGCGTCCGCGGTAGATGAGACGCATGCCTGCCACAGAGATCATGCGGGATTGGAGCTCTTTCTCAACCATGTTCCGAACCTCCCGCACTGTTGTGGAGGGCAAAAGGCCGCGGAGCACGGGGAAATCGGCAAGGTCGCTGGATGGCGATATGATGCGTAGCTTGACCTCGAGCTCCGGCTCGCTGTCGATATCGTGTGCCGGCGTGGGCATGGCCGAGGGGTCCGCCATGGCGGAGTACGGTGTGTTATCAAGACAAATTGGTGTTTGCGCTGGAAAGTCGAGTAGAAGGTAGATGAAGGAAATGGGCGCGCGATGGTGTAGAAGTAAAGAAGTCGAGCTGAATATATATATGTATACAGGAGGGTTAATGAGGAAAACGCTTGCTGATGAAAGAATTGAAACAAAGTGAGCATCAAATGGATGGCATGCATTACTGATGCTATCGAGAGATGCAAAGACAACGTTGCGAAAGCAGGATGTACCAGTACGTAGTCTACCTCCATAATCACTCATACTAATGAGTATCTCTACATCTACTAATTAGTGGAGTACGTAATGGACAGCTGTCGTCATACTGGTCATTACATAAGCAGCAATCTGCGGCCAGGCTCCAGGTAATATCTGCAGCCGACCATTACAGTGGATATCCACGTATGATTGGCCTGAGCCAATGGAGCCAGCAGCTGAACGCGGTCGATTTTGGCGGGACCTCACTGTATTGACTTGGTACTCCATACAGAGTTAGTGCTGGAAATAGCACAATTTTCGCTGAACCCCTGACCGCCTCCCACAGCTACCTTGCTAACCCCCCTAAAAGTTCCAATGTAGGCTCCATTTTGACATGTGCCAATCTGTGCCATATCCATATCGCCAGTATCAACAGAGTCTGCCTCTGCAGCGTACTACACCCGAAATTGGCAGACGCCTTTCCCTCCCCCCCCTTGGCTCACCTCGCTCCGCCGTCTACGTACCATACGGACATATTATATCGATAGTATATGTATATCTCCTTTCGACTCTCTCTTCCTCGCTCTCTTTGATCTCCTTTCTTTACCGCCAAGAAGGAGATCGCCTGTCTGTCAATCTCATGTTTGATGGCGACACGGCTTTCTAATGGTTTGCCTTCCCATTGTTGTTTATGCTATATTATGAATGTTTTGGAAAAAGAATACACCAGAGGAAGAATACACCAGAAGAACAAAGAAAATCAATCCGTTTCCCAGAGCCACTAGTTGACTACGTCAACCAATGTTGTTCCTCTTCATCCTTCTTGGCCTGGTTGTGCTAATCATTCTCTTGGTTGCTCCTACTCCAGCTGGCATAAGAATGGCGTCTGCGCCGTCTCGTCTGGGTCTGTCCAGGGGCAGCTTTTCCAAGGGTATCACCACAGGTCGCTTCTCCGTCTCGCTCTCCGAACGCCAGATCCTCTTCAATCCGCCGCGCCGCCTCGTCATCAACTCCTCACCCTTCCGCTTCTACTCTCCCTTCCGCTTTTACTCGCAACAGGCCGGCCGCCGTCCCCGGTTCTCGCACCGTCTTCGCCAGGCCATCAAGAACTCCAAGGTTCAATGGTACCGCATCCCCGTCGGCCTGGGCATTGGCTTCCTGGGCGTCGTGCAGCTCTATAAGTCGCGCTACAGCAAGGTTCCCACTGAGGACAGCCTCGAAGCTGCCATCGAGACACCCGTCAAGCCCCCGAAGCGGCCTCGGATTCGCCCGGATGGACCATGGTGCGTTTCTCTCTCTACATTCATGGATGCCATGTGCACGTGAGACATTCAACGTCCCTCTACTTACACATGTCTAGGCAGATCCAGGTCATGTCCACACTGCCTCTCAAGGCCCTGTCCCGGTTATGGGGCCGATTCAACGAGCTCACTTTGCCGTATTACCTCCGTGTGCCAGGTATCAAGCTCTATAGTTATGCATTTGGCGTCAAGTAAGTGCATGCTCCCCCCTTCTGTGACCTTGTACGACCATGTCACGATCGTGATCATATGACTGACAGCATAGTCTCGACGAAATCGAAGAGCCCGACCTGCACAACTTCCCCAATCTCTCCAAATTCTTTTACCGGACACTCAAGCCCGGTGTGCGCCCGATCGACCCTCACCACGGCGCCCTGACGTCGCCATCCGACGGCAAGATTATCCAATTCGGCAAGATCGAGGGCGGTGATATCGAGCAGGTCAAGGGCATGACCTACAGCCTGGACGCCCTTCTCGGCAAGCACACCCCTGCGCCCAGCATCTCACACGGCCAGACCTCGTCAAAGTCGTCGACGGCGACACGCGTTGCGAGCTTCAAGGAGGGCGACGAGGAGCTTGTCCGTGCCGACCAAGACTTTGCGCAGGTCAATGGCATCTCGTACACGCTGCCCGGTCTGATTTCAGGTCCCGACGTGACGGACAAGGCCGAAGCCGATCTCGAGGACCAGTCTGCGCGGCCGTCGCTGCCGCACTCGGTCTCGGAGGTGCAGGCTGATCTGGACACGCCGTGGTACCAGCAGCTGCTTTCGAGCGAGAAGAAGACGTCGCTGTACTATGCCGTCATCTACCTCGCACCGGGCGACTACCACCGGTTCCACTCGCCAACCAACTGGGTGGTCGAGCGCCGGCGCCACTTTGCGGGCGAGCTGTACAGCGTGTCACCGTACCTGCAGCGCACACTGCCGGGCCTGTTCACGCTCAACGAGCGCGTTGTGCTGCTGGGCCGCTGGAAGTGGGGATTCTTCAGCTACATCCCCGTCGGCGCCACTAACGTCGGCTCGATTATTGTCAACTTTGACAAGGAGCTGCGGACGAACAGCCTGACGACGGACACAGCGGCTGACCGTGCGGCGGCCGAGGCGGCAGCGCGCGGTGAGGCCTACTCGGGCTTTGCCGAGGCGACGTACGCGTCTGCCAGTCCGACCCTGCACGGACACGCGCTGGAGCGCGGCGAGGAGATGGGCGGGTTCCAGCTGGGCAGCACGGTTGTGCTCGTCTTTGAGGCGCCGACACCGGACGCCGCGAGTACCGCGCCTGGGTCTGACAAGGACAAGCCAGTCGACCCCAAGAGCACGCCGGGCTGGCACTGGGCCATTGAGAAGGGACAGAAGATCAAGATGGGCCAGGCCCTCGGCTTTGTCAACGAGTAACGGGGAAAAAAAAGAGCCGATAAACACCAGATGCATATAAAAACAGATACAGTGTAGTTGGGGAGCGCTACAAACTTGTACATTGCATACATTGGGAGGACATTTTCAACATTTGGGACCCGTTCAACATACCACAGCATTTTTATTTATCTTTTTAATCATTCATACCTAATACACTAGCATTCGTCAGATTCTTGTATCATTGGTGGTTGTAAGATACTGGCCAAGTGGAAACGTTGTAGTTGGAGATACAGTATCGACATCTGCTCATTGGATGAGTTTTAGAGATGGCCCACGAGAGAAGTCCTCAACTATGGTAGCATCCCGCTAATGCAAGTGGTGTGCAGGGTTTCAGTCAGCTCGGTGAGCTCGGTGACTGCTACTACTGCAAATATAATGGCGCTCGTTCAGTTTGGATTGTGTTAAGTCATATATTCGTATCTAGTCTGGCCATGACAAATGTCCAGCTCGCTTACGCGCCAAACACCTTGTAGCGCTCCTCCATAGCAAGGTACTCCTTGGGACCGGGCTCGGCTGCGCGGCCGCCAAAGACCAGCTGGGCATTCAGCTTCCAGGTGGCAGGCACCTTCCAGGTCTCGGCCACCTTGTCGTCGACCAGCGGGTTGTAGTGCTGCAGGTTGGCGCCCAGACCCTCGGCCGTCAGCGCCGTCCAGATGGTGTACTGCAGCATGGCGTCGCTCTGCGTGGCCCAGCCGGGGAACCGGTCGGCATACAGCGCAAACTTGGCCTGCATGCCCTCGACGACGGTCTGGTCCTCGAAGAACAAGACGGTGCCGGCACCGGCCTTGAAGCCGGCCATGCGGCCAGCGGTGGCCTCCCAGCTGTCGGCGGGCACAATGGCCTTGAGGGTCTCGGTAGTCAAGTCCCAGAACTTATCGTGCTCGGCGCCAAAGAGGACAACGACACGGTTGGACTGCGAGTTGAAGCTGCTGGGGACCTCGCGCAGAGCCTCCTTGACAACGTCCTGGATGCGGTCCGTGGACACGGTCAGCTCCTTGTTGAGGGCATAGTAGGTGCGGCGGGCCTTGGCGGTCTCGAGGAAAGCGGCGGACGACATGTTGCGGATGGAGGAGGGATTGGTGGTGGTGGTGGTGGTGATGGTCTGAGGAGCAGTGGTGGGACGACAGGAGCGAGTGGGGACCTTGCGGCTGGAGGAAGAGTAGAAAGCGGGAGATGTCTTGGGAAGAAGAAGCTTAAAGGTGGTTGGTTTCGATAGAGACCGGATGAAGGAGGTGGAAGCAGACATGATGAACAGGAACGAGGAAGGGGGGTATATATAGACTATTCAGAGTGCTCCGTACAAGGTCGAGAGATGGGTTCCCTTTTTCTATTCTTTAAATAGTAGTTTATACTATCCAACAGGAGCTTGACAAGCTTGGGGGGGGAAGTGGACCGAAAGTAGAAGTGGTTGCACAAGCTATCGTGCGGTCAAAGGTTGTGATCGGGAGGGATAACGGGACTAAAAGCTTCGCCTTGTAGGAATTCTGGGGGCAGGGGTCCAAAGCTGCCGGCGGTTATGTAGTCGGCTATTTACAAGAAATACATGCTATAGCAGCAGTTTGCTGGCTGTTAAGATAGAGTAAAAGATGATGTAATGATTACTAAAACACAAGTTCAACAAGATACACGGCCATACGGAGACAAGAGCCTTTGAGCATTACAATACTCGTACAAAGCTGTACTCCGTACAATGCGGAGATGGAAAAGCCCAGAAATCAGTAGAAGATACATGATATGCAGTTCTCCGTAGGTCAAGGTCCGGCTATCGATGATATGCAGGTCTAGCACGTTTGTGGCTTGCTCGTTGGTGGCTTACTAAATTCTTTGTAATGCAAGAATGCTCCGGAAGTGCTCTTGCGGACACCGGACGGACCAAGCTACGGGCACAAGGAATTCAAGAAGGGAAGAACTTAAGACTCGCAATTGATTCAGTAATCAGGTAGAACAGCAGTACTCATCGCTCTTGCCGTCTCCGGAACGGTTCCTCTCCATGATGCCATCACTTGGCTGGCCTCGAAGCAGATATGACGAGAGCAGCGGATGCATAGAAACTGAGAGAAATGATCTGAAATCAAACTCATGATGATCGTCCGTGTGTATACGTAACATCACGACAGGCCGGTCTTGATGGCCAACAAGTAGGATGAAGAATAGCCTTGTCTCTTCGCCTTTCCGTTATCCGCTCGGAGTTTTACCGAATCAGGACCTATTCCACCCTGAGCTCTCCAGTGTCGTTCCAGTGTCGTTAGCTGCAGTATCAGCTGAAGAATTGCACCTCACCCTGTCGAGAATACTGGACAACTGGCAACTGATAGAATGATACACAGAGTATGAGAATGTTGTAAGCCGAGAGATGACTGTAGTATGTAACGCGAGATGATTTCAGTCGTCAGTACTCGATTGCAAGGCTGAATCCAAACAGTGCACATCGTCATCACGGCACTTGACAAAACAGAGTCGTTTCATGTCGTCTGAAGCTCAAAGTCGGTACCGAGCAACAGGAAAACAAGACTGTCAGATGCCGATTATGTAGTACCAGTACTACTTTGACCACATTACCCATTCTGAATAACACCTTTCCTCTCGGTTGCAATAGCGTACCAGTTTTTCATATAAATGCAGTCCAAGTCTATTTGAGAATGAAGAAGAATCCAGAGAAGAGCAAAAAACAAGAGTAACAATACTGGTCTCTTGCGCTTTTATCTAAACCACCCCTGCTTCACAGGAGAGACAAGGCCAAACAATAGCGAGGGGAGGTGATATCAACCCTCTATCATGCCATAACAAGAGGAGCAAAAACAAGACAAGAAAAAAGAGCAACTATCAGGGACATGACATGCCGTATGTGCGTAAGAATATAGACAGGGAAGAGAAACGCGTGAGAAATTGCAAACGTAAAGCGCCATTGATGCAAGAAAACAAGAGGGACGGCAGCGACAGCAGCAGCGTTACCATGTCTCGGCAATGTACTGGCCGACCTCGGCCTTGAGCTCCCAGAACTTGGCCGCCTCCTCGCGGCCGAGGTTGCCCTTTTCCATGGCAACATCGATCAAGGCCTCCTGCACACCCTCGCCCATGCCGCGCGTGCTGCCGCACACAAAGACACGGCCGTCAACCGAGTTGATGACAAACCACACCAGGTCGGCCTGCTGCCGCACCTCCTCCTGGACATAGCGGCCCGTGCCGCGGCGGCTCTCAACCACACGCTTGACCTCGTCCTCGTGCACACCCCACTCGCCGCTGTAGAGCTCGTCGACAAGCGAGTCGCGGATGCCCTGCAGCACCCACACCTTGTTGGCACAGTTGGCCGTCTTGAGCCGGCGCTGCACAAAGCCGCGGAACGGCGCAATGCCGACACCCGCACCAATCAGCAGCATCGGACCGTCGGGCACAAACTGCTTCGCCAGCGGGTTGGCCATCAGACCCTTGAACATGGGCACGTACACATCAATCTCCTCGCCGCGCTCGCGCGCCTTGATGAAACGCATGGCCTGGCGCTCAAAGAAGCCAGAGCCAATGCCCGTGCGCGTGCCGGCAAGCCAGTCACTCGTCTCATGAACGGTCACGGCAATCTCAACCACACGGCGCGTCGTGTCGCCGTTCTTAGCCACCGACACGTGCGGATCGTTGGACAGCGAGTAGAAACGCGGCATCTGCGGCTGCAAAATCGACAACAGCAGATCCAGCGGCGGCTTGGAGCTCGGGAACGCGCTGAGCATCTGCTGCAGCGACACGTGCGGTCCAGTGCGGAAGTCACAGAACGAGCCCTGGCCCTCGGCCGAGCACAAGAACAGCAGCACCTTCTTCTCGCTCTCGTCCGATGCGTACTCGGCCAGGACGCGCAGCAGCGACTTGGTCGGCGGGTACGACTGAATGCCCGAGCACCACGTCAGCAGCTCGCGGCGCGTGGCGACGAGCTCGCGCGGCTTGTCGTCACCCCACACCGTGGGCCAGCGGCCCTTGGTCGTCCGCAGCATAACCTTCTTGTCGCGCAGGAAACGCGGGATCATGAGCAGGTCGAGGATGGCATCGACCAGTCTCTCGTCGTTGGGTGCGCTGACACCAATGGCACCGCCGACCTTGAAGTCCATGCCGGTCTCACTAGGGTAGTCGGTGACATCGAGGTCAAAGTGGTACGTGCGCTTCTCGGCACCAGGACCCGTCAGCTCGCGTGCGTTGTGGATGCGAGCCGTGAAAACGTGGTATGGAGGGTGCGGCTGGACGAAGAAGGGAGGCTGGATGGAGGTGTCCAGATCGGGCATCTCCTCGACCTCGGGCTCCATCGTTAGGCTTTTGAGGCCCTCGATGGCCTTGGGGTCGACCTCTGAGCTCTCCTTTGTCTTTTTGTCCTCCTTCT
The DNA here is from genome assembly GCA_029298705.1 of Ophiostoma triangulosporum. Taxonomy (NCBI): domain Eukaryota; kingdom Fungi; phylum Ascomycota; class Sordariomycetes; order Ophiostomatales; family Ophiostomataceae; genus Ophiostoma; species Ophiostoma triangulosporum. The sequence continues at coordinate 83,547 of JANSLO010000009.1, read as the reverse complement.
GCTCTTCCTCCTCCTTGTTCTCCTCATTGATGGCGGGCACCTTGGCGAGAGCCTCGGTGGACGCCTCCAACTTGGCCGTCTCGAGTGTTGGCGTCACGGCACCCTCTGCCTCGGGCGCTGATGGTGGTGGTGTCGTCTTTGTGCCGAGCGGCAGCAGGTAGGCTATTTGTTCGGGCATGTCGGCAACGTTGGTGAGGGTGGTGGGGATGTCGCCAATCTTGAGGTTGAGAGAGCGAAACGCCTCGTTGTCGGGCAGCGGGACGTGCTCGTACTGGACACCATCGGCCTTGGCGTCCAGCTTGAGGCAGCAGCCGCCACCACAACACCGGCTGATCAGCTGTGTGCTGGACTCGCCGGTAATGCGCTGGATGTCGGCAGCGTTCTGTGCAATAAGACGGGTGGATGCGCGGCGGTGGCGCGGGGTAGCAATGGATGCCATCTCCTCGTCCGAGGACAGTTGGGACTCGGCGTCATACTCGTCGCGGTCGTCGCCAGACTCGGAGTAGGTCAGCGACGGGGCAATGGATGGTGCGCGCAGCTGAACTGGCAAGATGTTCTCAGCAGCGGCAGCGGTAGCGGCAGCGGCAGCAACGGCGGCGGCAGCCTCTTCGTTGAAGATCTCGCTCAGGCGAGAGTGGGCAACGTTAGCGGCCATGATGAGCCGGGACGATCGGGCTGTCGAGAGGAAGCGGCGCAGGTAGAGGCGGAGGTAGTAGCGCAGGTAGAAAAGAAAGCGACCACGGCGAACGTTGAGGACGGGGACGGCAGACAGGCAGTGCGCGGTCTCGGAAGCGAGAGTGTGGAAGGAAAACCGGGTGATGGGATAATGGTGTAAATTATCGAGTGCGGCGCAGCATGGCGAGACAGAGGTCGGTCGAGAGGATGGTCGTATAGGAAGAGAGGAGGAAGAATGGTGAGAACGAGAATAAGGAGGAAGAGGACAAGCAGTAGAAGTAGAGGTAGAGATAATGCTCGTAGTAGGAGTCGCAGGGCGGAGCAGAGTAGAGTGGAGAGAGAGAGGAAGAGGGGAGGGGGGGTGAAGGGAAAAAGACAAGACGCAACGAAGACGCGGTGAGGCCAGGGTTGCGCGTTGAGGTGGTTGATTCCTAGAGGGGTATATGGGAGGTTATCAGGAGTTGGTTTTGTATGGAATGGATGTGCGGGGAGATGATGTTGAGAGACGAGAGACGAGAGAAACGAGGAGACGAGACGAGGAAGATCGAGATGAGGATGGGGATGGTAGTTAGGAGCGAGGTGGGTAGACACGGCGTGCAATGTAATGCTTGATAATTGATAGTTGATAGTTGTTAATTGCCCTTCGTCGTGTGTGTCTGTGAGGGACGGTGCGTCTCATTTCTTACCAAGACCGACGAGACAAGAGGCGACGCTGATCTTCGGTTCGGACGAGGCAAATGCCATAATTTGTGTACGAATTGCCCTCCTTCCGGTTATGGCCGTGGAAAAAAGAAGTAGCGTATCAATCGGACCCGGCCAGTGCGTGCACAGTGCCACTCATAAGGCGCAAAGCAGGGAGATATGGCACAACTGGTCCGCTTTGAAAGCAACATCCATTTTTTTCTTTCTTTTTCTTTTCTTCTTCTCTTCTCAATCCCCTTTGTCTGTCTCTGCCAAGTGGTGCTGCTGGAGCAATGAGGAAATCAAAGTGGATACTCTGCAGCATCTGATAGTCATTCTTTGTCAGGCGTTCCATCTGATTACGGTGGAGAGTACAAATACAATGCGCTGTGTCTTACGTGCCGCACAGCCGACAAGAGAGCATTCAACAACAGCCGGCTTTCACCGATCAAAATGTTATATAATGCACTGGCACTGTGTGATTGTGAAAGAACAGACAATTTCATAATTATTACACGAAATAACGACTGTCTCTCGGATCATGAAATACCCGCGGCTCCTCCATATGCCCAGATAAAATGAACACCACCTGATCTCGCTGTTTATCGGCCCAGTGCTGGTGATTAGCGGTTACAGTGCCCCATACATGCCAAAGTGTCAATCAACACAACACGTGTTGCAGTCAATCGGCCCAGCATCGGAGTAGGCGAGATGGTGGTATGGTCGTAACCGGGCAGAGGGAATTGGGTCAACCGCTAAAGTCTGGATGTGTAGGGCTAAATGATTCTCCTTCAGGGGTTATTAGCGCTATCTAACCACTATCTTCGGAAACGCGCGATTTCTCACTCTTCCCCTCATGTTCGCCACCACATACTTTACATAAGCATACATATACACACATATGTTTATTTCGTCGCATCTTTTATTATGTCGCTCTGTTCGCTCCATTCAGATGCATTAGCTTGCAACTTGATGTCGACATAGCTTACACTTGGCTGTCCACGTCAAATGCATCTCAGTTGTTTCTTCATCTTCCCCTCCTCAACAGCCACTAGGCGCACTCCGACCTCGGCAGATGGAAAACAAGCACTAAAAGGTGGGCAGTGAACAGTGCAAATACTGCCTGGTGCTACACAGTGTACATATCATACGTAGCCCTCTGTAGGTGATTGATAAGATGAGATAAGATTGATATCATTTCTCTGCGATTCTCCCGTCACAACATCGGGTATCCTTTCCTCATTTGCTCTCAATTACTGTCTCGTGAAATAGTCTATCTTGATGTAACTTCTGGACCTGAAGTTGCACTGACAACTACGTAAGATGCGTTATATAGTGTGCTTCACTCCACCTCGTTTCTGTTGATTCTGCTTTTGCATCTTGTTTGTATTTTAATTGTACTACGGAGTAGACACCCCTGTGTCCGGGGAACCACAAGGCAATTCCTAGATCTGACTGCCGAAGCAGAAGAGGAAGAACCGAAGACAGTGTTTCAAACGGATCAGGAAAACCACGCCGTCGGCTCGGCTAGCGTTTCTGTCACTGTGAGTGTTGACGCGTCTTAGCCTCTCTACGGAGTACATGTATATGTTTATGTACGTTGCATGACGAATACCTTGGCCACATATTGGCATTGCTGCCATACATCTCACCGCTAGTCCTCTGTGGGTTCTTTGCGGCAAATTATCATCTTTCGCCGGTTGTGATCCTGGCTCGGTCTTGTCTGATGATCTGATAAGATTAACAATCAATCTCGTAACACCAGATGGAGATGAGATGAATGTCTCGGGAAAGGAGAAGAAACGAAGTGGGAGAGGAAATAAGCACAGACTATATACAAACAGAAGAAAGAAGAGAAAAGAAGTAGCCCAATCCGGCAGGTCTGAATCTCAGACGAAGGGGCAGAGGTCTTGATCAAAACCAACAACGATGTCGACCAACGCAAGCCGAATACAATACGTGTAGATTAGCCGACTTCGTATTTCATCTAAGCATACTCCGTAGTCTTGCTGCCCAATGCTTTAGTAACAGTATCTTGTCTGTTCGCTTATGCACCGTGCTTGTAGTAAGCATTACACGGTCGTCTTGGCCCTCTTCACCCCCTCTGCCTTCTAAACTGAATATATCTCATCCCTTCTGACTCTCAATCAAAGGTCCTGCTCGCACAGGCATACGCTGTATCCAAGCTCTCTGTCGTGCTTCCAGTCTTGGCATCCTGGTGACAGCCTTGTGTTATGTAATGAGATATATAAAGGAAGCCATCTCAACCTCGGTACGGTCAGTCAATGTAGATGTACATATACGCAAGTCTACTCTCGCATCCTGGTCCTTGTCTGCCCAGCCCCTTTCGCCGCCGTCCATTCCATTCAAGGCATTGGCTTGCTTCTGCAGAAAATGAAATGGAAGAAGAGCCCGAGTCTTCCCGATCAATGGCCACCTCTCAATTTCACCCAGTCTTCGGACATCGAATGTACCGGCTGCTCGTGCCCTCTGAAATGACGCATCATTTTTTGAAGTTGGGGTCACTGGGGGGCCACGTCTCTCTTTTCTTTTTGCTAACATGTATGCTTAAAGTAGTCTTTTTTCACGCTCAGACAGATCCCAAAGCTTTTTATCTTTCTCTCTATGTGTAGTGTACAGTGCCCAGGACAGACGTTGTGGCTCCTACTGTTAGCCAGACTTCGTTCCCAGCTGGCAGGACCAAGTCAGAACAAAAGCCAACCGGACGATGCCACGGTTTCATGCGGTCTTGGACGCCATCTCGACATATTCAATGAATTTTGTCTCCTGGCCAAGTCCTTTTCCTTTCTCCCTTTCCTCCTGCTTCCTTCTCCATTCTCCCTTGTAAGGCCTTCATCGGACATGCCCACAAAATCAAAAAGCATACGGAGTACTGTACAGGCATGAAATAGTCTATCATAAGCTATCAACCATCTGCAGTCTTTGCTTTATTCTTCTGGCAATAGCTCTGGCAAACTCCCGGTCAACCATCTTCACTGGCTTTACTTTAGCGGATGTCGGAAGGCGTCCGATCACTCCTTCCCAAGTATCACGAGGCCCGCATCTAGCAAGGCTGCAATGATGCACTTTGCTCCTTCCATAAAGACAAAGCAGCCTTCTTGTTTACGCTTACGTAAAATGTGGTCTTAACGGCATCAGTGCCAGCGTAGATGTTGTTTATCCTCCTGATGTGCCTCTTGTCTTGCTTATTGACACAATCATTCACATGCACATTACAAAGTCAGCATCAGATAGCCACGCAACTTCTCATTCTTAGTCGGCTATACTTATTCTACATCTCACAATGGAGCAGCAGCCACAGCAACAAGTCGGCAATCAGCCACCGGAACAGGACGAGCCGCAACAGCCAGTTAGGACGCAGCCACTGCCACAAGTCGAGCGGCAGCGACAAATCGACCCGAATATACCGTCATGGAGCGCTTCGCGGCCTACGACAGTCACGAGACCAGATGAGCTGCGTACACCAGCCGAGCAGAGGAGGGATGCGAGGCAGGAAGCCAGACAAGACCTTGCCGACAGGTTAAGATCAGCAGCCCGTTTCTGGAGATATAGACCCTCTTGGACGAGACAATATTCAGTGCGTCAGAGATAATAGACATCACAGAACCCTATAAAAAGTATATTTACTAACAAACAGCCCCCCAATTACGCGACATCCCAGAATTATGATGCGGCTCAGCGCGCAAACTCAATCAAACAGTTTGAGGAATGGCGCGAGCAGGACAACAGACTGGGCCAGAGGAGATGGGGAAGAAGGCACACCCTACGATGGCTGACCGCTGTCACGGGGTGGCAAAGGAGTCGTGGTCGATGGACCCCTAGCCGCAGACGGTCAAGATCAAGGTCAGGGTCGCGGCCACGGTCACAGCCACAGTCGCAGTCTAGTCAAGCTGAGCGGGATCCCTCGCCAGTGGTAGCAGGACCATCGGGACAGCACAGACAGCAGGCAAGTCAGCACCTGCCAATCAGTTCATTCCCCGTCCCAATCCCCTCACCCGAGGAAGCTGCCGCACAAGCTGCAGCACGAGAATTAATCGACTCATCGATACGATCAATTGTACTGACACTCGCACAGTCATCGGCACCAAACCGGCCTGAAGTAGTAAGGCATACGGCTCCGGTCTCTCTAGACGGTTCTCATACATCACAGCCAATTGCAGAGCAGCCTCAAGAACAAGCCCGGACTCAGGAGCAGCCTCAGTCTCAAAGCCAAGCCGAGTTTCGGGGGCAGGCCCCTCAGGTGCAACAAGAGCAAATACAGCCTCGAAGCCAGGACCAAACCCGAGTGCAGGAGTTGCAGGAGGAGCCGGAGCAACCCCAGCAGACTGATCAAGCCCAGCCTCGTGGATCTGCAGAACAGTCTCGAACCCAAGAGCAAGAACAGCCTCGGGAAAGTGCCAACCAAAGTCAGTCTGAAGAAAGTGGATAGCAACCACAGGTACAACACAATGAGTACCTGAGGCCATACCCCTTGCCTCCACAGCCGTCTCAACATTCAGCAGCAGTGCAAGTCAGCGATCCCTATGATATCTATGATATTGAAGAAGAAGAACAAATCCAGCCACAGCCGGAGCTGAGTCAGCCGTCAGAACCCCAAGGGCCGCTATCAATCGATCAGCTACTTGCAGATTACGTGCCCGACGTGAGACAAGTGGAACAAGCGAGAGATTTTCTTCCAAGGTCCCAAGGAGACGAGCTTGGCCGGTTCACTGTCAATGTCCAGCCCGTTGAGGGCGAGGGTCGGGACGAGGAGGACGAGCAGGAGCAGGGTGAGCAAAGTGGTCAACATCAAGGCATCGTAGAAGCCGGTTTGTCTCAGGCTCAGGCTCAGGTTGAGGACCAGGCTGAAGACCAAGGTGAAGTTCATGAGCATTCTCAAGTTGAGCAATCCGAGCGAGACACCACAGAAGACGCCCCCTCTCAAACTCGACAGGCTCAGGCTCGGGATCGAGCTCAGGCTCAGGCTCAGGCTCAGTCTCCGGCTCGCGTTCGGGCTCGGGCTCGGGCTCTGGTTCCGGCTCGAGCTCGGGCTCAGGCTCAGGCTCAGTCTCCGGCTCGCGTTCGGGCTCGGGCTCGGGCTCGAGCTCGGGCTCAGGCTCAGGCTCAGGCTCAGTCTCCGGCTCGCGTTCGGGCTCGGGCTCGGGCTTGGGCTCGGGCTCAGGCTCAGGCTCAGTCTCCGGCTCGCGTTCGGGCTCTGACTCGGGCTCGGGCTCGGGCTCTGGCTCGGGCTCGGGCTCGGGCTCAGGCTCAGGCTGAGGCTCGGGCTCAGGCTCGGGCTCAGGCTCAGGCTCAGTCTCCGGCTCGCGTTCGGGCTCGGGCTCGGGCTTGGGCTCGGGCTCAGGCTCAGGCTCAGTCTCCGGCTCGCGTTCGGGCTCTGACTCGGGCTCGGGCTCGGGCTCTGGCTCGGGCTCGGGCTCGGGCTCAGGCTCAGGCTCGGGCTCAGGCTCAGGCTGAGGCTCGGGCTCAGGCTCAGGCTCAGGCTCGGGCTCAGTCTCCGGCTCGCGTTCGGGCTCGGGCTCGGGCTCTGGTTCCGGCTCGAGCTCGGGCTCAGGCTCAGGCTCAGTCTCCGGCTCGCGTTCGGGCTCAGGCTCAGGCTGAGGCTCGGGCTCAGGCTCAGGCTCAGGCTCGGGATGAGATTGGGGCTCATGGTCTGGCTTGGTATCTGGATCTGCTTCCGGTTATAGCTCAGCGTGCGGCTCAGGCTCAGGCTCAGGAGGCTCAAGCTCAGGCTCAAGCTCAGGCTCAGGCTCAAGCTCAAGCTCAGGCTCAGGCTCAGGCTCAGGCTCAGGCTCAGGCTCAGGCTCAGGCTCAGGCTCAGGCTCAGGCTCAGGCTCAGGCTCAGGCTCAGGCTCAGGCTCAGGCTCAGGCTCAGGCTCAGGCTCAGGCTCAGGCTCTGGCTCAGGCTCAGGCTCCGGATCAGGCTGAAGACGAAAGCGAAGTTCATGAGCATCCTCAAGTTGAGCAATCCGAGCGAGGCACCACAGAAGACGCCCCCTCTCAAGCTCGATAGGCTCAAGACGAAGACCAGCGTCGTAGCCACTCTCAGCCCCAACAACTCGAGCACGACGACGCAGAGACAGCTTCACAACGGTCCAACGTTTCTCCATCACCATCACCAGAGCAGCGAAACTACCATGAGCGAGGCCGGTCTGACGGATCGCTTGCGTCGGCCATTGTGCTTACATCCCAGCCGCGGGGTACTGATAGCTCGGACAAGGACGAGTCGTCGGAGGAGTCGGAATCATCACTGGAGGCTGAACTACGACAGCACGGTCCGGCAGCCGGACAGGATCAAAATATCGAGTAGTTTAGACGTTGTGGTGGTAATTATAATTACTAATAAAGTTTCAAAGACTGGTCTATGGTTGTCTAGAGTCACGGTACTAGAGTCACGGTAGCGGTCAACAAAGTGATGGAAAGCAAACAAGTTGGCGTCATAGCTAAACTAGTCAACGCAGGTAACAGAGCGGCTATGATATGAAGCAAAAAGCTAGAATAAAAGCAAAACAAACAACAAACGCCGTATGATGCAGTTGTAACCAAACGCTCATTATGTGCTGCTGACACATAAGACAGCAGCAGTCCAAAACTATCCAAGTGAACAATGAACAAGAGCAATGAGCAAAACAATAAAATGCAGAAAAAAACAAGAATGCAAAAAAATCAAATGTGACCGGGTATCGTGAACCATGTATGCAAGGAGTGTGGTATGCCGAAGTAGTAAAAACTCGTCATGGGTGCCGTCTAAAGGAGTGTGGCTTTTTGGTGTCCGTCCCATCCGGGGAGGTATGTGTGTGTAAAGGAATGTCTATGGTGGGTATCATTGTTGTTTGTGAAAAGGAATGTCGTATGTGAAGCGCAGTGCAAGGAGTGTCGTGAGATCCTGTGGCGACGGCTCTGCCAGTCGGACCATCTAGTCGTAAAGGAGTGTGTATGCCAGCAAGCTGGGAGGGGGAAGAAAAAATCAAAGCAGCGCTCGCAACGAAATGGAGAGCTCGGCTCTAGCAAGAAGGCAAGAAAAAAATGAAGCAAAACAAGGGCAGAAGTGAAAAAGAAAAAAAGAAAAAAAAAACGAAAACTAAACAAAGGCGGCCCGTTCTTCTTTGGCGTCAGCGGCGTCGGCAATTGATGGTGGTGCCGACGACGTCGACAGGTTGTGGCGGTGGTGGTGAATGTATGGCGAAAGAGGTTGGTGCGCGTACGGCGGCATCGGCTGGTGCACGCCCATGCCAGCCGACGGCAGCTGTGTCGTCGAGGCCGATGCAAACGCCGGCACCGACGACAGCAGCCGCAGCGACGACGGCACCACGGGCGGCGGCGGGTAGGCACCGTACGGCGAGGCAGTGCAGGGCCGTTCGAGTGGCAAGTGTGGCGACGATATTGAGTGAATCCTGAGACGAGAGAAGAAGAAGATAAAAAGAGAGAAAAACGAGTCAACCAAGTGTTCATTGTCGATCGCGCAGGCCCAAGAGGGGCCGAGCTAGATCAGGCTAGATCCAGACGGTCTGGAGTGGAGAGACGAACCCGACACCATAGTTGTTTGCGCCCAGCTGCGGGACGTGCGCCGGCGTGTTGTGGTCGAAGCTGCCGCTGGCACGGTGGCCGTGCCCTTGGCTCTGGCTGTGGCTGTGGCTATGACTGTGGCTGTGACTGTGGCCGTGGCCGCTGCTCGTGCTGTACGCAGTCATGTCGTACGAGCCGTATTCTTCGTTGTCGCTGTAGGCCACCGACGACCGGTCGCCGAAATCGCCAAACGTGCTCGAGGCCGGGCTGTAGCCGCCGCCATATGACGGACTCGGGATGTTGAGGTAGTGCGCGCCCGCATACGGCGACGAAAGCTGTAGCGGGTTGATCGCCGACGCGGCATTGCCAACACCAGGTCCGGTAGCAGCACCGGTCGGCGCCGCATGGCCAGGACTCGGCGCTCCAATCATGGACAGATCCTCGGTGCTGTAGCTAAAGGCCGGCTGGCCCAGCATGTTCTCGCCACCTGCAACAGAGCCGTACGGCATGTGGTACTCGGGCGGGCTCGCCGAGGCAGCGGGCATCGTCGAGTAGGGCACCGAGTCGTGCATGTCGTGCATCTCCTGCAGGTAAAAGTTGGGCGGGTCAAACTGCGGAAACGACGGCGTGCGCACAGGGTGCACCCAGCCCATGCGCGAGCGGAACTCGTGCACAACGTCAATGGGGAACTCCAGCAGCGCCAGCGGCGTCTGGGCGTCGCCGTCGTAGTTGCTGTTGACGTTAATCGACAGCAGGCGCCGCGCAATCTCCTCAACGGGTCCAATCGACAGGCTACCAAAGTAGGCAGCGCCGATCTCGGGGAACACCCGCTCCATGACAAGTGCGACGGTGTAGAGGTGTGCGATGCTGATGAGGCTCGCAGGCGCGGCACCCGTGGCCTGGAAGAAGCGCACGGGCGTCCAGAAGAGCCAGTCGCGCAGCGGACGCAGGCGCGCAAACTGCTGCGCAACGGGTGTGTTGCTCTCCTTGCGTGCACCCTTGAGGAACGTGATGAGCTGCGACACCGTCTGGAAGTCCTCCTTGTTGTGCTTGAGGAAGGCCTCCACCTTTTGCAGCTGCTGGATCGTGCGCTGGAAGACCTCGAGGTCCTCCTTGTGCGGCTGGCTGGGCTTGTGGTCGGGCGTCGGAGACGGCGGTGCCGTCGGGAACGTGCTGCTCTCAGCGATAAAGTCACCAAATTGCGACTCGTGCTTCCACGGGTCCATAGCCTCGATGACCTTGTCGGTTAGTATGGATGTCACGGAGAAGAGGAAAACGCCAAACAATGCATTCTTACCGAGCGTGTGCCATGCATCAGATGGGTCCAGCTCCGCCTAGATTGTTAGCAATGGTGGCACTGATGGTGGCTCGTAGTCAGGTGGCCAACACGTACCAGTCGGTGGCTTGCCAGGACAGGACGAGCGAGGCCGCCAGGATGGCGTCGGACGTGTCGCGTGAAAATGTGCTAATGGCCTCCTGCAGGCCCTTGAGGGCAATGCCGCGGTGCTCATCGGCCATGATGCCAACAACAGGGCACTCGTTGAGGTATGTGATGTGGCTGGCGGCAAAGGCCAGCAGCGCGTGCATCACATAGGCGTTGGACGCGCCAATGCCGATGATCGTCGGGATCTGGCGAGTCCAGATGGTGAAGCCGTCAGCACCAATGCTACGCAGCTGCTGGCAGATGGAGGCCACATGGTATATGAGACGGAGGCTTTCGACAGTCAGGTAGCGAGGGTTGGGCTCGGGGTAGATGTTGAGTGCCGGGAAAGGGAACACGCCGGTCTGCTGCCAGCGGGCAATGTCTGTCTCGATCTCGGGCGTCCACATGAGCTCGGGGCGGTCAGGCGAGACAGAGCGGTCTTCGGGGACAGCAATGTCGTTGTACGGGCAGCGGATCTTGTGTTTGGTGCAGTTGCGGCTGAGCAGTTAGTGTGTGACCAGGTGTGACGGTGACCGTGAGGAAGCTTACCATTGAGGAAACGTCTCATCGCATCTGATATGACGACGTTTGCTGTAGACGGGTTAGACATGAGGACACTTCAAACAGACCAAACGAGCAGGATTCGTGGCACACGTGGCACAAGTTCACGAGAGAGTGAGAAAGAGAGAGAAAACATACCAGGTCTCACAGCCCTTGCGGGACTTGGTGTGACTGCGGCGAGGAGGACCACCACCAGGGCCAGCCATTGTGAAATATGGTAAGGGTGGAGGGAGGTGATTATAGAAAAAGTTAAAGGGTAAAAGAATCAAGAATCAAGAGTCAAGACAGGTATCGAGACTCGGGATCCAAGATAACGAAGAAGAGAGAAGCGAGGGACAACTGGTGGTGAAGATCAGTTAGCAAGGCTGACTATGGCGGCGGTGTCGTTTTAAGCAGTAATAAATAAACTCACAAGTTGATACTATATTATAGCAGAAAAAAAGAACAAACAGAATTGAAGGGGGTAGCGAACGTGGGGGGTGTGCAATTAATAAGAAGGTGAAGATCCCATAGGGTATATGGAGAGATGAAGACGGAGATGTGCGAGCAAGTCAAGAGACTTGTGCGGGTCTAAAGAAGCGAGTCTAAAGAATCAATCAAAGAAGCCAGCGGAGGCGAGGTGCGGTTGACGGTTGAGAGTTGAGGTTTTAAGGTGGGTAAGGTGGTTGTGGTAGGTTCAGAGGTGGGTGAAAGAAAATAAGGTGAAGCGAGAGACGAAGCGAGTGTTGAGTAGATATCGTGGTTTATTTTTTAAGGTTTGATTCTTCCAAGATCGATGACGACGGGGTGGCGAGGTCGTTGGGTTTCGGGATTATCAGATCAAAGTCGAGAGACGAAAACAAATAAACAAAGCGAATGACAGGAGCCTCGAGGACTTCCTTGGGGTGCTATAAGCGAGTGTGGGTTGAGGGTTGAGAGAGAAAAGGTTGAAGCGAAAGTGCTGAATCTGTGATAGTTGAGGAGAAGGGGGAGAAGAGAATCAGAAATTAGCATGAGGGGGATGGGATGTTAAATATAAACGACAGCGGAAGTGAGCAGGAGTGATGAGTAGGCGTGGGAGAGCTGGTGTGCTAGAGAAGGGAGTGGGCTGTGCAGTGCAGGGCTGGGGTGCCCGACGGGGGGGAGAAATCAAAATGTCGTCGAAAAAGAGCGTGTCGTGGATCAGTGATCAGGCAATACAGGGGAGGCTAACGGGCGGTATATCCAGGGTAGCGGCACAGGAAAAAAGACAAAACAGAGTGGTGGGTAAGGTTGGGGACGGGTGGGCGAGGGCGAGGGCGAAGGCGTGGGCTGGTGCGGTGGGGAGACCAAAAGAAACTACAAAGTACAAGACAGCAGACAGGCGGCAAAAGGACAAGACTACGATGTTTGAAGCATACGGTACAGCGGCACGCTAGCGCTTAGCACGGACAAATATAGAACACAACGACAAACGACCACAGAAGGAACATCAGAGCCAGTGTTCTGTCCCGACAGACAGTGCCAAAGCGGCTAGCCCTATGCCTACGGAGTAGGTTGGACAGGCATTAACTAACAGCGCGCAGCTGCAGGCTATGACCGGGATACTACAGGAAGAAAAAGAGGAAAAAGGAAAAAGGAAAGTGAGGAAGGGAGAGAGAGGGAAAGAAAAGATAAAGGGGGAAATAAAGGGAAAGGGAGGGAAATGGAGGGAACTGGAAGGGAAAAGGAAAGGGAAAGGGAAATACGTAAAGGGAAAATCAAGGGAAAATTAGGGAAAAGAAAGGGTAAAATGAAAATGAAATAGTAAGAGAAAGGTTGAACGAGTACGAGTGCCTGTCGGTACTAGCCTTTCTATATTCGGTAAGGTGGCTGAGTCTGTTGTCTTTCTGTCGAGTCTACGGGCCATGTTTAATGATGGGCGAAGACGGGAAGAAAGAAGAAATAATAATACTAAACCGATGGTAATATTATGATGTGATAATCGACAGTGGACAGACGGCAGACGGGACGGTATGCTTTTAGAGTTGAGGTACGTAGAAACAAGAGAACACGAAAACGAACCGCGCTGACATTGCAGCCGTTGAAAGGACGAAACGTCTATGCACAGATCAATGCTACCATGATCATCACAATTAACAACATGGCTCGCCTTCCTGGGCTGGATGGATAGGGTAAGATTGCAGATGTACTTGCAGGTAGAAGGATAAACGGGAGGGATAGGCAAAGAAAAATAAAAGGAAATATTTAAAGACAAAAATATCTAGATCGCCGGTGCCGGTTAGAATACAAGGGTAAGCTCGTGTTAACATGTCCCACACGTGCCGGTGGGTAGAGCCGGCAGTACTTGTGGAAGGCAAGGCGAGAAGAAGGTTGACACTAAGAATGAAGGGCGAAAGATGAGAAATAAGAATAGAATAAGAATGGGTAAGAATGGAATAAGGATAGAATAAGAGTAGGAATCACGAGTTAGGACGAGTCTATGCTTAAGCGGACAAGAAGGCGGAGAAGCAACGGTGCTACGTCATGTCTCCGGAAGACTGTCGGGTGCGGAGAGGGTAGTCTGGGGAGTGTCGCTTTTGTTTTCTTTCTCTCTTTTGTTTTATTATTTTATTTTATTTTATATTATGTGAAGCAGACAGACATTTGCCAGTGCTACTATGGCTCTTTCTAAGCATTACATTACGTTTATGTTAGTTGGTGGCCTTACTTCCCTTGTAATTAAATAGATAGATAGATCAACAGAACGGACAGTATGCTTAATCAAATCAAGTAAATCAAAATCAAATCAAATTAGAAAACAAACTCGGAATGAAGAAAAAAACGCAAACAACCAACGAGAATCTGTCCTGGCCTTGATTTTGCAATGTATGCTAGACTGTAAAAGGAGAGTGACATTCTAAGCTATTGATCAGAGACAGCATGAGTACTTGTACACGTAGAGTAGACGCAGGAGGCTGGAGATATGAGTGCGTGACGAGGTGACGAGGTGGCAGACAACGAGGTGACAGACAACGAGACAAGACGGCGACCAATCACCGGCAATGAGTGACATTCGCAAGGCCAAGGCAAGGGCGGCTGCTGGTTGGCCGAAATAGGGGTTGGGAAAGATGGAGCACATCGTCCCCACGACTCAGAACCCTGGGAATGCTGATCATAGCCGATGAGCTATCAATGCTTACTCTGTACGGAGTAAGCATACATGTACGGAGTATGTGTACAAGTATGTGTACAATAACCGCCGGTGAGATGTAGCGTTGTCCGATTACTGTTGAGTTTTTCCACCTACATAGTCTTTCCAGTGGATTATTACATACACATACTCAGAGGTCTCTCTGCCTGAACGCAACGACGTAGCATCGGATCGCTGGTGGAATGGTGACGGACAGAGGCTCGTGCTCAGTGCCAATTGTTTCAGGAAGAGGCGCAGTTGTATTGGAACCATTCAATTAGTCAGTAATCCAGTATGGTGGTAGCTACTGCGGCGTAGAGAAGTGAATACCGGGTGAGGAGAAGAAAAAGAAAAGAAGGAAAAAAGAAGAAAAGAAAGACGGACAGACCCGCCCGGCTGGATCAGCCATACCGAAAACGAAATGGCGGTGATGCCAAAAATAACCTTGTGCGTCAATAGGTCGTGGAGTGCTGTGGTCTGCAGCTGAGTGTGGCACTGGTCTCTAAGCTACGTACTATGTATGTACATTCAAACAAATGTCTTGCTGAAGCTACTGAACATGTGACACTGTTGATTCTTTGATAACTTGCTTGATTTGATTGTTTACTTATTCTATTTGGTAGTCGTTTAGCTATTTGTTTGGGATTTGGGAGATTATTGTTAGATCATATTGTGGCTGTTCCTTGCTATCTATATGTAATTTGTCTGATCATTCCGTTTGATCATTTGACTTTCTCCTCTTCTTTTCCAACAAAGGCAACGCGGACGGCAATATGTTGTCCAACGTGATATGCAAAGCACAGCTCCTCCAGCATCTGATCTGCAGCTGGGGCTCGAGCCATCAGATCCCTCTTTGACCGCCCTCTCCATAAATACACATCAAGTGTGTCATTCACTTTATCCAATATGCATATGCTTATATGCTTATGTATGCTTAGCTGCTGTCTGATACTCGTATTTGTTTATTTGGCTGTACTTTATCTATCCCAGCGCTCGTTAGCACTACAACGGTAGTCTTCTTTTGGCAATAAATCTATCACTATCTGGTAGTGTATATGTATGCTTACTTGCCATGAGCGCGATGGGTTTGCACAAGATTTTCAGGCACAGCGGCAAATAAGAATGAAAGAAACGAAAGATGAAAATAATAATCAAATGAGATAAAGACAAATGGAAAAATGATCGGCCCAGGGGACAAATGATGTCAGATGAGCCACGCGCAATTTTCCACTTTGAACTTGCTTTCACATCATTCTCGAGGTCCTTTCTTTATCCTACGTAACATATGCATCTTGTATGTGTACGTTATGTATGTATGTTCGGTCTTCTACGTCTGTTCGCGTCTGTGACTCTGAAACAACAGTTTCTCGTATCCCAATCTGGCACTGTGCCGTTGTTGGCTGTCGCTTCTCTCGTCCGGGTATCGTTTCATTGCCACGGCTGCTATCCGGTGGCGGAGTGCTCTGTAACGTTATCGTACTAGCATTTCTATGATCTCATATTGGCAAGGACTGCTGCTGAGACGGAGTTAATGCAGCCCATTGTCACTCGTCCCTCTTTTCTTTACATGTAAGCATATGCTTATCTCATTTTTCTTGTCCTTTGGTCCTCTTTTCTTTATCTCTTTTCTTGCCCTTTGGTCTTCTTATTTCTTCCCCTCTTCTCTTTTTCATTTGCCTCGGTGTTCTTCGCGCCGTCGGGGTTGGGAAGAAATCGAATAATAGGGTCATCCGGTGCCGCTTTCCCAGCAGCCGCTGTTAGTACTCCGTATATGTACACATGCACATAAGCATCACATATACATACTCCGTAGAGTAGCGCGGGGCGGCCGCAATCAAAGACTTTTTTGTACAACTAAGCCTAAAACCAGCTAGAATATAGGTAGGATATGAAGCTCCCCGCTGGAGCCGAGACAGCCTTTGCGACCCTCCCAGTTCCTGTCATCATAATGCAACACACCCTATGCGCTCCCCGTAAAGGCCTGAATTTAGTCTGACACCACCACAATGCAACCTTGAGTCTGTGTCGTGGCACATCCAAAGGGCATAAAACCAAGTGGCCGAGGGGCAGCTCCGCCGCGATGGTATTATCATATTCCTACATTATTAAGCATACATTATGATATCGGCATCAACATTGTCATGTGCCGCACGGCACAATCATAAAAGACATAGACGCCAGAGGTACTCCGTACCTGCAGTACATATTTGCCAGACTAGGAAAAGGTAAGCGAGCTGATGGTGATTGGTACATTACATATATGTAAATCTTAACCAAAGGGCACTCTTTGACTCGACTTGCCTCGACTTATTCTACACGTTTGACCATCTGATTGTGTATCTTACATTTTTGGTCTCCCTTTTGTTGTGATGTTGCCTGTTTTGTCTTATTTACTTGACGATTACTTTACTCAAGTAAATCAACTCCTATTCTTGAAACCGAAAAGAGGATAGAGCAGAGAATGCTTAGAAATATGCTTACACACATATGCACATAAGCATAGAGATATATGCAAAGCACGCTAACCGGACAAAGTAAATGGTGGACTAATATATCTTCGACCAAATAGGAAAGAGCCAAGAAGTAGAATAAAAGTGTGCTTACTAAGAAGGCGGAGAAAGTGACGTCCTCCGCCCGTGTTCCACGAAAATGCCTAATATGGCTAGCGTGTTCTATTTTAACAAACTCCTATGAGGCCGATTGCCAAGCCTCCATGCATGCAGGAAAGACCAGCAGGGGAAAATAAAGTTTCTGCAGCACCCCACGGGAACTGGATAGTAGGGAGAGAGCTTTGCGTTGTTCATTATGCTATTGAATCATGGAGGCGAATACCATAAAAATAAAGTACAAAATAAAGTCCAAAGTAAATAATGTTTAAACAAAAAAGGGGAATGGAGGCCCCAAAGCATGCAGGCGAGTCGCGTCATATCGACGGCAGAAGATGCCGAGTGACATACTCCGTCCTCTCCGAAGCGTGATTACTCCAGTTATCCTGTATTTGTGTTGTTCCTTGGCGGTATTGAGAGGTAGAAGTAGAAAAATACGATGAAAAGGGAGAACGTGTCAGTAAGCAGAATCAATAGAAACCAAAAGGAAACAAAAGTAAAGAAAATGATCCAAGATTCTATGTATGCATGGTGTGCTTATCCTTCTGGCTTGGCGGATGCTTTGGATGGGATTATGCCAACAGACCACCGCAAAGTACTGCACTCGGTACTGCTTCTATTTTTAAATGTGGCTGACACCCTTTGCACAAGTAAGCATCGACGGTTGAGGCGAAAGTGTGGCACGTGGCTTGTCAATAACCTATCGTGAACTTATGACTCCATCGACAGATCTGTATCGTACGTGATTACTGATCAAGAGCGGCTAGAATACCCTTTGCGGGAGGTCGTTTCAAGCTTGAGGATACAAGGACCGTCGACTGAAACAGAACTAAGCACACGCAGAAGATATGTGTAAGTATGAGTAGGGGTGAAAACCGCGGGGAGAGGACTAAAGGAGTTCCGACGGATTTCCGGGAGACTAAAGACAAAATCTCGATGGAGTGGAATTAGGCGGTGGATGACGTAGAGCTGACAGAGACGTGATGGGGGGGGGAAAGTTTGTACGGAGTACATATAGTACGACTGAGACATTGTTGAGACAGAGACTGGCAGTCTTCTGTGTGTATGCTTATGTGTATTGTCACATATGCAATGCAATGCAACGAGGAGTTCTTGCCTGCGTTGTTGCCCCCTGAGCTCGGCCTGTGATGCGCCGAGGGAGAGCGGTGAAGTGTGAGGAAGCTACACTAATAAGCATTATGTATGGGTTGTTTGTTATGTCTTTTTCTAATTTACCCATATTCACTCATAACTAGAGACGGGCCGGGTTGCCGAGCAGCTGACTCACCACTCGATATGAGTTGTGAGTTGTGCGTTGAGTGTGACGGTGTGTTCTCGAGGACTAATAAGCATAAGCTGAGCTAAATATAGATTGGGCGAGCAGGCCAATCCGATCTGCTTCAGTTGTCATTTTCTTTGCCTTATTGTTTTCTTTTGCAGTCTTTACTCCGTACTCCGTACACCGACTGTACATAGGGTTGCCTCACTTGGATGCAGGGCTGCTGAAACAGGTTTTTGACTGTCTTGATCGGGGACCAAGCGAGGAAAGAAAATTGAAAGAAGAAAAGAAGAGAGAAGAGACCAACGAAAACTGCCATGTACGTACTAGTGCGGCAGACCCTTTTACCACATACTCACAACATCATTCTACACTTTGCTGTTGCCATTGCTATTGGTGCTAATAGTATTGCCCAACAAACGCACCACCGAGAATACATGCTCCGTACTCCGTAAGCATAGAGAAAGGTAGAAGAAAAGCTTGTCAGCCCCATTTGACCCCGGCCTGCCCGACCACCGACCGCCAAGTACGCCGTTAGCTGCGAGTTTCGTTGTTTTGAGTGAAAGCATAATGCTTTGAGCACAGACCGGCGCTGCTTCCACTTGGCCCGCGGATGTGTCGGGACAGTAGCGTTTCCAATAAGAAACAGAAAAAAATATAGACAACTCATAACATAGAGAAGCTGAGCCTTGGCTTTCTTACCCCGAAAACCATTACACTAAGCAGACCATCGCCTCCATGGGCTGACCCGTCTCTACTGGATCCTGAACTGCTCTAGCAGAAGCAAGGGATCCTGCAAGCAAGATCCCAACGCCACTAGCCCAGCTGAATAACGCCGGCCTTGAATCCGGCAAGATATGTCATACGTCGTATATACAGTCCTGCTGACCTTTAAAAAGAAATCAAATTAAATCAAGCTGACCAGTTAACAGTATGCTCATGCTTACTCCCTGCGTATACGGTCCTATTGCTAGTCCTGCTGCACCCTGTTTACACCGGTTACCGGTGCCATTGCCCTGGAGACTCAGCCCCTAGTTCTACTGTCTTTGTCCCCTGTGATCACCTGGTTTGAGACTAGGACTTTTCCTAGTCCCAGCATTTAGTGCGTCCGAGTTTGCCGAACAGGGCCGAACAAGGCTAGGAAGAAGAGATCCAACGTAGCAACGATGAAAAATAGGGTCTTATTCTACTTTGCCAGGCTGACAGCAATAGGCAATAGGCAATAAGGCAATGGGTGAATGACTGGCCGGCGATGGTGGCACTGACTCGCCTCCAGCACAGCCTTGCGCGGTATTTATGTGTATTTCGTGTGTCTGCTAGATCTTGGACTGCTCTTGTCCTATGAAAAAGCACACACAAAAGTAGAATAAAGAAGGACTAGCCCGGCCCCCCCGGGCCGGTGGAATCGAATGATGTCGTCCTCTGGCATTCTGTCCGGATGATGCTTTTCCAATCATCGTGCATCCGCTCCCAACATGTCTGTGCCGAGATCCAAACTGTTGGCTCGTTGGTTGGCACTTGGCATGGCCACGACTTGTAACGTAGGAGCGGTAATCATCACCACGACCAGGGAAATGGTCTTTTCTTTGTCATTTCTTGATGACATTCTCTCCATTCTTTGCCGCAAGCTTTATCGATGACATCAGGCAATTTATTATGAGTATACAACACGGAAAGGAAAACAGGATCGTCAAATTATTAGATTTTCTTCTTTTGCTCTAATCCTTTTTTGTTCTAAGGATATTTATTTTGAACTAACCTCGATCCTTTTTATACTGCCGTTTATTCTCCGTCCCTTCTCTCCTTCTTCTTTCAACTAGCTCCTTCTTTAATCTTCTTCCTCATTAATCTACATCACAACTCACAAGCATTCCCTGCCTGTCAAGTCACTATGCTTACTGAATCTGATCTTATTCCTACTTTAAGGTATTTCCACTGCCTTTTTATGCTTAGCGCACTGCATGCTATCGTGTGTATTTACGCAAAAAAACACCGTCTCTCCACCGGCATATGCCGTTACCGTTGGATTTGGGTTAAGACGGTATTTGCCCAAAATGATGTAATAATGTTGATATAAAATGAAAGATCTGAGATGAACGACTTGATAGACCAATCAAATCACTAATGCTGACCGTCCCTGTCATGACCCTTGAATACATTATGGGTATCGTATGATCTCTCTGTCATCGTCTCCATCCACCATGGACGCACCAGGCCCCATCCACCTACTTGACCGACCGCCGCCGGAACATTATTTCCCCGTCTGGGTTCGGTGTTTTTGACATCATAATCATCACCGGTGCCGGCCGATCCTCACCGTCCTTGAGTCGCAGCTCAAAGTTGACAAGGTAGTACGCCAGCATCATCTTGATCTCGTTGCCGGCAAAGAAGCGCCCCGGACACGCGTGCTTGCCCGCGCCAAAGTTCATGTTCGTGTCGCCAATCGACGTGAAATGCCACCGGTGCTCGTCCTCGCCCGACCGCTGCCGTAGGCGGAAGAAGCGCAAGTGGTCAAACGTGTCCGGGTCGCTAAAGTAATGCCCGTCGCGCGAGTAGCCCACCTGCGGCGCCAGGATCTTGGTGCCGCGCGGCAGGTGCGTGCCGTCCGACAGGTCGATCGGCTGCATCACCTTGCGGATGAAGCCGGTAATGTTCCCCGAGAAGCGCTGCACCTCCTTGATAAACGAGTCCATCTTCTGCAGGCGCACCATGCTGTCCTTGCGCGCCCACGCCGCCTCGCTATCAAGGACAGACAGCACCTCATCGCGCAGCTCGGCCTGCACCGCGGGGTACGCCGCGAGGTCGAACATGCAGTCGACGAGCAGGTTGTTGGTCGTGTGGATCGACGCCGCGCTGAGCACGAGCTGCAGCTCCGTCTGCGCCGTGTAGTCGTGCCGCTCCGACGCCGGCAGCGTGTCCAGCAGCCACTGCATCAGGTCGTCGGGCTTCTCGTAGCCGGGCGTGTCCATGTCGCGCAGCCGCTCCTCCATGATCGGCTGCAGCATCGCCTTGGCGCGCGCAATGTCGGCGTGGATGCGCCGCAGGTCGCCTACAAAATACTGTCCGATGGGCCGCAGCCACGCCGGAATAAATTGCAGCTTCACAACCGCCATGAACACGTGCATGGCAAAGTTGATGCTCGTGTCCATCCACGCCTCGCTGCGGTTGACCGCCGCGCCCACAAACGCGCGCCCGCTCAGCCGCGCAATCGCTCGCAGCCCAAACGGGTGCAGCTTCACCGTCGTCCAGTCGTCGCACGCCGGGAACTCGGTCGCCACGACGTACTCGATCTCCTTGCGCAGCTGCGGCACGAGCCGTGCGAGGTTCTGCGACAGCTTCGTGCGCAGCACGCCCGACAGCATGTCGCCGTTGTGCCCGAGCGTGAACTTGGTATAGTCTGCCAGCATCGCGTCGTTGACCGCCTCTGTTGCGCTCAGAATCTCCTCCGGTAGACCCTTGAGCTCGGCAATCAGCTTCACCGGGATCATCACCTGCGTGCCCTCCGTTGCCCGTATCTGGTACACCCGGCCGTAGAACATGTTGTAGCTCTCGCGCACCAGCCGCTCCGCATCATAGATCCATTTTGTCTTGCCCGCTTTGAAAAATGGTAGGTCGAGCTTGCCCTTGTTGCGGCCGCGCCAGAGGTGCACAGCCAGCAGTATGCATGCCACCGCGACATAGTATCTGAGATGACTACCAAACGGTGCCGGTGTGTGTGCAGACGGCCCGCTCGATGCGGGTGCGACGTATTGTATTGGGTCGGGCTTGGCAAAGATGTTGTATTTTTCCAGCACATGGCTCGCCACTGCTAATGGCGACGATAATGACGAGTTTGTCATTGTGTGAGTGTGTGTGTGTGTGCGGTAGAATGATAGATTGTGGTAGTATTGTAGTGTTGCAGAGGTTGTAGAGCTAAAGAAAGTTGTCGGGCCGCTTATGGTGAGTCGATACTACAGTATGAGATCATGGCAATTCGTGGCTGATTGAAGTAGATAGCCGTGTTGTGTCGTGCTACTATGACCACAAAATGGCAGGAAAGGTGTGACTGTTTATTATGTGACGACGGGCTGACCGATGCCGATAGTGTAAGCTTCTGGAAGTAAAGTATAAGCAATGAAAAGGGTGAGAACGAGGAATACAAGATCGAGAGGAAATATTATAAAAGGCAGAAGGAGAATAGAAGGGTAGGGTTAAGGTAAAGGAAGCTGTACAAAAAAGATCAAGACATGTGAAATGGGACAGGGGATCGGAGACAAGGAGGAGACTGCAGGGGAAGAGGGCTGAGCATATGGATAGGTAGGAGGTAGGAGGAGGATCGGAACGGAAGAGCCGAGATGAGGAGTGAGAGTACGGAGTATTAGAGTACGGAGTATTAAAGAGACGAGAGAAGGCTGGGCGGAAGATAGAGCGGCAAGATACCGACAACAGCATGAAACTATGGCAATCAAGTGTAGACAAGAAGCAGATGGCAAAACTTAAGGGAAGATGATAAAAATAGAAGAAAGAAAATACTGCTATCCCAAAAGCCCGGATAGAAACAAGCTCCGAGACAAGCTGCGGCCTTGGCCATTTAACCTCTTGGCTCTGCTCAGTCTGCGCTTGGTATTTCTTGTTTGTTTCTTTGTGACGTCTACCCGCCGCCATAAGCATATTCGCGTCTACAAGTACACTTAAGCCAAGAACAAGAAAATGGGAAACATGCCAAGTCCGAGAGCCGACGGTGCGACATGCCTGCGACTCGGCAGAGAGCGAGTCTGCGGCGTGAGGACAGAGCTTGGATAGTGACAGAAACAGCAGTATGCTTATTAGCTACATGTATAGTAACGGGTCACGTTTGAGTAGTACGTCACTCATAGAGTCGGACAGCAGCCGACTCAGTGCCTTGCTCACCCTCTCGTCACGGCGTCGACCTTAACGTCACAGGGTAGAACTAACCTGTATCTAACTAAAAGCATTACTCCGTGTTTGCACTTGTATATTTACTTGTACTCGCGTCGTAGTACATGTAGATATATCCTCAGTACGAGACGAGGAGGAGGCAAGCGAGGAGACCACTCACCGCATCGCCCATACATGCTTCACCGGTCAGCAGCCGTACTACTCCTTTGTATATGTACGGACATTTTTTTCTCATCTTTCCTTCTCTCCCCAGTCGTTTTATGCAGCTCAAACATCGCAGCGTCTGTTTTATACATATCCTGCTGCACTGATCTGCGGTGACCGCCCCGCATTTCCACCGACCTCACGCACGTCTGAAACAGTCGTCACCGAGAGGGAGGGAAGACGGCTCACGGATCTAGCTGCATCGAGCTTATCGAGTTTGTGAATGCCGGGTGTGCCTGTATCCGGATGACGACAGTGTCGAGGGGGTTTTCAGTGTTTTCTTATATTCATTTTGTTTATGAGTTCACCGCTGCCGCTTATGTAATATCAACCCTATGCAATTTTGCATCACATTATTGGCAGCTCACCGACGATATGGCACAGAGCTAGACTAAAGTAAAGTATGCCTCGATAGAGCAAAGGACCAGTCGCATCACGGCTGTCTTCAAGATGACTCTCGTATGAACTGTTGCGCCTCCCAGACCGTGAAAACAAAGACAAATTCCAGACGACGAGACCGGCAACAAATTAAAGACAAACAAAACAAGACAAATCAAGACAAACCCAGCTATTGAACTTTTACGGAGTAATACAAAACATGGGGGTAGACTTTTAACAAGGCGTATTGATTGATGGTGAAGATTGTATTGTGGCGGTCGTTGTCGACACCGTGAGCACTTCTTTATGCGTGATGCTTTGGTCTTCTGATAATCTGGTCTGGTTCTCTTCTTATCTTGAGTCACAGGGCGCCTGCGCCCTGCCTACATAGCCCGGGATGGGCATCCATGCTCGAAGGTTCCATACTGAGGCCAGCCCTACTCTCATGTCGTTTGTTCTTTCTTCTGTCGTTTGTTCTTCCTTCATGCCGTCTGTTCTTTCTTCATCCATTTTGTATGAGGGCTCCACGTTGTCTCTACAACATTCATCCGGCTGCATGGCCAACATTCCGACAAAAGAGATGATCAGGCGTAGTACTCCGACTGCACTTGATAACACGATTTTAGCCTGGCGCCTTCTTGTTGGTCCTCGGACAGCAGGGAAGCACAGCAGTGGCGGCAGTGCTTGTTCTGAAGGGTACAAGAAGCCTGGAGCGGTCCGTATACGGACGGGCACCAGGGGACCATGCAAGCGTGATCCTGGGGCTGTCCGTAGGCCTGAGAAAAAGAACGCTTCGCTGGGGATTTGAACCCTCGTGGTCGCTTTCGGCTGCAGTTGGTGGCAACCCTGTGGCGGGATAAACTAGTATTGAAGTCTCACCGCGATACTCTTGTGATAACAATTCCCTGGGGTCAATTCAAATCAATTCAAATCAATTCGAATCAAATCAAATCAAGACTAGGTTGATCATATGTTTACCGTTGTTATCTAGATCATCACGTAAGCATAGGCTAGAAAGACAAACGAAGTTCCCTTTTTTTTTTTTTTGTTATTCTTACATTAGAAGCGTTGGTCTAGTTTACAGGTATGCTTAGATAGACTGGCTATGACGACTGTTGAGCTTCCAGAACCTGACGATCGTGAAGCTTCATCTGTAGCGATGACCCTGGAGACTTCAACTGCTATGTACCAAAAAAAAAAAAAAAAAAACCCTAATCCTAACCAGCTAATCCTAACCACTAATCCTAACCACTAATCCTAACCACTAACCTAACGTCTCCTGATCCTAAACCAGGATCATGACCATTGACCAAGATCCCAACCGTTCACCCTGTATTTCACGTGACTACAGACGTGACTCTACCCCGCTAAAACCCGCATCTAAGAAAACTCAGCCAATAGGGAGCTAGAAAACAATAGCTACTTGAATGTTTGAACTTTGATCCCTTCGGGCATCGTGCCCGATCCAATGCTGACTAACAATACCCTCTCTGGACGTGGAGCATCACCAGGCACCATACTGCGATCAATTGAGGTCGGAAAGATGTTTTATTGGCGTGATCGAGTGTGGTTGAGCGATGAGACTTGGGGGAGATTTGGCAAAATGCTCAAGCAAGCAAACAATGCAGTAGTGCTTGGGCTACCCTTATTACCTTGAAACTACCGGCCTGAACACTGAAAATTATTGAACATTAACACAACGGAGTGTAGTCCACTTTTACTTAGCATGTTGACCAATAACACAAACGAATTCATGGGCCAGTATTCCTGAGCGTGCTGGTTCGAGCCTCAGCGTGCAGGCTTGAGTGTGTAGGATCGTGACTGACGAGAGCAGCTCGATCAATGAAAAGCCAGCGAAAGCTTCCCGGCCTTGCGTCGGTCGGCGAATTCCACGACGGACTTCGATACACCACACTTCCCACATACAATCTCGGTCCGGTGAGTCTCCATTAGGGAACAATTGAGGTCGAAGAGAAGCTCAAAATGGCGTGTGGTTGAGCTATGAGAGTTGGAGGGTTGCTGACCGTAATTTCAAAACTTGACGCTCTAGCAAGTAAACAAAAGACAAAGCACCGTGTTGGGCCGACCGTACTTGACCACCCTAACCTAACCATTAGGTAATCATCCGGGCCTACATATCGACCAATGAAACCCCAGAATGGAGTCACAAAAAAAACATAACATACAATGACAGGGGTAGTAGTAGTGAGAGTAATAGTCACGTGCTATGTCACATGAAATATATGTAGTATTTCAGAGCGTGCAGGTCTGTAGTATTGCAGAGCGTGCAGGTCTGAGTGTGCAGAGCGGAAGTGCGGAAGTCCGAAATCCGAGCAACCTTCTCGACCAATGAAAAACCAGAATGGGGTCCCACAAAAAAATCAAACATACTTTGACAGGGGTATTAGCATAAGGAGTCCTACGGACAGATGAGAGCACAGGAGTGGCAAGGCAGCTTAGTGTTTGATGACAAGGGCGTGGCAAATTGAATTCCATTGAATTGCATTCTAGCGTCAGTGCACGTAACTGACGCGGTCCTGTTGTCGTGCTGTAGGGGTTGCCTACTCGGTGTACATACCTTCTTGCCTTGCCGCCCACCTTCCCTTGCGCCAGCTTACCCTCGAGTGAATGCACCTCACTACTTCGCCGCCGCCCGCCTTATCTCGTGCCAGATAACCCCGACGACGCCGCTACAAAGACGCGGCACGCCTTCTCTCTCTCAACCACTCTCCCAGATACCTGCACGCGCTGCACTTGGAGTGCACATCATGTTGGATATGCTTACGAGCACCGTGGGAGCAGTGACCGTCGGGCTTTGAGTAGACCATCTGAGCGAGGACGACTCACCGCGGTGGAGAGGCACCCACTCCGGCCCAGTGCTCTGCGCTACAGGACCTTTACAGGGCCTGTCGTTGTTTTCCAGGTGCCTTGGCCCGCTAGCTTCCAGCGAATATGCGCTAAGATAACTCACTGCCGCCTGGGCTACAGCGCTTTAGCGCGTGCAGCGCAGGGCCGAGTCCGCTGTAGTGCCGACTAACCCTCGACCTCCATGAGCAAGCAACCCAGCCTCTTGGCCCACGATGCTCTGCACTACAGGGGCATTGCAAGGCATGTGTTTGTTCTCCAGGTGCCTTGGCCCACTAGTCTTCAGCGCGTATGCGCTAAGCCCGCATCTCCATGACTGCAACAACTTCAACATGATATTGGACGCTTTTTATTCTTTTATTTTAAAGTAGTGAGGTGGTCCATCCCGGGATTTGTCCAACGGGGGACTGATCTGTATCCCACAGGCGCTTGTATGACTACCGCGCTGTGCGATGCCCGCGATCAGCTTTCATCTCCTACTGTTATGAACGGGACGGGGCCTGAGGCTGTTCCACACCGATAGCACTGGCAGAGAATCCCTCGGGACGAAGGCGAGGAATAGGACAAGGTAATATCAAAGGATCAAGGTATGGTTGCATGTAAAGTGAATTGACGAGCTGAAGAAGAAAGAAACTATTTACAAGAGAGGGAAACAGAATCCTTTTATGCTTTTCTCCTTCAGCGCAAGCACGCAAGACAAGAGTAGACCAAAGTCCTGTTCATGAAACCAGCATAACACCAGACGCGCGTCACAAGATAACAATCCGGGCGAAGGGGTCGAGATCACGACTGGCAGGACAAAGAGATAAGCCTGTGATGTCGATAGAAAGAGGAGGCGTCGACGATGATGATAGCCGGTACAAAGGGGTCGGCATGTGATGCCGACGACGGTGGTCTGGCATCGGCGATGACACTGGTCAGAACAAAGAGATAGGCAGTCGGTGACTCTGTCGGGGTTTGGGTTTCGGCGAGTGCGATAGTCGTAACAAAGAGGGCGTCGTGGCGGAGGCGGTGGTGGAAGCAGTAGTTTGCAATAGTCGAGGCAATAGTCGCAAGACTTGAGGGTGTCGTGGGTCGAGGCGATAGTCGGCGATAGTCGTGTTTCTCCGGAACTGGGGCAAGGTGTCTTAACACCTACCGGGCCCATGTTGCTTCTGATTTACACTGGGAACCGCGTGACGTACGGTTCCAGGCGAACCGTGAGGTCCGCCTTGGCACCCAGCCACTCCTTCCGTAGTGTTACCTTCCGCTTCAGGGCGGCGTCCCGGCATTCGACATTCGTGAACATCAGCATCCAATACGTCGACCAGAATCTGCTGCACTGGACCAGACCCTTGGTGCCCTGCAATGCCAGACACATCTGATTAAAGGTGGGCATCACCTTGGGGTGTCTGAGCTTCAGCAGAGCAAAGCATCCGTTCGCATACAACTCGTCGGAGAGTTTGCTAACGGTTGTCCGTGCCCTCTTGGTTGGTCGCGCCTTGAACCCAGCGTCCGAGCCCCCGTTCTTGCTTTGATCGGTGCCGTCCTGCCGCTTGGGGCACTCCGGCTCTGACCGCTGCTTGACCGGGTTCTCAGGCGGTTCCTCGGCTTTGCGCTTCTTGGACGTCTCATTAGCTGACGGCTTGTCAGCATTCGCTGCCTTGATCGGACAAAGCGCCTCCTAGTGCGCCTCGTCACAGACCCGGCAGTTAGTCGGGGGCGGCAGGCCATTCTTGATGGCCTGCTTCCTTGCCTCTTTCGTGGCCTTCCGCCGCGCCGAGCGATCCTTCTTGCTGCCCTCGTCCTCGCTGCGGGTGAGCTTGGTCGTTGCAGCCGTTGGGACGTTTGCGCTCGGCTTAGTGGCGCCATATTTTGTAGTAGCCAGCCTCAGGACAAGGCTGGTAGTAGTACTCTTCTTCTCCATGTCGCGCGGTATGCACCCACAGTGTCAGTGTGAGGATGACTGGTAACAGGGTTACAGAAAAGATCCAGTATTGGTTGGTGGAGTAGCTTGATAACTTGGTCCACTGTAGCACCTCCGCGACGTGCACGCTACTGGGTTGGAATCTGATGAAGCAGCAAGAAGTTACTCGCTTTTGCCAAATGACACGCCCCGTAAGTCAGTGGTCGATCCTCTGCACCGCCGCAAGGGTTAGGTGACTACAGGGGATCTAGGGGGGTGAACGTTTATTTGCGATGTGGTGTATGACCAGCCTGGGCTTTATACCAGGACAGTAGTGATACACGAGCTTTTAACGATTAATCAGTTTGGGGTTTTCAATTCAAATGCCAGGAGGCAACTTTAATATACGCTATTGGGACTGGAACTTCCGTGGCTGCTAAACTCGGCCAGAGTTGGTAGCGCCCGAGGGGAGCGTAACAAATATAGCCCCCATACCTCTTTTCTTGATCACAAGATTTCATTATTAGACTCGCCAGTATACTACCGAGATACTACTGTAGTCTCCAACATGTAATGTCCGGACAGTGTTCGCCTTGTGACAATCTGCAATAATCCTCTGTGGTCGATGGCGGAGGAAGTCCACCAGTGCAATATCAGAATACCACTGACATCTTGTTCTCTATCCACAGTGCTTCAGAGAAGAACTATCGCCACCAGGATGCTAGTTGCTCTCTGATGTTTCCGTCTCCCGTCGTGTATCATTTCGTCGCACTACCACTGTGAGCAGTTGTGCTCAGGTTTATTACTTTCCTTGCTTCTTTCCAAACTTCTTTCGTCGCGGGGCCTAACCAGAGTATGTGTTCCAAGTTCTCTTCGCTGTCCAAATTGGACATTTACCCTCGATGTGCAGCCATCCACTTCCCGTCGGTACTCTGTTCGTGGTATCATAGATATGTAGTTATGTAGGGTCACCAGCCGAAATACGGCTAACCTAACTGGTCTCGGTAAGTTATCATCTTCCCCCGTATCTCTTCTCCCCCAGAAGGTAGCCCGAGATAAGCCTGTCAACGATACCTCCCCAGGCTGTATCGTCTGGAGGACGACGCAGCAGCCATAATATGGAACGGTGTGCTTTGTTAGCACCTGAACAGCACCCCAAAGAAGGGTGCCGCCCAGGGGGGGTGCGCGGCAATCCGCACAGCCCCTCCTGAGCGTCCGCGCCCTTTTGAGCGCAGCCTTTTTTTTCTCTTCCTGCAGTACCTGCACAGTTGCCGCACGTCGAAATACGCCAAGGGCCATAGGGCTGCGGCGGGTCCCCAGGTTCCGCAACTGGAATAGCTGGTTACAAAATGGAGACGACTCACCGCGGTGGAGAGGCACCCACTCCGGCCCACGATGAATTGCGCTACAGGGCATTACAGGGCATATATTTTGCTCTCAGGTGATTGCACACGCTAGTCTTCAGCGGATATGCGCTAAGCTATAGCGCTTAACTGCCTGGACTACAGCGCCTCAGCACCTACAGTTCAGGGCCTAATGCGCTGTAGTGCCCGCTGCCTACCATCGACCTCCACGAACAAGCGACCCGGCCCTGGGCCTACCCTCGACAGGTCCAGCGCACCCAGCACTTGGAGCCTATCCCTTTCCCGAACTCACGGATCTATTTTGCCGACTTCCCTTATCTACGTTGTCCTACAAACTAGAGGCTTCACCTGGGAGACCTGCTGCAGTTATAAGTATGGTGTGGTGTGAATATCGGTACTGGGCGTAAAGAATGTGTAGGGGACCGGGGCTGTTGAGCACCAACGGGCAAAGGCAGAGAACTCTCACGGATATGAGGCGCGAGATCGCAGATGGCAGAGATTTTAACAAGTTAATGCACTCGAGATAGGGTGTACTATGAAGGAAGTTGTTGACTTATATTTCCTGGCCCTGTTCTTGTAAGGAACGGACACGATCAGTATCAGACTGTAGCTGACCGTAGCGTTCATGGGACAATGACCTGAAGCTGTTCCTGTGACTAGGGCAACACACTATCTCTCGAGACGGAGGCGAGAGCAAGGGTATTCAAATAATTTAATAACAAAGAATGTGGGTTGACTTATTAGCAAGGTATTGACAAGTGAATAAAGTAGTTTGTTCTTGTTGCTGTCGACACTGTCACTTGAGATCGAGCACTCCTTTCGGCGGGATGCTGTGATCTTCTGGTAACTTGGTCTTGTATCGTCTAAAGTCTAGAGATGTAGGGCGCTTCTGTCCCGCCTATCAATACTCCAACTTCTCCATGTAAAGATAAACACCCCCCCCCCCTTCCTTCCCATTGCTGACATAACAACGACGGGACGACAGGAAAGAGGACTTGGCGCAACCCTCCCCGATGTTGCTGGTCAACATTCCGACAAAGAATGAATACTCAAACCGAAGTATTAAGGAAGCATACTATCAGGTTGAGAGGTGACGGGGAATATATGAAGAAGAGCGGAACAAGATGCAGATCCAATCAGATAAAACAAAGGAATGACTCGCGAGGTAGGAATATGTAAGGGACATGGGAGAAACGGATATTCAAGGAAGTAATCTCAAAGGTGTCACAAGCAATGAAGTAAATTGTCGAGTGTCGGACGTTATTGACGTGACTGTGATGGACGGAAAACCACGAAGTGGTTTGGAGTCCTAACAAACGGCATGAAAGGAGGAACAAACGACAGAAGGAGGAACAAACGACAGAAGGAGGAACAAACGACAGAAGGAGGAACAAACGACAGAAGGAGGAACAAACGACAGAAGGAGGAACAAACGACAGAAGGAGGAACAAACGACAGAAGGAGGAACAAACGACAGAAGGAGGAACAAACGACAGAAGGAGGAACAAACGACAGAAGGAGGAACAAACGACAGAAGGAGGAACAAACGACAGAAGGAGGAACAAACGACAGAAGGAGGAACAAACGACAGAAGGAGGAACAAACGACAGAAGGAGGAACAAACGACAGAAGGAGGAACATTCCAGCATAGGCGCCCATCTCGGGCTATAAGAAGGCAGGGCGCCTGCGCCCTGCAACTCAAGATTAGAGGAAGAACAAGACCAGTTTACAAGAGATCATAGCATCCCGCCTAAAGGAGTGCTCGGTCTGACAGTAACAGTGTCGACAACGACAAGAACAATACCATCATCCTCACTTGCAGTCAATACCTTGCTAAGTCAACCCACATCGCGCTCATCCAGGCGAGGTACAAGCACTGCCGTGGGTGGCACTAAGCATATTAGTGCCAATTCGGGACTAGCGGCGAGAGGGTTCATGACTGGAGACGGCGATGTAAACCATCAGGCCGGCGAAGAACAGGCGGACGAGGCAGCTGCCCCCCCCCTTGCGACCACGCGTCGAAAGATGAAGAGCAAGAAACTACCAAAATCCGACAACAAACCAACGACGAAGGTAAGTGAAACGGAGTTTTTCATCTTAATGGAGGAAATGCTGACAGAAGTACATATAGAAATACCGCGAATGGCAGCGTCGCCAAGCGCCGCCACCCCGACCAGACGACGCCCGGAAACTCGTATTGTCCCTCCTCCCCAATCTACCGGGGCTGTCACCGCAGAAGCCAGACTCGTGGTCTAAGATTGGCCTAAGAGTCAAGACCTGCCTGAACGTCATTCCAGACGAAGTCTACCACCTCGGTGGCGCAGCTACATTTGAGCGTCACCCCCGACGAAGTCTATCATTATCATTTCGGCTCCCCAGAATGTAGCTGCGCCACCGAGGTGGTAGACTTCGTCTGGAATGACGTTCAGTCAGGTCTTGACTCTTAGGCCAATCTTAGACCACGAGTCTGGCTTCTGCGGTGACAGCCCCGGTAGATTGGGGAGGAGGGACAATACGAGTTTCCGGGCGTCGTCTGGTCGGGGTGGCGGCGCTTGGCGACGCTGCCATTCGCGGTATTTCTATATGTACTTCTGTCAGCATTTCCTCCATAAGATGAAAAATTCCGTTTCACTTACCTTCGTCGTAAAAAAGCGGGAAAGGGAAGGAAAGCGGCGAAGCCGAGGGGCAGCACCAGAAACGATAAGGGAAGAGTTCATGCTCGACGTGTCGAGCATGGGTGAACCCGAATCGGAAGAGGAGCAGGCTGGGATAGACTAAAACAGGTGCTGGACAAAAGAGGGAAAAGCGGGAGAAGTAGTCCAAGAAGGAGAAGACCAGGTGGGACGTTATGTGTAGTCTTGAATCGCACATCACGAAGTCAAGGACTGAGGAATACCGCCTCCTCTTTCTGTTATGAACACTTTCACCTCGACCCAATGTTGGCACTAATATGCTTGGTGCTACGGCAGAGTTTGTACCTCGCCTTGACAACCTCGCCCCTGTCTAGCACCAACTACGCCATGACTTACAACTTTGTCTGATTACTAACATCGTTGGACTCATTTCTGGTCTTTTTATATACCTTTGGTTTATGTCTCATATATTGGTATGCCTCACTTCTGGGTTACCTTGTCTTGCGAGCAAGTGCTGAAGGCGAAGAGCATACAAGACGTTCCTCCCACTTTCACTTGTACATAGTTTATTTCTTCTTCAGCTCGACAATTTACTTCATTGCTCATGATACCTTTGGTATTATTTCCCTGAATATCCGTGTTACCTTCGTTCCTTACAGATTCCTACATCCCTACCTTGCAAGTCCTTTCTTTCTTATTACCTGATTGGATCTGCATCTTGTTGTGCTCTTCCTAGTATATTTCATGTTGATATATTATTAAAGACAATTGCTCTCTCGCCTCCGTCTCGAGAGATAGTGTTCTTGCCTTGGCCACAGGAACAGCCTCAGTTTATTGTCCCATGAATGCTATGGTCAGCTACAGTCTGCTACTGTGCGTGCCCGTTCCTCACAAAGACACGCGAAGACCATCGAGCGAGGAGCTTATGTAGACAAGGCGCCGGCGCCCTGCATCTCAAGGTAGAAGAGAGGACAAGACAAGATGCACCATCAGAGTAGAGCACTCCGAACAAGGAACTTGCAACGGCCTACCGGTGTCTACGTCGAAGTGAACAATACAACTTCTTCTGTTTGTTCATTGCTGTTAACCACCTTGCTGCAAACCGACAGGTATGCCGTTCACATTCAATACTAATGTTGTTTCTATTCGGTAGATTGGTATATTGTGTTTCTGATACATTGGGTAGGTGGAGGCAGAGCAGGCTGTCTCATAAGACAAGCAGTGCCGCAGAGTGCTCTCAGACAACAGAACTAAGAGGCAATTGACGTGATAACGTTGCACATCGTAGGCTTGGCTGTGCGTCTAGGGTTAGTACAGGCGAGTCATCAGAGAGCTGTGCTGAGTTTCGCAACGCAGGGACACGCAAGTCAACATGTAAATTGTGCCAGAGAGTGTTTACAACACAGGAAGACAAGTCCTACGACAAGCTTTGCGGGGAGGGTCACAATGCAGACAGGCGAGCCATCAGGCAAGCGGCGCTATGAAGTGTTGTAACAAGAATAAGTACAGTAGCAATGCCTGAAAGACTGTGCTAAGGAAGGTTCTCCAAATACAGCGAGCCTCTGCGAGCTACAGCTTCAGGCGAGACACACTGAGTACGAGAGACAGCACTGTTATGAGTCATGACATATCAATATCACCATCCCAGTCATCGATGTTGTTGGGGAACCGAGGGAGTCTTCAATGAAGACGGCGAGGACGAGGCTGCTTCGGACAAAGCTGCAATAGGCTTTCTGCACTAGAAGTGGAACAGGCTTCAGGAGCTCGTCAGAATATAAAGTAGGATAATTTTCAACCGAGCCAGAAGAAACAAGGGACACGATCTCGAAGCATTGATATTGGAAGGACCCAAGTGGGAGGAGTTTCAGCCGAGCGAATGGACAAGATGCTTGAAGCGATCGGTCGCAGCGGCTTCTGGGAGTGAGACGTGGAACACCGGATCAAGGTGTCGGGGACCCCTGTGTTGCCACTTTGGTAGAGATGAGACCTTTTCATGGCCTTAAATTTGCCAAGGCAAACGTTGTGATTGTGACTGAGCTTCGACGGTGGTTGGTGAAGTGTTGGCGACATATCAGCAAAGTAGCCAGATTGGTCACCAACTCGCAGGTTCTGAGGCACGCACGGTCGAGCATACCATGTAATATTCCGGTGTTAAGACCGCATCGACGTGGCGGCTGCAGCCATCCCCCTCCTCAAGGAGGTCTCCGGATCGGCGTGTATTCGCATCAGCCTTACTATAATTTACACCTGGTGAAACATTACGTTGGAGAAACTGTGTTCTGATGATCTGCCAACGGGATTACAATGGTAGCGATAGCGCGGCCTCTTAATAAAAAAAACCTGCAGGTAGTGTTGTTGTGTGCAGACCATGACTGGGTTAGGGGTGTCGGTAGGGTATGGTCGCTGAAAGCGAGAACAACTGAGAGTAGTTCCTAGTCATCTAAGACTATGCTCCTCAACACGCAAGTTGAAACTTGCTGGGTGCTTATTGCCAAAGTCCCCCGATAGAAGGGCTGTTGATGTGTCGTAGCATCAAACAGGACAAAGGCAGGGAAGCACAGCGGTGGCGGCAGTGCTGGTTCTGAAGGGTATGAGAGCACAGGAGTGGCAAGGGAGCTTAGTGTTTGGCGACAAGGGCGTGGTGAACTGCTGAATTGCATTAAATAGCATTTTAGCGTCGGTCCACGTAACTGGCGCGGTCCTGATGTCGTGCTGTAGGGGTTGCCTACGCTGTGTACCCTCTTGTCCATGCCGCCCGCCTTCCCTCGCGCCAGCCTACCCTCGAGCTGAATGCACCTTACTACTTCGCCGCCGCCCGCTTTATCTCGTGCAAGATTACCCCGACGACGCCGCTACAACAACGCGGCGCGCCTTCTCTCTCTCAACCACTCTCTCACTCTGTCATTCTCTCAGATCCCTGTACGTCCTGCAGTTGTAGTGCATATCATGTTGGATATGCTTACGAGCACACAGTGGGAGCAGTGGCAGTCGGGCTTACACTGATACTGTGAGTGCTTTTGCGTGAAATGGGTAAGAAGGACAAAACCAACGGCCCCAAGAGGTCGGGAGATAGCAAGAAGGACCGAAAGGCCCAGGAGAAGAGAGCGGTCGTGGATGACAAGGAGATGGTCGTGTTAAGAACGAGGGCAAAGGGAATCTGAGGCTGTAAAGCACCAACAGCAAAATAAGAGATCTCGCGGGGCGTAGGCGCGAGACCGTAGGGTTAGGCGAGATGCAACATTAGAAGTTACAATTGTGCAAAAGGTATTAGGCACGAAGAGGTGAATTGTTTTGGCTGAAGAGAAGAACTATCTAGATACAGAGAAAGGGAGACCAGCTCCTTAAGAGTCTCTTCAGCCCAAGAAGATTCTGCAAGGCGGAGAGAAGATTCTGCGAGCCGAGTGCTTGTCAGAACCATCTAGATGCAGGGCCGGTGTTTGGCCACGCGGCGACCAAATCTCTTCCTAGAGACATCAAGCAAAGAACAAAGAACAAAGAATATCCGAACAGGGAAAGGGTCGCCGAGATCCACCAAGCTAAAGCTAAGGTGTAAATAAAGATGTTAACAAAGAGTGTTCATAACAGGATGTTGACGAAGAGTGTATAACAGGATGTTGACGAAGAGTGTATAACAGGATGTTGACGAAGAGTGTTCATAACAGGTCGACGCTTGGCTCGGTCGGAGTCTCCCCCGCCGCGCCGCTAGTGAGCGCGGTCGGTATTCCCTCAGCTGTCCAGACATTGCCGCCAGGCTCTTCGGGGCGGAATATCTTGTCGTCTTCAGCGGAGAAGTCCACGACGGGTTCGAGGTTCAGGGCGGCGCAAGCGTCGACCATCTCCTTGTCTTCCACGACCGCTCTCTTCTCCTGGGCCTTTCGGTCCTTCTTGCTATCTCCCGACCTCTTGGGGCCGTTGGTTTTGTCCTTCTTACCCATTTCACGCAAAAGCACTCACAGTATCAGTGTAAGTGAATTGATGTAGGGCTGGAGAACGGGGTCCAGTATTGGCTGGTGGAGTTGGATTGGTATATCCTTCTCCACTGTGGCACCTCCGCGACGTGCACGCTACTGGGTTGGAACTCGACGAATTGGCCGGGATAAATCGTGCCTTTGCCAACTGACTCGGACTGGGGGTTATGGCCGATCCTCTGCACCTCCGCGTGGGGTAGGTGACTACAGGGGATCATCAGAGCGAGATCAGAGATTAAATGTTAAGACGTATACCAGCCTGGGCTTTATACCAGGTCTGTGATACACGGAAGAACTTTTTAAAATTGATTATCAGTTGTTGTATTCGTTGAGTGCCAGGAGGCAACTTTAATATACGCTATTGGTACTGGAACTACCGTGGCTGCTAAACTCGGTCGAGTTGGGAGCACCCGAGGGGAACTCGACAAATATAACCCCCTTACCTCTGTTCGTTATCACAAACATCCGTTATTAGACTCGCCAGTATACTACCGAGGGACTAAGCATAATATTCGCTGGCGGGGGAAGCCCATCAGTGCAATATCAGAATGCCACTGACATCTTATTCTCTATCCACAGTGCTTCAGAAAAGAGCTATCGTCACCAGGATGCTAGTTGCTCTCTAATGTTTCCGTCTCCCGTCGTGTATCATTTCGTCGCACTAATACTGTGAACAGTTGTGCCCAGATTTATTAGTTTCCTTGCTTCTTTCCAACTTCTTTCGTCGCGGGGCCTAACCAAAATAGTGGTTACAAGTTCTGTTCGCGTCCAAATTGGACATTTGCCCTCGCTGTGCATCCATCCACTTCCCGTCGGTACTCTGTTCGTGGAATCATAGATTTGTATAGTCATGTAGGGTCCCCAGCTAAAATAAGGCCAATCTAACTGGTCTCTGTAAGTTTCATCTTCCCCCGTATCTCTTTTCCCCCAGAAGGTAGCCCAAGATGAGCCTGTCAACGACACCTCCCCAAGCTGTATCGTCTGGAGGACAACGCAGCCATGATTTAGAACGGTGTGCTTTGTTATAGCACCTGAACAGCACCCCAAAGAAGGGTTCCGCCCAGGGGGGGTGCGCGGCAAGCCGCACAGCCCCTCCTGAGCGTCCGCGCCCTTTTGAGCGCAGCCTTTTTTTTTCTCTTCCTGCAGTACCTGCACAGTCACCGCACGTCGAAATACGCCAAGGGCCATAGGGCTGCGGCGGGTCCCCAGGTTCCGCATCTAGAATAGCTGGTTACTAAGTGGGGACGACTCACCGCGGTGAAGAGGCACCCACTCCAACCCACGATGAGTTATGCTACAGGGGCATTACAGGGCATATCTTTGTTCTACAGCCGGTCTAGTCCGCTAGCTTTTAGCGGATATGCGCTAAGCTATAGCGCTTTACTGCCTGGACTACAGCGCTTCAGCGCCTACAATCCAGGGCCTAGTGCGCTGTAGTGCCCGCTGCCCACCATCGACCTCCACGAACAACAAGCGATCCTGCCCTGCTGGGTTTACCCTCGACTGCCCCTGGGTTTACCCTCGACTGCCCCTGGGTTTACCCTCGACTGCCCCTGGGTTTACCCTCGACTGCCCCTGGGTTTACCCTCGACTGCCCTTGGGTTTACCCTCGACTGCCTCTGGGTTTACCCTCGACAGGTCCAGCGCACCCAACACTTGGAGCCTATCCTTTTCCCGAACTCACGGATCTATTTTGCCGACTTCCCTTATCTAGGGGCAGTCCAGCACCAAGGGTCAAAATAAGAGAACTCTCACGGGACTGAGGTGCGAGATCACAGATGGCAAAAATGATAACAAGTTAATGCACTGAAGATAGGTGTGCAATGAGGGTAGTTGTTTGACTTATATTTCCTGGCCCTGTTCTGTGACCAACTCCTTTTGTCCTCTGTTTTCTGGCTCTTTCTTTTGACTGAGATGTTCCTTTCATTTAAAGCTTTCTGCTCTTGCCCTTTTCAGACTCTCCCCTTTTCGGTTGACTGACTTTGTTCCTTGACTTTGTCTGCCATTTTCTGTTTCCTGTTTCCTCATTATTTACTCTTATTTTATGTTTTCTACTCGCAAACCCACCATGTGCGACCAACTACCTCTCCCTCCGGCATCACCCATCCCCACTGTCGTCGTCAACAGTATGCCAGACACCTCCGCGAAGAAGAACTCGTCCAGGCATGGCGCACTTCCCACCA
The DNA here is from genome assembly GCA_029298705.1 of Ophiostoma triangulosporum. Lineage (NCBI taxonomy): Eukaryota > Fungi > Ascomycota > Sordariomycetes > Ophiostomatales > Ophiostomataceae > Ophiostoma > Ophiostoma triangulosporum. Next base: position 45,289 of record JANSLO010000009.1, on the reverse strand, counting down.
GCAGGTTTCCGTCATGGCTGCTTCCCACCCCTCTCAGTCCAAGCCTGTGTACCCGCCAACCAGTGTCGCGTTGATCACCCCGATAAACGTCGCTTTCCAGCTACAGGCAACTGTGATGATCGGACCCGTGCTCGACGAGGCAGAGGTGGCTCTTTGTGAGATATTCTGGCAAGGATACCGCTGGGAGGAATACCACCGATCTTAGAAAAACCCTCCCCCACGATCTCGACCAGCACCCGCGCGCCCAAGATAGAAGACTCAGAGCTGTATCATGGCAATAGGGATAGCTACGAGAATTTCATGGCCCAACTTTATCTGCTGTCCACCGTGGACATAGACTGCTACAAGACCGACCATGTGAAGATATCATACGATGCGTCGCACCTGGGCCGGCAATCCGTCACACCCCATATGAAGACTGGGAAATCTTCCTTCACCACCCCTGAAACGTTCATTGCTGACTTCGAAAGTTGCTTTTCCATCCGTCGAGCCCTATAGGCAAGCCCTAGCAAGGCGTTTCTCCTTGTTCCCCATTTCACGCCCTATTCGTTAGCATCATGGCCTCTCTCAACTGGAACAACGAGGCAAAAATTGAGGAGAAGACGTCCTGCGCGTGCACTTTGGTGCCCAACAGGCGCAAGATCAAAAATATCATATATAATGCGAGTCTAAGTATAACAAAAGGGAGTAAAGTTCCAAAGTGGGGGGTACAAAAAAGTAAACTGTCAGACTGAAGATGAAAGACCACATACAGACTACTTTAGATGCCTTCCTTCTTCTGCTCAGCAAAAGCAAGCGGGCATAGTTGTGGCCGATAATGGGTCCCAAACCACGAGCCTCAACGAGCTGCCCTTATCCAAGCTGTGCACTACCCGGCTGAGGCGGGACATCCGAGCTGAGAAGAAACGGTTGCGATGATTCCCCGGCAATTTCTATGGCCATAAATGGCGGCGATTGTACGACACTATGTGCGGAAATATCAGGTATGTGGTTGAGGAAAGATCTGGAGAGAAGAACGCCACGGCCTATTGCAACATCTGGTCATTCCACGGACGCCTGGCGCCGGTACTTGGATAGATTTCGTGACATCCTTGCCAACGTCCCGCCGCTCTAATGAGAACATCCTGGTAATCACCGACAGATTCGCCGGAAAGTTGTGATCTCTCTGACAGATCGAAAAGTGGGAATCGTGCAGCGCGCGTTTATGGAGAGGTTCTACGGGTAACATGGCGCCCCCGAGTGGTATGTCACAGACCGTGGATCGCAGTGTTGAGACCGGTGCGTAGCCAATCGGAAGGAGCACCTAAGGGCGAGTGTAATGGCCGAGAGGCGGTCGGGGCAAGGGGAGTAGTTTCAAGCTCAGTATAATAACGAGAGCCGATGACAGAAGCAGACGAGATTGCCGGCAAGGACCTGGGGTTATTTATTTATTTAGGTTTTAACATCGTAGCTTCTAGCTGAACCTCCCTTTCGGTTAAGTAAATGACGTGTGAAGACTTAAGGTCAACACAATTCCAACCTAAATACGTCACTAAGTGACAGAATCAGTGGCCGCTCTGCGGCCTTTGGTCTGCTGTAGCCCTTCCCCTATGAGCGGGATGGTAACCAGGAAGATGTCTGTGGCTCTGGGTAGAGCGTTGGGGTATGAGTGAGCTGGACACGTGCTTGCGCTCGTATCTTCGCCCGATAGGACCTGGAGTTGCTCTGCAGCCTGGGAACAGTGGCAAGCTATCTCTGGAGACTCAGGCGAGAGAGCAAGGATCTCAAGAATATATTAAGAAAAGTGGAATATCAAGATGGAGTAATAACGAGATGGAATAGCAAGCAGAGGGGTAACAAGAAGTAAATCAAGAAAAAACTTAATACGATGAGAATCCTAGAAGATATTAACAAGAAAAAATAACTCGCAAGGTGGGGGATTCAATAAGGTGAACTGTCAAGCTGAAGAGGAGATTCTCAGGCAAAATAACAGACCCCTAAACTTTGCTTCTCCTGTATAACAAAACAACCAGAAGGATTCAGAAGCTAACATAGGCAGTTGGAGACAAGGGACAGGCAAATCATCGAACAAGCTGTGCTAGAGAGTGTTCGTAGCAGCGAGACAAAGTGGTGCGTGGGGCAGTGAGCCTGGCACCATCCAGAGCTGAAGAATACATTGGCGGCCCAGTCGATAACAGGCTTATGTCATCGAAGCCAAGTTATTTAGAGGATAAGAGGTACTGAGCCCAGTCTTGTAACCTAATAGACGACGTTCTGAAGGGTGCTGGTCGATCAAGTGTTTGATTTGGACTTTATAAGTAAGGTCTTCAACAACGATTTAACAACTGTTAACGACCGTTAGACGCTCAGAAACCTTCTTATGGTAGAACTGGAGTATGTTTTTGTAGCGAAGTCGGGGTCGATGAACAGGGATGTGGCACCGCAATCTATATGCAGGCTTCTTGACTGTGCCTTCCAATATATGCAATAAAGGATTTACGGGGGCTCAGTGCCAACCAAGGTCGTCTGACAGAAGCTGCTGACAGAAAAGCTGTGTATATTTCGTAGTGTCAAGCCGGGTGAGGGCAGGAAGACACGAGAGTGGTGAGAGTGCCTGGTGAGGAATGTGACGAGAGAGTTTCGTCAGACTCGAGAACGGACATTCTTTTTCAGACGCCAGAGTGAAGATAAAGGAAACCAGGGATGTGCGAATCAGAGACAGTAAACCCGTGGACTGGCGATGGGAGGATCTGGAAACTTGGCAAGGACGGGAGCTCGACTGCGGCTGACTTGAGGCAACCGAGCAACTTAAGATAGCTTCATTAACTCAGATGCCATTGCACGGCTAAGTGCAGGCTAGCCAGGCCCCGCCACGGTAGCGACCACTGTACTCCGTACCACTTACCACGCCCAATTCGCCAGCGTCATGGCAGATCTGAATTGGGACAACGATGCCAGAATCTCGGCTTTCAGGCGCGGGCTGAGAGAAAAAACCAAGGATCTCTCTATCGGTCGTGACCTTCCCCTCCAGCTTGACGGCTTCGGGAAGCTTGCAATCCGGCCGGACAGCCAGTGGAGGGAGGGCCTGGCAAGAATAGAGGAAGTCTGGCTCAACGCGCGCACACCATAGCGCCTCCCAGGCACCAGATCGCTCACTCAGTTCCACCTCGTCTGGGACACGCATGGATTCCATGGACCTTTCAGCTGGCCGCCGTGGCCTCCTGTTCAAAACAATGAGAAGGAGTGCCGCCGCGCCAACGTCTTTACCTGTGGAAAGCCGGGGCACTTTGCTAGCGACTGCCTCGAGAACGTCAACAGGAGCTAAAACACGGTCATCGCGGCCACGGTCAACGCGGCTAATAAGAACAAGCAAAAGACGCATCCTCTTGCACAATCTGCTGCTCCCAGCTTCACCAACACCTCTGCACTGTACGTCTCTGACCCAAAAACTAAATACTCGGTTACCTCAAGGCAGCAGCCGCAAGGCTGTAGTTTCTGATAACTGCAGTGCTTTCATTTACATATAGTATCAATGCATGGCTAGAAGCCAGCTAGAGTAGCACAGCAGTAAGCTATGTGATATAGAAGAAATGAACAGCACAGCGGCGTATTCAACACGGAAGTATGCACTTGTCACGAGCCACGGAGCACTCTTGTGTGCCAGGGCCGCCCGCTTTGTTTTCCATAGACGCGGTCTTTTCGGCCGCTGCCTGCATATCCTCCACAAGCATGTCGACATCCTGCTCATTTTAAATCACCGACCTAAGCACATTCTCCTGCTCTCCAAACGGCACATACTCGGGCAGTACATCCATGCTCGTGCACCAGTCGCGCATCTGCCCGACCTGTTATTGCTTCGCCGTGATTTTGCTCCGGGAACCTTGCTCCGGGAACCTTTGGCGTACTACTCTTGCAGATAGTTCAGGTCGTCTATGGCTAGATGGTTTGCAAAGAGTCACATGACCCTTGAGTGACGCCTGAAGCTCAATCGGCATGTAAGCTTTTCCTTTCTGGCTCCGCTTCCGCAGTATAGGTTTTAAGTCCATTAATGATATCTTTGCGCTCGAGTTCCAGCAACTTGTATCCTTCCTCAACGGCTTGTTGAAGCCTTCCAAATAAGGGGTGCTCGTTCCGCATCCTGTCACCAAATATACCCATCAGTACCGAGCTTAAAATCCGCCGCTGCTGGAGAAATGTGTAGATCAGATATTGTTATGCTTACTAGCAAAAGCATCAACAGTTGGCACACACATAGCAGCATCGGTACCCAATAAACTCTATTAAAATATAAGAAACATTCGTATCAATTCTTACATGTCCCTCGCATGAGTAAATGCAGTTAGTACAAACAAAATACAGCTAAGAATGATCCCTCGACGGTGTAAATAAACAGTGGTCAGAGTTAGCATCCATGAAGCAATGCTTCAACAGGTTAGTCCATGAAGCAACAGCTTCTACAGGTTAGTCCTCAAACAGTGCTCCAACAGGTTAGTCCACAGTAGTGCTCCGGATTAGACCTCCATCTACGCGCCGGGTGGCGGCGGCGGCGGCGGCAGATCGCTGGGCGGAGGCGGAGGAGGAGCATCGCTCGGTGGCGGCGGCGGCGGCACCTCGGCACCACCAGAATACTGCTGGATCAGAGCACTCAGGCCCGTCGCCACACCCATCGGCATACCAGGAGGCGCACCACCAGGCGGCGGTGGCGGCATGCCCGGCGGAGCACCGCCCATGGCCATGCCCATACCGGGAGGAGCACCGTAGCCAGCAGGGGCACCGTAGCCGGGGTAGCCGCCATACGACGGCAGGGCCTGCTGCTGCTGCTGCCAAGGAGCCATACCTGCTGGGCCGGACGGAGCACCATGGCCGCCATAGCCTCCACCACCACCACCGTAGTAGTCGCCACCGCCACGATCGCCGCCATAGTTGTCGTTGCCGCGGTTGTTACGATCGCGCGCCCACGGTGCAGGACCACCGGGGGCCCTGTCGCCACCACCACCCTCGTGGTCACGATCGTTGTTTGCACGGCGCCACGGTGCGGGACCGCCGGTCGGCGCAGGGCGCTGCTGCCAGGGCTTGTGTTCCGAAGGCGGACCGCCAGCAGACGGGCCGCCCGGCCCAGCCTCGAGACGCAGAGGCGCACCGCTACCGCCACCAAGTTCCTGCATAAGCTGCTCATACTCGCGGTCGACAGCATTGCCGCTGCCGCCGCCAATGCGGCCCGCAGCAGCACCAGGACGGCCGGGACCATCGTTGCGCCAGCTTGTACCGCGCTGTCTGTCGGGACAATCACGGGCAATGTGGCCGGCATTGCCACACACGTGACAGATCATGCTGGCCGTGTAGTTCTGCTTCTCTGGACAGTCGTATTTACGGTGGCCGATCTGGCCACAGTTTTGGCAAGCCTGGTTCTCGTCGTCGCGGAGGGTACCGTTGAGGGTGGCCAGTTCACGCAGCTGATTGCGCTTCAGCTCGTTCTGACCCTCGGGGATCGATGCAGCGGTCTCAATGACGTTGTGGATCAGCTCCTTGGCCTTGTCGACCTTTTCTTCGGTGTCGGCCATGATGAGACAGTGGAGGTCCTCTTCCTGGTTGCTAGAGTGAGCAGCATCGGAGCGGCCTATAGGTTAGTTCTGTGTTGTGATAAAGAGTAAAAAGGAGAAGACATACCTTTGCCTTCCTTGACGGAACCCTTGCCACGGATGGCAATCTTGGCGCCGGACTCGGTCTCCATCTTCTTCAAAGTGTTTCCTCTAGGTCCAATAAGTAAACCAACTTTAGAGGGTTACGTGTTAGTATTCCATTAGTGGTAAGTGGTAAGTGGCAAGCAACAAGCAGAGAGTAGGTTAGAATGGTTAGAAGGAGAAAGCAGGCGGCTGTCGTTTCATTCATGGCAAGTTCAGTTTCCATCATGGCTCAAGAGATACACTGCCTGCACGTCAAGTCTGTTGAGCAAAGTGCGAGAAGCAGGCAGCAAATCGTTGGTCCTGGTTGAATTGGCTAGAAGAAACACAGACACGCATAAGTTCCGGAGGGGGGTGGAGAGGTAGGGGCAGAGGTAGATATGAGAAGACGGAGGAGAGGGAGGGGGAGTAAGCAGGTTAGAAGGGTCAGTAATCATACTAAAGTTAATCTCGGGGTAGTCGTTGACAGGCACGTAGACCTTCTCCTGAGTTTTGCTCGGGCGGCGGTAGTCCTGCGGCGGGTGGTAGTTGGGGAACGTCTTGACAGCCTTCTCAACCAGCTTGTGCCGCTCGTCTTCAAGGCGCTTGCGGTACCGGAACTCGCGCGTGTTGATACGCCGGCCGTGGTTGTCGTACTGAGGCGGCGGCGAGGGCGAGCGGTCACCCTCAGGCGGAACGACGTCGTCGATCTTGAGCTTCTGTGTGATTTCTTCGATGCGCAGGTGCAGCGTGTACGCGTCGAGCTGTTCGCTCGTCATGTTGGCCAGGATGGCTGTGGGCAGTCCCATCAGACCGGCGGCCTTGTTGTCGGCGGCATCGCCCCACCGGTTGCGCCTCTTGCGGCGGCGGCCACCATCAACGCCGATCAAGGCCAGGTCGACCGATCCGCGCGGCTCGGGACTGCGGCCGCGTTTCAGCTCGCGTTCGCTGCCACGGTCGCTGCCTCTGTCGCTGCGAAAGTCGCCACCGCGAGGGTCGCGGTCGCGTCGTTCAAAGCGGTCGCCACGATCGCCACGATCGCCACGGTCTCCACGATCGCCACGTCCGCCGCGCTCGCGGCCAAAGTCGCTATGTCCGCCATCGCCATTGTCTGAGCCGCCGCCAAAACGACGCGTTTTGCCCAAGGGGATGTTGTTGGACCCCGTCATGCCCTGATTTCTCCACGCCATGTTGGCAGGATGTCGAAGACGCGTCAAGTGGGAAATATCGATGCAAAAGTCGGTAGATGAATATGTCTCAAGAACGCAAAAGGCAGTCGATGCGCGTCGTCAATGCGAAGAGTCGTTGATGGATGGCCGTGACTGTAATGGGGTAGGTAATGAAGGAGTAAGGAGGGACGTCGCAAAACTAACTACGTGCTGAAAAATACTGCCGCTTATTTGCCACTAATTTGAAGGCGGTGTTTGTATTAGCTAATCCGCTTATATAAGCACAACTCCGGTTTTGACTAAGCATACAGCGCTACAGCATTGATCACAGTGATGGTTAGCGGATCAGTGGTTCAGTTGATGCAGACGTAAAAGCTAGGTAAAATTAAAATCTACGGCTACTTCTTTGCATCCTCGGCCATGCCCTTCTGAACCCATGCACGGGCAGCAGCAGCAAACGCCTCAAGCTCTTCGGGCGTCTTCTTGTCCAGTACCGTGTGGCGCGACGGCACATGGCGGCCCTTTTCAATGCCGGGCCGCTCTAGGATTTTGTTGAACCAGGCCTGCAGATGCGGCATGTCGCTCCAGTCGATGCCCGCCCAGTCGTGCGCTGCAATCCAAGGCCACGTCGCGATGTCGGCAATCGTGAGCCGGTCGCCAACGAGGAAGCCCGACGACGATGTCGCGAGGTGCGTGTCGAGTACGCGGTAGAGCCGGCGCGTCTCGTTGCCGTAGCGGTCGACGCCGTACTGGATCTTCTCGGGGGCGTAGCCTGTCGGTCAGTATTTGCAGATGCAGTACATACACACATAGAAAGACCTACGCAAAAAGTGGTTGGCCTGGCCCTGCATGGGACCAAGTCCGCTCATCTGGAAAAAGAGCTGATTTGTCAGCTTAGTCATCATTTACAAGCAAAGTACAACGAAAGTTACACACCCAGTTGTTGACCTCGTAGTACTCGCGCGAGCCAAAGGGGTAGGACAGCTTGTGCTCTGGGTCGTAGCGGTCGACAAGGTAGAGCAGGATGGAGCCGCTCTCAAACAGGCGGATGGGCGAGCCGTCGGCGAGCGTGTCGGTCAGCGCGGGAATGCGGCCGTTGGGGTTGATGTCGAGGAACCATTGCTCTTTTTGGGTATTCTTGCTGATGTCAATGGCAGTGGTCTTGTACTGGAGGCCGAGCTCCTCAAGCAGCAGAGACACCTTGATGCCGTTGGGCGTCTGCGCCGTGTAGAGGTGGATGTTGGAGGTCATTGTAGTGATGCTCTTGCGTGTTGTTCTTCGTGATTTAGTATCAGCAGTTTTGAGTCTTTTTCGACGGGTATACTCTTTTATATTAATCGGTTATGGTGGCTGGTGGCATTCGCTTGGACCAGCCTACGAACACCACTGATGGCTCCATGTCGTCATCGCACCCCTCCTGTGATGCTCCCCTCCCAATTATTGGATTGCTTAGAAATCAGCGACCGAGTCTGCTTATAAATTAGCTACGCTTGAGTGCGATTGACGTGCATCCTGTCACGATTGTATGGAATGACTCTAGCGATAACGGGTTCCAATGCATTACTAATGCTAAACCTCACCGCAAGATTTGGCTTTGCAACCTGTTCATGATACATTGATCATAGCTGTCGTGTTTGCGCTATCTCGTGGATCTATATACTAAGACTGATACATCGTAAGAGACAAAAAAGTAGCGGAAGATTGAGTGAAAAAAAGAAAATAATAGACGTGATACATATGCCGTGACATGGCAACTGAATAAATATAGAAATAAGACGAACGCTGTAACTACTTGGCCGCTGGACCAGATCCGACAAACTCAAAGAGATAAAATCAAAGAGATAACATCAAAGGGAACGGTAAAGGCGAGAGAGGTCGGCCTAGTGCCGGCGCGAGCTGCGCTCCTTGCGCTGCTTTCTCTTCTCCTCGGCATAGGCCACGTCCTGCTGTTCCGAAGCGCTCTCGACAGCACTGCCCGTCGACAGACCGGGGATGAAGCAGTGGTATGACTTGGTGCCCAGGTCGCTCTCCTCATTGCCCGACTCGGCATAGCCACCAGGCATGTGCGAGCCGGCTTCGTCGTCGTCACCATCCACGCGCGAACTGCCCTCCTCGATCTGGCGCAGCGGCGTGCTCACATCCTCGCCATATTTCCAGCTAAAGTCGCGACGGCTGCGCTCTACGCGGTTCTCCACCGGCGGCGCCGTCGTCGTCGTCAGGGCAGCCGTGTACGAGTGCGAGGCCCGCTGCTTGCGCTCCTTGTTGCGGCGGCTCTCGACCCGAGCCGCGCGTGCCTCGGCCCGCAGACGCTCTTCCTCGCGGTGCGCATTGCGGTCGGCTGTGCTATAGACCTTGCGGATGCCGCCAGCACCACCGCTACTCTTCTTGGGCGTGCTGGTCGGCGTACGCTCGCGGTTGGCCATCAGCTCGGACGTAACAGTGCTCTCCGAGTCGACCGTCGACGCGCCGACCGTCGACGCACTAGGGTTCGAGCCGTCCCACGTTGAGCTGTCACTGGCCTTGTTGATGCCGCCGACGCGCGCAGCCTTCTCGTGGCGGTAGTCGCGCAGGTATGCCTCAGCAGCAGCCTCGGCGTCCTCGTCGACAAGCACACCCTCTTCGTTGACCTGGCGGCTGGACCGGCTCCTCTTCTCCTTCTTGTCCTTCTTCTCCTTCTTTCCCCTCTTCTCGCTGGATGACTCCTTTTCGTTGCTGCTCTTCTCCTCGCGGCGACGCTCGCGCTCACGGTCCCGCTGCTCGCGCTTCTTGCGACGCTTCTCGCGGCCTGCGATGTCGCTGGCACCAGCCGTGATGCCTGTCATATCTGATGATCCGGACGTGCCCGTCACGTCTGTCACCACGGTCCGGCCGTCCTCGGTGGCAAAGTCATCCACGTCCTTGTAAACACTGCCGCCGCCGAGGTTGGTGCTGGGTGTAGCATTGGAGAGGAGCGTGCCGTTGGGGCCTCTACGGCGCAGCACCGTTGATTTGTAGTCGTCCCAGTCGTTGTTCTTGAAGTGGAAGCCGCCGTTCTTGGCCCAGAAGAAAAACCAGATCATGGTGACGCAGATCGCCGCACCCAGTATGCCAAAGAGGGCAAAAATGCCCTTGTTGTTGATTGATCCGACATCGGTAACATTTCCGTGCGCAATGGTAGTTGTCGCGGCGGTGTCGCGCGAAAGAAGCATGGCTCTGGCAACCAGCGGGCCATTGTCAAACACACGAGTCGGGTTGACCGGCGTCCGTGCCGACAGCTTGGACACCAGCTGGTGCAGGAGGGTGGGCGCCATATTTGTGTCAGGAATGCCGTTGACGGGCCCTTATAGAGGTTGACTGGAATGTCCCAGCCTAAGTCGGGCGTGGAAGGTGATTGAGGATAGATTCAGCTCGTAATAAGAGTTGATAGTCGATATAAAAGGCAAGAGAAGCAGGTTGCTGTCTCTGGCTATCGTAAATAGTGACAGTGGATGCTGCAGTTGTGAATTCGCAACGTGGAAATTGAAGTGGTGAGAATGAAAAGACGAGAAATCAAGAAGGGCAGAGACAGTCGGTCAAGACTATGCTTAGACTAAGAAAGCATATGGTTACCCTAGAAACCAAAGTGAGGTTGCAAAATACGACACACTTGCGTCATACCGATTATGTAATACATCACAGATTGGGAAGAAGCCACTTCTTCCAGTTTGGGGGGACTGGTCAGCAACAAACACAATTTCCGAGACGTAAACAATAATGTCTTCACACAACATCAGCTGTATTTCTAAGCTATCAATGACCTCGAAATCTGTGTTTTGATGGTGATTTTGGACACAGCATGGATGCATTGATTTTCAAAAGTAAATACAAAGCGTCACCGAGCAACGCCGTCTTTGACGAATAGCGCCCCACTATTTCTCTGGACGACTTACACTAGCCACAGCGCCACACTAACCCGGAACCGCCGCTTTCTCAGCACACCAGACCACGATGAACACGCCAAAACACGCCAAAACACAACCACGCACCACGCAAACGCACCACATGGCACCAACTCATCCTGAAACACGTCAGCAGATGCATGGATATGCTTACACTAATTGCATCGCACCGTCTACAAAGCTCGTCAAGGCCGGTACGAAAATGGCGCTGGCGCGTCGAATATCGTACAATTAGTCATGGTTGTGTCTACCATCTGCCGTCTAATACTCCGTATATTTACATGTGTATGCTTATGGAGTTGACCAGGGTTTTCGACTGCATCGGATTCTAAAAATACAGAAATACTACTCCGTCCGTAGATTGGACGACAGCCTCGTTTGTGCGACTTGCTCTCTTTAGCGCCGCGCTGCCCCTTTTCCTCTTCCTTCTCTGCTGTCACTGTCGTTTCATCGTCGTGTCAGCTATGGAGTCGGCCACTTCCAGCTGTCGCGAGCTACCTCAAACAGCCGCCGAGTTGCTGTACTCGTATTGTGTCCGACTAATAAAAAACACAAATGTCAAAACGGCAGCGCCTTGAAAGATAATCAGTAGACAAGCTGCCGCCGTTCTCCATGGTGATTGCTTCATTGTTGGTAGCGTTCCTGGCCACTGTGCCGTTTTGCAAGGTGAGGGTGTGTGTCTATCACTGCGTCGCTCAAGAACCGACTACATGTACAGGGACATCATCCCACTGCAATGGCCTCGAGGCACTGGATTGCTGCGGCTCGGTGTCTCCTCTAGTGCTCTCGCCCATTGTTCCAGTTGGTTCTAGTTGCTTTTGTCAGTCCACGAAGGAAAATAATGGCACGAGGGTCATGGAATAGATCTGTGTGTTGTTTTGATGTCTTTACATGTAAAGGCCGCATGTGTCCATTCCATTGTGTTTACGTCTGCATCTGCAGATGTGCTGGCTGTTCCTATGCTAATACCCTGTCGTTCCAGACGTTTGAGATATGTGATAACTCTATGGTAGGGGATAATACCTGTACAGTATCAGAACTAATGGACGGGACGAAACAATATCAATCTATTTACGCAAGTACGGAGTAGTATTATTCTGCTATGGTCCTTGATCTACAATGCAGTCAATGCCGTGCAACGGTGACCAGCGAGCCGCGCAGGGGATGCGACATGGAAGAAGCGTAGAAGGTATCGAGGGCACGAGAGGGGAGCAAGAGGGGGCTAGGATGAGGGCGGTAGCTGGAACACATGGGATACTCCTCTCAGTACGCATACACATATGTTGTTCTGTAATGGTGCTTGCTTTTTGCTGAGCCTGTTGTGTAGTCGGAAGACATGGTGCAATATCACCGCGCTCAACTTGTAGAAATAGCAAAAGCATCAGGAGTAGAGTAGATGACAGACTAGGTGATGTGCTGGGTATCGGGTGGAAGCAAAACTTCAAAGCCCAAAATTGGACGGCATGGACAAACAGTACAATAAGTGAAAGGTACACGAGCTTTTCCTTGCAAAAAGCCACCAAAGTAGAAAGAAAAGCACGAACGTATAGAGCAACTCAAACGTCTCCAGGACGTTGACAAAAGTATGATAAATATTGAAGTTTGATAGATGGCATTAGATGGCAGATCGGCGGACAGTCGTAAGAAACAGAAACTCGCTGACTTTATCAAAGAAAGCGCTATTAGGCGCCGGGTAGAAGAAAATGCAAAGGACAAACGACAGAAGACAGGGTTGAAAAAAGCAAAAGACAAAAAAAAAGATCATAAAACTTGTAGACATGATTCGTGATAGTCATTCCAAAGTGCAATCATCCTCGGTCTCACGTGCGCTGCCGACCGCTTAAAGATCGCGGATGTACTTGTTCACCTCCAGTGGCGCAAAAGGCGAATCATCCGTATAGTCGCCGCCGCCATAGCTGTACTCAAGGGTATTCTCGGGCGGCGCGTAGATGGATCCCGGACGAGACGCCGCACGGTTGCGCAGCGGAGGCCTGTCATACCGGCTCGGGCGCTCTTCATACTCGCCGAAAACAGACTGATCGTCACCGTACCGGCTTTGTGGACGGCGGGTGTTGATCTCTGTGCCGTTCTGGTACTGCATGTCATAAGCATTGTTGGTGCGCATACGACTGTAATAGTCCTCTTCGTTGGTACTGGTGCGTGTAGTCCGCGTCGTGGCCGACTGGCGCCAGTCGCTCTCGTCGCGGCTGCCAGAGCTGCGAGTCGACCGGCTGCGGGGGCCCTGTCTGTCGCGCTCGGCCTCATACAACAAGTCAGCCGTCAGCCGCACGCCGCCACCCCTGTCCTCTTGGTACGAGCTTGCCAGCCGCATCTTGTCATCAACAGGACCTGGCGGGTTGGTGTCATTGTAGTATCGGTCACGCCGGCTGCTCGTGCGTGCAAGGTCAGTGGTGTAGGGCCTCGACTCGTAGCTGTACTGTGGCGGCTCCATGCTCTCGCGACGGTGGCGAGAGGCACGCATTGGCGGCTCGTCGTACGGCACCGAGCTCTCGTAGTAAGAGTCATCTGGTTCGTCGTAGCGGTCGTCATAGGTCCCGCGGTCGTGGTGTGGGCGGTCCATTAGCCGGTCCATTCCACGATCAACTCCGCGGTGGGTTGACCGTTCTCTGGCAGGGGGAAGAGCTGGGGGAAGAGCAGGAGGCGCAAAGGGAGAGGCCTGGGGGCGCGCAGACATGGCGCGGCCCGGATCCTCGTATCTAGGCTTGTAACCCATGGACAGACGCCGCATGCCGTTTGACATTTGATCCACGTCATACGGATCCCGGCCATGGTCACGGTCATAAACACGGTTGTCATAATCAACTGGCGGGGGCGGGCGGTGACCGATTGAAGTCTGCGGGCGAGCAAAGCGCTGTTGAAGATCTCTCGTGTGCTGACCTGCCAATCCAAAGGGCTCAGATCTCGGAGTAAGATTGCCGAGGCCATAGGGCTCGGGTGGTGGCATATGGCCTACCATATCAAAGGGCTTAGAAGGTGGTAGCATTGGGTTTCCCTGTCCTTGAAAGGGCTCATGATGTAAGGGTGGTGGGACCTGGCGCATTGGCTGCTGTGGGGACATCATGCTATAGCCACCAAAGCTATGAGATGGGCTATGGTGAGGTAGGCCATGCGGCAGGCCATGCGACAGGCCAGACACTGGTGGCTGTTGCTGCCAGTGCTGCATTGGAGGTCCTTGTGGTGGTGCAAACGGCGGTGGGGCAAAACCACTCCGATGAGGCAGTGGTGGAGGTGCCATGCCCCTGTTGTAGCGGCTGTTGGAAGCGGGTGGGTGCATCGGTTGCTGCTGGGGCGGGGGAGGGCCGTAGTAGCTCGAAGGGCGCGGTGCGGCGGTCTTGGATCGTGGGCGGGATGCGGCTCTGGCTTCGGGCTCGTAGTAATGATGTTGGTCGCGAGGGGGTCGTCGGCGGTCGCTGGCTGGTTCGAGGGCGGAAACAGTGTTTGAGTGCCTGTGAGGATCGGGGCGCGAAGCGTTACGCTTTGTCGGCGGTGCTGAGGGCTCACGGGTGCGCCTTGACGAACGGCTTGCTCTAGACTCCCGGCGGCTTGGGGGATCAGTGGTGTCGGAATCGTCCGGATCGGGCGGTACAAGGTCATGGTTTTCGCGCGGCGACGACTTTTTTCTGCTAATGTTCATTTTTGCAGAGCTCAGCCGTGGGCTACCAGCCGTTGAAGTGGCGAAGGCCTTGTTGTTGAGGTTTCCGTCGTCATCCTCTTCCTCCATGTACGCCACTCTAGACTTGGAGGACTTTACTGAATGTGAGCTGTTTGGGGACATTGTGAGGGTGTGATGCGAGGTTGCGAGTCTAAAAATCGAAGAGACTAGAAGAGAGAAGAGATGTAGTTGAAAGGGAGGGCCCAGTTGGGAGATGGATGGAGTATTAGGACGCAACAGAGATTAGGGCGATATGTTGCGAGCAAGGAGGGGCGGTGATGTCGGCGAAGCTGTCGGCGAAGCTGTCGGCAATAGTGCTGAAATAAGGAATTGCAAATGAGAAAAGATTCTTATGCGAAAAGAACAAGAGATTGAGGCCGTGCGAGGGAAGAATGTCAGATTGATATGAAGAAGTAGAAGGGGAGGGAGGACAGCGAGATGGAAGAATGATGAAGGAAAAGCGGAGAGAGAAACGGCCGTGCTGGGCTGGGGCGTGGTAGGCACAGCGCTGCGGGTGGGTGCCGCCTGGTGCGTTGGGCGCAAACGTCTGCAGGGTCTCGTCTCAGACTCCAGACGGAGCGAAGGAGAGAGAGGGCAGAGGCAGCAGATGGAAAACGGACAGAGAGAGATGACAGCGAGATTGAGCAGAGAGATTGAATAGAGAGATTGAGCGGCGAGATTGGCAGAGAGAAGACAGAGAAGGCGGGGTCGGTAAACCGTCACGAAACAGCTCGATGAGAAGAAGCGGGCGCTGGTGGTGTTGACGGTATTGATGCCTTGGGCGCTGATGGGTCTTTTGTCTATTGTGGTCGAGATAGCCAGCGAGTATGCGTAGACGAGGACGAGAACAGCTGGTTGGGATTTGCGTTTCTGTTGGAGAAGGGAGAGAATCCCAAGAGTGAAAAAAGAGAGTGGGGATTCGGGTGGTCTTAAGGACTTTTTCCCTTTCCCTTTGGGTGGTAGTGAATGTTAAGTGGTATAGAATGCTGGCAGTTGAGTGATAGGCTGACCGAGTGGGAGGAGTCGCGAGTGATGTGGACGAAGGTGGTAGGATAGATTGGAAGCGGAGACAAGTTGAGACAGAGGAACAGATGAAAGGAGACGAAGAGACGGATGAATGAGGTGACAGGAGAGAGTGAAGCGGAAGAGAAGACAAGAGACAAGCTGAGGTGAAGAAGGAGAGGAAACAAACGACAGGCAACAGAGGTAGGGGTCCGAAGAGATTGAGAGGAGAGGGGGGGTGCAGATTTGATCGTTTTTTCTCTTTGGATGACACGACGACGACGATGTTTTTCCTTGATTGAAGGTCGCGTAAGCATATGCCTCTGTCCACGCCCGTTGTTGCTAGCTCAGTATGAGAAATGCTGCTCCGTACTAAGTAGACTGCGTGTGTTGACAGAGGGGTGTGCGAAAGCTCTGATTGTCATGGAGGGGGTGTGTCGTGGCAGTTCTGGAGATACTCGAACGTTGGCAAACGGAGGACAAAATACAACAAGGCGGATAGGTGAATAGCTAAATTTAGGGCGAAAGTAAAGGGGAGAAGACGGACATAAGGATTCAAGTGCCAGTCTGGGGAGAGGGCAGGAGCAGGGAAGGGAAAGGAAAGAGCGATGAAATGTAATGTGGGGTGGTGCCAGCGAATGGGCAGGTGCGATTGAGAACGGGAGTCGACGGTAGAAACGGTGCACAGAAATGATACATAGTAATAAATTGTGTGGAAGTAAGCATAGGAGAAAGGGAAAGGTAAGATACAAGCATGAATGATCGCCGTCTGGCAGCACATATGTACAACAAGAAACAAGAGTAAGAAGTTTGTGTAGGGCGCACGATAGTGGATACATGGCCAGAGATTGAAGACGACTGGCACCAGCCAGCAGAGGGAGTGAGGGGTATGTACGTTACGTCGTAGGATACGGAGTGGATGTTCCTTCCCTTTTGGTACATCGCTGCATGCTCTCACGTCAAGCTACGACGTGATGCGTTGTTCAATTTAGTCATCCAATCTCCGTTTTCAGATCTGCGACGGAAATCTTGGATAGAACGGTAAGCAATATTCCGTATATGTACTCTGTCGCACATTATCGGGTAGCACAGAAGCCCAAGTTATCGACAGACTGAGGTGTGACGGCACGACGGGACGCGAAGCGCTAAAAACGGCCTCTAATAAAGAACCGTCTCGGTCTTGAACGGCCTGTCATGACCTAGCCGTCGAGCTACGTCGATCACAGGTGTTTTCTTTGTGCCATCTCAGTTTGGATGAAGAGACGGCACTGGAGATCTGTGAGAAGCATGAAATAAACGATGAGTATCCATGTGGCCAATTAAAAATTCTGGGCAGTGCATATCATGCCGTGATCCCGGCTCACCGGTGTCGTGGCTGTGATCATGCCGAAGCACAGGCCGGAGCACATGGCGGCGTGCGATCAGATGACTAAGCGAGATCGAGACATACCGTGCGCTGTTGGGTGGGGCCGAAGCAGCGATCGTGATGCCACCACACGACGATTACGACCAGCTATCGGGGGCCACCTGGCAGCAATAAACAAGCTAAGCAAACAGATAGGCAAACAGTAGGCAGCAGCTAGACTTTTTCTAGACTTCAGCTGCAGACTGCACAGCCTGCATAGTATGGTTTGACCTGTTCCGCCAGATGCACGACGCAAGAGTCGAGATAAGTGGCTGGATAGCAGAGAGCAGGCTGCTTCGCAGCACAAGCAGCAATATGGATTATGGACTGAACAAAGAGGCGGAGCTTGTCTGGTGAAAAGCTGCAGGGTGCATGGCGATGAGTGGGCTCGCGCCGAAAGAGGAGAAGATCAGCTATAGGGAACAGCACACTGCACAAAGGTTATTATGTTGGAAATGATAACACGAGCGAGGCGTAGCAGCAACCATCATCCATCCGCCAGTTCCTTTAATTTGCTATCAAGTTGTATTATTCAAGGACTTGTCCTATCTTGGCCCATACGCAGAGCCTCAACCGCTGTTTCCCCACACGCGTTTTTTTAAAACATTTCTGGAGCTGTTGTAGTCTGATATTTGTTAATTTTCCTTAATCCATCTTCTTCTATTCTGCGAAATTTCACGCTGTCATTTCTTGCTTCGTCCCTTGGTTATCAATGATTATGCACGGAAGGCGAGAAGATTACGACGTACATGTCGCAAGCTGCAACTAGCACATTAAAGACTGCGGCAGAGCGTGCAAGACTATCGCTCGTTTCTCAAAAGAAATAAACTTTCCACAACTCATCACGAGAGCGCCCCTGCATCGGGTCAGCCTCGCTCAGCATACCCAGTGTGGATATAGTCTGACCAGGCTGTCGCCATAGTCAACACCTGGGCTGTACTTTACGGGCAAAAAGCAGTTCTCGGAGCCGATGTTTTTAATGCCGAAGTAGTACCAAGATATGGCAAGCAGATCAGGATGAGACGACTTTGAGCCCAGGCCACCTCTACCATGAAATAAACCAAGCACAAAGACAAGGAAAACTCTGTCGGCGATCACGGAGCTGACCGTCAGACAGACAGATTAGAGTTGACAGAGTACAAATTGCAGTTGAGCCACATCTTTACGTCCGTATCGTGCCCGTGACCTTTCATTGCCTGGTGACCTCTTATCGATTAGCCTACAAACCACTCTGTATGCAGCCAAGCTGCAGCCCGAAGAATCGCCACTCACACACGGGTTGAATGTCAGCAATTGGTCCAAGTCGGCGTGGGAGCAGTGTGCATTGCAGCGCCGTCGTCGTCAATGCTGATGAGTCACATCTACAGAACGGTGCCCTGTTTCCGTCGCCTCCGAACGGTACCGGCTCTCCGCCTACAATGACACGGAGCTAATACACGGGTAATCGAGAGTGCAGATAGCTTGGAGCAGTACGACTGTCAATGCCAGCGTGTGAGACATACATAGAGTAGTGCACTCTAGCGCATATACTTTCATGTAGCTTGAGACAATATCATATGAGTTGGCTGTCGTTGATATCATACTCACATTTCTACATCAGGTCCATGCCCAGTCTGTATCAGTGTGCTTCTAGACAGACACTTTTGTATACTGCCGGTCTGAGAGATGATCATGCTGGTAGTGCTTTTCATTCTTGTAGAAGCCGAATTGTGACTCTAGTAGCGGAGGCGTGCCTATATTAACATGTACTGCATGCACGTACGAGAATGTAGTGGCCCTGAAGGATCATGTAGTGTGCAGTATTAGTGTAGTGTGTATTGCGTTTCTACATTATGTGAATCTTGATGGGCTTAAGGTCTTGAGCAGTCTAGTATACAAACAATGGCATGATAAGTGATTACAGTGTGGCAGCGAGACGAAAGACGCGAGACATGCATGCGGTAGGGAGGGGGGCAACGCAAGGGGATTCGATAAACCGGCTGCCTTTGTAAACAAACAATCGACTCGAAACCCCGACCTGCAGGCGATTGACGCGTTCCTATTGCTCCAATGTGCGGGATACTAGAGTTGAAGATCAAAACAATCAATATCACAGCAACCGCGACTAACAAGGTCGGCAGACAAGCAGAGATCATCTGCACAGGGTGATATCATCTTGGTATCACAAGCTGGAGGCAGCAGATCGGCGCTATAATATTTGCAAACGCTGAGGCTCTGCAGGTCGATAAGTATAGTGTCTAATGTGAGAAACAAATATACTGCATGCCGAATCTCCTTGATACACAGCAAAGCAGACCTTGTTCAACAAGGTACTGATGTGCTGACGCCGTGCTAGCCGTTTTCCCCCCTTCCTAAGGTCGGCATTCAGTGCCGAGTACTCGGCGGTGTGCAGCTAGGACGGAACACAATGGGACTAGTATCTGGCAACTTACGAAATGATGCAATACAGCGGCTCCGGAGATAGAATTAACCGTATCGCTGTTCCTTGATTTTACGCTGACGTAGTCGCTGACGTAGTTGAGATGGCGCTCACTCCATCTGGCCGGCATGATCATGTCGTAGGATTTAGCTGCAGGGCAAACCAAAGACGCGTCAAGCCCAGATCCTGGAGCATGTAAGGCTGGCATGAAGAACCAGTCTATATGTCCGTGTGCAACACCGGAATAGACATGTATGCACAGCTAAGTTTCTGATGTAACAACTCGCAGTCAACGTGAGTAGCTCATTCCATGCTGAGTCGATCAGCAGCCAGAGGCCATCGACAAGACGATATTTGAATATTGTGCACAGTTGCTCCTTGGAGGTAGTGCATCCCATCACTGCAGGCGAGAAGATGACGAAATCAACGGCGCAAATACTTGGCCGCCGTCGTCATGCATAGCCTGTTATGTTGCTGATTTTGTACGGCGTCTGTATATATTCGATATCCCTGTATTTATTCTTATTTAAAACTCAGATAAAAACAGTGAAAATCAACAAGAGAAAACAATCGGCCAGTGTCAGGGAACATGACCGGTAATGGGATGCACGCTACGTCTAAAGACATCTATCGCGAGGAAATGATTGCAAAGGAGGATTCGGGGTCTTGGGCTAGCTATGTAGCCCTGCTTACATGCCCTAGTGGCTCGTAATTGTAATAACTTTTCACATGTTGGTAACATGCTATTTGTTTACCATCAAACACCTGTCTAGTTAAAACAATATATCCTCCTGCGTCACGGTCTGCCCCTCTTTGGCATTTTTGACCATGCTATCATCTTGTTGATACCGCCTTTCTGGCGTGCCCGCCCGGCCGAGCCACCAAGCCACCCACTCCGGCGCCACGCTTCTGCATGCCGCCCGCGCCTTTTCCAGCACCAACTCGACCGACCAGGATACCCCGACCGTCACCCCCGATGTCCGTAAGCTATACTCGATCGCCACTCGGACGCGGCGGACGCCTAAGCCGTGGCAAGGTTGATTGAGCAGGCGAAGCTTCTCCACGACATATCGCGCGAGATCCTTCCGGCCGCCAAGGAGCCCAGCGGTACCAGGTAAGCGCAGAGCCGTCGCCTTGGGCATCACCCCGACCGGCGACGGTCCCCAATCCAACCCCCCTCCGGAGCCCCTGGCTAGAAACGCGCCTGTTACACGCTCGCCAAATTCCCCGACCCCGCCGTCCCGCGCCCACTGACCTTCGGCTTTTCGTGCGCACCAGGCACAAAGACCTCACAGCTACAGTCGCAGAAACACACCTGCGCTTATCCCAGGTCCCGTCACGCAGACGAACACTGACTGGGCTTTACACGCGTCTGATACTGCTTTTCAGACCAAAATGTTTGACCTCCTTCACGAAATTACAGGCTGACGCCCTGGATAAGAGCGTCGTTTGGCAGAGATACTCTGTGCGCAACATCGACCAAGGCGCTCCGGGGCAGCAAAAAAACAGCCTCTTGCTAGAGACCCTGCTTGTACAGGAAGCAGATCTCCAAATGGGTCACACACCAGTAGCCGGGGCCTCAAAAACGCAACGAGGGTGAGTTCCAGTCGTGAATCCTCGCCCTTACGACTAAGGTCAAAACAAATTATCTCTGCAGCCGAAGCATCCCTCTGGCGCGCCAGAAAGCGCCGCATCTGCATGCCGATAGCTGCCAGACATACTGCAGGCCCCAAACCTGCCCCAAGAAAGTAGTTTGCGGCAACTGTGACGCACACCTCGGGCTCGCACCCGCGCCTCCTGACCTGATGCGGCGACGGTCTCCGGGGATTGTCCCTTGGTTATCGTCTTCTCCCCAAGAGCAAGGCGTACCTCAGCGTATGCTTTGACGGCACGGTTGTTGGCCTTGCGTGTGGTCTTGATCGCGCGTGTGCTCGGGGGTCTATGCCGTTCTTTGTCACCCTGGGCGCCAGTGGGCATGGACCGTCGCTGCGGTGGGGACCGTAGCAAATGGCGCACTTGACCGCGCAGCCGGGCTCGTGTTATTCGTCGAGTGGTGCGGCATAGTTGCCGGAAAATTTTGTCTTGGAGTAGGTTTTGGACCTGCAGTACGTCTGACAGCCGTCAGCATGCAGACGCGGCGCTTTCTGGAGCGCCAAAGTGATGCTGCAGTCCGAGCCGCAGAGACTGAACAGCTCGACCTTGGTCGTCAAGGCAATAACTCAAGTCTGGAACGCGCCTTCTTGCTTTTTATGCGGCCTCGCGGCCACCGGTATGTGCCCAGTCTGTGCCTGAGCCTCCTGTACAAGCAGAGGCTGCTTTTCTGCTGCGCCGGTGCGCCTGGGTTGACTTTACGCACCAAATATCGCTGCCACACGACGCTCTTCTCCATGGCGGCCGCCTTGAGCTCATGGAGGAGACTCTTACACTCGATAATTCTGGCCTGGACGGTGGTGTCAGAAGCGTGTATGGCCCAGCCGGTGATCTCAGTGTGACGCGGGGGACCTGGGACAAGCGCAGGTTTGTTTTTGCGATTGTGTGGCATCAGACTACCTCGACCGTGAAATCTTTGCGCTCAGTGCGCACGAGAACCCGCAGGTCAATGGACGCAGGTGGCGCGGCCGACACAGGCGGTATAGGCGTCGCAGGAGGCATTGTCATGTAGCAGCCGTGGAAGCGAGCACTGGTGCTTGATGCCCACTTGGCGTCGATGGAGGCGGGAGGGAGCTGCCGCTAGTCGTAGTGATGCCCAAGGCAACGTCATTCTTAATCAAAGCCAGCGCCTTGTGGGCGGCGGCACTGCGCTTGCCTTAGTATCGCATGGCCTTCTGTTGGCAGTCGAGGAGAAGCCACTCTTGGGCCACCTCATGGAGAAGCTCCAGCTGCTCGATCGACTGTGTCACGGCAGAGTCGAGCTTAGGCATCTGGTGCGTCTGGGCTGAGGTTGAGTATAGCATACGGGCGACGGTGGTGACGGTCGCTGGTGGGCGCGCGGAGTCCCAGCGGGCAGCGCTTGGTCCGGCATGTTGTCGTGGTCTCGGGCCGGGTGGTTGTCGGTTCAGGGGAATTGGAGCAGATAGTCGTGGATGTATGTAGCTCGACTATTTGTATAAAGGTTGGGTATCTGGAAATGTCTCTCAGAAGGATGTTGACGCCAGAGTGAGGATAGAGGAAGCTGGTGATGTGAGAGCCGAAGAGAGTATTATCCGAATCTGCGATGGGAGAGCCTGGAAACGTGGCGAGGACTGGAGCTCAACTGCCGCTGCCCTGAGGCAACCGAGCAACTATCTGTTTTCGGCCAGAGACGTACAATGCGGAGGTGTTGGCGAAGCCGGGAGCAGCAGATCGTGTGTAGGGATGCGTTTTTGGATTGTAAGTAGTGATAGCCGCGTTGGCCGTGTTGTAGCCCTTGTTGACGTTCTCGAGGCAGTCGCTAGCAAAGTGCCCCGGCTTTCCACAGGTAAAGACAGAGATGGTTGGCGCGGCGGCACTCCTTCTCATTGTTTTGAACAGGAGGCCACGGCGGCCAGCAGAAAGGTCCATGGAATCCAAGCGTGTCCCAGACGAGGTGGAACTGGGTGAGCGATCTGGTGCCTGGGAGGCGCTATGGTGTGCGCGCGTTGAGCCAGACTTCCTCTATTCTTGCCAGGCCCTCCTTCCACTGGCTGTCCGGCCGGATTGCGAGCTTCACGAAGCCGTCAAACTGGAGGGGAAGGTCGCGTCCGATAGAGAGATCCTTGGTTTCTTCTCTCAACCCGCGCTTGAATGCCGAGATTCTGGCTTCGTTGTCCCAGTTCAGAGCTGCCATGACGCTGGCGAACTGGGCGTGGTAATTGGTACAGGGGTCGCTACCATGGCGGGGCCTGACGAGCCTGCACTCGGCCGTGCAATGGCATCTGAGTTGAAGAAGCATCCTAAGTTGCTAGATTGCCTTAAAGGCAGCCGCAGCCGAGCTCCCGTCCTTGCCAAGTTTCCAGATCCTCCCATCGCCATCCACGAATCTATTCTCTTTGATTCGCACATCCCCGGTTTCATTTAACTTCACTCTGGCTTCTGATATAGAATGTCTATTCTTGAGTCTCACAAACTTCTCGTCACACTTGTCACCAGGCACACTCACCACTCTGGTGCTTCCCAGCCCTCACCGGCTCGACACTACAAGATACACACAGCTTCTCTGTCAGCAGCTTCTGTCAGACGACCTTGGTTGACACTGAGCCCCCGTTAATCCTCAATTGCATATTGGAAGGCACAGTCAAGAAACCTGTGTAATAGATTGTGGTGCCACATCCCTGCTCATCGACCACGACTACGACAAAAGTACTCCAGCTCTACAATAAGAAGGTTCTTGAAATGGAAATACCCGGAAAATAGGAGCCGAGCGGCTGGAGAGCAGTGCTCAGAGAAAGGGCGGAAAGGAAGATAACCAGTGTTGTGAACACTCCCTAGGACAGCTTGTTCGAAGGCTTGCCTGTCCCTTGTCTCCAACTGCCTATTTTAGCTTCTGATTCCTTTTTGTTGTTTTGTTATACAGGAGAAGCAAAGTTTAGGGGTCTGTTATTCTGCATCAGAATCTCCTCTTCAGCTCGACAGTTAGTTCACCAGCACCTTTTTGTATCCCCCATCTTGCGAGCTTTTTTTTTTGTTATCATCTTCTGGGATTCTTGTGGCACACTATTTCGTGCCTACTCCACTCTAGCTTATGACAATCTCCTGTTGAGTAGAGAGGACATCTAAAACCTAACCAATACAACATTATCTTCTCCCTACAATTCTCATCGTGTTAAATTTTTTTTGATTTACTCTTGTTACCCCTCTGCTTGCTATTCCATTTCGTTATTACTCCATCTTGATATTTCACTTTTGTTAATATATCCTTGAGATCCTTGCTCACTCGCCTCAGTCTCGAGAGATAGCTTGCCATTGTTGCCAGGCTGCAGAGCAACCCGAGGTCCTTGCCTGCAGTCTCGTCTGCTTCTGTCTTCGGCTCTCGTCATTAAATTGTGCCTGAAACTTCTCCCCTTGCCCCAGCCGCCTCTCGTTCGTTACACTCGCCCCCAGGTGCTCCTTTCGATTGACCTCTCACCGGCCTCAACACTGCGATCCACGATCGGTGACGCTCCACTCGGGGGCGCCATGTTACCCGTTGAACCTCTTCATAAACGCGCGCTGCAGAGTTCCCACTTGTCGATCTGTCAGACAGATCATCCACTGCTTTCCATTATAGCAGCGGGACGTTGGCAAGTAGGTCACGAAATCTATTTAAGTACCGGTGCCAGGCGTCCGTGGAAGGGCCAGATGTTGCAATAGGCCGTGGCGTTTTTCTCTCCAGATCTTTCCTCAACCACATACCTGACATTTCCGCATATAGTGTCGTACAGTCGCCGCCATCTGTGACCATTAAAACTGCCGGCGAATCATCGCAACCGTTTCTTCTCAGCCCGATTGTCCCGCCTCAGCCGGGTCGTGCACAGCTTGGATAAGGGCAGTTCGTCGAGGCTCGTGGTTTGACTTTGGGACCCATTATCGGCCACAACTATGCTCGCTTGCTTCTGCTGAGCAGAAGAAGGAAGACATTCAAAGTAGAAATTCCGTAGTCTTTCGTCTTCAGTCTGACAGTTTACTTTTTGTACCCCTCTCTTTGGAACTTTGCTCCCTTTTGTTGTTTAAATTTGCATTGAGTTAGTCACAGAACAGGGCCAGGAAACATAAGTCAAACAACCTCCCTCATTACACACACTATTTTGAGTGCATCAACTTATTATCATTTCTGCCATCTGCTATCTCGCACCTCAGTCCCGTGTGAGAGTTCTCTATTTTTGCCTGTTGGTGCTCAACAGCCCCGGCCCCCTACACATTCTTTACGCCCAACACCAATCAGTATTCACGCCAGACCGTACTCATAACTGCAGCAGTTCTCCTAGGTGAACAGCCTCTAGTTTATAGAACAACGTAGATAAGGGAAGTCGGCAATAGATCCGTAAGTTCGGGAAAAGGATAGGCTCCAAGAGTTGGGTGCGCTGGACCTGTCGAGGGTAGGTCCAAGGCAGGGTCGTGGAGGTTGATGGTAGACAGCGGGCACTACAGCGCACTAGGCCCTGGACTGTAGGCGCCGAAGCGCTGTAGTCCAGGCAGCTAAGCGCTATAGCTTAGCGCATATCCGCTGAAGGCTAGCGTGCTTAATCACCTGAGAGCAAAATATATGCCCTGTAATGCCCTGTAGCGCAATTCATCGTGGGCCGGAGTGGGTGCCTCTCCACCGCGGTGAGTCGTCTCCACTTAGTAAGCAGCTATTCTAGATGCGGAACCTGGGGACCCGCCGCAGCCCTATGGCCCTTGGCGTAGTTCGACGTGCGGCGACTGTGCAGGTACTGCAGGAAGAGAAAAAAAAAAGGCTGCGCTCGAAAAGGCGCGGCCGCTCAGGAGGGGCTGTGCGGCTTGCCGCGCACCCCCCCTGGGCGGCACCCTTCTTTGGGGTGCTGTTCAGGTGCTATAACGAAGCACACCGTTCTGAGGTATGGCTGCGTCGTGCTCCGGACGATACAGCTTGGGGAGGTATCGTTGACAGGCTCATCTCGGGCTACCTTCGGGGGGTAAAGAATACGGGGGAACATATTAACATACCGAGACCAGTTAGGTTAGCCTTATTTTGGCTGGGGACCCTGCATAAATATACATATCTACGGAGTATGATACCACGAACAGAGTACCGACGGGAAGTGAATGGATGCACAACGAGGGCAAATGGAACTTGGAACACATATTTTGGTTAGGCCCCGCGACGGAAAAAGTTTGGAAAGAAGTACACTAATACATCTGGGCACAACTGTTCACAGTATTAGTGCGACGACATGATACACGACGGGAGACGGAAACATTAGAGAGCAACTAGCATCCTGGTGGCAATAGCTCTTCTCCGAAGCACTGTGGATAGAAAAGAAGATGTCAGTGGTATCCTGATAATGCACTGGTGGGCTTCCTCCGCCAGCGACTACAGAGGATCTAAGCAGATTGTCACATGTGGGAGACCAAAGTAGTACCTCGGTAGTAAGCATATACTGGTGAATCTAGTAATGGGTTTATGTGATAAAAAAAAGAGGTACGAGGGCTATATTTGTCATGTTCCCATCGGGCGCTCCCAACCCTGGCCGAGATTAGCAGCCATGGTGGTTCCAGTCCCAATAGCGTATATTAAAGTTGCCTCCTGGCATTCAACGAAGACACCATTTGAAAATTCAATTTTAAAAAGCTTTTACGTATCACTACTGTCCTGGTATAAAGCCCAGGCTGGTCATACGTCTTAACATTTAATCTCTGATCTCGAACTGTAGATCCCCTGTAGTCACCTAACCCATCGCGGCGGTGCAGAGGATCGACCATTATCCCCAGTCCGTGTCATCTGGCAAAAGCAGAATATCCCAGCCACTTCGTCGGATCCCAAACCAGTAGCGTGCACGTCGCGGAGGTGCCACAGTGGAGTAGGACACCAAGCCAACTCCACCAGCCAATACTGGACCCCGTTCCTCAACCCAACATCATCCTACCCACACTGATACTGTGGGTGAGCTGCGTGAATATGGGCCAGAAGAACACCATTACCGGTCTGGTCATGAGACCGGGAGATAGCAGCAAGGGCCTCCAGACCCAAGAGAAGGCGAAGTCTGCGTACAGGAGCATGGTCGACTCGTTCGCCGCCATGACCCTTGAACCCAACTTCAACATCTCGTCTGATGGCCTGCCGCCGCCGAGTAACTGCCGAGACTGTGGCGAAGCGCACTAGGAGGCGCAATGCCCGGTTAAGGCGGTGACTACTGACGACCCGTCAGGAAATAAAGGGTCCAAGAAGAGGAAAGCCGAGGGACCGCCCGAGGACCCGGTCAAGCCGCGGATGGAGCCGAAGCGCCTCAAGGGGCAGGACGGCGCCGACCACGGCAAGACCAGGGAAACGGACGCTGGGTTCAAGGAACACCAAACCAAGAGGTCAACGGCGCCTTCTAGTAGTCTCGTTAGCGAGGTCTATACGGACGGCCGCTTTGCCCTCCTCAAACTCTACGGCCCCAAGGTTATGCCAAGCTTCGACGAGGTGACACTCGCGATGGCCGGCACCAAGGGGCTGTTGACGGTGAGTAGGTTTGGGTCCACCTCCTTCTGGATCCTGGGATTTGAAGATACCGCCCATCGGGACGCTGCGGTGAAGCGTAAGTTTACACTCCGCAAGGAGTGGCTGGGAACAAAGGCTGACCTCACGGTCGGCCTTGAGCCGTACCTCGCGCGTGGCTCCCAGGTCTTCGTGACGAACAGAATCCGCCCGATGCGGGATGATGACCTGATCGCGGGCTTAGCCGCGCATTTTAAGGATGTGCGGTTCTGGCCCGCGGTTCAGGTGAGTTGCGGCTTCACGGGTGATGTGCACGTGGTGGTCTTTGAGAAGCCCATCTACGTGCGCGCATTCGTGTTGACGTCCGCGACTGGGTTTCGGGTGAGGTTTCGGGGGGCGAGAGCCGTGGGCTCTTGCGAGGTGTGCTCTGAGCAGCACGCCACGCAGGAGTGCAGCCTGAAGATGCTGAACTGCCCTAGGGAGTTCGTGAGCCGGCTTTTGCCGGATCAACCTCTCAAGGCAGGAAGGCCTAACCCGAGATGAATATGCTTACAGTAGTGCGGTGGGTGGTTCGAATCCCCGTTGGGCAAATCCCGGGACGGACCACCTCACTACTTTAAAATAAAAGAATAAAAAGCGTCCAATAATAAAATGGTGCGGCCGCTCAGGAGGGGCTGTGCGGCTTGCCGCGCACCCCCCCTGGGTGGCGCCGTCCTTTGAGGGTATTGTCCAGCTGCATAAAATCAAAAGTTGCCCTCGGGCACCATGATGAAACCAGATACTACCAGCTCAGATTCAAAGCATTGTTGAAACTTTCACAACCTCTTCAAAGTCACAAAATCCACAACATTTTCACAATAACCAAAATACTGCCGATAGCAGGAGAAGCGCAAATTACACGACGGAGGGCTGAGATGGGACTAAAGAGACGTGAGAGGGGGGACAGCAATGCCACGGAAATGACGAGTGGGAGTAGCCTGCGGAGTAGAGTACTAGACGGCCTCCACGCGGCCGAGGGCGGAAACGTGGCGAAAGCCACGGCTAACAGTCAAGTACGTGCCAGGACGGAATCTGAGGGATCAGTGCTGGTTGGAGGAAAGGCGGCGAAGGCCTCCCCTGTGGGAGGAATTGCCTCTTCCAAAAGTGTAGAGGCTGCCTCCCAACAAGGGGCCGACGTGGGATCATTCCAAGGCCTATCAGACGAGGCATCGCGCCCCGAGCTGAAAGCACACCATGACGACAGAAGGGACATGGACGGGACCACGATTCCAAGTACAGGGGCACTTTGTGCCAAGAAGCGCAAGCGATCCATGAGCGCGCCCCTCCCGCGCGAAATGGAGAGCGAAGACGACACAGCCTGCGAAGCTGGAGACGAACCAAAACCTGTACGAGGAAAAGGAAACCATAGCCTCTGAGACGCGAAAGATACTGAAGAGTTAGGAAACTAGGGGGTCTGAACTAAGAGTCGATAGATTGTGCGCGAATATCACGACTGCAGAAATAGAGGGAGCCTGATGGCAAGGGAAGTTTAGCCGAACCCCAGGAACTGACGGACTCCCGTACGAGTTTTACAAGAAGATCGTAGAGGTTCAGAAAGGGGCAAAAAAAGGTGGGCTCGTCGCATCCATGCAGCAAGTATTCCATACTGCACTGCATGAGGGAATCACTCCCCAGAGCTGGACCGAAGGGTGCCTGAGCGTTATGTGGAAGAAGAATGGGGAGAAAACGGAGCTAAAGAATTACCGACCCCTCACCATGATGAACGTGGATTACAAGATATTCTCCTAAATACTGTCCCAAAGGCTGACAACCGCGGTAGAACACATCGTAGGGAGCCACCAGGCAGCGTTTATACCAGGACGGTTCTTGAACGACAATGTACGAACTATTCAGCTCGTTGTTGACAAATACGGAGCGTCCACGAAGGACGGAATCCACCTGCTGTTCATAGACCAAGAGAAAGCCTGTGACAGAGTGAGCCATGGGTACCTCTGGAGCGTCCTTGGACATGCAAAGATCCCTGGAGCGATCATAAGGTGCATTTCAGCCATATACAAAGGCGCGAAAGTCAAGCCATATGTGAATAGACATGCCGGAAGATGGATCGATGTTCGAAGCGGGGTACCCCAGGGCGACCCCCTCTAGTTGCATCCTATTCATCATGGCAGTGAAACCGCTAGCGCGGGCGATGCAGGAAAGTCCCATAATGGAAGGTGTGCCTGGGGTGATACTCAAGCTCTGCACCCTACTGTTCGCGGACGATACTGTGATATGTTTCCGCTCACAAGCTGAACTGGACGAAGCACGCAGAATACTGGCCATGTTTTGCGACGCCTCAGGACAGAATGTGAACTGGGACAAAAGTGCGATAATGAAGGTAGGGAACTCAGCGCCGATCGAGTATGGGGAGATCAGAGTGATTCCGGAAGGAGATACCTTTGAATACCTTAGAATACCCATCGGCCCCCGACCTGCCGCAGGATACGTCCAACCATGGACTAAGATAGCACGGAAGATGGATACGACCGCTGACCAATGGTCAAGGACGCACCTATCCTTGAGGGGCCGCGTGCTAATAGCCAACTCCCTTATACTCTCCCAAGCCCGCTTCGCCCTCGGACTGGTCCCGATCAGCGCCGCGTGGCGAAACCAGCTGAAGAAAGTGTACTGGACCTACATCTGGGACAATAAGACTAGCTACGATAGCAGAGACTTTGGCCCTCGCCCCGCGGAAGGGAGCCTACCCATATTCGACATCACGTCGATCATGGAGGCCAATGCCTTCGCACTCATACAACGAATGGAGACCAACCCCCTCCTGCCGTGAGTGCAAATGGCAACCCTTATCATGCAAAGGACGAAAAAGAGGACTCAAGGATATGACAGCACAGTTGTCGACCGACCCTGGTTCCAGCGAATAGCGACCCGCCCGATAACCGGTCCGGCCTCACTAGCCGGACTGCTGAAGATATGGAGGAGACTTCTTGAATCAGCACTGGAAGGAGAGCAAGGCCCGCTGACGTTGGTGCCCCCAAGGGACTGGGACGACCTCAAACTGGTACCATTCTGGTATTCGCCGACTCTGAAAGTCACTCCTGGACTAGGAGCAAAGAGGTACAATGCGACAGCGTGGAAAGTAGTGAAAGCCACAGGAGCGCGGAGCCTCGGAGATTTGCTCAACGATGACATGACCATTAAAGAATTCTCAACATCGGCTGGCCGACAAGAGAAGGTCAAGACGGCCGTACTAGGGCTCCTAGGTGACCTGCCCCCGGGCTGGATAACAGGCACCCCAGGAAAGAAGCTTGGTGGCAGACTACACGTCGGAGCGGAAATATTTGCAAAGGTGCAGTACGCGAAGATATACAAAGAATGTCACCAAGTGAACGGCCGAGATACCCACCAAACCTAAACAGTGAATCTCGCTGCGAGGGCATTGGGGCGACTCACCGGGAAAGCAGTCCTCAACCACCAAGTATACAGACTAGCAAGGAAAACATACGAGATTCCGAAGGCAGGAGACGTGCTGTGGCGCTTCTTGCATGAACGAGTCCGGTGTGCAGCCGAGCTACCATGGCTAGGGGAGGAGGACACACTCTGCCCGACAGAACAGGAACCCCTAACAGCTAACCATGTATTCATCGCATGCGATTGCTCAAAGGCGGCCTGGGGAACCCAAATGAAAATAATGGAAACGCTAGGCATAGGGGTAGGATGTCTGATTCAATCCCAATGCTCTGTGCACTATTATGCTCACAATATGGAAGACCAGGGGACAGCAGACCAGAAGACATGAGCATCTTGGTGACGACCACGATGTGGGTCATCTGGAAAGCATACCTGAATGTGGTGATAGGGGTCTAGGCGTAGTAATGAGAGAAGATGATTGTTCTATGGAAGAGTCTTCACTCGATGGTGCGTTATATGCAGGTGGGTCTGTGTGGGTCAGGTGACCCTACCCCCGACACCCCCCCATTTCCGTAGAGGTATTGCAAAGGACTCAAGGAAACTAAATACAAGGGGTAGAGTGAAGAAAAGAAAAGAAAAAAAAAATGAGATCGTTAGCACGAGGAGTGCGTTAGATCGATGACATCCGCAATAACGACATAAACGTGTCGTGTTTGCGGGGGGTTAGACTCTTAGTGAGTCCGTCTGCGGGCATGAGGTCTGTGCTGATGTACTCGGGCACTATGACGTTCATGTCGAGGAGGTCGCGCAGTACGCCATGGCGAAGAACATAATGGCGGTTGCGAGTGTTGGTGCCGACGCCATAGATGGAGTCAATTGCCGAGCGGTTGTCCATCAGCAAGGGGGTGCGTTGTGGCTGTGAGCGGTCAACGGCGTGGTACACGTCACGGATCATTTCCGTGAATCTGGCCGTCTCAGCGGCAGCCACGAACTCGGCTTCACATGTACTGGTGGAGGCCAGGGTCTGTTTCTTGGACTTCCAAAATACGGGTGATCCGTTTAGTAGGAAGACAGTGCCTGAGTGTGCGCGGTCTTGGTCGGTGGTTGCCCAGCTGGCGTCTGATGCGGCGACCAGCGGTCGATGTTTGTCGTCGGCGGGATAGTACTTGAGCCCGCGCTGTTTGGTGGTCAACAGATATCGTACGAGGTGGTGTAATGCTTGCCACGCACCCAGACGAGGGTCTTTGATGTGGCTTCCGAGCTTCGATGCCGTGTACGATATGTCTGGTCGAGTGAAACTGGCGATGTGTTGTAATGTGCCCACAGCCGACTTGTATAGCTTCACTTCCTTTTCGGATAAGGGTGTGTCGATTTCAGTGACTATACGGCCGTTGGCCATTGGTGAGTAGGCAGGGCGACCTTCCAACCATCCGAGCTTTATTGCCAGGTCGTCGATCTTGCGCTCGTGGTGCACCGTGATTGTGTCGTCGGCAAACTTGAGCTGCAAGCCGACGAAGATGTCGGGTTGTCCTCTGTCCTTGATCGGCACAAATTTACCGATTTCGGCAATGGCCGCTGCCAGTGCGTTCTGTGAGGGGCCAATCGCAAGCAAGTCGTCAACCCAGGAGCCAATCGTTATGTCTTCGCGGAAGTACAGATCGGGGGCGGCATCGAGCGTCGTGTACCGGAGGTCGGACATGATAGAGCGCAACTTCTTTTGCCAGAGATTGCCGGCTGACCGCAAGCCGTAGATAGCTTTATTGAGCTTGACGAATGTGGTTGGGGATTCCTTGTTTGGCTTGGGCAGCCGCATGTAGCGTTCTCTTGGCATGGGTGTTTGAAGATACGCGCCTGTGACGTCGGCTGCGCGGACTGCGAGCTTGTTCTTGGCTGCCTGTGCGAGGAGTATCCGTATGCTTGAAATGCCGGCGTTGCTGGCGTACCTCTCGGCTTTAGTGAGGTCCTTTTCCGAGAATCCTCTGGCCACGAGACGGCTTTTCAGAGTACCGTCGTCTTTCTGTTTATATATCCATTTGGATTGGACGATCTTGGTATTCTTTGGTATGTCGTCACGCGACACCTCATCCCACACCTCGAACTCGCGCATTTGTTGCATCTCTTGGTCCATTGAGTCGGCCCAGAGAAGCTTGTCGTCGCTCTGTATAGCTTCGCGCAGGTTGTGGGGGACAGCGATGTTGACCGATGGCTGCTGTTGGAAGTACAGGTCGTGTTCAAAGAAGTCCACATCGCGACGGGACGTAATCGAGAATCCTTTAGGTGATCGGGTGATGAAGCGGTAGTCATGGTCGTCGTCGTATCCGGCGAAGCACGCAGTGATTGTGCGGGATGACAGTTTGTTCGTCGGGTTGATGCGCTTTAGGTGCGCGGTGCAGCCGAAGCGGCGTAGGCGCTTGATCGAATCGTCGTTCTCGTTGCCGGGCAGCATGTTGATCGGTGCTTTGCGAGAGCTGGTAGGTGTGCGGTTGTGAAGCCACACTGCGGTGTCGAGGGCAAAATGCCAGTACTGCGGCGGTATGTTGCTTTCGAGGAAGAGCGCACGCGTCTTTTCTATCAGGGTCCTCACCATGCGCTCGGCTAGGCCGTTCTGTTCGGGGGCGTAAGCCTCGCTCGGTTGTATGATCATTCCATACTCTTGGTAGAGCTCAGCCATCTTGCCTTTGATGAGGTCTGGGGCGCGATCGGAGTGGACAATGCGGGGAACCTTGCCGTACTGGGTGAGACACATCGTCAAGAAATTTCGCATTTTGTCTACCGCATCTGACTTCTGTGGTACGGGATAGTGCCACGAGTGGTTGGTGAAGCCGTCCACGATGAGTAGAAAATACTTGTCCTGGGCGCCAGACGACGCTGTAGTGAGTGTCTCTCCGCCGCCGACGGTGTCGATGTGGATGGTGTCGAGGAAAGCGTCGCCGCGATGGATCTTGCCGTGTCCGCGCTTTATGGTGAATTTTGCTTCGGTGCAGATCACACATTGTGGTGGGTGGTCGTAGTGGATTCCAAGTAATTTTGCTAGGGCTTTGCCAGCCTTGTGGCCAGGATGGCCAAGCTTCTCGTGCAGTGATGGCTGGGTGGTTGCCGGCTCGGTTGTTGCCGGCTCGGTGGTAGCCGGTTGTGTGGTTGCCGGCTCGGTGGTGGCCGGTTGTGTGGTTGCCGGCTCGGTGGTAGCCGGTTGTGTGGTAGCCGGCTCGGTGATTGCGGGCTGGGTGATTGTTGGTTCGGTGGTTGCCGGCTGGGTGTTTGCCGTGACTGTGCTGACTGGGGCGGCGACGGCTCGAGCTGATACATATGCTCTCGGGCATCGCATCTTGTACGTGCGTCCTTCAACCTTAAAGTGTAGGGCCAGGTCGCCATTGGGGCGACGGGCAGTGATGGAACAGTCCGGCTCGAAGGCCAGGGTGAGGCCAGCGTCAAGCAGGTCGAGAATGGGCACAAGTGAGTTGTCGCCATCTGGCACGTGTAGGCAATTATTTAATTGTACTATCTCCCCATCTAACCCCATCAGTCCGACGCTCCCTTTTCCTTTTATCGCTAAGCGACCTCCTCCGTATGTCTTCAAAGACATGTCAGTCGGTTTGAGGTCAGCAAAGGTTTCAGGGTGTGAAAACACGGGGTTTGTGGCGCCGGAATCGAGGATCAGGGTCAGGGGGGGGAGTAGCTCACTGTCATTATCGGCATCGTTGGCGGCTTTGTCAGCGACCGCGCTGCGGGCTGCCGGGGCGTTCCACTTGTTGCCGGTCTTCTTCGGCTTGTAGCGGTTGTCGCGCTTTTCATCGGCGTTCTTGGGGGCGACGCTAGGGCCGTGGGTGTCGGTATCGGCGTTCTTGACGCCACGGGTCGCGCATATCTTGCTCACAACGTGCATCTTTCTGCATGTCTTGCATCGCTTCAGGGCGTTATAGTCCGCGTCAAGCAAGGGACCGTGGGTTGCCAGGATGGTGAGGAGCTCGTCTAGGGTGGGCGACTGCTCAAGCACTTGTGGGTGCTGCCGGAATGAAGGGTGGCTATGGCCTACCGCACGGATAACCGTGTGGGCCACAAATCTCGACGAGCAGCGGTCCTCTGCCGGTAGCTTCTCGTTTGCCAGCATGAAGTCAGTTATGGCTGTTGTCAGCCTGTCGCGTCCAGTTGTGTAACCGGGGGTCGGGGAGTATCTGATGTCGTGATACTTGTTGTCTGCGTCGTCTTTAAGTTGCGCGGCTGTCTGACGGCCACGCTCGTAGATGTTGGCAAGGAACTGGTTGAGAGTTGTGTCGCTCTGCCAGAAGCGGGGTGCAGCCTCGTACAGAAGCTCCTTCCAGGTATCCGTCATGCGCCTAATGGTGCTGGCGGGAATGCCGTCGTGTCTGTCTGTGTCGCAGAAGACGAGGGCAGAATTGGTGTCCAGAGCCCTGTTCATGACGGCGCGCATGAAGTTGTCCCGTGACGCTTCGGTGACCTCTGTCAGCTTGGGCAGTAGGCGCGGGTTGTTGGATAAGGCCGTGATGTTGGCCTTTCCGTTCTTGATGATTTCCGCGAGGGTGGCCTCGACGTCATCGAAATGG